>CM077348.1:14112589-16512589 GCA_039655645.1 Ammopiptanthus mongolicus | reverse complement strand
ATGTGAATGACTTGCTATTGGCTATGGAGAAGCTTGGCTTAAATAACTATGTTCAGCCTCTCATTGTTTTCCACGATCGCTACCTCCAGGATGAGGCTAATCGCTTAATCGGTGGTGGGTCAAATGATGTAATGCCTCTACCACCACCTCAACAATCAATAGTTTTTCATAGGTATAATGGTTAGTTTCCCATCCACTTCAAACACGTACCCACGAGCGTTTAACTCAATGCAGGGAATGGGTGAGTTATACAAAGATGGATCAGGTGCTAGTGGCTCAGGCAGTGGCAATGCTATCAAATCCTTTGGGTTACCTCAATCTTGATCACTTTTCGGATGATTGAGATATATAGTAGAGGAATGAATGCAAGTGCATTATAGAAGAACAGAATCCACAATCAATTATACCAATAAGGTAGCAAAAAATCATCCTCTCAACTTTAATTCATATAATATAATTAAGTAGAGGTAGGATCTTTCATGAAGCACTCAGTACCCCAACGCATACAAATTATCGGGCATTGTACTAATTAATTAAGTATTTCAAACTTCTCACAAGATTCTTGAAAAGTGAAGGATTTTCCTTTTTCTCCATTATCACTTTTTTACACTTTCGATGATTGTGTTCACCATTCTCTATGGTGCCTCCTAGGTTGCACCAACAAAAAAAAAAAAAAAACTGGTGCAACTTTGTACTATTTTGACCAATCATTTTGGACCCATTGAATTGTCAACCTGACTTCTACTTTAACTATTTTTATATCCGGTCAAAGGTTATTAATTTCGTATTTGCAACATTATTATGCTGTTCATTGGTTGATCCTAGTTGCACTTATACAATACAAAAATATTACATTTTCTTGTTCCTTGGCTTTAGACGTGCGCCAAGCTCAAAAACTAGGGCGCCACCACAATTCATGGCAGCCAGCACCACGTGCCCAGCCCGCTCTCATTGACAGAACATCTTTAATTTTTTTTTTTTTTTGGAGTGAATGAAAACAAACAGAAAAAAAAGCTACCACAGAAACTTCAAACCAAGAACATCCTCAAGCAACAAGTATCCATCTCCAGTGGAGCTTACTTCCAAAGCACCAAACCCACTTCCAAAACACCAAACCCAGCCACAAAAAAGAGGCTTAAGTTAACCTATTTTAAGAGTAAGTTTGTTTTTGTTCCCAAGTTCGCACCCACCCCATGGATCTGTCGAGATTCGTCCGCGTTTGTGGGTGTTTTTGATTTTGAATTTCATGATTTTCTTTGTTTTGATATATATATATATATATAACATTTTATAAGCAAAAAATATATTGATAAGAGTACAATAAGTACTCAAATCCATACATAACGAGAATAGAAAAAGCTACTAATGAAAAGAAATAGAAGAAGGCATAAGTAAATGGCATATTAAACTAGTATACTCTTTACAAAAGCTATGCCCTCACTCCTCACCATATTCTAAAACCACATACAGAATCACCAATAAAATAAAGTCCCAAACGAATCCAACACAGCCACCCACTTGAGATAGCAAGACTGCAAGAGCACTGCTCTTCCATTCCCCCAAGTATCAGTAACACCAGCCCCAAAAACACCCCTTTAAGTTACATAACTGAATCTTCTCATAAAGAGAGCATGATTTTCTAAGCTCCAACAGATAAAGAGAAGATTTTTTGCCCCGCTTTCTTACTCCACTTTTGGTGTGTAGACAGAGATCAAAGGAGAACCCCGTCTTCAAGTGGCTTCTGATGCAAAACTTGTGATTTTGATGGCCAGTACAACTATAATAATTCCATGATTTCAACCCATTATTGACTGAGAGGGATGAGTCATGTATCTATAATTATAAGAGTTAAAAATTTATTAATAAGATTGTTAAAAAAATCATATCATAAAAATACTACTCACATAAATTATGTAAGTTTTTTTCATTATTAATTTTTCACTCTATTTAAAATAATTTGTAAATACTGAATTATGTATATAAACTTAATCAAAAGTGAGCACTAATATTGCAACCAACAAACAAAGCAAAATTGACTGATATAAATAATAAAATGTTTTAACAATGCAATTTTTTTGTATCAACCCCTATTTTTTTTTACATATTTATTGTGGGCAATCCACAAAAATGTTTAGTACCTAGTAATTACCGATGGCTAACCGACAATCTTTGACTTGATGATAATATGCTTGCCGGTAAAACATATCCACGACATACGACCATTGTTATCGGTAATCAAATCAATGATAATATAAACGGTAAACACGACCACCATTAGCTTAACCGTCGATATTCTTTTATATTAGATTGCTATTTTTTGTTAATTTAGGCAACTTTTGTTATTAGTTTATAATTTATCTATATATATGCATAATTGAATCCATTCGCAGCAGCTTGCATCCAACAACCCTACCACTTGCACTATTAATTTGTTCGCCTTACCATTTTAAAAGTTCGACTTCTAAACGACAAAACTATATATAGTTTGGTGGTTAGTTTTCTCTCCTTGGTCATGATAGAAAATATGGAATATTAATTATCCTACTTGCAACTTGGATTCCACTGCATCGATTGCATGACTGAGTTGAGGTGATGATGCTAGCAGGAGGAGTCAGGGACGACTATACATTATCCTAATTAATCCCACCATGCTAGCAAACTATAAGGCTGAGGTCACAGGTTGTTGGTCTCTGTTGTTTTAGGTATAGTGGCTATTGAGGTGTTTTCTTTTATTTATTTATTTTCCTGATTTCCTCACCTGTTCTTTTGAACCGGGTTAGACTTATATAAGATCTATATTGGTCGTATTTTGACTTAGTATGCCACTTACATAGGGTCTCTCTTTCTTTTGATACTTCTTGTATATGGGTTAGAACATCCTTTATGTCCTTTATCTATATATGTTTGTTTATCAAAAAAAAAATCCCGCCATGCTATTACATGAAGCAATAGATATAATTTTTGTCTTGATGGATCGCTTTGTTCTTTTGTTAAGTTCTAAATATAGGGTGCTAATTTCATGTGTTCAAAAGACGGTAAAAAGCCCTATTCCTTCCTTTATTATATAACATCCTAGCATGTGACAAGATTTACCATTATATATATCGTGATGATATGCTGGTTTGTTTATTTTAAGAGGAAGGGGAGAAATTAAAGAGAAAGAGAATATACTCCTATTTAGATTTATCATTATATTATATCGTGATGATGATGCTTTGCTCTATTTGAAGTCTCACATAATGAATAATATTTGCTGAGTAAATGCAGAAGTTTATCGGGAAAATCATGTGTGAGTATTGGGAAAATCATGATGATGACGATATTTGCTCTATTTGAAGTCTCTGTTACAAATCACAAATCACAGGATGATAAAGATGAAGATCAACTTCATAGGAAAAGTAATGTTTGAAAGCTTGGAAGCTTGAGAGAGAGAAATATTTCTCATATGGAATCATACTGAATTGATAAAAGATAGTAAATGATGTACATGGCTGCCTTATTTATAGAACACAATTGCACCAATTCTGTAACTAAATCCTAACAGAATTGCAACTACTCATATATTCTATTACACTCCCGCAAGCTAACTAAGCTGACAATGGTAACCATAGTCAGCTTGAAGCAAAAAGAAAAGGAAAGGAAATGCTTCCTATATTTATTATTATTACAACAGACCAATTTTGGTAACAAGCCCTAAATGAAATATCCAATTTTGATAAAAGAAAATATTCAAGAACAAGCTATGACCGAAAAGCCCCAAAAAAAAAAAGATCTCAAGTTGATCGAGCCAGGACCATACGCGGGCTGATCCATGCTGAACCAAGGTTGAAAATGGTTTGGGCCCAAGAAAACACCACACCACACTGAAACAAACCACTCCCACCGAAAACCTAATTCCAATCCCTTGGGAGGTGATTACTCCATTGACATTAGAAACTACAGTAGCTCTTCGGAGTCCTTCCCTGCTTCGACGCCGTCTTCCTACTCGAGAGGCTACTACTTCGATGGAGCAGCGGCGCTGTCGTAGAGTCACGACGGTGTCTTCGTTTCTTAGCGGCGGATTCAACTAGATCTGTGAGCAGTGACACTAGGGATTTGTAGGTGACGCACGACAGAGTCGCAGACTTCTGTGAGAGGCCCGTCGCGATTGAAAACAAACTCTGAGCGCGGCGATGAAAACAACGGTGAACGGCGGTGGTTTCCATCGGAATCGAAGATCAGAGCTGTGTGTTGTGGAGACGTTGCGGAGTTGGTGACGGCATCGATAGTTCCATCGGGATCGAAGGTGGTGATACAGACGCCAAAGAGATCGGAAGAACAAACGTAGCTCTGGACCATGAACACGGTGCTCTTGCCGGTGAAGAAACATGGCGGTGCCGGTTGTGGAAAGGTTGCGGTGGCAGAGCGGTGAGTTACCGGAGCAATGACCATTGGAACGAGATTCAGAATCGAGCCAGAGACAATGCGATCTGAAGTTGCGACGTTGAAATCGGCGTGATGAAGGTGGAGAGCAAGGGAATCGTACGTTACCAGATTCATCTGATCAGCTTTCTCGAGGAGATCGGCACTGAGTTCCTTGGCGGTGTTGATCACCTTCTTCGATTCTTCATCTGCCTTCACTTCTGGATCTAAGAACATGACATCATTGACAGAACCTCCATTGACGATGAAACAAGTGATGTCGCCAATCTTGATTGCGGAACCTTTGATCTCTGGCTTGATTGGCTTGATCGAAACAAGATCGGAGTGGAAACTACCGAACTCCATGAATTCAGAATCAAGAATAGAGGTGGCTTCGTCGGAGAGGCTAGGTTCTTCCTCCTCTGAGACGAAAACTTCCTCTCAATCAGAAGCATATTCTTCTTCTGAATCTGAATCTTCATCCTTGTGATATACGGAAGCAAGGTATCGCTTTGATACCATGTTAAGAATTCAGGCATCCGAATGCTCTTCTCAAAACCGGTTATGAGGGGGTGGTCTACCCAGCTATATAAGCAACGGTCAGGCTCGTTAATCACCCGATGTGTGACTCGCAACACGCCCCCTCGAGCCTGGGCTCATCATCACAAGCGAGGGCTAGCGGCACTATCCACACCACCGGGCAGAACGTGGCTCTGATAACATATGAAGAATTCAGGCATCCGAATGGTCATGTTACAAATCACAGGATCATAATGAAATAGACAGATGCAAACATTAGAAGGGGGTTGAATGGTGTTTGACAAATTTATGCAGAATTTAGAAACTTTTTCGTAAGCACGGACGGGTTATAATAGACGAGTAAACACAGACAGGTCAATCAGACTGATAACTCGTCTGAAGGTTTTCACAGAAAATACACAATCATGTAAGATAAGAAAAGTTTTGATAAACACAATTATAAACCCCTTTAGTTAGATGATAGTTAAGACAAATAATCAAGCTAGAGAGTTAAAGGAAAGAGAGAGATCACTCAGCAGGTTTTATCCTGGTTCACCCCTTAACAATGAGGCTACGTCCAGTCCATGGCAGCACCAAGTTTTCTCACTATAACTGATTTAGGTTACAGGACAGACAAGTATTATTTTCACACCTAGCCTCTTCAGGCTCCAGACTAGTATTGTTTTCACACCTAGCCTCTCCAGGCTCCAGACAAGTATTATTTGCACACTTAGCCTCTTCAGGCTCAGACGGGTTTGTTTGAGAGAAGTTGTAAAATAGATTACAATTTGCAAGTCTTTCACAAGCACTCAGACGAGTGTATTAAATGTGAAGATCTAAAAGACTGCGTAATAACTTCAAATGATTGAAGAATAAATAATGAAAGAATGAAGGTATAAATGCACAGAGTAATTGCTCTTTGATTGCTTTGATCGTTCTCTTGTCTTCTGGAATCTTCAAAGTCTTCTTCATTAAATAGGCTTCAAAATTTTAAAGCCGTTAGACACAAAGTCTGAAGTCTTGGCTTCTTGCAGATCATCAATAAATGCAATAGAGTCGTTCTGATAAGCCATTAAAGCATAGGAAACTTCGCTTGTTCTTTTTCATCAGAGTGATACAGACTTCTGATATACCTTTGGTCTCAGCAGGTCTGTATACGTGCTTTTTGTTTGCAGAAGGAAGACTTTCCCTTTTGGTGTAAGATGCAGTTGTGTTCAGGCAAAGCACTTTAATTGTTGAAGTTCCTTATCAGAGTCAAGACAGCTTTCATCCAATGTATTCTTTAACGTTAGTCATTAGACGAATGAGTGGCTTCATCAGACGGGTTGACTCTTTAACAAAGAGATGACGTCAGTTGCAAAGTCTTTTAGACGGGTGAGTCTTCCTTTGATCAGACGGTTGAAGACTTCATTAGACGAGTGAACTTCTCTTAGTTCAGACGAGTGAACCTTAGCTAGTTCAGACGAGTGAACTTATCTCAGTTCAGACGAGTGAACTTTTAGTTAGTTCAGACATGTGAACTTAAGTTAGTTCAGACGAGTGAACAGTTCATATAGCATTCCAAGAAAAATGTTTTTTAGCTACCGAATTTTCCGGTAGCTAATATCTAAAATTCGGTACCTAAATTGTTTAGCTACCGAATTAGCTACCGAATGGAGTTGGTAACTAAAGTGCTAGTAGCTAATCGATTTAGCTATCGAATTTCACTCCGGTCCCCAATAGCTACGGAATATTTCGGTAGCCAAATGTAAATATTGTGGTCACTGAAATGGTCAGGTAAACCGTGTCTGTTACCAGTTTAGCGACCGAACTGGCGACGAATAATATTCGGTAGCTAAATATATATTTTGGTTTAGGATTCGGTAGCTAAATTTTAAATTTGCAAATTTTATTTAGCTACCGAATCCGATTCGATAGCTAAATATAAATTTTTTTTTTGCAATAATACCAAACTTTTACCAAAATTACCATCCTGCTTAATCATACAAAATAGAGATAAATTACATAAAATTATACTCAACTCAAACAACAATATAAATCCACCATATATATAAACATCTAATACAATATCCAATATCCAAATAGAAACAACACATGTAGTACAATGGTGGTAGTAACTAAATGTAACAAATATAATATCAATGTGCTGGGGGGTGGGGGGATCTAGCCATCATTGTCCTCGCCATCGTCCCCATCATCGGCACCTGGATCAGCATGCGAATCATCTTGTGGAACGGCACTAGAGGAGCCGGGCCTGTATCCTAAGTGCTGGAACAACGCGTACATCTCTCTCTGTGTCTGATCCATCGTCCTCTCCAAGTGGTTTATCCTGTTGTCCTTCGCTGCCAGCTCAGCATTGATATTGGCGATAACCTCTCGTACGTCGGGGGTAGGACCAGTATCGGATTGAGTATGTGACGTCGATGAGGTCATGTACTCATCCCCCATCCGACCCAACCCATACACATGTTGTAGAGATGTACCATCACATTATCCCCATAATGGTATTGTCGACACTGACATTTCTTACAAGGACACCTCATTTTTGGATTCACTTGATTTAGATAGCTCTCTTCATTGCTAGCAAACTGAACGAACTCAAGCACCCCCTCTACAAACTCGGGGGTCAAATGTCCACAATCTTTCCTTCTATCCATCCACCTCCGATGCTCAGGTGCTTCCATCGCTGCTAACTAGAACACGAATTCTTAGTCCAAGTTTTAGTTTTAGAGTGCTAAAGAAAAAACTAAAACAGAATAACAAGAAATGGAAACCAATTAAGATATGGTCCAAGAACTAAAACTAATTACAATGCTGAATTTAAAGCTTTCAAGTTTTATGACTCCACAAAGTTTTTCAACTAGTCCTTTGTCATCTATTAGGATTTATCTTAATTAATGTACTAGTATTGGATTTGACAGAAACCCACCTAATGTAATATTTGCTGCATATTCCCTTTGCTTTAAACACTGGGGCTTGTTTTATTATACAGGTTTGGTACAGGAGAGTATAATTTCATCAGTAGATTTACCTTCTAACTAATTGGAGAGTTGTGAAATTTTTAATTCTAGACCTACCAATACCACAGATAGATGAATGGTGTTCTCACAAAGGCAAAATTAAAAGTAAGAAGCATTTAACTAACCTTGTTCCCCCTATAAAATGTCAAATTCAATGACTGGAAGAAATGAAAGTAGAAAGCCGAACCCGTCCCTAAACCCGAAGGAACCCGATGGTGTGCAAGTTGGATTATAATCGGGTCAAGGTGGGAGGGGACCGGCCCGAAATTCCTGTCCACCCAACTTCATCTCTCAGTCAATATATAAAATTCACCATGCACTATGCAATATGTAATATAACATTCTCTACTTTTAAAAAATCATTCAGCACACAACATCTCAGTCAATATACATTCACCACTGTACAACTTCATCTTAGTCATCTCAGTGTAATAACATTCACCACACAACTTCATCTCAGTCAATATATAACATGCACCATTCACCATGCACTATGCAACATAACATTCTCTACTTTTAAAATGAAATGGCTGCAGCCTCGTCCATTACTCTGTACATTATAAGCATAAATAGATTATAAGCAATCATAAGCTCAATTGCAATCATTACTCAGTTTCAAAACAAAACTCTGTACTTTATAAGCATAAACAACCCGCAGCCTTGATCTAAGTGTGAGCTGATTGCTAATGCAAAAAACTAAAGCTTACTAACAGATTGTGTTGGAGCACATCCGGGAGATGTCATTCAAATGTTTTACTCGGTCCTCCATAGCCAATTAAGAAAAATTATGAGAAATGATATATTTGGTGCTATACAGGAATAAACAACACATGGAAGGTTCTGTTGATGGAACATGCGTGCAACTAGAAACAATATATATTGTTAAAAGCAAAAGATGATCAGGCTCAGCCCCCAAAATAAGACTTCTCTATTGTGCTTATTTTAATTTTCAATCATCACCATATTTTACTGCTTACCATCAAAATTGATAATTGACTTTACCAAAATAAGGAGAAGAAAAGGAATAATGAGGATATTATCAGAGGCAAACTCTAACCCATGATATCCATTAAATCCAAATTAGCAGCGAAAACAAATTGTTTGGGTGAGAGACATTCTCAGATCATTTGGATGTGAGATGCTAAAGGTGTTCAAATGGAAAGGGAATCATAAAAACTTAATTTGGGTGAAAGCCGTATAATTGTTCACATTTATAAACAATCAGTATGTATGCCTATCCAGATTGACTGAGAGACTCACACAGTGACAGGCGTTGATGTTGTAGTTGGGTTCGTGGGTCAGGTGGTGGTCAGGTGCGTCATTGAGCAGCTTCAGCTTGTTGACGGTGAACCTACGACGACGTCGTTCGTGGGTGACTGCGAGTCCGTATGGTCAGGCGCGGCTGATTTAGGTTTTGTAGAGAGAAAGAGAGTGAGAGTGAAAAATGGGGGGGATGGACGGGATTTAAGTTTTCTAATTAGCTACCGATATAAATCGATCGCTAATACCGTCGCTAAGCTCTTAAGTTTTTAGCTACCAATCTAAATCGGTCGCTAATACCGTTGCTAAGCTCTTAAATTTTTAGCTATCGACACGTTAGCGGTCGCAAACTAAAAAATAATACCCACTTGGTCGCAGATTCGGTAGCTAAAGGGTCAACAAGTCTGACTTTCAAAATTATGTATTTAGCGACGAAAATAGCTACCGATTTTTTTGCTACCAATAATTTCGGTCGCTAATTCGGTAGCGGAATGAAATCGGAAACCATTCTTTAAAAAAATCAAGATCAGTAGCTAATTCGGTAGCTAATTGCGACAGATTTTTTCGGTAGCTAAATTCGGTCACTAAAAACACATTTTCTTGTAGTGTAGACGCTTAATGTTTTAATCTGCATACTGAGTAGACGAGTTAAATACCACAGACGGGTTCAATTATATCATTGAATAACTGTTTTAATCTCATCAAAACTAAGGTAAATGCACATCAGACATTTGGAGACTCAACACATAAAGATGAAGATCAACTTCATAGGAGAAGTAATGCTTGGAAGCTTGAGAGATAGAAATATTTCTCATAAGGAATCATATTGAATTGATAAAAGATAGTAAATGGTATACATGACTGCCTTATTTATAGAACTCAATTGTACCAATTCTGTGACTAAATCCTAACAGAATTGCAACTACTCATATATTCTATTAGTCTCACACAATGAATAACTTTTGCTGAGTAAATGCTGAAGTTTTTTAAGGCTTATGTAATACTTATACTTTGTTCATTTGTTAGTGGTAATATCACAATTGCATATGGTCTATCTCTTTTTTGTTTCTTGTATATGGTATAAAATACCTATTATATTCTTATCAATATATTTTTGTTTATAAAAAAAAATAGGACAAAAAAAGGATATAATTGAAGGAAGATATGAATGATAAACACAAAATACAATAGACAAAAAAACAAGTAATTTTTGTTTCATAAGCAAACGATATTATTAATGGGGTACAAGAGATATCCAAACCTGTACATATTACACATGATAAAAAAACATATATATATATATATATATATATATATATATATATATATATATATATA
Organism: Ammopiptanthus mongolicus; assembly: GCA_039655645.1. Classification (NCBI taxonomy): domain Eukaryota; kingdom Viridiplantae; phylum Streptophyta; class Magnoliopsida; order Fabales; family Fabaceae; genus Ammopiptanthus; species Ammopiptanthus mongolicus. The sequence continues at coordinate 16,502,051 of CM077348.1, read as the reverse complement.
TATATATATATATGTTAAAACTTCACAAGTCTAAGTTGTTCAAGTGATGATTGCACATCGATCTCATCACACCCATTTGCTTCCAAGTATTCTTTATAGGTCATCCCACGGTATTCTGGTGGGCGTTCTTCGTCAAGAAACTCTTTACCCGGGCTGATGAATTTGTCCAACGATGGTCCATGAAGGGTTACCACAGAGATCCTTTGCACCTCATTGTTGTCAACAATTACTCGATGGATATGGCTCTTATAGTTCCCATTCGTTAAGATCTGCAATTATTTAAGGTTAACTGTTCAAATAAGTGGATATATATAGCTCATAGTTGATCACATGTGAAAGAAATTGAATCAACTAAAGTACCTCAAGATGATCACCAAGCTGGATGAGTATGGCATGATGGGGAATATAAGCATTAATCCACTTTCCTTTGTGGGATAAGATTTGGAGGCCACCATTTACATCTTGCACAAGTGTCACTACAAAGCCAGGGTCAGTATGTTCAGGCAAACCAACAGCCCCCTTGGATCTGGAATTGGGTGGATAAAGGTTCATGGCCATTACATCAAACCCTGACTTCAAGTTGAATGCGTTTTCTATGTAGTTTTCTTCAAACCCTAAGGTTTTAGACACTGCCCTTGCTAATCCAACCACTACCGTTCTCATTTCTTTGCAATATTCTTCCAAAATTTTGCTGATGCACCAAATAAACCAAAGCAAAATTAATGAAATATATATATATATATATATATATATATATATATATATATATATATATATATATATATATATGTGGAACATCACAATAAAAATTTGATTGGTCGTATGCATTATTAGTGTAAAGTTTTTTATACAGTCAACCAATATCAGAAATCACGGTATAGTGACTTTTAAGGTAGTTAGGATAAAAATAAAATATTTTGAATGATGTGTCAGTTTTGGTTGGTTGACAGTGTAAAAAATATTTACACTGACCAATTAAATCCTTATATATATATATATATATATATATATATATATTAATATTATCAAAATTGTACTAAAAGAGAACATAAAATTAATATTCATGTCTGTATAGTATACCTGAATCCTGATGGTTTGGAAGGAACATGATGGCGTGGATGTGCAATCACCTTGAGATATTCCCTGTTTTCCCCAGAAGAGGAGTTTAGTCCCCAACGGATTCTATCCGATGGACCCATTTTGCTGTACATCCTTCTCTCATCCAACGTTGTTGGATCAAAGAAATCAGAAACTCCCTTTAAAATATTGTCAAACACTCTATCTGGGATGGTATGATTTACCAGCTGCATGCATGCATACGAAGTAATATATGATCATATACATAGCAACTCAAAATATGAAATTATATTGAAACTTCCTTACACTATATGCAAAAAAAGTATCAAAATTTTCAAAAAAATAAAATCCAGCTATGCATGGAATATGATAATATAAATAGTAGTGCATAAGAGATCGTTACATACATAGAAGAAGCCATATTCCTGGCATGCTTGGCGGAGGTATTCAAGGGCAAGGAATCGCTGATGAAGGTCATCAGAAAAGAGCAGAGAGTAATCAATTGTGGGTATTTCATCATCAGAAGCTGAATAGGGATCAGCATAATAATGATGACCTGCCCCTACAACCTGAGAGGAAGCATTGGAGTAAACTGGGGCAACTTTGATTTTAGGTTCGGAAGAGTGTAATTGGGCTTGAAATGATGCTATTTCAGCCATCACGAAGATTAAGAGAGCGAATTAAGAAAGCTATTTAATGTTGCCAGTAACTAATACAATATGTTGAGGAGCATGAACTAGTGGCATTCCTTCCACCTATATATAAGCGCGGGTGTGAAGACTACAGAAGTTTACTTCATTATTATATCACCACCTTAACCAACTTTGCATTTATATTCTTTTCCCACCGTTGTAATTCATATCTTTCATATATTCGTTTAAAAAGGACAAACTAATGTTAGGTAGGGGAAAATTCAAAGAGTTTAATTTTGATTTATGGTAAGTATAAAATTTGTTATATTGTTAATCAAACACAAATCATCTTATATGTGACTTTTAAGGTAGATATGATAAAAATCAAATGTTTTAAGGAATATTCTATAATATCCCTTGATAACTTTACTCTGTCTATGTGACTCAATCAAATAGTGAGAACTTAATCCCATGTTTGGTACAAGTCATATTTTCAGGAATGTAAGGTGGGAATAAAATTTTTCCATGTTTGTTACAAGAGATGAAAAACTATTCTCAGGCATAAAAGATACCCAGGAATAAAAATTGTGAATGAAAATAAAAATTGCATTCCCATGTGTGAGGGTGGGAAAAAAGTATTCCCAACGGAATAGGAAACCACCATCAAAGCACGTATCACGGGCTACCTTGCCGGTTCGTCACCATCAGAGCACGTATCATCCTGCACATATCATTGTCACCATCAGAGGACCACCATGGGCTACCTTGCCGGCAAGCCGGCACCTGAAGGTAGGTGGTTGCAAAACCTCCATTTTCCTTCCAAGGCTTAACAGAAGTAGGTTTCCCTTTCCCTACCCCTAAACTCTAAATTTTTATTCTCCTGCTATGTTTTTCATGCTCTAAATTTTCACCTTTTTCTGTTTATGGGACATAATTTATTTATAAAGGAATGTTGTGAATTAGGTGCATTTGATTTTGATTGTAAAGTGCTTGATAAAATGCCTTCATGAACATTTCCACCCAGTTCAAGTGTTTAATGTCTCAGTGTTCATGAAGACTGTTTTGGGTTATTAGATTCAGTCTGCCAGCATTTTAGGAATACAAAGTACTGCATTGACATTAGTTAGAACAAAAAGAAAAGGTTTCTTTGCCATTGGACTTAGTCATGGGCGGGGCTAGAATGAAGAAATAATAGCTTGATGGGGAGGCCATCTTAAGGAAATAATAATAAAAGAAGTAAACTCCTTGGAAAATGTAGGAGGGAGGGGCAGGCCACTCCCTAGTCAATCAGGAACTCTATTTATGCAGAATTTCTATTTATGGTTGTGTTCTAAATGTTCAACAGAGATGTTTTCTTGTACTAATTTTACTTGTGTAGTTTCTAATTTGATTTTTTCCGTGTCAGATATTTATTTGGCTTAACAAATCATGGATCAATTGCAAAATACAAGGAAGATGCGGATCATTGCGATTTTAGTTTTGTATTTAGAAATACTAAATGGTTTTATTATGATGTTGATGTTAGTTTGCACTTATATCATAGATGATTATCTTAGACATAATAAGAATAGGACTTGGGATGCATATAGTCGGCATCTAGTGAGGGAAGTTAATTTTGATAGGGCGATCTTTTTTTCTGATTTAGCATGTGTAGAAAATACAAGAATGGATAGGAGAAGCTTCCATTCCTTATGCCATATGTTGAGAGTGGTGGGCCAGTTAGAGCCGTCTAGAAATATGGGAGTTGAAGAGATGGTGGCAATTTTTTTACATATACTGTCTCATGATGTTAAAAATAGAATAATTAAAAGACAATTCATGAGGAGTGGTGAGACAATTAGTAGGAGATTTGGGTATGTTTTGCATGCCATTCTAAGATGCTACAAAGAACTTCTTAAAGAACCTGAGCCAATCCAAGAAAGCTGCACCGATGAGAGATGGAAATGGTTCAAGGTAATTATTATAATTTTTCATAAGGTTTTTATTAATTTTTTTGGAACTCTGGTGATTGTGAGTTTCTTTCGTTCTATTGTAGAGTTGCTTAGAAGCATTAGATGGAACTTATATTAAGGTTAATGTATTAGAAGCTGATAAACCTAGATACAGAACAAGAAAGGGAGAACTAGCAACCAATGTATTGGGAGTTTGTTCTAAAGACATGCAATTTATTTATGTTTTGGCTGGATGGGAGGGTTCTGCTGCAGACTCTAGGGTCCTAAGAGATGCTATCTCTCGTAGGTGAATGGCCTGAAGGTTCCTCAAGGTACTTTATGTACTTATATAATATTTATATAATTTATGAAGATTGTCTATGAATTGAATTAATCTAAATTTGTATATTTTATAATAGGTTATTATTACCTATGTGATGCTGGATATATGAATGGGGAAGGCTTTCTAACCCCTTATAGAGGACAAAGGTACCATTTAAATGAGTGGAGGAATGGTTCGCAGCCTACAACTGCAAAAGAGTATTTTAATATGAAACATTCTTCTGCAAGAAATGTGATCGAAAGATGTTTTGGGTTGCTAAAAGGTCGTTGGGCAATTTTAAGAAATAAGTCATTTTATTTGATTAAGACTCAAGTAAGAATAATCACAGCATGCTGCTTGTTGCATAATCATATCCGAAGAGAGATGCTTGTGGATCCATTGGAGAGGGAAATAATGGAGAGGGAAGTTGACAACAATGAGGATGTCATCCATGGGGAAAGGATTAGGCATGTTGAGGCAAGTAATGCTTGGAGTTTGTGGAGAGATAATCTTGCAACAGAAATGTTCAATGCTTGGAGAGGAGAATAACACTGAAATCAAATTTAATGTTGTGCTTTTGTTCAAATTCAATTGTTATAAACTTGCTGTTATATATTGTAATGAACTTGCTGTCATATATTGCTGCATAATAACTTATGGCAATGTAAATGACATTGGTCATTTTCATTAATTAAAAGTTGATGTTGGTGGTTTATGTGTTGGTGTATATTGGTAGTTTGTATTTGTTGGCAGCTATTAAAATTGCTGTGTGTTGATTAGAATTGATGAGGCATATGACTATATGCTCAATTCAGTGCACCGCCTGGTATTGACTATCTGTTGTTGGCTGCTGCGGTTCTATGGGTGCTGAAATGAATTGGATTTTGGTTTAGTTGCAAAAGTGTTCATGTTGATGATGCAAGGGGCTGCTGTTTTAATTTATACAGGAACCATTCTTCTATTATGTTTTTTTGTAATGGTTATCTTCTATTAAGTCACGATCTTTAACCCACTTTAATTAATCAAGGTAGCTACATGCTTACTTTCTCACTTTATACTTTTGCTCACTTTAGAGGAGCTTTTTTCATTTTAAAAATATGGATTTGTAAATTATAAACATTAAAAAAAAGGGACAATTTGTTTGAGTAAATAGATGATTTGCTCCTTTAGATCACCATTTGTTTTACTTTGAAAGCTTTTCTTTTTTATAAGGGTATTTTTGGAAAAAGAAATTACATTCCAGGAAATATTTCATATGAACCAAACATGGGAATGAAATTTGTTGGGAATATAACATATTATTTCCGGGAAAATGAAATGTCAACCAAACATATTTTGTTAACTTTATCATGTGTTTTATTCTCAGGAATGAGATTCCCAGAAATATAATTTACCTGGGAATAAAACATTCCACGAAACAAACGCCACGTATATGTTGAGGCGCATGAACTAGTGGCATTCCTTCCACCTATATATAAGCGCGGGTGTGAAGACTACAGAAGTTTACTTCATTATTATATCACCACCTTAACCAACTTTGCATTTATATTCTTTTCCCACCGTTGTAATTCATATCTTTCATATATTCGTTTAAAAAGGACAAACTAATGTTAGGTAGGGGAAAATTCAAAGAGTTTAATTTTGATTTATGGTATGTATAAAATTTGTTATATTGTTAATCAAACATAAATCATCTTATATGTGACTTTTAAGGTAGATATGATAAAAATCAAATACTTTAAGGAATATTTTATAATATCCCTTGATAATTTTACTCTGCCTATATGACCCAATCAAATAGTGAGAACTTAATCTCATGTGATATTGACATGATTATTTAATTGAGGTGATATATTCTGGTAAAATATAGGGTATCCAAACCCTCTACTTTTCAAAGGTACCACAGTCATGCCCATATTTTAAATGATATGATAGTTTATGATTGATTGTTGGTGTAAATTGACAATACATACCAATTAAATCCAAAGTAAAATCATATTCGAAATACGATATTCTCTTTTCATTTTAATTTATTAAAAAAATATTTTTTTTTTAGCGTATTTGTGGTTGCGGAAACTAAAAAGAGTATCAATTAATTTTCTAACTTACATTTTTTTCTCTTGGTATGAATGAAACAGAGTATTAATGAATTGATCATATTTTTTTATATTTTAAAAATTATAAAAAATGATAAGTTAATCAAATATAATTATATTTTTTTTGGTGTATTAATTATATTTTCTTATAACTATAATTGAACTTGTCCAATAAATTTTTAAATCTTTGTGAATTACCTTAAAAGACAACTAGTTTAAAATTGATTGAGTAGTTTAATTTATTTATTTATTATCTTTGACCGGGTATGTTCGCAGGAATAGTTGTGAGACTAAGGTTTTGCTTTGACAAGGATAATCGGCTAGCTTATAACGGTTAAGTTTGTAGCTCTGATTGATAAACGTTTTTTTCATTAACTTATAGTTTTTTTCACTAATTTTATAGTGTTTTTCAGACGCTATTATAAGTAGTGTTTGAATTTATACCTTATAACTTATTATTTTTTCTCTTATTTTTATCTTTACTACTTTAGTTAAATTCTTCCTTTATCCCCACTTAAATAAAATAAAATATCATAGTCCTAATTCCACTAACTAGATATATATTTACGATAAAAATATATAGAGAATATATTTGTCGACAAAAAATATAAAAAATCATATCAACATGTCATTTTATTTATATTATCTCATTTTATTTAATAAAAATAATTAAAATTAAAAATTGAATAAAAAGTTAATATTTTAATTTTTGAGTGATAAATAATTTAACATAAATTGAAGGTATTAAAAGTGATAATTATTTTAAAATAAATAATATATATATATATATATATATATATATATAGAGAGAGAGAGAGAGAGAGAGAGAGAGAGAGAGAGAAAGAGGGAGAATATATATATAAAAAAACATATAAACATGCATGTTCTTTTATGTCATTTTATATTTATCATCTATTTCAATAACTAATTTTACTAAACACACTTCAAGTCCAATCAGTTAAGTAATCCTCTATCGGCTATTAGCTAGCTTATCCGTTATCGTCTAGCTAGTTTTTTCCAAACCTAACCCTCAAGCCGGTGGTAGATAAGTAAAGCCCTCTCCAAAGTTGCGACTACATAATTCGAAACTCTGATATTACAGGTAAAATTCGTTTGAGGACATGATCCACTTCCACTGCGATCAACTGTAGGGTATAGTAGTTTAATTTATTTTGATACAATTTGCTCGGGTATTGAATTATACTTCTCTTATCGTCAAAGAATTTGATCTTTCATGTACTCCATCCATTATATTTAATATAGTTGTAGAAAATTTAAGAAAATCATGAAATTATTTTGATTATAAAAAAAAATAGCAGGCCACTAACATCATTATGTTAATATTGATAATCTTCTAGATTATGTGATTTGTGTACGCTTAGGGTTCCCGCACTACAATAAATTTGTCATATACCTACGCGCACTTTTAGTTACAGTCGTTAAAATTGTAGTTATATGTATTAGTGTCAGTCAAATCGTAGGTAAAGATAGATGTACCGTAGGTAAAAACTATTGACAGTCAATTATAACTGTAGATAAATATATGTGGATCGTAGGTAAAACTTATAGTAATAGTCATTTCCCGTTGTTATTCGTCGCTCATAATGGACGGTTGGAGTGACCGTAGGTGAATGTAAATTTTACATATACCTACGGATTTCAAACATATAGTGTCAGATTTTGCTTGTCACTGAAAGATAAATTTCTTATAGTGCCAAACACCTAAACGTTGGTGGATTTTTACTCCTAATTATGTAAATTGATTGAGTTTTGTCCCTAAGTTTAGTTAGTTGAGTTTTTAATATTGTTTTACTTTTAATTTAATTTCATGTATGAAGAGTTAATCTAATAGTGTTTTTATTTGTTTACATTTGTAGGAAATAATAAAGATGAGATGGACATTTGAAGAGGGAAGGCAGTGAGCTTTCCATTTTTTGGATATTTGTTCTTTCAATAGTGTGGGCCCGTTTCAAATTAAGGAAGGAATTGGATTTGGCAAATTGAATCAAGGCCCACGTGAAGGAAGACTCTGGACAATGAAAATCACCCAAAATTTGTTGGGATTTTCTTTTAATACCCCCATCTTTTTCATTCCTTACCCCGCTTTCTCAATTTTGTGCAATTAAATCTCATAACTGTCCTTGGACTTTTCCACTCGTATCCTAACTCCTATTTTATTAACCCATTTTTCAACCTATAATTTTTTTACCTCTTATCGAATTTCTTCCCCCACCTCCTCCAATGTTTCTTCCTTTTCTTCTGCTCAATTCCCATATTTTCTGGCTTTAGTTTAGTGCTGAGTGGAGCACACGATTCACTTTATCATTCTCACCGGAACTACTGAGTGAGTGGAGCACAGCGACTGGACAATCAGGGTAAGTTTTTCGTAGGATGTATATGTGCGCCGCAAGGATTCAAAAAGTATAATACCTGACAGAAACTATAAGGTACCAAAATTTAGTTTCCGTGAGGTACCAAAACTTGGTTACGTCACGAAATACGGAGAATATAATTTTCGTAAGGTAACCACATTTTGGTACCTTATGGAAACTACAGTTCAATAAGGTATTCTACTTTTTCCGTAAATTTGAATTGATTATTATTAATATAAATAATTTTTTTTCATTTTGAAATTCTTAATAATATTTAATAATATTACTGATTTTTTGTAATAATAGTTAAGAATTTAATTATTAATAATTTGATATTATTTATAATATTTTATATTATTTATTGTTAATGTATTTTATTTTTTAATATATTAAGGAAACTTTTGATGTTTACTGAGTTTATGGTGTTATGTAGATCATTATAAGTGGATATGAAAGATTATGTAAGCAAAGTATCTTATGAAGTGGATTGTGTGAAGTATTTATCACTATAGAGGTAATTGATTGATAAATGATCATTGTTAAATTTAAAAGTTATGGGATTCAATTGAAAAAAAAATTGGAAAGGTGGCTAAGAAAAATAATAATGGGATATTGAAAGAAAAACCCAAAATGGTTTGGTATTGGAAAACAACACCCAGGGCCCACGAAAAGTATCTTAGAAGAGGTAATGGACTAAAACTTAAAAATGGGACAAGGGGCTTTACGCCAGCAGAAGCCACCGGAAAGGGAGTTTTGAATAAAAAGAGGGAAGTAGCGCAGCAGAGACTGACGGCACATAGGAAGAAGAGAGCTAACGCTCTCTGATACCTTGCTTTCTAATTTTCTCTTTCACGGTGTTTTCTTTATCTTTCTTTGTCATTTCTTTCTCATTTATTGTTTCCCTTATTATGAGTGGTTAAATACCCCCATTTTTGGGGTTAGAAGTAGCTAACTTGATCATTTAATATAGTTTCTATTTCTTTATGATTGATTAATTTCTATACTTAATGTTTGTTGTGGCTTGATTATCCATGATTTGATCCTTGATTTGATTTGAAATTGGAAAGTTCTTATTGAATCTAAACATGAAATTAATCACCTAGTAAACCTTATTTGTAGGAATGAAACTTGGGTTATTAGTTATCTTTGAATCCCTAATCTTAATGCAAACCACTAATTAGGCCACCTAAGGAATTAGGGTTTAATTTGGGGTTTAGGCTCTTTCCATTTAAGAAATTAGAGATTGAGTATTTTAGTGGATTGATATTCATTATTAAAGTTTGAAATTATATTATTTGTCATGTCATTGCATGAGAGGAAGGGATTAGTAAATTCTAAATCCAACATATTTTCTCTTATAAGTAAAATCGTTTTTACATGTTAAGTGTTCGATAAAAAATTACAAAAAGTACAAAAATATCTTGTTCCTCTTGTGTTGTTTTTCTTTTAATTCTAATTCTTGAGTGTAGAGCTTTCCAGCTCCCTTTGATCCCAAACAAGTCTTTAGGTAGAATCAATTTGTGTGCGTTTTTATTTGCCACACACTCCTCGTGGAAACGATATCCCTTTCATCTTTTTTACTACTTGTATGACTTGGTATACTTGTCCAGATCTCAACAAATGTCTTTCCTAAAATTATATTTTTATTTTTTATACTAACAATACTGAAATACAATTTAACCCCTAAAATATACATAAAACTCATAATTAACAAGAAAATGCAAGTGGGAAATCGGCAATGACCAAGCCAATATTTGACTTCCCTTAATAATTAAAAGAAAATAAACCAAGGTGGGAAGTGAGTCATGTGAATGTTGACTTCCCTCAAATCCTTAATGAATAGTGTGTGTTTGGATGAGCGTTTGACAAACATGATTTTGGATGAAGGAGATTGTATAGAATTGATTTTGGTTAAAAGTGAGTTGAGTGTGAATTAATTTATGTTCGAATAGATTCATGGAAAATGTGATTTTCATCAATTATGTTATTTGGATAGTTGGGATCAAAATTTTTTTTGGGTATATAATTACTGAAAAGGGATACAAGAATGCAGAATAAATTTTCATCCTCCATGGAAGCTACAAAATCCAGCTTCCACCCGAACGTGATTTTGGGGTCAAAAGTAATTTTTAACCTTAGATGTCAAACATCAAATCTTTCGATCTAATCACGTTTGATCACTTTAAAAGCACGTTAGAAGCCTTAAATCAGTAAATCAAACACATACTAAATGGAGAAATAGCTCCAACTATGAGCATACTAAGACTTACCTTTTTTTTTTTTTTGTTCGTTATCTAGGTATTTTTGCCATTATATTGTTCTTCTTACCACCAATGTGGAGGTGGCATCCAATTTAATTCTAAATTTATATCTTAATTCTTTATTTATTCTGAACATAAAAATTAAAATCCTTAAATTTCAATTATGATTTATTGAAATTATAAAATTAGAATCAATACTATATATATCAAGGATGATTTATTTGAATACTATAGGGAAGTTGATTTTATCATTTGAAATTTTATTTTAACACTTGACTCTACTAAAATTTGTTAGATGAAAATTTTAGTAGGATTTGAAATTTATCAATCTTAATGATTCATCTTATTAAAGGATGAAAATCCTCTGTCCCCAACTCCCTGTCTCACTCCTTCTTCCATTAATAATATATTGTCATGTCAATTAAAATACCATATTATATTTAATATTTATTTAAACAAAACTTCCAGAAAAATTGAATAAGACTTTTTCCTTCTTTTTATTTCCTTGCCCAGATCTTAGATCCCCTCCACATCTTCTTCGCCAACGTCATTGGAATAATTGGGCTGGAACATATGTCATCCACGACGGCGATGACGCTGTGGTGCTGTAGCCAAGAAGTTATTTAAAGTTACAATGACTACACACCTTCAATGAAATCTATTGTTCCTTGCTTGATGAGTTTTCTGCACCACACCTCCTTTTTGACTATTCCTATGATTCGCTTTTTGATAACAACAATGTATATTGCCATTTTCAAACACCATCACCTACAAATGTGGTAGTGTCATTGTTGTGGTGCCATGACCAGTGTGCATGTATTTCGCTTAGCAGAGAGCAGCAACAGCAGTTGTCCTTCTGCACAGACGACACAATGGCGTCAACGGGACAGATGGAATAGAACAATTGATTTTCTTTTCAATTCAGGTTATATGAAAAGGATAAAATTGTCTTTCTTAATTATTGTGGAAGTTTTGTTTAGATAAATATTAAATATGATGTGACATTTTAATTCACAGGCATTATATTATTGGTGATATAGGGATTGAGAGAGGGAGTTCGACAGACGATCTTAGTCCCTTATTAAAGTCCCTTTTTTGTCTGTTTCATGAGTGTTTTCTTTTATTTTTTTTTTCTGCTCCTTACATTTTCTTTCAAATTTTTTTTTTTTATATTTATATATTTTAAAATTTTTATTATGAATAAATTAAGATTATATTTTTTAAAAGTACAAATGTATTGCTTGTAATTTAAAAATTATTTATATTTAAATGTATAATATTATATTACATTTAAAATTTCTTATCCTCTTTATGTCGCAAAGATTATTTATTAGTTTTAAATTATCATTTCAACTAAACATGGGGGTTGTATATACCGATTCCTTAATTCTAGATATGTTTGTGGATCGATTTGGATTAATTTTGAGTTAAAAAGTCATTCGATCAAAAAAAAATAAAAACAAGTTGCAGTTTGGTTTGTATTGAATTGATTCCTCTATATCAAATCTCATTCCATCTAATTCGATTAAAAGCGATTTGAATTAAATTAAAATTATTCGATTTTACCAACAAATAACTAAAAAGTTTAAATAACATAAACATATATAACATATAATATATTAAAATTTTAAAACATTATGAACCAACAAGTATCAATTTATTCTTCCTTTACAAATATTTTGAAAACAGAAAACAAGGTGATATTTTTGCAATTATTGATGAAAACAAGAGATCTCAACAGTAAAATTAACTTGAATAAATTGCACTCCATTACCTTAAAGTTTATCAAAATAACAGCAAACCTTAAACATGATCATGAATTATACCTCACCCCAATTTTTAATGTTGGCTAACCACTAACTCAACATTGTTAAGTTACTTAAAAAATTATTTATAATTAATTACTTGATGTTTATACATTAATTTTTTTAAAAGATTAATCTTAGGATTTTTTATTTATAAAAGAAAGTTTCTTATTTAATTTGAAAAATAAAATGTACAATTTGAAAATATTAGAAAAATATTTTTTTATTATATTCTTGTTTTTTTTTTTTTTTTTTGTGTGTGTGTCATTTAACTCAACAATTTCTAAACACAATCGCATTACTTAATTTTTTTTTAGACAATCAACTTACTATATTTCATTCATAATCAAAGAGACAATATAAAGTGGAACATGATAAAAAAATCATTAGGATCAGCCATGTTGCCTTTACTCTATGCTATGGGCTACACTATTCACTTGTCTCCTAACATATGTCATAAATTGACAAAGGTATATTGAGTCTTATAATTAAATATGTTTGTTTAAACTATGCTATTGTTGGATTTATTAACAACAATTATTATGATAATTCATATATTTTATAGACAAAATAATTGAAAGTACGATATTTATTTATATAGAAGTTGTTGAGCAAAATGATCAAAAAATAAGAATATAATAAAAAATGAATTTTCACATAAGAAATACACGTTTTATATGCATAATTTGTTAAAGTGTATACTAAAAAAATATTTTTTCGAATAAAGCAAATATATTATGGATTAAAAAAAATAAATATTTACATAAATTGTACACCTTTTGATAAGATTTTCAAATTTTCCTCTTTTTAAACTAAAAAAATATTTTATTTTATAAACAAGAAAACATACAATTAATTTTTAAAAACATTTTTTAGTCTATAAATATCAAATAACTTACTATAAATAATTTTTTTATTTTAGTGACTTTACCATGTTAAGTCTGTAATAAAAAAACCATGTTAAGTCAATTAGCCAATGCTACAAAATGAGACAGAATATAATTAATAATTTATAACCAAATTTAGAATTTACCGTTATTTTAATACAACACTTTAGCAATATATTAAATGTTCCATTTTTTATACTAGTTTATCTTTGTTTTTTAGTTTAATTGCGAATTATTATTATTGTAAAATTTTTTACATAGTCAATCAATCAAAAATCATGATATTGATGACTTTTAAGATAATTAGGATCATTTAAATTAAATAATAATTTTTAATTGATTAACTGTTATAAAAAATCTTTACATTTATAATTTTTTTTTTATTGCTCAAGAAGGCTGAGTCAAATAGAAATATTCCTTTTATATAATATTGATTATTGATTATTATATTTTACAAATATATGATGGATCTGCTTGATCTGTTCTGTCTACAACGTTGTCTTGTTTTCTAGAAGTTTGACATTTTTGTCGACTTCGTTTTTCTATTTCTATTTCTATTTTTTTTATTGCTAAATTAGCAGATTGAGTTTCTCGTGTCAATTGTAATTTTGATTAATTGGGTGCTTCCTTTCTGCTGCGTTCTTTTACATCTCAATTTTGAAGCGTAGATTGTGAGTTAAGCCACTGGTCAGATAAACAATAATATTTGGTACGGTGCACTCTGAAGTACTTTTTTTGTTTTATGGTGTATTTTTGCTTTATGACATTGCTTTAGCTTAATCTCGTTAATGATATCATTTTGGGTTTGGTTTTGCAGAAGATTTGAATTGAAATTGAAGAGTTGAGTGGAGAGGGTGAGTGAAATGGCTAACAATGCAGCAGCCTGTGCTAAAAGGGCAACTAGTGACATGCTGAATGGTCCTGACTGGGCAATTAACATAGAGTTGTGTGATATCATTAACATGGACCCTAGGTATCATTCTTTAGCTCTGTTGCTTTTAGGATATGCTTTATGAGTGACTGTCATTCCTTCAGTCATAATAGCATGGAAACTAGTTGCCTGATTGCCCATGTATTTTACTAAAAATTCTTGGGATTGTGTTTTAGCAAGTTCTTTGGTAAATTAGCACCCTAAGGAAGTAAATTTTGAAGTTCTTGTTTCAGAAAATAAACACTTATATTTTACCTCTTTTACCCCCGGTTAAACTGATTGTATCCTTAGTTAGATTTTTTTCTCATAGGGATTCCTTAAATTACATTGTTCCTGATCTTCTCTGTTGAACTAATTAAATTTGCAGGCAAGCAAAGGATGCATTAAAGAAACTTAAGAAGCGTTTGGGCAGTAAAAATCCGAAAATACAGCTTCTGGCTCTCTTTGTCAGTATTTCTGTTATTTTTATTTTGGATAATTATCGATGTTTCATGCACTTGGATATAATGAATTAAAGTATGTTTTGACAATGTTATTACTATATTTCTGCAAAATTTTAAGTAAATTAGGTAAAAGTCCTCATGACTTGTTAGTTGTTACTCTGTTGTGTTTCAAAGATAAAGTACTTCCGAAAATTCATATTCATTTATTTGTGCAGGTGGTAACAAAAAGCAGTGATTGCCTGACATTGATATTTTGTTTTGGAATATTTGATGTAGGCACTGGAGACCCTTAGTAAAAATTGTGGTGAAAGTGTATTTCAGCAGATCATTGAGCGGGATATCTTACATGAAATGGTTAAGATAGTGAAGAAAAATGTATTTATGGACTTTTGATATTGGATGTTTCTTTTATAGTTTATTTACCTAATTTCTGCAACTGTATGTTGGAAGTAGAAAACTTGCTTATCAAGTGTTGCATTCTTTTAATCCTATTGTACAGCCGGATCTAAATGTGAGAGAAAAGATACTGATTTTGATTGATACGTGGCAAGAAGCTTTTGGGGGACCAAGTGGAAGGTATCCCCAATACTATGCAGCATACAATGAATTAAAGGTGATTACTCCGTGAACTTAGATTTACTTTCTGGGCATTAATATAGTTTTTCAAGCAATAATTCTACTTTAAACTATTATGCATTGACATTTCTATTTTTTTTTTGTTGATGTACATTTGTATTGCGATAGACGCTAATTCCTCATTAGAGTCATGTTAATTTTTTCTGCCTGTGTGCAACATATTTTTGAATTTGTTGCTTTAATCCAGGATTAAATTTTCCTGCACTTTATTAAGATGTCTCATAGTTTATTGCACTACCTTCATACAAATGTGTACTTTTATGCTCTTGACTTTTTGGCTAACAAATCCAGACATGCACTGAAGTGTGCACTCGTGCACATACACGTATTATATCATTATGTTGCTTCTATTTGTCTCAGCTAAAACATTGATATTTTATTTCTCTAATGTATTACTTTTAAAATTGACAGTCTGCTGGAGTTGAATTTCCGCCACGAGAAGAGAGTACTGTTCCTTTCTTCACTCCTCCTCAAACCCAGCCAGTTGCTCATCTTGCTGCTACAGAATATGATGATGCTGCTATTCAGGCTTCTCTTCAGTCTGATGCATCTGACCTTAGGTGCTCTTTGAAACTACAACATGTTCTTAATGTTCTAATCTTTATGTTCGTGTGTGGCTTATGGTGTTATTAGTTGTAGACATTTCACATTGTGTAAGAAATTAACAGAGCAGTTGGTGTCTCCAACTCATAAACACAACTATATACAAAGGTATAGCTAATTATACATTTTCTTTGCTTGCTCATAATGATGAATCCTATAATTTCCTTTTTAATTCACTTTACATGTTTATACATAAGTTCCTCACTCTCTAATGGTAGTTCTATGTTGCCTGGATCTATATTTTAAGAACGTTCACCAGTAGTGATAAGGAATCTATCCAAAACTATACTACTGGAATGAATTTGAAACTCGGAATAAATTTATAGAAGTAATGAAAAAGAAAAAGTATTGAGTTAATTTAAAAATTGAGTTTTTAGCTACCCTACATCACACTGTTCATGATGCTGCTGCAAGGCCAGCAGTCTTGCTGTCAAGGAGTCTATACTAATTCTTGGTGAAAGTTTGAACTTTACCCTGATAGTGTTAATGTGTCATTGCCTCCATAATTATGAGATTCTTCCTTTGATAACTTCTCCTATTTAATCTCATAATGATACCGTGGGAGCAAAGTTTTATTATAGTTAATGCAGATTACGTTCTAACTTCTAACCACATGAAGATTCACCATCTTAAGGCATGTTGGTGTTTTGTTTGTTTAAGATATGCATGTGGTGATCCTTTATCCCCTTATATTATGGAATTTCACTTCGGGATTGTGCAGCTGTTTTGAGATTATATTTCTTCTTTGTTTTTTATGTTGTTTATTCTGGTTTTTCGAAGAGTATTTCTAATACTCCTTTTGTTTGTACTTCTCTTCTTTCTCTTAATGAGTTATTCTTCTTTGAAATAATTTTTTTGTTGCTCTGTGCCTTTTCCCTTAACTAATTTTGTTTATAATATAATCAGTTTGCCAGAGATTCAAAATGCTCAAGGGCTAGCAGATGTTTTGATTCAAATGCTTAATGCCTTGGATCCTAAAAATCCTGAGGTGGTGTTATTTTGTCTTTGTTGTCCCTTTACTGCTACCTGATTACGTACCTTCATTCTGGATCCTCTGTTTACTTTTGAATGTTTATGAAAATTTATGTTTGAAATTTGAAGTTGCTATATTTTCAGTATGTGTGTAATATTCTGTTTTTTGATGTGTGTCACTCTGGACTTTTGGATATAGGATTTATTCCATATTTGGCCCCATTGATTGTATTTTCAGTCTCTACTCTAGCTGAAGTTCATGCTTTACAGAACTTGAGTAAGCCCATCATCAAGTTACATATAAATATATAATCAAGTCATCATATAAGGATTTTAGTTTACAAAATTCTGATGAGCCAGCATCAATTTACTTAATTCAAAAGAATGAAAAATATGTCTCCGTCTGTTCATAGCTTTGAATGAGATCAATGATTGTTTTTCTAATTTCAAGCCTTAAGCGTATTTAGCAATTCCTGACCTCTAGAAGACTGGAAAGGCATTGTATTCAAGATTTGGTTTGAGAGTAACTAACCTTGTAAATGCAGAACTAAGATATCTTTTAAACTTATTGCTTTTGCTTTCTATAATTTTAACTTTTTGTCCAGCACAAAGCAGTCATGGCAAGTTGTCAATGTTAATTTGTTTCCTAATATTCTGGAGAAAATATGCAGGGTGTGAAGCAAGAAGTGATTGTTGACCTTGTTGACCAGTGCTGTTCTTACCAAAAGCGTGTCATGCTTCTTGTGAATGATACTACGTAAGAATATTTTTTAAATGAAAATCTTGTTTTCTTTGTGTAATTAAGAATGGTTGTAAAAATTGCTTCACTTTTAGGGATGAACAGCTTTTAGGTCAGGGATTGGCACTGAATGACAGCCTTCAGCGAGTACTTCGTCGACATGATGATATTGTAAATGGAACTCCTGATAGGGGCACGAAAGGAGCAGAAACATCAATTCTGCCACTTGTAAATGTAAACCATGAGGATGATGAGTCAGAAGATGATTTTGCTCAACTATCCCAGAGGTGACCTGCAAAACTTCTGCACTATAGTAAATTCTGTTGCTAGTAGCTTGCTATGTAGTGAGCTCACAATTATATGAGAGCATACTGGTTAACTGTCAATGGCTGACGTTTTCATCCAATACACTGCAGTTGATATATATCCCTTCTGTCCTCATTTTCTCCTTCTCTTTAATTTAGTCATTGTAAATAATGTTTATATACCATGATTGCAGGTCATCGCGAGATACTCATGCACAGAACCAGAAACCAGCCAATGACAAGGCAGAATCAGCAAGAGAAAACCCACTCATTCCCCCACCACCAGCATCAAGGAAACCAGTGTTCTCTGACTCTGGTATGATTGGCTACCTCAGTGGTGATGCGTACAAAACAGAAGGATCCCATGAAAACTTGGAACCGACTTCATATGCAGTGCCCCTTCGTTCTAGCCCTAATCCTGCTTCATCAACCACTGCAACACTGTCTTCCTCGCCACCTTCTCATCCAATGAATACCTCATCACCAATTTTTAGCAGACAGCCTGTGTATGATGTGCCATCTACCATGAGCAAATCTTCAGAAAGCCATCCTCCAATTCCATGGGACACCCAATCTCCAGGCGTCCTTCCACCCTCTCCTTCAAGGTATAATTGGAGGCAGCAGTTTTTTGAACACGGTGTGTCCCAGTCAAGTAGTGGATCCAGTTCCTCAAATGACAGCTGGGTGGGACAAACTCAGAATCTGTCTCTGAAACCATCTACTCCAACTAAACAAGAGAAGCCAGAAGATGCCATTTTCAAAGATCTAGTTGACTTTGCAAAATCCAAAACATCTTCATCTTCCAAACCAAATAAGCCGTTTTGAGAGATTGTGTTTGTATTGCTTTTGGTGGTACAGCTTATGAATGTTGTTTGTCTGGTTTTGCTTCGGATCACTCAGTGACCATTAAAGTAAGTAATAATCCATGCGTGTAACTAGTTTAAGCAATAAATTGCTGCATATATTGCATATATTCATGTATATTATTCATATTGATTGTTTGCTTAGTTTTCAATAATATTGAATTCTTGGAAGCATCCGAGTTTCTTCAATTTTCCTATTTCGGAAGGATGCTGGTGGTTATGCCATGTGAAATTTGAACTTGAAAAAGATGGAATATATATGACTATATATGATGTTTGTTGGTATTACCTTGTTTCCAGCAAACATGTGGCCAATTGACTCTCGGATTTGGATCCCTTAACAGGTACGGGGAAGGGAACCAAGTCTCCACACACAAGTCCAATATGCTAGCTTATAGTTTATTTAACTAGCTTATAAGCTTGTTTGATTAAAATTTGGGTGTTTGATAAACAAGTTTATCTCATTAGCTAATAGCTTTTCTTCATAAGCTATTTTATTTAGCTTATTGACTTGACTTGTCATAAATATGTTCTTTTATATTTATAAGCTAGTTTAATAGTTAATTTTAACAAACACGTCAAATTCATGTAGTTAACTTTTTTGCTACCAGGTATCAATTAAAAATTAATCTATTAATTATAAATTAACTTATCAGTCATTTTTATCAAACACAACATATGTATGTTAGGTCACTGATGTTCTTACAGTATTAACATTTGGTTCTCTTAACATTTGTGTGAGAACCACGATGACATATTGGGGGTAAATTAAGATATCTAACCTGTGGTTTGACGAAATCACACTTTGTTTAACAAAAAGTTATAAGGACATCTTATATTATGTTTTTTTTTTTAAAAAGATTCCACGTGAAAAGATACATAAAAGTAAATGACTACACTTTTTTTTTTTTTTTTGCTACATAAATGACTACACTTTTTGCAACTATATAGCGAAGTTTTATATAATTTTACAAAGATATATGTTATTTATACATTACAATCCCCATATTTTCTTTTTAAGGGAAAGAGATAAAAGGAAATTATGAGTTTCTTTTTCTTTCTTTTTTGTAAAAGTGTAAAGGGAAGTATAGGAGATTGTGATGTATGAATAACATTAATGTTATGTTAAACTTTACTTTAGCACGCGTGAGTATCATTAATATGGTATATGGAAACCATTCCTTATGTATTTATAATAATGCACTACTTTTAAGAGGAACGAAAATATGTTGTCCCAAAAAATAATGTATCGGTATCCCATATCAATCAAATATTGGAAATGAGTATAAATATTATTAAGTTGTAATTTTATTTTTTTAAATGTGAAATTATTATTGATGGAGACAGAGAATATAATAGAAAATTGAAAGAGAATATCTCAATCCTTTTAAGAGGGATTAAGATCCTATATAGACAAGTGTCAGAGTTGAGCATGATAGCGAAGCAATCTGTATGGAGACTAGTCATTGAACTTATTTGACTCAATTTAAAATGTTAAATGTATTCATATTCAGTTGTGAAGAGTTTATAAAAGCTGTAATAGTTAAGGAAAAGAAGGAAAAGTGGTTGAGGGTGCGGGAGACAGAAAAACAGTTTAAAAAAGAATTGGACCCTACCACTTGAGAGATGTAATTGCATTCTGCACACCTACTGCGTAATTAATTATATTATATGAGCTTTAACCCGACATTCTTTAACAGTACATTATTATAATTTAGAAACACTAAGATTGTTATATTCGCTGAATAACATTGCAAGATTTCCCAAAAAGGAATGTTCAAATATTCTGCTAACTGAATGTATTTTGTTACCATCAAAATTAACATGCATTTCTTAGTCGGAGACAAGGTTTCATTTTCAAAGCCTTGAGGAAGTGGAAGCAAAGAAACAACGAGCAGAATTAAGAACCGTAGCTAGTGGCCACATAACTAGCTAGAACCACCCTAACATATATAGCACCTGCATTTCAATGCGTTTGTATAAGATTATATTTATAATTATAATGAATACCACTTGTACGTGCCTTTTTACTAATCAAAGGCTACCTAACACTGGTCTCTTCTTAAAAAAAACATCCACTTTTCACAGACACCACGGATGCCATTATCTTCATATAGTTAATACGCTCCATTGTTGGGTAAACAGCATACAAAGTATCAAGATGCTTTTCTTTTGGTGAACTCATAATCAAACGAGCCAACTTTTTCCTTAGTTAACTTGAGCAAGTATGGCTTTTGAGCTATATGAAACTACTGAAAAAACAGCACTCTCTCATGTTTGCATGATTGAGATTTAAGAAGAATAAGACTAGAGTTAGACTTTGTGCTACAGTAAACCTAGCTAGATCTGAAGGGCAGGGCTTCGATGATGAAACTTTAATTAATGACAAGTTTTAAGGTTGGTCTGCATCAATGCATCATTATTCTTTAGTGTGTACATATATGACCAAAACTATCTTGTGCCTAAGACATAGTGAAGGTCAGGAAGGCAATCTTTGTTTTTTTAAGCTTCTTTTATTAATAACTTAATAAAACTGATTGTTCAAACAAAAAATTGAGGTGTGAAATAATTTGAGAACCACTAGGCAGATTTCATCCTCTCTGGGTGCAATTCAATGCAAAAATGGTGACAAAATTTTCCGCATATGCCTCAAAACTGTCACGGCCTATATTGACATTGCTATACACTTTGAACAAGTCTGACAACAAAGATATTCTAACGAAGACACACGGAATTGAATATTAATATCCAACTTGTAAAGGGTTCGAGTGAATATATATAACTATTCTTCAAATTCCCCACACATTCATCTACTATTGTATATTAGACTATGAGAGCAATAACATGGGTTGTTTCACAGTTTAGAATTATCAAATACCTCAGTGTCTGCCATTTACACATCCTTTCCCAAACAAACAAGTTGGCAGCCCCCTTACATTACTGAACATGTCTGCTGCCACAACCTCTCTAAAGCTGCTCTCTCTTCGAAAGCCAAATTCGGGCTCTCTGCACTTCCTGACTAGCTAGCTAGCTAGTAGTAATACTACTATTCTATTCATCATGATGATAGGTTCTTGGAGGCACCACTGCTTGCTATTGACTCTGCTTGCTTTTGTTGTTCTATCACAAGGATCAAGGTTACCAAAGGAATACTGGGAACAAATGCTGCCAAAGAAGCTTCCTTCTCCTTCCTCTTCTCCCTCCAGAGGCACAAATTCAGTGTCTACCTCCTCTTCCTCAACCTTGAAAACCGATAGTCTTCCTTCATCAGATGGAAAGGTCTAATGTTAATTCCAATTCTAGTTCTCTACATCACACACACACTCTCTCTCTCTCTAACTGTACAACAGTGCGGTCATATATATAACACGGTGCTGATTTGAAGAAAGCATCCAAATTTTGCAAATCAGTTTCTCAGATTCGTCTGATGTGCTGCTTGTAAAGCAGAATCACATTGTAGATTCATCAATATTCTTGGTCTTAATACAGTCTCTTGTAAAGATATTTGAGCAACAATTCCTTATTGGAAAGGATAAGTTTATTAATAACAATAATTTATTTAGTATAAATAGATATATATATGTTGGCGGGATTAGTAACATGTAAAATCTCAACAAACATTTCATAACTCTGTACGCTGTATTTCTTTCGTCTAACATCTTCTTCATCAGTTATATTTCCCTCAATAATGTTTCCTGTAAATCTTACCATAAGATGTTGTCTCTCAATTTTCTTGGAAAATAGGTATTAATATTATTGATGTAATTCTTGTACAGAATGCATTTGCATAAAAAAGGAATGAAACTGCTTTTCATCGCATATGGGTCCATGCCCATCTCTCTTATTGCCCTCAAACCACGTACAAATAGCAGTTTTCTTGTTATATTTATGGTCATGGACGTACGTTGGAAATTTAAACTTCACGATGCGTTTATATATTAACAAAATTACGTATTTATAAGTTCTAAGTATTTAATTTAATTATTTATGTACTTAGTTAATAGTAGTGCTATCGAAGTGGATCAACTCTCCATCTCACTTCATCAGTTCAATGATAAGGCTGCAGGGACAATTGGTGACTGGTGAGTCGCGGATTCGATCCCGTAATGATTCCAATTTCACAATTTCCCGTATAAAATCTAAGTATACCTCCGAAGGATCAAAAATAAAAAAGAAAAAAAAAGAAGAAAAGAAGTGGATCAACTCTCTTGTCTCGACCAAATTGGCTCATTTTGATGGCAAGTCAGATTTTAATTGATTGGCTCACCATATTTTAAAAAACAAATAAATCAATTGATATATGTTAGAATAATTATTTTTCTATTCACCATTAATTGTTTTACACGAGCATTAGTAGTTGTCAATCAAATGAAGCGATATGGTGAGAAAATTGAAGATGTCCACGTGATGGAAAAAATCATTCATTCTCATGACTCAATATGATTTTTTGTGTTATGGATATTCAACAACCACAAAACTAGGAGACCGTGTCCATTGATAGACTACAAGAATCATTGGAAGCATATGAAAACAAAAGGCAAGTTCTATCGTGGCCAGTTTGATAGGTGGTATCACGGTGCATCATAAGTTTTCATCGTTAGACTTATCTTTCCTTGTTAAGAATTCAGACATCCGAATGGTCCTCTCAAAAACCG
This sequence comes from Ammopiptanthus mongolicus, assembly GCA_039655645.1. Lineage (NCBI taxonomy): Eukaryota > Viridiplantae > Streptophyta > Magnoliopsida > Fabales > Fabaceae > Ammopiptanthus > Ammopiptanthus mongolicus. Next base: position 16,478,521 of record CM077348.1, on the reverse strand, counting down.
CTTATGAGGGGGTGGTCTACCTAACTATATAAGCAACGGTCAGGCTCATTAACCACCCGATGTGGGACTCGCAACACGCCCCCTAGAGCCCGGGCTCGTCACCACAACCGAGGGCTAGCGGCACTATTCACACCACCGGGCAGAACGTGGCTCTGATACCATGTTAAGAAAATTCAGGCATCCGAATGGTCCCCTCAAAAACCGGCTTATGAGGGAGTGGTCTACCTAGCTATATAAGCAACGGCCAGGCTTGTTAACCATCTGATGTGGGACTCACAACAGATCTCATAGTAATATGATGTACCTTTCCACGCTGATTTTTTTTTTTCCTCTTTCTCATTATTCCCTTCTCTTCACCTAATCTGCACCTGTCCACCGTCCAGGAGAATGTCGATAGATGGTTGAGCGTCGTCGGAATCTCGTTGGAGAAGTTATCGTGCGACAGATAGAGATGGTATAAACGGAAAAACGAGGTGACCGTGACGGGGAACTTGCCGGAGAAGTCGTTGTGAGAGAGACGCATAGGAACACGTCGTCTTCCTCTCCAGCCATGTGGTCGTTCATGGCCACCATGATGTTGGATGGGTTCTCTCCTAAGTGGGACCCGCATGGTAAAAAGGTAAAAAGAAAATAAAAGAAAAGAAATAAAAAAAAGGGTTTTGCAAAGGTGGGGCGGTGTGTGTCTTGCCTAAGTGAAAAAAGAAAAGAAAGAGTAACAGAGTGAGTAGTGAAAAATGGCGCCGAGGAGAAGTGAAGAAATTCGGCAGGGACTTTGTGCTCTACATCAGATGAGTAAATTGCTTCCGTTCTTGATGAAATTTTAGTATGTTGTTCTTGGTGTTGAGGGCTACATTTTGGTACTGCTAGTTTATTGTTTTGCTTTCTCTTTGGGTTAGTTTGTGATACTCACTTTTGTGGAGTTTCTCTCTTGTTGCTTGGTTGTATCCACCCATTAGGTGATGTGTTGCTAATTTGGTGTTCCCTAGTGTTGCTAGGAAGACTCTGTGTACCTATTAATATTTTTAGTGGAAGTTTTTGCTGGACTTGATCCCGTGATTTTTATTCCTACTCTAGGGAGTTTTCCACGTTAAAATTTTTGGTGTTATTGATATTTATTTTCTGTCATTGATATTATACTATGGGAAGAGAAGAATATTTTTGTTGTGTCTATTTATCAGCACAGGTGGGGGAAAAGAGATTGGTGATTATCTCTATTTTTCCAACACATGAGAGATGCAGCAATGGCCACCATGAGAGACGCAACAATGAACTTTCCGGTAATAGAGAAACGCGGCGGCGATGCCCCACAGTGGTTCGACGCGGCGGCAAGACGTAACAGAGGTGGTGCACGGTTCTCTGTCTACTTCGTCCATTTGTTGACCACCGCAAAGCGTCACACGAACTTCGCCACGTGAGTACACCTAACCGCCTTCGTCCATCGCTGTTATAATGGTCTGTAGTTGGCCCACCGCACATTGACGCCTTGCCGCCCACCGAACATGCACATATCTGGTTCTGTCTCCTAGCCAATCGCCGCCGTCACACAGATTTGGTGGGTTCACGGAGAAGGCCCACCGCGTAGTCGAAGCCTTCACGCAGCCACCGTATATCGTGGTGGCCCTCTCCCTCAATCTCTTGCTCGCCGAAACAGAGGGAGGAAGTACATACATAGAGACAGGAATGGTGCTCCGAAAATGAAAGGGTATGGAAAGGTGCACCATATTACTGTGGTCCACATAAATCTAATGGTGAAAACTTGTGGTGCACCGTGATACCACCTATTAAAGTGGTCCACCATAAAACTCGCCTGAGAACAAATTAGAAAAGGAGTCTCTAGTTCAACCATTTCAAGCAAAAGTTTCTTTAAGAAATAAAGAGCAAGAACAAACTAGTTGATGATTAATTATTCGTTTAATTAAGTTTTTAGTCCCTGAAAAGTGAATTGGTTTTGGTTTTGGTCCGTGCACTTTTTTTCCGTTGGTTTTGATCCCTTCAAGTTCCAAAACTTTGTTTTTGGTCTTTATCGTCGCTATGCATTTGTTAAGTGTTGACGTGGCTAATAGACCCCCACGTCAACACTGCCACATAGGGTAATTTTATAATATTTAATGTCACATAAGATTAAATATTAATTTTTTATATTCTTTTAACATATCAACACTACCACATAGGCTAATTTTATAATATTTAATGTCACGTCGAATTAAATATTATTTTTTATATTCTTTTAATTTATGAAAGAATATTAAAAAATCAATATTTAATTCTATGTGATATTAAATGTTATAAAATTAGACTACGAGGCAGTGCTGACGTGACGGTACATTAACCACGTCAGCACTTATTGGATGGGTAGTGACGACAGGGACCAAAACCAAAGTTTTGAAACTATCAAAACCAACGAAAAAAAGTACAGGGATCAAAACCAATACCGACTCACTTTTCAGGACTAAAAACTTAATTAAAACTTAATTATTTTACAAATTGTCACTCAAATGAAGCTATGTGGTGAGAAAATTGAAGATGTTCAGGTGGTGGGGAAAATGATTCGTTCTCCTGACTCAAAATATGATTTTGTTACTGTGGATATTGAACAACCACAAAATTAGGAGGCCGTGGCCATTGACCACAAGGATCTTTGCAAGCCTATGAAGACAAATTGGAGAAGAATGAGCCTTTGGTTCAAGCATCTGAAGCAAAAGTCTTTTTAAGAAAATAAAGAGCAAGAGAAAACTAGTTCACAAGGAAGAGGAAAAGGTCAAGGTCATCCAAGAGATAGAGGTCATGATAGAAATTATAATCATGGTCATGGAAAAAGAAGAAGAGGATGAGGAGATCGTTTGTAATACCAATAATGAAGAGTTAACTCAACAATCCATGATGCTTTTTCTTGGACTTTGTCAATGGCTCCTTCTCATTAAAAGAATAATAATAAGGAGTAAATAGCCAGTTTGATCCCTGAAAGTGTAAGACGGTATCAACTTAGTCCCTGAATTTAACTAAATATCAAAAACGTCCCTGAAGTTGTAAAACGTTAATCAACTTGGTCCCTCCTTCAACCCCAGTTAGCTGACGCCGTTAACGGCGTTGATGTGGCACGTTAAGTGCCCTGTTGGCACCGTTGTCACTGGTTAGGTGGTGTCCACGTGGTCAGGGACCAATTTGAAATTCTGAACCAAGGACTAAATTAATACTCGCAACTCTGAACCTGGGACTAAATTGATGCTCGCAACAGTTCTTCTTCTTCTTTTTCTTCTTTATCTTTCCCCTTTCTCTCTCTGCTCTCTCTCTCTTTGCTTCCTATGTCTCGCGCTCTCTCTCTCTAACCACCCGTCTATAGACGGGTCCTTGCTTCCTCTGTCTCTGTCTCTCTCTCTTTGCTTCCTCTGTCTTACGCTCTCTAACCACCCATCTATAGAACCACTCGTCTATAGACGGATCCTTTCTCTCTCTGCTCTGCTCTATCTCTCTCTCTCTTTGCTTCATCTGTCTTGTGCTCTCTAACCACCCGTCTATAGAACCACCCGTCTATAACCATCCGTCTATAGACCGGTGGTTCTATAGACGGGTGGTTAGAGAGAGAGCGAGACTAAGGAAGTAAAGAGAGAGAGCAGAGAGAGAAAGGGGAAAGATAAAGAAGAAGAAGAAGACTGTTGCGAGTATCAATTTAGTCCCTGGTTCAAAGTTGCGAGTATCAATTTAGTCCCTGGTTCAGAGTTTCAAATTGGTCCCTGACCACGTGGACACCACCTAACCAGTGACAACAGTGCCAACAAGGCACTTAACGTACTACATCAGCGCCGTAACGGCGTCAACTAACTGGGGTTGACGGAGGGACCAAGTTGATTAACTTTTTACAACTTCAGGGACGTTTTTGCTATTTAGTTAAATTCATTGACTAAGTTGATACCGTCTTACACTTTTCGGGACCAAATTGACTATTTACTGTAATATAAGAGACAACTTTGTAATTTTTTTGGATCAAATAGGAGGCCCATATGGGAGGGGGGAAGGCCCATATGAGCTAATAATTTATTAATTTTACTTCTTTACTAAACGTACTAAAAACAAATTATAAGAGAGTAAAAGAGATCTTGTTCTATAACTCCAACTAATTATCGTTAACAATTTTTTTTCCTGATAACTCATGAAATAAACCATCATATAATACATAACTCCAATAAAAATATTCTTTCCAAAGACATAACTCACACAGTAATTCTTCATCACTATTATAACATATTTGTTCAAAACTCATGGAATAAGTCTTCACAACTCACAATAGTTGCCACATCAAATTAAACTCCATTAACTTCAAATAACTATTATTTTTTATTCAGCATAAATTACATAAAAACTACAAATCTATTGGAAGTGTACATTGTAGTGCCAGAATCATCTTGGATGTGTATTTTTTTTCCATCCAAAATCTCTCTGCATCATATCTTCATCTAAATTTCAGCTATTGAATTAATCTAATGGTTAAGGAGATAGAGATAACCCAACCGTTAGATTAATTCAACGGTTGATATTTGGATGGAAAGAGAATGATGGAGATTTTGGACGGAGAGAATCCAAATTCAATCATCTTCCATCATCCAAGACTATTAGTTCAACTTCTCTCAAGCTGTCGTACCCAGTATTTTGATGACTGCTGCTATCTCCCTGCTCGAAAATGCTATTTGCCTCATGAAGCAAGTTCTGAGTCTCCTCCAAATTTAGGTCTGTACTGACCCAATGATGCTTATCCATTAGCCTTATTCCCTCCAACTCCATTGCCACTTGTTTCATGCTAGGCCTCTCATCCCCTTTAAGACTCAAGCACATTGATGCAAGAACAGCAACTTCCTTAATCTCCTCCTTATTTTCTTCATTCAAAATGCCAATTTCAAGCACTTCAGACAAGCGCTCCTGTTTCAAGCAAGATAGGAAGTGCATAGCAATATTTCTTTTCTCTTCAGGTCTCTCAAACACAACAGCTTTCTCCCCTGTGAGTAGCTCTACAAGCACTACTCCAAAGCTATACACATCACTTTTCTCAGTCAGTTGGCTTGTTTGCATGTACTCTGGGTCCAAGTAACCAGTAGTTCCTTGCACAATTGTGGCTAACTCAGTTTGATCAAGTGGAACCAATCTTGAAGCTCCAAAATCAGACACTTTGGCAGTGTAAGTTTCATCCAAGAGAATGTTGGCACTCTTGACATCTCTATGGATGATAGGTATGGATGCAGCTGAGTGTAAATATGATAGAGCTCCTGCTGCCTCAGCTGATATCCTTAGACGGGTTTTCCATGACACATTACTACTTGCCTTGCTTGCATTGTGCAAATAATCAAAAAGAGTGCCATTCTTCACAAATTCATAAACAAGCGATGGAACTTGTGTCTCTAAACAACAACCTAAGAGTTTGACCACATTCCTATGATTGATTTGAGACAGAACAACTACCTCGTTTATGAATGGCTTGATTTGGCTTTGATCTATAACTTTGGACTTCTTGACAGCCACAACTCTGTTGTCAGCCAGGAATCCCTTGAAAACTGTACCATAACCTCCTCTCCCGATGACTAAGCTCTCATCATAGTTGTTGGTGGCCTTCTTTAGCTGCTCTTCGGTGAAAATTTGAAAGGATTGGGAGGGGTCTTCCATTGTAGAGAGATGCTGTTTCAAAAGTACACCACCATTTTGACGAAAGAATTTTTCTTTTAGTTTGGTTAGTGTTCTTCTTTGGTGTATTAAGTATAGCCAAGATGTCCCCATAAACATAGCCACAACTCCTGCACTTACACCTGCATTAAAAATCACCCTCCATAGTTTAGAGTATCATGTGAGATATTTTTCAGGACATCTCTCCATCTCGGTCCGTGTAACATATGTTCTTTAAATGCATTTCCAAATTTATGAGTAAAGACTTAAATTGGTCTTCGACAAAAAATCATAGTGATATTTTGGTTCCTGAGAAATGGAAAATATCAATTTGATCATCAAGAATGTAAAATGCGGATCAAAATAGTTCTTGACAGGGACTAAAATGTCCATAAAAGGACTGATTTGACCTGCATTTTAAATTCTTAAGGACCAAATTGGTATTTTTCATTTCTTAGAGACCAAAATGTCACCACAGTTTTTTGTTAAGGACCAATTTGGGCCTTTACTCTTTTTTCATTTAATTTGCTTTCTCTTTTGATATGTATGATTTTGTTAACGAGTGTCCTAAAGGTATTGATTAAGGAATCAACAAAAAGAAAACTTGTATTGAAAAACTAAGTGTAACACTTTTTAATATATTAAATATACTATTTTCCATACAAAATTTGCTTTCTTGATTCCTTAAACGATACTTTAAAGGCACTCATTAACATTCTCTTTATATCTAATTACGTACTATAGATAGAATAACTACCCTAATTTCATCAATTAATTGTTATAATTATCAAACTCAATTACTTATTTTTTCTATTTAATTCTTTTTAGTTTTAGGACAAATATTTTTAATTACTAATACTAATTTTAGGATTGTGCACTAATTGTATATTACTAATTTTCAAAATTTTATATTGTTATCTAATATATTGTTTACTACTAATCAATTCTTACCTATTAAATTAGAATACTCATTCTTGAATATGAGTTATTCTCCACAAACTCTCTCCTCCTTATTGAGCCACACAACGTCATTTACTTACTTTCAATATATTTGTAAATTTATCAATTAATAATTATTACTACCAAATTTGCATATCATTTACTTAGTTTCATTTAATTCTTTTCCTTTTTAGAATGTATTTTCAAACCTACTAATTAGTATTGTTATTAGTGAATTTGTTGATTTTAACTTATTTCATTTAGGAGAATGATAACTAGTGCTCTTAGGGCATTAGTCAAGGAGTTCAAAGAGGTAAGTTTTCATTGAAAAATTATGTATTTAACATACCGAGAAATGATGTACTTAGATTCCCGATAAAAACTTTTCATTTCTTGATTCCTTAACTAATGCCTTTAGGACACTAGTTAGCAAGATTCTTTTATTTAATTTTTTTCTTTTTTAGGACAATATCACCATATGTTGTCCACTCCCAATGTAAAAAACAAGTTCCCATTAAAAATATCTTGGACGCACTTATCTTAATTGTTCTCTAAACTTAATTATATCAGAATCATACTTACTAACATCCATAAGAGGGATAAAAAATGATTGTGCTTATTTGCTTACCTATGACAATCTTGGTAAGCATTTCTTCCCGGTGGCATCCTACTTCCCTTGTTCCATTTCCGGATTGCCCCTTAGGGCAGAAACATGTGTGATTCCCATCGGTGTTATGACAATTAAATTCACTTTTGCATGAATGTTTTGATGTCTTACATTCGTCAACATCTGCAAGTCCGTAACAGAAATAATTACTTTGTCAAACAGAAAAATTCGTAAATTAAGTAAGATATTCGTTTAGAGTAGTTTACTAAAGAATAAATGTTATTTCCATATCATTTTCATTAGACCATGTTTACCTATTTTTAATAAAAATAAATAAATACATTAATTTTCTAATGAACTCTCTCCCTCTCTCTCTCTTCCGGCTAAATGAGTAAAATAATAATGGGTCATGCTAACGTAGTTAAGGAAGCCTAGAAAAATAAGTTTTCATTGTAAAATTAAGTATATCACTTATTCAAATATTAAATACATCAATTCTCAATAAAAATTTTTTTTTCTTGATCATTTACCAATGTCCTTAGGGCACTCGTTAGCATTCTCCAAATAACAAAAGGTGTAAAAAACTAGTATGCAAGAAAAATATCCCTTTATCAAATTTTTGAAGTCAATTTAAGTTATCGGATTATACTAAAATGAATATATTATATAAATGTGAGTATTTTTTTGGGTAACTATAGGTACGAAGTATCCACAATCGTTACTAGTGAATAATCTTTGTCGGGAAACCTGTTGGGCGGCACACAAGGTGAGTTCTCCCCTCCCAATCAGGTTTTCTCTATACACAAGAGCCGGAATTCAAACCCCTGACCAGTTACTTAGGATGCTCGAGACCTTTACCACTCGTGTACCAACCAAATGTTGGTATATAACTGTGAGTATAATATCATATTTAGAGTATTTAATATCAAAACTTGAAAAAATAGAGGGACAATGTGCTGAAATTAGGGATGACAATTTGTACCTGTGCGTGGGGATCCCCGTTGGGAATGGCCCGAATGGGGTCCCGGGGGTGGAGAATTTTTCCCCACGGGGGCGGGAACGGGGAAGAAAATCCCCCGAAGGCACTTTGGGGATGGGGATGGGGATGGGAAATATGCTCCCCGTACCGTGGGGTCCCCGACCTCAAAAAGATTACTAAATTATCCTTATAAATGTATATGTACGTATATTATAGATATATTTTATTAATTTTAAATATATATTATTTTATTAAATAAATAAAATATTAAAAAAGTATGTGTACTATTTAAGGTTGAACTTATTGCAATGTCTTGTAGAGTGCTTTAACTTTAAATATTTAAGATTTTTAGTGTTTTTATATTTTGTGAACTAAGGATGCGTTTGGAAGAAAATATAGAAAGCTTATGCGAATAGTTTATGGAAATAAATTTATGCAAATAGTTTATGATTTTCCCATAAGCTTTCTTTTTAGTTTATTTTCATGAGCTTGTCAGAGAAGCTTACGAAAATAAGTTATTTTAGCTTATTTGAAAAAGAGCTTATTGAATAAGCTCTTAATTAAGCTGTTTATCCAAACGCACCATAAATTTGTTTCCATTAATCTTTTCTCCTCGTTTCTCTATCTCTTTCTTCACTTTTGCTAAATGGATCGATAGTGAGGGAAATACGTGATAGAAAATTAATTAATCAAACTACAAGTATAAAAACAGTGGTATATAATGATTGGAAAAACCAAATTCGAATCCAAGGAAAATATATAAAGGTGATATATGTTGATTAATTAATGATGTTAAGCTCAAAAATTACCTATACAACCATGCGGATGGTATGGATTTCCTTCATAACCTGGATTGCATCTACACCGGTAACCATAATCCGTGTCCTTGTTGTCGCAAAAGCTATTGTTCCTGCAGGCATAATCGGGTCTAATCTTGGCATCTTCACATGATGTTTCATTTCCAAGAATATTCCAATCAAGGACCAACGGGAATGTTTTGCTAGGTAGCCCATTCTGTAAATGATCGGTGGAAAATTTATAGGAGCCTCGTTTTGCAACAAAAGAATAGCTGCAGTTTCTCATAGGTTCCGAGGAATTGGGGAACTGAAATACTTGTAGAGTGATATTCCTCATCCCAGGAGGAATATCCACCTGGCAACACCCTAGACCCGTGCAATTCCCTGCATTGATCTTCTTCGTTACTTTACCAGGATTATTGCCGTAACATCTTGTTAAGCACCCGGTTGAATATGTGTTTCCATCGTAAAAGCTGTTTAGGTAGCCATAATTGTCGCACCCAACTGTTATGAACTTGTTTTCATTGCTAGAAATGGTGAAATAAGCAGTTGTGAGAAAGGGATCATTGGCTGGTTTTTTATCATCGTTGCAAAGCTTTGAGACGTAATTTTTATCTCCATTTGGCCTTCAAGAGTTACATTTAAAACTTGGATGCCATGACCCCAATATAATCCGGAGTCGTTGCAAGTTAAATTAAATTGGCGGTTCAAGGAACAGTTCCTCCCCTGTGCAGATGATGATATGCCAGTGCCGAATGGATATGGAATTTTGACATGCCCACAAGTGTAATTGCAGCCAGGAAGGGTTTGTTTTGGTGCTAATTCTGCTGCTGCTACTTGATCATCAGCGCCTGAAGCTGCTCTAATTACGTGCAGCAGGGCTATTATCACTGCAACCATTAACACCGGTACGCGTAGTTGCCAGTGCTTCTTGGCCTTCAGATCCATTTTGCCTTCAGTCCTGAGTTAGCTAGAGAATACGCCAGCCTTATTAATTAATTAATTAGGAAGCTAGGGACAATTGACCGACTGGTTGCTTGTTCTCCATTATGGCCACAGGGTATCATTTATTTATATACTTCAATTTTGATTTTTCTCTGCCACTTCAGAGAAAAATTCTTTCTACGTACGATTGAGTGAAATAGAATGCCATAAATATGCAGAAAGAAAGTTCAAACAAAAAAAATGGAGGGATTTAAATTTTAACCATTATTAGATATATAAATAATTAGTTGTTAGATCATTAGCCTATATAAATGGTTGATGTACTCATTTGTAATCAACTTCTCATTCTATCAATTCCATATTTCCTGCTTTTCTCTCTTAATTATTCTTCCTTCTCTTATGGGTTCTACCATGTTTCCTAACATGGTATCAAAACAATATCATCCATCATGAAAATTTTTGTTTCCGCTGCATACTCCTTTTTTTTTTTAAGAGAAAATATATTGAGTCTCACAAGTGCACGAAACACTTTCAACGTCCGTTAAAAATGACTTTTAATGTCGATTTCAGGCCAAACGTTAATACAGACGACGTTAAAAGTGTGATATTTAATGTCCGCTCTCAACCGATGTTAAATATATTCGTTTAACGCCCGTTGCCTAGGCTACAGACGTTAAAAGTTCGGTTCATATAAAAAATCAACGTTAAAAGTTAACTTTTAACATCGTTTATCTATACAATAGACGTTAAAAGTATATTTTTTTAAAATTTTCTGGAAATTTCCTGTAAATTTTCTTGCAAAAAATTTAAATTCGTAGGAAATGTCAAAATTTCCTAAAAATTTAAATCTACAAGAAAAAACCTTATTTTTAAAAAAATTGTAGAAAAATTTGCAGGAAAATTCGCAAGTAATTCATCAATTTCTAGTAGTATAATTCAGAATTCTCTATAAGCTAGTTAGTACAATTCAAAATTCTTTACAAATTCATACATATATAAACTAATCATTCTCTTCTAAGTATGTAAGATCTATTTTTTCTACTCTTTTCTCTGTAGCATACTTAAAAAAGAAGGTTACAAAACGCACTCTCAAGTCTTTGAATTCTTGTTTAGTGAGAGGAGACTGATCACTGAAAGCCTGCACAAGTTCAAATAAACTCAACATTAAATTAAGTTATCAACAAAAAATAAAATATAATTAATTAACTTGAAAATTAATTACCTACGTCCATCCGTCAGTAATAAACGTTGAGACAATGTTCAACATATGAAACATCACGTAGAAAGCACACTCCCAACCTTGTAATTGTCTATGAGACTACAAATAAATATGAAATTGGATATCAAGTTAATGTATATAATAATAATAATAATAATAATAATAATAATAATAATAATAATAATAATAATTACTATTAATAAACTGCTTACCTTTAGGATATATCAATTAGGATTTGATTTTGACTTGGAAGACTTACTTTTCCCATTTGCACAAGAAATGCTACATGCCTTCATAGCTCTATGATAAACAAAATATTCATGTCAATTATATGTTTATAAAATAAAAGCAAATGTTATAAATTAAATTAAATTAAGTTAAAGTTTACCTACGTATTGATTGAGGCCACCACCTCCTTCGCCGGATCATAGTGACACGAGCAGAAGAAGACGACAATATGCCTGCTAGGAATAAGTAGGAGCATCTGCCAATGGCCATTCCTTACGAATGGTGCTATACATATCTATTTCTGATTTCTTTCCATTAGGGTCTGCATGTATGCACTGACTTGAGTGTGATCAGTCATGAAATTACCAAGAGTGAGGGTGGGGTCTAAGAATCTACAAACAGTATCGCTGCCCTTCTCAAGTAATTGGTGATGCAGATACCTAAGATATGCAATAAGTTGATGCTAATTACGTAATATATTGAAATAAATTATACAATTGTAATACCTAATTTAATATCCAATATATATAAGGTCACAAAATGTACATACGTGCACCAAATACTTAGAATTGTGTTGGCTATCCATTCACCATCAGTACAAAATTGACCAATATCGTCACCAGCGATGCAAATATGAGGTTCTCCCACAAAGCCATCGTGTTCCATCGGAATTTCAAAAATATCATTAGAATAATCCACACCAAATGCAAACAAACAAGCTAACGGAGACTGATGATGCGTTACCGGCTTCGGCTTCGGATTCAATTGTAAATAAAGAAAACATAAGTAATTGAGAATACCATAAACATAAGTAATTGAGATTGAGAATAAAGAAAACATAAGTAATTGAGAATGATTATGAATACCAAAGACAACTCCAACTCCAACTCCCGCTTTTCCAACTCCAACTCTCGCTTCAACAACTCCACCTCCATATGTGAAGGTTGGGCAACTTCTTGGGATTGCCTTGATGAAAACTCCTTCAAAAGCGTTTGCGTGAAGGTGGGGTCCTTTAGAAGCGAAAACATAAGCTCTTGTCCAAAAGTTGGGTCAGAAATAACATCCTGTTTAACCTCTTCTTTAAGCTCCTCCTTATTGATCTCCTGCTTGACCCGCCTACGTGACCTGCATGTTCCATGAAATTTCTTAATGCCCACCGTCCCTGGAACACCACGAACACGGCCAGGGTGGTCGTCTTTCCCTAGAGCAACGACTAAGATATCTGAACGTCCTTGTGGAACGAAGGACCCTTGCGAGCTTTGTTCCTTCAACTTCTCCTACAAAGACAAAATTTTAAAAAAAATGTGTAAGACAATGTGTTACAATTACAAGTAGAAATGTAGTATGTTTAATTTGTTACTTACAATCTTTTCAGCAACAACGCGTGTGGCTTCAACTTTAAAATTTTCAGATTTCGTCTTTCGTCCTTCCACCCATGTGTCCTCGTGTGGGGGTGGAGACGGAGGATTAATAATTTCATATACTTCTTCTCCTGCTTCTACCCGCTCTTTCAACTTCTCCTCCCTTTTTCTCAACTTCTCATCCATCAACTTCTTCTCCACCAATCTATACCCATGTGTCCTCGTGTGAGGGTGGACATTCTTCGCCTGACCTGCCTTACCGTTTTCCCTTTTAACCAAAAACTCAGGACTGGCTCGGCTCAAAACAAATCTATCCCACATATCCTTATCAAGGAATGAGTAAACATCAAGAGGAGATTTATCGATCTTCTCTCCAAATACGTACTTACTACCCAGAAAAGACTTAAACCCCGTCCAACGCTTAGCCGCAAGTTGAAGCCATTTTGTCTGATGTTCAGGAGTATTCGGCACGGTCCATGTGATCTACATTAATTACAGAACAAGAAGGAGGAATTAGTAATGCATGGATCATATATAATATGCTTAAATAATGTAAATACAAACAAAGAGATCATTGGAAAATACCGTGATTGACTCCCAAATCTAATCCTTCACATTCTGCGGTACGTGATCCCAATCATCAAACAAAATACTAGTATGGATTTTAGCTTCCAAAGCCACAAAACTGGTGAATTTCTTAGCAAAGGGTCCGATGGGCTCCAGGCGACTATCAAACTCGATCTCAAGTCTCTGGTTATTAATCCTGGATCTGGATAAACTTTTCAAAGTTGTGGCTTTCCTATCCCTTTTTTTGGCAGGCCCACTACCCGATGCTGCTGAATCAGCCCTTTGTGATGCCTGTTTAGGCAAAAAAATTTAACTTAACCTTAGCTTAACATGGATAAATAAAAATATAATTACCCTACTTAATTAACATTACATGTATAAATAAAACTTACACTATCAGTCAGCGGAACCGTGACCGATTCATCCTGTGAATGAGGGATGTCTGTTGAATTAGTCATGTGTATGCCTGTTTAGACAAAAAAAGTAGGTTAGATTAACATGTATAAATAAAAATACCCTAAAAATTAGGTTAGTCATAAACATGTATTGATAAATAAAAATATAACCCTAAAAAAACAAAACTCACATCATGGATAAACATAACTTACACTATGGTCAACTTTAATTTAGCTAGATCAATATCCCTTCATGATGATCATCACGGGTGGCATGTACATCGTCCACCTCATTTTCCTTAATGAAAGTAGGCATGTGTATTGAGAAAGAAGGAGTCTCAGGAATATCAAGAGTTGAATCTTGATTTTCATCACTACGATGTATGCTTTTTCCTTGGAGAACCATTGGCCACCTTTTGTTAGAAGGATCGTTGATATAAAACACTTGTTTTGCTTGGGAAGCCATGATGAAAGGCTCTTCCGTGTGACCTACCTTGCCAAGATCTTCCAATGTAAATCCTAATTCATCAATTTGTACGCCACTTTTACTGTCAACCCACTTACATTTAAAAACAGGCACTGTAAACTTAGTGTAATCGACCAACTAGATCTCTTCAATGACTCCAAAGTAAGGAATCGGTGCCATAATTGGGTTTGTATCTTTTGAACTAGAGAAGTGCATGGCCTCAGCCACTATCATAACCCTATTATTTTACATGGTACTCTTGTTATCTTGTTCCTTTGTATAAAAGGAACACATATTGATGTTGTATCTGCTCCAACATATGACATTAAAGCTAGGCTCATGTGTTAGCCATTTTAATGTATCAGAAGCAGTACTATCATTCTTCAAAATTTCTTCCTTAAACCATTTTAAGAAAGTCTTGTTATGCATGTTCAACAACCACTTTTCGCTCATTCGAGGGTTTCTTACCTTGACGTCTCTTTTGTGATCACATAAGTAAGGTTGAACTTCATCAGTGTTATTCAATATATACAAATGTGCTTGAAGCACTTCCTCCCGACCCTTGCTCTTAACCATTAGACCATGTTTACTCTTGCCTTCACATCTTGCCTCATCATGACGAGGCTTAGGAACCCTATAGGATCAGTTTTAGAAATATAGTCTGGACAAAACTCAATAGTTTCTTCTGCAACGTACCTTTGAACAATAGATGCTTCCAGACGGTGTGAATTCTTCACATACCCTTTCAAGATCTTCATGTATCGCTCAACTGGGTACATCCACCTTAAATAAATAGGGCCACACAATCTAATCTCCCTCACCAGATGAACAATTAAGTGAACCATGATGTCAAAAAATGAAGGAGGAAATTACATCTCCAATTGGCACAAGATAATAGCAGCCTCATCTTCCAACTGATCCAACTTCTGGGGGTCAATGACTTTGTTACATATAGCATTAAAGAATGAGCACAACCTAGTTATGACATGTCTAACATTTTTAGGAGCAATACCACGAATAGCCACTGGTAGAAGTTGTTGCGTCAACACGTGGCAATCATGAGACTTTAAGCCAACTAATTTGAGATCATTTGAGACAAGTCTCTTGACATTTGAAGAGTAACCATGTGGCACTTTGAAGCCTCGTAGACAATCACAAAAACTTGTTCTCTTTTTTTTGACAAAGTATGACATGCTGGAGGTAAATATGTCCGCTTATCATCCTTTGGCTGTGGAGCTAACTGCTCTCGTATATCCATCGCAACCAGATCTAGACGAGCATTCACACCATCCTTTGTCTTGCCCTGAATGTTGAGAAGCGTTCCAATTACACTATCACACACATTGTTCTGCACATGCATCACATCAATACAATGTCTAACATCAAGTTTGCACCAGTATGGAAGATCAAAGAAGATGGACCTTTTCTTCCATATGTTTTTATCAGTAGCCTTCTGTTGGGCCTTTCCGAAGATAACATTGATGTCCTTCACCCATTGATAAACTTGCTCTCCAGTTAAAGCCATCGGAGCAATTTCAATCTCCTGGCATCCGTTAAAAGCTTTCTTCAATCTACGATATGGGTGATCAGTCTAAGAAATCTCTGATGCCCAAAGTAAACTGTCTTCCTTCCATATTGCAATTGAATGAAACTTGTGCCTTCTTCACATATAGAGCATGCTTTATGCCCCTTAACACTATAGCCGGACAAGTTTCCATATGCTGGAAAGTCATTGATGGTGCAAAATAACATGGCACACATCTTAAAAGTCTTATTGTAATGGACGTCAAACATATCAACGCCTTCCATCCACAGCTTTTTCAAGTCATCAATCAAGGGACTTAGATAAACATCTAAGTCATTTCTTGGCTATTTTGGGCCCGAAATCATCATAGACAACATCATGTATTTGCGCTTCATGCACAACCAAGGAGGTAGGTTGTAAATTACCAAGAGAACAGGCCATGAACTATGAATATTACTTAAGGTACCATACGGATTCATTCCATTCGCTGCAAGTCCAAGCTTAAGGTTTCTTGGCTCACTCCCGAAATCCGGAAACAAACTATCAATTCTCTTACATTGCAACGAATCAGCCGGATGGCGAAGCTGTCCATCACATTTTCTCTCATCTGCATGCCATCTAATGTTCTTTGCGTCATTTGCATTAGCGAACAATCGCTTGAACCTTCGAATTATTGGAAGATACCACAACACCTTCGCAGGAGGACCCTTTTTGTTCACATCACAGCTAGAATCGTCATCACCATCACCATCCTTCACTTTGTACCGTGATACCCAACACTTAGGGCAGTTGTTCAACTCTTCATAGTCACCCCTATATAATATGCAATCATTAGGGCATGCATGTATCTTGTTATACTCCATACCCATCGGACACAGTATCTTCTTCACCTCATAGTTATGGTTCGGCAATGTTTTGCCTTCGGGAAGCATTTCTTTCAACAATTCAAGCAATTCAGTGAAGCTTTTATCACTTCAACCATTTCTCGCCATCACAGTGACCAATTTTAACATCGCTGACAATCGTGTATACTTAGTGCACCCCGGATACAAAGGCTTATCCGAATCACTGCACAAAGTTTCATACACATGTACTCGTTGAAAAGACTCTAGTCCAATATCACAGATCATGTCCTCTAGTCGATCATCCTCCATATCTACGTCACACACTTGGCTTGTTATTTAACAACACATCACCATGCCATATCCATCTTGTATAATTCTTGCAAATCCCATTACAAATAAGATGAGTGCGTATATCCTTCACTGCACATTTCCTTAAATTCAAACATTTGACACAAGGACAACAAAACTTTCCATCACTATCAGGAAGATTTCTTTGAGAAAGTTCTATAAACTCTTCCACTCTTTTCAAATACTCATCACTTATGCGTTTACTAACCATCCAACTACGATCCATAACTAGAGCGGTTCTGTAGATATATACACACATATATCCAATATAAGCACAATAGGGGAGATTGAAAAAGCACTAGTATTTGAAAACCTATCAACCATATATATACCCTATAACCTAACATATCCAAATAGTGCACAAAATTGAGAAACTATATGTGCATTCAATTTCAAATACCCTATATCTTCTAATACCTTCAGCATCATATACCCTCTAATACTTTCAGCATCTTAACCTGACAGCTACACAACTTGCTCTACTATAAGAGAGCATGCCAAAGAACCAGAAAAATAATCTAAACAAAGTATCACAAGCAGCAACAGAGACCCAAGCAGCGGGAAAATCTAATGAGAGGAATAGCAAGATAAAGAAAATGATAATGGAGTTGAAAACCTAATGAGGGTTACCTGTTGGAGGAGCAACAACATGAGGAAGAGACAGGAGAAGCCCAACGGGTGGCGGTGCGATGGTGCAGCGGGAAACCTAATGAGAGGAGAAGCTTAATGAGAAATGGAGAAGAGAAAGGTAGAAGAGAAAGGGAGAAGAAGCATAACTAGGGCGCGACGGTGCTACTGCGACGGTGGTAGTTCAACAGAGAAGAGATAGACTCAGACAAGAGTTTTTCAAACGGAGAAGAGAAACTGTAGTGAGTGCACGTAGAACTGACTTCACGTTAAAAAAATTTGAGTAAAACTTTTAACGTCGATTGTTTAAGCAACAGACATTAAAAGTCACATTTTAACGTCGGTTCTTGAAAAAACTGACGTTAAAGGTTTTACTCAAATTTTAGTAAAACTTTTAACGTCAGTTGTTTAAAAAATCGACGTTAAAATGTAAATTTTAACGTTTGTTGTTTAAATAACCAACGTTAAAGATGATTTAAATTAAATGAGTTAATTATTTACCATTCTGCCACCGCGTCTTTTTTAACGTCAAGTTTTATTTAACCGACGTTAAATCTGGTCGTAAAATCCATATTTTCCACTAGTGTGTATTGATCAGAATGAGTAGAAGTTATCTTACAAGAGTACAAAAGGTGCTTCTATAGCTAATGAAAGTAGTAACTAACTTCCTTACTAATGTACTTAACTCTAACAAATTCTAACTATAACCCCCCACAAGCTGGAAGGTGGTATGTAGCACCTCTAGCTTGGAATGAACAATACAAATGCATATCAAATCAGAAAGAAAAAAAAAATACAATGAGAAATGCCGAAAATACATTGATTGAAAAATGACATGATCAAAGCTTAACCACCATCCAAAGCAGAAGCTGAAGTCATCAAAGTTATAAAGCAAAAGCTTGCCACAACTCAATGCTTAACCACTTAATAGAAGCATACATGACTCTCTTAATTATTCCTCCTTCTTTTATGGGTTCTTTCAACATTAAAACTTATTGTTTTGGGCTTCTACCAATCCGAGCCACTCCCTTAATCATATTGTACAACCCCACCAGCTTCTGCGCCGTTCGCCCAAGCTATACCAAAATTGGGATGCCGACAGTATGTATAAGTCTTTTTGTAACACCCCGATTTTTCGTGCTTTCTAAGAACGATAAACTCAATTAATGAGTTTATATTTTTATCTATGCTTTAGAAAATGATTTTGGAAAAACTAAAATCATATTCATGCTCCATATAATCGTAGGAGCCTACGGTTAAAGTTTGGGCCGAAAACTCAAACGGAGCTCGATCTATGTTTCACGGATGGTAGTGTTTTACTACTATCAAGACATCATTTTGACTAATGGTCAGAACCATTATTCTTAGAATTCGATCCTTTACCTTTTTGATAGAATGTGTCCTGACGTCCGAAAATAAAAATAATATATTATATTCGGGTCGATAATCGATCTGAGAGACGATTCGAGCCGTGTAATGGTTTCACGAGACCCATGAGCCGATAATCTTCATGTCAAGACTGTGTCAAGTCATCTAGGGACTCATTCCAGTGTCGTGATGATTTTCAAAATATCGAGATGCGAATTGACCAAATTGCCCTTGGTCTTTTTACTAAATTACCTTTTTACCTTACTTAACTCTTAAGTCATTTAACTTAAGAAAATATCTAAACTCTCACACTCATCCTCACCCAAAACTTCGGCCCACCTCATCCTCAACCTCACCTCACCATTTTCTCTCTTTCTCTCTTTTCTCTTCACACAAACCTCCATTTTTGGAGCTTAAGAGCTTGATTTTCTTGAAGCAAAATCATTGAGCTTTGAAGGAGAATCTCTTATGAGGTAGCTAACATTCCCTATCTCTCTCAATCTCTCCTTTCTCTCCTCTATAAAATTCATTTTTTTGGAAGTTAGGGTTTTTACCCCTAAACTTCAAAAATCCATGAAAAATTGTAGAAAAATCCTTTTAATACCAAACCAATTTCTATGGCCTTAGAGCTGTCAAAATGGGTTAGAACCCATGAGCCAACCCGGCTCAACCCGGCTCACCGGTGGGTTGGGTTGCAAAAAACCTGGCTCATTTAAACCCCGGGTCATTTTGACCCGGCCCATTGAACCCGTGGGTTGGGTGGGTTCAACCCGTGGTGAGCCGGGTTGGCCCGCGGGTTGAGACATTTGAAGAAAAAAACAAGGCCCAAAATGCAACGTATCAATGTGTCTGTAAAGTCAGTAAAAAAAAACTCAAAAAAGACCCAAGTCCGATTTTTTTGTGCAGTTTCCTTTCCTTTTCGTGAAAACCCTTGTCCTATTAAGCAGCATGTATGTTTAAGTTAAGGAGTTGGAATTTTTTTTTAAAAAAATTTCTGTTTTTTTTACTTTTTTTAATTTTTCAATTATAGGTGAGCCAACCCGCATAACCCACCAACCCGTGGTGGGCCGGACCGGGTTGCTTATTTCCCAACTCACCAAAATGTGAGCCGGGTTGGGTTAGCCCGTTTTTTCCCAACCCATGGTAGGCCAACCCGGGTGGGCTGGGTTGGCCCGTTTTGACAGTTCTATATGGCCTAGGTTCATGACATACTTCCATGATCCAAGATCTTAGAGCCAAGAAATCTCTCTAGCCTATTTTTTTATAGAGAGGCCGAGACCCCCCTTGAGTGAAGGGTAGGGTTTTTGGTTGGTTTTTGATGTTTTGAGTTGGTATCGGGGGTAATCTCACTTAATTAGTATGGTATCCAAGAGATGAGAATTTTTGGAGCTCCCTAGCTATTTTTAAGGTCAAAGGGTCGAATCCTAGGGGTAGTAAAATAGGAGAAATCTTTGTATTTTTGAGTTAATACATTGATTGATTGTGTGTGTGTAGTGATCGGCAGATAGTCGAGCGAGGTAGTAGATCAATCGGGCGATTGCTGCTTACCCTTGGAACTTCAAGAGGTCAGGGGATAAATCTGAGGAATTCCAATTCCGACAGCTATATGCTGCTTTGGTGTGTTTGTGTTGTAAATAAATATTTGTATTTGATTATTGGTGGGGTGATTTATTTACTGTTGTTGATTTGCCTATGCATGATATACCTGCTGATGCATGTGGATACATGGTTTAGCTTTTGAATAAATGTATGGATTTATCGTTTGCCCTGCTGTGGGATTTAAGGCATTAGAGGACCTAATATCGATTATGATCCGACATCGTATAACATAAAAGCTTTAAAAGCTCGAGATGTGGAATGGAGAAAAATAATACTGTTTTATTGTTTTTCAATTTAATTTAAGAGAAAATAATTAATTATCTCTTTTGGAATAAAATAATAATAAATAACTGTTTTTAAGAAAAGTTAACTTAAAAGGCAAAATTGTGAAAAATGTGTTTTTAATAACGAAAAATGAAGTTTTGAGATAAATAGTGTTTTAGAAAACTTTATTAGTTTTTAAATTAAAAAAAAAAAAAGTTAACCGTTTGAACAAAAGCGTTTTGAGAAACGTGATTTTCGAGTTATTTGGTTTTATCCAAGAAAAAGGGTTTTTACAAGCTATATTTTAAGGTTTGTGTTTTACCGAAAAACGACGAAAGGAAAAGAAATGGTCTTTAGACCAAGTTTTATTTTATGGAAAACCGATCCCGAGGATTTGTGTAAGTGTCCGAGATTTGGGTTTTGGGTTTTGAGTTTTTCGAGAAAAGTGATTTTTAAGTTTAGAAACTAGAAATCGAGAAGTCGGGGTTCTAGGGTTGTGCAGAAACACGTGGATCAAGGATCCGTGTTAGATGTGGTCCTATCGGCCTAGGGACGATCTTTGTGATCCTGTAAGCTTGAGGTAGCTTGGAGGATTGTCCAATGGATTCCACTAGTCTGACCAGCTGAGGGTGTAGACTTTGTTTTGAGGTAGCATTGTTGGGTAGTCTGTTGGTGGCTACTGATGGCCATGAGTTTTAGTGGCATGGTTCCTGACTCTCGCTACCTAACTTTTATAGAGTTTTAGTACTTTTGTTTTACTAATTTGTTTTGAAAAGGCCATGTTGTCCATAGTACTTTTGGATACAACTGGTTACTGATTCATATATGTATATTCACGAGTCTTTTGTTAGCACACTGGGTTGTTGTCCTTTATGGTTAGAAAATAAGAAAAAGTTTTATCATGACTTTTAGGACGTCATAAGAAAAATTAAATCAACTGTTTTTCCGAAAGTAAAACCAACAAGCTTTAGTTAGCGTTTAGTATGTGTTTTGAGTTACAAATGTGATGACTGTTTGAGGGTGTCACACTAAACTTCAGCGAATTTTTTTTTATGGGTTATGATATTTTTCCACATAAATGGACTTATATCATATTTTTCGTCTAAATATTTAAGGCATTGTGTATTGTCTAACAATCCGCACCATCGAGGTTAATGAACGAGATAAGCATTAGCTAACTCAAATTACACACTTATATACATGTTAAACTAGACGATGGATCCGTACAATGTACGGGAAAATAATAGTATAATAAAAATAAAATTTGTTGGCAATTTAATATTTTTGTTATAATAGAAAGGGTTAAGAAAATTAATCATTCCTATCATATAAATTAACATTTTCAAAATTAAACTTACAACGTCAATAATTTAAATGAAAAAAAAAAACCATGGAGTTACAAAAACATAGAGTAAAAAATGAGGAAGATGCTATTGTTCCCATTTTCCCCCTTGACCTCCTTTGTATATATACATTTTCCCCGCAACATTCAATAAGATTTATTAGCAATGTCAGTAACAATACTTGGAAAGTAGTAAGATACAATTTAAGTGGTGTCTTTCTTTAGACATTTTGCATTCTAGTGATGCTCATTACGTAATATGAAGAGTTTATGTACACATGATATTACTGCAACAAAGGTAAAATGATCTATTCAGAAAAGAAATAAGAGTCAAGAAACAAAAAAGGAGTAAAAAAAGTAATTTAGATGGCAAGGATTATGACACAATAACAACTCCTTGAATCAATCTAGTATTGCCTAATAGGATAACACTTAATGTGTACATGCTAACAATTTATGTTTTCCCCCCTTTTTATCATATGTTACATCCTTCTTTTATTCGTACCACCCCTACCCTTTTACTTTCTTCTTCTCTTTATGCCCAAGCTAAAAGCAAAGTTTAGCCCAATTAACGGATCACCACATGTCAAATTAAGGTACAAAAGCAAATCATGGAAAAAATTAGATGAACTTCAGAATTTTGAAGACTAAAATTGAGCATGGGTCTTTATCATCGTTTCCACCTCAAAAAACTGATGTATCTCTTTGGTTTGGGCTAGCTACAGCTGGATGCTATTGATGGCCTTTAGTGTCTGCAATTAGTTAACAATCTTGACAGGGACAGTTAGTTAATCAAATAAAAAATACATTACCTTTGTACTTGCACAAATTAACCATATAAGTATATAGTCTTTCTGCAGTAAAAATAAAAATAAAAAAAGTAGATAGTCTTTCTCAATACACTGTTTTTAATATAGTAATTTTACAACTTCCATGTTTGAGAAATGAAAGTGATTGATGCATATATATACTAAATGAAAGTGATTGATGCATGTATATACTTGCGAATGATATGCACAATAATTGTCTTTCATAGAGTTCAAGAGTATTCAATTATTCATGTCTGATAGAACTGATGTGAGTATACAACTTTACACACCTAACATGTAAGGTATTTCACAAACCTGGACGATATAAAAGCAGTTATATATTTGGGTGGTGGATCTAGTAGAAATGCAATTAAAATTCAGATGCAGTCTCAAATATAAAAAGAGACATGAATTTAGTAGATTGTATGAATTTTACTAATCATATGAAAAAAAGAGGTATAAATAACACTAATTTAAAAAAATCACAGGTGTTAATATGTATTCAGATGGCTGGCATCATCTAATCCTTTTCCCTTTAAGTTCACATACAACTATTTTTTATACAGGTTGCAGAAATACACCTATTGTAAATGAAGTCTAAAAGTTATGCGCGTAAATACTAAATAGTATGTTTGATTTGGGAATGATAAGAACAAATGTCTACAATGAAATTCTCAAAATTTTCCAAGCGGCCATGTGGGTCTGCATCTCGTTTGAGAGTGTTCCTATTATATAATGTGCACAATCAACACTTCTTTTAAAGTAAGGCTTCGGTAGATAAGTAGTCAAGAGTAAGAGTCTCCTTTAGGAGATACCTTAAGACCTTAATCATTTAAATCTAAAGCCGATGTTTTCTGCAAAAAAAAAAAAAAAAAAAAAAAATCAATTTCATGATATCTTAAATTAAAGAAGCCTATATTCAGTAAAGCACATATATAGCACACTATATCTCCAATTATACATGCAGAAAGTAGAACATTAATAGCACATATATCTAATGAATTTTTTCTACAAAGCACAACAAAATAGTCTCCTATGGCCTTCTTAATTTGTTAAACATGAAGTGCTTTGAGGGGGGAATTTAAGCTTATAAGCCACTGCAATATATTTGTCTACAATCTAAAAGGACCCATAATACCTTGCAGCCAATATTTGATTTATTCTCCTTGAGATTGTTAGCTGTTTCGGAGGATGGAGCTTCAAGAAACCCATTCATCTACTGAAAAATATTACAAATAATTTTTATCAGCATATTTATTTATTAAGTCATATGCTTGAGAAAATTTATTCTTTGGTTGCTTAATTGCTTCATCTTAGTATCTTAAATCTCTAGCTACAACTTCTACTTTACTTTCATTGGTATGTACATAAAGGCTAGCATTTTGAACAAAATCAACAGAATATAACTAAACTCCATTATAATCATGAATCCCAAATTTTAATATAACATTTTTTCAATCAATTAGATTCTTCTCTTGCAAGCTTCCAAACACATAAAGCAAGTTTCAGTAACATTGAAGAATAGTTAGGTTAGTCCAATCTTTTTATACCCAGACCAGACTGGTAAACAAAATTACACAGATCATCCAATTCCAAGATAGCTCAACAAATAGTTGGATCATAAGCAAAAAAAAAAAAATGTAGTTATAACAAACATTATATAATATGACTACACTACTGTGACATTAGCTAATTCACCCTTCTTATGTCTTCTAATATATATATACTAGATGATAGACCCGTGCGATGCACGGGTAAATAATGCGTGGGAATTATATATGTATTATTTGGAAAGATAATTTTTTTGAATTAAAAATAATAATAATAACAATATAATAAAAAATTAATGACAATATAATATCTTTTTTATAATAGAAAGAATTAAGAAATTATTATTATTTTTGGTTGTAATCCATCGTAATTATGGTCTTTGACTCCCCAGTGGGTCCACGAAGTATCCCCACAAGCTAAGGTCACAGTTAAGGTTTTTCGACCCTTCCCCAAGAATGTGTTCTGCTGGATACGAATTCAGGTTCACCCCCACAAGCTCAGCCTGTGCAACATAATTATTCGTGTGACATATAGAAACATTTTCAAAATTTAACTTATATCAATAAATTTAAATTAAAAAAAAACTCGCAAAGTTCCTAAAAAAATATAAAGAAAATAATGAGAATTTTTTTTATATAATGTAAATTTATAAAATAACATAGCATAAACAATATATATGCTTTAATAACATAACCTAGATTAACAACGTTTTTTAGGATACATAAAAATATATATGCTATAATAAGAATATTTTTTATGTTTAAGATTTAATTATTGAATTAAAATACTACAAATTGATATTACCAAAAAAAAAAATACTACAAATTGATTTAACCAATGTTTTAAATGTTAATAGCATTGAGAATATTAAACCAGACTTTCATTCTCCCATTTAAGAGTCATTATACCAATTAAAGTTTGTCATTTTTTTCCTTTTTTTTTATAGAACAAAAGTTAGGTATAATTCCATAGATACATTAGGTATTATTTTTTAATGAGAATATGATACGTGTAATAGATGATACACATGTTATTTTTCATTGATGTTCCCTTTACATATGTAATATTTTCATTGAAAAACAGCACCTAATATAATTATGAAATTTTACCTAAGTTCTGTCCTTTTTTATACGGTATACTCTCACTGATGTTTTAGACTCTAATTGCATTCCAATATTAAACCAACCTTTCCATATCCTATTTTAAGAGACATGCCTATTAAATTATATCATTTTTTCTTTTTTATATACCTTATACTTTTTGACCAATGTATTAAATATTAATAACATTTATTTATTCGGAATATTAACCTTACCTTTAATTTTCTTATTTTAAGAGTCATTATACTTTTTGTTTTGGGCTTCTACCAATCCGAGCCACTCCCCTAATCATATTGTACAACCCCACCAGCTTCTGCGCCGTTCGCCCAAGCTATACCAAAATTGGGATGCCGATAGTATGTATAAGTCTTTTCGTCGTATCCATCGTTTCCCTTCGTGTACATGAAGTTAATAAGAAATTTTATAGGCCTCCTTTGTGTGGTAATCACTCTCATAGAGAAAAAACAAAAACTTTTACTTAATTTGGTTCAACCCACGCAATTTGAGAGAAAACAACAACGGACGTGACATAAAGTGAGAAAGGCAGTAGAGATGCATATCTTTCTCCCTACATTTTCGTACAACGTTGGGGTCAAGCGTGGCCAATACATAAAGCAAACCAAGCCATTATTTTAAGTCTCTTAAAAACTAATTTTATCTTTAAAAAAATCTACTTTAGATTTTTATACTATCTTTTTGATATATTTCATATATCAATAAACTTTCATATATCAATAAACATATATTAATTCATTTGATATAAAAACTTATCATTAATTAGATGTTGGGTCGACCCTGATTAAAGTAACGCCTTTGTTATCATTAATTTTCCTACTAATTATGTAAATGCAAAGTGGTCCACGAATGAAGTATGAGTCATTCAATTTTCTCTTTTAAATAGGGATGACAAACAGATGGATTGGATAAATTTTTATTCGGATTATAATGGATGGATTAAAAAAATCCATTAATCCATTATGATCAATTAAAATTTCATTTAAAAAATCCAATCCATCCATGATCCATTTAAAAATGTTCATCCAATCTATCCATTAATAATTTTTTTATGGATGGATATCCATGAAAAATAATATTAAAAATTAAATAATTTTTATCACTATTTTCAAATAATATCTCTCATCCATCCACACACAAAAAAAATTTCAAAATAAATTTTTTTCCTATTTTTTTTATAATTAACAATTCATCACAAATTCACCCCACAAAGAATGCAAATCGTGATAACAAAACACAAAAAAATATACTTTTATGTTTATAATAGCAGCAAATTGATCTAATTTTTGAAGTAATGATTTTTTATCATTTATTTATTTTTTTCATTTTTATCCAATGATTTATTTTTTTGTTTTATAAAGTGGTCCAATGGATTTTAGAATAATGGTGGATGGATCAAAACCATCCATAAAAGAAAATAATTCAATCCATCCAGTCCATTGTTACTTTTTTTTTTGCAATGGATAGATCGGATGCATTTTTCTTGGATGAATGGTGGACAGTTGAATTTTTTTGCCACCCCTACTTTTAAACGAGAGGCTTTGAGCTGAGGCAGTCCCCCACCCCTTCCAAAATTTCCTTCATCCAAACCAAACCGTACTCTTAATTTCAATCACTAATCACTAATGCTATGTTTGTTTTGAGGAAAAAGAGAAGGAAATAAAAAGAGAGAAAGGAAAAAGAAGAGAAAAAAGACATTTTCTATCATTTAGTTGACAAAGGAAAAGGAATGGAAAGAAAAAAAATGTTGGGCTCCACACAAAGAAGTTTTCCCTCCAAAATGGAAAGAACGGAGAGAGAGAGAAGAGAAAAATGGTGAAAAAACTTAAAACATTCTAACCTTATTACATCTCATTTTTACTTAAAGATATTTATGTCATTTCGCAAATATATTTTTTTTTTTTGCTCTCACTTTCTACTTAATCAAATAAGAGGAAAGAAAAGTTTTAATTTTCTTTCCTCTCATTTTCTCTCCTACCAAATAACTAAGCAATTATCTCATTTTTTACTCTTTTTATTTCTTATTCCCCTTTTTTTTCTTTTTTTTCACTTTCTTTTCTCTAACCAAACAAAGTGTAAATAGTAAATATGGTTGTTTTTGTTTGTATTTGGTTATATATCATCTACCTGATCGTAGACTTACCAACCAATTCCTATTGTTTGTCCTTAGTCATGTTCCCATCCTCACGTCTGTTTGGTCGTTTCATATTTATATATTTTGTCTTTTCGTCTCCAGTAATAATCATGTACGGATCACGATCGGAATGGGGTGAAAATTGCAGGTAAACATAAGACGTATTATTGAGAAAATCTGACATCATCCTCCCAATTTATATTTTTGAAATCTCAAGTACATATTTCGGTGCCAACGGAGAGTGAGTGGTTCTTTTCATAACGATTTAAAACACTATGTGTTCATATTATGCTTTTTAGTGTTAGGATTAGCTAGGCCTAAATATAACATCCCGATTTTCTGTAATTCTAATCGAGTTGGTTAATATCGATTGGGACCTTAAACGTTCTTGTGAATTGTTTTGTATTAGTTTAAGGCCTAGTTGGAAGCTTAGGGATAGGCTTGAACAAGGTTGGAAATGTCTAAGGTATTAAACGAGTAACTGTGGAAATCAGTTTTTGTGAGACTTTCCCAGCGGAGTAGGATGCTCAAGCGTGAAGCGTGGGCATGGAGAACGCCCTAGCGTGCCAACGCTCCAGCGTGGAGCAAGGAGAACGCTCAAGCGTGGTCACTCTAACCAGTGATTGACGTTGATGGGACATAAAATAGCGCGTGCCAGAACACGCGTCACAGCTAGCGATGGAGAGGCGGTGTAGGACCCTCAATGCTCAAGCGTTGGAACGCTAAAGCGTTGAGAACCAGAACGCTTAAGCGTTGTCAGCTGAGACCCACTTCTATAAATAGAAGTCATTTGGTAAAATGTGCGAATTTTACACTCCCAGCACAGTAAAAACAGAGCAAATGTGAGTTCTGAACTTCAATCCCAGTTTGTGATCCGTTCGTTTATCCGTTTTCATTTTCGGTGGTATCTTTGCGATCAGCACAATCTCTACTGCAACTTTAGCGGTTTACTTTCGTGATTCGACAAAGGTAAACCAAGGGTCCAACCCTATCTACATTGTAGTTATACAATGTCTTCCTTTGTGTTTAGCTTATATACATGGTTATAGCTTCACCTTAGAGTTAATGCTCTAGTATACGTGTTATTTCTGTGATTAGAGCAAGTTTGGAAGTTGCGTTCAAGACCCTTTTTGGGCAACGAGACCGCAGCTGTAGACGGAGTTTGAGGAGTTCGTGACGCTCGTAGCATTAGTGGTTATCACCACTCTGCTATCTGTGTTGGTCGGGTTATCGAGAGGGAGTTTTGTCTTGTGCTAGGAACTCCGAGAGGTAAGGAGGCAAACCTGAGGAATTCCAATTCCGACAGTTATATGCTGTGTTTGTGTGCTTGAATTGTAACTGTTTATCTGTGTCTGGTTGGTTGTGAATTGATTACAATTATCTGTTGACAATTGCTATATATGAAATTACCTGTTTATGCCTGATTTGATTTCTTGGCAATGAGAATATAATATATGACTTCATTGTATGGCTGTGTGATACTGTTGCATTACAAGGACCTGGCAGTGGTTAGGATCCACAATCGTTCAACGTAAAAGGTTTAAAAAGTCTGAATGTTGAAAAAGAAATAAGGGAACAAGTCGTTTTTGGTGTGTAAAGAGGAAAAGAGTAAGAAATACCTTAACTGCGAAAAATGTGTTTATAGAGGCTTTGATGGTGTTAAAATATGTTGAGAAACGTGGTTTCGATGTTGTTGGTTTTCACCCCCGAAAAAGGGTTTTGTTTTATGAACGATATTTCAAGGTTTCTGTTTTACCAAAAATCTGCGAAAGAGAAATGGGTGGTCTTTAGATCAAGTTTTGTTTTGTGGAGAAAACCGATTCCGAAGGCTTTGTGTAAGTTTCGAAGATTTGAGTTTTGCTTTTGAATTTTCAACATAAATGTGGCTTTTGGTTTGGAAACTAGAAACCGAGACGTTGGGGTTCTAGGGTTCCGTAGAACACGAGGATCAAGGATCTGTGTTGGTTTGTTGGTCATGTAAGCTGGTGGACATTCCTTGTGGTCCTGTGGGCTTGTGGACGTGTTTTGAGCTGTAAAGAAATCCAAAGTCCGAAACTGGTGCATCGGTTAAAGATTTTTGGGTTTGAGCTGTGTGGACTGCGTGTCCTTTTTGAGTTTTGGACTGAGTGTCCAGTTTTTGAGAAAGATGTTGTTAAGGCCTAAAGAGTCTAAGACATTGTGGTGGTTGATAGCGTTGATGCTTCAACCAGAAAATACTGATACGACAAAGATTACTGACGAAAACAAATGGTTTTCTCATGCATATGATGTTTTGGCAGACGTGCCGTGTTTTGAGGGGACCTTGAAGGCAAGGAAACATGGGATGACTTATTGTCATTGGGTAACATTGTGTATTGATGGACAATGATGTCATACGTGCTGTGTGTTCGTATTGTGCCCTGAGTGGACGATATAGTATGACTGTTTACATCGTAAGTACCACTGACATGCACCCCCATGTGCTATTTCCTGGGACTCAAGTGCTTATGTTTTTGCCCAATGGGGTGTTAATCATTTTTGCCTGCGGGTCAATGATTGTGGAGCCTGATCAGCTCGTTATTTTGAATGGTGATGGGATTTCCGGAAATTAAGAGCCGAAAGTTAGATGACATATGTGAAAGTGTTCATGCATATGTTTTGAAAATAACGTTGATTGTTGGGCACGAGGCCCTTGTGTTTACTGTTAGTACTCTGATATACTGTGACATGTTAGGTATGTTATTATGCTGTGAGATATAATTATATGAATATGTTGTTTGTGTTTGGATATGTAGTTATCGTTTTTGGATTCATATATTATTTTCTTACCCTTGCTATTTTCTCTGTACCTTTCTATTTCCTATGTAAATGCATGTACAGATGAACCTAGGGAGTGAAGGTTTGGCTTATTCGATAGTTCGCTCCCTGACGTTCGAGAACCGGGAGGACCCGGGAGCATGGGACATACACCCAGGAGCTGCTAGTGCCGCTTACACGAGTCCAGTCTGCACTCTACGCGAGAATCATGAGGTGGGACCTCAGGAGAGAATCCACACGGTAGAGACTGTCCAGGTTCCGTTACCACCGATCTGGATGATCCTACAACATCTGGTGGACCAAGGAGAGCTGCAGCACGACATTCTTAGCAGCCCAGCCCCTGCAGCAGTAGCCACTTCACTCTCCACCCCCTCCTTTCGTTTTGGTGCCGATGGGGCCGGGGGAGGAAGGCGAGGAGGATCCGGAGGAGGAGGAGCTCATAGCGACTCCTGAGTACCATCCTTTAGAGAATAGGGATGTTCCGACCGGTGGAGCCGGGGATGCAGGGATGGCCGATGGGGACACCGCTTCCCCAGGTCACTCTTCTGATGGGACCATTAGACCCTCGTTTGGAGGACTGTTCAATGGATTCCACTAGTCTGACCAGCTGAGGGTGTAGACTTTGTTTTGAGGTAGCGTTGTTGGGTAGTCTGTTGGTGGCAACTGATGGCCATGAGTTTTAGTGGCATGGTTCCTGACTCTCGCTACCTAACTTTTATAGAGTTTTAATATTTTTGTTTTACTAATTTGTTTTGAAAAGGACATGTTGTCCATAGTACTTTTGGATACAACTGGTTACTGATTCATATATGTATATTCACGAGTCTTTTGTTAGCACACTGGGTTGTTGTCCTTTATGGTTAGAAAATAAGAAAAAAATTTATCATGACTTTCAGGACGTTATAAGAAAAATTAAATCAACTGTTTTTCCGAAAGTAAAACCAGCAAGCTTTAGTTAGCGTTTAGTATGTGTTTTGGGTTACAAATATGATGCCTGTTTGAGGGTGTCACACTAAACTTCAGCGAATTTTTTTTTATGGGTTATGATATTTTTCCACATAAATGGACTTATATCATATTTTTCGTCTAAATATTTAAGGCATTGTGTATTGTCTAACAATCCGCACCATCGAGATTAATGAACGAGATAAGCATTAGCGAACTCAAATTACACACTTATATACATGTTAAACTAGACGATGGATCCGTGCAATATACGGGAAAATAATAGTATAATAAAAATAAAATTTGTTGGCAATTTAATATTTTTGTTATAATAGAAAGGGTTAAGAAAATTAATCATTCCTATCATATAAATTAACATTTTCAAAATTAAACTTACAACGTCAATAATTTAAATGAAAAAAAAACCATGGAGTTCCTAAAAACATAGAGTAAAAAATGAGGAAGATGCTATTGTTCCCATTTTCCCCCTTGACCTCCTTTGTATATATACATTTTTCCCCGCAACATTCAATAAGATTTATTAGCAATGTCGGTAACAATACTTGGAAAGTAGTAAGATACAATTTAACTGGTGTCTTTCTTTAGCCATTTTGCATTCTAGTGATGCTCATTACGTAATATGAAGAGTTTATGTACACATGGTACTACTGCAACAAAGGTAAAACGATCTATTCAGAAAAGAAATAAGAGTCAAGAAACAAAAAAGGAGTAAAAAAAGTAATTTAGATGGCAAGGATTATGACACAATAACAACTCCTTGAATCAATCTAGTATTGCCTAATAGGATAACACTTAATGTGTACATGCTAACAATTTATGTTTTCCCCCCTTTTTATCATATGTTACATCCTTCTTTTATTCGTACCATCACTACCCTTTTACTTTCTTCTTCTCTTTATGCCCAAGCTAAAAGCAAAGTTTAGCCCAATTAACGGACCACCACATGTCAAATTAAGGTACAAAAGCAAATCATGGAAAAAATTAGATGAACTTCAGAATTTTGAGGACTAAAATTGAGCATGGGTCTTTATCATCGTTTCCACCTCAAAAAACTGATGTATCTCTTTGGTTTGAGCTAGCTACAGCTGGATGCTATTGATGGCCTTCAGTGTCTGCAATTAGTTAACAATCTTGACAGGGACAGTTAGTTAATCAAATAAAAAATACAATTACCTTTGTACTTGCACAAATTAACCATATAAGTATATAGTCTTTCTGCAGTAAAAATAAAAATAAAAAAAGTAGATAGTCTTTCTCAATACACTGTTTTTGATATAGTAATTTTACAAATTCCATGTTTGAGAAATGAAAGTGATTGATGCATGTATATACTTGCGAATGATATGCACAATAATTGTCTTTCATAGGGTTCAATATTCAATTATTCATGTCTGATAGAACTGATGTGAGTATACAACTTTACACACCTAACATGTAAGGTATTTCACAAACCTGGACGATATAAGAGCAGTTATATATTTGGGTGGTGGATCTAGTAGAAATGCAATTAAAATTCAGATGCAGTCTCAAATATAAAAAGAGACATGAATTTAGTAGATTGTATGAATTTTACTTATCATATGAAAAAAAGAGGTATAAATAACGCTAATTTAAAAAAATCACAGGTGTTAATATGTATTCAGATGGCTGGCATCATCTAATCCTTTTCCCTTTAAGTTCACATACAACTATTTTTTATACAGGTTGCAGAAATACACCTATTGTAAATGAAGTCTAAAAGTTATGTGCGTAAATACTAAATAGTATGTTTGATTTGGGAATGATAAGAACAAATATCTACAATGAAATTCTCAAAATTTTCCAAGCGGCCATGTGGGTCTGCATCTCGTTTGAGAGTGTTCCTATTATATAATGTGCACAATCAACACTTCTTTTAAAGTAAGGCTTCGGTAGATAAGTAGTCAAGAGTAAGAGTCTCCTTTAGGAGATACCTTAAGACCTTATTCATTTAAATCTAAAGCCGATGTTTTCTGCAAAACAAAATAATCAATTTCATGATATCTTAAATTAAAGAAGCCTATATTCAGTAAAGCACATATATAGCACACTATATCTCCAATTATACATGCAGAAAGTAGAACATTAATAGCACATATATCTAATGAATTTTTTCTACAAAGCACAACAAAATAGTCTCCTATGGCCTTCTTAATTTGTTAAACATGAAGTGCTTTGAGGGGGTAATTTAAGCTTATAAGCCACTGCAATATATTTGTCTACAATCTAAAAAGACCCATAATACCTTGCAGCCAATATTTGATTTATTCTCCTTGAGATTGTTAGCTGTCTCGGAGGATGGAGCTTCAAGAAACCCATTCATCTACTGAAAAATATTGCAAATAATTTTTATCAGCATATTTATTTATTAAGTCATATGCTTGAGAAAATTTATTCTTTGGTTGCTTAATTGCTTCATCTTAATATCTTAAATCTCTAGCTACAACTTCTACTTTACTTTCATTGGTATGTACATAAAGGCTAGCATTTTGAACAAAATCAACAGAATATAACTAAACTCCATTATAATCATGAATCCCAAATTTTAATATAACTTTTTTTCAATCAATTAGATTCTTCTCTTGCAAGCTTCCAAACACATAAAGCAAGTTTCAGTAACATTGAAGAATAGTTAGGTTAGTCCAATCTTTTTATATCCAGACCAGACTGGTAGACAAAACTACACAGATCATCCAATTCCAAGCTAGCTCAACAAATAGTTGGATCATAAGCAAAAAAAAAAAAAAATGTAGTTATAACAAACATTATATAATATGACTACACTACTGTGACATTAGCTAATTCACCCTTCTTATGTCTTCTAATATATATACTAGATGATGGACCCGTGCGATGCACGGGTAAATAATGCGTGGGAATTATATATATGTATTATTTGGAAAGATAAATTTTTTTGAATTAAAAATAATAATAATAACAATATAATAAAAAATTACTGACAATTTAATATCTTTTTTATAATAGAAAGAGTTAAGAAATTATTATTATTTTTGGTTGTAATCCATCGTAATTATGGTCTTTGACTCCTCAGTGGGTCCACAAAGTATCCCCACAAGCTAAGGTCACAGTTAAGGTTTTTCGACCCTTCCCCAAGAATGTTTTCTGCTGGATACGAATTCAGGTTCACCCCCACAAGCTCAGCCTGTGCAACATAATTATTCGTGTGACATATAGAAACATTTTCAAAATTTAACTTACAGCAATAAATTTAAATGCAAAAAAAACTCGCAAAGTTCCTAAAAAAATATAAAGAAAATAATGAGAATTTTTTTTATATAATGTAAATTTATAAAATAACATAGCATAACCAATATATATGCTTTAATAACATAACCTAGATTAACAACGTTTTTTAGGATACATAAAAATATATATGCTATAATAAGAATATTTTTTATGTTTAAGATTTAATTATTGAATTAAAATACTACAAATTGATTTAACCAATGTTTTAAATGTTAATAGCATTGAGAATATTAAACCAGACTTTCATTCTCCCATTTAAGAGTCATTATACCAATTATAGTTTGACATTTTTTTCCTTTTTTTTTATAGAACAAAACTTAGGTACAATTCCATAGATACATTAAGTATTGTTTTTCAATGGGAATATGATACGTGTAATAGATGATACACATGTTATTTTTTCATTGATGTTCCCTTTACATATGTAATATTCTCATTGAAAAACAACACCTAATATAATTATGAAATTTTACCTAAATTCTATCCTGTTTTATACGGTATACTTTCACTGATGTTTTAGACTTTAATTGCATTCCAATATTAAACCAAACTTTCCATATCCTATTTTAAGAGACATGCCAATTAAATTATATCATTTTTTCTTTTTTATATACCTTATACTTTTTGACCAATGTATTAAATATTAATAACAGTTATTTATTCGGAATATTAACCCTACCTTTAATTTTCTTATTTTAAGAGTCATTATACATATTTTATTTTTTGAAATATGTCATTATACATATTAAATTATATGTTTTTACCTTTTTATATAAGCTATACTTTAACCAATGTTTTAAATTTTGATAGCATTAAACCAACCTTGCACTCTTATTTTAACAGTCGTACCTAGTAAATATGCCTAGAAGGATCCAGCGTACTAAATTCATAGCCCTGCACATAAACCATTAATTGGACAACTGAAGCTAGAACTCTGATTCTTTCCTCGCAAGCATAGCAAAAATAAGGTTCGCATGAAGTTTCACTTCTAACAACCTTCTAGAACTATCAAATTTAGGAGCACAGAGAAAATAATTGTTCAAAACCGGATCTCATCATCATGATTAAGGCACACCGATGTTAACAACTGATCATCAAAAAGAGCAAAGCTATAAAAATGCAAAGCATGTTATCAAGGTTAACTTCGTCTGAGGTGCTTCCTCCAGAGTTGTGTCATTTGCTCTGAAGGAGAACTTGTGTTGTGATTCATAGTCTGCAACTTCTCTCCAGTCTTAATCTCTTAAGGCTCCTTCTTCTGTGATCATAATATGAAACTCATCATTGATATTCATCAAAACATTATTTGAATGAAAAAACTGATGAAACCACCTTGAATAAAATTTAGAAAATTATTATGATTTCAAGAATTAGATAAAAATCGAGGATGGAGAAAAAGAAAAATAGTTTCAGAAACTTATCTTGAATCTTCTGCTTAAAGGCTTTCCACAAATCTAGTATTAAAGCACCTAATTGTCTTACATATTAAAGCATAGAATTAAAGCATAGAATATGTTAGTTTAGTTAACAATTTCAAAGCAAGAAAGAAGGATAAGAATATATGATTGCTTAATTTGATATTTATTTCAGTTTCAAGGACCTGTATTTGTTATACACATGATAGTTAAACATAGAAAACATATCAACATGAAAGAATATTGAAGTCTAACTAACCAAGAAATGAGATTTCTAATGTGTATGAATAATAATAATAAGACTAAGAATGGTATCATATTATGTACTACATAAAGTAACGCCCGATGAAATCAAGCAAACCCTCAATAGAAGTACTTTTATATCACGTACTGCATAAGAGAAGTCCCACCAAATAATATTTTGAAGAAGTCAATTAGAATAAGCTACAATGGGTTACCAGATAATAAGACTTTATTATTTCTTGATATCGCTTATTCTTTGAAAGGGGGTTCAGAGAGCTTATGACCATCAATTTGTGACTATTATCCATCCACATGAAACATTAGGGATGCATGATCTGCTTTAAGAAACGGGAAGGGACATGGTTATTGAAGAATGTCCAATTGATGCTGGAATATAGATGAACTTGTAGAGTTGAGAACGAATTACAGCAAAATAATAAAGACTTGGTATGAAAATCAGGTAAGTAGCTCAGTTAAGAGTAAGCAGCTTTGGCTTCTCAAAAATCTGCAAGGATATACAACTACACATAACAACACGCTATTAGTCATAAGAATAGGATCTTATGACATAAATTGCATATGAAATTCCTATATTCTGCTCCAAGGTTAAGATTATAAATAACCTATCAATGAATGTCCACCAATAGCAATACAAACCAAGACCTTTTTCTTAATGTTCGATACTACCACTTCATTGGCAGCAATATTTTTTTCAAAGTCAAACAAAACTATTTACAACACAGCCGAGTATGCAGAGATGGCCTCAAAGAGGGAACCCATTTCCCATTAAAAGTACCTAATTCAATTGCCAAATGTGCAAAGAAGAACATGTAAAACTTTCTAGAAGGCACAAAAAGAAAGCAATTGCCATACTGGTAGTACACATCATAAACAATAATTGCACACAAATAAAGGAACTTCAAGAAGAGAAATCAAATACTAATTAAATCAATCTCTGACAAACATGGTTTTCTAGACCTGCAGTTCTCTCAAACTTAGGTTGATAGTGATGATAAAACTCAAGCACTTCACTGCAATAAGGAATTAAACCAAAACCATTATTTTTTTTAAAAAAGCCAAATAAATTTTGAGAAGGAAAAGATAAAACAAAGCAAATAATTGTGAAAGTGTGGGCTGTAGTACAGTGAACAGCTACTACTAAAAGAAATAAATCCCAACAGATCTTGAGAAGCTCACATATATTAAGTAGAGTAGTCGAGGTTCTTAGTCATAGTTTCCCCAACATTTCCTTTCGTGCAATTAATCACTGCTTGCCCAAGGTTATTCAACATATTCTCATAAGTAACAATGTACCTTTCCACATATCAATGAATCAATTACCTCATCTAAAGTTTCAGGTTTATCTAAATTCTTCAGGGTTGCACAAACATATTTTCCCCATTTTAAATCCATGAAGAAGGCACCAAGAAATACTTGCAATGCGCAGAGAGTGGTATACTTTTAGCCACTGCAAATTTTTTCATGATTCTGATGTTGCTTTTGTTTTAACTAATCAGCAACATATATATTGAAGTCACATTAAAATTTGTATATATTAGCTCTATATTAATAACAACAAACAAATGAAACAAATGAATTTTCATGTTAGTTAAAAAATTATTGAATTTTCTAGAAATTAAAGAAGAATATACTTTAAAATTACAGTAAAGGGAAAAGAAATTTAAAGATCAATTTGGCAGTGCAGTTTTAAAAGTCCAAGTGAATGATGATTTTAAAACCACAGACAACGAAATTTAAGTCCAAGCAAGACACATTGAAAATAGAATTGTAACAAAAGGGAAAGAAATAATCATGAACACAGCTACTTAAATCAAACTAAGACGGTAAAATCACTCAAAGATGCATGAATGCTTTAAAGTTGCAAAACTTTTGTAGCTAATATAAGAAAAACTAACTGCTGAATTTTTTACGACATATGGTCCTCCACTTTCACCAGCCTTGTGGAAGTCATCCTCTTCACAACAGCTAAAACAACTCATCATTCTTTCCACTAATATAATACATAACCCCATCAGATCATACTAATAACATTTCCATGGAAGAGCATGTGTTTTGCAAACCAATTCCTACACACACGGCGGCTGTAGCCTGCAAACAACAAAACAAAAACATGAATTCAAAAAACCGATGGATGAAAAAAAAGTATGTGTAGAAGAGAAATCAGACATGAGAATGATGATGCACAACCCTGCTCTTATGCTCTTATGGTTCTCTGATTAATGTGCAGAGAATCCAGTAAAACAAAATTCATTGCCAATCAATTCCCAACCCTAAACACAGAATGCACCATACAAATGAAATAGAAAACTCACCGATTTGGATCTAATTTCAGGACCAGAATGCTTCTCCTCTCGAACAGCTTCAGATTGAACTGCCCTCAAAGTGAAGCGTATCTCCACTTTCTACCATGCACCTCATATTGCGTCCAAAATAAACCCTATCATTCGAAAACCTTTGATTATCCTTCAGATTACAGAAAACCAATTCCTTATACGCCAAATCGGATTGCCACAGCTTCGCTTAAGAGCTCCCAATCACCGAAATCTCCATTGCCAAAAGGCAAAAACTAAAGATATAGATTCCTTTGCTTCTCAGAAATCTCACCATCTAAAATAAAATAAATCCACGTTCAATACAAGCAGAATGCAAATGTAAATTTCAAATTAAAAATACGGATTTATAAATTTATTTATAATTTATAAATAAAAAAAAATGAGAGTAGAATTTCAACCTCGAGGAAAATCGGGAACTTCATCTTCGACGAAAAACTGATAGCACTCTCTTGGTTTGTGCATTATTGAGATTGAGATTCATCTCCGAAAAGTTCTTCTTCTGCGAGTTTTTGGAATGCGGTGCCATGTCTCTGTTTCCTAGCATTGTTCCTTGGTCATTATTAATGTATCCCTCTTCTGCTGCTATATATAAACACAAAGCACAAACGTTAAATGCAAAAGAAACAAAGAAAAACATATTCCGATAAAATAACAAAGAGGAAGCTCAGTAGAAAATATGCATATGAGGGGTGGTTAGCAGTAGCAGCAGTGGAGGACAGGAGAGGCTTCACAGTGTTATTAGAAGCTGAGAATCAAGTTGTGAAGGGAGAAAAAATGAAAAGTTGTAGTGGTTAAAAGAGAGAGAAGAACCTAAGAAAATAAATTGAAGAAATTAAAGGAAGCGCGAATCACCAGACCCATCTGATCAAGTGGATTGAAATTATTTTTTGTATTTTCAATGCATTGAAACAATGCAAACATGGTCCAACTCCTAAGAAAAAACATGGAATAGATGAATAAATGCTCTATATTTTCCGTTTCAATGTTTTGATAGCTATGAAGTTGCTCTTTCAAAGATAACAGTAATGGCTGGCGTGAATTACAAAGAGAGCAATATTAAAGAGACCACCATTATAGAATAAGATAAAAAGAAAATGAAATGAATAATGGCACTATTAAGTCGTAAATTGAAACGGCTGCATTAATTAAGTGCTAAAACCAAAGCCGTGTAGTTACCGATGATGTAAATTATTTTTACATTTACTGATATAATAATGTCTTAGTAAAATGTGGTATTTACCCCATATTTTGACGGCAAAAATTATATCAGCGCCTACTATTTATATATATATATATATATATATATATATATATATATATATATATATATATATATTTTATAAAATGAAATAAAAATCAAAGGATCATATTAATGTCAGGCTTTTATCAGCTGTTTCACTCGTCTGTCTATTACTTATCTGATGTTTCACCCGTCTAAGCAGATGAGTGAAACAGGAGACAGGTGATTAGCAGACGAGTGATCAGCATATGTTTCAATCGTCTGCCTATCACCTGTTTGATGCTTTAGACGGGTGAAACATCAGACAGGTGATAGGCAGACGAGTGAAACAGCTGTTGATCACTCGTCTGATGTTTCACTCGTCTGCTAATCACTTGTCTCCTGTTTCACTCGTCAGCTTAGACGGGTGAAACATCAGACAAGTGATAGGCAGACGAGTGAAACAGCTGATCACTCGTCTGATGTTTCACTGGTCTGCTCACTTGTCTAAGCAGACAAGTGAAACATCAGAAGCAGACCAGTGAAACATCAGACGACTGATCAACACATGTTTCACTCGTCTGTTGATCACTAGTCTGCTTAGACGGGTGAAACATCAGACAAGTGATAGGCAGACGAGTGAAACAGCTGTTGATCACTCGTCTGATGTTTCACTCGTCTGCTGTTTAGACGAGTGAAACATCAGACGAGTGATCAGCAGATGTTTCACTCGTCTGCTGATCACTTGTCTGCTTAGACAATTGAAACATCAGATGTTTCACTCGTCTATCACTAGTGTATTATCTATTGCTATTATTGTATTAATAAAATTAATAATTTAAAATTAATATAATTTACTATTTTGTTATTAGCATTATTAATATTAGTTTTGTTGTTGTTGTTGTTTTCAATGTTTTCATTACCAATAATATAATTAGTATTATTAATCATGTATTTTTTCGGCTATGTTAGGTAAAATGGCGACAAGTTCCTCTTCACAGTAGCCACATGTGATTAATCCTGATCCGGAGGACAATTCTCTATTGGGATTGCTAGAATATCACGTTTCCCAATATATATGGAACGGTGTGGCTGATCGTTTATTGAAGGTAAGGCGAGCTACACAGTTTCAGGATCGGGTTGGAGATGTTCCCGAGGCCATAAAGCAATCGGGAGTACATGACTGTTTCCATCTTGGGTGGTGGCAATCAATAGCGTCCCCCGATACTTACCATAC
Source organism: Ammopiptanthus mongolicus (assembly GCA_039655645.1). NCBI lineage: Eukaryota > Viridiplantae > Streptophyta > Magnoliopsida > Fabales > Fabaceae > Ammopiptanthus > Ammopiptanthus mongolicus. The sequence continues at coordinate 16,437,333 of CM077348.1, read as the reverse complement.
AGGTGTGTACCATCAACTTGTACAATGGGCTTACAGTGATTGAAAGCATCAGCACATTGCTTGAAAGATCAAAAAACTCGATGAAACTTACGAAGTTGAGATTGCACACGATTCCCAACTACAACATCATTTGTGTCGATCTTGTAGTAGGAACCATCTGCGAATAGCTGCATGTACTCCAACCATTTAGGCAACATTGCGTAAGATTCATCCCAATCTCCAAACACTTGCACGATTGCTTTTTGCTTTGCCTTCCATGCCTTCCTATAGGATATTTGATACCCAAAAGTATTTTGTATCCTTTCTTGGACAAGCGAAATTGACACCCCAGGTTCTTGTCGGACCATACCTAACACAATATAAAAAACATTAATTGAATTCTTAAGCACGGCAATTAAAATAACAACACAGAAACAATTATATACGGTTAATGATAATACCTAGTATACATGAGCATACAAAGTTATAATCCAGCTTTTTATGATCTTGCGACAACATCGCATTCACACAATTATGTGGAATCAGACGAGTGAAAGAAATAGAGATCAACAAAGGGAGGGTGGGATCAGACGGGTCAAAGAGTGCTGGGGAGGGGGGCACAACCACTGCCCAGGCCGCCACGTGGCGCGCTCTGAAACATCTGCTAAGCAGACGAGTGAAACATCAGATAAGTGATCAGCAGGTGTTTCACTCGTCTGCCTATCACTTGTCTGATGTTTCATCTGTCTAAGCAGACAAGTGAAACAAGAGACAAGTGATAAGCAGACGAGTGAAACACCTGCTGATTACTCGTCTGATGTTTCACTCGTCTAAGCAGCAGACGAGTGAAACATCAGACGAGTGATCAGCAGATGTTTCACTCGTCTGCCTATCACCTGTCTAATGTTTCACCCGTCTACTCGTCTGCTCCTTAGACGAGTGAAACATCAGACGAGTGATCAGCAGCTTTTTCACTTGTCTGATGTTTCACCCGTCTAAAACATCAGACAGGTGACAGGCAGACGAGTGAAACATGTGCTGATCACTCGTCTGATATTTCACTCGTCTGCTGCTTAGACGAGTGAAACATCAGACGAATGATCAGCAGCTGTTTCACTCATCTGCCTATCACTTGTCTGATGTTTCACCCGTCTAAGCAGACGAGTGAAACATCTGCTGATTAGACGAGTGAAACATCTGCTGATCACTCGTCTGATGTTTCACTCATCTAAGCAGCAGACGAGTGAAACATCAGACGAGTGATCAGCAGCTGTTTCACTCGTCTGCCTATCACCTGTCTGATGTTTCACCCGTCTAAAACATCAGACAGGTGACAGGCAGACGAGTGAAACATCTGCTAATCACTCGTCTGATGTTTCACTTCTCTGCTTAGTGTATTATTTATTGTTATTATTGTATTAATAAAATTAATAATTTAAAATTAATATAATTTATTAATATAATTAATTTAGCTAAATATCATAAATAATTAAATTAATCCAACAGCATTTGAAGATAAAATCTGTCACAATAATAACACTAATAAAATTAAAAAAAATTAATAATATAAATACCTGCAACAGCAAAGTGGTAGAGATGGTTGAGCTTGAGAAAAAATAGAGAAAGAGAGGAAGCAAAGTAGGAGAGTTGGTTGAGGTTGATAAAAAGTAGTGAAAGAGAGTATCTGTGTGAGAAAGGGTGTGAGGAGATCAACAATATTGTAGAAGAAGAAGAAGATTTGGGTGTGTTTGTGTGTGTCAAGAAGAGAGAAAGATAGAGATATCAGACGGATGGGTTTGATAAGTGGAGGGAATGGTGGTCAGACGGGTCAAAGACTGCTGTGGGTGGGGAGACAGGTCCTGCCCAGGCCGCGACGTGGCGCGCTCTGGGCAAAGGCGCTACTGCAAGTACAGTAGCGCCTTTGCCCAGAGCGCGCCACCAGTGGCTGTCTGGTGCAGGGGGAAGATGGGGAAGACGCTACTGCAACTAGCGTTTTCCAAAAACGCTAGTCAAAGTAGCGTCTTTCGTGTCAGAGAAAAAATAATAAAAAATGCCACGTCGGCAAAAAGTGGGTTAGTTTGGTAAATAGTTTCAAAACAAGGTTATATTGGTAAATAGTTTTTAAAATTGGGCTAGTTTGGTCAATTAGCCGGCAGCAGTGAGGTTCGAACCGTGGACATCAGGGGCGCACGACTTCAAGGCAAAGGGTGTGACCACCAGGCTACCGTTCTGGTTGTGTATTGGCTGTCTTTCTTTAATACTTAAACGAGCAGAAATTCTGGGAAGTCGGACAAGAAAGGTGTATTCTATTCTCATTGCTTGTGTATTCTTGTTCACTGTTTTGTTTTAGAGAATTGTTATTGCGTTTTAAATTTTTGTTTCTGATAGGGAGCTTGGTAGTGGGAAGAAAAGATCAAGAAAGGCTTAATCATGAGCACCACTAGATACGACATTGAGAAGTTCTCTGGAAACAACGATTTTGGGCTATGGAAAGTCAAGATGAAAGCTATCTTGGTGCAGCTAGGATGTGCAGAAGCATTGTAGGGAGAATCAAAGATGTCTCCCACTCTATCTCAGAAAGAGAAGGACGACAAGATAGACAAGGCAAGGAGTGCTATCATCTTATGCCTTGGTCATAAGGCTTTGAGGGAGGTTGCTAGAGAGAAAACAACTGCTTCTATGTGGGTCAAGTTGGAGTCCCTCTACATGACAAAATCATTGGCAAATAGGTTATGTATGAAGCAACAACTCTATTCCTTCAAGATGACGGAATCAAAGTCAATAGCAGAACAACTTGCGGAATTCAACAAAGTACTTGATGACTTGGAGAACATTGAGGTGAAACTTGATGATGAGGATAAAGCTTTGCTCCTTCTCAACTCTTTACCAAATTCCTATGAGCATTTCAAGGATGTTATTTTGTATGGCAATGATCAAACCATTACTTTGGATGAGGTTCAAACTTCCATTTGAACCAAGGAGCTCCAAAAGAAACAAGAGCTGAAATCTGAGGCATGTGGTGAAGGCTTGAATGTCTCAAGAGGGAGAGAAGAGAAGAAGGGATCAAAGGGGAAAAAGTCCAAGAGTTACAAGTGTTTCACATGTCATAAAACGGGTCATTATAGGAAGGATTGTCCAGAAAAGGAGATCAAAAGGGTTGAAGATTCTGTAGATGTTGTGGCTGCTTTGGATGACTATGAAGGTGCAGAGGCATTGGTAGCCTTTGAGACCTTAGACGTGGAAGAAGGTGGAGAGATGTTTGATGTGGTTGAGAAGAAGGAGGTTTTGGTGAAGACACTACCTCGGGACAAGTTCAAGCGTGACTTTGGCTTGGGTTGGTTTCTCTGAAGCATAAACATAAGTGGGAGAGCAACACTTTGATGGAAGAGATTCTATGATTTAGAGTCAAGGTGGAGAATTGTTGAGAATGACTCAAAATCAGTAAATCTGCCTTATGATCAAATCTGGAGAATTCGCTGAGCGAATTAGATCTCGCTAAGCGAGCGAGAGGTTTTTCAAGTTATGCATCTCTGTATTAATTTCACTAAGCAAATTGGAGCTCGCTAAGCGAAATGGAGGTTTTTCTGAAGCATGCATCACTGTGTCAATTTCGCTAAGCGAAAGGTGTGGCGCTAAGCGAAATGTACGTTTCAGGAAAACAGAGTAAGTGGTTCAAGCATCTATAAATAAAGGATTATTGGATGATGCAAAAGAAGATTTCAAAGAATTTGAATGAGAATACATGCTTAGACTTGTGTAACTTCCAGAAGTGAGATTGAAAGGAGATTTTGAGAGGATTTGTGAGAAAGAGAGTTCTTGGATAGCAATTCTATCTTGGGAGAATCATAGAGTGATTTGTAAGAGATTGAGAAAGTGCATAGGAGTAGAAATAGCTATCTTGGGGGTATTTCTTGGAGGCATGATGTGAAGCACATGGAAGTACAAGAATAGGCAAGATAGGCTTAGAGTTCTATTGTAAAGCTTTGTATCTCTGTGTTCATGATAGTGAAGATTGGCTGTTCTCTCCCGTGGATGTAGGTCGCATTGACCGAACCACGTAAATCCGGTGTTTATCTCTTTTATCGTTTTATTTTTGTTGCGTTTATATCTTGTTTGAATTGTGCATTACTTGGTATTGCATAGTTGTTGTCTTGGTTTTGATTCTTTGTTAACAGTGGTGTTTCGTGACCCTCAATTTTTCACAACAGGTTTTAAGTTATTTACCTCTTCTCTGATGCTGACTCAAAGCTACTCTATCTGTAATAGGAAAAGCAAACAAATTTAAAAAAAAAAATTGATTTAAAAAGCGAAGCTAAACGTGACGCTGCAAAAGCAACCGAGAATGTTGGTATTTTGACACCCAGAATGTTGAACACAATTATCAATGAAACTTGCTATTTGATACCCAAAATGTTGAACAACCTGAAAACTTCAGTGCTTGTAAAGAACATTATTATGGGCAAGAGGCAATGTGGAAGCATAACTTTTCTTTATAATGCACCCAAATTTGGCAGTGTCATCCACATTCTCATTGTGCAAGTTAGTTAAATAAAAATGATGGCAACATCAAAAGATAACCAAAACACCGAAAAACATGACTTCTATTGATCAACTTTAGAATTTAAGATGCATAGCTAAATAGTGCGCTAAACTTCCAAGAAAACTATGAGCAGCTAAGAAACTCAAATAATCTCGTACTCATTAAAATCCAGACGGACAGTTTGCTAGGCAGAATAATGATGGTACATACATTAATAATAATAAATTATTTAAGTGAGAGAGGCATCAAATCAAGTTGAAATTTTCAGTATCTATGATAATAACCCAAAAAAATATGAGCAGCAGGTATGCAAAGTTGAACAAACACTACGAAAATGAATAAAATAAACCTGCAACTGCAGGACAATTAGAATAGAACATACAACAATAACAACCAAGAAGTCAATAATAACCCAGAGGACAATGCAACTAAGAAGCCAATAACCCAGACAACGATACTAACCATCTACGCCCCCAAAGACGGACCACCCTAATCTGATATATCTATTAAAAAAAATTGAAATTTAAAAACATCATCTTTGCAGATTAACCCTTGAAATCCGCATAACAGGCATCGAACATGCAACCCCATTTTTGACAAATCCTAGATAAAATGTTAAGAAAATAAAAAATAGAACCAACAGCGAGAAGAGGGAACAACAAAACGAAAAAACGAAAAAAATGCCGCCACCTATACCTCCTCGCGCAGCCACCATCCAGCACCGCCAGCCAGCTGCGCAGAGCCTCCCTTGCCGTCAACGCACCAGCTCCGCCGCCATAAACTTCTAGATCGCGCCATCCAGCACCTCCCAGAAGCCACCACACGTTCTCCCTCCAAGCTCCACCAACAGATTTGCTTTTTGGTAAAAGAGAAATAACTTGGGAAGTGGCAACTACACGTGATTAATACATACCTGACATTTAATTTCACAATAAAGACCCACTTAACTAACTAATTATTCAATAATTCATTTATTTTAAAAAATGTCGAAAATAAATAGTTGAAGCCAAATTATCAATATGGGCTGCATTTCGGCAGGAAAAACTATCCCTAAATTCTCCCAACGAACCTTACTTTATATATATAATAAAGATATAACTTCTCTTTAGCCGAGAATAAATACTTGGCAAATATTATCCAATCCTTTAGACTGAAGATATACATCTCGACACATTGTTAGGTAGACATGACACTTATAGCAAATTAGTAACACATACAAATAAAATTAATCTTGGTAGTTTTTTTTATAAGTATATATGTATTGATCGAGGGTACTTGTTAGGGATATCCCAACCCATGTACAAGTAACAAGAAAAGAATGGCCAAAACCTATGTAAATAGCATATTAATTCTAAAAAAAACATATACTTGATACAAATTAAAGTCTAGATCCCAAAGGTAACCAAGAAAAAACCAAAAAGAATTCTAAAACCACCCCTGCTCCTGCGCAACAGTCGAGAGCAATACCATAACTAAGAAAGAAAACACAAAAGTCCCCAAAAATAGAAGCTCCACCACCTGGTTAATATGCAAGCACTTTCAAGTTTCAATCAACCTTACTTCTTCCACCCCGCCCATTTCTCCCATGCCAGGCCCAAAATAAAAAAGGAAACGACGAAAATGGATAGACAAGTATAAGGTTTGAGATTTTGAATATTCTAACAGGCTTCTTAGAGGAAGCAAATTCCAGAAAACAAAGATTCTGCATACACCTCAGGTTTTTGGGGTTGCAAACGGAGACTAGAGACATATGTTTGGCATATATATACGTCTATATCAATACAATATTGGGTGCGTTTTGGTTTGTTTCATGTTTTCTGTTTGCATTAATAATTGCAAAAATACTATAATATTTTCATTTTGTTACCTGTTTTTAAATATTTGTACAGAAAATATTGAAAACAAAAAATGTTGTTTTTGCTGTTTTTCATTCAAACATTTGAAAACAAGAAATAAGGTAAAAACAATGTATACTATTTACAACTATTAATGAAAAACAGGAAAGAAACGAAATGCACCCTGAGTCTTTGAAATTGGACTTACTTCAGTCTTTAATGGGATTAAAGTAATTCAGGGCTTATAAAATTGGCTTCACAAATTTTGAAATTTCCAACTATATTTTTAATACCATAATTGATATTTAACATGGAAATTAATATGCAAAACAAAACAAAAGCTTTTTTTTTTTTTACTAAAAAAGATATTCATTCATTCAAATTAATAAAATACATTGAAAACAACACAAATTCAACATCGCTAAAAACCGAAAAGGATGAATCTGCGAACAAACGATCACAATACCGACGTTAATAGCATAAAACGGCAAAATGCCTACAAATGTGACAAATCAAAGTGATCGGAATAACTATGCCTCTGGATCTGTAACGTTAACTCCCAAGTCTTGATTGAATCTGTAATGGATCGAAGCTGATCTGTCAATCTGAACCAAACAAACACCGCAACAAGACTGAAAACCAAACAACACCGCACCAAGACGACGAACAAAAAACGCCGCACTCAGACGACGAAATCACGAAAAAACACGAAAGAAAAACCAGATGTATGTGGAAAAACCATTTATTTAGATAAAAGAAGAGAAAAATGATATAGAGGGGTGATTTCAGGCCAAAAAATGGCCCAAAACCACCCCGTCTGGTAAATGAGGAAGAAGGAATAGGGGAGTAGAGAGAAGGTTGAGAGAGAGAGGCGGCTAGGTTTTTTTCAACTTATTAACAAAACAAAAGCTTTATTACTTCATGAGCACTGAAATTCTCATTATGAGTCATACTCTTTAGTTTTCACTCAAATAATTGGGGAATAAGCGATGAGGTATGGTTTGGTGACGTGGGAGGTTTTATACACATCATATTCTTTTTTGTTCTCTTTAGCGCTGCATACTTAAATTGCAACTATATTGATCTACATTGGTGCCATTAGAAACAATGAACTACTTTTTTTTTTAAACAATGAACGACTTAATTAATCACGAAAAAATTATACAACAGAGATATCATAATGAAATCATTAGAAGGGACTAAAGTTCAATTTAACCTTACTTGTATACATATAATTATATATTTCCATCCATAAAATTTCTTGTAATTAATTTAAACATGGCGTACGTGGTGGAATTTACATAAAAAGTTAATATTTTGGATTGTAGGAAAAAGACAGGGAACAATTTAATAGGATACATGTCTGAACCTAGTAAAAGCATAGGAGCAGAAGAAAATCTATTATATTTCTTGGTTAACTAGCTTAAAGGGGTTTGTGGGTGAAGTTTTGCAGTGTAGCTTCGTCGGCTCTGTAGTACTTTTGTGTGAATTCAAGCAAATTAGACCAAGTGAAATCTGGATACTGTTTTGTCCCATCGCTACGCACCATATCCTCTGGGGGTCTCACCACCTTGTCTTCTTTTGGGCACAGAAAGAATGCCAACGACCTCCTCTCTTTGTACCGGTTAAACACTGCCCTATGCAGGCAACTCTTGTATCTCCCATTTGATAATGCCTAGACATACAACCTAACAACTTATTAATAAGATATATATATGATCAGATTCATCTACACCTTACATTACATGATACCTTTGTCTAGGCAGATCGATTCATATACAATCCAAATTATCCACCTCCATATATAGAATTAATACATGTATTTGTTGGTATATATACATGCATATTGTCGCGACTTCAAAGGCCTTAACTAATTTGTCACTATATATAAGGGTTCCTAATTTTAGTCCCTACCTATAGCTTGTTCATATATAGCTCTTCTGATTTCGACCTTAGCGTTGTTTCTTTAAATCGATTATTCTAACAATTTAAGTTATAAAATAATTTTGGCACTCATTTTAGTTCTTAGGTCCCTCGTTTTTTAAAGAATTCAGGGAGTAAAATGGTGCTATTAAGGACTCAAGTTATTTGAGGTATGAGGATGTGGGATAATAAAATAGCATAAAATGACATTAGACTATATGTGCATGTGCTGCTTGATCTCACTATTATGTAATGTGGTAACGAAAGAAAAGAATTGCTCCAAATATATACAAATAGAAATAGAAATAGTATAGAGTAGAGCGCTTGGCATTTATAATTTTTTTGAATGTTGACAAAGCAATTTTTTATTACTAATCCTTTTTAAAGAGTTTGACAAAAAATTAGTAAACATAAATAACATTATTCTACTAAAGAGACTTTTTTAAGAAAGAAAAAAAAATGATTGTTGATATCATTTAAACTTTTTCTTTCAAAACTTGAATAAAGTCAGTCCATTGTATAACTATTTTAGAGAATAATTAGTAACCATAGGCATCATACTTGTCATGAAAAAACCTGAAATTCCCATCATTTAACTTGACTGATAAGAATATAGTTAGATAGATTTCATGCTATTCTCACACTTTTTTCTTTTTTATGATGTAAAAATTACCTCATTTCAATCTTTGTATATATATTTATTAGTCTAATTTCAGTATAAATACTTATCATGTAAGGGATCCTGTACGGAGAATCAAACGTAATACATAAAAGTATCTGTGCATTTGATTGATTGATTTGTGATGTTGCAACCGATAATGTAGAGATATTGATAGCCACAAAGTAAGATATGTAGACACAAAACATATTCGTAACTATTATGCATAAATTTATTTATGTATATAATTTTGAGGGCCTACGTACCGTGAAGGTATCACCAATGTTAACTACGAGGGCGTCACGACGAGGTCGAACTGTGTGCCACTTGCTGTTTGCAAACACATCAAGCCCTCCAACTTGATCTTGGTGAAGTATGGTCAGAGAAGTTGGGTCACAATGGGGTCCGGTCCCTAGTGCAAGACTTGGCTGCTGACATGATGGGTAATAGTTGCATCTCATTATGAAGCATCCGTCATCAAACAAGTCTTTATAATACAATCCGTCTACACCCAAACTAATAGCCAATAGCTCTATCAGCTTCATCTCTAACCCCTTTATAGCTTCACAGTATTTCTGAAATGCCACTCTGTGAAATGCACAAAAAAGTTACACAGAATTGTACGTAATTTTATTATATATATTGTTGGTGTTGTAGTACTCACAACTAGAAATAAAATTAAAAAAATGAAACAATATATAGCCAAAGTTTTTAAATTTGGGTTTGAAATCGGAATTGGGGCTGCGACATGTTGGTTTTGACAGTTTACGAAACCGCATCACAACTACAATAGCAGCCGCAACAATGCTATTGCAACCACAATTTAAAATCTTGATATCAGCACATGACATAATATTACCTATAAAAAACATGACATAATATTAATTAACTAGTAGTCTTACCCAGCTGGTTCAAAATCTTTCCCTAAGGTGGAGTCAAAGTAGTTGGTGACAACAGACTCTAAGGTATTGTCATGGGAAGGGGAAAGAGAGAGTCTCTTTCCATGGCAATTTAGAGGAGAATCGGTCTGCATGGACACCAGAATAGCCCCACATGGAACCTGGTATCTTACGAATAGTTAGTTTCCTGTGAATTGGGAGCTTAAAGAAAGCGTCCATTTGATCATATGCTTCTCCAATAAAGAGTGGATCAACCCCATGGTTGATAACTTGGAAGAAGCCATGGGTCAAGCAAGATTTGCGTATGAGCTTAGCAGGATTATGTGTAGCCTCATTGTCACCTCTGAGGAACCCATCGAGGTCCAACACCGGTGCTTGGAGCTCATCATGGGCGTTTTCCACGCACTCCTTTGGCTAAACAAAATTCAAGGGCACATGGGGTTGCATCTTTAGCCACGATGGGTCGAAGAAACGAGTTTGAACTTCTTGATGATTCAGTGGAGACACCAAGCAGAGACCTGAATCCATGGCTCGTTAATATAAAATATATAGTTTTGGTTAAAGGATGGAACTCAACACACAAGTAGAGTGAACTTAATTAGCTAGATTGGTGGAGATAGAGGCCAAGGAATGGCATGTATTTATAGAGTTGAGAAATGGAATAATGAAAATGAAAATCGCAAGAAACAAACAAAAAAAAACTTTGGAGTGGAATCAAATCTAAAATAAACTAAATTAAAAAAGAATAAACAATAAACAAATCGAAGGGGTGAAAGTGAGAGTGGGAGGCGTGTAATAGTCCATGGGCCTACACCTCCGTGGTTTCGTGCGTGCATGCGCGCCCGTTTTTATAAAGAATAAATTTATTTATTAACATTAATTCATGTTTGTTATAATTTTTTTTTATTATTATTATCATTATTATTATTATTACAATTAGTCTCATTTTAATTTTTTATACATTATTGTAGCACGTGCTATTAGGACTACACACGTGTAGTTTCAGTTGTAATCAGTTACTACTTCCAAGTTAGTTAGTTGTTGTAACTTAAGTTAGTGGCTCTCAGTTAGTTACATATCAGATTTATTCTATTTACCCCTTGTATAAAAAGAGTAGCTTTCTTTGTAACCTTTCACTTCTCAATCGATGAAATGAACATTCAGATTTGTTGCGAGTCCCATTGGATGGTTAACGAGCCTGGTCGTTGCTTATATATCGGGGTAGACCATCCCCTCATAACCGGTTTTGAGGGGATCTTTCGGATGCCTGACCGAATCTAATATGGTATTAGAGCCACGTTCTGTCCGGTGGTATAGATAATGCCGCTAGCCCTCGCTTCTGGTGATGAGCCCAAGCTCGAGGGAGCGTTTTGCGAATCCCACATCAGATGGTTAACGAGCCTGGCCATTGCTTATATAGCTGGGTAAACCACCCCTCATAATCGATTTTGAGGGGATCTTTTAGATGCCTGACCGAATCTAATAAGCTTAGCATCTCTATCTTCAATACATGCCTCAAATATAATAGATGTACGGTAATATGGGTGGGATACCCCTAATACCCCTTATTAATATATTTTATTTATCAAAAAAAAAAAAATGTACGCACGGGTATTATACAAAAGGGGTCTATTCTTTTACTTTTAGACTTTGTTTGGCTTTTTACACCAAAATGATGTGGAAGATTTTATAATATATTACAAAATCTTTAGAATTACAATTTTCAATGTAAAAGAAAAAGACACATGGTTATTATCGTTAAGAAATGATACCTAATGCCTTAAGGGTTTGTTTGTGAGTTGGGAGGAGAAGAGAGAGGAGGGGAAGACATTTGAGAGTTTTTTAAGAGAAAAAAGGATGTGAAAAACTTTTAAAAGCCCTCCAAAATCCTTCAAAACCCTCCCCTGGTTTATTTTTTTAATTCCCCCATTTTGGGGGATTTTGGTTCTTTTGTTGAAAAACAAACCACCATGCAAGATGGAGGATTATCTTCCCTTTCCAACCTTATTCCTCATCACTTTCACTTCAAACTCTTCCCCTCCCATCCCCTCCAAACTTTCAAACAGACCCTAAAGGTAAAGAAATTTAAAAGATAAAGTTTATGGGGGAAATGTGTAGCTAATATGTTGAAAAATGAAGTTTATAGTTTTTCAACAAAATATTACTATTTCTTGATTCTTTAACCAATATTCTTAAGATACTCGTTAGCAAGACCTTAAAATGTTGAAACTAATTAAGTAAAAAAAAACTCACCATATGTGCCAACTATCTTGTAGTTCAATTGACACTGATTCATGTCTTTAATTATATCTTGTGTGTGATGATATGTCTGAGATTTGATTCTTAACTAGAGGGAACTTATCCCTCTCTTAGTAGTTATTCTTCAGTGTAAAGGAAGAAAAGTAAATAGAAGTTCATAGTGAATTCAAAGGTAGTATTATATATATGGGGTCTTTGGTGGAGACCATGCGTCAATTTTCTTCTGTTTTCCTCTGGTTTAGTTTTTCCGGGATGGACTTTGGTAAAGTGCGTGCAGCGTGCTGTGCTGCATGATCTCACTATTATATAGTGTGGTAACGAAAGAAAAGAATTGCTCCAAATATATATACAAATAGAAACAGTATAGACTAGAGCGCGTGAGGGTTGTGACTATCTTCGCATTTGTAATTTTTTTGAATGTTGACAAAGCAATTTTTTTATTATTAATCAATTTTAAAGTGTTTGACAAAAAAAAATTAGTAAACATAAATAACATGATTCTACTAAAGAGACTTTTCTAGCTAGACACCGTCTAATATTCGTTCTTTAACTACAAACAACAAAAGAAAACATTTTATTTTAAGAAAGAAAAAACAATGATCATTTATATTCGCCTGCATATGATGATAAATGTGCTTGGATCAAATTTGGGGGATAGTTATTTTTTCCCATGGATATGTTGGGCAGGTTTTTATACGTGAGGTGGTAAGGAGTATCTGTGCCTGCTGTGCTTGTGCATACTTAGAGTTTGTTTGAGAAAGTTAAAAAAATAGAATATATCAATAATCCATTATTGGTATGATTCATTATTATAATAATCTATAATAATCAGAATCTGTTTTTGTTTGGGTATGTTTACTAAAAACTATGTTAAAGATAATTTATTTCGTTTGGATGATATAAAAAAATTGAAGGAACCTGTTTGAAACACAAGAATGGGGGTTGAATTGTGTTTTAGAGAATTTTAAATTCTTTTCGTAAGCAGATAATGTTTTTCACAAGATTGGACGCTAAGATGTTTAAAAGCAAAGAGAGCTCTTCCAAACACCAAGTTGGACGCTAACTTAGTTTGACTAAGATAAGAAGACAACGTAATGAAAGGCAATTCAATCCCAGTTAGTTAATTAGATAATAAACTAAAATAAGAGTAAGGGAGAGAAAAGAACACAAAGATGTTATCCTGGTTCACTCTTCACCAAAGAGCTACGTCCAGTCCTCTCTACTTGAGAGCTTTATCCACTATAATAAAAATCGTTTGTTACAAGTATTCAACACCTCTTCAGGCAGTATTCTCAACCTCTTCAGGTTCTCTAAGTATTCTTTTACAGACAAGCCTCTTCAGGCTCAACCAAACTATGATTTTGAAAAGAGTTTGTTCTACTAACTCACTAAATGTGAGAATTCGAAACTAAAGCTTAGACTCTTGAAAACAACTCTACACAGAGAGCAATATGAAAGTGAGGATCGGAGTAGCTTTTCTAGCTTTGCAAGCTTGAGATTTTCTATTTGATCTCTTGAGCTAATATTTTTGCTTGTATCTCTTGAAGGATTTTGAAATACTAAGTGTTGCTTCACTTGTATTTTTGCTCAAATTCATTCTTGGTTTTTCGGTCACTTTGCACTTTCAAAAGATGGAGGTATATATAGCCTCTTTTGAGCAGTCTTCAACAGATGGAAGAGGATCTGTTCTGATGAGCATTGAATGCATTTGATCCGTTGAGTCTGCTAGCTTATGAAGTTTCTGATCAGCAGGATAGACTGTCATGATGATAGCTAAAAGTGGTGCTGACATATCCTCTGAGTAGAACGAAAGTTGCCTTTTGTCTTTCCAAAAGAAGGAGGTCAACTTCTTAAAGTGATAAAGACATTCTAGCTTGTGCTTTACATTTGTACGAATATTACAAAGAATGTTTTGTCCCAAGGATATAAGCCTTTTACAGGGAATAAATTCAAATACTTTTACAAGATATTCGTGCTTGAAATATAAAAGCATTTATCGGACTAACTATTACAAAAGGTAACCGAAAGAGTCTTTGGACTCATGGTTCTATATATTACCGTCCAGTCGTAAACCAAGACTAAACGTTGGACGAGATAAAGTCTTTGGACTCAATTAAATGTTGTCCTGCACACTTAATATAAAACGTTAGTCCATAACAAATCTTTGTTCATCTAAAATTAGCTCTTTGTTAACATCAAAACTTAAGGGATTAAATGAACCATAACCACTTTAGTTCCAACAAAAATTACTTTTATATAGTAAATTAAGAAAAATAGTAAAAAGTTATTTGTTTATATTAATAATATTAGATGCTTTTTTAACATTAGAAGTTGTCGAAATTTTTTTTTTATATTTTGTCATCAATTTTTTCTATAATAAAAAGTTAAATAAAATTTATAACATTTTTCTTATGACTAAGAAAACATGTAAAAATATATTATTTTTAGAATAGTTAAATAAAATTATAAATATTTCATTTGAATAACATATAATTTTAAGATAAAAAAGAGATTATTCAAGAAGTGGATATTGGTGATAATATAGAGAACTTTATATTATTAATATCGGTAAAAAATCATGATAAAATGTGGCCAAGAAAAGAGAAGAGAAAGACATCAGGTGTCTCACATGCAAGTTGCAACAACCATGGGGTAAAATGGGGAAGATTGGTTTGACATCTAAAATAATCAAATTGTATCCATCTAACCGTCCTTCAAAGTAGATAGGATCAAAATAACTTTTTTTCCAAAAAAAAACTTGTTTTAAAGTTTAAGCTAAATGTCAAATATGATACATTAATCTACAAAAAAAGTTTTTTGGACCAAAAACGGCTGAAGTAGAAAAATCCAAATTTCCCAAACACACATTAGAGTGTGATAAGGCTGAAAAAATTTGATTATATCAATAATCGATTATTGTGATAATCAATAATAATCAGAATCTGTTTTTTTTTTTTTACAAAATTAAAATCTGTTTGTATAATCAGAATCTGTTTTTGTATGGTTATATTTGCTGAAAAAAGATTTTAAGATAATCTAGTTCGTTTGGATAATTCAAAAAAATTATTTTCATATAGAAAATTAATTACGAAAAAGGGTATGAAGTTATTTATTTATATTAATAATATTTGATGCTTTTTTAAACATTTAAACTTGTTAAAACGTTTATTTTTATATCTTGTCATCATTGTTTTTATTATAAAAAATTGAATAAAATTTGTAAAATTATTTCATGATTATTGTGAACCTCCTATTTTAACCGGATCCCTTTTGTATTTTTGCCTTAATTTGGAAAAAAATCCAAAAAATGAAAAAAAATCAAAATCATAAAAATATCTCAAGTTTTGTGATGAAAAAAAGAAATAGTGGAATTTATTTTTAATTTTTATAAAGAAAATGCAAAAAAATAAAAAATCACAAAAATTCAATAGAATCCTGACATTTAGCTTATCATATAATATTTATTTTCTCTCAAGCTATAAATACTCACCCCCTCTCCTTCTGTTTTGTTTTAGTTTTGCTTCTTACTCTAGGGCCGTCTTAAACAGGGCCCTGTTCTAATCTTAAAACTTGGGCCCCTAATAAAAAAATATGTCAATTTTAATAATTAAATATTATTTCAAAAAAAGGACAATCTTAAATATTATTTCAAAAAGGACAGTTGTTCTAATCTTAAACACCCACTTCAGGACAATAAATGCAAAAAATATTATTAAAATCTTATCAATACAACTTCAAGCTAATATCTTAAACATCCTTTTTTTTTTGTCGAAATAAATTTTGGGGGCCCCAAATTTTGGTCCAAATTTGAGGCCCCGTGCTGTTGCACTGCTTGCACATGCTAATCGCCGCCCCTGTCCAACTCAAATATGTGCAAAGTGAAGTTTTATATATGGCAAATTAAGGACGTATACATTGAAAAAACAATTAAGTTAATTTGATAGCATATGAATTGATCATTTTTCTGATATGTTCAACTTTATAGTCCTTTTATTTGATAATTTCATTCTATTAACTACTTACCCACAAAATGTGTCCTTTTGTAAAGGATCTGGGAATTTAAGTATTATTTCTCTTATTTATGACAAGTGAATGTCATGTCATTCTTGTATATAATGAGTATTATTTAACCTTTTGCGTGTGAAATTGGAGCGGGAAAAGTTTGAGCCAGTAATAATTCAATGGCGCAGGTACACATTTGCATATTTATACGTAGCATTGCTACAATGCTTGGTTTGCTAGGTAGAGATGACACTTATAGTAATTTAGTAACACATACAAATAAAATTTCGATAGTTTTCTTTATAAGTATATATGTATGGGTTGAGGGTATTCCGGATATCCCAACCCATATACAAGTAACAAGAAAAGACCAGCCTAAAGAAAACATATACCTGTTACAAAAGTCTAGATTCCAAAGGTAACCAAAAAAAAACTAACAAAAAAAATTCTAAAACCACCCGAGCTCCTACGCAACAGTCCAGAAAAATACCATAATAAAGAAAGAAAACACAAAAGTCCCCAAAAATAGGAGCACCACCGCCTGGTTGATGCAAAGCACTTTCAAGTTTCAATCAACCTTACTTCTTCCATCGAGCCCGTTTTGTCCCACACTAGGCCCAAAATAAAAAGGAAACGACGAAAACGGATATACAAGTATAAGGTTTGAGATTTTGAATATTCTAACAGGCTTCTTAGAGGAAGCAAACTCCAGGAAACAAAGATTCTATATGCACCTCAGGTTTTTGGGGTTGGAAACGAAGACATATGTTTTGGCATATATACCTCTATATCAATACAATTTTGGGTGCATTTGGTTTGTTTCATGTTTTTTGTTTGCATTAATAATTGCAAAAATACTATATTGTTTTCATTTTGTTTTTCGTTTTTAAAGATTTATATAGGAAACAGTAAAAACAACAAAAATGTTATTTTCACCATTTTTCATTCAAATATTTTAAAACAGGAAATAAGGTAAAAACAATGTATACTTTTTGCAAGTATTAATGAAAAACAAGAAAGAAACCAAATGCACCATGACTCTTTGGACTTGGACTCACTTCAGTCTTTAACGAGATTAAAGTAATTCATGGCTTATAAAATTGGCTTCACAAATTTTAAACTTCAACTGTAATTTTAATACCATAACTAATATGGTTAACATGGAAATTAATATGCAAAATAAAACATAAAAGCTTTATTACTTCCTGAGCACTGAATTTCTCATTATGAGTCATACTTTTCAATTTTCACTCAAATAATTGTGGAATAAGCGATGAGGTATGGTTTGCTGACGTGGGAGGTTTTATACACATCATATTTCTTTTTTTTTCCTCTTTAGCACTGGATACTCAAATTGCAACTATATTGACCTACATTGGTGCCATTAAAAACAACGAATGACTTTGTTTTTTTTGAAACAACGAACGACTTAATCACGAAAAAATTATACAGCATAGATATCATAATGAAATCATTAGAAGGGATGAAATTTCAATTTAACCTTACTTGTATATATATAATTATATGTATTTCCATCCATAGAATTTCTTGTAATTAATGTAAACATGGCCTATGTGGTGGAATTTAGTTACATAAAAAGTTAATGTTTTGGATTGTAGGAAAAAGACAGGAAGCAATTTAATGCTATGCATGTCTGAACCTAGTAAAAGCAAAGGAGCAGAACAGAATCTATTATATTTCTTGGTTAACTAGCTAGCTTAAAGGGGTTTGTGGTTTGGAGGATAGCAACCACTTGGTGAAGTTTTGCAGTGTAGCTTCGTCGGCTCTGTAGTGCTTTTGTGTGAATTCAAGCAAATTAGACCAAGTGAAATCTGGATACTGTTTTGTCCCATCGCTACGCACCATATCCTCTGGGGGTCTCACCACCTTGTCTTCTTTTGGGCACAGAAAGAATGCCAACGACCTCCTCTCTTTGTACCGGTTAACCACTGCCCTATGCAGGCAACTCTTGTATCTCCCATTTGATAATGCCTGCACAACCCAACAATTTATTAATAAGATATATGATCAGATTCATCTACACCTTACATTACATGATTCCTTTGTCTAGGCAGATCGATTCATATACAATCCAAATTATCCACCTCCATATGTAGAATTAATACATGTATTTGTTCGAATATATATACATGCCTATTGTCGCGACTTCAAAGGCCTTAATTAATTTGTCACTATATATAAGGGTTCCTAATTGTAGTCCCTACCTATAGCTTGTAATTCATATATAGCTCTTCTGATTTCGACCTTAACTTTGTTTCTTTAAATCGATTATTCTAACAATTTAAGTTATAAATTAATTTTGGCTCTCATTTTAGTTCTTATGTCCCTCGTTTTTTAAAGAATTCAAGGAGTAAAATGGTGCTATTTAGGCCTCAAGTTATTTGAGGTATGAGGATGTGCATGTGCTGCTTGATGTCACTATTATATAGTGTGCTAATGAAAGAAATGAATTGCTCCAAATACATACAAATAGAAATAGTATAGAGTAGAAGGCCTGAGGGTTGACCATCATGGCATTTATAATTTTTTTGAAGGTTGACAAAAGATTTTTTTTTTCTTAATCCATTTTAAAGTGTTTGACAAAAAAATTAGTAAACATAAATAACATTATTCTACTAAAGAGACTTTTTTAAGTTAAGAAAAAACAATGATTGTTGACATCATTTAAACTTTTTCTTTCAAAACTTGAATAAAGTCAGTCCATTGTATAACTATTTTAGAGAATAATTAGTAACCGTAGACATCATATATACTTGTCATGAAAAAACCTGAAATTGCCATCATTTAACTTGACTGATAAGTGTATAGTTAGATAGATTTCATGCTATTCTCACACTTTTTCTTTTTTATATGATGTAAAAATTACCTCATTTCAATCTTTGTATATATATTTATCAATCTAATTTAAGTATAAAGACTAATTATCATGTAAGGGATCCTGCACGGAGAACCAACCGTGATACATAAAAGTATTTGCACATTTGATTGATTGATTTGTGAAGTTGCAGCAGATAATGTGGAGATATTGATAGCCACAAAGTAAGATATGTAGACACAAAACATATTTGTAACTATTATGCATAAATTTATTTATGTATATAATTTTGAGGGCCTACATACCGTGAAGGTATCACCAATGTTCACTACGAGGGCGTCAGGACGAGGTCGAACCGTGTGCCACTTGTTGTCTGCAAACACATCAAGCCCTCCAACTTGATCTTGGTGAAGTATGGTAAGAGAAGTTGGGTCACAATGGGGTCCGGTCCCTAGTGCAACACTTGGCTGCTGGCATGATGGGTAATAGTTGCATCTCATTATGGAGCACCCATCTTCAAACAAGTCCTTATAATACAACCCATCCACGCCCAAGCTAATAGCCAATAGCTCTATTAGCTTCATCCCCAACCCCTTCATAGCTTCACAGTATTTCTGAAATGCCACTCTGCGGAATGCACAAAAAAGTTAGTCAAAATTGTACATATTCTTATTATATATATATATCTTTGTTGTTGTAGCACTCACAACTAGAAATAAAATTAAAAAAATGAAACAATATTTAGCAAATGTTTTTAAAATTGGGTTCAAAATTGCAATTGGGGCTACAACGTATTCGTAGTGACAGTCAACAAAACTGCGACACGACCACAATTGCAGTCGTAGCAACGTGACCGCAACCGCGGCCGCAATTTAAAACCTTGATATCAGCACATGACATAATATTACTTATAAAAAAAACATGACATAATATTTTTTTTTTTTTTGTGATAAGTAAACATGACATAATATTAATTAACTATTAGTCTTACCCAGCTTGTTCAAAATCTTTCCCTAAGGTGGAGTTAAAGTAGTTGGTGACAACAGGCTCTAAGGTATTGTCATGGAAGGGGAAAGAGAGGGTCTCCTTCCATGGCAATTTAGAGGAGAATCGATCAGCATGAGCACCAGAGTAACCCCACATTGAACCTGGTATCTTACGAGCACTTAGTTTCCTGTGAATTGGGAGCTTAAAGAAAGCGTCCATTTGATCATATGCTTCTCCAATGAAGAGTGGATCAACCCCATGGTTGATAACTTGGAAGAAGCCATGGGTCAAGCAAGAATTGCGTATGAGCTTAGCAGCATTATGTGTGGCCTCATTGTCACCTCTGAGGAACCCATCAAGGTCCAACACTGGTGCTTGGAGCTCATCATGGGCGTTTTCCACGCACTCCTTTGGCCAAACGAAGCTCAAGGGCACATGGGGTTGCATCTTTAGCCACGATGGGTCGAAGAAACGAGTTTGAACTTCTTGATGTTGCAGTGGAGACACCAAGCAGAGACCTGAATCCATGGCTCGTTAATTTAAAGATATAGTTTTGATTAAAGGATGGAACTCAACTCAACACACAAGTAGAATGAACTTAATTAGCTAGATTGGTGGAGATAGAGGCCAAGGAATGGCATGTATTTATAGAGTTGAGAAATGGAATAATGGAAATGAAAATGGCAAGAAACAAACAAAAAAAACTTTGGAGTGGAATCAAATCTAAAATAAATTAAAATAAAAAAAAAACAATAAAAAAATCGAAGGGGTGAAAGTGGGAGTACTGTGAGGCGTGTAATTGTCCATGGGCATACACCTGCGTGGTTTCGTGCGTGCATGAGCACGCCTTTTTATATAGAATAAATTTATTTATTAACATTAATTCATGTTTGTTATAATTTATTTTTATTTTTATTATTACAATTAGTCTCATTTTAATTTTTTATACATTATTGTATCACGTGCAATTAGGACTACACACCTGTAGCTTCGGTTGTAATCAGTTACTAACTACCAAGTTAGTTAGTTGATGTAACTTAAGTTAGTGGCTCTCAGTTAGTTACATAACAGATTTATTCTATTTACCCCTTCTATAAATAGAGTAGTTTTCTTTGTAATCTTTCACTTTTCAATCAATGAAATATTGAACATTGAGTTTAGCATCTCTATCTTCAATACATGCCTCATATGTAATAGATATACGCACAGATAATATACCAAAGGGTCTATTCTTTTCCTTAAGTGTTAGATATTAGACTTGTTCGGCTCTTTATACCAAAATGATGTGGAAGATTTTATAATATATTAGAAAAGCTTTAGAATTACAAATTTCAAGTATAGAACCTTACCATCCATGCATGTAAAAGAAAAAGACACATCCTTATTATCTTTAAGAATTGTTAACTAATGTCTTAAAGGTAAAGAAATTGAAAAGATAAAATTTATGGGAAAAATGTGTCGCTAATATATTGAAAAATGAAGTTTGTAATTTATTTTTCAATAAAACATTATTTTTTCTATTTTTTAATTAATATTCTTAAGATACTCGTTAGTAAAACTTTTAACTTAAAAATATTGAAACTAATTAAGTAAAAAAAAACTAGTTATATGTGCCAACTATCTTGTAGTTCAATTGACACTGAGGCCACGGGTCAATTTTCTTCTGTTTTCCTCTGGTTTAGTTTTTCCGGGATGGACTTTTGTAAAGTGCGTGTGCTGCTTGATCACACTATAAAATAATTGCTCCAAATATATATATACAAATAGAAACAATATGGAGTAGAGCGCGTGAGGGTTGACTATCTAGGCATTTGTAATTTTTTTTGAATGTTGACCAAGCAAATTTTTTTTTATTAATCAATTTTAAAGTGTTTGACAAAAAAAATTAGTAAACGTAAATAATATTATTCTACTAAAGAGACTTTTCTAGCTAGACACATTCTAATATTGGTTCTTTAACTACAAACAACAAAAGAAAACATTTTATTTTAAGAAAGAAAAAACAATGATCATTTATACTCGCATGCATCCATGATAGGGAGCTTCTAGCTTGCACCTTCTAAAAAATGGTGCACCATGCACCATTTTGACCAATCTCCATTCAACCAATAGAAATGCCAACATTTTAAGTTAACATTTTTTTTTTTTATTCCTGATCAAAGCAAATATCAATTTCTGTATTTATATTTTATACTTTTCGTATTTGCATTTTGGTCTTTTGTATTTTCACAAACAATAAAATGATTAATTTTTTAAGAGTCATTTACTAACATAAAAATCAAATATTTCCATTTTCATTTCTGTTTTTTTTAAGCAATTTTCATTTCTGTTAAAAAAACACAAGAACCAGTAAAAAAAATTAACAAAAAAAAATATTAATGTATTATACAAATAACAAAAAAACAAATCTAAATACAATATATTAAAAAAATACACCAATATACAGTGTCAATATACCAATGTATAGTGCCAATGTACAAATACATAAAATTTATTAGACACTATACAAATGAAATACACTTTGACTAGTCAAATTTTTTAGGACCCTATGTGTACAAATGAAGGACTCTCATTGGTCATTCAAAAAAAGAGCAAGCCTGCACTAATTTTTCAAAGGTGCAACTTAGAAAATATCTGCGAGGATCAAATTTGGGGGATAGTTATTTTTTCTCAAGGGTATGTTGGGCAGGTTTTTATACATGAGGTGGTAATGGTAATGGAGTATCTGTGCTTGCGTGTGCTTGTGCATACTTAAAGTTTATTTGGGAAAGTTGGAAAAAATAGAATATATCAATAATCGATTATTTGTATAATTCATTATTGTAATAATCGATTATAATCAGAATCTGTTTTTGTTTTCGTCTGTTTGCTGAAAACTGTCTTAAAGATAATTTATTTCGTTTGGATGGTACAAAAAAATCACTTCAATATAGTAAATTAAGAAAAATAGTATAAAGTTATTTGTTTATATTAATAATATTAGATACTATTTTAACATTAGAAGGTGTCGAAATATTTATTTTTTATCTTTTGTCATCAATTTTTCCTATAATAAAAGTTAAATAAAATGTATAACATTTTTCTTATGACTATGAAAATATATTAATTTTAGAATAGTTAAATAAAATTATAAATATTTCATTTGAATAATCTATAATTTTAAGATAAAAAAGAGATTATTCAAGAAGTGGATATTGGTGATAATATAGAGAACTTTATATTACTAATATAGGTAAAAGATCATGATAAAATATGGGCAAAGAAAAGAAAAGAGAAAGACACAAGGGGTCTCACATGCGAGTTGCGACAATGATGGGGTAAAATGAGGAAAATTGGTTTGAAATCTAAAATAATCAGATTGTATCCATCTAACAGTCTTCCAAAGTAGATAGGATCAAAACAACCTTTTTTTCCCCAAAAAAAAAAATTTTTTTTTTTAAAGTTTAATCTAAATGTCAAACATTATACATTAATCTACAAAACATTTTTTTGGACCAAAAACAGTTGAAAGCAGAAAAATTCATCTTTCCATTTGGTAAAGCTGGAAAATTTTGATTATATCAATAATCGATTATAATCAATTATTGTGATAATTAATAATAATCAGAATCTATTTTTTTTTTGACAAAATCAGAATCTGTTTGTATAATCAAAATATGTTTTTGTTTGGTTATCTTTGCTGAAAAACGATTTTAAGATAATCTATTTCGTTTGGATGATGCAAAAAAATTATTTTTATATAGTAAATTAATTACGAAAAAATGTTATGAATTTATTTATTTGTATTAATAATATTTGATGTTTTTTAAACATTAAAACTTGTTAAAATGTTTATTTTTATATCTTGTCATCATTTTTTTATTATAAAAAATTGAATAAAATTTTTAATTTTTTTTATGATTATTTTGAACATCCTATTTTAACCAAATTTTTTTTTTTTCCTCTAAATTTAGAAGAAAAAAAATCCAACAAAAATGCAAAAAAATCAAAATCATAAAATTCTCTCAAGTTTTGTGATAAAAATAAGAAATAGTGGAATTTGTTTTTAATTTTTATAAAAAAAAAATGCAAAAAAAAGAAAAAATCACAAAAATTCAATAGAATCCTGACATTTAGCTTATCATATAATCTTTGTTTTCTCTCATGCTATAAATACTCACCCCCTCTCCTTTTGTTTTGTTTTAGTTTTGCTTCTGATGTTATATCCAACTCAAATATGTGCAAAGTGAAGTTTTATATACGGCAAATTAAGGACGTATGCGTTGTAAAAACAATTAAGTTAATTTGATAGCATGTGAATTGATCATTTTTCTGATATGTTCAACTTTATATCCCTTTTATTTGATAATTTCATTCTATTAACTACTGACGGACAAAATGTGTGCTTTTGTAAAGGATCTGGGAATTTAAGTATTATTTCTCTTATTTATGCCAAATGAATGTCATGTCATACTTTTATATAATGAGTATTATTTAACCTTTTGCTTGTGAAATTGGAGCGGGAAAAGTTTGAGCCAGTAATAATTCAATGGCGCAGGCATATTTATACATAGCATAGCTACAATGCTTGGTTTGCTAGGTAGACATGACACTTATAGTAAATTAGTAACACATACAAATAAAATCTCGATAGCCTTTTTTTTATAAGCATATATGTATTGATTGAGGGTACTAGGGATATCCCAACCCATGCATGTACAAGTAACAAAAAAAAGAACGGCCAAAGCCTATGTAAATAGCATACTAAGTGTAAAGAAAACATATACCTGTTACAAATTAAAGTCAAAATCCCAAAGGTAACCAAGAAAAAACCAAAAAAAAAAAAAAATCTAAAACCACCCCTCCTACTGCGCAACAGTCCAAAGCAATACCATAACTAAGAAAGAAAACACAAAAGTCCCCCCAAAATAGGAGCACCACCACCTGGTTGATGCAAGCACTTTCAAGTTTCAATCAACCTTACTTCTTCCACCCCACATGTTTTCTCCCACGCTAGGCCCAAAATAAAAAAGGAAACAACGATAATGGATAGACAAGTATAAGGTTTAAGATTTTGAATTCTAACAGGCTTCTTAGTGGAAATAGATTCCAGAAAACAAAGATTCTGCATGCACCTCAGGTTTTTGGGGTTGGAAACGGACACTAGAGACATATGTTTTGGCATATATATATATATACCTCTATATCGATACAATCTTGGATGCGTTTGGTTTATTTCATGTTTTTTGTTTTCATTAATAATTACAAAAATACTATAATGTTTTCATTTTGTTTCCCGTTTTTAAAGATTTGTACAGAAAACGAAAACAAAAAATGTTGTTTTTACTGTTTTTCATTCAAATATTTGAAAATAGGAAATAAGATAAAAACAATGTATACTTTTTGCCACTATTAATCAAAAATAGGAAAGAAACCAAATGCACCATGAGTCTTTGGACTTGGACTTACTTCAGTCTTTAACAGGATTAAAGTAATTCATGGCTTATAAAATTGGCTTCACAAATTTTGAACTTCAACTGTATTTTTAATACCATAATTGATATGGTTAACATGGAAATTAATATGAAAAACAAACAAAAAAGCTTTATTACTTCATGCATGAGCACTGAATTTCTCAGTATGAGTCATATTTTTCGATTTTCACTCAAATAATTGGGGAATAAGCGATGAGGTATGGTTTGCTGACTTGGGAGGTTTTATACACATCATATTCTATTTTTTTCTCCTTAGCACTGGATACTCAAATTTCAACTATATTGACCTACATTGGTGCCATTAAAAACAATGAACGACTTTTTCTTTTGAAACAATGAACGACTTAATCACGAAAAAATTATACAGCAGAGATATCATAATGAAATCATCAAAAGGGACCAAATTTCAATTTAACCTTACTTGTATATATATATAAGGGTCTTGCTAATTAGTGTCCTAAGGGTATTGGTTAAGAAATCAAAAAATAAAAACTTTGCATTGAGAATTGTAACTTTTAAACTTTGAAAAAATTGAATACATCACTTCCCAATATATTATTTCTATATTTGTTTCTTTAAGCAATGTCCTTAGGATACTCGTTAGCATTTTCTTATATATAATTATATATTTCCATCCATAGAATTTCTTGTAATTAATGTAAACATGGTTACGTTGTGGAATTAAGTTACATAAAAAGTTAATGTTTTGGATTGTAGGAAAAAGACATGGAACAATATCACTACCAGAAATTCATGAATTACTTGCGGATTTTCCTTTGAATTTTTTTTACAAGAATTTCCTGCGAATTTTTCTATAATTTTTTTAAAAATAAGGTTTTTTTCTTGTAGATTCAAATTTGTAGGAAAATTTGTAGGAAATTTTGACATTTCCTACGGATTTTCCTACGAATTTAAACTTTTCCCACGAAAATTTGCAAGAAATTTCCTACGGATTTTAAAATTTACAGAAAAAAATTACTCACGAAAGTATTACCTATGGACAAAAATTCATAGAAAAAACTGTAGGAAATCTGTTTCTTGCAAATTTTTGTGTAAAATCCACAGGAAAATCCGGCAAGTAATCAAAATATTTCTAGTAGTGAATTTAATGCGATACATGTCTAAACCTAGTAAAAGCAAAGGAGCAGAACAGAATCTATTATATTTCTTGGTTAACTAGCTTAAAGGGGTTTGTGGTTTGGAGGATAGCAACCACTTGGTGAAGTTTTGCAGTGTAGCTTCGTCGGCTCTGTAGTACTTTTGTGTGAATTCAAGCAAATTAGACCAAGTGAAATCTGGATACTGTTTTGTCCCATCGCTACGCACCATATCCTCTGGGGGTCTCACCACCTTGTCTTCTTTTGGGCACAGAAAGAATGCCAACGACCTCCTCTCTTTGTACCGGTTAACCACTGCCCTATGCAGGCAACTCTTGTATCTCCCATTTGATAATGCCTACACATACAACCCAACAATTTATTAATAAGATATATATATATGATCAGATTCATCTACACCTTACATTACATGATACCTTTGTCTAGGCAGATCGATTCATATACAATCCACTGAGTTATTAAGGCCTCAAGTTATTTTAGGTATGAGGATGTCGGCTAATAAATTAGCATAAAATGATATTAGACTATATGTGCATGTGCTGCTTGATCTCACTATTATGTAGTGTGGTAACGAAAGAAAAGAATTGCTCCAAATATATACAAATAGAAATAGTATAGAGTAGAGCGTGTGACGGTTGACCATCTTGGCATTTATATTTTTTTTTAATGTTGACAAAGCAATGTTTTATTAGGTGAATTCTTCGGTACCCTAAAGATAACTTTATCCTACCTATGTGATCCAATCAGATGATAAGAACCATTTGACTTGACTCACTAATATGATCCATTTAATTGAGGTGTCACATTCTGATTGGACATGATAACTTTTAACCCAAAATTATTGACGGTACCGGAGAAAACACTTTTTTATTATTAATCCATTTTAAAGTGTTTGACAAAAAAATTAGTAAACATAAATTAATAACATTATTCTACTAAAGAGACTTTTTTAAGAAAGAAAAAAACAATGATTGTTGACATCTCATTTAAACTTTTTCTTTCAAAACTTGAGCAAAGTCAGTCAATTGTATAACTATTTTAGACACAAAACATATTTGTAATTATTATGCATAAATTTATTTATGTATATAATTTTGAGGACCTACGTACCGTGAAGGTATCACCAATGTTAACTACGAGAGCGTCAGGACGAGGTCGAACCGTGTGCCACTTGTTGTCTGTAAACACATCAAGCCCTCCAACTTGATCTTGGTGAAGTATGGTCAGAGAAGTTGGGTCACAATGGGGTCCGGTCCCTAGTGCAAGACTTGGTTGCTGACATGAAGGGTAATAGTTGCATCTCATTATGGAGCATCCATCATCAAACAAGTCCTTATAATACAATCCATCCACGCCCAAACTAATAGCCAATAGCTCTATCAGCTTCATCCCCAACCCCTTCATAGCTTCACAGTATTTCTGGAATGCCACTCTGCGGAATGCACAAAAAAGTTAGTCAAAATTGTACTTATTCTTATTATATATATCGTTGGTGCTGTAGTACTCACAACTAGAAATAAAATTCAAAAAAAGAAATAATTAATATATAGCTAAAGTTTTTAAATTTGGGTTTGAAATCGCAATTGGGGTTGCGACGTGTTGGTTTTGACAGTCTACGAAACCGCATCACGGCCAGAATTACAACCGCAGCAATGCGACCGTAACCGCGACCACAATTTAAAACCTTGATATAAGCACATGACATAATATTACTAATAAAAAAACATGACATAATATTAATTAACTATTAGTCTTACCCAGCTTGTTCAAAATCTTTCCCTAAGGTGGAGTTAAAGTAGTTGGCGACAACAGGCTCTAAGGTATTGTCATGGAAGGGGAAAGAGAGGGTCTCCTTCCATGGCAATTTGGAGGAGAATCGGTCAGCATGGGCACCAGAATAGCCCCACATGGAACCTGGTGTCTTATGAACACCTAGTTTCCTGTGAATTGGGAGCTTAAAGAAAGCGTCCATTTGATCATATGCTTCTTCAATGAAGAGTGGATCAACCCCATGGTTGATAACCTGGAAGAAGCCATGGGTCAAGCAAGAATTGCGTATGAGCTTAGCAGCATTATGTGTGGCCTCATTGTCACCTCTGAGGAACCCATCAAGGTCCAACACTGGTGCTTGGAGCTCATCATGGGCATTTTCCACGCACTCCTTTGGCCAAACGAAATTCAAGGGCACATGGGGTTGCATCTTTAGCCACGATGGGTCGAAGAAACGAGTTTGAACTTCTTGATGATTCAGTGGAGACACCAAACAGAGACCTGAATCCATGGCTCGTTAATTTAAAATATATAGTTTTGATTAAATGATGGAACTCAACACACAAGTAGAGTGAACTTAGCTAGATTGGTGGAGATAGAGGCTTGGCTTGTATTTATAGAGTTGAGAAATGGAATAATGGAAATGAAAATCGCAAGAAACAAACAAAAAAAAAACTTTGGAGTGGAATCAAATCGAAAATAAATTAAATTAAAAAACAATAAACAATAAACAAATCGAAGGGGTGAAAGTGGGAGTGACAGGCGTGTAATAGTCCATGGGCATACACCTTCGTGGTTTCGTGCGTGCATGCGCACACGTTTTTATATAGAAAAATTTATTTATTTACATTAATTCTTGTTTGTTATAATTTATTTTTATTATTATTATTACAATTAGTCTCATTTTAATTTTTTATACATTATTGTATCACGTGCTATTAGGACCACACACCTGTAGCTTCAGTTGTAATCAGTTACTAACTACCATGTTAGTTAGTTGATGTAACTTAAGTTAGTGGCTCTCAGTTAGTTACATAACAGATTTATTCTATTTACCCCTTGTATAAATAGAGTAGCTTTCTTTGTAATCTTTCACTTTTCAATCAATGAAATGAACATTCAGTTCAGCATCTCTATCTTCAACATATGCCTCATATGTAATAGATGTACTCACAGGTAATACAAAAGGGTCTATCCTTTTCCTGAAGTGGTAGATATTAGACTTGTTCGACTCTTTATACCCAAATGATGTGGAAGATTTTATAATATATTAGAAAAGCTTTAGAATTACAAAATTCAAGTATAGAACCTCACCATCCATGCATGTAAAAGAAAAAGACACATCGTTATTATCTTTAAGAAATGCTAACTAATGCCTTTAAAGGTAAAGAAATTGAAAAGATAAAGTTTATGGAAAAATTGTGTAGCTAATATAATGCAACGAATTTAATTGTTATGCATTATCAGTGTAAAGTTTTTTATACTGTCAACCAATCAGAAATCAAGGTATGAGTGTCTTTTAAATTAGTTAGAATAATATTCAAACATTTTATCTTATGTGATAATTTCTGATTGGTTGACAGTGTAATTTTTTTTATACTGTCAGTGTATATCAATAAATTCTATTGGTAAATGAAGTTTGTAGTTTTTCAATAAAACATTACTATTTCTTGATTTCTTAACTAATGTTCTTAAGATATTCCTTAACAAGACCTTTAACTTAAAAATGTTGAAACTAATTAAGTAAAAAAAACTCGCAATGTGCCAACTATCTTGTAGTTCAATTGACACTGATTCATGTCTTTAATCATATCTTGTGTGTGTGATGATATGTCTTAGATTTGATTCTTAACTAGAGGCAACTTATCCCTCTCTTAGTAGTTATTCTTCAGTGTAAAGGAAGAAAAGACTTAAATGATAATTAAGAAAAGTAACTAGAAGTTCATAGTGAATTCAAAGGGTACATGGGGTCTTTGGTGGAGGTAATGGGTCAATTTTCTTCTGTTTTCCTCTGGTTTAGTTTTTTCGGGCAGGAATTTTGTAAAGCATATACTGTTTTCTTGGTTAAAAGGAGTATCAAATTTACATGGGTTGCAGAATTTTAGCCTCTGGTTTAGTTTTTCGGGGATGGACTTTTGTAAAGTGCATGTGCAGCTTGATCTCACTATAGAGTTGACCGCGTGAGGGTTGACTATCTTGGCATTTGTAATTTTTTTGGATGTTGACAAAGCAATTTTTTATTATTAATCAATTTTAAAGTGTTTGACAAAAAAATTAGTAAACATAAATAACATTATTCTACGAAAGAGACTTTTTTAGCTAGACATAGTCTAATATTTGTTCTTTAACTAAAACAACAAAAGAAAACATTTTATTTTACGAAAGAAAAAACAATGATCATTTATACTCGCATGGATATGTTGAAATAAGTGCGTGGATCAAATTTGGGGATATTTATTTTTTTTCCCATGGATATGTTGGGCAGGTTTTTATAGGTGACGTGGTAATGTAGTATCTGTGCCCGTGTGTGCTTGTGCATACTTAGAGCTTATTTAGGAAAGTTGGAAAAAATAGAATATATCAATAATCGATTATTTGTATAATTCATTATTGTAATAATCGATTAATAAGAATCTATTTTTGTTTGGGTCTATTTGCTGAAAACTGTTTTTAAGATAATTTATTTTGTTTGGACTTTAGATGGTATAAAAAATTCACTTTTACATAGCAAATTAAGTAATACTAGATGCTTTTTTAACATTATAAGTTGTCGAAATATTTATTTTTTTATATTTTGTCATCAATTTTTTCTATAATAAAAAGTTAAATAAAATTTATAACATTTTTCTTATGACTATGAAAATATGTGAAAATATATTATTTTTAGAATAGTTAAATAAAATTATAAATATTTCATTTGAATAATATATAATTTTAAGATTAAAAAGAGATTATTCAAGAAGTGGATATTGGTGATTATATAGAGAACTTTATATTATTAATATAGTTAAAAAATCATGATAAAATATGACCATAGAAAAGAGAAGAGAAGAGAAGAGAAGGACATAAAGGTTATAACATATCTGACACTCTCACATGAGATCGAGTTGCGACCATGATGGGGTAAAATGGGAAGCATTGGTTTGACATCTAAAATAATCAAATTGTATTCATCTAAGAGTCCTTCAAAGTAGATAGGATCAAAACAACTTTTTTTTCCAAAAAAAACTTTTTTAAAGTTTAACCTAAATTAATGCCAAACATGTCATCTACAAAACAGTTTTTTGGACCAAAAATAGCTGAAAGTAGAAAAATCCATCTTTCTCAAACACACACTACAAGAAAAAAGCTCACTACCGACGGCCATAAATCGTAGGTAATTACAAAAAGCCGTAGGTAATGGGTCTTTTCCGACGAAAAGTCGACGACCAAAAATCCGTCGGAAATAAGTTCCTCGGTAACGCATACCGATGGCCTAGATCAAAAGTCTGTCGGAACGTTACCGATAGGCAAAGCCGTCGATAACCACTAATGCCCCATGACCGTCGGTAATGTTTTACACCAATTACCGACAGCTGCCTGAGCCGTTGATAACTCTAAATTATTTTTCAAAAATAATATACAAAATAGAGTCAAACTATCTTCAAACATACATCAATTAAACAAGAAAACAGAACCATTAATCATACAAAACAGAGTCAAAATTCATACAAACATACATTAAGTCATAGAAACAGAATCATTACATACATTCATGTTCATACCCAGAGACAGAAACAAAGAAAAAATTAAACAGAAACATAATCATCGTTACATACATTCATGTTCATATCCAGAAACACAGAAAAAATTAAAACAAAAACATAACAACCATTCATACATTCATGTTCATACCCAAAAACAGAAACAGAGACGAGGAAGAAGCAAAAACAGAACATATATTCATACATTCATCCCCAGAAACAAAAAAGAGGAAGAAGTAGAGACTTACCGGTGCGGTAAAGCTAGCGGTGGTGGTGATGTCGCTTGTGCAGAGGAGGGAGAATAGCTAGAGAGGAAAAATGAAGAGAAATTAAAAGGAGAGTACTTACCTTTGCAGAGATGCTCGCGGTGGTGGAGGGTGCAGAGAAGCTCGTGACGCTGACCAGAACAGAGAAGAGAAGAAGGAGCTCGCGGTGGTGGTTGGCCAGAAAAGGGAGAAGAAGAAGACGAAGGGGAGAAAGTGAAAGGGTTCTGAGAGAGAGAGAGAGAGTGGTCGCAAAAGGGAGAAAGTGAAAGGGGAAGAGACACGCGTATTAGTGATAATGATGCTTACCGACGGCGTTCCTTGGGCCGTCGGTAACATTAAAAATAGCAGTTTGTGCTCGAACGACGCACGCCCGTCGGTAAGGGTATTTTTTCCTTACCGACGGCCTGGGTCGTCAGTAACGTTAAAGCGCTTACCAACGACCGGGTTCGTCGGTAAGGGTATTTATTCATTACCGACGGCCTTAACCGATGATAACGTGTAAATACCATTACCGACGAGCAAAGCCATCGGTAAGTTAGCGAGAAGATATACGTGCGTAATTGTGCCAAAATTTCCGACGGACCTACCAACGGCTTAGCCCTAGGTAACGTTACCGATGGCTAAGGCCGTCGGAAAATTGGTCAGCTGTACAGTTACATGGTTCCGATGGCCTAGACCATCAGAAATGACGAACTTACCTACAGCTTTTTGGCCATCGGTAATTAGCTGTCGGTATTACCGCGAATTCTTGTAGTGACACACTTATAATTTGTTTTGATTTTTAGGACTAAATATACTAGATTTAGTTTTGAAAGTTTAGATTTTTTATCTGTGTGTTGATTATATTATTAACTTTGAATTTTGGAGTATTTCATACTTCAAGAATTATTTGTGATGTTATTATTTTGAATTTTTTTGTGTACACGAGGAGTATTCCTCAATCAATTTTTAATAATAGAAAGAAAACAAAGATGACAAGATATAAAAATAATCATTTTAACAAGTTTTAATGTTTAAAAGAGTATCAAATATTATTAATATAAACAAATAACTTCATACCCTTTTTCGTAATTTACTATATAAAAATATTTTTTTTTTTGCACCATCCAAACAAAATAGATTATCTTAAAATCGATTTTTAGCAAACATATACCCAAACAAAGATAGATTCTGATTATAATCGATTATACAAATAATCGATTATTGATATAATCGATTATACAAATAATCGATTATTGATATAATCAATTTTTTTCAGCTTTCCCATATAATTAAAATATAGGTCTTGCTAAGGGCGCGGATTAAGGAATTAAGAAATGGTAAATTTCGTTAGAAGTATAAATACATCATTTATCGATATGATGAGTACACAATTTTTCAATTAAAACTTATCTCTTTTGATTCTTTAACCAATATTCTAAGGACACTAATTAAAATTCTCTTTAAAATAATAACTAAAGTGAGATGGTACTTGTTAGGGGTATTCGCAATTTGTTTGCGGATTGGCTTTGAGGCAAAAAGTTATCTGATCTAAAGATTAAAATAACATGCGCTTCGGTTCGGTTTGTTTTCTTAAAAAAATTTGATCTGATCCAATCCAATTAAATACGGTTTGGATTAAATTGGATGATTCGATTTTTTCCGATATATCATCACATATTTATATTACGTCAAATAACATATTACAAGCTAAATTCAACAATGTGTAACTGTGTTATGTCTAAAATAATTTCCATTTCCAGAACATCTCAAAATATATAGCAAGAAGATGGTTTTAATTTTACATTGTCGAGACTCGAGACTCAATAATATTTCAGACTTTCAACATCCTGGTATAATTAAATTAACCTTAATATAAAACGCAGCAGTATATACAAGCTAGACGGCTCTCTCTCTCTCTCAAGCTAAACGCAGGCAGTATATATTTATATATAAGACTTCTATTCGGTTCAAATTGGTTCCATTTAAGAAATGGCAATTGAAAATCGAACCAAACCGATTGCTTTGAAAAAAAAAAGTGATTCAAAAAATCTAAAATAATTCGATTTTGATGGATTTTTGATTATTTTGGATTGATTTGCGATTTTTATTTATATCGGTTTAGATCTGAACAACCTTAATACTTGTCAAATAATACAGAACAAAATAAATGTATTTTTCCGAGAACACCTGCAAATTTCTCTAGAAACAATTTCGGCTTTTTGACCAAACTAAATCTCATTTTTTGACTTCTTGTTAGCAAGATCCTATATAAATATCTGTGTGTATGTGTGTACATGTTTAAGGGATTCAAGCTCTTGTTGCTAACACCAACCATGCGAATCTGGTGAATGAGTCTCCTGGTGAGACCTCTAAATAACCCTCCAGTGAGAATCCTAAATGACCTTCTAACAGGACCTGAGGAGATGGGATGGGAATAAGAGAACACAAATTGAGAAAGAGTGTAATTACAGGGATTAAATCTTTCTACTTTTCACTATACGTCTCCGCGCATGTTTAACAATTAAGTATGTATGGTTAAGGTGTGCTCCAAGCTTTGATTATTTTGGTTCAAACCTTGAGCTAACACTTGTGGAAAATTAATTGTCCAAAAAGCAACCTCTTCCATGCTCCTTACAAATTAGGCTGCATATTCATGCACTAAAACATGATATCAGCATGATATCAGTGGCAGGAATAAGAACCTTGGTCAACAAGATAATTGGACTCTTAGACAGGGACGAATCCACGAATTCATCAAACGGGGTGCAGAAAAAATTTAATAATAAATATTAAATCATAATAGTTAAATACCTCATACAATTTATCTAAGTTGTGCACGTCATTCTTTCATATCATAAAATTCATCGATAATAGATTATGTATCAAACATTTCAGCAGTCCTTCTCTCGATGTAAGTAATCAAACAATATACTAGAA
The DNA here is from genome assembly GCA_039655645.1 of Ammopiptanthus mongolicus. Taxonomy (NCBI): domain Eukaryota; kingdom Viridiplantae; phylum Streptophyta; class Magnoliopsida; order Fabales; family Fabaceae; genus Ammopiptanthus; species Ammopiptanthus mongolicus. Next base: position 16,402,125 of record CM077348.1, on the reverse strand, counting down.
ATCCATCTTCCATATTGTTTCTGAGCCTTTTTTTCACAATCTTCATAGCTGAAAATGATCTCTCAATTTGTAGCAGTTGAAACGGGAAGAGTCAATATCAAACGAATTAAACGATTAATCAAATAATAGGCCAAGTATTTTCCCGTTTTCACCAATCCTTGACATTAGCTCATAAATTGTTGATAGATTTTTCAATTCAGAATGAAAAGGAACATCAACTTCATAATGTTCAACTTGTGTTCTAATATGCAACTTCTCTTGGTCGGCAAAATCATTGGGATAAAACTTTGTTGCCTATTCACAAATTTTCTCCACATCGAATGATTTGTAAATATCTTTTGGATCTAAAGTTGAACTCAAAGTAAGCAATTCCACCATATTATCACAAAATCTATTACTAAGCTCTTCTAAATGTGTATCAACGGTAGCAGCTCGGCCTCTTCTAGGAATATACAAGGTATAATCCCAGGAACATCAATTTCATGTTTCTCCCAAAATGATATGATTGTCTTGAAAAATAACACAAATATATTTCTTTGTATTTAGCTTTTTAATTAGAAACCAAGATTGGATTAAAAAATACGCATGAATAAAACGAACATATTACCTGAGGGACGAATGCGAGATAGCGAAGAAATTTTATTAAGCTAAAGATTTACTGCTCCAATGCTCCATGACCTCTACCGCATACGAACGAAAACATTGAATAGAAGCAAGGCAAAGTGCTCCATGATAATTGATATGCTTAGGCAGTTTCAGTAGATAAGTCCGTAACAGACTAATAGCAATAGGTTTTCAATCTTTATCACAATTACAAAAATATTATTATTTTAGTATTTTATAATTAAAAAAAAAACCGTAACAGGCCCATTCATTTCTTTTGAGTGATATTATTATTTTAATATTTTCTTATAAGTTTCATTTTGTCCTGCCTCTATGTTCGTTAAAAGTTTCAATAGGTTTTTAACTTTCATTTGGTTTCTAAAATGTTATGAAAAGGGAGGGAGGGGCGAAGGCCCTTGCTTGTCCCTCCCTGCTCTTAGAATTTAGATTTTATGTCTAATCCAACATCAAAAGTTAGCTTATAAAAGGTTGGTTATCCAAATTATCATAAATAGTTCTAGGCTTATCTATTGAACTGATGTGCGACTTTCACACTTGACAACAATTATTATTATAGTTGTAAAGTTGATCCTGGAAAAGAAAATAAAAAACTTGTGTGTAGAATATTGAAAAAAATATCCCTAAAGTATACCATTCTGATTATTTTCCCATAACAGCCGCCCCTTCCTCCTTATTTTTCTCTTCTTCCTCTTCCCCTTTATACTGATCTCAACCATTATCTCTTACAACGTGTCTGCTATCTCTTCCACGGTGACTACTTGCCTTATGGTCGCGATTTTTTCAAACTATACACATCCCAACTGGTTGCATCTCCAATAGGAAGATATAACAATTGATTACCTTACTCATTCCGCTGCGCGAATGATTCGACAACCCACTTCACTTTTCCCACCATACATACATATATTTGGCTTCTCAAATAGGAAGATATTGTTGGAACCAAAGTGGTTATGGTCCATTAATCCCTTATGTTTTGATGTTAACAAAAGACTAATTTAAGAAAATAAAGATTAGTTATAGACTAATGTTTTATCTTAAGTGTGCAGGAAAATCTAAATCCAAAGACTATTTAAGTCCAAAGACTTCGAATATGTCCAAATTAAGACTAAAGTTCTCGCTTCGTCTGAACTATAATATTTAAACGATGTATCTGAGTCCAAAGACACTTTCCAATATATGTTCTCTTTATCAAGTCCAATGTCTTAATAGTCTTTTAGCGCAAACACATATGTAAACCTTTTGAATTTATTATTCTATGTGTAAAAGTTAGTATCTTTTGGACAAACATTCTTTTTAATCTTCGTACCATCGAAAGCTGAAACCAATTTGTCTCTGACACAAAAAGATTTGACTATCTCTTAAAGGAAAGACAAAAGGCAACTTTCGGGTACAAGAAAAATGTGTTAGCACTACTTTAAGCTATCAAGCTCGATAGCCTACTTTGCTGATCAGAAGCCTCAGCAAGTTATCAGACTCAACAGACCAACACATTTAATGCATGATCAGAACGAATTAACCTTTTTTCATCCGTTGAAGACTGAAGATTGATCAAGACCAGAAGGCTATATATACCTTCACCTTTGAAGATGCAAAGTTACCGAACTTGAGAAAAATACAAGCATACAAGAAAACAAGCAATCAAGAGAAAAATCAAAGCTTACAAGCTTACTCTGTTCTTAAACTTTCATATCACTCTCTGCGAAGAGTATTGTCTAGAGTTCTAAGCTTAGTTTCAAACCCTCACACTTAGTGAGTTAGTAGAATAAACCTTTTTTCAAAAACCTTAGCTGGTTGAGCCTGAAGAGGCTTGATTAGAAAGAATACTTAGTACGCCTAAAGAGGTGTAGAATACTTGCCTAAAGAGGTGTTGAATACTTTTAATAAAAGATTTTGTTATAGTGGAGAAAACTCTCAAGTAGAGAGAACTGGACGTAGCTCTTTGGTGAAGAGTAAACCAGGATAACATTTCTGTGTTCTTTTTCTTTCCCTTGCATTTGCTTTAGTTTATTTTTTAAACTAACTCTTTGGGATTGAATTGATTTCTTAATGCACTTGTTCTTTTATCTTGAAAACGCTCTTTGCGTCCATTGTTATTTTAAAGTCCAACCTTCGCGAAAATATATATATCTGCTTGTGAAAAGTTTTAAAAATGCTTGAAAAACAATTCAACCTCCTTCTTATGTTTCAAACAGGTTCCTTCAAATATAACAACCGATTACCTTACCTTTCTTGCGCGGACAACCTCTGGTCACTATTTAATTGGGACTTTAATCTCAACCCTTTATTTTAATCTAATGTTACTATTTAATGCTCTTATCTCTCCCAATAAGAGAGTCCTCTCACATGCATTAATATGTATATATCCTCTCTCTTCGCATTGGGTCGATGTCAATTTCGGTATTGCACCTCTGAACCTTGAGTGTTGTAGTATATTGGAGTTTCAATATTGTGATTTGAAAGAATCTATGTCAATGGACTCTTCAGCACTCGTGAAGCTGGTGATTTTGAGTGTGAGTGGATCGGGTGAAAGTTCTACATTAGAAAAGGGATACATAATCTTGATAACTATATATGAAAATAAAAATATATTCTATTTTACGGAATATTATACTTGCTAGTGATTTATGATTTTTTACAATCATAAATTTCGTGGATAATATAAATGTACTTTCGATTTTTTAACACGGACAATTATTCATAAATATGATAGGTAAGATAAACTGCCATATAATATACGGAATACTTGCTAGTGAATTTCTCAAATATCAACTCCAAATATAATGTTTCAATAAAAAAAAAACTTCAAATATAATGTTAAGAAAATGAATTTTTTTATGACTTGAAGGCATCCGAGTGACATTCTGTGTGTCAATATAAATGGTTGCATACATTAAAATATATTTTATTTTAAGATAAAGTAAATGTGTCAACCAATGTAGGAAATATGTTTGATATTGTATATTGTATATTGAATATTCAAATAATAAAATATTTAGAAAATAACTTCCTCACCCTGACAACATGATTAACCAATTAATACACGAGTAGTCTGTTGCACGTGAACTTGATATGCTTGGAGTGAGGAGATTCTTTGGTATGTACGGTAATTAATTATAGGCCCAACACGGGAGCCATATTCAGTAAGTTGGAATGGTGATGTTCCTTGTCGCTTCCTTGGGTGATTTTGAAACAATTTGATATCTAAATATCTGGATCTTGGTCTTAATATGGCAGGACATCTTGCCCCCATTGTATGCATAAAAGTTTAGAGTAATGGACAATTAACGTTGGCCCCTTGAATAAGGATGTCTACGGGGCCGGGACTATTTGATGACTCCACTAATTTGATCCAAATCTAATTTAATGTTTTTTAGTTAGTTCAAGTAAAACCGACACTAGGTATTTAGTGATAAAAAAATATGGGTCGCTACACAAGTTATTGACCCAACAGATAGGTTGCGAAAATTGTGATCGCTAACTTATTTAGTGGTCGATTATAAATTGATCGCTAAAAAAAGTGGTTATCCAGTTATTAAGCCAGTTAAAAGTAATCTACATAGTTGACTTTTAAGTTTTATAATTTAGTGACCGAATTAGCAACGGATTATTTTGTGACCGTTGAAATTGATCGTTAATTCGGTCCTAAGTGCAATTTAGCAACTATTTTTAGAAATCAGCTAATCGATCGCTAATTCGGTCTCTATATGTGATGGGCTAAATTCGATCATTATTTGACATTTTTTTTGTAGCTAGTGTGATGAACTTGACCGGATATTGGTTTGGATGATATGTTAAACAATTTAACCCACTAACTCGATCGGATCACTTGAGCTTAAACATTGTCGTTTTTTTGTCTAACACACTTCACATTTCATTAATCTATTTTCAGAAGATCTGAAGGCTTCCATTTTCTGAACAGAGAACTCCATGTTATGCCTAACTCCTCCTCCTCCTCTCTACACCTGGAACAAAGATTGTCATCGCTATATTATGCCCTCTTTCGCCACCACGTCGTCGACTCATTAACAACTGCAATTCTCTAGACACAAGATGAAAACCAACACAAATCCATATCGACATTGCAGCCCTCACCACTCACCAGCAGCACTACGCACAAATAGTAGTGTCACCCACCACTTCATGTACCACCTGTAGTGGCAATGAGCCCTCCATGCAACCCAACCATTTCCTATAAATATTTACTAGATCATGTACCCGTGCGATGCACGGATGTATCATGTTTTTCTATTTTTTTTGAACATTTTTTTAAAAATGTAGGAAGTAACACATTAAAAGATGAACGAATACATATTTGTATTGCATTTGAATGGTTCGAAAGATGAGTTTGTATGTTTGAGGCATTAATGTAAAATCATTGGAGAAATGTACTTTTTTTGAACAACTATTAAGACGACGTTGTCGTTTGCAAATTGACATTCTCTTAGATGCTCATTAAGTTATCCAACTAATGTTGAATGGTTGTTCTTTCATTGTTGACATGTTTGCTTCTTTATACAAAGAAAATTAACATAAAAAATGATAAGAACCTTAGTTTTCTATTTCTAATCATTGAACTATCCATTCAGTGCAAATAAAAATCTAAAACTTCAAAGGATATTCCAAAAAGGGGTAATTTGAACAATCCCTTTTGATACTTGCATCTCAATTGGTGCAAAATCAGCGGCCGTCTTTGTAACACCCTAAGCTTCACAGGGATCAACCCCAATAGCAGTCTACAACAAAACAACTTTGACCAATGAAGCCAAACCCAAAAAAATCACATTTTTTTTGCATATAAAAATACAACATTAACCTATCATTATTCACAGTCTCTACAGTCTTTGTTCTTTTGAAAATAATTTAAAACATGAATCAAACCACAAAAAAGAATGGCGCCTGATATATTGTTCTTTTCCACCCATGCAATGTACAGATGTATCATGTTTTTCTATTTTTTTTAATGTTTTTTTTAAAATATAGGAAGTAAGACATTAAAAGATGAACGAGTGCATATTTGTACTGTATTTGAATGGTTTAGGAGAGGGGTTTGTATGTTTGACTTATTAAAGTAAAATCGTTGGGGAAATGTACTTCTGTGAACAACCCTTAAGATGACGTTATGGTTTGAAAATTGACATTCTCTTAGATGCTCATTAAGTTATCCCACTAATATTGAATGATTGTTCTATATTGTTGACATGTTTGCTTCTTTATACAAAGAAAATTAACATAAAAATGATGAGACATAACCTTAGTTTTCTATTTCTAATCATTGCACTATCCATTCAGTGCAAATAAAAGTGCAAAACTTCAAAGGATATTCCAAAAAGGCACAGTTTTCACTACAAAAAAACCATCACTTTGCGGCGGTTTTTAACTTGTTTTGTGGCGGTTTTCGACCTCCGCAAATTAATTTGCGGCGTTTTTGAAAATCACCGCAGTTACAGTCGCCACAAATATTTGGCGGCGGTTTTTAGCAACCGCTGGTATCTTGTTTAATTTGCGGAGGATAATTTGTGGAGGTTTTTAACCTCAACCATTTGCGGCGGTTCTTTAATGGAGGTTGAAAACCTCCCCTAACATGCAGGTATTTTGTGGAGTGTTTTAACCTCTACTCCGGGTTGCTGTAAATGAGATTTCTACCTCCTTTTATCGTGATGATTTTATATCTCAACACCGCCAACCTAGAACTATATTTAACCATTTGAGGCAGTTTTTGTTTCAAATGTATTTATTTGCTAACGTTTTGCATTTTCTTATAATTTGTGACAATTAAAAAATATTTAATAAATTTCACCAAAATACTCATAAAACTTTCATTAAAAATATAACCATAATAACATAAGTATGGTTCAAACATTTGTAGTTCAAATAACAACTATAATTTATAGAGTACAATTCAAATTCAAAACAGCTTAATAGTAGTTTTGTACTAAATGAACATAAAAAGAACATCAAGCATTGCTAGCACCAAATGATCCTCTTGCATCCAAAGGGGAACTTGGCTCACTTGCAGCATCAATTGGCTGAAATAAAAAAAAGAAAACACTTAGTTGAAATATTCAAAATGTAAAAATATATCTCTAACAATAGACAAAATGTAAATAGCATCAATCACAACTATCAACAGAATACATTTATAAAAGAAGCTGGAAATATATGCTACCAAAAATATGGAGGTTAGCAATAAGAAGGAAATATAAGCACCCTAAACAAATATATGCAGCAAAACAAGAGGTGTATCGTACTTACAAATATTTCATAAGCTATGTATATCTAAATAATGATATTTTGTAACTAGAATAAAACAATAACTAGGTTATATATATTTAAAATGTTATACAAAAGCTATGATTTCCTCATAATTTGTACAAAAATGAAATTTTATGACCCTTACGCCAAAAGTATTTCAGGAATCATGGTACAATTCCTCTAAAACATGGCATAACCTATTGGAGCATGTACATCCATCACTTGAAAACCTTTTCTTAAAACCAGAAAACAGATACAGCAGCAACAACAAAAAATTTCAGAATTTTTTCATGAAAGGACATTTTAAAGAATAAAGCAAGACAGTATGCAATATTCGGTATTCTTGTAGAAATCTAAAGCAGTCAGCACTGGAGAGGGGGAGAGAGAGAGAGAGAGTTAAGTACATATATTTTTTTGGTACTAGCAATTCATTTTCTTGGCACATGGTTTTAGTAAAACACAAGAAACAAGAAACGAGAAATTTCTCTATAAAGTATAAACTCTGAAATGCCTTTATATTATCAGCAAATATCCAAAACTGAAAGCCTCAGAACATGGAACATTTCATCAACTCTGTAATACAGATTTACAGGTTATAAAACAAAAAATATCTTGAATATATAACTTAAAATAATTAACTAAGTCAACTAAAATTTGAATAGTAAGTTTAATGGTGTCATCCACTGCAGCTAACAATTTGAGGGCAACTTTTATTCATAAGTTGAACTCAATCCTCCTTTCCCCTATAAATGTCAACTAGATATATATATATATATATATATATATATATATATATATATATATATTTGATTGTTCGTAATACATGACATGCTGCCGATATAGTCATTTTGCAAAAGTTTCATGCTGTGAGATTTTCAAATCTCAAATCAGTGAAATTCCATCAATTAATTTCTTTATTAGGATTCTTACGTTACAAATAAGTAGTGCCAAAGTTGATAATCTGTTAGAGCAACATTAGCTTAATTATTCCGGTATAAAGAACAATGTCCTACCATTTCACGAAAAGCAGTACTTGAAAGTCATAAAAGCAAATAGCTCAACTCCTTGCTATCTAAAGGCAAATGACAGAGCCTAAACCAAAGAGTGTGCCGCTGCACTCGCACCACCCATGAGTATGCATTGTAAAAGCAAAGCATTGTAAAAGCACTTACATCATGTTGTGGATCAAAGAAGCCAACTAATTCTTCAGGGATCCTTCCTTCCTTCATTATCATGTAGGCTTTAAGTGCACCCAAGGTTCCTTGTACTTGGGATTCTAAACGGACACACCTCTCTTGCCATGGGTTAGAAGATGAAGATGATGCAGCAACATTAGATGAAGAAAGATCCGAAATTCGGAGTCTAGTATTCCTAAATGAATTAGTAGGAACTGCTGCCATACCCCAGCATCGCAACCTCCCAGGGTGTTCTGGCCCTAACACTTTACCAACAATATCATTAGGAGAAACTTTTGATTCATCAATAGTACTTTGAGTCAAACCCACTTCGATTTGTTCCTATAAAAGGATACAACATTATAAAGTTTAAAATTCTTACGGTTAAAAGCCAAAATGTTGGAAAACAATATATTCAAGTTTAGACTTACTCCTATAGCCCTTGCCGCATCATTTACAAATGATCCATCCTTTCTTTTATGAGTTTGGAGATATATTTTTCCACGACCAGGTTGTTTCCCAGTTTCCAACAACTAAAATAGAAAATAATATTAAAACAGTTGATGAACTTTGATAAATAGTAAAATCTATCATGTTAATAAATGTCACTACCATCTCATGCTTTCTACTTGAGTTGGGTTTAGAACCACCAGTATGTGGAATCACTTGCTTTTTTCGATTTTCTTTGTTTTTTCTACAAAGCTCCTATCAACAAAAAATTACAAGTTCATACATTAATCAAATAATAAGCTACACCAACAATAAAATGATCAAAGTAATCAAAATCATACCAGTGTTTGTGGTTTTAGACGATAATTAACAAATTGAGCCCATTGATCTCTTTCTATACCGATTGGCACATTACGTATGATTTCGTCTTTGGTTTTGGTTGGATCGTAGAACTCATTCCATACTTTCTGCCTACTTGCAGCCCACTTCTTACCAATACTAAGTTTGCAATATCGTTGTGCAAGGGCTCCAGTAGTCCTAAAAGAAAATCGGGGCTTCCAAAAAAATAATATTCAGTTAGTTTTTAGGCATTACATGTAATATAAAATTTGCACATGTTCCCAAAAGGGTTAAAACCATCACTTGCAAGGCCTAAGCGAACATTTCGAGGATCTGAAGCAAATTCTGGATGCATCAAATCAAATGTCTTCCATGCCTTACCATCCTTTGGATGCCTTATCAACCCATCCTTATTACACTCCGAAGCATGCCATCTCATATGCTCCGCAGTCTTACAACACATGAACAATCTTTGCAATCTTGATTTCAATGGAAAGTAACGCAAAACCTTTGTAGCTTGCTTTTTCTTTTTCTTGGGGTTCCATCTGGACGTTCCACAATGCCTACATGTTTGCAAGTTTTTTTCATCATCTCCCAAATATAACATACAGTCATTTGGACATGCATGTATCTTGGTATAGTTAAGACCAAGTTTGTTGATGATTTTCTTGGCCTCATAGAAAGAAGGAGGTAACTTCGCTTATTCAAATGCGTCTCTCAATAAATCTAGTATCATAGTCATTGCCTTGTCACTTAATCCACACAAAACCTTTATGTGATATAATTTGATTAGAAATTCTAGTTTTGTGTACTTGCTCCCTTCATACAATGATTTCCATCATTGAGAAACTCATAAAAATCACTACGATCCTCCCTTGGCCCCTCGTTTAATATTTCATTTGCACCCAATGGTTGTGATTCGTCTAAATTAGTGGGTTGTTGCCTACAGTGCCCAAATGCATCATTGATCATAGTTTCCATTGGATTTTCAGAATGAAATGTCTCTTCCACATGATCTTCGTGTCTAGAAGGCTCTGGTACTTGTTTTTCACCATGTAGATTCCATATGACATAATTTATCGGAAATGGTTTCCAAAGCAAGTGATCTTGAACTATGTCTCTAGTTTGCCATTTCATAAACCCACATTTGGGACATGGACATCTTATCGTATCTCCAGCAACCCCATGCTCAAAAGCAAAATCTAAGAATTCACTTAAACCAATTGAGTATTCAATTGTATTTCGTGGCTTAGCAATCCAAGATTTATCCATTAGTAAAGATACCTAAACACATAGAATAATTTAAGTAAAGAAAAGCAAGGCCACTATAAACATTGTAAAAGTAACTAAATAAAAATAATAAGAATTAGTACAACATAAGGATATGTTATAATAGAATAGAACTTGCTGACAAAGACATTCCGTATGTTTATTGCAATGTAAAATAGATCATTGCAATGTATTTGAATGTTATTCTTTAAACAAATTCGTTGATTATTTATTTATTTATTATTTCCTACCAGGACCCCAAGACATTCCGTATGTTTATTTTTTGTTCTTCGTCATCTTTGTCCCTCTTCATTGGATATACTATAAGTTCAAGAAATGGCATTATTATCTACTGGTAAGCTAACATATGTCAAATGCTGTTTTTGAAGTACACTTAACATGTATAATGAATTAAATCATTATTTGCTTCTGGCAGCTTATATTTGTTTGTAGGATGAGTTTGAGTTTCACTGGCTGGCAATACTTCTGTAATCTCATAGCATCTAGAAATAATTACATGCTCCTATAGCAGCAATAATTGCATGCTCCAATAATTTATATGCGTGTACATTCATTTTGTGACAAGAGACCACAATCAATAATCTGTGACTGTCAAAACAGAGGTGAAAACTGCAACCTCTGCTATTAAAGAGTGCATTTTTAAGGTTGAGGTAGTAGGCATCTATTTAACTGAATATGTAACTTCAGACAGAGGAGGAGACCATTGATTATAGACATGTCAAAGCTATTCCAAAATAACTGAGATGAAGGATTGGTTGCATTTTAAATATTTGCTCATCATTTTAATTTTGTCTTATGTAGAGGAAGTATACAGCAGTTGTCAGGAACAGTAAAACTTGTAATAAGAAAAGAATAATCTAAGTAAAGAAAAGCAAGGCCACTATAAACATTGTAAAGTAACTAAATAAAAATAATAAGAATTAGTCCAACTAAAGGATATGTTATAATTCAATAGAACTTACTGATGAAGTAGTTTGCCCCTTGAGTATTGTAGTTACCTCGCCGAAAATAACTCGTAAATGCAAGTCACAATTCTGGAAATGAAAGAAAAAAAAAGAATATAAATTAGAAAATAGATGAGATTTAATCCCAATTAATTATTCAAGAGAAATAAAAATGGAAGTAAGTAGGAATCAGAATTAATAAGATTATCAATTTGTGCAATGTGGAAGGCTATTGCTTCCTCTAAACCAGAACATGCAGTAGTCAAAGTATTATTCACACACAGGATACCAAAATTAAAACACTTGAGAGATTAACAATGTTAAACAAAGCAAATATGTTCCAATATAAGCAATGTGAGAGCAGAAAATGTAAAATATAAAACAAGTACTGATAAGCTCACATTGTCATATTAATTTTTATTGAAGCCAAGACAAACATGTGAGATTAATAATAAGCATTCAAGCTCAATTTACTTGAAAGTAAAAAGTGCCATTACTGATGTAGTATTTGAGGTTCAAAAACCTACTTAAGTTCCTATCCTGAAGAATGATTGACATGTCCTACAAGTTCTAAAGGTCAACACCCTCCTTGAAAGTTGAATGATGGTGGTGAAACCCCAAACCCAATAATTTCCATTCACAGTCCATTATATATAGTGAAGGTCAACAGTTAATCAGTTTTCCCATGTTCTATTGACTATAAGTACTGAGTAGAATCCACTGAATGAGACTGAAGCACTAAATGTGTGAGAAAACTTGAAAAACATTTATATACAGTTGTCAAAATGAATCCAACATTAGTATTTTAGTTTCAAAACAATATATGTATCCAGAGGAATACTCAAAAAGCATGTGGAATCCAAAAGCATAAACAATGTATGTATCCAGAGGAATACTCAAAAAGTTTCCAGAGCCATGCGTGAAATTCCAACTCTAGCGCATGAAGGAACGAAAAAATTGGTGAAAATAGAAAAGGAAATACCTGTGCGACTTCAAAAATTGCAAAATCCTAGCTGTGAAACCCTGAAAGAGAAAGAGAAAAAGAATGAAGAATGAAACCAGAGCAGAGAAGAGAAGTGCAGAGTTACAAACCTATCGTGAGGAGCAGAGCAAAAACCAAATCGGAGAAGAATGAAACCAATCGCGTTTCAGAGAAGAATATAACCAATCTCTGAGTTTCAGAGCAGAGTTGCAAATGAGAGAGAACTTAGGGATTTCGGGGGCTTTATGAAACTCAAAGATTTTGGGTTTATTATTTTCTAATTCTGAAAGAGCGGGTAATGAATAGAAGAAAGTGGGAAATATTTTAACTTTTATCTGAGGAGGTTATAAACCTCCGCGGATTAAACATTACACCTCCGCAAATTAGTTAATTTTGGGCAGTTTATAAAAGAACTCATATCTACTAAGAATAATGATACTTTGAGGCGGTTTATAAAACCCCCTCAATAAAACCTCCACAAAATAACGTTTTTTTTGTAGTGTTTAATTAATAGTCTATTCTAATACTTGCATCTCCATTGGTGCAAAATCAACGGTCGTACTTGTAATGCCCTAAGCTTCTTAGGGACCAAAACCCCAATAGCAGTCTACAACAAACAACATTTTTTATTAATGAAGCCAAACCCAAAAAAATCATTATTTTTTCATAGAAAAATAAAATATTAACATATCATTATTCACAATCTTTACCGTCATTGTTCTTTTGAAGATAATTTAATTCATGAATCAATGTAATAAGGAACTTGGTGAAAGATATTTTCTCTGAGAAGACTCAAAAGAGAAAATCCAAAGAAGTAAAAGAAAGCATCCTTCAACAAATTGAGAACATATCTCATTTAGAATATTTCTGATCTATTTGGATCTACAAATATAACACAAATATTAATTACTCTACAATTTTAATTACGCTATTATTTTTTACTTACAAAAGCTTATTGTATTTCCAAATATTACATAATTATACTCCCCACACATTATTGTCCATACAATTATAAAAGACTAACAATTAGATTTTTTTTTGTTTGTAATTAAAGCATAAAATATAGAAAATTATATCTTTCCATATATTCAAATGTGAATTATTTGATAATGGTTATCACATAAAGATACACTAAAATAAACATACCTTAAATCTTAAACTCTACAGAACAATATACCTATGTTAAGATTAAGATACAATAAAAACATAAAAAATATATATTTGAGAATATCTTTAAAAAATTTAGAAAATTAATAATATATATATATATATATATATATATATATATATATATATATATATATATATATATATATATATAAACATGTGAAATCCAATTTTATAATATAACAAATAAAAAAATTGAATCTATACAATTGTTGTTTCATGATATAAATTCTATAATGTATATTAATATATTTACCTAAAGTTTTATCAATTGTGATTTATCGAAAAAATACTAAGTAATTTAAAAATTTATAACCATAAAAACAATATTTATTTCAAAAGTACGTCTTTTGTTTTATTAATTAAATATTTTCTTCATGCGGTATATTTTTACCTTGTAATATATATGTTAATATTTTTTTTAGATTAGGTTAGTACGCTTTTATTTATATTTACTTTTTTGACTTTAAAATTAATGTATTTTATGTAAATTTTCATTCCTATATGATATAAGTATTTATATCAAAATCTTAATACGTTTTATAAATATTTCCTATCATATAAATATTTTTCATATAAATTAAAATTAAGCAAAATTCTAATGAAAGTTTTGAGAAACAGATATTAGATTTTACGAAAAAAATTGAGAAAAATCTTTCTGATTAATGTTGGAAACTGGAATACAGCAACAAAAATTAAAAAAATAAAACACAATAAAGTAAGATCATGAGACAGAAATATAAACTTTGAAAAAGAAAATAATTTACTTAATAATATTATTTATTCTTTTATTTGTTTTGATTTGACAAAACACAATCAACTTGATCAGTTTGATTGTTTTTTGACTTTTTTATTGAGTGTCAGTAATTTTTTTTATAAGCAAAATTTCATTAAAATAAATAAAAGAGGAAGGTGGACAAGAGCACAAGATGTGTCAGGCATAGTCGAAAAGAAACAATAATTAAATTTAAAATATTAAAATGACAATGAAAATAAAATTTAAGTTGGAAATACATTTAAAAATAAACGTTAGAATAAAATGGAAATTTGTAATTAAAATTGAAAACTAAATTTAAAATTAAATTAAAATTAAATATTGAAAAATAAATAAGACTAAAAAATGAGTGTTCACAACAATAAAGATCCAATACGTAGTGACTTAAGGAGGCTCATTTTTAAGGGAATTGAAAAAACAAATATAATATAGAAACATATATACATAAATACTCTCTATTAGGCAAAAAAATACCAAATATACCATAACCATTATGAAGTGATTTTACAAATTTACCCCTATCACTACTTTACTTTTATATATAAAAATACTCCACGAGCCATTTTTTTTTGTTAAATGACCAATTTGCTAATTAAAAGCTCTTTTATTATTTTTCTAAAAAAATATATGGTAAGCTACTCCTAAATTATATTTTGTTGCCTACAATAACATGATTTTACATATCCTAAAATCATGTCTTTATTGCGGTTATTTATTAATTTTTTTACTATTACTGGGAATGGATTCTTACGAATTGTTGATTACTTTTGAAGATTCTTGAGAGTGGGCCAAGTTGGAAATTAGAGCAAAGTGGTATCTTTTGGACTTGAAATCGGTCCAAATTAAAATGGGTGTTGCTTTTTATCCCACTAAAATTTTTAATACACCACAAAACTCATTTTATTTTTTTTCCTAAAATACCCGTCTCTTAATTTTGTCCTATTCTCCCTCAATATTCTTCCGGAATTTGCAGAGATTGTTGTTCATGGACATGGAAAACGCAACAAGCTTGTATGCACAACCCCAAATAAAAAAACCTAGCAGCTACATCAGAGAAAGAAAAAGAATGCTACTGTAAAAAAACAAACGAAAATAAAAGAAACAAAAGCAACAAACTAGTGTCAGGGAGTGGGGTGTTGGACTTGGGGTTTGTTACCAACGCGGCAGCTGGACGGTGTGCGCGCTGGAGGGTTGACGCCATTGGACTTGGGCGGAGCGGTGGCTGACAGTGATAGGCGTGGTACGTACCTTTTGCATTGTGGGGCTCAGGCAGAGGCTTGCAAAGCGGTAGCCAACGGTGGTGGGAGGTGCGACTATGCATAGCAGTTTTGGAAATGCGGTGGAGTGGGTCGGATCTGAGAGGGAGATGAGGATATGGAACTAACAGGAACTTGATATAAGTTCCTTTCTCAAGAACTTGATATCTTCAAATTCTGTGTTCATCTTTTATAGCTCAAATTAATTTGTCTTGAAGGTGTTGTTTCTTAGATGTATGCATGATTTTCTTCTATATTCAGATAAACTGGAACTATGTATATATCATTGTTTATCTAATTATCTATTACTCTAACAGTTTTTCGTGTTACATTAACTGAATTCTTCTTGGTTTGGGTAAAGTGGGAGGAGAGACACTAGTTCATTTGCCAGAACAACACCTTTAATGGTTGGTTTTAATGCTGGTTGAGTGAAAGAATGGAGTTCTCCCCGCGCCATTGCTATATGGTTTTTAATGGGTGGGGTGAGGAGGGTGAGGAGGGAGAAAAGGGGGGGTGTATTTCAAATATATATGTTATAGATTATGTGGTGTGTGAAAAGATAGTTGAGGGTATTAGGGGGATATTGATGTTTTAAAAAAAAATTGTGATGTATTTGAAATTTTAGTGGTATAAAAAGCAATACCCAATTAAAATTAGAAGAAAAGTGACAAAGAAGCCCACTTAGTGCAAGATCGGCATGAAGAAAATAAAACCAAGCTTGGGACCCACAGTCCAATTGTGTTTTGAAGAGGAAATGAAAAATCTAATTGTCAACAGGAACCTTGGCACCTGAAATTGAGAAACTAGAATTTACCTTTTATTATTATTGATATGGTACGCTTGCTCTTCAGTGAGTTTCAACAAAAAGGATTGTTCAAGTTTTACAGTGGTCTTTTTTTATAAACTTTGGTCTTTTCTTGCTGAATATGGACTACGAGTTTAATGGATGGTATACTTTTTATTTCATTGGAGATGCAAAATCTTGTGGGGGCTGCTAGTCAGTGGCTTATACGAGTATGACAAAATTTCTAAGATACAATACCCAATATCTTGTGCATAATGCCTTCTCAACAAATTTCTTTACCTGGAGCCGTTTTGGTTATACAAATTGTAGGGGCACCAATTCTGTTCTTTCTTCTCCTGTGTATGGTGTGCCTTTAGGGGGAAAATTGGTCAAGTACAACCTTTGGGTAGTTGCCTGGGGTGTACGAGTTGTTCATTTTGGTCTTTGTTAGGATTATATATATTCTGTTTTTTAATGTTTTATTTTTGTTGGTTAAGGCTGATGTAATAATAATATTGCTTCATTGTTATATAGTAAGGTAGTAACAGTATTTTACTTACATTATGCTTGTCCGACTATCTCTTTTTCTCTTGTATAAGGGTTAAAGTATCCTTGTACTCTATATCAATATATATTTTATTCATAAAAAAATATCGATGGAATCACATTTACTTTGAAAACATTAATGAATAGAAATAAATGATTTGGATTTAAATATAAAAAAATGGCATGATAGAAAAAACAATATAAAATAAATAGAATAGACTCATCTAAAGTGAGTAAGTAAGGATGTTAATCAATGGTGGTCACTTTCTCACTTTACTTGCTTACTTTAGAAAAGCTTTTTCCAAAATAAAGATATTCATGTATCAAAATACAGATAATGCAACTATACAAATAGTAGTCAAAGAGGACACATTGTTTTCAACAAAAAGATGAAACGGTCAAAGGAGATGAGACGATTGTCAATATCATCTCCATCAAACATGAGTCCATATCAGTGTTAGACAAGACTTCCTCAATCATGATTTCAACAATCTTAGAACCAAATCTGTAGCTACAACTTTCCCTATGCCTCAAACCAGGATGAATTAGCCTCCGGGAGTTGTTGTTTGGACTTGTTGGTTAAAGAATCTTTTTCCTTAAGAAGACGAAACAAAATGAGAACGAGTTGCAATAGTTTTTGACCATTTATTCGATTTGAAAGACTATTGTCCATCATTATTGTAGGAGCCAAAGCACTTCCACACTTGTCTAAAATGAATCTCTTGCTATGAGTTGGTGACCTTAGCATTCCACTACTCGCTAGGTAATTGTATGCATAGTTAGGTCTTTCTGGTTCCTTTCTGAAACTCTTTTGTCTTGTTAGATTAACATGTGAGTTTGAACGCACTCTCGCCTGTGGCATGGCAGAGGAACATGCAAGCTTTTATGGGGGAGACTGGTTCATTGGTGCCAAACTAGGGTTATCTGGTGATAGGTTTGTCTTCCCTATAGAGCGACCTTTAAGTTTTGTGGGCATCAAGGAATGAGTAGCTTCCTTGAGTGAGTTGATGCGTATGATATGTGGTAGCATAACCACAAGAACACATTAGAGAACGATCTATCCTTAGAGCTTAAGGCAAAGGAAGCACTTGACAAGGATGAGGAAGAGGTATTTGAGTTAGAAGTGGTGCAAGTGAAGGAGATGGAAGATGTAGAAGAGGTAGGAGAAGAAGAAGAAGGTGAGAATATTTTTGAAGAATATGGAACTGGGGTTGGTGAAGCTTGCGAGATTATGAGCTTGTCCTGGACACCATGAAATTTATCTTCCAGGGATTTATTTTCTGGTCTGCATTTGCTAACGTAGCAACCCATTTGAAAGGAAAATGGTTGAGATTTGAGAAGCTTATGGGGTTGAAGAAAAAGAAGGGTGATCGTGGAGTTTTATATGGTATTGCAAGTTATCTTTCAAAACAGGGGTGAAGGCTATGGTGCACCACCCACCAAAGTGGTTGCATGAGTGCACCACCCAAGTGGCCAAATTTGGACCATCTAGATTGCCACACAGGCTAGGTGAACTTTGATTGGTCAAAGCGTATTATTTTTAGTCAAAGTGTATAATTCTTTTGGTATTTGCACATAAGGTATTCAATTTTCTTTTGTATTTGCACCTCTTATTTAATGTTTTATTGGATTAAAATGTTAACCCATTTATGCACCTTCCATACCCCGTTGCCACCTCTATACCTCGTTGCCACCCCACCATCATCAGACCCATCCACCTTAAATCCCATAACAGAACCACCATCGAGCTTACTCCCCCTCCACCCAAAAAGCCACCAAACATCCAAGAACACCAACACTCTACCTGCACCAATCATGATGAACCGTACCACCAGTCCAAGTACCTCGCCGCCACCGACCCGAACTCCTCATAACAAAACAGGCTTTGCCTCAAATCGTGTCACCACCACATACCTACCTCGGTCCAGACCCACCGCAAACTCGTCAGAATAGTTAGAAACAACCAGACGTGTCCAGCTCCTTCGCCACACAATCTTCATCTCAGCCCCACCACCGTCATAACTTCTTCTGTGACATCCTCAATCCGGTGTCACTTTTGTAACCCAAAACACCAATTAAAATGTTAAATAAAACTTGCTGGTTTTACTTTCGGAAAAACAGACTATTTACTATATCTTATTAAGTTCTGAAAATCGTAATAAATTTTTTTTCTTGTTTAACGACTATAAAAATCACAACTCAGAATAATAAAACAGAGTACTCATATATACGTATATTTACACATCAGCTAAAAACTATGGACAACATGTCCTTTTCCAAAAGAACTATAAAAGATAAACTGCTAAAAAGCTAAAAACTATGCAGCGACAGTCTGGAACCATATCTTTAAAACTCATGACCATCAATAGCCGTTAACAGACTATCCAAAAATCGCTGCCTCAAAAGAAAAGTCTACACCATAAGCTAATCAGACTAGTGGAAGCCATTGGACAGTCCCCCAAAGGAGGGTCCAACAGATCCATCAGAAGAGTGGTCGGGGGAAACTACATCCCCATTGACCATCCCTGCATCTCCGGCTCCCTCGGCCGGAGCATCCCTGTGTTTCAGAGGATGATACTCCGGAGTCACAATGAACTCCTCCTCCTCTTCCTCCTCCTCCTCCTCCTCCTCTGGACCTATGGGTACCAAGACAGACAAACGGAGGTGGAGAGTATAAGGGAGGCTGTTGAGGTAGAGGCTGGGCTGCTGGGATGTGGTGTTGCAACTCCCCGTGATCCACTAAGTACTGCAGCATCATCCAAACCGGTGGCAATGGGATCTGAACAGTCTCGAATGTATATACCCTCTCTTGAGGTCCCACCTCAACGTTCCCCCTCAAAGTGCAGACTGGGCCAGTGTATGCTGCGCTGGTAGCCCCGGGTATATGACCCAGGCGGCAGGATCCTCTCTATGCTCAAAGATGACAGAGCGGGCTCCCAAGTGCTCCACCCTCGCTCCCCGGGCTCATCTGTACATATATATATATATATACCAGAAACAAAACAGTCCAGAAAATATGCAAGGGTGAGAAACCAATATATGAATCCTAAAATGACAACTACGTACCCAATCCAAACAGCAGATTCATACAGTATCTCACCAAATATCATCATGCATCACATGGTACAACATATATAGTCGTGTACTAACAGCAGTAAATACACTAGGGCTTCGTACCCCACAATCAACGTTATTCTCTAAACGTATGCATGACACTTCCATACATCTCAACTAATATTCAATCTAGATTTCCGGAAACCCCATCACCATGAACAACGAGTTGATCAAACTCAACATCACTGCCCCGCTAGCAACAATGACAAACGCCAGAATTAAAATTCGGCAAAACGTGAGCACATAACCTCCCAGGAAATAATACATGGGCGTGCATGTCAGTGGTACTCACGATGTATAAGTCATACTATATCGTCCTCTTCACTGGGCACAATATGCTCTCCTTGGCACGTATGACATCATTGTCCATCAAGGCGCAATGTTACATAATGACAATAAGTCATCTCAGGTTCCCTTGCCTATCAAGGTCCTCCGGTTCAAGGCATGTCTGCCCACATAAAAATGCATGAGAAACAATTTAGTTTTCGATAATTGATCTTTGTCGTATCAATATTTTCTCGTTGTAACATTGACGCTAACAACCACCACAATGTCTTAGACTCTTTAAGCCTCAAAAATATTTTTTCAAAACGGGATATCTAGTCCAAAACAAACATCCCTAACCGATGCACCGGTTTAGAATTTTGGATTCAAGATCATAAAAACATCCTCAAGCTTACAGGACCACAAAGATCGTCCCTAAGCCAATAGGACCACAACTAACACGGATCCTTTATCCACGTGTTTCTGCAGAACCCTAGAACCCCGACGTCTCGATTTCTAGTTTCTAAGCTTTAAAACCACTTTTCTCGAAAACTCAAAAACCAAAAACCCAAATCTCCGACATTTACACAAAAGTCCTAAGGATCGGTTTTCCATAAAACAAAATGTAGTCCAAAGACTATTACTTTTCCTTTCGTCGTTTTTCGGTAAAACACAAACCTTAAAATAAAGCTTGTAAAAACCCTTTTTTTTGGATAAAACCAATTAATTTTGAAAATCACGTTTCTTAAAACGCTTTTGCTCAAACGGTTAACTTTATGAATGTAAAAACTAATAAAGGTTTCTAACGCCCTATTTATCTTAAAAACATCATTTTCATTATTTAAAACACATTTTCACAACTTTGATCTTTTAAGTTGGTTTTCCTTAAAAGTACTGTTCATTATTATTTTATTTCAAAAGAGATAATTAATTATTTTCTCTTAAATTAAATTGAGAAACAACAAAACATATTTATTTTCCCAATTCCACATTTCAAGTTTTTAAAGCTTTTAAATTACACGATGTCGGATCCTAATCGATATTAGGTCCTCTAACGCCTTAAATCTCATAGCAGGGCACACGATACATCCATATAATTATTCAACAATTATAACATGTATTCACATATATCATCAGTTATGTCATGCATAGTCAAATCAACAATAGTAAATAAAACAATCACCCAATAATCAGATACAAACATTTATTAGTAATACAAACACCGATGCAGCATATAGCTGTCGGAATTGGAACTCCTCAGGTTTGTCCCCTTACCTCTTGTAGTCCCAAGGTAAGCTCTAGACACCCGATCAATCTGACAACTGGCTCAGCTAGCTGCCGATCACTACATACACACAATCCATAAAGGCATTAACTCAAAAAAACAAAGATTTCTCTTATTGCCCCACCCCTAGGGTTCGGCCCTATAAACTAAAAATAGCTAGGGAGTTCTAAAAATTCTCATTTCTTGGGTAACACCCTAACTAAGTGTGATAACTTTAGATATCAACTCAAAATATCAAAAACCAACCAAAAACCCTACCCTACACAAATAGGGGTTTCGGCCCCTCTCTCAAACAAATAGCTAGAGAGATTTCTTGGCTCTAATCTCTTGGATCATAAAAGTATGTCATGAACCAAGGCCATAGAAATTGGTTTGGTATTAAAATGATTTTTCTACAATTTTTCATGGTTTTTTGAAGATTTGGGGATAAAAACCCTAACTTCTATGATCATGGAAATTAGAGAAGAAAAATGAGAGATTGAGAGAGATAGAGATGGGGGTCTACCTCCTAGGATGATCTCCTTCAAATTTGGTGAAGGTTGCTTCAAGAAATTCAAGCTCAAAGTGAGCTTTAATGGTGAGAAATGAAGAAATGAGATGGAGAAGAAGGTGGGTCTTGGGCTGCTGTTGGTGCTCGAAAATTTGGGGAAAGAAAGTGTAAAGAATAGTGTTTTTAAAGAGTTAACTCAAGACATTAAGAAAAATAGGTAAAAAGTAATTAGTAAAAACTAACCAAGGACAATTTGGTCAATTCATGTCCCAACATTTTGAAAATCCTCACGACACCAATAGGAGTCCCCAAATGATTTAACACAGCCCTGGTATGAAAACTATTGGCTCAAGGTTCTCGAAAAACCCTAAGACAGCTTGAATCGTCTCCTCGATCGAATATCGGTCCGAATATAAAATATTATTTATATTTTTGGACGTCAGGACACATTTTAGCAAAATGGTAGATGATTGAATTCTAAGACTAATGGTCTTGACCGTTAGTCAAAAAGAGGTCTTGATAGTAGAAAAACACTATCATCCGAAAAACATAGATCGGGCTTCGTTTGAGTTTTCGGCCCAAACTTTAACTGTTGACTCCTACGATTATATGAAGCATGAATATGATTTTAGTTTTCCCAAAATCATTTTCTAAAGCATAGATAAAAATATAAACTCATTAATTGAGTTTATCGTTCTTAGAAAGCACGAAAAATCGGGATGTTACATCTTCCATCGGCGCGTCAAAAGCACCCAGTCACCGCCAAGCTGCCGCACGCCTCTGCCACTCCTGGACCAGAACCAACGTCTAATCCCAGCGCCATCGTGTCCAGGTACCCCAACCACCGCTCACCATCCACCACCCTGTGTCGTTCAGCCACCATGTGGATCACCAAGCTGCAACTTCCTCCGTGCTCTGCTATAGGGCTGGGGTCAAAATCTTTTCTTTCTTGTTCTTCAAATGCAAACGAAAAATACCCCCAAATCTATGGTGTTTATGTTTTTGCAGTTCAACCCCAGAGAATAAAAAAAAAATGTGTCCTTTCTGAGGGGAAAAAAATGGGTGAATGAATCTGAAGAGAGGAATGAAATTGGACCCTTAGAGAAAGAGAAAGAGAGAGGTGGATTTCTCTGGGGTCAATCAGAAATAGGAAGGGTGTTTATGTGAATACAAAAATACAACACCTTTTATTACAAATACATAAATCCTTTGACTCGAAGGAAAAAAGTTGAAAAGTCAAACTGCCCAATTGCCAATCTGGATGGTCCGGATTTGGCCACTTGGGTGGTGCACCCATGCACCATTTTGGTGGGTGGTACACCTTAGATAACACCTCAAAATAGGAAGGAAAAGTTGGGGATGACTTTTGGTTTTTGTTTAAGTATTTGAAGTACGTTATTTGAACTAAAAAAAATATCACACTCAACATCTTGGTAATTACATTACTTGATGTGTGTTGCAAGTGGAAGGAGCTTGAATTCCTTCTGCATGTGGACATGAGTTCTATATCTGAATTCACGCATATGAAAAAAGCATTATTGAGTGAGGTCCTTGCTTAGGCATCTGCCAGTTTCCTTAAAAATCAGTCTCTCACTTATCAGGTTCTAGAAAAAAAAAAAACATCTTGGTTACATTTGTATAGGTTATATTTATTCTATCTTTACTTATAATATATAATAATATTTAATCACATTCACGTTTAGGTTATACAAAAAATTAAACATTTCCCGTTCGAATTTGGTTGCCAGGGATGAACTCCATTGTCTAACGATAACATGTGAAGGCGGTGGCGGCTATTATCATGAATCCCTTGCTTGAGTTTTAGTAGGCAGAGATGTGAAACTGGGGTCATTGTGTGCAATGCCACAACATTTTTGGTCGAACCATAAACTATCTCTCTTGACTCTTATCCAGGTAAGGGCTCAAAGACATTGAATCATGATTTTTTTTCACACCATTTTTTGAGATTTTTATTACACCTATTTTTTTAGAGAGTGGACCCATTTTATTCTGCGGAATATCCACATGAAATTCATCTAATAACAAAAAGTGTGTTGAAGAGAGTGTTAAAAAAAGTGTGTTGCTAACATTACTCTTTTTATATTCCTTAAAATCATTGCTCTAAGGAAGATGGGTAGCAAAACCGCTTTTTTTTTTTTATCCTTAGGAGGCATACTTAGGCCTTATAGAGGAAAGGAGGAAAATTGGAACCATTACGGGATTGGCCCGTGGCTCACCGGTCATCAAATGTCCTTGTAGCCTTACCACTGACCTGCAAAACCGCTTTTGTTATATGGGAAAAATCTTCCAAATGGATTTGTACCTCTATAAAGGACTAAGTAGGTAGGGAAATTAGGATTTAATAGGCCTATTTTTATTAGCTCTCTTTCTCTCGTCTCCCTCACACTCTCACAAACGGCGGCACGGGTGGTTTTGGGTCATTTTGGCCTAAAATCACCCATTTACTTTGTTTTTTCTTTTCTTTTCTTTCCATAAGTGAGTTTTCCACATAGATTTGCTTCTTTTGTGTGGGTTTTCCACATAGATCTGGATCTTTTTGTGTTTTTTTTCCTTGTTCTTTATAGTCTTGGTGTGACTTTGTTTGGTTTCCCGTCTTGGTGCGGTGTTCGTTTGTTCCAGATTGACAGATTTGCTTCGATCCATCACAGATTTGATCAAGACTTGGGTCTCAATGCTACAAATCCGGAAGCATGAGTATTCTGGTGATTTTGATGGTGTCACTTTTGTAGACAATTTGACTTTGCTGTATTATGCTTTTAACCTGGGTGCTGTGAGTTTGTTCGCAGTTTCATCCTTTTCGGTGTTTAGCAATTTTGGATCTGTATTGTCATCGATGTACTCTATCAATTTGAATGAATGAATGCCTTTCCTTGTCAAAAAAATAAAATTTGGGTAGAGAAATTAAAAGAATAAAGTACAGAATTAGGAATAGTTAATGAAGAAATTAACACTTTAAAATGATAAGATATGTAAGAATTAATTTTCTCAAGTACACTTCGTACTTTTCAAAATCTAAATCTTACTAGTACAAATCTTTAAGTGCAATATTTGGAATTAATGAAAAAAGAGAGAGAAATACGCAAGTAAATTTACACAAAACGAGAATAAAAGGAAAAGAGCATAAATTAATGAAAATGACTCCCTTAATTATAAGTTCCTTCAAAACGAGAATAATAAAACGAAAAGAGAATAAATTTACACATAATAACCCCGCAGTCACTAAAATCAACCACTGAATTATAGTATAAGTTTACACATAAAATCAGCCATCACAACCTTTAATTTGATAAGAACAGTTAGCCTAGAAGATGAAGCTGAACTTACTCCTTGCTCTAACATTGGCAAGGAAATAGTACTAAAACATAATCCATTAGTGTGTATATATATATTAAGAGAAAGATAGCAATTAATGGCAAAGAAAAAGACATGAGACCTAGTAAAAGGAAATTATAGCACTAACTTATGACTAGGTGGATTCAGTGGAGGGAGATTACCACATGTCATTCCAAATCTGCTTCATCACACCACCCCTTTTTGGAGGCGCCACGGGTTTAAGGCCCTTCCCATTGAAGTTCGAGGCGCCAGACTGTACTGGTTCTCTTCTGCCGTTTTGGCCCTGAGTTTCACCCATCCCCTGTGATCTGATTCAGAACCACAAATTAACCAGAAATTGATATTATAAAAGTGTTCTGAATCTGAGGATCTTATCCTTTAATAACTTACGACCTCAAATCCTTAATTAGGAAGAAAAAGCAATTCCTACAAAGCGTGCATTAAAACAGTCCTTGTCTTTCAATATTTTCCTTTCAATCCAGTTATTTAATACGACGCTGACGTCATAATTATATATTTTTTACTATAGCTATACAGAAAATATGTTTTCTTTTGCATATGGACCGCCATATAAATAAATATCATGTATAATATATGATAGAATGGGGTAGTGTATATTTCTTTCGAATAATATTGCGTTTATGTAGAATGAAAAAACAAGAGATGTTCTTATAATAATAAAAAATTAATTGTTATACACTATTATAATACATTAAAATAATAATATAATGTTTTTTAAATAAAATAATACTAAAATAACGATGTATTAAAATATTAGTGGTTGTGATGGTAAACTCTTTGAAGTTACTTTTTTTTTTTTTGTTAGATTTTTCAATCAGATTTTTTTATACATAATAATTAGGGATCAAACTTCTCACCATTTATGTAAGGGGGTCGAATCCGTTACTATTCGGATCAACCACATGTTGATGAAGTTACTCCGGATACGAATTAAACTCAAATAAAATATCGATTATATATTTTCTCATTATCTCACTAATATTATTATTTTAATATCTAAAAGATCTATTAATTCATGAAAGAATTGATTAAATGGCGATAGTATTAATTTTTTTTTTAAATTCATGATTGTAATAGGATACAATATTATAATCTGATAATTAAAGTCAAGAATTTTAAATAACTTACTATGTTAGTTTTAAAAAGAGTCAAACACAAGTAAGACTATGGAAACATAAATTTTAATATTTTTTTTTCAATTAAGAGAAAATAATGACCTTTTAAGAGTAACACTAGTAGGGGGGGAGTTTGATATGGAAGTTGTTTTTAGTGTTTATGGAATCTTAACTGGGGAATGCTAATTGTCCCAAGCATGTTTGGTGAGTTTTTCTAAACAAAATACGCATTCTCAAGAAAATAGCTTTTTCAGACATGTTTTTTTTTTTTTGTCTATGTTCTCAAAAATGTTCCCATGGTGAGAATTCTTGTTTCCCACATGAACATAGGAATTTTTTTGTTATTTGAAAATATTAGGCTTAATTGCATTTTTCGTCCTTCAACTTTAACTCATGTCCGAGTTTAGTTGCCCTAATTTTTTTAGGACATTTGGTCTCCCAAATTTTACAGAAGTACAAATAAGCTTTGACTGTATTAGAATAAAACATGAAAAGTAGATGCTAGGTTGATACTTGTATTGGTAAGAAAATGGTGCATAGGTGCACCACTTTTTTCTGGTGGACCGTAGGCCCAGTGAGTTGACAAAACCACGAAAAATAAGGTTTGTTAGGCCCAGTGGGGGAGCGATTTTGATATTTGGGTTAAGATGGAAGGAAGCCCATGTTTGGGTTTACATATATGAAGCAGCTCGAGAAGAGAAGAGAAGGTAGAGAGAGAAATGAAGGTGACATGGTGTCAGAAGAAAAAGAAGAAGCGGTGTTTGGTGGCGTTGGCAGAGTTCAACGAGAAGGAGAGTGAAGAAGATGGTGAAGTGCGTGGTCCCAATCCAGAGCAGCAGCACTCTGAGTTTGAGGAAGCAAGACAACTGGCTAAGCAATTTCAAGCTCAAGGAGACAACCTTGCTGTGGTATGTCCCACTTTGCTTGCACTGCTTCTTCTCTCACCAGGGAAAGTTTTATATATTTTATATTGTTTATGACATGCCTCACTACAGAGTTCAGATACTTCTATTCCAACCATGAATTACAGTTTCAAAAATTCTGATCACCAACTTGTAATGTGAATGGACAGAGCTGTGGACCCTGTCTCTTTTACAAATTACTTGCATTTTGGGATGATGACATGAACAGATGAGAAAAAGTAGGAATGAATTTGGTGATTTTGATTTCTGATAATAAGGAGTTGCATAAAACGATTCATGAGAAGGGCCTTAATTTGTTTTTCTTTCTGGGTCCATCTAGTCAACTGAAATTTTGGGATTAAAGGCTTGCTAGTGCTGCAGTTACTCTTAGAATTTGGGGTTGGGCCTAACTCAACCCCGAAAGCTAGCTTATAGAGTGAGGGTTGTCCTCCACTTATAAACATTAGTCAGGCCATATCACTATCCAATGTGGGACTCCAACACATCCCCCTCACACCCAAGACTGGACATCTGGAGCGTGAAGTTTGCAGGACTGAACATCTGCGGGATCCCTACTGATTTCGGATAGGCTCTGATACCATTTTAAAATTTGGGTTTAGGCCTAACTCAACCCAAAAACTAGCTCATGGGGTGAGGGTTGCCCTTCACTTACAAACACTAGTCAGGCCATATTACTATCCAATGTGGGACTCCAACAGTTACTTCCATTTTTTCAGTGATCTAACTTCAAAATTCTCTCTTAACTTTTATCAATGTGGTTCTAACATCTTTTGGTTTGGCTCTGAGATGCTTTCCTAGTTGAATCCCCCCCCCCCCCCCCCCAATTCTATTACTCATAAGCATGAATGCATGATCAATCACATGACATGATTATAAAAGTCGCATAAAATTTGTCCTTGTAGTCTGCATTTTTTTATTGAGTCATGTTGGTTCTCCCCATTTGTGGACTTTGTGCATGGAGTCAGTCAATATTGCATACTGTTTACTACTGCATTCTTTCTTGCAGGATGGGAAGTACCGGGAGGCCCTGGGTAAATGGGAAGCTGCTCTTACTTTGGTACCTGATGTTCCAGTTTTGCACGAACAAAAGGCCCAAGTTTTACTAGAAATTGGAGATGCTTGGAATGCTTTAAAGGCTGCAACTCGTATGTTCATGCGCTATATTCTTCTCCATCATATTCTTTTAATGTATAATTTTGCAGATGATGTTTGTTATAGAATTTCAATTGTTTGTGGGTCGGTGCTTGAAATATGATAAGTTTATGGTCTCTATTTCCCAGGAGCTACTGAATTGGAACCATCATGGGCTGAGGTAACACCACATTATTTGCATATGCACTGTAAAATGTAATTATGGTTTTCTGGCATTATTTCTTCCAATTCAAGATAGTTCTTTATATCATTTTTCTGCTAAAAATTTGTTGACTACTTTCAATTAGTAATTATGCTTAAAATGTATCATCATATTTCTAATACTGGATGAATGGCATTTGAAAGATTCTCTTCAGAAATTTCAAATTAATACAGAAACACTGACCTGCATCTATGTGATCTATGTCATGTGTATCGTTGGGTTTCGTCATTATGATTCACAAAATTTCCTCCAGTTTGCAATTTGAATCAATGATTGACTACCTGCATGGTTTTGCTTGCTGTATCCAAAAAATAAACTAGTAGTGCAGAGTTTGAATAAATATTTGAAAAAGTCAATAGTATTTTCATTTAGACCTGATTAACATCTGTTCCTGAAATGTTATGCTTACAAGTGATAAGAGTGAGCTAATGCTGGAAAGGAATTAGCATTGCAAAAAATCCAAGTTATCAGATTCCAAACCTTGTTGGACGTTTCTTGTGTTTAAGATAGAGTGCTCTAGCTTGAGCTTGCAAATGCTTGGTTGATCCACCCTCAACCTCTACCTCTTTGATACTGGGTTTGCTTATATATTCTGTCCATGTTAGATTTGGCATATAGTCATCGTGCTTATACTTTGGTACCAAATCCTTTGTGAATTGTATTTGTTGGACTTAAAAAGCGGTAGTAGTCTAACTAAGATTATATGCTATAGGATAATTATGGATTGCCAATGGTCAAGCCTTCTAGAATCTAGAGCAATGCTGTGTCATTTTAAAGTCTCCAAATTGATATATTTATTTCAATCATGATCCTTCCAGGCATGGGTCACACTTGGCAGAACACAGCTGAATTTTGGTGAACCAGATAATGCTATTGAAAGCTTTGACAGAGCTTTAGCTCTCAAGGTTAGTCTTCATGATGTTCTTGGTAGTTGGGTTAGATGTTACTCAAATCATCTAACTAGCATTGAGTTTGTATGTGTATTTAGGACATCAAGAACTTGAAGACTGACTTGTTATAATTGACATACCAATATAAATGGATAAATATAGCGGTAAATAAATTTTCAAATCAAGCATGCAGTTAAACAAGCACTTTGGAGTAGTTGTGTTTGGAGAGATATATTCAAACTGGCTGATCAGAACTTCTGTATTTTAATTAGCAGAACTAAGTGAGAACGTTACTACATTTTTATATTGGCCCTGTGAGAGCAACTCCCATTAGAGTTGCTTCATAGGTTCTTAAGATTAAGAACAAGTTCTTAGTGGGTTGTACCATTGGAGTAATATGATGTGGATGCCATATGCAAGGATGATTGTTTCTATAAGCAACCTGTTCTTATATAAGGACCACCAATAGAAAAAGAGAGAAAACCACAATATTTAGCAGCCCAATCACAAATGAATTAATATTTTAAATTGAAACAAAAATAAATGTAAATAAAGATGTGGGATAATTTGTGGGATCCATTTAGTGAACTTTTAATAGTTGCATCATTGTAGTATAGAGTTGCTTAAAGTAATATAAAGGAAAAAGTGGTGATGTGACATGATGGGATCCGTAAAAAGTGAAGTTAAGCAATTCTTATGGGTTGTACCATTGGACATGCTATGAGTTTTTAATGACAGTTGGGTTCTTATGCATGTTATCTTCCGAAGCTTTTAAGTTGAACCACAAACGATGCATCTTTCCATCTATTTTCAGTTTGATACTTAAACAAATTTTACGTGTTTTGTGCAGCCTGATTATCAGGAAGCTTTAGATGATAGGAAAACTGCGTCAAATCTTGTAAAGAAGAGAAAGCAACTTCACACCTCAGGCTTGAATTCCACTAGAAATCGTTATGTAGTAGGCGATAAGGATGAAAGCTCATGAAGGTATACAACAGGAGATAAAAGTTATACAAATACTCCTATGTAATATTTGATCATCCAAGTTTATGTAGGGAGGTCAAATTCTAAGTTGTATATTGTCAGCTGCTGCACAAATAAAGTACAGGTTGCATGATAGTTAATTAGTTATATAGATATGCTCCTTATGGGAAGACTATCGATGTCTCAGCATTTTTCCCAGTAGAGACTGAAACACAAAAATTGCTGCAACTTGAAGAGTGTTACATGCCTCCTCTCGAAGTAAGTAAGAAACTCTATACTATCTACAAAGCGAAGCCATCAGGATACAACTAACTATAAGGCTTAGTCAAAAAAAAAAAAAAAACAACTAACTATAAGGGGATCGACAAAAAATAATTGAAAATCGAAACACTCATAAAAGGAATAACAAAAACAAAGATCAGTCACTGAAAGAAACGGATTTGGAAAACCAACTTTAAAATCTATTATTCTAAGCGAAATTTAAATGGAGCAAACATATTAAGGAAGTTGGTTAATTTTATTTAATGTTGTTAAAAATTAAGTGTATTATTTAAAGTATCTTTCATAGAAAATTTTATTTTTTATTAATTACATCTCACATTGAGTTATTGAAAAACAAAATTAGTATTAAATAAAGGTTATTTTAGGAACAATGTCATTAAATAGGATAAAAGTAGTTGAAATTTGTTTATATATTTGATCAAAAATTTTGGGATTTTTTTGTTGATAATGGCAGGGGGGAGTATCTTTGAGCAAATTATTAGAAAAACACAAATAAAAAACAGAGAAGAAAAAAGACTGGAGGGCTGCGACTGAGAACACTAGCTCCTCAGCTCTCTCAAGTCTCACATATGGGAGGCTCAAAATAAGAGAAAAAAAAAAAAAGGAAAACTAGAGTTCGTAATTTTAACATCACACAAATATAGGCGAAACAGAATATTACATGTACTTTTCAAGTGCTACACACATCTCTTTCGATTATTTCTTTTCCTTAAAATTCTTATAATAATTCTTCCATTTTTTTCTATCGAGGTCGAGTGCCCTCAGTAGCATACATAAACAAGTTACATGTGTACTAAAATTGTTTTCGTCATTAAGCAACACCTGTTGTATCAAGTATCAAGAAACTTGGTTCCTCTTAAATAAGGTATCAGATTCGAATATTATGAATGAAAAAAATAGGTCTCGGCTTTACCCTCTTAAATGGATCTTACCAACTCGATCAAATTAGTCAGAGTCCAATTCAATTTTCGATTACCAATAGTTTTAGACAAAATAAATGAATTATTTTCATCATTATAGCAAACATTATTACTTATGGTTCCTATTCACTAACTTCTAGGTATTGGCCTTATAAAAGAGAGTTTTAAGAAAGACAATCAACTTCATGAATAATCAAATGGCATATGTGAAAATTCGAGATCCACGGCTTGGAAAAGGTGAACACAAATACAATCCAATCCAAGTCCACCCAATTGTATCCTCCATCTTGATTATTGTATAGGTTTGATGGCCCTGTAAATAAGGTGAGATTTTTTTTAAGTTATGGTCTCTAAACGTTTTAAAATTTTGAAATTCGTCCCTGTCGTTAGGGTACTTTTGTTAAGTGATGACATGACAGACGAAGTGTCACGTTATCAATACCACGTGTACAAAAATATTAATTTTTAATTTCACAAATTTTTTTAAATAGGTTTTTGGTCCCTGCAAAGTTCATCAATTTTGGTATTAATCCTTATAAATTTTTTTTTAAAATTTTGTCCCTGTAATCTCAATTTTTGTAAGTAGTCCCTACCATGACCTATCTCTTTTAATTGGTGACGTGGAAAGCGGAACACCACATTAGTCATGCCAAGTCGGTGTCACGTCCAAAAATTGAGTGTTGTAACAGTTTCACTCATTTGGATACATATATCGGAAGTTATGTGATATAATTTACAGGTTGTTAGCAACCAGATGCTATAGAAATCTAGCAGTGTTCTAGATGTTGCTGAGAACAATTCGTGCATCTAAAATTTCTAATAATTTTACGAGACTTAGATGAGGATGTTAGCTTTAATTCTAATCTGATTTCACTCAATTCGGACAAGTATAGGGAAAGATACGTATCCCACAAGGTAGGAACTATTTACAAAAAAATTGAGATTACAGGGACAAAATTCTAGGAAAAATATTTATAGAGATTAAAACCAAAATTGATGAACTTTGCAGAGACAAAAAACGTATTTAAAAAATTTTGTGGAATTAAAAATTAATATTTTTGTACACGTGGCACTGATGACACGGAACTTTATCTGTCATGTCATCACTTAACGGAGGTATCCTAACGGTAGGGACAAATTTCAAAATTTTAAAACGTTTAGGGACCATAACCTAAAAATATTTTTGAGGGACTAAAATTAAATCTCACCCTATTTGCAGGGACCAAAATATTCATTAAACCTATTGTCTATTTGTATGTATTTCTCGGATTCAATTCTTCACTCTAATAACATTTTTCAAATTCACAAATTCACTATATTATGGAGCCACTCTTCACTGTGCATCCACCATCCAGTGTCTAAGCTACTCAATCACCCGGACTTTGTTTGGACGGTTTTATATGAAATTAAAAATACAAAACCTTTCACCAAAAAAAGAAAAATACAAAACAACCATTCTTGAGGAGTGCTAACAATACATTCTCTAACACTCTCTTTCCAACACACACCCTCCTATTGGTTAAAATTCATATGGGTCCCACTAATTCATGTGGGTTTCAGTTGAATTTTGTAAGACTCATATGAATTTCAATCAATAGGAAAGTGTGTGTTGAAAAGAGAATATTAGAGAGTATGTTGCTAACATTTTTCATCATTCTTTGCCTTAACTATCAATTGAATTCGAGAATTTCTATGGTGTCCATAAAAAGTTAACTGTTTTGGTGCAGTTAAATTTCTGATCAATAGTTGATTGAGGTTTCATTTAACAAAGTCATAGCATCCTTTGACCATTTAATAAGAAAAGTTTCACTTTTTGCAGTTTGGTCCTTAAATAGATGAATACTTTTTTCACTTTTAATTTATTAATAATAACTATTTAAAGTTAAAATTATGCTTCACGTTTTTTCACTCTGACAATTTGATTTTTTCTTTTAATCTGTTTTGTCCAACCCTATATAGTTGATATATAGTGTTGATCTTTAATATGGTTGATCTTTAATTTTTTCCAAAATATTGAACATATGGTTGATATATAGCGTTGATCTTTAATATGTAACGGACAGTGTTCGACCAATTTTTTTTTTTTAAATATTTTTACTCATTATATCCTAAGAAGCGCCTTCTTCATTATCCAAATGCTTCTCTTGTAATTTCTAAGAATCTTTGTTTGAGAAATTCAAGTTTTTTTTTTTTAATAATCTTATCATAAGAAGCGTCTCTTTCATCATCTGAATATTCCTCTTGTGCTTTCTAATAATCTTGGTTTGAGAAAATCAAATTTTAATATTTTTACTAATCTCATCCTAAGAAACGTCTTCTTCATCATCTGAATGTTCCTCTTGTGCTTTCTAAGAATCTTCGTCTGAGAAATTCAAATTTTTAATTTTTTTTATAATTCTTATCCGAAGAAGCGTCTCCTGAGTAAATATCCAATTTGGTCCCTGAATTTGTAAGGTCGTATTAACTTGATCCGTGACATTTTCGAAATTTCAAAAACATCCCTGAAGTTATCAAAAGATAATCAATTCAATCCCTCTGCCATAGACCAAGATGATACGAACCTTACAATTTCAAAGACCAAATTGACACTAGGACCAAATTGATATGACCTTATAATTTCAGAGACCAAATTGACAATTTACTCACGTCTCATTCATCATCTGAATGTTCCTCTTGTGCTTTTTAAGAATCTTCGTTTGAGAAATTCAAATTTTATTTTTTTAATAATCTTATCCTAAGAAGCATCTCCTTCATCATCTAAATGTTACTCTTGTGCTTTCTAAGAATCTTCGTTTGAGTAAATCAAATTTGTCATATTTTTTAATAATCTTATCCTAAGAAGTGTCTTCTTCATCATCTGAATGATCCTCTTTTGCTTTCTAAGAATCTTGGCTTGAGAAATTCAAATTTTTACTAATCTTATACTAAGAAGCGTCTTCTTAATCATGTGAACGTTCATCTTGTGCTTTCTATGAATCTTCATTTGCGAAAGTCAATTTTTTTTTTAATAATCATATCCTAAGAAGCGTCTTCTTCAACATTTGAATGTTCTTCTTTTTCTTTTTAAGAATCTTCGTTTCCGAAATTCAAATTTTTAATATTTTTACTAATCTTATCCTAAGAAGCGTCTTCTTCATCATCTGAATGTTCATCTTGTGCTTTCTAAGAATCTTTGTTTGAGAATTTCAAATTTTTAATTTTTTTTAATAATCTTATCCTAAGAAGCATCTTCTTCAACATTTGAATATTCTTCTTGTTCTTTTTAAGAATCTTCGTTTCCGAAATTCAAATTTTTAATATTTTTACTAATCTTATCCTAAGAAGCGTCTTCTTCATCATCTGAATGTTCATCTTGTATTTTTTAAGAATCTTCGATTGAGAAATTCAAATTTTTTATTTTTTTTTAATAATCTTATCCTAAGAAGCGTCTTCTTTATCATCTGAATGTTCCTCTCGTGCTTTCTAAGAATCTTCGTTTGAGAATTTCAAATTTTTAATTTTTTAATAATCTTATCCTAAGAAGTGTCTTCTTCATCATCTGAATGTTCCTCTTTTGCTTTCTAAGAATCTTCGTTTGAGAAATTCAAACTTTTACTAATATTATCCTAAGAAGCGTCTTCTTAATCATGTGAACGTTCATCTTGTGCTTTCTATGAATTTTCATTTGAGAAAGTCAACTTTTTTTTAAAAAATCATATCATAAGAAGCGTCTTCTTCAACATTTGAATGTTCTTCTTGTTCTTTTTAAGAATCTTCATTTCAAAAATTCAAATTTTTAATATTTTTACTAATCTTATCCTAAGAAGCGTCTTCTTCATCATTTAAATGTTCCTCTTGTGCTTTTTAAGAATCTTCGTTTGATAAATTCAAATTTTTTTTTTAATAATCTTATCTTAAAATGTATCTCCTTCATCATCTGAATGTTCTTCTTAAACTTTCTAAGAATCTTCATTTGATGTTTAAAAAAAAAAAGAATCTTTGTTGAGAATTTTTAATTTTTTTTACTAATCTTATCCTAAGAAACGTCTCATTTTCTTGGAATATGTTTATAAAATGTATTTTTTTAGATATAAGGTTGCAACATTTAATATACTATTTTACTATAGTTTTCAATTGGAACATCGAGCATGATTTTTCAAATACGTTTATAATCCTTAAATTAATGTTATTAAAATCAGACCAGTCATCAACTCGATCAGACCATTGGGTTAATGGATCACTAGTTGAAACGGATGAACCAGTATAATCAAATATATATATATATATATATAATATTTCACTAACATGTACAAAGAACACGTTGGCACAGTGGCATTATTCTCTTGTTTGGAGTATGGGTCCTGGTTTTGATTCTTTCCTAGCCATTTTGTTGGAATTTTTCTGAATTTCATTTCAGATTCCAGCGCGTGAAAACTTTTATCAGAGGTTAGAAAAACATTTTATTGTTATGGATTAAATTGTAATATGTCTAAGTTTCACTACTAAATAATAAATTTTATGACATTGCCGCATTAAATGAACATCCATTCAACTAGGATTAGGATTCCCTACAGTAGAGTATCTCTATCTCTCTCTATTTGTACTCTTTTGCTATTTTTATGAGAAAAAATAAATTAAGGATTGAGAATATGAAAGAAACAAATCCAATGATGATAGATTGTACAAATGGGTCAAATGCATGAATTCCCTACCATAGGGAATCCAGATCCATTCAACTAATGGCCTCCCACTACACCAATGCAGTTACTTTTCTCATGACACTGTAGCACTGCCCATTGAATTCTACATCAACACATTACCGGGAGAGGCCACATTCTTTAGTGCTCACTTTCCAACCTATTGGTTCTTTGGACCATTCTGCCCCCGCTGTGAGCACTGTTCGTGACACAAGGCTGGTGACAGCCACATTCATCGGTGGACCCAACATTGCTACACTCCAAATGATTTTGTTTTTGGATGCGTGGGGTGTTTCGAGAGAGGGGAGACTTTCACATTTGAAGTTAAAACAAGTACCCAGTAAAATTTCCATCATTTTCAAATTCCTTTTGTTTAAGATCCAAAGTCCAAACAATAATTTATACCGAATCATTTTAATTCTTTTCAATAGACACGTTAAAGTTTATTAGGATTATTAGTTTGACATTAGATTCACACAATATACGATCACGAATAAATCACCCTAAAATTCCCGAGTTAAAGCCTTTTTAGTATTTATCATCACATAACCTTAACTAGCACATTCCAAACTCCAATAAAAAAAAAAAAAGAATAATGAAACATAAAATTCTAAACAGGGAAGAAAAATCATTCCCTTCGATTATCAACTAAACGGAAATTGATTATACAAATCTAAAGAAACTTCGGCTTACAACATGACAACTCAAAATATAATACTCTGCATGGAACAAGGAAATCAGCCAATTAAATTTCATATCAAGCACATCTACTACAATAGTATCTGACCTGCTTACTGTCACAGTATCTCTTGATGCTTTTTGCTGTTTGGCTTTCTAGAGTCCTATCTTTGGTCTTTCCAATGTCATGTATCCAAAAGTCAACAAAATCTACCATGGTTTTACAGCCTAACAAAATCAGTCATAAAAAAATGGAGGCAATATCAAATTAGGTATTTTGCTGTTAAAACGTAGTCCCCCAAGAAATTCATGTCTTCTGTGACTCAATCTGGATTGCAGTTAAGTTCTCTTCAAAATTCAGAGTACTGGCTGCAGTTAAAAGCATTTCCACTCCTCCAACTTTGTCTGATTCTCGTCCTAGTTTATTGTTCCATTTCTTATCAAGATTATCATTTGGCTTTGAAACATTTTCATCAGTTCTCCACTTGTTACTCTCATATGCCTTTTTTGCATGGCGTATTGCTTGGATCCCTGCATCACATTTTCTGCAGAACCATTTCCCTCTTGGAATAGAAGTTTGCGGAGGTTTCATGCAATAGACATGGTATGCATGATCACAGCCATCACATAGAACAATCTTATCATCATCTCGGTCAGTGAGGCAAACTCGGCATAAGCAAGAAGGGCAGTACCAACAGCAAGCATGTGACTTAATCTGCTTACTTGACAAACACCTTATATGGTAGATTTTACTGGGGCAAAAAGGGTGACCACATATTTTTATTTTTTCACCATCCACCTCCTTTCCACAAATTTTGCAGTCAGGTGAGTTTCTCCCACCTATGGACACTTGAATCCCATCATAAGTACAATTTGAATTCTCTTCCAACTCATTCAGTGTTTCCTCATTTGTAGGAATGCTTTCCTCACCAACAATGTTGTTCAGGGTCTTTGGGATATTCAACCTTTCACACACCACACAGTTCTCATGTGGAGATCCTGTTCCCCTAGCAGTACAATTGGCACAAAACCAGCTTTTATGGGGTATTTCTTTCACAGCAGGCTCAATACATGACACGTGGTACATCTCCTCGCACGAATCACAAACCAAACAGTCTGTCCCATCTGCCTTGCCTCCACAATGCCTGCAAGTGCAAATTTTATATGTAGCACATTCTTCTGTCTGCTCTGGTTTCATGTGAGAGTCTGATTTCTGGTTATGGAACTGTTTGACATGACAAGATGAACAAAATTCTCAAGACCAGTTTAATAAATCTCTCAACCAAAATATTAATCCAATAAAATGAAGTGCATTTGGCAGTGATCCAACAAAATAAAAAGGCAGAGCTTTTCCAGTGTAAACAGATCTTGTGCATCATTGATAATGAAAGCTTGAAAAACCTAGAAAGGTAACAGATAGGACTTTCAGATAGAGAAATGTCTTAAAAATCAAACAAGTCCCTTGCATTTGGTAGTGATCCAACACAATAAAAAGGCAGAGCTTTTCCAGTGTAAACAGGTCTTATGCATCATTCATAGTGAAAGCTTGCAAAACCTAGAAACCTACAACAACAACAATCAAAGCCTTGTCCCACTATGTGGGGTCAACTACATGGATCAAGCATTGCCGGTGTCCTATCAAAAACCAAATTTTCCAATAGGCTATTTAGATCTAAATCCCTTCTAAAAATTTCTTAAATCTAAGTTGCAGCTAAAACAGAACTAAGCAAAAAAGGAAAAATCTCAAATCTTGTGTTTTGGTCAGAGCCGACTAATAATCAACACAATATGTCTGTCACATTATTGATGGCATTGTCTCTATTAGAGTAGCCAGATGGTGCAAAGGAAAAAAGGGTAAGAAGTGTTGGATTCTTTTTTTATATTTCAGGCCCACAACTGTGGCGAGGGCGCAAGCAAGCCGAAGTTCAGACAAAGCAGCCTCAATGGGATTTGAGCCTGCAACAAGTAGTGCCCAAAGGGACTTTATGCCACTTGAGCTAAGACCATTTGGTTTTCGCTCCTTAATTTTGATTCATATATTTTTTTTTTATTTTTTTGCAAAATTGAAACATAGCTATTCTTTTTCCAAAAATATCTGGGAGTAAGCATGTATCTCTGATACACACAGTATCTTGCAACACAAACTGTAACTTCTGTTATTCTGATACAAGCAATACTGTTTCCAATACATATTACATAGACTAGAGGCAGAGGTATAAGAGGACCAGCATCTAGATGAAAAGTTTATCAGATAATAGATAAAAGCTGCATTAGCTATGATGGTAGAATTTTTTTATCTAAACTTCAAATTTGTAACACTTGATCCTGATATATGCACAATCAGCTCAAGAAATATTAGAATAAAATTCTAACTATCTTACCACTTGCTTTTCATCTTCAAATGAGCAGTGCGCTGAAACTCCCACCTGAAAGTAAAGAAAGACTATGGTTTACAAAACGCAAGTAAATACTAACATAAGCAAACCAGGAAGAGGATAAAATCCAGAAGCAAAGCGAAAAGTATGGAACTTCGGCACTTTGGTCAAAGAATTATAAGGGTTTGCCTCACCTGCTCGCAGTAGGAAGCTCTTGACATGTTGGAGAGGCTCTTGGCAATAGCAACAATCTCATTTCCAGTATCTTGAAGCTTTCTCCAAACCTAAAAGTATGATAAGAATTGTAATAAATGGGGAAGGTATTTGTGAGAAAGAACATTAGGAATAGGGGAGGGAATCAGTCCGTGCGTGACCAAGCGCCATAGAGCGCGAGATTGTGACCTGGCAGTGTGTGCTAACTGCCAGGAGAGAGAAAGAGGATCTAGGGATATATTGTAGGGACCTTTGTGTGGTGAGGTAGGCAAGTATTTTGGAATTTATTCCTTTAGGAGGCCCTGAGCATCTCGAATTGCTCAAGATACTTTACAATTTTCCCTTTCTGTACTAGCTGAAATCACACTGATTTCTGCACTTTACCCACTTTGATATTCAATATAACAGTACAACGGTGTTCGTTGTACTCATCTCCATCTATATATCAAATTGATTCCTATCAATTTGGTATCAAAGCAACTTCATCCTGGTGCTGTGCATGGTCATTACGAGAAGTAACATGGAAAATCTCATTGGAGCTTAGATCTCTGTGGCATGGAGACTTCCGTGGCGGAAGTGTTGTAGAGACTGACTGAGTTGACGACACGACAACGAAGACGCAGAGCTCCGAGCAGACACCATCGTGACGACGACGAGACTGATGACAACGCAACGTCTCCACCACGTCGTTCGCGTTCACGATCAGTGCGAAGTGGAAGCTACACTCCAAATTATCGTGGGGGACGACGTAAGCTTGAGATACCCGTTTTTTCGGGTGACGACCCGCATGGATGGATAGTTCAGGTCGAGAGGTATTTCCGCATCAATGGTGTTCGTGAATGAGAGAAATTGGATGCAATAGTGATTGCGTTGGAGGGTCGAGCTCGCAATTGGTTCCAATGGTGGGAGGAACAAGCGCCATCGCGTATGTGGGAGGAGTTTAAGTTCACAGTGAAGAAAAGGTTTTGTCCTGGTTTGATCAACAATCCCCTAGAACCTCTGCTGAGTTTGAGGCACGAGAGAACGGTGATGGAGTATAGGGAGAAATT
Organism: Ammopiptanthus mongolicus; assembly: GCA_039655645.1. Taxonomy (NCBI): domain Eukaryota; kingdom Viridiplantae; phylum Streptophyta; class Magnoliopsida; order Fabales; family Fabaceae; genus Ammopiptanthus; species Ammopiptanthus mongolicus. The sequence continues at coordinate 16,361,554 of CM077348.1, read as the reverse complement.
TGAGCTTCACATGGCACCCTTGCACAGAGAGGAGCGTGTAATGCTTGAGAGCATTTTCCTAAATGGACTCAAGGAGGAGATACAGGCGGAGTTGAAGTTGTATGAGTATGATGATTTAGCAGAGCTGATGGATCGTGCTTCGTTATTGGAGGAAAAGAACATGGCGCTCAGTAAAAAGGGTGGCCAAGGGAAGGACAAGATTGATTGGAAGGGATCTAGCTCCAAATTTCGCAGCACTTGGAGCAGCCCTCATGATAAGAAGGAAGGAGGAAAGGGTGGAACCAGCTTTGAGGAGAAGAAAGAAGTGAAAACAGCTTAAGGGTTTAGGGGGAGGAGATTGAGCCCCGCTGAACTTGAGGAGAGACACAATAAGGGCCTATGTTTCAAGTGTGGTGATAAGTGGAACCGTGACCATGTGTGTAGGTTCAAGCACATGAAATTGATGCTCTATGAAATGGAAAGGGGGATGAGGAGGAAGAGTTGAGTGAAGAAGAAGAGATAGAAGCTGGAGTCGGGGAAGAAGTGAAGACTTTGCAATTGCCTTTGCAAAGTAAAGAAGGACTCACTTCCAATAAGTCTTTCAAGGTGTGGGGGGAGATTCATGGCAGGAAGGTGTTAATTCTCATTGATTCAGGGGCTACCAGTAACTTCATATCCCCTGGGTTAGTGAAGGAATTCGAGATAGCTATGGAGGACACTCCTGTATACTTGATTGAGATTGGTACGGGAGAGATGGTGAGGAATAAGGGGGTATGTAAAGGCATGGAGTTCTTCGTGCAAGGAGTGAGATTCCAACAGAACTTTTTTCTGATGGAGTTGGGAGGGACTGAAATGGTGCTAGGAATGGATTGGTTGGCGAGTTTAGGGAACATTGAAGGCAATTTCAGAAATCTCACTCTGAAATGGACTCGAGAGCAATCTTTCATTATTACAGGAGATCCAGCATTGAGCACTATTCAAGCTTCATGGAAGGCAATCATGAAAGCTTTGCAAGGTGAAGGGGTAAGATTTGTTGTGGAATGTGTTGGAGGAACATATGGAGAGGTAAGGGGGGTGGAAGAAGAGGCTATGTGGGAAGGCATTCTTTCTGAATTTGCTGAAGTTTTCCAGCTACCTACAGGGCTGCCACAAGAGAGAGAGAGCAGGACCATGCAATTATGCTGAAACAGGGTGCCTCAATACCTAACATACGACCTTACAGGTATCCATTTTATCAGAAAAATGAAATTGAGAAGATTGTTAAGGAAATGTTGAATGCTGGAATTGTGAGACATAGCACTAGTCCTTTCTCTAGTCCTGTGATTTTAGTTAAAAAGAATGATGGTGGCTGGAGATTTTGTACAGATTATAGGGCTCTGAATAAGGTGACTGCCCAATAAATTCCCCATACCTATTATTGATGAACTCTTCGATGAATTGGGTGGAGCTAAGATATTTTCAAAGCTGGACTTGAAATCTGGTTACCACCAGATTAGAATGAAAGAGGAGGATATAGCCAAGACTGCTTTTAGGACTCATGAAGGCCATTATAAGTACCTAGTGATGCCATTTGGGCTCACCAATGCTCCATCTTCTTTCCAGGCTCTCATGAATGAGGTTTTAAGACCTTATCTCAGGAAATTTGCATTCGTTTTTTTTGATAATATCTTGATCTACAATTGCAGCCCAGAATTACATGTTGAGCACCTGAGGTCAGTGTTGAATACCTTGAAGGAGAATCAACTGTTTGCTAATAAAAAAAAGTGTTCTTTTGGGCAAACACAAATTGAATATTTGGGCCATTTGATCTCGGGTTTAGGGGTAGCAGCTGACCCAAAGAAGATTGAGGACATGTTGAACTGGCCAGCTCCTAAGGAACTCAAAGGATTAAGGGGTTTCCTAGGTCTTACAGGTTACTATAGGAAATTTGTGAAAGACTATGGCAAGATTGCTTGGCCTTTAACCCAATTGTTGAATAAAGACAGCTTCAAGTGGAGTGAAGAAGCGAAGTCAGCCTTTGAAACTCTTAAGCGTGCTATGACTACAATTCCTATGTTAGCAGTCCTTGACTTTGACAAGGAATTTGTAGTAGAAACAGATGCTTCTGGTAAGGGATTAGGGGCTGTCTTGATGCAAGATGGGAGGCCCATTGCTTATATGAGCCAAACTCTCTGATAGGGCTCAAAAAAAGTCTGTGTATGAGAGAGAGTTGATGGCAGTGGTGATGGCTATACAGAAATGGAGGCCTTACTTGCTGGGTAGGCACTTTAAGGTGCACACAGATCAGAAAAGCCTCAGGTTTTTGACAGAACAGAGGATCATGGGTGAAGGACAACAGAAATGGCTCTCCAAGTTGATGGGGTATGACTTTGAGATCAAGTACAAACCTGGGAAAGAGAATGGAGTAGCCGATGCACTGTCAAGGAAAATGCAATTTTCTGCTATCACTACCGTACAATGTGAGGTCTGGGAGGGTTTAGAAGAAGAAGTGCAGCAAGATCCTAAGTTGAAGACTATTGTGCAGGACTTGTTGAGTGACACTGCTAGCCATACAGGTTATCAACTCAAGAAAGCCAGGCTGTACAAGGACAATAGGGTGGTTATACCAAAGAATTCACCTCGAATTCAATGGTTGTTGAATGAACTACATGACTCAGCAATGGGAGGCCATTCAAGGTTCTTTAGGACATACAAGAGAATCTCTGGGTTAGAGTATTGGGAAGGCATGAGGAAGACAATACAGAGTTATGTCCAAGCTTGTGAGATTTGCCAGAGAAATAAGCACCAAACCTTGAACCCGGGTGGGTTGCTGCAACCATTACCTGTCCCTACCTAGATTTGGAATGATATCTCCATGGATTTCATTGGAGGGCTTCCAAAAGCTATGGGAGTCGATACTATCTTGGTGGTGGTGGATAGACTCACCAAATATGCTCATTTCATAGCCATTTCTCATCCTTACACCGCCAAGGATGTGGCTGAGGTATTCACCAAAGAAGTGGTGAAATTGCATGGTTTCCCTAGCTTCATAGTGTCAGATAGAGATAAGGTCTTCTTGAATGCATTTTGGGCAGAACTCGTCAAAATGGCTGGCACAAAATTGAAGTACAGTAGTGCATACCATCCCCAAACTGATGGACAGACCGAAGTCGTGAATAGGTGCTTAGAGACCTATTTGAGATGTATCACTGGACAGAAACCTAAGATGTGGCCTAAGTGGTTGAGTTGGGCAGAATATTGGTATAACACCAACTATCATGCCTCTTTAAAGACTACACCCTTCCATGCTCTTTATGGTAGGGAGCCACCAGTGTTAATTAAGGGTGATGTTCATCATTCTGCAGTCGAAGAGGTGAATAGGTTGACTGCTGAAAGAAATGACATGCTGAGGGAGTTGCATGACCGGCTAGTGAGGGCTCAAGATGTGATGAGGGCTCAAGCTAATAAACACAGGTGGGCAGTGGAATACCAGGTTGGAGATAGGGTTTATCTCAAAATACAGCCATATAAGATGAAAAGTCTTGCCAAGACGTTAAACCAGAAACTGAGTCCTCGATATTATGGACCCTATGAGATAGAGCAGAGGATAGGGCCTGTAGCTTACAAGCCGAAGTTGCCACCTGATAGTAAAGTGCATCCTGTCTTTCATGCATCCTTATTGAAGAAAACAATGGCTCCAACCAGTCAATTCAACCTTTGCCTGATGTTTGAATGAAGAATGGCTACTAGAGGTGATTCCAGAAGTGGTCAAGGAGCGGAGGTAGACTGAGAAAGGTGAATTTGAAGTGTTGATCAAGTGGAAGGGACTGCCAGAGTTTGAGAACTCCTGGGAGCTGGCTGAGAAAATACAGCAAGAGTTTCCAGATTTTATCCTTGAGGACAAGGATAGTTTTGAAGGGGGAGGGAATGATAAGAATTGTAATAAATGGGGAAGGGTATTTGTGAGAAAGAACATTAGGAATAGGGGAAGGAATCAGTCCGTGCATGACCAAGCGCCATAGAGCGCGAGATTGTGACCTGGTAGTGTGTGCTAACTACCAGGAGAGAGAAAGAGGGTCTGGGGATATATTGTAGGGACCTTTGTGTGGTGAGGTAGGCAAGTATTTTGGAATTTATTCCTTTAGGAGGCCCTGAGCACCTCGAATTGCTCAAGATACTTTACAATTTTCCCTTTCTGTACTAGCTGAAATCACACTGATTTCTGCACTTTAACCACTTTGATATTCAATATAACAGTACAACGGTGTTCGTTGTACTCATCTCCATCTATATATCAAATTGATTCCTATCAAAGTACCAACAGTGAACCAGATATGATTTCACCTTGAAGCAAGAAACATGAAGCCAACAGTTTATATAAATAACAAACATCATGGGGGAAATAGTTAGAAGAAATAAACATAAGATGCCCAAACCCACTTAACAGAGTATAGTCACCAAAGTAGCTTCAAAGCTCAATCAAAATCAGCAAGACAAAAACAATCCAGAAGTATATGAATGCAAAAGAAAAGTCAATCCTCACCAATGGCATCAATTTAGGCCAATTCACTGAAATTCCATGGATCAGTCAGTCTCAAATATTTAAGCTTCCTCAAGTTTTCAACTTTTTAATGTATTATCATTTACTCCAGCAACTGACTAAGTAACCAAATTTTTCAGTCATCTAAATTTTTCAAACTTTCAGAAGCAAAATCATATAGCCATGTAAAAAGTGTTTAATAGTCGGGAGGCAATCAAAAATTTACCTCTTCAATATCTGACAAGAAAAGTGTAGGTGATTGTTCATAAGCTTGTTCTTTCATCCTTGAGTGTATGACACTGAAGTCAAATACACTTTCAGGTTTCATTCCTTGGAAATTTTCAAGTAGCACCTTACATAATGAACTGAATTTTTCAGAGGCTAAGATATTACAGAACACACGCTGACACCTCTCAGTCACACCACGGTCATATGATTCACTAGAACATCCATTACGCATCATATTTGCATGCCCATTAGCTTCATTCTGTAATCTATGAGACAACAACTCAAATTTGGAAGAGCATTCTTGACAATATTTGTCAATTTTAAACGTTTCCTGCAGAAAAAATAAGATATAACATGAAATGAAAGAAACAAAAGTGATTTAGGACTGGTAATGTAAGCAGGATATATGTAGTTCTAGCTGTAAAACCAACCGTAACTGTAGTGGCAGTGGCACAACTAATTTTGGGACCATTCATGAGTGCTTCCCTTATGCACCCCTCTATGCCGCCATTGTTATCACCTAATGAATGATATAAATGCTTTAGTACAACATTTCCCCAATGTCCGTGTGAATAATCTTTTGAAGTATTGCCTACAGCTACATCACATGGCTTCTTCACAGCCTGCAATAAAAAGAAAATTTAAAATACAGCTTTGTAGAAAGAAAGAAATAAGAGTATATATTGTACTTGAAATCAACTATGGGCCACTGTCAGAATCATCTCGTGCTAAATTGTGATGCAAAAATCTAGATATCACGTCAGTAAAATACAAATACTAGTAACTAGAAGTATAAATAATGAAAGTAAAAAAAAGTAATGGGCAACAGAGTTGAAACCCCATCAGCTGGACTACTTACATGAAATAGAATAAATTATTAATAATGTACAATTTTTTTATACAAGTATTAATAATGTACGATGTACGATTACAAAAAGGAAAACAATTGTATCCCCCTTTCTTCGCTCCCCCTTAACCGACATAAATTTTAAGGTTCTGCTTGTAAAAATAAACATTTAATTTTCAACAACCCAGATCTCAAATGAAACATCTTAAAACATACCAAGGCTAACATTTCCTCCTGAAACTGAATGTTATATTATACATTATCAATATCATCATTGACTATCATGGCATTCTTTGATAAACCAAGCACATTAGCCCCCTATTACAGTAAAGTTCAACAGAACCTGCTATCAATAAATCCAAGACTCCATATAAATTGCTTTTCCAGCAATTTAAAAATACAGCACATAGGTTGCAACTCAGCTCCATTTATGCACATAATAAATCTTCATTCAACTTTGTAGAACTGAAGATACAGGAGGATCTGATCTTAGCAATAGGCAATAGGCAATAGCAATGCCAAACACAATTATGTAAATTAGTCCTCTCTTGCCGATGATGTTTCAATGCATGATCCATGATCGATACATTCAAGTACATCCTTTCCCTAGTGTTTGAAGTCTGAACTTTGAAGTACACTGCTTGTAAGTTGCAACTTAACTCCATTTTGCACATGAGAAATTTAACTTAAAATGAATAGATGCAGAATCATCTGCTATTAAGAACGGCATTAACATAAAAAACTGATGCTCTAGATTCTTTCATGTAGGGATGTTCTCCTCAATATATATGTCCTTAAATTCACATATTTAACTGTAACCTAAAGTTACCAAAATGTGAATCAAATGTAGTTCAACGTGGGGTTAGTTAGCTTATTCTTACAAGCATAAAATAGCATGCTTATCGAAATACGATTAAAAAAACATGGGGAACTTCATAACCATAATGCATCAACAAATTAAGGGCACAAAAAAAAAAACATTAATAGCTTTGTTTCCATATACTAAAACTTTAGCATTTTGCCAGGTTATTATTAAACATTTTACATAAATTCAGTACCATGGATTTAGAAGCCAATGTTAGAAACCAAAAACCCCAAACCTGATATCTTAGGTTAGAAGAAAATAGCTAAAGGAAGTTGCTAAAGAGTAAAAACGGCCACAAAAAGCCTACAACGGATAGTATCTCTCCACAGTCAACAATTCTTTCCTCTTGCAAATTACTCCATAACTACAAGTTGTAGGCACATGTTAATCTTACAAGCTAATTTACCACTTTCCTAGGTTTCATGTGTGCCTACATAAACCTGAAAATCTAGCACCTTGCACCTCTAACAATTCTACAAAATGTAATATATATACTATACAGAACAGAACATATAAAATATGTCATGTGAATTGACAAGTAACAACACAGAGCCATCATAAGAGTATAGGAAACCTGATCTGATAGGTGACTTGCAGCTTCCACACATTCTTTGTTGTGTTCCTGAACTTTGCTTTCGGAACTCGATTTTACATGCTTACGCCTCTTATAAGTTCGCAAACATTCAACTCCACCAGATTCTCCTTCAGCAACACCATTCTTTACAGTTCCATTCCTCAAACACCTAACCTCTTTGCCTTCCGCAACTCCATTATTTACAGTTTCATTCTTCAAGCACTGAACCTGATTCCCATCTTTAATGGCCACCCCATTATTTACACCTTCCATTTTCACACACCGATCGCGATCAGCATTTTCGGGGTTATCAGCATTGCTAGTTCCATCCATAAAAAAAGGACCTTGATTTTCAAAGCTTGGCAGAAGAAAATTAGGGTTTCAGAGCAAACAGATCCAAAATTACTCAAGATTTGTTTATAACCACGTTAACAAAGCAGAAACGCTGAAAACCCAAAAGAGATAAGTTATTTATAGACTTGAAGTTAAAACACATACTCCACTCAGTTGCACGCAAGAACCAAAGAAATAAAAAAATAAAAAATAAAAAATGGAAGATTGAGTTAGTGAGAAATGAAAGAGAAATGGCGAAAGAGAAGTGAAGTTGTGGAGAGAAAGAAGAAGGACTTACAGTGAGAGAGTATGAAGGGTAAGTAATGGAAATCCAAAGAAATTTGAGGAGGGGAGTTGGTGGATTTTGTTGAATAGCTGGTGCAGTAGCAGAACAACAACCTCTTCTCTCTCTCTCTCTCTCTCTCTCTCTCTCTCTCTCTCTCTCAAACTCTATCCTTTGGGAGTTTTTTCAAATGAATTTGAAACATTACCTTCTCTTTCTTTCTTTCTTGCGTCCCGGTCATTTGTTTTCTCCTCTTTTTCTTATTTTTCATTATTTTTTCTTTCCTCAAAAAAAAAAAAAAAAAATAGAAGGGTCTTTTTTTTTTGTTTGGTAGCGACTTGGATTGGGTTTAGGGGTCATCTTGGGTCTTGTTTGACCCGACGGTCGGACTAAAAAGAGGAATGCTAGCAATTAGGGATGGCAATTGAGCGGAATGGACACGGGTAGCACTCCTCCCATCCTGGCATCCGTGGGGTGAAATCCCTATCCATCCCCGTCCGTTACCCACGGGGATATCTTGCGAGCGGGTATCCAGCGGGTTTCGCGGATATTCGCGGGTTTGCGGATATCAACGGATTATTTTTTTAGGAAAAAAATTATTATTTTTGCTATAAAAATTATTGAAATATACGTAATTTCTATTAAAATAACTGTGTTCATACAAATAGATATTACGAAATTACGAAAGCATTATCCAATTACAAAAGTTACTAACAAGAGTAATCAAATATATTTGTTTTCTCTAAAAATAAAAGTTACAAAAGTTAGGATCCACTTAAAACACCGTTGGATTATGTTTTCTCCTAACTTAATAATAGCTCAACTTAATATAAGTAATATTAGTAGGCACTTATTTTTCCATTAGTATTAGCTTTAGTAAGGAAGGATAGGAAATTAGGTTTAGCAATTAGTAGATATATATAATAAAGAGTATTATAGTAATTTAAGTAACGGATGTGGATATCCGCGGGCACGAGTAGCGTGATACCCGCCTACGCCCCGTTTATAAGCGGGTATTGAAATTACCCGTTTATTTTACCCGCGGGCACCCGTTTAACTACTCGCCTCGTGCCCGTTGCGGATTTTATCCACTGGTATCGCGGGTACTGGTAAAATTGCCATCCCTACTAGCAACATACTCTCTAACACTTTTTTTTTAACATACACCCTCCTATTGGTTGAAATTCATATGGGTCTCACTAATTCATGTGGATCCCACTTGAATTTTGTAGGACCCACATGAATTTCAACCAATAGGAGAGTGTGTGTTGAAAAGAGAGTGTTAGAGAATGTGTTACTAGCATTTTTCTTAATTTATTTAACCTCAATCAATTTGAGTATTGGATTTGTTGTTTTTAACTAGAACAAACTTAAATGACTCAGAATCAACCCAATCCAAATAAATTTGATCCCCTCATTTTTTATGTTTGCGCGAAAGCTATTTTTAATATGATCGGGAAATTGTTTTAAACATTTTCAGAACAATTATATCACCATGATAATTTAAAATTTCATAAAAACCAAATCATTTATCTCCCACCTTCGACTTTCTCGACCTTATAGATCTTAATTTCTTCAAGTATATATATATATATATATATATATATATATATATATATATATAATCAATAAATAACTTAATTTAAAATGAATTTATAACATAAAATTTTTTCACATAAACCTTTTTATTTAAGCACGGCTCTTCGTGTGCAATCAGAACATAATAGCAGAAGAGTATATCAAGTTAAGCATCTTAAGACATTATGAGAAGTTTTTGGTGGAAAGATTAAACTGGGATAGGGCAATTGCGGACTATGTATTTGCAGACCAACACAAAGCTAAACAATTTGTAGATACTGCCGTGGACTACTTATATAAACAAATACATTTTGCGCAATTGCAAGTATCTCATATCTCAAGTTATGTGGGATGTGAGGATCTAAAACTCTGAACCAAAGGGTTTTGCCAATAGTTTTCTTTCTTTAATAACAAGATATAAATCCCAGAAAACCATCTAGTAGTATATTGTTATGTTATATCTACGAATCCAAAACATCTGAGACGGAAAGATACTGCTGTGCCAAAACACTTGTGATATTGTGACACGTCCTGAAAATTTCCAGCTTTCGTTCAGCTTTCACAATCGCTAACTTACATCACAGTTGTATCAAATAGAAAGAACTATCATCTAAACATCTCTAATAATACTGCGGAGATTGATTATAGGGTAAAGAAAATTCAAAAACTTTTACAAGCTAACCTCTTGGTGTGGATTAAGATTGTTATAAAGTATAGAACTAAATTTTGAAAGAGGAAAAAAAAATTGTTACTCTGTTAGTTGTAGCCACAATTCGGGCACTAAATGAGATTTCAGATAGACTACCATCTTCCGGTTGCATGAGCCAATAAATGGTTCTCTTAGTTACTGATACAATTTATCAATTCAGAAGCGCTTTTCACACCTTAATATCCTCCAGCTTGCATAGGGACCCTCGCCTACATCATGCTGGGAATTCACCCATCCCATTGCAATTGCAATTTCTTCAAGTTCACTAATAACATGTACGGAGTCGCGTATATATACACGCCCACCTGGCCTTAGCATCCGATCCATCTCAAGCATGATGGTTGAAATATTACATCTTTGCCTGAGACAAATAAATAATTTGTCAAACACCTATAATGGCAGGTGCCTATAGAAAAACAGGTACAGAATTAAATCGCACCTCCTTTTCTCAACAGAGAAGAGACCTGCTGCATGCAGCAGATCATATGTTCTTGGGTATGTATCAAATGGCTCGCACCTGTCAAGGTAAACAAAATTCAAGCATCCAGATAACTTCCCCATTTCTTGTCAAAAAAAAAAAAAAATTAAAAAAGAAGCAAATATTTGGCATCAGGTTTCAGAAGGAGAAATTAATGAATAAATTAACTACTACATAGATTGTTTAATCTCTTCTAATTACAATTTCTTCTGCCAATATATGCTTATTATGCTCAAATGCCTCCAAGGTAAAAAGAAGGCAAGTGATACCATGTCTTTATGTTATTAACTTTGAATTATTAAACCGTGCTCTCAACCCACACAGGTAAAACTAAAATTCATATTCACACATCACCTTAATTTTATAAACTTGATAAGCTGAAAATCCATCATGAAGAAGCATATAGCATGTACGTTTTCAGAGAACAGTTAGCAGATGGTATCAATCCAAAAACCTGCTAATTTTCATAATAGCTTAAAAAATATGTGAATAGTAAATATATAGGTCAAGACTGTTTCAATCATTTTCCAAATGTTTTTCTGAAATCATAGTCCAGAAGTCATTTTGCGCAACTTGATCATTGTTCTTGAGCAACTTATAGATTAGATAACTATGCTGTGACAATAACAACTTCTTTAAGTGTGAAATCACCAATCACACAAAATCAGAATTGAAAAACAGAACTTGACAAAAACATAAGCAAATTTATCATACCAATCATGCAGAACTCCTATTAGACCACGGTCATATAGAACAGGCAAGGTGTTGAATCCACTAACAGGAACAACATTTAAAACCCAACAGTCAATTTGAAGATCATGCAGTGCTGCAGCAAACCTGCCGTTATCAAAATAAAAGTTACCCAGGTAACTGCAAGGTTAGACAAACATTCTACAGAAATCTAATAAGGACAAATGGAATAAAGGGCGACCAGTGCACGAAACTCTCACTTGGTGGGGTCTGGGGAGGGTAGATGTACAACCTTACCCCCACAAGTGGAGAGGCTGTTTCCAGGATTTGAACCCATGACCTCCAGGTCACAAGGCAACAACCTTACCGTTGCACCAAGGCTTACCCTCGATAAGGACAAATGGAAAAAAAAACAGAAAAAGAAAGCAAGAACCATACCCTCCAAATCCAGCTCTCATGTCCATTACATTTCTTAGGTTGTACTCCTTCCAACGGTAAACTCGAACATAACTATCTATTATGTCATTCCAATATTTTGATTCAGCCTTAAAGAGTTCTGTTCTGGATATAATGGCATCCTGTTTGATGCTTTGAAGCCTGTCTGGTGGTTGATGAAGGCGTGCAGGCCACTTAGTAACATTTGCTCCATATCCATTACTAGGAAATTGAGTGATGCATGCCTTAAGACCAACATACCTGCAAAATGATTCATGGTTATCACAAGTTATGATATTTTTTTCACTAAATATAATTCTAAACCTAAAAGGTTTGCCGATTTATTACTCAAGATGTTGGGTATTTAACCAAACTGACTCACTTTTAGAAACTATTTACCAATATAACTTTGTTTTGAAACTATTTACCAAACTAACCCACTTTTAGCCATGTGACATTTTTTATTATTTTTTTCTGATACTGAAAAACGCTACTTTGACTAGCGTTTTCTAAAAACGCTACTGTCAGTAACGTTTTTACTAGATTATGTCCCGCGGCACAATCTGATTCGCTGTAAAAAAATTTAAAAATTTTACGTTTAGCGTCGGCCTAGAGGTGTCACCCGTCTGAAGCTGAAGATCTTCATCCGTCTGATGTCTATCAGACGGGTGAAGAAATGTTCACCTGTCCGATACATTTCTTCACTCGTCTGAAGCTAAAGATCTTCACCCGTCTGATGACTATCAGACGGGTGAAAAAATGTATCAGACGGGTGAAAATCTTCAGCTTCAGACGGGTGACACCTCTAGCGTCGGCAACGTAAAATTTTTAAATTTTTTTACAACGAACCAGATTGTGCCACGTGACACAATCTAGTAAAAACGCTACTGACAGTAGCGTTTTTAGAAAACGCTAGTCAAAGTAGCGTTTTTCAGTGTCAGAAAAAAATAATAAAAAATGTCACGTGGCTAAAAGTGGGTTAGTTTGGTAAATAGTTTCAAAACAAAGTTATATTGGTAAATAGTTTCTAAAAGTGAGTCAGTTTGGTCAAAAAGCCCAAGATGTTCCAAACCAACTAATTTTGAGAAGCATGTCTACAAGTTGGTTGTTGATTCTTCAAGAAGATTCTTGCTCTAACGGTGTAGATTCTTTCCAGCTAGTGTCATCTTTACATGGTTTTGTTAAATATTAAGTTAACCAGGCTTGTTTTTTATCAAATTAGAAAGTCAATCATACGTAAGTTGAATTGACAAATGTGGAAGGAAGAAAAAAGCATGCATTGGTGATAAAATGCAAGCATACATCAAGTAACATATAAAATTCTGATTGACAAGCCAAATTATTATATCATGAATCCAGATACAAGGCCAAAATTACAACCACTTATGGTGTGTTTGGAACTGCGTCCAAACCCCCCAAACGTACGTCTTGGTGAAGCTACTCTGAGTAGCTTTTGCCACTCAAAACGTGATTCTGACCAATTGACATATGTTTCCAAACATGCACTTAACTAAAACTCTCAGGAATTTTCTTCCGAAGAAAATTAATCTTTATCATCTTTGACTCTTATATCAGCCATTGCATTTAACTTCAAGCATCATGAAGATCACAAATGAAAGACATATTACTTAGTGAATCAAACAATATGTAGGGAGACATACCAAACATCATCTGGTTCATCATTGAAGCCACATAATGGAGGACGCACAGAAATGTCACGACTAAGGTAGCAGCTATTGTTAATAGGTTTCTTCCATATAGCAATATATCCCTCCTTCTTTACAAGTTCCCAACAAATGCGAGTAGTCAGGTCCACCATTTCTGTCAAGTAATAAGTTCGAAGATCATGATGTATAGAGCTAAATATTTGGGTCGTTTGATACCAAAGAATACGATGTTGGAATCAAATCGAAGAAAAATATATATTTATGTATTACAAGTATTTTGGTTAGGATAGAAATTATAAGCTACCTTTCCATTGTTCTTGAAGGCTGTCTTCATGTTTGTAGACAGGCTGTGCAGCCCAGACAAAGTAACCACCTGCCCTCAGAAGCCTATTGGCCTCAAGAAGCAAAATTCCATCTCCATTAAAGCCATAGGAAAACGAGATATCAGTGCTACAACTAAAGCCATTATGCATACTTGTGATGGTACAGAAAGTTTAAAATATAAAAAAAATGGTGTCATTTCAATCTCATATAGGAAAGCAACTCAATGTGCATTTAACCATAGTTTCCTCGTAGATGCTTGAAGTGAGGGATAAAAGGTCGAAATAGAGAGAGGGGGTACCATCACGAGTCCAATTAACTCTACATCTTGAACAATGGATGAGGTCAAAAGCTTGGCTTGGGAACAACAATCGGTGTGTAGCTAATACTGCTACCAGGGCAGGCACACCACGCTCTAGAGCAAACTGAATCTGATTTTCGTGAACATCTTTTGGTGCTATTGAAAGAGTGGTCACATTACGTTGCATCAAAAATGCACCAAAACTTGCCACTCCACAGCCAATGTCTAAAGCAACTCTGGTGGTGTAACCAAATGCAATGCCAGGAACCATCTGCACATTCAATTTCAAAAGTGCTCAGTGTCTTACCAGCAAATATCAGAATGAAATTTGAGTAAGAGACTAACTGCTGAAATCTGATCCAGGTATTTATCAGCACCATGTATAAATTGCGTTCCACCACCAGGAAAAACAATTTTATCCTTCTTTACTGATATCCAATTTTGGCCGCCTTTATCTTCAACAAGACGTGTATGGGGGACATTATTGAACCAAACCTGTCATTGCATACAAGTCAACGAACCTTACTTCTCAATCCAAATCAAATGATAAGTGTCACACAATGCAATTTAAAAAAAACACACATATTGTAACTCAAAGTTTAAAAGTTTTCAAATTTTAAATTTAGCAAGTTGACTACAAAATCATATGGCTCAAATAGTATAACACTCAAGATGAAGAAATTCTTCCCTAAATGATCTTAATGATGAAAGTCCAAATAAAAAAACACTGCCCGTGTTAACCATCATGTATGTATCTAACCGTAAATTTCTGTCACCTGCAACCAAATTGTCAGAATTGCAGTTTATTTTCTCCATACAATTAACCAGCTTATGTTAATGCTATAGTTAAGGTGTAACACATTCAATGGTAGTCAGAGGACCTAAGAATTTCTCCCTTAAAATTACAAGAATAGTTTCATATGAACAATTAAACATCCCTTCTCGCATTCACCACCAATTTCATTTCCACCAAAAGAAACATCGTAAAATTGAGCCTGTTTAGTTTACGAAAACATTTCTATTTTCATAAATAATACAAAACCAAAAATGTTACCTTTTTTGATTCTATTTCAAATATTTGTACTTAAAACAGTGAAAAAAGAATAGAATGTTGTTTTTATTTTTTCTTTTCAAATCTTTGGAAAAAAAAAAACAAAATGAAAACAATTTGAAGTTTTTGCAATTATAAAATCTCAAACCAAACACACCAAGGATCCAGATCCTCTCCTGCTGCTAAATTAAATTACAGAAAAGAGTACACACTTTATGTTAAACATAACTAATGAATCCTATATCCTATCATAGTGAGTCCCTCCCTCGAATAAATATTGTGTCTGTCTGTATCTCTCTCTCTCTCTCAAGGGATGGTCCAGTCGATCAATAACAGAGATATTAGAGGATTAGTTCACAATTAGTTAGTCTGTTATAATTAGTTAGGAAGTTACAGGTTGTTAGTTCAATAAGCTCTCTATAAGTAGAGAGCATCATCGTATCACATTTATCTATCTTTTAATCATTCAATCAACAATGTTACCTTGTGAGATTTCATCTCTCACTCACAAGCTATAAGCTATCTAGCTTTAGCCTATGATCTCAATCTCTCTCATCCTCTGATTACTAACAATCAGAACTAAAAACATAACCTTTTTCCAATCTAATCTAATTGTATTGTAATAAATAAAACATTTAGAAGCAAACAACAGTATGCTATGCATGATGGCACCATAAAACGAAACGATAAAACTTACAGAGTGGCAACCCCAAAAAGTACCTCGTCTCTGCTGTTAGGCCAAGGGATTGGGGTCCTGTACCCTTTGGGCATAGGTACCAAGCAATTCAAACCCTTCCCTTCTTCAGGGCAATGTCGTTCGTACTTCTCCCCTCTCACGCTCCGATTTAACCGCTCAATCGCTTCCACATTATCCAAACAAGGTATATAATCCACCATTCTCATCATCATATCACACACCTTGTACCTCTCAACCTTCACTCTCAAACCACTACCACTCTCACCTTCCTTCACCCTTCGCGTTTCGCTCCAATTCCCCAAATCATCCTTAACCAACTCCCCGATCTTGAAGTCGTCCGTCATCACGCCGTTTCCGTCCAGTACTCCCATCCGCTCCACCGACGGCAGCGGAAGCACACGGACAATCGTCACCGGCGGCGGCGGAGGTTGGTCCGGCGGTGGCGCGGGGTTGTTGTTGGAGAAGGCATGAGAAGGTGAGGAGAAGGAGTAGGTTGGGGAGTAACGAGTAAAGCAAAGGAGAAGGGTGAGGGAGAAGAGTGCGAGGGCGGTGATTTTAACAGAGGAAGAGGTTTTGACAATGTCTACGGCAACGAATTTCATGATGTGAGAGAAAGTGGCGATGGAGAATGGTTGGAGAAGAAGAGGAGTGATACTTTGATTCAGCCGCAAGTCACCACAAAAAAACGGAGATGATGATGATGATGATGATGATGACTGACAAAGGAATGTGTTGCTGCTGTAAGCATGAGACAGTGACACCATCACTATTCACTACACCATCACTATTCACTACCCCTTTTAGCTTACTTTAGTCATTCTATATAACAAAATGAAATTGATATTACAGTTTTTAATTAACAACTTGGAGAGCTGATAACTTTACCCAACACTTAATAATTTATAATTAGAGTACGTACTTTATCAAATTAAATTATTGGGTACTATGTAATAAAATTGTTAGTCACTGTATAAATTAAAGTTTGGGTTTCTGAAAAGAAAACCCATATTTCACTTGCTAAATTAGTTTATAGAGGGGAGCTATCTTCGCCGTCTTCTTTCTATTCCTAAAATAGTAGAGAACACATAGTTGATTTTTATTAGCGATTATTTTTTTTGTTTTCTTATCTTATTTTCTGTACATAATTACGAAGATTATGCTTGAGATATTGAATGATATTTTAGGACTGATCTTTTTCAATCAGATTTATTTTATATACAAGAATCATTAATCGATTTTTAATAATTTGTTTAAGGGACCAAACTCATTATAAGTTTGATTAATCACATGTTGATTTTTTATTGTGATTCATTCCATTGTTTATAAGATTGAATGGTATGATTTTTTTTTTTTTACAAGAGGTATGGTATGATATGGTAGTGTAATAATACGAGGTTAGTTCGGTTGAGTTAAATAGGACAATATAATAAGTGAGGGGTCATGCCAATCGCGTGCATGTGGGGCCATTTTTTGAGTCATCTAATCTAATCTAGTCAAATCTCCAAGTCGGTGCCGTCTTGTCTCGTCTGAGTCGTGTCCCAAGTCTTACCATGACACCCTTGTTATATGCGAGCTCTGTTCTTATCTTTCTGGTTTGATATAAAGAATTCATTTTGAAATTTAAATTTTCTTAACTATATTGTTTTTTTGGCATGATTCTTAATTATGTTGTAATCATCAAAAAAATTACTAATTATATTGTTAATTAATCATTATAATATTATATCAATATTATTTTTATACATCAATACTAATTTATTATTAATAAAGTAGTAAAATAAAAATACATATACCAAAGAGTTGAGAGAAGTAAACCGACAAAAGAGTTGAGAGAAGACTCTTCTAAAGAGTTTTTTTTTGGTAAAAACAAGAAAAGAAACAAAAACCAAGGCAGGCCTAGGAGGTGGACATAAAATCAGCCCCAAAGTGTGAGAAAGCTCATCACGCTCCAAAAATGCATCATTTTAATAATCCATAATATATATGGTCAATTATTATTTTAATCAATTATAGTATAATCTATTTTGTGTTTGAACACATTTATTAAAAAATAATTTTAAAATAATCTGTTTTGATTGAATGATATAAAATCATTTTTATATAATGAATTTATAAAAAAAAATATGAAGTTATTTATTTAAATAATATTTGATTTTTATCAACCCTCAAACCCAATGACACAATTGGAAACTAAACAGTGCTTTAAAAGAAACAGATTATCAAATAAGCAGAATGCTCAAAGTTTCAGATGGGAAATACAGCTTCTTTTGGAAGAAAAAACATGGTTCTTTCTTTTCATCCGAAGAACCAAACATATGAGATTTTCTAAAAACGGCATTTTTGCTTCCCTACAGCTGTTTTTCAAAATTTTAATCGAATCCAAAAAATCTCTAAATAGAACGTATAAGTATCTAATCTCACATCATTGTTGTAATGAAGTTTTTTGTACTTTATTAAATGAGTTTAATTGTTTTGCACTATAATTATAAAGTTTTTTATATTATCAATCAATTATGGTTCATGAAAGGTCTGACTTTTAAGGTATTTAGGATAAGAGACAAATATTTTTACTTATGTGAAAATTTATGATTGATTGATAGTATACAATTTTTTTTACACAATCAGTGCATACAAACTAAATCCTTATTAAATTAGATGTGAATATATATTAATTGGATTTAATTGGTATACACTGTCAGTGTAAAGATTTTTTACACTGTCAATCAATCATAAATTGCCACATAAATTAAAATGTTTGACTCTTCTCCTAACTACCTTAAAAGTCATTCATATCATGATTTTTGATAAGTTGTCAGCGTAAAAAACTTTATACTGACCGTGTATAGAAATGAAACTCATATTAATTTATATACTGTTGAAGAGTTTATCCAAAGACCCAAAAGTAGTTGATCGCAGTAGAAGTGGACTGCGATCCCGTAACCTTCACCTGCAACGTCATGAGTTCAAATCCTGTAGTCGCCACTTTGAAAAATACTTTACCTAACCATCACCATCGACACGAGTGTTAGTCTCACATCTTGCCTGTGAGGATATCCGATTAGAGAAAGAAAAAAAGGAGTTTATCCAAAGAATTTATATGTCAAAAAATCCAAAAGGCTTTTATAGGAAATACAAGATTTATTTTTTTCAAAAATAGATTTTATTAATCACCTCTTAGCTCTAACTATTTAAATTAAATTAATTTACTTAAAATTATGTTAATCCCTTATTTTATTTTAGTTCAAATAATGGCATATGTCGTTTTAAATTTTATTTTTAACTTATTAAAAAATAATTTGAGTCATTATTAATTTCTCTTTACTAATTATACTTTCTAATTTATATTATTATTTAAAATTTGGCTAAATTTAAAGAAACTTATAACTATAAATTTAACCCTTGTTTTAGGTTAAAAAAAATCATTTGTTTATGATCTTTTTTTGAGTAAAATCCCAATTTGATCCCTAAAATTGTAACACTGTCTCAACTTAGTTCCTGAAATTAATGAATTTCCAAAAACATTCCTGAAATTACAAAGCGTTAATCAATTCAGTTCCTTCATTAACACCAGTTACATGACACCATTAGCGATGCTGATGTGGCACATTAAGTGCCCTGTTGGCACCGTTGGCCTGAACAGCTGGTGTCTACGTTGTCAGGGACCAAATTGACACTTTGGATCGGAGACCAAATTGACACTGTTAGAGAAATTGGTTTTTCAATTTCAATTTTTACATTCACTCCATTTTTCACTCCCATTTTTCACCCTTTGTTACTATCCCCTCATCTCATGATAGTAGTAACACCTTAGAATCTTAGATAGTGTTGGATCAAAGTCCTTCACCATTCAAACCAACCCATAGGCTAGGCGAGTTTGATTTGATTATCATAACATTGTAGGTTACCAAAGATCCAATAATTATGCAACTGGAACTTCTTCAGCTGAAAGGATTGGTTTCAATAAGCTTTCAGTTTCAACAGCCTGCAGATCAAAAGTCAATAATCTTATTGTAAGAGCAGATGAAGAAAATTGAATGAATTCACAACCCAAATGCTCAACATAACATAAGTGAGAACATTGGCTTGATATTTATTTAACTGTTATGCACTAGGACTAGTCATTGGAAACATAACAATAATAGTGACAAATCTGAGTGAGAGCAAAAGGCAGACAACATAACACTTTCTATAACGCCTGAGGCTGACGAATATGGGGAGTGATCGTCGGTGCATGAGGCAGGAACAAGGAGCGGCTCCTGACAGGCTTCTAGGCAAAGAGATATGAATGAACCAAATTCACATCGGAACGAGAGGGATCCTTAGGATGTACAAGTATCGGACTGTACAGTTAAATAGAGGCTTATAAGAATTGATTGATACTACTTATAGCAACAAGATACATCTTCTTTTTGGGAGCCAAGAACATAAGAACTTCATAGTTAAGCGTGCTTGACTTGGAGCACTTGAGGGATGGGTAACCTTCTGGGAAATTTCCCAAAAAAACGTGTAAGCGAGGACAAAGCACGCTGAAAAGACGTGTGGTGGTTTGTGGGGACAGTCGGCAATCCTGAAAGCAGTCCGAAGCATTACAAATGGTATCAGAGCGAATCTCTCCCAGTACGATGTGGTTTGGAGATGAATCAGGAGGAAGCTGGTGGGCATGTAACGCCTGAAGCGGACGAGGGCGAAGAGTGATCGTTGGTGCATGAGGTACAAACAAGGAGTGGCTCCTGCCAGGCTTCTAGGCAAAGGGATACATGAATGAACCAAATTCACATCGGAATGAGAGTGATCCTGAGGTTGTGCAGGTATAGACTGTACAATTGAAGGGATACTTATAAGAATTGATTGGTACTACCTATAGCAACAAGATACATCTTCTTTTCGGGAGCCCAGAACAAAAGAAATCCATAGTTAAACGTGCTTGACTTGGAGCACTTGAGGGACGGGGGACCTTCTAGGAAATTTCCCAGAAAGCATGTGAGTGAGGATAAAGCACGTTGAAAAGATCCGTGTTAATTTGTGGGGACAGTCAGCAATCCTGAAAGCAGTCTGGGGTGTTACACTTTCCTTTCACTTGACTGAGAATTTTAAAGATATCTTCCATTAAGGGAAATATAAAGCCAAGGGTCAAAAATGGTTTTGCTCAATTCATAGAAGAAACGATTGATACTTCTATCAATATTTCTCAAAAACAGCGGGGGAAGTTCTAGTTAGCATCAGTTTAGGGTATGTGGATTCATAGAAATAACATCAGGTTTAATGGAGCAAAATTAGACTTTGATGTTGTTTTTGGACGATTTAAGGTTGCATATAGAGAGAGAGGAATCAGAGAGAGTGGGGAAAGAGAAGAGAGTTGTTAGGTATTTGAAGTGATACCAGTATCAATTTAGTCCCTATGTCAATCTAGTCCTTGAAATTAGTGTCTCAGGTGACTCATTTAACGTGGAACCCACGTGTACACTGACATGGAAACCAACAGGACACTTAACGTGTCACATCAGTGTTGTTAACGGTGTCAAGTAACTAGGATTAATAGATAGACTAGATTGATTAATGTTTTGCAATTTCAGAGACATTTTTGAAATTTCGTTAATTTCAGGGACTGAATTGACACGGTGTTAAAATTTCTCTTTTTTTTTTGGTGTAAACTCCCCCAAAGTTGTCACAATGCGTTATCCACGAGTTTAAACATTTGTTTGCTTTGGTTGATTTTGGAGAGAGAAATGGATAAAAAAGAAGTGTGAAAGAAAAGTGGATCTTCCACCGTTTGACTAATGAGTGAAAATATTGCAAAGGATCCATAGCGAAAAAATTTCTCCTCCATCTGCCTAAGAAACACAAGTGAGAAAGGGAAAAATTGATTTGACAACTCTACCATTTTGTTTTGGATTGTGCAATTATGTTATTAAAGGCAAATATTTTTTACAAGAAAACTAAACCTTTATTTCTCTTTTAATTTTCTCACACTTTTTTTCAACTCAAATAATTTATAAATCTACTTATTTCTTATTTTTTTTCCTCATTCTTTTCTCTTTCATACTTTTTTCCTGCTTACTTTTTTCTTGTCCAAACAAATTACATTAGCGAAGAGAATGGTACGAGAAGTGATGAATGCTTGTGAAATTACAGCCTAGCCCATTATTATTCTACCTTGATTTTTGGTTCATTCAAAACAAGTGCAAAAGTAAACTTATTGGCAAATATAATCTACTCTTTGATTGGCCGTCACAGTAATTAGAAATATTAATTATATTTTTATAATTAAATTTAATAATTTAATTAGTATTTTTAATATTGAATTATTAGAGATAATAAAAAAATTAAAAACTACTTTACTAATCGATGACTCATTTATTATTATTATTTCACACAAAAGTATTATAAGGGGTAAATTTGTCTTTTAAAAAGAACTCATTTTCTTTCTCTCCACTTTTCTATTTAATCAAATGAGTGAAGAGAAAATTCAACTTTTTTTTCTCTTCTACTTCTCTCTTACTTCTTTCAATCCAAATAATTTAAAAATCTATCCATTTTTTATTCATTATTTCTTCTCTCTTACTTCTTACTTCTTTCTTCACTATTTCTTTCCTCTTAAATTCTCTCGTTACCCAAACGAAGTGTGAATGATGACAACAAGGGTGGTTGGTGATGAACAATTGAACCCCCGACTCTACTAATTAGCACAGTAGCACTAAACCACAATTGTCCTCGTTTTTATCAGAGAAATGATATATTTCTTTTGTTTCATTTTACTTGTCTCATTTTATTATGTATACCTCTTATAATAAAATGATATTTTTTGACTAAAATATCCTTATTTAAATTGTAAAGTTGGATAACTACAATTATGCATCAACCATTATATTCTTGATAAAAAAACTCATTAATATAAATTGGTTGGAATACAAGGAATATTTTTTAAAAAAAATAATTAATACTTCTTGATTTTTTAAAGGAATAAATAATTTAAGATAATATAATATTTCAAATAGAAAAAATAAAATGAGAAAAAAGAGTATCATTCTACAATTTTTTTACAGAAATTTTTACTAATATAAATTTGAGTATGTTATATTTATAAAATATTAATTAATTTTTATTTTTTAAAGTGAGTACAAAAATTTAGAATGTAACATTTGTCTTTTTTATTATAATAATTAATTTTGCATGCGTGATTCTCACAGCAATAATTAAGCAAATGCTGCCCAAATTGCCATTCTGCCGCCTTTCCTTTTACTTCCTAAAGTCTGTTTGACACCAACCCTTTCTGAGTTTATAGTAAATAGCTTATAATAGATTTGAAATAATATCATTTGACAAATACTTTTCTCACAAATTTATAATATTTTTTCATAAACTTATAATATTTTTTTGTTCGCGGATCATTGATAAAATGCTTCTCACTAAAAAAAATGCATACATCATTTATGATAGATAAAATAGGTTGATTGGTCCTATACGTTTATTTAATTTTTCATATCGGTTCCATAAGTTTTTTTTTCTTTTCAAATTGGTCCTACATGTTATATTCTGTTTCTACGTTAGTCCTTTCCGTCAATTTCGATCTAACGCCGTTAGTTTTGATCTGACGTGGCTATGATAATAATGCGACATATGGCTCTTGATCTGACGCCGTAAGCTCGAAATTGAAGGAAATGACTAACGTGGAAACGAAATATAACGTATATGACAAATTTGAAAAAAAAAAAAAACTTATGGATCTGATATAAAAAATTAAATAAACGTATAGTACCAATTAACATATTTTTCCTTTTTTTTCCTTTATGATATTAACATTGAAGACTCTACATCGGTCATTAAAAGTTTTGTCAAATAACGTGAACTTGACCGTGGGAACTTTATTTTAAAATTTCTCCTAAAAATGTGTTATTAAAAAACTGACCCTGTAAAAGATTTCGAAAAAAATTTATATAAGTCAAATTTGTCATGCATGAAAAATATATAAGTCATGTTTACATGTTAAAAAAAATTAATTGTTATACAGTGATAATATCTTTTATACATACATCAAATTATAAATTATCACATCATCACATCAGTAAAAAAAGTAATTTTTTATCCTTATTACTTTAAAAGTTATCCATAACATGATTGACGATGTAAAAAAAATTTACATAATCAGTGTATAACCATTAAACTCTTAGGCTCGTTTGGTGGTTAGGATAGGATAAGGAGATATGAGAGCTGGATAACCATATGATAGGATATGAGCATGATACGCTCTTATCCTATCCGATGTTTGATGCGCATCAGATAATAATAGGATATGATATAAAATATCCACAAATGATAAAATTACCCTTATATCAAAATTACATTTTTTTCAAAAATAAATTATAATATAATTTGATTTTTTATACATTTAAATTAAAAAATATAAAAATTATTTGATAATATATATTTTTGGTTTTTTAAGTTTACATTAGTCCATTTTTTAAATTATAAAAAATTAAATACAAAATTTACTTGTTATATTTTTTTAACTTTTTATAAAAATTGCTAATTAAATCACATATTATAATTAATAATAAGGTTGACTAATTAGGTTTGAAACCATAACTATATAGTAACAATATTAAGAGTAAGGGATAAAAAAGAAAACATTTTCTTATCTGATCCTGTTGATTCTAGCCCAACCCTTCCCTCAGGATAGAATTATAACTAAGTTGCAGGATATGATATGCTAACAGAATAAGTTTATCCTATCCTGCTGGTTTACCAAAATACAGACTAAAATAGAATATGATAGTTTATTTTATTTTATCTTTTTTATCCTGATCATCAAAAAGATCCTTAATAAACATAACATATTTCTGATATTTATATGACGACGGCACACTAGCCCTACTTTATTGATGCTTCTTATTAGTCACTAGCAGCTGTGGAAGTGGAAGTTGAAAAAAATTTGCTGGGAGCTTACACTAATGTTTAATGTATAACTTTCATTCTTTTTTATTTGTCTTTTTATCAAAAAAATAGACTAGTTTCTACTTGTTATTAGTAGATTTTTAAGATAAAATTAAGTCAGACAAATACAGCAAGTAAAATGATAAATAAATGTTACAAATGATTTTGTTATAGTCAACATAAAAAAATGATGGATAACAAATTTTTCTTAATACAATTATGGAAAAGAATATTATAATATCGATCTCATGACTTTACTAAGAAAATAAATAAACCTAAATATGGTGAGGAGGAAAAATAAGTTAATAGTAAGTCAATGAGGAGAAAAATAAATGGAAAGAGAAGACTATTATATAAGCACGTTATAGTTAGAAAAGTAAAAAAAAAAAGCTATAAACTTTCTTATGATTTTCATAAAATTAAACAATATTAATTATAAATTTAATAATAAAGTGAAGTCGGCCCTTATTTTAATATTTTATAAAATTAAAAAAAATGAGTATGTATACCTTAACAAATCTTTTCTATATATATATATATATATATATATATATATAATTGAGTAAGTCTATAAAAGTAGGATGCTCCATGTGTTCAAACCAACCTCCCCCGTAGAAGCACAACACCCAAACAATAGATGCATATTTTGGATGAGTATTTGATAAATATGATTTTAAATAAATTTGATTTTATAAATTTGATTCGATTATAATTGGGTTTGAAGTTAAATAATTTCTAATTGGATGATTTTATATTTTAAAAACAAATTTGATATAAAATTAATGTAAATTTTTTAATCCAATGTAAAATTATTTTTTTTGACTTTTAATAAAATCATATTTAAAAGTAAAATCAATTTTATTTGAGAATAATCGAATACCTTTATTGTTATTAAAATCACGCTTGATAGAAAATAAATACAATTATAGATGTTTCTACAATCAAACTAAACACGCGGGCATGAATTTTAAAACATTGACCAGTGGCTCGTGAAAAAAATACGAGAAAAGTTGTTTCCATCTTTTGACACATGGAATCATGATTTTTAAGCTGTTGTTTGATAAAATTAGTTGTTAATGGATAAATTGGTTGATAGTGGATAGTTTATAACGAATAATAGATGAGGTAGCTGATAGTGGATAGCAGATAAGCTAGCTTATTTTCTGTGAAAGTGTTTGGTAAAACTAACGGTTGAACTAGCTGAAAAATATAAAATGACATAAAAGGATTTCTTCATTAATGATTTTACATAAAAGAGAAAGAAGAGAATAAAGATAGAATTAAATGAAGATAATAAGGATAAAAGTGGAAAGAAAAATGAAACGCTATAAGCTATAAGCTCAAACGCTACTTCAAGTAACATCTGGAAAAAACGTTATAAGCTCGTGAAAAAACGCTACAAACTCGTGACAGAGGCGCTTATCAAATGGGGCTACTTTCTTATACGCTATAAGTTATCCACTATAAGCTCGTAGGAGTGCTTTGCCAAACAGGCTCCATGTTTGGTAGAACGTCTACACAGACTCAGACGTGATTCTTTGGAAGCAGCTCAATGCAAGCTTCCACAGTAGAAACAAAATATATTACATTCATGCCACCATAAACTTGACTTTGGGGATCCGAACGCGGAACCAAACACCCCAGTCAATAGATCATTTTGCCATGGTTAGGGAAAAAAATGTAAAGAAAGAAAATAAAAATAAAGAGTCATTTTGAGTCAACTCAATTAGTTAAATTTGGAGATATTAATTGTGAGTGCACGAGACAAACCCTCATAGTACACTTTACGCATTTTCTTTTCCCTTTTTCTCTTCTCTATGTAAGCCATTTTATGAGCCGTCTCATAGAAAAATAAAATAAAATAAAATAAAAATAAAGAATATGGATGGAAAGAAGATGGTTAAAAAAATGGTAAATTTTAATGATTTTATTTATATATTAAAGAATCATGAAAGAAAATGATAAAAAGAAATGTGAAATTTTTTCTCTACTTATTTGATAAAATAAAAAGTAAAAAAAAGAAATAAATTTTTCTTGAATAAACATTTTTGTCCCTACCAACCATAATAATAACTGATGATTGTGAATGGAAGCAAAGATATTTATGGAATGAGGGGGAAAATGAACTTCCCTTAAAAAAGTGGTGGACCTACACTTTTTCGTTTGGTTTGTTTATGTAGAATATAAAAAGGGAGAAGTAAAAGGGATGGACGTAAGTGAGAAAAGTAACTTTTGTGTGTTTGTTTAGATAGAAAATAAGGAGAGAAAAGGTTTGCCGCTCAAAAATATAAACCCCCCTGTAATGGTGAGATTTGAGGCCCCAAAAAATACTTTTCATCCTCCCAATATTGCCCATATCTCTGAGTATAAAGTTTTAGTAAATATTTTATTCAAAGGGTAAAAATATCATGGTTTAATGAATTTTGTATTACCTACACAGCGGATGAATTTTGATTTTAGTTTCTATAATTTTTTTTCATTGGTTTCAGTCCCTATAACTTTAAGAATTTGGTTTTAGTCCCTGCCGATAGTGTCCATCTGTTAAGTGCTGACGTGGCTAACGGTGCGCCAAGTCAGTACTGTCACGTAGGCTAATTTAATAATTTTTAATGCCAGGTAGGATTAGTTTTAATGAAGTTTTTAGTCCCCGCAAAGTGTACGAGTTTTGGTTTTGGTCCCTAAACTTTTTTTCATTGGTTTTGATCCCTAAAAGTTCTAGCAATTTGGTTTTAGTCCCCAAAAGTTCCAGAACTTTGATTTTAGTCCCTGTCGTTAGTGTTCATCCGTTAAGTGTTATCGTTGTTATTGCCACGTCACGTCAGTGCTACCACGTTTGGGGATGAATTTCGGAAAAATAATTTTACTTACCTTCCAATTAGGGCAAGTCTAAAATTGTCCGTTCGGATTCTTCTTGCTCTTGGATGTCATCAACTTCAATCAATCTCCACAATCAGAAACACTACCACGGTATTAGAGATTGAAGTAAATTACTTGGGTCTTCTAATCAAGTTGGCTTATCGGGACAATCTTGGTGAGAGGAAGGGGAAGAACGAGAAAACAAAGAAGAAGCTGAATGAACGAAACGCGAGAAATGAGCTTCCTTCGAAGCACGTGAAAGAGGTTGACGGAGTTGAAAACGTGAAGAAAAACATGAATGAGATCCTATTTAATAGTTTATAAACTAAAAAATAAGATTAAAATAACAAAAATAAAATATTTTAATAATTGTAATAAATAAATAATAATGATAATAATAATTATAAATTAGAAAAAATAAATATTTTTCCTACATGACATCCCACGTTACTTTAAAATATAAAAAATTAATACAACTAACAACAAGGACTAAAATCAAAGTTTTGGAATTTAATCGATGAGCACCAACAATAAGGACTAAAACCAAATTTCTAGAACTTTCAGGGACCAAAACCAATGCAAAAAGTTTAGGGACAAAAACCAAAATCCGTACACTTTGCAGGGACTAAAAACTCCATTATATCTAATCCTACGTGGCATTAAAAATTATTAAATTAGCCTACGTGATATTACTGAAGTGACACATCGTTAGCCATATCAGCACTTAACATATGGACACTAACGGTAACGACTAAAACCAAAATTCTAGAACTTATAAGGACCGCAACCAACAAAAAAAAAATTATAGGGACCAAAATCAAAACTTGTCCATTTTATAAGGACTAAAAAGTTTATTAAACCAAATATTATTATATGATATACAAATTTTGTTTTTTTCACTTTTCTGTCGAACCAAGCAAGTGAATAGACCATGCTCTGCTTCTTTCCCTTCCATTTCTTTTTTTTTTCTTCCAATCCAAATAATAAAAAAAAATTCTTTATTTTTCACTCATTTTTTTTTTCTATCATACTTCTTTCCATTACTTCATCCCACGTCTAAACAAATGCTTTTTCCCTCTCCCCTATTTCAATTCTTCGCTAACCAAAGGGGGAGGAATATTCCTTCCTTCTCCCCTGTTTCTCTTCTTCTTTGGGATTTCATCTATACTAAATACAACAATATTGTAGTGGGTTTTAGTTTATTACAAAATGTTCCATTAATCTACTGCCGGCCATCACAGCTTTTGTCGACTACTGCCCCTTGGACTTGCTTAACTTAATTGAGTGCCACTACCCTTAACTATACAAAAAGACAAAAATCAATAGGAAGCATATCTTACAAAACTTATATAGGGATAATCTTTCGCATATGAATATGATGATGACCATCAACATTCAGCATCAACTTTAATTTGTAGCAGGATTTTATGAAACTTTCTCTATTGTGTACTACTGTGCTCCGATCACTGTCGAAGCTTCTTATTTTCTGTTCAATAATAATCATACTCAGAGTATAAGTACCCACAAAGTATTCATAATTGTACCCTGGACAAAAAGACACAAACTAAAAATAAGTGAATATATATAACTTTGCACTACCATGAATGGCCTGCATCTCCTTAATTATATAACTTGCAGTAGCAACAATAAATAGACTTTTTGTTTATATATGCAATAGCAACAAGCTAGAATGATTGTCACTAACATAATTAATGAAAGGTCGTTTGGTGTAAAACACAGTACAAAATCATACTTAGGAATCACGAAGTGGTTAGCAACATCATGTTCTTAAATTCCTCAAAATCAAGCTGACCATCCAAATTGGTATCATAGAAGTAAATCATGGTTTTGCAATCTTTGCCACTCCGTTCGTCCCACAAGCCAAGTCTCTTTAACACACACTCCAGTTCTTGGCTGGTGATGTATCCATCTCCATCCAAATCAAACACCTTGAAGGCCATCAAAAGGTCTCTATCCAACTCCTGACCATGATCACCTCCTTTTGCCTTCCCATTGTTCTGCTTCGATATGGAATTGTAAAAGAACAAGAACTCACTGAAGTTGAGGCTCTTCTTTCTCACTAGAGATTCCAACTCCTCTATGCAAAACTCGAAACCTGTCTTCTCTACCAACCAGTTCAGCTCCTCAAGGCTCACAAATCCATCGCCATTCATGTCCAGCTTCTCAAAAATCCGCTGCAAGTCATTAGGGTTGAGGGGACACATATTGCTAAAGATCGTAAAAGTGTATATGAATATGATACACTTCTTCTCAGTCTCTGCTTTTCTTTTGATAGATGTTTATTATTCAGCAAAGCTCGCAACAATTATATTCATGCTCTCATATATATATATATATATATATATATAAAGACATGAGGCAAAATTCTGTTTTCTGTACCGGAAAATAAAGCATATTCAATATAATTAGTTCGAATTACTTAACTCATTTTATTATGAATTCCATTCTATCTCATTACCAATTGTATTTTATATTACTTTAAATAATTTTTCATTTCAATAATATAATTTTCAAAAGTTAAATGCTTCAATAAGAATTATTCTCTTTCGACTCAATTATAAATAAAAAAATGATTAAATATGATAGACTTAAATATAAACAAATGTCAATTAATCTATTCATATTTAATGTTGTTTTTTCAAAAATATCATTAAATTATCAGTTCATTAATATTGTGAGTATCATTATAATTAAGGATAGTTTAATAAATATATTTATATTTTTACATGAAACAAAAAAAATTAAATACATTTAATCATCATCCTTAATTAATATATAAATATGTATTTTTTGTTTATAATTAAATGGAGACGGAGTAGTATACAAGAAAGGGTGTTTACAGTTGAATAACATGCCATGTCAATGATATCTAATGATACTAACAAGAACCAGTCTTATCTTAACCAACTTTCATTGAAAAATAAATCTTAACGTACAAAAATCGGTTGTGACTTATCACAATAATACTCGTGTGGTCGTTTGTGACTTACTTGTGTGGACGAGAATGATCCAAGACTCTGAGGCAATTTACCAGAAGTTTCGCGGCCTCTGCTTTGAAAGCATCTTTCGATTCGAACAGCAGTTGGATGCTACTTCTAAATATCTAATAACTAATTAAGCCTCGAATTTTCTAGTCTATGATATTTTTATTATTTTCTCTATCAATTATTGCATACATGGTCTTCATTTTTTTAGATGTTAAATATTTTTCGTATTCGTGTATTTTTTTTTTTTTTGATAAAACGTATTCGTGTATATTTATTGTGCCTTTTTTTGTATGTATGCATGTATGTTTTTCTCTTCGGTCACTTTTGATATTATTATTATTTGAATTGAGTGAGAGATTTTTTTGGTTTCTCAAAATATTCTCTCATTCGATAGATGAAAGATAAATCTCTCGAAATATTGACAGGCGTTTAAGCGGGAATCTCTCAAAATAATATTTTTTTTCATACATACGAACTCAGAGATCGAATCCAGAATCATATGCTTAAAAGACTCAAATTGTTTTCACTTTAATCAACATACATTCATATTAAATGAGAGATTTGATTAGCAAGAAGTAAATTATTAATTAAATCAATTATGATATGATATGATATGATATGATTAAATCTTTCCCGAGAGTCTTTAAGTGGAATTAATTTTCAAAACAGGCCTAACAACAATTGATTGTGATGAAACTATGAAAGCGAATTTTGATTTTGATAAACATTATCTGTAATATCTGAGAAGTGTTTTACTTAATTATTATCACTAAAAGTGGAACTAGAAATTTATATTTGAATGGCCAAATATTACTTTTATTTTTTGTTATGTGTTGGAATGGAATGGAAACTGCGGAGTGAAGTGAAATGAAATTGGAGGCTCCACTATATTACCTTTATTTTGTTAAGGGAAACAAACATCGATTTATATTAAAAATATTCTTTTTTTGACAAAATTTATGTTAAAAATCAGGTGATAAGGGTTTGGGTCTTTTAAACAAGTGATCAGGATTCGAATCATGGCTCTTACAAATGGAAAAAATCTGGTTGGGAGAGGACTACCCACCTTGTGTGCCTTCAGGTTCCCTGGTGGAGATTAATCACCGTTAACGACAATGGATACTTTACACCTATCACAAGAGTACAAAAAAAATAATATTAAAAATATTTAAATTTAAAAAAAAAAAGTCAAACTTTTTCTTTAAAAATATGCACCTCAATTAATATTTAAAAAAATGGAATATTCAGTTAACAAATTTTTTGGTAAAATATTTAGTTAACAATTAAATAAGTAAGGGTGTTCATACAAAATCAATTCAAAAATATTTGGAAATTGAAGAAAATCGATTACTATAATATTTTTTTATTTTTTATTTATTGAAAATCAATAAGCTTAATTTCAGTTTCTTGATTTTAAAATCGAACAATATATATAAAATTTAATACATATTTATTCTTTTTATTAATATGCAAAATCAGATTAGACCATTGTGTATTATCGCTTACTAGAGGTAGCAAATCGACCTGATCGTTCCAACCACCCTAATGTACGAAATCGGGCTAGGCTGGTCCGAATTTGGATCGGGCTGGTATTTTGGTAGCCCATCTTAATGGTCTAGCGAGCCATTTTTGACGCATTATTTTTTTATTTTTTATTTTTGCTTAAATACATTTATATTTATATATATGTATTAAATAACATTAAAATATAATATAAATTATAATTTAAAATATGTAAACAAATGTTATAGAAACATATTTTTCATAAAAGTCATTAAATAAATATATTTTTCATCATTAATAAATTGAAATATCATTTATTTAAAAGTTATAATATGAAATATGAAAATGTGATACTATATAAAGACAATTGTATAAATAAAAAAATTAGAAAAATAAAAATGGTCATCAGGCTGAATTTACCAACCCGAATTTAATCCGGACCTTCATTTTCCTAGCCCAGCCACTCTAAAACCGGGCTAGTTCGGGCTGACCTGGTAGGCTAAGCCGAAATTGCCAGCTTTACCGATTACCCTAATCTATTTAACCAAATCAAATTTTATTCTTTTTTTCTCCTCAATCTTAACCCCACGAGTGACAAGTAGAGTATACGAGCAAATATGCAAGTAGGGTAAGATAGGGTGCCCTAATTAAAAGGTAGAATATATTTTGGTTTCTATGTTTGATCTTATTTTCAACTTGACTATATATATAACAAACTTCAATTCAGTCCTTATATTTTCAATTGTTTTCAAATGGGTATTTGTGGTTAATTTAATATTGTTATTATAACATCGTTTGTTAGAGTTAAAATAAAAGGATAAAATAAAAAATATTTGTAATATTTAGACCAAATTTATATATTTTTTATCCTTATACATGATAATCGTTTTTATTTTGATTTTTTTATATGAAAATCATTTTTATTTCGAGGGCCAATTTAAAAATAATTATATATATAAAGAATAAATTGTAAATTTTTCATGTATAAAGATCAAATTAAAAACAAGTATTTGATATAGAGACTAAAAATATAATTTAACCTTATAATTACATTGGTCAGATCATATACAAGGGAGGTAAGATTGCCTACACTAATTAAAAAGCACAGGTGATTGATCATAGATGAGGAGTTGCTTATGTTACGAGTTTGGTTTGATTCTACCATGGCTCAATATTTTGATTCAAACATTTTTTTTTAATCTTAATTCGATCTAATTATTCTGTACAAATAAATAGAATAAAATATATCAATCTATATAATATATACTTTAAATATTATATATAATAAATATATTAACTTATAAAATGAAGAAATACACATCAAGTTTTGTTTTATGGTGTATATATATATATATATATATTAAAAATGGATTTGTATCCTCTACATTTAAATGATAACAGTATAAGATACTGTTTGACAAATTACAGTCATAGATAAAAAAATAAAACACGATCAATGGCTGTAATGATGACACATCATTTAGTTGAAACACACCATTTAATTAAACCATAATCTCACTAGATTCAGATGGTCTCCCACAACTGTGTCTGTAGCATCTCTAAAGCATTAAATCCATGCCATTCATTAAATCTAAGGGTGCAAAAAAGCTGACTTTTTAAAACATTAAAAAATAGCAAAAAAAAACAAAAACATGCGGGAGACCTATTCTCATTTCTACAGATCGGGTTTCTCATCCATCACCATCACCGTTTACGGCGGCTACTGCAGCACCGTTGGACACGACCGCCATGGCTCTGCCTCTCTCCCTTTGCCACTCTCCCTTCTACGCCATTGGGTTTTGAGCACCGGCCACCGCATACCACCACAGAGCTGTTCACGGCAAACTGTCGTCGCCACGCCACATCACCTCGTATCCCTCATTTCTCCCTCACGCCGTCACCACAAAGAAACGGATACAGGGTGAGGTGGCCGGCGGCGGCTTGCTTGTGTTAACAACGGCAGAGAGCGACGGTGCCGTTAACGGTGATGGAGAGGCTGACGGATGAGTTTTGTTCCACACTTTCACTGGCAGTCACGAAGGTAAGTAGGAGAAAGGAGTTTTTTGGGTTTTGAAATTTTTTATATTTAAAAAGGTTGGCTTAATCTGGACCATTGGATTAAATGGATGATCCAAATTTCTTGCTGGAGAGAGGTTGTAGAGACTTTTTGCTATAGAGAATCCAATTTCAAATCTCACTACCATGCGTGTTCACCAAACCGAGGATTGCGAGTGTGTGACCCAGCGTTCAAAAACCATCAGTTACGATAACCACATTTACGTTGCTGCAAAGTGCAAACACAAAAGGTACTACAGTGCTTCAGTGCTTCACTTGGATGTATCTTTTTTTTCTTTTTTTATAAGCTCACTCGGGTGTATCTAAGTTGTCTCCGAGTGAATGGTCGGTGAGTTATATGATTTCATATTCTTGGGTATGTTGTTGCAGTTGCATTTTGTGCATTTCATTATCTGGTTTTGCTGCATTGTGAAGGTACCGCCACAAGAAGCATCTTTAAAATTCAAGTCATGATTTCTTTTGCCCATGTTGTTTGATAAGATGTCACACACATATACACCAACTGAGTGTAACCAAGCATGCAATTGCAACGCAACAAAACAGTTAATGTATGCGTTCTCACTTCTCAGGTAAGCTTTAATAAAATTTGTCTCAATTTTAACGGTGAAGACATGAACATTATTGTAATTGAAAGGACAAGTCCAAAAGATTGGCTAAAATGAATTGCAGAAGCAATTTAGTTATGTTATTTATTAAAGGAATATTCTCCTTGGGTTCACTATAAAATGAAACATTTGAATTTTCATGCACTTCCACTTTGCTTGATGTTCTTCTTACTCCCAGGAACAATCCTAGGCCAAATGTACATAATTTTAGTTTCATTTATGTAGCATTATAAGTGCTATGTGTGTTTGTTGTGAGTCTCGTGATCGTGTGTGTTTGTGTGTGTGAGTATAAAGAAAATGAAGAGACTTAGAATGAAGAATGCAGTTAGTAAAATGGAAATAAGGAACAACTTTGAAGAAGATGAAAACCTTGAAAATGGAGAAAGGGAAAGCAAGATGGAAGTGGAAGAGAGAGACATGAAGAGCAGTGTAAGTGATGGATGGAAATGAATGAATGACAGTGATTTGGAGCAGTGTTTGTTGTTGGTGGAATTGGCCAACAAGAAGCAAGACAAGGCCAAGCCAAGACAAGGAAGCATACAACATATTTCTTTCTATCGAAGACAAGGGTAGGAATTAATTTTGGCTGGGTGGGTGATTTGTCTTACTTGCAGACATATTTCTTTCTGCATATAACGTGCAGCCATGGCACTCTACCTTCTTGGTAGCCTAATTGGAATAGCGCAACAATTTTAGTTATTATGTGGAAGGGAGGGACAGAGAGGCAGTACTGGGAACGTTTCTCTGTTTTCCTCTATACGCTTGGAAGAGTATATACTTGAGGGTTGGGACTTTGGAGGGGGAAACCAACAGCCCACTAAACATGCAGAAATCGGGAATGCAGAACGCGAGAGTGATTGAGGTTTAATTAAACGCTGTGTTTCAACTAAATGATGTATCCTAATTACATCCCGTGGTCATGTTTTATTTTTTATATATGGCTGTAATTTGTCAAACAAGATATTGTGTTGTTATCATCCAAATCTAGAGGATGCAAATCCATTAAAAATAGATAATACAAATACAAATTTATCATCATGGTATAAAAATTATTGATTTAAATAAAAGATCTATTTATTTATAACTAATTATAAAATTTAAATATAATTTTTAAAAAAATATTTGATACCTATCCGATTTAGTATATGAGTTTAATTTTGTTACGATTTCGGTGTAAATATTGTGACACTATCAACCAATCATGATTCGTTTTATGTGTGATTAAGTCAAATATTTTTAAATATATGCTAATTTATAATTGATTAAAATTATAAAAAATCTTAATACTGATAGTATATATCAATTAAATTTTGAAAACATTCTGAATCAGATCAAAACCTACATAATTTTAATTTTGATAGACCATAATAAATAATTATACAGTATCTTTATAATAGTCAAATAATTTTGATAATGTGTTATAGTGGAAAAGATTTTTAACCTCAATGTAAATTGAAATTAAATCCTAAATGAGTTGATCACAAAAAAATAAAAATAAAAATAAATCCTAAATGCGTTGGGATTGTAATCTTTAAAACCAATTACGTTAATGGTACAAATCTCTGCCACTGTTACGGATTATGTTCTTGTGACTGATTGTGTTATGATTTTACTTCCTATGTAAATTGATTAAACTGATCAATTTTTAGAAATTATTTATTAATATAATTTTATTTTAAAATTATTTATCAAATTAATCTATTTTTAGTCACGTTATATTTTTTATTAATTTTTTTCTGATAATGAAAAAAATTACTTTGATTAGCATTTTCTGAAAACGCTACTGTCAATAGCGTTTTTACCAGATTGTGCCAGCTATAAGGAAATTTAAAAATTTTACGTTTAGCGTAGGTCAAGGCCGACGTTAGACGTGTCATCCGTCTGAAGCTGAAGATCTTCACCCGTCCGATGACTCTCAGACAGGTGAAGAAATGTTCACCCGTCTGATACATTTCTTCACCTAGAGGGTAAAGATCTTCAGCTTCAGACGGGTGAAGAAATGTGTCAGACGGGTGAACATTTCTTCACTCGTCTTATATCCGTCTGATCTGATGAAGATCTTTAGCTTCAAAGCGGTGACTTCAGATGGGTGAAGAAATATATCATACGGGTGAACATTTTTTCACCCGTCTGATACGGATGACACCAAGGCCGACGCTAAATGTAAAATTTTTAAACTTTTTTACGGTGAATCAGATTTTGTCACGTGATACAATCTGGTAAAAACGCTACTGACAGTAGCGTTTTCTAGTCAAAGTAGCGTTTTTCAGTGTCATAAAAAATAATAAAAAATATCAGATTGACAAAAAAATAGATTAATTTGATAAATAATTTCAAAATAAAATTATATTGATAAATATAGTAGTTTATAAAATGGATCATTTTAATCAATTACCCTCCCTTTATGTATCCAGTTAGGTTTACGTGTTACGTCACTCGCTTTTAACCCCCATTACGTTTCTTTCTTTCAGCTTTTCAGTTTTCACCATACCAATTACCTCACCAAGGTACCTTTTTTGTCTTTATTTTTCACCATCTTATTTGAGTTTTTCTTGTCATATTTTCAGTGTTCTTTATCTGTAATTTTCATGTTATAATATCTCTGTTTCTGTTCATTACTGGCAGTGGATATTTTTTTTAAATTTTTTTTTTGGGGTGGGGGTTCTAAAGAAAAACCATGTGAAGGAGGATTTAAGAGAGGTTTGCATGTATGGGACGGCTACATGCATGAGGTGTAATATCAATGTAAAGATGGTAACCATTATTTTGAAGAATAAAGGAATGGGTCTATTTAGGGTAATGGTAAAGGATCATTTTTTTGGGCTATGTAACAGGGATAGGTATGATGGGTCTTGAGAAGATGGTTTGCTTATAAAAAAATTGAACTTTCTATTGGCTTGATTGAATGGAAGTTCTTATGAGGGTAATTGGAACATGCTATATTGGGTTTGATCCTCAATAAGTAAGTAAATAATCAGTTCAATGAATGTGAAGCTCGTTCAAGGGAGGAATGTTCAATTTTGCCATCAATTTAAGTGACTGGCTGGTTGGAACGTTTTGGTGCTCCCAAGAAATTGCTATTTCATTTGTTACTGCATTTATTTTTTTCATGATCTCCTCAATTGAAGTGTAATACTATTTATCTACCTGTGTGAAATAATTTTGTCAGCTTATTGTTTTGTTCTTTATTTTGAAGATAAAATGTGCAGAATAACTGCTAAGTGTTTTTAGCTGTGCATCTGATCTAATATAGCTTAAACAGCATGTTCATCGGGCTGTTACTGTATTTAATCGACCTCAAAATGCCTATTGATGCATTTAATTAAGCTGTTGTTACTGTATATTGCAATCATCACTATTTTTTTTGTGCACCAAACAAAATGGACTGTTTGTCTATTGATGCATTTAAATTAGCTGCTGTTACTGTATCCGTCATTTGGATTAAATTGTTTCCTATAATGCACGAAACAAAATGTTTTCCATGTGTAGTCCAAACGACAAATAATCAGTTTACTTTCCAGATATATTATTTCCACTGTATTTTTTCCTCATGAAATCAAATTTCGCTATTTTTTTTTGGGGTCTTTTCAGTGATTTCAAAGGACACTTTTCTCTCTAAAGGAAAATGAGGTGTGCTTCAATCAAGATTGACCCGGGAGTTTCTCATATTAGTGAGAATTTGAAAGGTCCTAATTCTGATGATAAAAGGGCAGAAAGGCGATGGAAGAGACGGGAGGTCAATAGGAAGAGTTTGCCGCGCAATTGCTGTGACAGTGCTACAAGGATAACTAGGAAGAGTTGTGGAAATAAGTCTGTTGTAACGGACAATAATTGTCATATGGTAGAGGGTGAAGTGGATGAGGATTACAAAATGTTTATGGATACATATGTTTCTCGCATTGATGTTGACAGAGATAATCATGCTGACGGTTCTGATATTGGCACCATCACTGGCTACAACAATGACAGTGATGATGATGTAGATCCTCAGTATAAGCTGTTCTTAGAAAATTTGAGGCAAGTAGGGAAATTCTATGTTTCCTCAGTCATTGTGGGTAATCAGCTTGTTCATATAAGGTATGGAGAAGAAGAAGAGGAGGAGGAAGAAGAAGAACAGACAGGTAACCCCGTGGAATCTCTGCAAAGTCAAGGGAGAGGACCTTGTAATAAAAGGCCACACTCCCTAGTTTCTAGTACACCCAAGAACGTTTGCAACTCTGAATTGGAGCTTGGTGCTCTGGATGAAGATTACCAAATATTATTGAATTCATGTAGGATAGATGGCAATACTGAAAGAGGAACTTGTAAGAAAAGGCCACATTCAGAAGTTTCTAGTGTGCCCAAGAACAACTGCAACTCTGTTGAAGCTGTGGATGCAGATTACCATATATACTTGGATTCATGTAGGATAGATTGCGATAGTCTAAAAGGAAAGAGTTCGAGTGAAGAAGAAGAAGAAGAAGAAGAGCAGACAGGTAACCCTGTGGAATCTCTGGATAGTCAAGGGACTGAAAGAGAACCTCGTAATAAAAGGACACATTCAGAAGTTTCTAGTGCGCCCAAGAACAATTGCAGCTCTGAATTGCAGCTTGACGTGGATGAAGATTACCAAATATTCTTGAATTCATATATGATTGCTGGCAATACTGAAAGAGGACATTGTAAGAAAAGGACACGTTCAGAAGTTTCTAGTGTGCCCAAGAACAATTGCAACTCTGAGTTGGAGCTTGGTGATGTGGATGAAGATTACCAAATATTCTTAAATTCATATATGAATGGCAATTTAAAAGGAAAGCGTTGGAGTGTTAGGCAGAATTCACAAATTTCTGATCAGGCAATTAATACTCCTGTGGTGCAATTTGACATTGATGAAGATTACCAACTATTCCTGAATTCTGTTAGGATCATTGATGGCGATTTAGTGTGTATACTCAGAAAGATCACAAATAAATGCAATGTTGAGGGTGGCAGTAATTCCTCTGACACGGATCTAATTCTTCTAGAACCTCATCAAATTTGTGAAAACACTCCATTCGTTTCTTCAAAAATGTATGATTCATCTGTAAGTGTTTTTAACTTCATACAGTGTAACTTTATTATTCATGCCACACACATGCACCTTATTAAGCAATTTGCAACAACTATTTTATAACTTTTTGTCTTGGTATTTTTAGTGGTTTGAAAATGAAAAAACCCCAAGAGACAGCAGGCAATTTCCTGCTTGTGATCATTCTCTGTTTAGGAGAAGACTTATGGAATATCTTGAAAAGCCTTATGACCAAAAAGAGTGTGATGAATATATGCAAGAGGTACATTGTCGAAGGCCTAAGGATCGCCATTTTGAAACGCGGCAGGGGGTGGTTAAATCATACCCTGCATATGGTGTCAACAAATCATATCTTGAACGGTATCCTGGTAGGTCCAGTATCTTCTCAAGTTTTTCTGACTTTTCAGATATCCCTTTTTCATTTATAAAAATGGTAGCATGAAGTTTAATCGTAAGTTAACTATTCAATCAAGGTTCAATGGTTTTGATTTCACTCCTCACCTTTCACATTAAACAACTCTCAGTTGATATTCTGGGTGGACCAACAAGACTTAATTGGATGATAGTAAGATTAAATTACAGTCTCCGTCCCTATTGTCATAAAACCTACAACTAATCCATTGTATGTTTAT
This sequence comes from Ammopiptanthus mongolicus, assembly GCA_039655645.1. NCBI lineage: Eukaryota > Viridiplantae > Streptophyta > Magnoliopsida > Fabales > Fabaceae > Ammopiptanthus > Ammopiptanthus mongolicus. The sequence goes on along the minus strand of CM077348.1, from coordinate 16,321,341 downwards.
TTTCATTGTATAGGGATGGTGCATGTATTTGTCGAAAATATAACCTGGGGTGTCTGGAAATTTAATTTAATATAGGTTAGGTGTAATTTCCGAAACAACATAGGTGGAGAGTAATTTAGAACCTCTGGAGTAAATGTAATTTTCTCATGAACTAATGAATTATTTTATTATTGAAGTCAAGATATATCAATAGGGGAGCCCTTGGGTTCTCTAGTCAAGGTAGACCATGATACCTTTTATCCTTAGAGGGGCTCTTGAACCTGGATTCTGTGACTGAATATTATTGATTTTGAATCATCAGCGTATCCGGGTTAGATTTTACAGATGCAAGCATTATTAGTGTTTCTGAAAATATGTGGTCTGTGCCAGTTCTTAGGTTGCTTCTGCTTCATCTTGACTTTCAAGCGCTTGTATTCTCATTCTTGCATACTTTTGTCTATAATATTTTCATAGTCCTCCTTCAAATATTTGTTTTATCATTGTGCAGATGTAGCAAAAGCAATTGCTGAATTCAAGGACTCACGTAGGATTTTGTTTCTCTTACGTGGATTTTTTTTCTGGTTGCAAGTAAGCCAATAGTTTCATGTTCACATGATTTCTTGTTTTATTTCATTAATGTGTTGAATTTATTGCCTGTTGGAGTATTACTTCAATAAATTATGTTTCAGATTTTCAACTTGTTGAATGAGCCAACTTACTTTAGTGTTTATGGTTTACTTAGAGGTAGTGGGTTCTTTTATGGCTTCAAATTTAGAGTCTATTCTGGTTGTAATAATTGTTTAAAACCTGTGTGCTGCAAAGAAAGTCTAAGAGCGTTATATGGCCACACCTAAAAAGTTTCAAACTAGGATCTTTACTTACCCTTCACTTTTTATTGAGTGTACCTGCTTTATCATGTGTACCCCACAGATGCATGAAGGAAGGGTTTCTAGACAAGCATTGCTTTCTTTCCTTTGCTAAACATTCCCCTTAAGAGAGTCTATCATATCTGCTAGTGACTAAGGCATTGTGCAATGAACAATAATTTTGACAATGCCGCTAGCTACAACATTTAAAACATTTATTCAAACAAAATGGTCCACTTTGTCAATATTACTTTTGGGCACAAATTTGGGCCTGAACGATGGTTAGGTGAAGTCCTTCCTAATAGGGCAACTTCAAGATTCAAACTCTTGATTTTGCACATAAGGTTTGTATTAGGTTGTAGCACTGCGACCAAACACTGAGGATACTTTGTCTAGTTCTAACAGTCACGTGTGAACTATATTTTTGTACATATCATCTGCTAACCAATGTGAATTGCATGTAATGACAGGTATATTGATGTACTGGTCTATTCATTTTTGCAGAATTTGACCCACGATGGAATCTTTCGGCCTTGGCTTGACGAATCATGTTTGGAGATTTTACGAAAATTGTAAATATGGAATGTTGCTGATATCCAAGATTTGGAGGCTAGAGTTCAGTAAACTTTAATAGGTAACCAAGTTTATGTACACGTAAATTTATCCCTGAATTTTGGCCCAGTTGGTAAAATTGCCAGTGTTGTCCTCATTAGGAGCTCTTTTAGAGGGTGTTTGTTTCTGATTAATTATGTATAAAAAAGTTGATTCTGATGATAAAAGCTGTTTTGAGTGTGGAGTTGATATGTTTGAGAAAATATATGAAATCGTAAAACAGTTCTTTTCCCCTAAAAAGCGCAGTTATACACTGTAAGTTAGATTGTTGAGCATTATGATTATTTTGAAATCTGATTTTATGAAAAGCAAGCTTTGTTTTCCAATTTAACCCGTCCTTTCCGTTGAGCATGTTGAATGCATTTCCAATTACCTCATCCCTGTAATTATGGACTTGTATCAAGCCAGTAATTATGGACTTACTATAGCAGGTAAAAATTGGATTATTCGGTAAAATAAAACCCGGTTAGAAGGATTTGTTTGCAAAAAGAGTTACGAGTACTTAGTTTTAACTTGGAAACAAATTTTGTTACAGTAGTGCAATTGTTATTTTTGTTCGTATTTTTCGTCTTGCTCTTGCTGCGGCCATTAACACTCCTTCTAGTTCTCTATTATCCAAAGCTAATAAGTAATCAAGTACTCCCACCATTCCTTATCTTTGGTGTTTTTAGTTATTTCTTTTTGTTTCAAAACAATGAGTGTTTTATAAACCAAGGTATAATTAACCAATTTTTTCCATGTATACCTTTTTATATTATTAAGTCGATTTGCCTTTAACATACACCTGCTTAATTTATTTTTGGTTTAATTAAGTTTTTAGTTCCCAAAAAGTGAGTCAGTTTTGGTTTGGTCCCTGCACTTTTTTTTTGTGGTTTTGGTCCCTACAAGTTTCAAAACTTTGGTTTTGATCCTTATCTCACTATCCATCCGTTAAGTGCTGACGTGACTAACAAACCACCATGTCAGCACTGTCATGTAGGGACCAAAACCAATGGAAAAAAAGTGCAGAGACAAAAATCAAAACTGACTCATTTTTAAAGGACTAAAAACTTAATTGAACCTTGATTTTTTGACGAGGAAGAGTCTAACATACCTCTTTCACATGCCTAATTCATTTTTTTCTCTACCTATAAATTAGTAAATGCTTCTTTCTAGTTTCTATATAGTGTTGTAAATGTTTCTTTTTAGTTTCTATGTAGTGTTGTACATGCTTCTTTCTAGTTTCTATGTAGTGCAATTGGTATTTGTAAAACAATTAATGGTAGAAATAAGGATATTTTGGTACAAATATACGCAAATTAATGATTTCTTAATTTATGTGTAGAAATCTTAAAACACCACCGATAAGGAACCTAGGGAGTATTATATTATTTCTTTGTTTTTCCATAGCCATTCATAGATTAAATTAAAAGCTTAACAACCCCAGATCGTACTTTCACTTGATACTGAAAGATAATGCAATGCTCGATGTATCAACCATACAATGATAATGCTAAATGTTCGATACCATACATATTCTTCATCTTGGAAAAATAAGTACACCCTTGCTCAACCAAGCCACTATGGCTGAATGCATATATGAGAGATGAAGTTAACACCGTCTGGCCTAATTCCAGACTCCTCCATCAAATGAAAAGGTTGTATTGCATCTTCTCCATGACCGTGAGCCTCATCAAAAGAGCCATTATGAGCAAACCTAGCAATCATAGTGCTCCAAGAAACATCATCTTTCAGAGGCATTTTAGAATGAAAGAAAATCTTGTCTTCCTAATTCAAGCTCGCCTGCTTTAGCATAACCACATCCCCGGACCTAAAAGACGTTGTGACAAGAGTGTTCCACATGAGAACATTTGGTTCAGACATTTCCTCAAACACGTGTCTTGCGGAGTTAGAATTCCCGCATTCGGCGTACATACTGATCAGCGACAAGCTACAAGACAAAGGAACCCTGTAAACAGCAACAATACTCGACATCTACAGAAGCCAAGCAGATTCCAGGTGGAGGCGTTATCGTTGAGATCCGATGAGAATGATGACAAAAACTGGCTAAATAACTAAAATAAAAATTGCAATACTAATAGGACCAAAAAATAAATAAACATATATGCATAATATAAATGTAAAACTAGTGTTAGAGACTTGTAAATAAATATAAAGTTTTTAATGTAACCTGATAAACAGTTTGCAAGTAATTTATCTAACTATAAATTGATTATTTTTTTCTATGACATCAACAATGGAGACATAAGGCACCACCCATATATCCTATTTTAATGGTACCACCATAAAACTCGCCCTTGTATCAATGTCACCCCCCCCCCCCATCCAATGAAGGAATATCTCTTTTTTCTCTCTTCCGTATCCATACATAGTGATGTTACTTATATTCAAGAACTCTCAAATACACTCTTACATATAGGGAGTGTTCGCGGATCGGTTCGGTTTTGGACATCAAAACCATTCGATCCAAAAAGTAAAACATCATGCGGTTCGATTCGGTTTGCATCTTTAAAAAAATCCGAACCAATCCGATCCAATTAAATGCGGTTTGGATCGGTTCGGTTAGTTCGGTTAGTTAGGTTTGGTAAAAATAAATATGATGAATTAAATGTGGTTTGCCTTCTTTCCACCCTTCTAATTTATTTCATACTACTACGGTACAAAGCCATAAATCAAGCAAACAGTGTGTCTTTTGTTGAAGACAATATTCTTGCTACTTAGACAAATATTTGTACATACAAATACATTCTATGTCAAGCAATAAATATTCCGAAAAAACTAACTTCTATATATTTGATTCTTTTGAAAATGAAAAGTTACTAAGTTAAGCCTAAAGAGTAAGGATGGTCCAAAAAGAAAGTTTCAGACTACAGTGAGTGATCAATGGTGTGCAGTGTGCGTGGGTAGTAAAATGCAAAAGGCAACGTTATATTACATGAATCAATTTGGTTGCGATTCGGTTTCAGGAAAGCAAACCGCAAACCGAACCGAACCGATCGGTTCTCATCAAATGTTATCCAAAAAAATCCAAACTGAGTCGGTTTTTGTCGGTTTTCGGTTAATTTGGATCGGTTTGCGGTTTTTTAGCGGTCCAGTTTGGATATGAATACTCTACTTACGTATAGATACATATAAGATGGAGATTGTCTTCTCCGTCGATATTTTTCCATACCTATCAAGAGGCTTCGGCTACAATTTGAGGGCCAAAGCAAATTTTTGTAACCTAACAGTTATGTATCACGACTGAAAAAAAGTATAATAATCATTTTGACATATTTTCAAGTTATGATGAAAAAATAGTACAATTTTATTTATTTTTTAAATGCAAAAAAACTAATAAACAAGATAAAAAAATTGTAATTAAAAAGGTTATATGTTAATAAAAATCAAACATTATTAATCTAAACAAACAATTTCATAACATTTTTTTTGTAGTTTCACTACATAAAAGATTTTTTTACACAATTCAAACGAAACAGGTTATCTTAAAATCGCCTTTCAGTAAATTATTTGTTATCGTCGTGCGGAAATTTTTGGTGTTTAGCCGTTTAGTCGGCTAATCCGCGTAGCTGATAATGATTCCCCTTTTATGAAAGAGGCTCTGTTTCTCAGCTATGGGTTTTTAGACTACTCCAAAGAGCGTCTAGTGTAGAAGTTGAACTATGAAACTAAGGTTGCATAAAGTAAAGAAATGCGATAAAAAAAAGTAGAGATAAAAAGTAAAGGCTTGTGTTTGATTGAGTGTGTTCGTGTCCTTAAACAATCTATACAACTAGTATTTATAGACTTAGACTACCTAAGAAACCTATACTAACATTGTTTGCCACGTTCTTAACCCACTAACTCTCATTTTACATCATATAAAATCATGGCTAACAATAAAAATTTAGGTAACTACTCACTCGGCTAAGTTACAATCTAAAAAGCACTTGGTCAGCTAATTTATTAACTGTCCCATCAACTTACCACGTCCTCCATAACCCTATTTTCAAGGAAATAGGCCCTTATGCACGTTCTTGACTTGGTCAACTCATAAAATTCACATATATGCTCAATCAGCTAAGTTATGGGCAAAAATCCACTAAATAGGCTAAACTGTCCATTAGCTGACCATGTTCTCCATATCCCTATTTTTAAGGGAATGAGTCTTCAACCACGTCCTGGACTTGGGCAACTTATGGAACGCCCATAATAATATAAATAACTGCCCAATCAGCTAAGTTATGGAGCAAAACCCACTTCCTCGGCTGATTGTATTATTAGCTGATCATGTCTTCCATATTCCTAATTTTAAGGGAATGGGGGTTCATGCATGTTTTTGACTTGATCAACTCATAAACTGCCCTGGATTACAGCTGATCAGCTTCTATCTTCTTTTTCTCTCTCCAAAACCACCTTCAACTTCATCCCAAAAATCTAGGAAAGTGGTTAAATGGATGAAACTGCTTTTGACTTCTTCCTTTTCTGAATATTATTAAAGCCTTGGACCAATTTAATCAACATCCACACGAGCCCATTAAAGCCCAAAAAACAGCCTCCAAGCCCATCTAGACTTAACAGCTACGTTCAGCTGATTCTACACCAACTGATTCTGCATCAGCTAAATCTCCTCAGCTGTCCATCTTAATTGAGTCATTATGTTTGGTTCAACTGATCTCAATCAGCTGATATTTTATTTAGCCGATTCCGAGTTAGCCGATCATGATTTTGCCATTTTGTTTCGGCTGATCTGGACTCGGCTGATCATAATTTAGCTGATCAGAGAATATTTGCATTCTGGCCAAATGGCCCAAACATGATTCCGCCAATTATTTTTTGGTGTTAACAATTGCCCCCTGCATCTTTTAGCTGACGACAAGAAGAGGAAGCTGAAATATGTATTATGTTGGCCGAACTTCTTTCTTCCCGCTGCCCCACTCTCGACTAATATGACTTTGTTGCATATGAAAACTTAATCTTCTGGAACAACTAGGTTTGCAGATAGTAGACTTAAATTCCAAAATGACACTGCTAAATGCCCCCCAACTTCATAGGATCCAGCTGATTTAGGAGACTCCAATATTATAAAGACATTGGGTTTGCAGATAGTAGTCTTATGTTGCCGATTCGGCACATAGCTAAATGTCCTCCCACTGTGCCTTGTTCAATTGTTATACCCTTCCGTTTCCATTGCTTATGCCTCGGCTATTTCTATTTACCTTTTGATGTAAGAAATAGTAAGCCAGACATTGAAACCATGTTAGTGAATTCAGCTGGGAATAAATTTGTATCAGCCGTGATTTCAGCTACATCCTTCTCAGCTAAACTTGGATCTTTCATCCTTCAAAGCCTTTTGGACAAGATTTTCCTCAAGCTTTCGGCTGCCATGACATTAGCTGCCTAATTACTATGATAATCAGCTGTATTTTCAGACACATCATAATCATCAGTAGGGACTCTTTCCAAGTTAGATCTGTCTTGTTGCTTCTCTAGAATGATGCGCTCAATCGTGGAAGCTTTGGTTGTCAGTTGACTCAAGTCTGAAAATTCATGGGCAAGCAATTCTTCTTTTATATGTGGAAGCATGTTACCTACAATTATGGCAGTATATTCAGCTTCTGGAAACCATATCGTGCATTTGTTACTCAGCTTCCTGAATCTTTCTATGAAGTCAGCAGCCGTCTCATTATCTTGTTGTTCCAAACTTATCAGGTCGGCTGTTGTAACTTCAGGATGAGGTTTATAAAACCTATCATGGAGGCACCTTTCCATGTCTGCCATGTTTTGTACAGAATTAGGAGGCAATGACGAATACCAAATGAAGGCTACCCCTGTCAATGACAAAGGAAATAGTTGCAGCTTGTAGTACTCATTCTGATTAGCCTCTCCACATTGGGCACTAAATCTGTCAATGTGCATGCCATCTTCTCTTAAGAAAGTTGAGAAATTCGGGGTCTTAAACCCTCTTGGTAATGGCATCATTCTGTCCACCCACTCTGAATATGGCTTTCTATACACAGAACTATCTAAAGGCCTTAGTTGCATGCCAAAGTACCTTCTCATAGTCTCAGCTATTATGCTGGGATCAATCAGCTGAGGGACAACCGGTCTATTCTCAACCATTGTCAGCTGGGTAAAAATCGGTAATGGGGTTGGAGATGGACCTGACTGTCTTGATTGGCTAATTCAGAATCGGCTAAGTACAATATTAGCTGATTGAGATCAGTTGAACCAAACATAATGACTCAGTTAAGATGGACAGCTGAGGAGATTTAGCTGATGCAGAATCAGTTAGTGTAGAATCAGCTGAACGTAGCTGTTAAGTCTAGATGGGCTTGGAGGCTGTTTTTTGGGTTTTAATGGGCTCGTGTGGATGTTGATTAAATGGGTCCAAGGCTTTAATAATATTCAGAAAAGGAAGAAGTCAAAAGCAGTTTCATCCATTTAACCACGTTCCTAGATTTTTGGGATGAAGTTGAAGGTGGTTTTGGAGAGACAAAAAGCAGATAGAAGCTGATCAGCTGTAATCAAGGGCAGTTTATGAGTTGACCAAGTCAAAAACATGCATGAACCCCCATTCCCTTAAAATTAGGAATATGGAAGACATGGTCAGCTAATAAGACAATCAGCCGAGGAAGTGGGTTTTGCTCCATAACTTAGCTGATTGGGCAGTTATTTATATTATTATGGGCGTTCCATAACTTGCCCAAGTCCAGGACGTGGTTGAAGACTCATTCCCTTAAAAATAGGGGTATGGAGAAAATGGTCAGCTGATGGACAGTTTAGTCTAGTTAGTGGATTTTTGCCCATAACTTAGTTGATTGAGCATATATGTGAATTTTATGAGTTGACCAAGTCAAGAACGTGCATGAGGGCCTATTTCCTTGAAAATAGGGTTATGGAAGACGTGGTCAGCTGATGGGGCAGTTAATAAATTAGCTGACCAAGTGCTTTTTAGGCTGTAACTTAGCCGAGTGGGTAGTTACCTATATTTTTGTTATTAGCCATGATTTTTATATGATGTAAAATGAGAGTTAGTGGGTTAAGAACGTGACAAACAATGTTATTATAGGTTTCTTAGGTAGTCTAAGTCTATAAATACTATTTGTGCAGATTGTTTAAGGACACGAACACTCAATCAAATACAAACCTTCACTTTTTATCTCTACTTTTCTTTATCGCTTTCCTTTATCGCATTTCTTTACTTTATGCAACCTTAGTTTCATAGTTCACCTTCTACACTAGACGCTCTTTGTGGTAGTCTAGGAACCCATAGTTGAGAAACAGAGTCTCTTTCTCAGCGTAATCGCTTGAACACAAAAGGGGAATCATTATCAACTATGCGGATTAGCCGATTAAAAAGCTAAACACCAAAAATTTCCGCACGACGATAACAGTATCTAAACACAAAATTGATTCTATTATTAAAACAATAATCGATTATTAAAATCTATTTTTCAAAGACTCTATTACAAACTTTTAGTTTCGGGACTTACTTGAAAATTCTCAAATAGCTCAGAGACCAACCGAGTAATTAAACAATTTCTTAATTCTCTTGTTCCTATTCCAACACAAGTTACCAAACATGGATTATTTACGAAAATGGATTCTCTCCATCCAAATTTTCCCTCCATCCTCTCTATAGCTAAATGTTAACCGTAGGATTAATCCAACGACTAAGGGTTTGTTTGCTACAGATTATGAAGAAATGATTTTCATATAAAATAATTTAGAGTGCGCTTCTTTAAGATTATTTGATGATAAAAATCATTTTTTTAGTTAAAAATCATTTTTAGTGATTTTAATTGTATTTGTTTAAGATTTTTTAGGAAATCATTTTTTTAAAAAATCATTTCTATGGATAAAATGAGAAGCTATTCTCATTAGCTTCTCATTAAAATATGATTTTATAGAAGAGAGAGAAAATATGTTTGTTATAGATTATAAAAAACTGATTTTCACATAATCTCTAAATTATTTTATATGAAAATCATTTTTTCATAATCTGTAACAAACATATCTTCTCTCTCCTCTATAGAATCAGATTTTAGTGAGAAATTAATGGGAGTAGCTTCTCATTTTAATCATAAAAATGATTTCCTAAAAAATTTTAAACAAACATAATTAAAATCATTAGGTAGATCTCTTCCTCACCGTTAGATTAATGATATTTGACTCAAGTGAGGATGGAGGGATCACTCCGTTGAAACCAAGGAGGAGCAACTTGTGGAAATGATTGACTGCTGTACGTAGGCTGGGAACGAAATGACATAAATTGGGCTTTTAAATTTTATCTATGCACGTTCATTATATTTTTTGCTAAATTATAAAAAATTATTAATCTTCGTGCATTACTTCCAATAGTATAGTTTCTAAAATTAATCTAACTGTTCACAACATATATTTATCACAAATCACACTGTAAGATTTGGATGCAAGGCACTCGTAGTATATTAAAATTGGACGAGTCTTAGGCGAAAACTTCGTTATTATTGTCATCACACCATTATGATGTGCACAATCTCTCAATATCCGGAAGCCCCTTGTACAAGTCATTGAAGCCACGCTCCCTAAACTTACTGGCTTAAACTGCACCTAAAATAACCAAAAAATCTTTCCAGTAAATCCTTACTAACCACCCAAGAAAAGACAATTTCATCATATCTTATAATTATACCGACTCACTTGGCACACCCTATTATACACGACATTGCAAGTGGAACAAAAGACTGGAAAGTAAACTAAGTTTGCCGAACTTTCATTTCTCTGAAAGATATTGATATAGTGAAGTAAAAACGGCATCTTAAACATCCTCGCTCGTAGTATATCAATCATGTCAAAAGAAAGTGGTGCTGGTAGTGGTACATTGAGTTTCGAAGCTCAAGATTCTCAAAATTCTACTAGTTTTTATTTCTCTATACTCCAGATGTTATTGTACAATGGTAAGTACATAAAAATAAAGGGGAAGGGGAAGATTGACCTGAGCACTCAAAATCAATGTAGAAAAAGAAAAAAAAAAAAAGAATTGAAAAGAAAAAGACTCCGCATTATCTAAATTACCTCATTTACAACTGCCACCCTCCGGTCTCCCACCACTTGCCTAAGCTTGCAGGCTACTGGACTGAGGTGATTATGATGTTAATTTTGATTTCATTATAAGAAACGGTTTAATATGTTCATCAAAATTTTCCAACTGTAAATCCAAAGAATCACTGTCAAACAATGATGCTTGTTCAAATGATTGATCAACGCTTTCTACAACTTCTCCATCAACATCAAGGCCGATGTAGTCGGGAAGTTCTTCAAGGTCATCATTCTCTAGACGTTGCCTCTGAGCCACCATGATCCCAGGTTCAGAAAAATCGGGAAGTTCTTCAAGGTCATCATTCTCTAGACGTTGCCTCTGAGCCACCATCATCCCAGGTTCAGAAACATCAATGGGAGTAGAACCAAAGTAACGTCCTCTACTGTTCTGATCTCCGGATCTCTTCCTTTTCTTTCCCTTACTTTGTCTTTTGGGGTGGTGAAGCTTGCATTTGGATCCTTGAGTACAGGTCCCTGTTGCTTCAAAAGTAGGACAGACATAGCTGTGCTTCTTCCGACACTGAGACCACATAAATTAAGGAGGATAAGTGTGGGATCACAACAAGGGGAAGGTGGTGGAGGCATGTAAATACGAAGGAGGATAGTTACTGAACAATGCAACGATTTTCCTAAGAGGAAAGAACTATTGGAAATTAAAGACAAGGGATTATAATTTAACGCCCCCCAAAAAAATACACTTGGCAATATTAGAGAACATCATCGGACTTAGCAATCAAACAACCAGGGAAAAGGACTGCAGGCCTAAACTGACAAGTCACATCAAACTCAATTTGAACCCCATAACTACCACAACTACAATGAATCATCAGATAAAAGTACACACCATTCTTTAGACATAGAAGTGTAAATAACATTCATATGCACAGAAGTTGATTTACTTAATTGCAGCAAAGACGCGGAAATTCAATATTCAAATTATCCAGAAGGTCGACAGGAAATTAAACATGATTGGTTAATACCTCATTCCCATCAGCACAATAACCCTTAAGAAATCCTTCACAAATAGATGCCTTAGGGTTCACATTGACATGTCTATATGGGCAATCTCTGTTTGTGCATAAGCCTGCCATGAAATTTATCAGAACCATATTTTCACATTATCCACTTGATGAAAGAAAACTTTATATAATGCACCTTGCAAAAAATAAGAACAATCTGGCATTCTCTCTGGAATAACCTGCACAACAAATCAAAAATTAACCTCTGAGTTTAGACAAATCAGTAAGCAGCATACCACATTGAATTCCTTTGACCCGATATTTAACAAAACCTCATGAGTCAATTTGCAGTTGGTAGTAGAACATAAACCATTCAGGAACTTAGTACAGACAGCGATTTTAGAAGGATCATGAATATAAGGACACTTCCCACCATCCTTGTTACATTTCCCAAATCTTGTAAAAAACTGACAATACTTCTGCCTTCGAGCCAACCGCTGTCTGGCAGTGTGCAAACTCCATCTAACTTTTTCATTTGCCAATTTTCGAGTTCGTTTCTTTGGATCTCTGATAAGTTGATTACCATTCCCAATTCGGACATATCTGCAAAATGTGGATGGCAATCATTTGAAACAATCGTATAAGATATAAAAGCCAATGAAAAAGAACAATGCACATACTCGTCATTTCCAATCACTAATCTCCTTGGAATGTAAGCTCTTTTGGCAGTCAAACCTGAATGGATAGAAGCAGAGGACAGGGATTCATCATCTACAAAGAGCATTAAGCAAAATAACCCGTTAACTTGCTGGGAAAAAGATAACAAAATATTCCAAACAATATAATGTCAGCAAAAGGAGAAATGAAAATGAAAGGAAAGAACGAAAAAGGCCATAAATCTGAAGTATTCCTGGCATGGTAACTGTTGAAATAGAGAAAACAGAGGCATATGATGCTGAAACCGTGTGTCAACTACACAGCGGAGACTCTATTATATAGACTATGAGTAAATCAAAATACAATCATGATAATAATGACTAATTAAAACAAAGGAAACAAATGATATCCCATAATCCTAATAATCCTAATTACCTATAATTAGGAGATAATATATGATACTCTTAAGATATTATCAAATATTCTAATTGTCGAAAAAGACAATTGGCACCATAACAGACTATTGCTGTGCAGTATTGTATACAAAATAAGCGACAAGGACAATTTGAGGTTACAAGAATTATACATTTGCTATTTCTTCCTGCATCTTAACCATCATATACACTAAAGTTTGATACTTCACATCATATCTGGAAGCAACTATTCAACTCACTGATTCAGAAACATTTGCATGAGAAAAGAGGGCAAAGCACTTTGGAGGTGTGCAATGTATGTTGTAATTTAATGCTTACGAATAGAAAGGAATGGCAAATATTGCTGCTACGTCTACTATGAGATAAACTGTTTCTCTTAGCATCTTTATAGTGCTCAGCTAATGGCTATTTCAAAGAGAATTCTTTGTTTGACAAGCAAAGAAGATAACAACCGACAAAGATTGCTTAGTAGATGTGTTTTGTTCTAAGGAGGATTTCTAATCCTTTGTTTCTGTACACATTTATTTCTCCCATCTGATAATGTTTCTTCTTGATACAAGGGAAACAAAAGGCTCAGAAACCATAATACCTTACAAATTTGTCCTTAAGCAACAGGAGAAGGAGATTCCATCATTTCTAAAGGACATAGTTAATCATTCAAAGGTTCAAAAATCACAATTCACCAAGATACATAATATCAAAACATATAAATTACAAATTTGTAACCCGACCTGAACATGACTCTAATATCAAACTTCACCTATGGTGAATATCTAAATAATGTGAAAATGTGTCCACTTGCCATCAGCACATCATACCTTAGGAACTTATCCTTAAGTGATCAGATAGGCCATCATTCCCAAAGGAAATCATTAATCATTCAAACGTTTAACAATCACCAAGTTGATAGTTGATATGTGATACCCTTTTGGCAAACAAAACATACTAAGAAATGTAGAGAATGCAATGCAAGGCACAAGTACAATGGTTTAGATAAAAACGTTGACCACCTGAAATCCTCTGAAGTGTCCGCCTGGAAGGATCCATTCTGTAGCGAACTGAACCAATACGAAATATCCGTTCTCCTACACAATCAACCACTACTTTCAAAGTCAGAGTAACAAACAAATATACTTAATACACGGAGCATAAATAAGTTTCAATAGCAGTAGGAAAAAACAAAGATAGTCTGCAGCATTATAATATGAAAAACACTCATGGAAAGAAGGCTTCCTACTCTTTGCCTGAGAACCGATGCAAGCCGCATCTTCTTGCTCTCTCTTTTTCCTCTCTACTGCAGCAACAGCGAGTGTGGCTTCCTGAAATGATCATCAGAAATTGTACGAATAATAGTTAAGAAAGATCTATTTCACTTTAAATAAAACATACCTAACGAAAGGAAACTAAAATGAAAAAAAATGCCATGGTACCAAAAGTCAAGCTAACCTCATTTGCTTGCTTAGAGTGCTTCTCAATGGATTTTGACCATTTTAAACTAGACCCACCAACACCTAAAACCTTGGATTTCCAGAGAGAAAACCCGTGGGTGGACCTAGTGTAAATAGTATCCCTCTTTCTCAACAGAAGCAACTTCTTGCTGAAAGACAAACAGTAATTGAATATTGCGGAGGCACACAGCCAAACGAGTGGGAAAAAAACATAAAGTAAGCAGTAACAAATGCTCAAGTACCTGATTGCGGATAAGGAACTATTATTGGAGCTTGAAGCATAATTATGAATGAAGCTTCTTAAATATGTTGCTCTTTTCCATGGAAACAAGTTAGGTAAAACCTTTTGATAATGCCGTGAGTCACTATCACTTTTGGAAGAATTTCCCCCCCGAAGTGTCCACACTAATGAGGCTCTTAAAGGTCTGCATGAATTCCCAGCAGCTGCAAATGAAATCTACAGTTAAATCTTTCTCTAACCACTGATAAAGTGAAAAGGAACTAATAAATGGAACAGCACTCAAAAATAGTGAGTTAAAGCACAGCGGCTGAGAATGACAGGCAACAATAGCAAAATCACTCCACTATCAGCTCAAAACACACACACACAAAGGAAGAAAATTAAAAAAGAAGCCATATAAGAGAAGTTGAAGAGACATTGAATAGCAAATTGCAAAGCTGATATTTGAAAGAACATGCAATTTCTAACTAACACATCAGAGGGGGAAAACATGAACATGAGACAAATATCGGATAAGTATGTCTAGCAAGTAGCAACTAATAGAAGGGTGGGAGACAGCAGATACATTACTGCAGTTCTTAACAAATAAAGTACAGTATTCAGGCTTAACATATCTACTGTGGCCTCAAAGCACAAATAAGCCCATCCATTGTTATATCCTGTCCAAGTCTGATGAAACTCATCATTTCATAAAAGCACAAGTTAGAGGGATACATTCATTAGATAACAAAATAAGTTAAAGCATACCTTTATGTGACCGCCTCTTACTAAACCTCCTGTTGCAAAGAACCTTACAAGCCCCTTGCCCGTCAGAATTTACAGTGCTATTGGGCATCACAACTGTCTGGTTGATACGACTTTCAAATGTAGACCTAACTAATTGATTTTTACTCCTCTTGTAGTAGCCATCAGTGAAGGCTGTTTGAGCCTTGTCATCAGTAGAGACAGAAACATCATGAGAATTTGAAGTTGCAACCAACTGATTTGTTTTGGGCTTTATATATACTATTCTCTTTGTGTTCAAAGAACAAATATTCTCATCATTTGCTTCAACGTGACTCTCTCCGCTGTTAGATGGACCATTTTGATTGTTGGGATTTTCACAATGCTTCATTGCATCTTCAGAAGAGTTTGGTGCATCATTGATTTCTATAAACTTCCTAGGATCTGATGCAATTTCACAGCAAACACTGGAAGGAGGTTCAACCAACGGGGAAGATATATTTTCCTCTGATCTGGTGTCAATGAGAACTGGAGGTGTTCTCTGCCTCTGCTGAGGAGCATTTGCTGCTCCTGCTTTCAAGATTGGTTCTGTCACATCAACCCTGCTTTCAGATCTGGTGTTTTTTGGTAATTCATCTAAACCGAAAGAAGGTGCCTGATTAGCAGAGGAGATTTGACGTAAAGCAGAAACTGGAGTAGGTTTCCTTACTAGACTGTTACCTTTACGGATGTAAAAGGTATGATTATTCCCTTTCCTTTCTAGAATTGGCTTTTTGGGAGGAATTGTTCCTACCGAAGGCTTGATTCCAGGTAGAGAAGCAGGAGAAGTATTAAATGCACGATGCCAAGTTCGAGGTTTTGATATATGAGTTGAAGAGGCAGATGTCTTTATCTTTGACTTTGAAAAGGTGAAAGAATGACCCTGGAAAGTTTTAAGAATGACACCACCTGGCTCATTTTTGCTCCCATTCAATTCTGAACCATATGAATTCAGACCCTGTGTTGTATCTTTAGAATAAACTTGGGATGATGCTGTACAATTTAAAATCCTTCCATCGGGTACTTCAGACGTCATCCCTTTAGAACACATATTTGATAGTGCATCAGGCGCATCCTCAATCAATTCACCATCTGAATTACTGGTAGTGACTTCATCACCATCAGCAGGAGACATAAGGTTCTGCTGAGTAAATAAATCATCGTTCATATTGAGATCATTAGATTCCATATCAGCACTGGGAGATCTTTGCACAAGGTCTCTATATCGGTAACTTTCTTCAACAGCCGGTAAATCAGTCTTTTCTCCCTCAATATTTCCAATAACCAAAATGTCAGTTTGAGTACTACTTATAGGCACAATTGGAATATTATTTTCCTTTTGCTCACATTGCAACATGGAGAACTGATCATTGGGAATGGCCAAGTCCTCACACAGTGAATAAGAGGCAATGTCTGAGTGCTGTAATTCCAATCGATCAGAATTCATGGTTTCCCTATTTGCATCCTTAGATTCAAAAGAACCTCCAACCAAAATACTGTCAGACAATTTAGCAATATCCTCTGAATAAGGCATTGACTGAGCAATAGACAAAATACACATGCTTGACAATGCACCTTCTTTCTGATGTGCTTGGTCATCACTGAAACTGATAGGAACTTCTGCACAAGATGTGGTAACCACAATCGCATCGCTGAATTCAGATTGACATGGAGTGAAATTTGGGTGGCTAGCAGTGACTTTCTTCCTTTTAGAAACTGGTGAAACCTTATTTGCATCATCATTGCCATTATTTCCAACATAAAATTCAGCATCTGAAATCTGTACTTTCCCATGTAAAGCAGTGACCTCATCTACAATAGACTGTGAGTTAAAATCCAAGCTTTGAACTGATCTATCTAAAACGTCTGAAGGACATGGATCCTTCAACGAATTTGAGGCTCTATCAACATCATTTGCATGGCTAACAGGATTTACCGGGTCTGGAGATATGCCCTCCTCCATCTTTGAACTCAAAATTTTTAAATGAGTCATAACTTCTCTCTCTTCTATCTCATTAGTATTCCCTTCATCAAATCCAACTGAAATATTAAAATTTGACAATGTTTTGTCTGTGTCACAATTCTGAGGGGATATGGTGGCATCACCAAGAGTCACCTGCTTTCCAGTATCACAATAGTGAACAGTGAAACTATCTTCTGAATTAGCAGATCCATTATCAGAACCCTGCATCAGTACACTGGCATGTTGTATGCAATCGGGACCTTCTTCTATCCTAGTTTTTCCTGAACTCGAAAAAGCAACCATTCCACTGTTTGACACAGGGATGGCTGTATCTGGATTTTCTTCCAAAATAGCATATTGAGTGATTGTCGGGGTCTTATTTTCACAATATGCCGTACCAACAATGCCATCATTGCCACTGTCAGAAACTGTGAAATTCTCTTCTGAACCTGTAAGATCATTGGAATTCAAGCCATAAACCCTATCATTGGCAGAATTATATGTATTTATAAGATCTGTGTTAACTGTATTATCAGCGGAACTAAACAATCTGCAATTCATTTCATCCCCTACATCTACAAGATGCCTATTCTGTGGGCATACTACATTTGAATAGTTCCCAAGTGATAGAGACACTTCATTCTCGCATAATTGCTTATTATCATAAACCATGTGATTGATTTCAGAAAAAGTACTTCCATTTGATGATTTAGTAACCTCGTCGGTATTTGGCATGCTAAGCAAGTCACGGACAGAATTATTTGCATCTAAACAATCAGAATCAATATGTTTATCTTCATTACTAGAAGAAACACAAGATGGAGAATATGAAATGTTTCCGCCTCTTTCAAACCTGGCTAATTTCCCAATATCAGAATCTTCATCAGTCTTACATTCTTGTGAACTGGAATGTGGCCCCAAACTCAGGCTAAGCAGGGATAAATCTTCCTTTTTGTCTTCAGGCAACACATTCACTTCATGTGGTAAAGAGTGCAAACAGTCTGTCATGGGCTCTTTGTCAACAGTGGTGCTTTTCTCCTTCAAGGAAGTTTCTATTTTGTCAGGACCAGAGGAATTTTCTAATCTAAGTGTGACACTATCTGTTTGCACAGTTCCAGGAAGCATATTTGCTGATAGTGAATTTGACACAGTTGAAATAGGATTTACAACAACTTTTTTCACAACTCTTTTAACTATTTTTTTCTTCTTGACAACCCTTGGAGAAGATTTCCCAGAACAAATATTGGTAATTTCATTTGAAAGTGCCACCTCATCTTTACCATGATGGTTATTGGTCACACTGGTGCAAGGTGGAGAACTAGTATCAAAAACCTTCTTCTGCAAGCTCAGGTCCTTGACAGAACTAGAGGTGTCATTTGATTTGCATGGTGAGCTATTTAAACTTAGAGTACCAATAGATGGTTTAGCCAGTTGTAAACCAGAACAATCACTGTCAGAGGCCAAAACCTTTTTTCTCTTTTCTGTAGAACATAAATCTGTATCAGAAACAACAATGGCTGAACTTGAAGGTGCCACAATAGCCTTGGCCACCAGAGAATTCGATTCAAAAGAAATATCAAGTTCGACAGGACTTCCTTCTCTTTCTTCTGTTTTCATCCCATGACCTAAATATCCATGTTGCTCCTTACCCCTGAAGAAATTATTGTTAGAGTCAGCAGCATAGCCAGTATTATAACGTAACTGCTCATTGTCGCGGTTCCTATGATTCGGTTTTACGGTCTGAATCCTAAGAAGAGCACTCTTCTTCTGTATCTGTTTGTGTGGAGGAGTGCGAGTAAATTCATGACCACACTCCCTGTTGCTGTTCCCTCTACCAGTGTACCTAGTACCAAGTTCAGAACCATAATAATCTCGTTTACCAGACACTATCCTAAAATCATTGCCATTCCCATTCCCAGCAGCAGCAATCTCATTATTGCCGAATTCGAACGACGAATCATGCAATTCTCTAGGTCCCTTCCTATCATTGACCCACCTCTTGCTTTCACCATGTCCGTCCCTTCTGGTAACCCTAGATACGTCACCCTCACATTCCACACTACTATATAAATGAACATAACCACCAGGTTTCGAATCAACATCTATATCCCTGCGATGGTAATTTGAATTTCCATCGCCGCCTCGACCCCACACAAACTCTTCTCTTTCCCTAGGGTTTCCCTCGTAGTTATCGAGACGTTCCATTCTCAACCTGGAACTCCCACCGTCGGGATCATACCGAAGGTTATCGATGGCCGGATACTGTGGTGGCGGCGGAACGGCGACGCGATCCACCGGGCGGTGATGCAATTCACGGTCGAAATCGACGGTAGGGTAATTGCGCGGCGGCGGATAGTCGGAAACAACCCTAGGGTTAGGGTTCCATGAGGTTTGGTCAAAATCGGGGAAAGCGCGGCGTGGAAGGGGGTTTTCAGGGAGGATCCGATTGGAGAGCCTGGGGGAATGAGCATAGGCGTGATGGTGGTTGGTTGGGATAGGGCGTTCTTGTTCGTAAGGGAATTGGGATTGATAAGGTGGAGGGTTGTAAGGTAGGGGAGGAGGAGGAGGAGGGGTATGGATGCTGCGGTGCTGAGGCGGTGGAGGAAGGGTGGGTGGCGGAGGGAGGTGGTTAGGATTGTGATGATGGGAAGGGAAAGAAGCGTACCTTGTACGGTGCTGGTGGTGGTGATGAAGAAAGTGGGAGTGGTGTTCATCCATGATGATTGATGATTTGTGATTGACGAAACTTTGAGATTGGAGATTGTTGTATTGTGGTTATGGTGGCGATTGGATCAGATGAGATCCACGACGGCGATGACACTGTGTGGTGTGAACTTCTCTTTCTTTCTTTCTTGTCTTGAACGACGGCGTTTCAGTTTGCGATACCGTTCGATGAAACTGAGAGGAAGGTGCGCTCTCAATTCTTTTTTCACTTATTTATTCAATTATTGGTTTCGCTACGTCACATGGTGGAAAATTGGAAACCCTGTCTGTGTCAAAAGATTTGAAGCAGTTTAGCAAATATTAGGTTGGGTGGAATGTGGATCCGGTGTTCCATCAGTTTGAAATAGTTTATAAAAAATTTATCAAAATAGTTTATTAAAATATGTAAATAGTTTATGATTTTTTTTATAAATCCTTTTTATTGTATTTTTATAAGCTTGTCAAAGAAGCTTATGTCCATAAGCTTGTCAGAGAAGCTTATTTTCAAACGCATCTTTAATTAAGTTGTTTATCCAAACACACATTTATTGATATGTATTATGAGTGTATAGATTTTTTTCATTGTCAACCAATCATAAATTATCATATTGTTAAAAATATTTAACTTTTATCATAATTATTTTAAAAAATAATTTATGATTGATTATAATGATTTTAAGATAATTATGATAATAGTGAATTTTTAATAATTAACGGTGTAAAAACTCTTTAGTGCATGTCCATTAAATCTTATTTTTTCACCAACATTTAATTTTAATTTTTAATCTAAGATGTGGGTGATTACATCGTGTTAGATAGTGTTTGATAAAAGTTTTATTTTAATATTCTCGGAAATATGAGTATGAGAATCAAAGTTTCAAAACTCTTCTCGGAAATTGATTGCTTGACTTTCAATTAAACAATCAAAACTATTCTAAGTCATAAAAGATGTTCAAGAATACAATTAGTGAATGAAAGTAGAAAATTCTATTCCCAAGTATAAAGGTGGGAAAGAAACATTCTTGAGAATGAGATTCCCGAAAATATAATTTTCCTGATAATAAAATATTCAATGAACCAAACGTCACCTTAGATAAAAAAAACATATAATATTTTTAAAGACAGATTTAGGTATTTATTTATATTTTAAATTAAATTTATATAATTAATTATTATCTAAAAAATTTATTATTTTATATAAATTAAATTATGTTCATGAAAAGTATTAAAATTATTAAATTTACTAATAATTAAACTAAGCATAATAATTATGTAAATGTTAAGTGGTAAGGATGGGACAAGGTCCGAATGCTAAGCCGACACTCGTGGCCCATCCCTACGCCCAGCCCCAGGTCAAGGGATAAGGACCACCCTACCAAAAAATCACTCAGCCTACACCACCGAGTAATTTTTGGAATGACTTTTAGAAAACAAAAAATGTTTTCCATGGAGCTAAAGCATTGAAGACCGATTAATTGTAGAGCTGTCAAAACGGGTCAATCCGGGAACGGATCAACCCAACCCGACTCACATTTTGGTGGGTCAGAAAAAAGCCAAACCGGCCCGATCCACCACAGGTTGGTGGGTTATACGGGTTGATTCACCTAAATTTAAAAAAAAAAAAAACAAAAAACGCAAAAAAGACAGAAAAACTAGAAAAAAAATTTAACACCTTAACTTAAACATACATACTGTCAAACAGCCAAAACAAACTGCATAGTATAAACAAAATCCAGGCCTGTTGTGAACTAACACAATCCAAACATCATTGAAGTAGTACAAAATCCAAACAACAATGAGTAACAAACAAAAACAACAATGAACTTATACCAATCCAAAAAGAACCAGTAATATACAATCACACTGTTCACACACACACAAACCAGTATACAAATCACACACACACTGACACACACAGACCAATCACCAGTATACGAATCACACACACACAGACCAGGGAAGAACGAGTAGCCAGTTGGGAGAACAATACCTGGGTGGGTGACCGTGGGTGGCGCAAATTGACGAGGAGAGGATGTTATGGTGAGACGCTGCAGAGGCTGGAGATCGACGTCGCCCAACGCCCAACGATGCGTCAGCTACTCAGCATGCGGCATGGCAGCGTGCGGTGAGTCACAACTCAGCTTGCGTGGAGTGCGGTGAGCCGGTCAGTTAGCGACGGCTGGTCTCTCAGAATGGGAAGAAGAATAGGGTTCGAACTTCTTGTGTTCAACAAACAGCAATCGGGAATGACTAATGAGGGTTGTGGGTTGTGGACTTGAGGAAAGTGAACCCTAGCCTAATGCATTTTCTTGGGCCAGGTCACTAACAAAAGGTTGGCTTTTTTAAATGTGCCAACCCGCGGGTCAATCCGGCTCATCACGGGTTGAACCTGCTCAACTCACGGGTTGGGTGGAACGGGTCAAAATGACCCAGGGTTAAAATGAGCCAACTTTTTCGCAACCCAATCCACTAGTGAGCCGGGTTGGTTCACGGGTTCTAGCCCACTTTGACAGCTCTAATTAATTGTATTTAATATAGACACATATTTAGTTACACTGCTGAATATCCAACAGTACATTAATTGGTTGCAGAGTACCTCCCCGTACCATCCTGTACAAGTTTACAGTGATCTCAAAATAAGCTTGGCAGATTCTTTGCAGGATTTACTATCTCAAAATAAGTTTGATATTGTCTATAAAATGGTGAACAAAACTGGACAAGCATGGAAAGCAGTATTTCTACTTAGTGGTGGTTTTGTAGAAAAATGCAGAGATGCCAACATCAGCAACTCCTGAATTGGCCAAACGAATAGGTAAATCTTAGCATTAACCATACATCAGGATGATGCCATTCTGCTGTTATGCTGTAACTACAAGCAACTTGCAGAACTTATGTGTTTTGTGCACAGTTTTGCATTTGAAGGATGTTTACTGACATTTTTATGTGTTTTGACAAAATACTATACATGTATATAGATGCAACGTGAAAGGCAAACACCTATACTCCTTACATCATAATCAACGAATTATCTAGAAGAATTTACTATGAAACATACAATCAAGTCAAAGCACGGTTGAAGGAATCCAAGCATTAGACAAGAAATTAGCATTAGCCTTATTCAATTGATCCTTAGGCTTTATAATGCAACATGTTCATCTTTTTACCATTACAGCATATTACAATTCGATTGAATTGAGATGAAGGATACAAATTGACACCATCTCAAGTATAATGCCAACTAAATACAAGGCGTATTTATTGGCTATTTAAGGGAAGGAGGAGGGCACACACAAACAACCTCTCATCCTAAACCCATCTATAAAGACCCATTGGGGGTCGCGACGATAATGGACGAGTTGAAGAGACAACACAAGAAAACTTTATCTACAAATGATTTAGATGAAAAAAGCTTATTCTAGCATTTTGCCAGTAGTTTTGCTGATCAGTCAAAGCTTGACGAGCGGCTCCACCTGCCTCTCAAGTAGTCCTCCAGCAAGACGTTCTGCTCAACGCTGCACATGGAGAGCGAGTCATCCTCCACATCAAGCAATGCAAGATTAAGATGTGACTGTAGGTTAGAAGGTGGACAAGCTTCATCATCAAGCATTTCCGGTGCTTCTAAAGCATTAACTTCTAGCCTTGCCCAATTGATTACATCAGCATCACCTTGAAGGAGCTTTGAGATCTGTGGTCCAATGAAATACATATGACATTAACAATACAATAATGGAATGAGATCACTTCGACAGTGTTCAATTAACAAGATCAAGTGAAGGAGTATGCTATTTGAATTCAGGTGCCGCATGATATAGGATAAGCAAAACATATAAAGTCAGGTCATTGTCCAGAAGAAAAAACTCCCCATATGGAACAAACTTTCTTTTCCTGCCATTTCTATATGGTGTAGGGAACTCATTTTCTATGAAGCCAAATTATAGATCACTTACAAGGCTCATTTGAGGCCTAGCTCTTGGAGTACGTCTGATAGAAAGTGTGGCTGCCAATACCATCCTTTCCATCTCTTCATGATCATAGTTATCACCCAAACTAGGATCCAACAATTGTGACACCTTCCCACTATTAAGAATTGGACTTGCCTGCAAAAAGACATTTTTTCCATTATTTTTCCTCCAATACATATGATTAGGAAATAACTAAAGTAATTTAGTAGAAATGTGGAATCCAGACCATAAGATTAAAGAGACATACCCACATAACAAGGCTTTCTTGACCTTTGGGATAATCACCACTTATGGGCTTTCTCCCTGAAAGAAGCTCAAGGAGCACGACGCCAAATGCGTAGACATCAATCTTATCATTTACTTTACCATACATGAAGTATTCAGGAGCCAAGTAACTGCATAAACAAGTGCAATACATAATTTCGAACCATTTCAAATGTACTTTCTCTCTGCAACATGTATGCATAAAAATAAATGGTACAATTATGTGGGAGTTGAAAGTACAAACCCAAAGGTTCCAGCAACATCCGTGCAGGTTATATGTGATGAAGAGGTTGATGCCCATTTAGCAAGTCCAAAATCAGACAGCTGCGGAAAATCAATCAGAACAGCATGAGGCCTGACCCTGACAAATACAAATTATTCAAAAATATGAAAAATCAAACAGCTTAAAGATAAATTACCTGGGGTTCAAAATCCTCAGATAATAATACATTTGATGATTTTACATCCCGATGGATCACTGGCTGGCCATCATTATTATGCAGATATTCCAAAGCCTCAGCAACACCCATTGCCACTTTATATCTCTCAGTCCAACCAAACACAAGTGGATTTTTCTTATTACCTATTTTGGCATGAAACAAAAAGAAGTAAATAGTAAGTTAACATGACCACATAAAAAAACAAAAGGCAATATAGTAATGATGTATATGTTGTGTACCATGAAGGTTCTCTTCAAGGCTTCCTCTTGATAAGAAATCATAGACCAAAAGAAGATTGGCATCCTCGAAGCAGAACCCAAGGAGGGAAATAATGTTTTTGTGATGCAAGGTTGTGATAATTTCTATTTCTAGAACAAACTCTTTCAAAACATCATCAGAAGGCTTTAAGATCTTAACAGCAAGTTCCTTGCCATCAGGAAGGCAGCCTCTATAAACCTGACTACTTCCTCCTTTCCCAATCAAATTTTCTGAAATCATATAAGTAACCATGTTAACAAAAATAAACCAATTTTCCACAAATTGAAGTCATGGTCAAACTAGTACTAGAAAAAAAATACAGACCAGGCAAGAAATTTGATGTTGCTGATACAAGTTCTTCGTACTTAAACAATCTGCAAGTCGATGAGTATTTCTCATGAAGGCCCTCCAATTCTTTAGGAATGCTTCTCGAATTTCGTTCAGGCGAAGAAGCACTACCAATTTCAGCATCTACTGGAACAAGAGCACCACTTTTGCTGTCTAAAGCCAAAGATTGATCTTGATATTGGTCACAATTGTTTGTTTTGTGGTCATGATCAGCAGAATATGAAAGATTTCTACAGGGAAGCCGCATTGCCCACTGGACCACAGAGATCTGGGGTAACAATGATCTTTCAGTAGAATTCCTGTATGATAAAATTTCCCTGTGTAGTAGTGGCCAACCTGGTTTCAATTCAGGTAGTTGTTCCCTGCCATATAAAATTGTAGTGCTAGACACTGCATCGGTGGTCTGTAAAGGCACTATAGCCAAAGAGTTCTCATTACCACCATCAGTAGAAGGCTCTTCTGCAGTTTGGAGGCAAGATGAGTTTGTCAATGCTGGAGTTGTACCACAAATTGAGCAGCTCTTCTTTTCAACTAATTCTGTAGAATCCAGAAAAACCTTAGCTAAGCTGCGATCTGAAATTTGGCCACTACCCTTATCACGCATCGCTGCACTCTCATCATTTAGTACTTTTGAACTCTTCTTGAGTGTCCAGTGAATCGAACCGAGCAAACCTTTTCTGTGATCACATTCAATTCCTGCAACAACTTATTGACTGAGAACTACACTATGTTCATAGATCCACATCTCAATCCAAATCAACAAATTAAAAAACAAAAAACAACTAAAAACCTTTTAAATCAGCACGAGTTGCTGGTGAGCCATCTCTCTTGAACACAACTTTGCCATTATTAACAGCAAGAACCCAGCATTCCTTGGATAACTTCTTAGCACAATACTTTGCTACAGTGGTACCAGGCCTGATTTTATGAAGGCCTTGAGGAGTTCCAACTATAATATGAGTTGCAGAATATGCATTTGCTTCTCGAACCAGAATTTTCCTCACTGATGAACCCCGGCAAATTTTCAGCTTCAGTTCCACCTGAATCATTTTTACCAAAAAAAAAAAAAATGAAGTTTCACATTTGATTTAATTTGTCTTTAGAAACTTTCTGAGCATCAATATATGTAAAGCTTTACTGTATTGTATTGCAATTTTCAATTTTTATGTGCTACATTTTCTGAACAAAATACCATGTAAAACAAAAAGAATAAGATACAGCACCAAAGAAATTCAACCTGTTTCAAATTGCAGAATCCTTCATAAACAGCAAGAACGGAGTCAAATGCCTTGACAAGAGAAAAAAGAGACGATTTCCCATCTCGATTCACAATTTCTAAGCCAACCCATTTCATCAAAAAGCAAAAAAAAACCAGTTAAACTTCACTCAACTCCAATCCAAGAACCAAAAAAAAAAACCGAAACATATCATGGTTTACCATTGTTCCCAAGAACATGAAGAGCGACCACAACATCACCAGGCTGAGCAATTTTGACCAAAGCCCACGTGAGCAACTCTCTACTGGGAGAGTCAATCTTCACCCCCACCACCGCCGTCCGGCCGCGGGTGCCACCGTCGCGGGGTTCTACGGCGGTGCCCGTTTGCAGCATTTTCATGTGGGTAGTAGCAGTGTGTCACGATCACTCTACGTTGTCCTTATGTTGTCGGTGATTGGAGTTGTATTGAGTTTTAGTCTCATGTAGCATGAGTTCGAGTCCCTACGAATGGAAGCTGGAACTACAGGTTTTGGTTTGGTTTGGTTTGGTTTAAAACGTTGTTCGGTTTGATTGGTTTTGAAGGTTGCACGGACCATAATAGAAAGAGAAACCACAACTTATAAATTATTATTACAGTATGCATATCATGATTTTCTTCATTCTTCTGCTTACTATTGTGATCAATTTTTTTTTTTAAACTTTCTTATTACATCTGGCTTTTTGAGCAAGATCCTAACTAGTTTTAATGCCTTCTATTAAAAAAAAACTAGTTTTAATGCCTCAGATTTTGACCACTGGGACCCTCCTGTGAAAGACATTGGACCAAAATCTCTGTCATTCAAAAATATAGATTGAAAATCTCTGTATTGGAATTTGGAACCAACAAGGAAAGGGTTGAGGGTCAACATGATAAAAGACTATTTTTGAGATAAAATCCGGTGGGGGGAAATTGGTAAATGCATCTAACAACCTGTTCTCCTTATAACACAGTTTTTATTATTTAAAAAAATCGAATAAAATTCATTAAACCACATGGATTCATTCTACATTTAATGAGTTCATCATGATTTACATCTAATAATAAAAAAAATTATTGAAAATAATGTTAAAAAAGCATATTGCTAATTTGCTAGCGTTTTTCATGTGTTAAAAGCAAGTTTTATCAGTTAAATTGCAGCCATTTTTAAGTTGTAAGAGGTCTGCATGCACCAATACTATATAGACCATTTTTAATTTTACCTTTTTATATTCCATTATTACATCACTACTATAACTATTTGGAGAATGTTAACCAATATTCTAAAAATATTGTTTAAAGAATTCAAAGATAGAAAAATTTTATTGAAAAACGTAACTTTTGAATGTTCGATGTATTGAATACATCACTTTCAATTCAAAGTTTTTATCTTTGCTTTGTTAACCAATGTTTTTAGGACACTGGTTAGCATTTGCCTTATTGTTATTATTATTATTATAGCAAATGCTAACCAGTATTCTGAGGACATTGGTTAAGGAATCAAAGATAGAAACTTTGCATTGAAAGTACTATATTCAATACATAGAATATTTAAAAGTTGCATTTTCCAATATAATTTTTCTGTATTTAGATTCCTTAAACAATACCCTTAGGACACTTAGTAGTAAGAACTTATTATTTAAATTTTTTTTTTCAAAGCAAGCTTAATTCTTTATAAAAACTATGAATATGTTGGAAAGAGTATATAGGGCAAAAAGCATTTATTGTATAAATAAACATATGAGATTATAGTGACATTAGCAAATAAATCCTCAATTTGATCCATGAAATTATAAGATAGTATCAATTTGATCCCTGACATTTTTGAAATTCCAAAAACATCCTTGAAGTTGTCAAACGTTAATCAATTCAGTCCCTTCGTCAGGAATTAAGTTGATACGAATTTTATAATTTTAGGGACCAAATTGATATAATTTTACAATTTCAAAAATCAAATTAAAGATTCACTCGACATTAGTCCATTACTGTCTATAATAATATAAGCATGGAAAAGTTGGCACTTCCATGAATATGCTTTCGTTATGCGTACGGAGACACGAATGTTTTTGTTATTATACGGCCTTGTTTATTATTTTCATATCTCTTCACAAGCAAAAACAATGTATTTGCAATTGTAAGAAATGCATGACTTGGAGCCGTCAGATTTAACTTTGAAAGTTATTGAGCATAATATATATTGGATGAAGACGATGAGCTCATGGTTTGCTCCAAAAGAAATGTAACTTCGGCCTTGAACTCTTCCTTTCTATTCAATTGAATTCCAAACCACTAAACCGCCAGCTTTCCTGCTGCTTCAACACGAAAATAAGAGACTTGTCTTTTGTTGTTTCCTTTTTTCTTCTTCTAATTGAGAGGAAGGAAAATAAGATTTCTGAATTATTTCTATATTCCATGTGTTGGTGTCTTAATTCATGGGATACGGTTTATATATCCGATGTGTCACTTTACTTTAGACCAATTGATTTTAGAATGAAATATAATATGATATCAAAGTCAGAACCAATTTCTATCGTTTCCGTCATTTATTGCCTATTCCGCCAGACATCTACGGAGAGGGTGTTGGAAGTCCCGCATCGCCCGTCTCAATATCTCGGGTGTTGGTTTTATGATGGAATCTAGGTTTGTGTTTTTTTTATTTTTACTTTTTATAATTATCCTTTTAGAAGGATATCTTTCCCTAGAAAAAAGATATTCATCTTAATAACTAAAATGGTTTCTTTTGTTTGTCGTGTTTCTTAAAATTTGGGTTTGGACCTAACTCAACCCAAAAGCTTGAGGGCTGTCCCCCACTTATAAGTATTATTCAGGCCATATATCATTATCCAATATAAGACTCTCAACACACCCCTCACGTTCAGGACTGGACATCTGGAGCGTGAAGTTTGCAGGACTGGATATCTGCGGATAACCCAATGAATCTCGAATAGGCTTTAATACCATCTTAGAATTTGAGTTTGGACCTAACTCAACCTCAAAAGCTAGCTCATAGGGTAAAGGTTATCCTGCACTTATAAGTATTATTCAGGGCATATCACTATCGAATGTGAGGCTCTTGGTGGTTTTGCATAAAAAATGTTGCTAATTTTTATTTGAACCGGATTCTTAATTTTTTTGAAATCTTAATTTTAATCTCCAAGTAAAATGGACCGCCACATCATCAAAGAAGTATAATTACAATAATATAATAATTACTTTAAGCTCTTTTCATTTATAAGAATTTACATTGAAAATCAAATTATTAAGTCCTAAAAATAAACAAGTTTACAAATTAAAATTAAGAAGAGAAAATGAAAGGTGGGGTAGGGTTTTATACTATTTCAAAGGGTGAAGATGAATCACGGGGTGGTAGTGGAGGGGCATTGAGATTTACCGTGAAGCCCCTAACTAACCACTCAACCTTAACCCTTTTGAGGGGTTGCATAAAGTTGTATAGAAATTTGTGTAGTTGTTGTATAAGAGTTGTATGATTGGGTAGGTTATAAATGTTATTAACACTCTCTTCTAAACATTTTCTCTAACACATATATTATTATTGAATGAATTTTATGTGTGGTCCTGAATTTCATGTGGAGCTCACTATATTTAATAGGTCCCACATAAAACTCATCCAATTATAATGAGTGTGTTAGGAAGAGTGTTAAAAAAAAATATATTTATAACATTTTCCTTGGATAGATAATATGCAACAGTTGTTAGGCAAGTGTTGTATAGGTTATATCGACCCCACAGATTTAAATATAGAAATAAGCTAATATTTTAAATTTAAATAAAAATAAATAATAATAAAATATAGGTAAAATTAATGTTTTTGTCCTTTAAGTTAA
Organism: Ammopiptanthus mongolicus; assembly: GCA_039655645.1. NCBI lineage: Eukaryota > Viridiplantae > Streptophyta > Magnoliopsida > Fabales > Fabaceae > Ammopiptanthus > Ammopiptanthus mongolicus. The sequence goes on along the minus strand of CM077348.1, from coordinate 16,291,304 downwards.
TTTAATTTTTTAAATTAGTCCCTTAATTTTTTTTATAATAAATAGGTCCCTTAAATTTTTTTAATGACAAAAAAATTTCTTAAGTTGTTATAATAGTATATGATTTTATTATTAAATCAATGAATTATAATGTTATAAAAAAATTTATAGGACATATTTATCGCAAAAAAAACCTAAGACATCTGTTTTACATAAAAAAACATAAAGAATCGATTTAAAAAATTAAATTAAAAGCAATGAAAGCACTAATTTTGCGTAAAATATAAAAAAGTAAATTAATTTGTGTACCTATTCAATATAAAGATTTGAATGATTGAAATGAATAATTGCAGTCACATAATTTAAGAGTTGGATGGTTGGAGATAGTTTGATGATTCTATGACCGCCACGTTGTCATATAGAGATTCATCATGTGAATCACAATCAAATCTCATCCACGTGGCAACTTATGTATTCGCCAGCAGCCTACTGCTCACACTCGTGCACCACAAGACACAAGCTGACGGCCCCTTCCTCCAAATACCCTTTCTCCTTTTGATCCATTGCCACTAAGGCACTCAGCCTACCCCTAAATCGTACTACTATAACATATATGAGTGTTGAATTGAATCACCTTACACTTTTGTTTGGATAAGAAAGGAAATAGGAAAAAAAAAATAGGGAGAAAATAAGTAAAAGAGAATAGAGAATAAGTAAAAAATAAATAAATTTTTAAGTTGTTTGGATTGAAAAAAGTAGGAGAGAAATGAAAGAGAAATAAATATAAAATTTTCTTATAAAAATATATTTATCCTCAATAAAATATTTGCACAATATAAAAAGACAAGGTTAGAAATGTCACTTGATTTGTTTTCACTTTTTCTCTTCATTCTCTCCTCTACTTGGAGGAGAAAACTTTTTGGAGTGAGTCTCACACCTACTTTTCTCTCTCCCCTCTTTTCTCTCCATACCAAACAATGAAAGTTATGTTTCTTTTCCCTACTTCTCTCTTCGGCACTTCCCTCCTCCCAAAATCATGCCAAGCAAATAATGCGTTAAATTGGAAAAAACGTATGAAGTGAAAAAGTAATAGTATTTTCATTCTTAATTAGCTAAAATGAGTTATAATGTATGCACTTAAATTAATAAAAGATAAAAACACTCATATTTTCTCATTTTATACTTTTACTTATCTTAAACGGAGCTTAATTTATCCATAAGTGTTGGTGCAGAAAGAAGTTTAAAGTTTTTTTTTGGGTAAAGTTTCAAAGGAGGAACTACTCATGAGTATTTGAGGTAATTAAAGTAAGTGATCAAATAAAAATTCAAAATAAAATTCTATTTGCAAATGTAAATACAATTGAAATTGAATTAATAACTTCAATCGAGCAAATTACATAAAATTGAAATTGAGGGCAGGGACATTAAACTTAAATGCAATAAAATGCAAAAGTAAAATAATTTAATTGTTAAACATTGTCAGTATGGAGTTTTTTATACTGTCAATCAATCACAAAATATGATATGAATGTCTTTTAAGTTAGTTAGTATAAAAGTCAAACAATTTTACTTATGTGACAATTTATGATTGGTTAAAAGGTAAAAATCTTTGCACTTACAGTGCATACTAATTGAATCCAAAATAAAATCCATAAAATAAACTTCAAAATGATAAAAAAGATAAATAAATTATGTGAAGTAGAAGGATAAATCGTGAAAATAACTAAAAGGTAAAGGTAAAGTGATTGAAGTATAATCTGCAATTAGAGGTGGAGGTTAGGCGAGGAAAGGCTTGACTTAATTAGGCCTAGGTCTATTTTGTAAAGTGTCGCTCAAACTTGACCAGTTACTTATCATGAGTATTTTTTTGAGACTTTTGTTTTCGACAAAAGGAAACTCATATCATATCATTAATAACCAAATCAAGAATACAAAGAAGAACTTCATGATAGTTATGAGGGCTAGCCTTAAATGTACCTTTGCCAAGGAATGAGCAACTACATTGGCCTCTCTCCTATTGAACTTTACTAAAGAGTATGTAAAAAAAGAGCAAAACAAAATCTTGCAATCTAGAATAATAGCCCCAAAATCAAAAAAATCAACTTTGCAAGTGTTGAAATTGTGCACCACATACTTAGCATCAAGCTAAAAATAACTTGATTGAGAGCCAAATCTATCATTCACTTGATGGCATATAAGAGACCCAGAGCTTCACCTTCATAGACTTGAACCTTTGGGGAGAAATGTAGTGTTCTAGCTCGTATAAAATTACAATGCTCATCACGTACACAAATACCAATTCCAACACTATTCAATTGGCCAAAAGATGCATCAATGTTACATTTATAATTTTTTCGGGACTTAATCTGACCTGTTTATGAAACCTTAAAAATGACATGACTCGAAAGTCTATTTAAATGCATACATTATAAGAAGACCTCCAAATTCGGGAGTCCAAGAGTTTTATAAAACTCTCTTGATGGAAAAAAAAATGTGAATGAAAGATCCCGCTGAATTGAATTGGGTCCATGATCATATAAACAAAGAAGACTAAGTATGGCATTTTATAAAATCATTTTTAATTCGTATATAAAATAAATAATTATACTAATACATGATTAATAAATTAAATAAATTTTATAAATTCATAATTATATATTATAAATAGGTTGACTTGATAGGTTAAATATGTTTTTTCAAAAGCTCGAACCTTAATCTACATAGTTAAATAGATTTTCAAGAAGTCCAAACACGACTTATTTACTAAATATGTCAGATTTATAAAAGCCGAAAAATTAGGCCACAAGCCCTAGATGGGTCAGATTGCCTATTCTCACCCCCTATAAAAAGTTGGGATTGAGCTGCAAAAACTATTGCTTTAATACACCTTCTTGTCTCACTTAACACATTTTTAGGAGTGTACTAGCACCTAAACGAAGACCTCTCCTAACAAATTTTTTTCATCTACATCGATGAGCACCATATATTCAAAAGACTTGAACTCATTTCACTTGAACAAATATAAATTGATTAACATAATCGTTTTAATTTAACAATATAATTGGTTGATGCTGATGCACCATATTTGTTTTCCTTTGTTAATCATAATTTGTTTCGTGTAATTTACAATGAGTAAAATACTTGGTTAAGTTAATTGATTAAATTAAATGTGTGTTTGATGGGATGGTAGAGAATCACAATTACAACCAAAACTACATCCAAAATATTAGATTTGCAATTTTTTTACCATCAACCATAAAAGTTGAAGGTAGTAGCTTTCGCATCGCGTCGAGCTTGACATTATTCCAAACACAGCATAAATAAGTAATAATTCATCTTTTTAATCTAATCCAACACAAGATATTTAGAGTCATTCATTTAAGAAGAATGTTCACAAGTGTCCTTAGGAAATTATTTAAAAAATTAATAAAAAAAATTTGTATGAAAAAATAATATATTTAATAAAAAATGTTTCACTTAATTTTTTAATATAAATTTTTAGAATAATGTCCTTAAAACATTCATGAGTAAGGCCCTTCATTTAATACCTGTATATTCCTCACGAGAGGCTACAGCACTTTCAAATCTTCAATCTCAAATTTTGTGCACTCCAGATTGATTTTTTATAGGGAAAAGAAAAGAACAAGAGTGAATGCCCTTAATTATAGGCACTTTCTATGATATCCTTGAAGATCTGAGGGTACCGATGAGATAGAAAATGAAGGAAAAGATTTAAGAATCAGAAAAATCATTAACCAATTAGAGAGATTACTCGAAGAAGAAGAAAATAGTAAATGTATAACCAAGGGAGATTTAAGGGAGTTACTAGATAAACAAAACAATATAACCAAAAAATTAAATCCTGAACCATCTCAATTGTTATCTTCAATAACAACATGGAGGGGTTAAAAATCGAATATATTGAAACCATAAAAAGATCAACTGACTTAGAAGAAATTCAGCAACTTCTTGAACAATTAAAAATAATTGAAGAAGAACATAATCAAATACAAACTGCAGAGCCAATTAATCCCATAAACGAAAATGAAGAAGTAGTATTAAATTACAGTTCCTCTTCAGATGAAACAGACTTTGACGAAATACGTATACAACAAGGGGAGTCAAGTAGTAGTCTGATACCAAAAAGAAAAAGAAAGGAAATATTTGAAATATGGAAAAATATGGAGAAACCATCAGACATTTAAATAGAGGAAAAAATGTAATCTGTTGTGACATGCCCGAAGTAGAATTACCCGAAAAATACAGTTGTAATAAACCTATAAAAAAGCGGAAATACTACAAAAGTAAACTAAAATTAAGAAAAACTTATCCTAAGAAAAAGGCATATAAAAATACCAAGAAAAAATATTTTAGAAAACGACAAACACCTAAAAAATATTGTTCACAGGGAAAAAAGAAATGTAGATATTGGATATGTAATGTAGAAGGACACTATGTGAATGAATATCCACAGAAGAAGGAAAAAGAATTTAAAGAAAAGGCTAAAATAGTAAAAAGGATATATAAAATATATAATCTTGAACCATTGGAAGAAGAATTAAGCAACACTGATGATATTGTTTATGAATATTCTGAACATGATGAATTATCTTCAAAAGAAACAAAATACGAATAGTACTATATTAAAATATTAGTTGAAAAAGGTAATAAGGAAACAGAAGCTTATATTGATACAGGAGCAAGTATTGGAAATAGACAGATGTAAACATTAGAAGGGGGTTGAATGGTGTGAACGCCCAATTTTGTCCGGGTTAATTAATCTTTTGATTAGGTGATCAGAAAAGGAAAGAAAAAATTGAGTAGGCTTTGGCCCGTAATCCCATTTTTGTTTAACCCACTTAAAAGCCCATTTCTTGTTCAAAAAAAAAAAAAAAGAAAACGAAAATGATAAAAAATAATGATAATAATGAAAGGGTTCTGCTTTTACATTTCTGGAAGTCCCCTCCTTTTTCTTTTTCTTCCCTTTTTTGTTTTCTTTTACTTTATTCCCTTTTCTCCTAAGCAACCACAGCAATGGCCACAGCAATGGCAAGGACATCTGCTCTCTGGCACCTTTGCCTCCCCAAGGATAGGGAACAAAGCTGATCTGTTCCCCCTTGAGGTGCCCATCTCCTGCAACAAGCCAGCAGCAAAAATTTTGGAATCATTCTCATCTGTTGTTGCCTATAAATTCAACGAGAACAGAGGGGAAAGGGGGACGAAAATCGGGTAAAATGAGTATGAAATAGGGGGAAAAAAGACATACTTCCATTCCTATTCCCTCTCCTTCTTCCTTCTCCACTCAACCCCCATTTTTGCTTCCCTGTTGCTGTCTTGTACCTCCAGAAGCCACTCAAGCCCCCTCCCTACGCAGGACCCGAGCTTCCCACCGGAGACCACCATCGCCGCCGCACGAGCTCGCGCCGCTCGCTCCCTCAGCCACCGCGAGCAGCGCCGCTGCTCCACCGAGCTGTATCACCGCGGGAACCTCCGCGAACCAGAGCCCAGCCGTGTCTGCCACCGTCGTTCAGCAGCCCGCCGCTTGCAGGCTCGTCCGCCCCGCAGAGACACCACCGCCGCACGACCGCTCCGCCTCAGCAGCCCCGAACCCGCGGGCTGTCCTTCCAGACGCGAGGAGAGCCGCTCGAGTCTCCATCGCCGTCCACCGCGAGTCCCAGCCACCGCCGCCGCATCGCCGCTTCGAGTCGTCCGCGCGACACCACTGCCCAGCCAGCCGCCGCCGCCGCCGCCGTGCCCCCTGCGCCGTCCCCCCTCTCCTCTGGTCTCATTCGCTCTCTCGCGAAGGCAGAAGCCTTCCCCTTCTCAGTTTAATCCCCTTTTCTTTTCTTTTTTCCTTTTTATTTCTTTTCTCTATTTTTTCCTTTTGTTTTAGGTTTTGGGCTTAGTTTGTTTTGGTTTATGATTGGGCTTGGCTCATGAAGTTTGTTGTGATAGAAAAATTGTTCAAAAGTGAAAAAATAAAAAATAATATTGGCTTTCAAAGAAATTCACGCAACAATCTACGACGTTGATGTATGAATTTTTCATCCTCAAGTGTCGCATGAATTGTAAGGGTTTATCGTATAGTTTTGCTATCTTTAACCCCGTGCAAGAGTGAATTCTTCTTTGAGTAAAATATTTTAAAATTCGCGCGACAATTTATGACATTGATGTATGGTCTCCCATCCTCAAGTGTCATAAGAATTGTAAGGGTTTATCGTATAGCACTGCTATCTTTAACCTTGTGCAAAAGCGAACCAGTTTCGAAATAAAACCCTTTTTCGAAATCAAATCTTTTTCCCAAAAAAAAACTAAAATCAACCAACCAATCAAACTTTTTCTATTAAGAACTACGTGGCTTTGAGTTTTCCATCGCACCGGGGAATACGTAGGAGCAGAATAATCATTCTGTCAAGCCAAATTTTTATTTTTCTTCCTTTTGTGTTTATTTCTTTTTTTGTTTTGAAAATGGGGTAAAATAATATTTTTAAAGGTTATTAAAAATTTTGCACAATTAACTTGGGGTACCGTTCTTAGAACGGGTGACGTAGGGTGCTAACACCTTCCCTACTCATAACCGACTCCCGAACTCAAATCTCTGTCTTTTTTTAGGACCAGTTTTCCTTAAATAATTGGGTTTTCCAAAGTTTTCCCAAATAAAAATTTTGGTGGCGACTCCTCTGTTTTTTTTTAACCCTCTCTCTTTTTCGCGGCGCCCGGACGGGACGGTCGCGACAAATGGTGTTTGACAAATTTATGCGGAATTTAGAAAATTTTCGCAAGCACAGACGGGTTATGATAAACGAGTAAACACAGACAGGTCAATCAGACTGATAACTAGTATGAAGGTTTTCACAGAAAACACACAATCATGCAAGATAAAAAAAGTTTTGATAAACATAATTATAAACCCCTTTAGTTAGATGATAGTTAAGACAAATAATCAAACTAAAAAGTTAAGGGAAAAAGAGATCACTCAGCAGGTTTTATCCTGGTTCACCCCTTAACAATGAGGCTACGTCCAGTCCTTAGCAGCACCAAGTTTTCTCACTATAACTGATTTAGGTTATAGGACAGATAAGTATTATTTTCACACCTAGTTTCTTCAGGCTCCAGACGAGTATTGTTTTCACACCTAGCCTCTGCAGGCTCCAGACAAGTATTATTTGCACACTTAGCCTCTTCAGGCTCAGACGGGTTTATTTGAGAAAAGTTGTAAAAAGATTACAATTTGCAAGTCTTTCACAAGCACTCAGACGAGTGTATTAAATGTGAAGTTCTAAAAGACTGCGTAATAACTTCAAATGATTGAAGAATAAATAATGAAAGAATGAAGATATAAATGCACAGAGTAAATGCTCTTGATTGCTTTGATCGTTCTCTTGTCTACTTGAACCTTCGAAGTCTTCTTCATTAAATAGTCTTCAAGATTTTAAAGCCGTTAGACACAAAGTCTGAAGGCTTGGCTTCTTGCAGATCTCCAATAAATGCAATAGAGTCGTTCTGATCAGCCATTAAAGCATAGGGAACTTCGCTTGTTCTCTCTCATCAGAGTGATACAGACTTCTGATATACCTTTGGTCTCAACAGGTCTGTATACGTGCTTTTTGTTTGCAGAGGGAAGACTTTCCCTTTTGGTGTAAGATGCAGTTGTGTTCAGGCAAAACACTTTGTTGAAGTTCCTTATCAGAGTCGAGACAGCTTTCATCCAATGTATTCTTTAACGTTAGTCACTAGACGGATGAGTAGCTTCATTAGACAGGTTGACTCTTTAACAAAGAGATGACGTCAGTTGCAAAGTCTTTTAGACGGGTGAGTCTTCCTTTGATCAAACGGTTGAAGACTTCATTAGACGAGTGAAATACCACAGACGGGTTCAATTAAATCATTGAATAACTTTTTTAATCTCATCAAAACTAAGGTAAATGCACATCAGACATTTGGAGACTCAACAGTATTTGCTTAGCAACAAAGGCATTATTCGATAAATGGGAACAACTAGAAAAACCATTAAAAATACAAATAGCTGATGAATCCATTCACCCTTTATTTTGGGTAGTTAAACGTATAACACTACAAATACAAAATAAACGATTTACTGTCCCAACAATCTATCAACAAGAAACAGGAATCGATGTAATTCTCGGAAATAACTTCTTACGTCTTTATGCACCTTTTTGTCAATACATAGAATTTATTACTCTTCGAACCCCTTACATACGAAATCAACAATCCCGCGAGATACTTTCCACTCTAATTCTCCATTCCTCTCAATGCACCTATTCAACCAAACAATAAGAGTTTCGCCAGCTGAAACGTAGTGAAGTATTTACTGTCATTTGTCAAAAAATTCGCTATGCCTTAATTAATTTAGAGCCAAACAGAAGAATCTCAGCCCATATTGAAGAACTTCTGGATAAGATATGTAGTAAAAATCCTTTAGATCCAAATATAAATAATAAAAATACCGAACTCATTACATTAAAGTTGAAAGATCCAACCAAAGAAGTAAAATGCAAACCTATGATCTACACTAAACAAGATAGAGATAAATTTGCAAAGACATTAAGCAAATTACTGAAAAAGAATTAATTAGACCATCCAAAAGTAAGCACTCTGCTCCAGCCTTTTACGTAAAAAAACACATTGAAATCAAGCGTGGCAAAAGAAGAATGGTAATAAATTATAAGCAGATAAACGAAGCAATGGAAGTAGATGCATATTTTCTTCCCCGAAAAGATCTAATTATTGAACGAATTAGAAATATGCATTGGTTTAATACATTTGACTGTAAATCAGGCTTTTATCAGATAAGGCTAACAGAAGAATCCAAGGCATTAACAGCATTCAGTTGCCCTCAAGGTCAGTATGAATGGAATGTACTTCCTATGGGAATGAAGCAATCACCGGGGATCTTTCAAAGACGAATGGATTCAATACTCAAAGACTATAAGGATTTTTGTCTTATCTATATTGATGATATACTAATCTTTTCAAATAAACAATTAGAAGACCATTTTAATAAGGTTGTTTTAGTTCTTAATAAATGTTTAGAGCATGGAGTAGTCTTAAGCAAGAAAAAAGTTGTTTTAGCACAAAATAAAATTAATTGTTTAGGATTAGAGATTGAAAAAAGGGAAACTAATAATGCAAAAACATGTTTTAGAAAAACTCCACAATTTTTCAACAAAATTAAAAGATAAAAAGGATCTCCAAAGATTTCTTGGATTACTAACGTATAGTTCCAATGAAGGATTTTTAAAAGATCTTGCAGCAGAAAGGAAAATCCTTCAGCAAAAGCTAAAGAAAGACGCCCTCTGGTCATGGACAGAAGAGGATGAAGCAATTATTACTAAATTAAAGAACTTATGTCAAAATCTTCCCGAATTATATCATCCATCAGATGATGACTTAATTATTATTGAAACAGATGCCTCTAATGAATACTGAGGAGGTGTTATGAAAGCAAAACCCTCTGGACAAAAGAAAGAATTACTATGTCGAGATATGTCTGGAACATTTTCAGACAGTGAAATTAATTATCCCACTCATGAAAAAGAAACTCTCGCACTTATTCGTATGTTAGAAAAACATCGAATTTATGTGCTTGATAAAGAATTTATCGTCAGAACCGATTCAACTTATGTTGCAGGATTTAAAAATATCAATTATAAAGGCACTTACAAGCAAGGAAAGTTGATCATATGGCAAATGAAATTATTTGAATACAAGTATTCAATATCTCATATTAAGGGTGAAAAGAATGTCCTTGCAGATATTTTATCCAGAGAATGGAGCGAGGAACGACAAAAATGTTAAGAAGGCAAAGAGAGATGAAGAAAGCACTTAGAGATCAAAAACTAAGAGAACTAGACTTGATTGAAGCAGACATCAAGGTTCTAGACTTACAATTGGAAACTGAGGCCTTTTTAGAAAAAGCAATTCCAGCAGAAATTAAATAGCAAGCTCGTAAGGAAGAAAATCAAAAATGGTACGCTATTTTTAACGGACCATTTCCAGGAATTTATGACGAGTGGCACAAAGCAGCCCCCCATTGTCAGAAAGTCCCGGGAGTTATTCATAAGTCCTATGCAACAAAGAAAGAAGCAGAAAAAGCTCTAAAAGATTTCCAAATTGCCAAAGGTAAAGAAATTTATCTTGGACCAATGACTTTTGCAGAAACCACTACTTTAAACCCAGAACCGAGGAAATCCTTGAAAATACTAGGAAGAATCCCTTCTTCTTTAGACAATTTCCAAATAATTACTAGAAAAGAACATGAACTTCAAATCCAATTTTCAAAGGAAAATTTTTATGAACCCCTCAAAAGATTAATCCATTGGACGGAAAAAGAAAAAAGCAATTGTGTATACAAGGTTGATCGGAAATTATTCGCTACCAAAGCAGTACTTACACCTGGAGCCCCATCAATTTTAGGGTTCGATTTGTTCCAATTTGGACTAATTGAATGTCTTTATTTAAGTCCCAAACTTGAAGAAATTAATCTGTTTCCTTATCACTTCAAAGAAGCAGTTCAAATGTTTCGAAAGAACATTGCAGGTGAAAGATCTATTTTCTTAAAATTTTACTCAGCTTATACAGATTTTTCCACCAAACAACCAGCAAAGCACTTAGTCTTTATTGGGATCAGCAATAACAATTTCCCATTAATGGATGAACCTACTGGAATAGACTATGAAGAAGATCAAATTATTAACTTTATAGCCCACCAATTAGCCAGCATATACTCTTAGTATCAGACCATTGGAAAGGAATCATTTATTAAAAGTCTGTATAAAGGACCAAATACCTTGCTTCTAAGCAAAACAAGTGGAAAACCTATCAGAGAAAATGACTTAGCTTTACTAACAAGCTTCGAGATGCCCTTCTATGCATTCAAAGGACCAGCCATGAATTATTGCCCAGCTGTCCTCAACAAACTTTGTTCAATAATTAAAGAAAATGGCAATCATGCATGTGAAAGATGAATAAAGCAAGCCACGTCAGAAGCCACTACTAGCTGTCAGCCACAAAGAAAAGATTCCGAAGACGAAGCAATAATTGAGGAATGATGTAAGCAATGACGACATCATGTAAATTATTAGTTTTCTGATGTAAGCACTTACGTGCTTTTGGGACAATAATGTAAATAGCCAATAATCCTTTAGCTTATAAATAAGTCCTCTTATGCTGAGGCAAAGCAGAGTGAATCTGCAAGGAGAAAAACTCTCACCCGAGCTTTCTCAAGTTGAGAAACGCTGTTAGTCTCCTCTTAGAGGAAACTAGGTATCTGCGAATACCATCCCCCCTTCTTTGTAACCACTTTCAGTAAATAAATTACTCTTCTTATTTATAACTCCCTCAGTTACTTTTTAATTATCTTTTGACTCAAGCATCACTCATTCACTCAAATCAGCCATAAGCGGAAGTAGCAGTGCACCGGAAAAGACTATTCATTCAATAATCTCAAATCAGGTATGTCTATGCCCTTACACTCTTTAGTATATCACTTATAAACATCATTGAACCTGATATAATAGAAGAAAATAAAAATGTAGAACACCTTCAAATTACTGAAGAAGATGGAAACTATCAAGGAAGTATTCTAATTAATCCTCGACTATTTCAAAAATACAAAAAGAGGAATTAGATCTTTCAAAAACTGTAAATATGAAAGGAAGAGAAAAATTAGGAGGAATAATGAAAAGATTTATTCAGAAATAAAATATTATTTACTATGGTAAAATAATTACAGAAACTCCCATAGATGTAACTGAAGCTCAAGGCCTCACTAATATCCAACTATTAAATCGAAAAAAGATTTCAGAACTAAGACAAAATTTAAAAATAGAAGCGCATAGAAGAAAGATAAGATATATACATATAGGAGCAGTTCAACTTCTAATTAAAGCAACTTTCCAAGAAGGAATAGATTCTCCAATAGAGTTAATTTTAAAAGACGAAAGAATAACTGACCCACGAGATAAAATATTAGGAGTTATCGAAGGAAAATTAGCCTATGTAAAATTAAAGTTTGAAATCCACCCAAATATTGGTATCCCTTTAAATATACAAAGATTAGATCAATCTTTAACATTAGAACACAAATTTTTAAGAAAAAATTTAATGAGACCAGGAGATAAAATATTTTCTATAACATACTGTGTGAATTATGCCTTAATAAATTCGCACAATAATATTACTTTTAGAAATAATGAACGAATAGATATTCCACAATTATTTGACGATATTGGAAAAATTTATTATCCACGGCGAAATGAAATAACTGAATTAGGAACCTTCTTAAAGAAATCTGAATCTTTAAAAATACCCTATATACCCAGATCTATTACTTTTATAGAACCCGAAAGAAGTAAAGATTATAATCTTAATAAACTTGTAAGCCAAGTTAATGATTTAACTTTGTATATAAAAAATAAAATATGATAAAAATGATAAAAATCAGCTATAAAGTTGCAAGAAATAACCCCCGGAAGAAATTGGTATCAGAGCTAGATAATGAGCACAGCTAGCTATATAAAGAAAACTATAAAAGTATTAAGAGATTATTGCAAATCTTTGAAAGAATTAGATGAAGAAAACCCTAATACCATAATTAAAGATCAAATAAGACGAGTTGAAACTCGTATCCAGAATTTCAAACAACGTCTAGAGACTATAATAGCATGATAATATTTACCACCTTAAAACATTGGTTACAAAAGAATCGCAAAAATATAATATTTTGGCAAAATACTGAACCAATAAATTTCCAAGATAATTGGTTAAAGGAAAGCATGCTAGAACATCACTTCAAACTAGAAAAATGGATAAAAAAGAAACTTGAAAGAATAATAGCATGAAGACGATTACTATGTTTAAACAATGGATAAAAGAGATTAGAAAGGAAATAGAATATTGGAAACAATAAGAAATCATAGATTTCATGAATGAATGTGTAATAGAAGGTATAATAGACTATAAATTAAAAATGCTTAAAAGAATAAAAAACGAATTAGAAAATTTTGCAGCATGAACCAAATAAAAGAAAGCATACAAGTAATAAAATTACAACTTAAGGATGAATATGCATATCTGTCTACCTTGATAAAAACTAAAGAGGAAGATTATATAGATGAACAAGTTAGGAAATTAATTAAAAAAAAGAATACTTTGGAGAAAAAATAGATTAATTCTGCTAGAAAATCAACTAAAAAACAGATAATTCTATAATCGAATATATAGAAGAACTAAGATTACATATGGCAGAAAAAATAATAACGCTCATAGAAAAATATAACGTTATCCTTATGTATGAAGATAAGGAAACAATGAATTATCTTTGAAAAAAGATAAAACAATTTGAAGGAATAATATTACGTGAAGAAAACATGATCTTTAAGGAAGTAGAACAAGATATTCTTACTAAGACTAAAAAAAATTAACCTGCATTTCTCGATATAAAAGATAAAATAATAAAATATTTAAAATCATTAATATATTTGAATATGAATATCCTATTCCAGAATACCAAAACCCTTGAATTATTATGGGTACGGTGGCAGCTCCCTTAATTATATGCTCCTCGATCATTTGATTACTTAATAATGTTATGTCTCGTAGTGAAACCGACCATATCAAGATTGAAGAAGGAAGGATTGGTACGGTATTTTAATTAATCCACGTGATGGATGGGGCTCTTGTTACTCCTTCCAAACAATCGGAGTCTCCCTACTCACGTCAACTCGTGTTGGTCTACCACTTCTTATTGCGCGCATCAGCGACAGCGACTCTATTTATTTACATGTTTTTTTAATCTTTTATTCAATTTTATAAAAATAAAAATTAAATTTTATAATTGATTAATAACAAATATAAATAGACAAATTGAAATGTTAATAATCTCACCTCACTTAATGATGTTTTGCACCGTATCTACGCTTCAGTAACATAATTATTTTATCCAAAGGATTTATATCCTCTTTTTTTTTTATATATCTTTTTCTTTCATGTTGTACAAAAGAAAAACATAAAATTAATTTTAATGGATCTCACGAATAAACAAATTTGTTTTTATGTCTTACTCACTATAATATAATAGGAATAAGGAGAGAAAAAAAGATGATATGAATGCTTATGTAAATATCTCCACACACACATAATAACATTGTATTCTTTCCATTCTTTTATATATTTTTTTAGGGCATCATCTGCGTGCAACTATAGAGACTAATCCCACGAGATACTAGACGACATTTAAGGGTTGATATCTCTGAATCAGGTTTTTTCCATATACAAGAGTCAATGATCGAACCCTGTTCACTTGCTTAAGGTATCCGAGCTTGTTACCACTTAAACCAGTATCTGTTTTTATATTTTTTATAATGATTAAATATATTATTAAATAACCTTAAATATAATTTAATATGACTATTTTACCATTTTTTTTTGGTGCAAAGACTATTTTACCATTTGTACTTTATTAATATTTTTATTCACTTTCATCATTAATAATATATGTAAATTAATAAATTCAGTTGAGATAATAAATTATAAGAATAAAATTAAAATATATAACTAACATCTTTTATATTAACAAATAAGAAATAATTAATTTAAGAGAAAATATTTTTTTATAAAAATATAATATAAAAGACTGAGATTTTACTCAGAGTGGATTTACCTCGAAAGTGAAAAAACAAAGTTATATCTATTATTTATTTAATAAAATATATAAAAATCTTAATCTATTTAATAATTTAAGGATATATATTTTTTTACAAGAAATTTACAGATAGATATATAAATATTCCGAAAAAAGCTAAATTGACCGAAAAGGTATATAACATTTGCTAATACACGACCAATTAATGTTTGAATTAAAATTCTTTTCGGCATCATTCCATTCCGGATAGTCACAAAAATCCCTTAAATGGTACCGCAATCTATTCGATTTCTGGTTATCCTTGAAATTGACTTTCATTTTTTGATCCCATTTTTAAAGAACTTAAAAAAATAAAAATTTTAATTCTTCTTTTTCTACTCCTAAAAGTTTTAAATGAAAGAATTAAATTGTTTCTAAATGTTTCGATTATTTTTTTATTTTAGATATAAATTCATTTTAGTGGAATTAAATCTAAAAAAAATTTAGAGAGTAACAACCACAACCCATAACTACCATTTCATGGACCTGCTTTGCCCTTTGTTATAGGTGTTCTTGTGCGTGATCCCATGCCGTGAGCAAAATAAAAAGAGTCACAGCAACGTCCACTGTCGGTGGCTTGTTTTCACGAGCCGAATCATTACAAAAATATATGGGTTTACAGCACTCTAGATTAAAGTGAATCAAAGAAGAAGAATCAAATATAAAATTGATTATTATTGATATGAACTCGTAAAAAAAAAAAAGTACATAATGTTAATTATAGTTTTTCAGGTTCTCAAAAATAGAAAATTATCATACTTATAAAGAGATCTTGAAATATATGATTCTCACATAAGAGTAAATGATACTTACCTCCTTGATTTATGAATAAATGGCAAGAAGAAGATATTCACCAATACCCAATCTATCTTTTCCCTTTTGTTTTCCTTCTCACACTCTTTCTTGATGGCAATGGTAGAGAGAAACTTAATAGGAGAGATAGAACCCAAGATACATAAATATGATAACTTCCATCAAGTTATCAAGTAGTTTTTGGAAGTTTTCAACTTCTCACAATAATCAATAGGTCCCTTATTTTATTAAATTACATTCAGGCCCATTACTTTATTTCATATGAGTTACACTAATTAATTAATTAATTTAATTTTTCCAACATTCTCCCACTTGATTTATGTGTTATTGTTACACTTAAATACATCAATTATGATGTGCATCAACGAACCTTACATACATTGGTTCCATCATTAACCATAATCAAGAATATAAACTAATAAGGGTCATGGCAGTCATATGTTACTCAATCAACATACTTCCTTCCATGTACTACTATATTAGCCTTTCTCTTCAATATGATCTTGAAATGAGAAATCCATAATGGGTTCAAACATAATGTCATTATCAAGAATATAATCTGTTTTCAACATCATCAATTACATGCATATACATAAGTAGAAAACAGAAAATTCAGAAACTTACACATTAACGAGCTCAGAGTGTCAAACATACATCAATAATGAAATAAAACATTACAATTCAACATTCGCCAGCAAATATTTTGGGCGGCAACCCTTTTGTTAAAGGGTCAGCTATCATAAGGTTAGTGCTAATATGATTAATTGACACCCTATGTTTCTGAACTTCTTCTTTAACGGCAAAGTTTTTCAATTCCATATGCTTAGCACCCTTGGAATACTTGTCGTTCTTAGAAAAGAAGACAGCTGCGGAATTATCACAATAAATTTTCAGCGGCCTAA
This sequence comes from Ammopiptanthus mongolicus, assembly GCA_039655645.1. Taxonomy (NCBI): domain Eukaryota; kingdom Viridiplantae; phylum Streptophyta; class Magnoliopsida; order Fabales; family Fabaceae; genus Ammopiptanthus; species Ammopiptanthus mongolicus. The sequence continues at coordinate 16,274,906 of CM077348.1, read as the reverse complement.
TAGTGTCGACTCTTCCAAGTCCTGAAATAAAGTTCCGCAACCAATTAGCCTGAATCGTGGCCTCAAAGCATGCCACAAATTCAGCCTCCATGGTGGATGCAGCAATCATTGACTGCTTCGCACTCTTCCATGATATCGCTCCTCCGGCTAAAAGATACACATAGCCAAATGTGGACTTTCTTGTATCCACACAACCAGCAAAGTCTGAATCTGTGTACCCAATCACCTCAAGGTGATCAGATCTCCTATAAGTAAGCATGTGATCCTTCGTTCCTTGCAAGTATCTCAAAACTTTCTTTGCAGCTTTCCAGTGATCCAATCCTGAATTACTCTGGTATCTACCCAGCATTCCAACTGCAAAACTAATATCTAGCCTTGTACATGTTTGAGCATACATCAAACTCCCAACAACAGATGCATAAGGAATCTTTTCCATCTTCTTCCTTTCCAAATCATCCTTTGGACATTGCATGAGACTAAACTTATCTCTTTTCTGAATTGGAACGGGAGATGCCGAGCACTTATTCATTCTAAATCTCTCTAAAACTTTATTAATATATGCTTTCTGAGACAAACCCAACAATCCAAGTGATCTATCCCGGAATATTTCTATTCCGATCACATAGTTTGCCTCTCCCATATCTTTCATTTCAAAGTTATCAGAGAGAAAATTCTTAGTCTCACGTAATAGATCAAGATCATTAGTTGCAAGCAAGATATCATCAACATACAGAATCAGAAATATAAACTTATTCCCACTGATCTTTAGATATATACATCGATCAACAATGTTTTCCTTAAATCCAAAGGAAACAATAGTATCATTAAACTTGAGATACCATTGTCGGGAAGCTTGTTTAAGTCCGTACATTGATCTCTTAAGTTTACACACCATATGTTTCTTTCCTTCTTCTATGAATCCCATTGGTTGATCCATATAAACATCTTCCTCTAAAATTCCCATTTAGAAAGGCAGTTTTCACATCCATTTGATGCAACTCTAAATCATAATGAGCTATCAATGCCATGATAATTCTGAAGGAATCTTTCTTGGAAACCGGTGAAAAGGTTTCCTTGTAGTCAATGCCATCTTTCTGAGTAAAACCTTTAGCAACAAGTCTGGCCTTGTAACGTTCAAGGTTGCCATGAGAGTCACGTTTAGTCTTAAAGACCCATTTACATCCAACTCTCTTGCAACCTTTAGGCAATTCCACAAGGTCCTAGATATCATTCTGTTCCATAGATTTAAGCTCATCTTTCATAGCATCTAACCATTTATCAGCATTATCACTATTAATGGCTTGTGAAAACGAAACTGGATCATCATCAATTCCTAAGTCGTTTTTCGACTCTTGTAGATATACCACATAGTCATTCGGAATAGCAGATCTCCTTTCTCTTTGGGATCTTCTTAATGCAATTTCTTGTGGTTGTTCTACTATAGGTTCATTATCAACCTCGGGCTCATTAATTTGTTGTTCTTCTTGATTATTATGCAGTACAACAACATGAGGAACAACAACTTGAGTAGTAGGAACACAAGTCAAAGGGACTTGTATTCTAACTTCCTTAATCTTCACATTTTATGAAGCTTCACTCCCACTGGTTTCACCATTCTCAATAAACTTAGCATTTCCAGTTTCAACAATTCTTGTACTATGGGTAGGACAATAGAATCTAAACCCCTTAGACTTTTCTGGATAACCAATGAAATATCCACTGATTGTTCTTGCATCCAGTTTCTTTTCTTATGGATTATAAATCTTTATTTCTGCCTGACAACCCCAGACATGCAGGTGCCTTAAACTAGGTTTCCGACCTATCCGCAGTTCAAAAGGTGTCTTTGGAACTGCCTTACTAGGAACCCTGTTCAACAAATACATGGCAGTCTTTAAGGCATACATCCACAATGACAAGGGTAAAGATGCATTACTTAACATACTCCTAACCATGTCCATTAAGGTTCGGTTACGCCTTTCTGATACACCATTTTGTTTTGGTGTACCCGGCAATGTGTATTGAGCACATATGCCACACTTTTCTAGGAACTTAGCAAATGGACCAGGGTGTTGTCCATTTTCATCATACCTTCCATAATACTCACCACCTCTATCAGACCTAATGATTTTCACCTTTCTGTCTAATTGCCTTTCAACTTCATATACATAAATTTCTAAGGCATTCACTGCTTGAGACTTCTCATGCCGTAAGTAGACATATCCATAACGAGAATAATCATCAATAAATGTGATAAAGTACTTTTCTTTACCGAAAGAATTGACATCAAAAGGTCCACATATATCGGTGTGTACTATTTCAAGAAGCTGAGTGCTTCTTGTGGCACCTTTTTTTGTGTGTTTTGTTTGCTTTCCTTTAATACAATCCACACAAATATTAAGGTCAGTAAAATCCAATTCTGGAAGGACTTCATTCTTTACTAGTCTTTCCATTCTTTCCTTGGAAATATGACCCAAACGCTTATGCCACAAATAAGCAGAACGTTCATTCACTAAACTACGTTTAGTGCCAACATTATGATGCAAGGTCATAAGAGTTTCAACATATAAATTATCAAGATTCAATTTATATAAACCATCACAAAGTATACCAGATCCAATCATAAAGGTATGCTTATACAAACTGAAACATCCATTACCAAACCTAAAAGAGTATCCAGCAACATCTAGTTTAGACAAAGAAACTAAATTCCTAGAAATATTAGGTACATACAAAGTTTCAAACAAATCTAAATGATGTCCAGTGTCTAGGATTAAACGATAAGTCCCGACAGCTTCCACTGGAACTTTCACTCTATTCCCCATGAAGACAAACTTCTCATTTGGGCTTATGGTTTGGATTGTAAGGAATCCCTGCAATCAATCCACCAAGTATTATGTGGAACTTCAGTCAAATTTGATTTAAAACATACTAAAGCATTAAGCTTACCTTTCTTTTCGAACCAAGCCTTACGTTTTGGGCAATCCTTCTGGAAGTGTCCAGATTTCCCACAGAAATGACATTTATCATTATTTTTCTTCTTCTAGATCTTAACGGAGGACTCATTTATCTTCAGTGGTCCCTTCCCCTTTCTATGTTTCTTATCAGCTTTCTTACCAGCTCCTTGATGGTTCACATAATGGATTGAGTGACTTCCTTGATTCTTAAGTCTCGTTTCCTCTTGAGCCAACATACTATGCAGTTCATGCACATTCCATTTATCTTTCATGGTGTTGTAGCTCATTTGGAATGGGCCATACTCAGACGGTAATGAGTTCAAAATAAACTGCACAAGGAAATTCTCATCCACTTCCATTCCCAATGACTTAAGTCTTGCTGCAATATTTGTCATTTCAATGACATGCTCATGCATTGTACGAGAACCATCAAACTTCATGGTGGTTAAAGTACCCATTAATGTCCCAGCAAGAGACTTGTCAGCAGTTTGGGAGCGCTCTTCTACATTCTTCATAAATTCTTTTGCACTTTCAGTTTTGGGAAGAGCAAACTTGATGTTACTTGCTATGCTCATTCGCATAAACATTAAGCTCAACCTGTTTGACTTTTCCCAAGCCTTATAATGGGCTATTTCTTCATTGCTACTATCATCAGTAATAGCAACAGGTTTCTCAACTTGAAGAGCCAAATCAAGATCCATTACACCAAGGTGAAATTGGATTTGTTCACTCCAATCAGAAAAATTCAGCCTATTAAAGGTTGGAATAGACATAGCATGCATATGTAATGACATAAGAGCAGATATTGCATTAACACATGCCTAACATTAATACTTTGAGTCATAAAATAACATACAATACAAATTCAGACAATAATACATTAAACATTCAATGCACATCAATGTTCTCCTTTGGGTGATATATCAATGTACAACAAACATAATGATGCTAATAAAAACCAACATCATAAGGCAATGAAATATACACTAACTAGAAATATTTATTATCTTTGGATATATAAATAAAATTAGTAGTGCATTCATATTACCAACAATCATGTCCATTAATTATAAGAACAACTAATCAACCTTTGGGTGATTTATAAATACCTTATAACAATGAACTTCAATTTACCCATAAACAAAAAATCATCCTATTATTTATAGCATCCATTCTATGGGTAATTGAAATTAAACATAATTAATTTGGAACTAGAGATACTTGTAGATTTGACCACTTTGATTATTAACAAATCTATCATACATTCAATTCCAAAAATAAGAAACTTTTGTCAATTTCCCTGTCTCACATGAACTTAATCTTTTACTGGCTTTAATATCAATGGGCACATTTTCACTATTTCCTCATGTGAGAAGAAAAACCACGTATAAGGAATTACAATTTGATATGCTTATTTATTTCCGATTTCGATAAGTTTACGTACAAGGAAATAATTCATCACTTCTAAAAACTAATTTGGTGGATTCAATTTCATCACCGACAAAGATTAAATGTCAATCTTTAACTTGCAGCGGAAATAACATCATTAAAATCCCTAATTTTCATAATTAGGTTTCATACAAATTGGGGAAAAATAAAATATCATTAATGAAGAATCACAAATTCCACAAGACTTGCTCTGATACCACATGTTAGTTATAGTTTTCCAGTGTTCTCAATAATAGAAAATTATCATACTCATAAAAAGATCTTGAAATCTATGATTCTCACATAAGAGTAAATGATACTTACCTCATTGATTCATGAGTAAATGGCAAGAAGAAGATATTCACCAATGCCCAATCTATCTCTTCCCTTTTGTTTTCCTTCTCACACGCTTTCTTGATGGCAATGGTAGAGAGAAACTTAATAGGAGATATAGAACCCAAGATACATAAATATGATAACTTCCATCAAGTTATCAAGTAGTTCTTGGAAGTTTTCAACTTCTCACAATAACTAATAAGTCCCTTACTTTATTAAATTACATTCAGGTCCATTACTTTATTTCACATGAGTTACACTAATTAATTAATAATTTATTTAATTTTTCCAACACATAAACCATATTGATACTTACTGGGACAACGATACTTAGTATAATTCTATTTCATAAGAGTACAAAAATGAGTTCCTTATAATTATTAAAAACAATACTACTTGTATATAATAATTAAGAAACATAATTTTGTACAATATCAAATATTCATTTGGATGGCTGTACAATATTAAAAGCTATACATTTATATAATATTATAGAGTTTAATTTTAATATAATGTTAGTGTAAGTTTTTCTACACTATCAATATAACACAATTCATCATATAATGATTTTTACGATAGTTATGATAAGAGTCAAATAATTTTAATGATATGACAATTTATAATTGATTGACAATGTAAAATTTTTTACACCAACAATGCATATATATAAATTAAATCCAATATTATATTAAGATTTTACTACTCTAAATACAAAATTATTTTTTATTTTTTAGAAATTATATATATATATATATATATATATATATATAGAGAGAGAGAGAGAGAGAGAGAGAGAGAGGGAATCAATTTATTTTAAGAGTAACTTTAAAAAAGTTACTTCAAATCTCCACTTTTTATTTTATTGTAAAGAACTCACTTAACATCCATTGAATTACTTATTAATTTAATAATTTTTATTTAATTATTTTGTTAGGACAAGATTTCTAATTAATTTCTAAACATAATATTCAAATTTTTACCATTTTATAATTATTCAAATGCTAATTATTATTATTTGTTTATTAAGATAAATAGAAACTATAATAAATAATAACTCTGAACCCACCTTGTTTATTATTATTATTATTTGTGTATGGAGAAAACCTGGTTGGGAGGGGAGAACCCACTTTATATGCCCAATAGGTTCCCCGACGGATATTAGTCATTGCTAACGATGATAGATGCTTCGTACCTATGTTATGGTTACCAAAAAAGTTAATAACTCTGAAACACATACTTTTATTTAAAATATTTTTATTAATATTACTATCCTAAGATAAATATAATTAATTATATTTTATTTTGTTGTATTATATAAATATTATTAGTTACTCATCTATTGTATCTAAATATGTTTATTACAATATAATTGTAAATAATAAGGTTTAATTGCACTTTTGGCCACTCAGGTATTATGATTGTACAATTTTAGTCCCCAGGTTTTAATTGCACCAATTGGGTCCACCACGTATCATGATTGTGCAATTTTGGTCCCCCGGGTTTCAATTGCGCCAATTGGATTCCCCATGTATCATGATTGTGCAATTTTAATCTCCCAAGTATCACAATAATGCAATTTTTAACGCCACTAGCCTACGTGGCTCACGTGAGACTAATTTGGCATTTAGTGAGCTTACAAGGCATTCTTATGTGTCGTCATTTACATCTCACACACTTTAATGATCAAATGCACATCACTATGTGTTACATAGAAATGACACGTAAGGTGCCAAGTTGATCTCACTAAGTGCCAAATCAGTCTCACATGTGTTTCGTAGGCTATTGACGTTAAAAATTGCACAATCGTGTTACTTGGAGACCAAAATTACACAATCATGATACTTGAGTGACCAAAATTATACAATCGTGATACCTGAGGGACCCAATTGGCTCAATTGAAACCTGTGGGACCAAAATTGCACAACCGTGATGCTTGGGGATCCAATTGACGTAATAAGAACCCGAGGGACTAAAATTATACAATCATGATACCCGAAGGACCAAAAGTGTAATTAAGCCAAATAATAAATTCGTTTTCTTATAATATAAAAAATATTTATATTATTTTATTTTCATATTTTTTTCATATAAATATATTCTTTTCATCTGTTGTATTTTTTTTTTCGGGATAAATATTTTTATAGAAGAAAAATGATAGTCAATACGAAAAAGTTGTTGGTAAAAATTTTACGAATGAGTACAGTAATTCACCACGTATGCATTTTTAAAAAAATTTTAACTGTCGGTTGTGGTCTATAGCCTTATTGGTTAAGAAATCATTGTTATTTTCGTAATAAAAATAGCATTGTATATCATAACTCTTTATTAAAAAGAATTTAATTGTTATGTATTTTAAGTGTAAAGTTTTTTATATTGTTAATTAATTAAAATTCATGGTATGAGTGAATTTTAAAGTAATTAGAATAAGAGTCAAACATTTTAGTCAATGTGACAAATTATGATTAGTTGATAGCATTAGAAATGTTTATACTTTCAGTGTATATTAATTAAATCCTTATAAAAAAAAAATATAAAATAATTTTATATCTTTTTTCATGATTTTTAATACAAATTATCTCGATTATTTACTAAATTAATATTTCCTTGTTTACATTTCTTTTTATTTTCTATCACTTTTTTTTTATTAAAGCCTCCCTCAAACGGTGAATATTAAACCTTCCTCTCCCTTGCATGAATTGCTACAAGTGGTTTAATCATGAATTCTTGTATCATTAAAAGTATTTAAATTTTATTTTAATATAATTTAAAAATTACTCGTATTATGATTTTATGACTGGATAATAATGTAAAAAATTTTACACTAACAATCCATACCAATTAATCTTATATAAATAAGATATAATTACAGGTGTCAGTGAGACATGACGTCACGTTAGCCACATCAGCAGTTAATGGTGAGTCACTAATACCAGAGAGCAAAACCAAAAGTTTTTAACTTGCTCACACCATAACCAAGTAAAAATGCAGGAGTAAATAACCAATTTGGTCCTTCAAAGTGTAAGGCGGTATCAACTTAGTCCCTGAATTTAACTAAATAGCAAAAACGTCCCTGAAGTTGTAAAACATTAATCAACTTGGTCCCTCCGTCAACCCCAGTTAGCTGACGCCGTTAACGGCGCTGATGTGGCACATTAAGTGCCTTGTTGGCACCGTTGTTACTGGTTAGGTGGTGTCCACGTGGCCAGGTGTCAGGACCCAACTTAGGCGTCCCTGACCGGCCAGAATGGAACTCCGTTGTTCCATTCCCAAGGCCTTTCAAGAACGTATAAGTCACATCATAGCAAAATATGTAACATATCAGTAGTAATTATCAGAGTAAACGATTATACAAAACATAAGCCATGGCGGCCTTGAGTTAAAATACCGAAGTTTAAAAAAATAAAATAAAGAAACAACCAAAAGAGTTTACAAATCATAAGGAGGTTGAAAACTCTAAAACAAGGAGATTTCTCATATGACAAAACCAAACAAAAGGAACCAGCAGCAGCTACCCAAGCACTACACACGTGTGAGGATTTCCTGAGATGACTTCCTTCATGAAGTACCTGAATCTGGACCAAAAAGGGCGGGGGTGAGTCCTATAACTCAGTGAGGGATAAACAAAACATAACATCAAATGGTATAACATATAACCATATGCCAATATGTAAATTACAAAGTACGAAACCATCCATAGCTGATCATTTCTTGCCATGATGTCAAATTAGCATTGGGCAAGATGCTTGTGTATCCCCTTGGAGTTGTTCACTAGAGTCTCCCACTCCGACGGTCGCATTTCTATCCCGGTCGAAACCGTTGACCGGCAAGTGACCTCGGTCACTACACAACATCCCTCCAAACTCCGAGGTTGTTCACTAGAGTCCCCTTCTCCAGCGGTTACATTTATAACCCGGTCGTGTCCGCTAATCGGTCGGATACACCAAGTCTTGCTCAATGTCCAAAACCAAACCCCTTTTCATATGCATGGCATGTTCATGCAAATCAACTCACAATATCACATCTTCACTATGTGCCTCAACACAGCTTACATAACCATTACAACGGTAATCAATAAATTTTATAATGATCGCAATCATAAATACATGTAGACAATATTATAGTCATTTCACTCCCAAATTAGAAGTATCTTACCAATTAGTTTCAACACTTGCTTCATACGTAAATACATAGTTGAGTCAATAGACCTTACCTTGACATTTGTCAATAATTTCACGGCAAACCTTGTTCACCACAATAAGCATTTGTTTCGCTTTCGAAGCTTAAAAATCAATATACAAAAAGTACAATAACCTCATAACTGAATAAACACGTGAATAAAAGGCCATTGCCCATATACCATCATAAACATAGAACACAACAATAGTTCACATATACATCTACTTCATTTTCACTTAATTTCTTTCTTCATAATACTTGTATACATTGACCGTCTTAACTAACGTTCCTTATCGTATTTAGCACAGTTACTCAGTAACGCTCACAACTATACTCTCTTCTTTTCATAAGAACCAACTTCATCATAAGGAAGAACCATTCTTAGGTTCAACAAGAATATAAACATTGACTATCCCACTGTAAACAAACACTTGCACCACATAACAATCCTACCTCTACATTTGTCTATTTCACCATCATATAGCTTCATTCCAGTTTTCATACATTCCTCTTCATCCCTTTGTGTTTCGTAATCTCACATCCTATAAAATAGTCCGCAATTATGTTCCTCTCCTTTGATATTATTACTTTACACCAACTAAAAAATAAGTCGTTCACGATCCTCAAACACATTCTCACATTAATCAATCATACTTAAGATTATAAGACAACACTAGCTGTACTTCTCTTAATTACACGTCTTAACCCTACTTATAATAACACTAAAGCAGTATTATCATGTTATCTCCCAAATCTCTCATTTTATTGGCACATCATAACTATCCCATCATATGTATATGTTCGACATTTCATCAACTTATTTGTCACCCCACACTATGCCACAAAGAACTTTAACGTATAGTTCATCAATTTTTAAAATTCAAATCATCCATGTTCATATCTCTACATACATGTCACTTCATGACAATTTTCCTTTTATCACCAATTTCACCATAATCTTTTCTAACATGTTTTTAATAAACCTCCCTTGATATCATAGTATTTCACATTTAATTTACTTTGCTTATACCCATTGTAATTCCTTACCTCTTCAAGAGCAAGAGTAGAGAAACAAAATGCCTAAATAATTAATTTGCTGACTGGTACTAGCGCTCAGCGCAGGTAAAGTGGCGCTGGGCGCAGGGGTCGAGTTTTCAGGTCTTGCTCTCGGGTGCTCCAGCGCTCAGCGCTGGTTTTTGGGCGCTCAGCGCTGGATATCAGTCAGTCATCCTAGCGCTCAGCGCTGGGTTCCTGGCGCCCAACGCTGGAGCGATTTCTGCAGAATCGCAGGGACGCGAGTTCTGCAGAAATCCAACCATTTCAATGCACAAAAATAACTCGAATACATGAAGAAAAACTCAAAATTCTCTGTGTATCATCATACTTGACTAACCAAACAACATTACTCATATATATCAACAATATCAAACCGATTTAACACAAACTTCATGCCAAAAACACACAGTGTGATAACCTAGAATCCCAAATTATCATACCACCAATTTCCCCCCAAAATACATCATTAATCCAACCTCAAATCTAAATCCCTCACCTTGTTTGACGTTCTTGAGTCTCTATTTTCTTCCTTCCTATGCCGTTGGTACTCTCTCATCTTCTCATTCTCTTTTCCCCTTTATTCTTCTCTTCTTGTTCTTCTTCTTCTTCTTCTTCTCATCTTCTCTCCATCATTTGTTCTCTTCTGCTAGGGTTGTCAATGCTACCCATCCTCTTTTATCTAACTATTTATACCTAGTTACTTTTACTGAAAAGCTCATGATGTTAAGTTAACTCATAACTTAACACTTGGACCGAAAGAGAAATATGTCCCTATCTTTATCTTGATAACCACCAAATTTTATTTGTATTCTTATGTACGTTAATACATTTATTTATTTATTTTTTATTTAAACTATACTAATATTTTCATGTTATAAATAATTAATAACATGCCAAACAAATTTTGAAACTTTCTTCTCTATTTATTTATTTATTTTTAATTAAACATTATGTCATTTTTGGCGGGTCTTACACCAGGGACCAATTTGAAACTCTGAACCAGGGACTGTCTGGCGCTCTCTCTCTAACCACCCGTCTATAGACGGGTGGTTATAGACGGGTGGTTAGAGAGAGAGCGCGAGGCCAAAGAGAGAGAGAGAGAGAGAGCAGAGAGAGAAAGGAACTGTCTATAGACGGGTGGTTAGAGAGAGAGCGCCAGACAGAGGAAGCAAATAGAGAGAGAGAAAGGGGAAAGATAAAGAACAAGAAGAAGATTGTTGCGAGTATCAATTTAGTCCCTGGTTCAGAGTTTCAAATTGGTCCCTGATCACGTGAACACCACCTAGCCAGTGACAATGATGCCAACAAGGCACTTAACGTGCCACATCAGCGCCGTTAACAGCGTCAGCTAATTGGGGTTGACGGAGGGACCAAGTTGATTAACGTTTTACAACTTCAGGGACATTGTTGCTATTTAGTTAAATTCAGGGACTAAGTTGATACCCCCTTACACTTTCAGGAACCAAATTGGCTATTTACTCAAAAATGCAGGGACGAAAACTAAAACTCGCTCTCTTTATATGAATCAAAAAGTTTAGTAATCCAAAAATAATTTAATACTTGACAACCTATATAGCATTAAAAAATTAATTTAATTCAGGTGATAATGCTAACGTGACGCAGCGTTAATCACGTCAACACTTGACGGATGGTCAATAATAACAGGGATCAAAATCAAAAGATTTTAACTTTTAATCATCAAAACCAAACAAAAAAATGTAAAGAGAAAATCCGAAAGAAACCCACTTTGCCGAAACCAAAAAAATTTATTAAACCTATTTACATTTTTCAAACAAAGTGTGAAAATCTTTTGTCATGCCTAAAAGAATCAACATACTATGAGTAAAATTTTGCATTATCAAATCAAATCAAATCCAAACATTAAACATGTATGTACGGACTGCATCACTATGATCATAGCTTGTGGACAATATCCAGTACCTTAATTCTATCTCGAAGATATCTGTGGCACTACTCCTAGTGCACCCTTCCAACTATAAAACAGTGGAAGCAGCATCGTGTGATTATTTTTTTCCTTCAAAATTATTGAATTAAAATATATCGATCCAATATTTATTGAGACCTAAAGTAAATTTTGTGATGAGATATTTTTAAAAATTAATCTAATAATTTTCTCATATAAAATTAATTATTTTGTACAAAATAAGAAATTGATCCTTAAACCTTACAACTAATATTAAGTTTTTATATCAAATGGATCAACTTACATGTTTATTAATATATTAAATATATCAAAAAAAGTAATATAAAAAGATACAAAATCAACTTTTCTTTTAAAAAAAATAATTTTTTTGAGAAATTTAGAACAAGGCAGTACATGCTTTACCATCAAACCGAATTAAAACACTAGTAAAAGCAGTCTTTTGTTAGTGATGGATCACATCACGTGGTAGAAAGCCGAGGTGTGTTGACGTGGAGAGTTTGGTTTGATAATTTTCAATATAATAATAATGATGTAATTGATAAGAGATCATCTAAGGGGATCAAAGCCAATTGGAGGTGGATTTTTTGGGTTAACTGAAGAAATGCCCATGTGCCCTAACATGGGTAGGAAGACACACACAATCCCACTAGATATTTCACTATCTATTAGTTTTCTACCTTTCATTTTCAGCAGGGATGTGTAGCCATGCTCTCATGTTGGATGCTGTTTGAGAAATTGGGACCACCACTACCTTTACCCTAATTTTAGGTTAACCCACTTGTGGGGATCCTGCAAGATACTATTTATTAACAGTTAGCTCGTCCATCCTGTTTTCTTTCCCATTTTTTTATACATTAGTTTCGGTTGAAAAGAATAAGATTTTAAATTATAATAGTGATTATGTTATTTATTATTGTGGACAATTATAAAAAAATATGATTATAATTGTGATCGTTATGTAATTTTAAAAACTATCAAAACGAACAGATTGTGACCTCAATTATAATTTCGAATCTAGATTTAAAACCTTAAAAAAAATAAATTGTTATGTTGGTGCGTGTATGAAGTAAGTTATAACCCACTACCTTTTTCCAAGGAAGTGATAAATCTAGCTAAAACAACAGTTTCATCCACAGCATACAAAATACACTCATACTTTGACTTTACGTTTGAGACTCGTTATATATATATATATATATATATATATCTCCAATTAGTCATGTACGGCACCTTTTGGAAAACCCATGAAGGCCTCTTAATTAGGGGTTGTAATTTGCATTGAAACAGGCAATTTCAAGCAATAGGAGTGGACGTAATTGGGGAACATAGTGTCGCTTTATAAGAAATTACTCCATCATTCATATAACACTTGAACTTTGAACAAGAAAATTAAAGGTGTTAGGTCTACAGTGTTTATATTCAATTTAATTAAAAAAATAATAAAAAATAATATTAAAAAATTGAAAACTGATTGAAACCGAAATTTATTGAACCATTTTGGATTGATTTTTTTAAGAAAGATTCTATGGGATCTCTTGGATAATTTATTCCTGCCAACATGATTCAATCAGATGGTGAGAATTTAGTTCTATATGATATTGGCATGACTCATTTAATTGAGATGACGCATTCTGATTGGAAATAAGTTACCTAAACCTTCTACTTTACAAGAGTATCATAACAACGCTATTTTTTTAAAAGTTCAGCTCACCTTTCAATTTCATTTTCTAAAGCCTAACCATACCAAATGCAATTACAGGTGACACTTAATCTTCATTTAGTTACATATGTTTTCTTATCCAATAACCCTAATTTAGTAACTTTCCTTCATTTCCTTGTATCGTGTGCGGCCGTGCCCTTTGAAATCTCAAACTCATTCTTTGCTAGTATATATAACTTCTTATTATTTGCAACATATATAAGTAACAATTAATTAACTTCTTTGAATACACTCGTTAATCATATATTACACCCTAAATATGCAGATTATGAATGATTTATATGTCGGTATTAAATTGTTTGGAGTTTAGGTTTTGAATGTTATCTTGATTATTATTATTTAGACTTATATTTTAATTATTTCATTGGTCAAAAATTGAATCATCTAATTCAATCCAAACCGATTGTTCGGTTTTGATATTGAATCCAATGTCAAGCGACCCACAATTAGTTAACATGCATGTTTGGATCAAATGATTTTTTGTCTCAACCAAACTAATTTGCAAACACTTGCTATCTTTTGTTAATTAATATATGAGTTTAATTTTGATGTATTATTTGTATGAAAGTTTTTTTACACTTACATAAAATCATATATTTACACAAAAAATTTAAATGTTTCTAGTTGTTGTTATAGTCAAATTTATTTAACCATTTACTCCAGTACATATCATTGTATGAGAAATTCTTAATTAGATGCACTGAAGGCAGAGCAAGATATTTCTCTGGTTTTATGCCATTTCACATAAGATGCGTGGACCATTTTTGTCTCCTTAAATTAAATTCTTTTACTTATTTTTTCTGAAAATACTATGGTTAACTAAAAACCAAAAAGACTCCTTCCAATTCTCTCAGCTCCGCCTCAATTGTTATTGCTCCACAACTGTGTCATTTTTTCTTACTCTCGTATTTCTTGTTTAGTCATTATTAGCATCGGTTTAATAGGAGAAATGTCAAAGTATGGGATGATAAAGTTGAGTCATCAATGATGGTCTCATGTCGCGCTAATCAGGTTTTGGGGGACAGGAAATGGGGAAGAAAAGATTTGGTACAGCCACGGTTTTTTAACAGCACCAATGGCGATGTTATTAGGTGATATAAGGCTATAAGCCTCCACCTAATTGGATGAAATGTAACATTGATGTTAGTTTTTTCAAGGATCAAAACTGCACAGGGGCTGACATGTGTCTGCGTGATGATACTGGTAGTTTTATGGTGGCACAAACTTCTTGGAGCTCTCCGGTTCTTGCGATTCATGAGGGTGAAGCAGTGGCCTTACTTAGAGCCATTCAATGGGTACTTGACTTGCAACTAGACTTGGTTATTTTTTTGATTGATTGTAAATTGGTGGTTGATTGTATTAACCATCAAAGAGATGACATTCCTGAGTTTGATAATATTATTTCCCATTGTAAAGACGTATTGTTATCTAAGCCTAGCTATAAGGTTGAGTTTGTAAGAAGACAAGAAAACAAGGTTGCTCATTCTCTAGCAAGAGTGGCCTTGTCTTTACCTAGTCCCCATTTGTTTCATGACATTCCCTATTGGGTTGTTGAGTCTGTTGCTAATGAATTGAATTGAGGTTTCTTTTGTCAAAAAAAAAGCATTTGTTTAATAGAGTTTGGGAGTTTTATCTTCAATGTGTTTAATGCAATAACTTGGTTCAATCTGTGATAATTTTAGTTTAAAAATGATCCATTGAATTGACCCTCTCTTTCTTATAGTTCCTTTTTTTTTTATTTGACCGACGGTTCGTTTTTTTATAGAGACGATTCAGGAGAAATTATATTAGAAAATGATCTTTGGTAAGAATATCATTTTATACTTTGTACTAATATTGTTGTAATCTAATTTATTTATTATATTGAAAGGGTTTCACTTTAGTTTTCAATATAATTTTTTTTGTTTATTCTTTAGTCGAACCCATAAAAGTTTAATAGTATCAAAATCAAATCTAAATAATTCAAAAAAAAAAAAAAATCAAACCAAAATATTAAGGGTCTTAGTAACGAATACGGAAGGACGGTTATTAAGGAATCAATAAATGATATGTTTTTATTGGAAATCTAATAGTGTCTCCAATGAAACAATTCATTGGAGTTGCTTAACTCTCTTTTTATGAGTCCCATTATGTCATATCATCATTTTTTACTTTATATTACTTTAAGCAACTCTCAACTTTGATGGTGCAACTCTAAAAAGTTCACCAAATGAGTCTCATAAGTTATCTCACTTTTTTTGTAGATTAATCTTTTCTTTTCTATGATTCAAGGTCAACCTAACACCTATTTAGGATTAAAGCGAACTCTGCGATAAGACCTTTTGAAAGGATTTTTTTTTTAAAAAGATTGCAGCATAGGCCTAGCTGACGCTAATTAGCGTAGCCTCTGGTCAACGTTAAATGTTTATTTGTAGTGTAAATAATTTTTTTTGAGACTTAGAGTAAAGACTTTAGTTGTTTGGCCCCTAGATCGGCCCTGCTATGATTTTTTATTAGGTTCTTATATAAAAACCAATTAATTATAAAAACAACTGTCCCGGTAAATATCACATTATCTTACTCCAACTATGCAATCTATGCTCGTATACATTGATCTAAAAAATGTGACAGATAAAAAAAGAAAAATCTATGCTCACATGAGCTTAGAGTTTGTTTGGTAAAATTAGCTGTTAGCGGATAAGCTAGCTGATAGCGGATAACTTATAACAGATAGTAGATGAGGTAGCTGATAGCGGATAGCGGATAAGCTAGCTTATTTTATGTGAAAGTGTTTGGTAAAACTAACGGTTGAACTAGCTGAAAAATATAAAATGACATAAAAGGACATCTTCATTAATGATTTTACATAAAAGAGAGAGAAGAGAATAAAGGTAGAATTAAATAAAGATAATAAGGATAAAAGTGGAAAGAAAAATGAAACTCTATAAGCTATAAGCTCAAACGCTACGTCAAGTAGAGTTTGGAAAACACGCTATAAACTCGTGAAAAAACGTTATAAGCTCGTGATAGATGCGCTTATCAAACGGGATTACTTTCTTATCCGCTATAGTTATCCGCTATAAGCTCATTAAAATGTCTTATCAAACCTGCTCTTAATTATATCTTCAAACATGGCTTGGCCTTGAACAGTGGTTGTCAGTGTGACCACCACGCAAGGTAACTATGGACCAAAAACAAATGCTCAACTAAAATAGTTAATGACGCTCAAATCCTGCCTAATTCAAGGGAAGCAAGTTTAGCTGATAATCATAATTGTGGAGGCAGTTACGTGCAATGATACTAACACAATTTATTTTGACTTTTGTGTCATTGGAAAATCAAAATTGATTTGGATTCACTCCTTTTATTCTTTTATGTTATAAAAGAGAAAGATACAAAAATAAAATTACTTTTATGTATGAAATCCATTAAAACTTTATTTTATATCGATATGAGAGAAAAAAAATAAAATAAAAGGAAAGGATCTACATCCAATCAAAACGACACTTTAACCAAAAAGGAAAACGATGGATAGCTGCAATGGCAAACCAATGCCCCATCTTTTTGGCTCTCCCAACCTTACTCTCAATTTTATTAAACTAACTTGCACATTTTTTAATTACAGTGAAACTTCGCTTGTCCGTTGGTAGCCTTATTTTCCATGACACCACACTTGATTTAAGTTACTAATTTATGTTCTAATCAAAATAAATTATCATGTTATCAACCTGACATACATTGACATCTATATACTCTACTCTTTAATAGATCCCAAACTTTTGGTCAACAACTCTTTTATATATATATATTTTTTAATTATTGAATTTCTCATCTTGTGAAATACCTAAATTTTTGTATAAATTAAATTGAATATTATCATATAAATTATAATAAATATACTGTATACAAATATAAATAAATTGTCTTTTAAGTGAGATGGCTTATATATAAAGATAGAAACAACATCCAGAAATTAGAATATCGTCGAAGGTCTCTTTCTCCCGACTTCTGACCAATAAAATTTATTATTATGTGTGTGTTTAGTGACATGTTCACTCTGACGCGAACGTGATTCCACAAAAACAACTATGTAATTGCTTTTACGTTGAAAGCAACAAAAAAATTGTCACAATGTCATTTTTACCGTGATCTATAGGACAACATGATTTCTCACTGCACAAACAAATATACGCTATACATTTGAAGTAAAAATAAAGGAATGCAAGAGAGATTTTTATTTTGTCAATAGAAATATGACATACGTTATAATAGGTTACCCATTTTCAAACATATTTGTGATTTCTTTGTTACATATCTGCCTTGGTTCAAATTATTCATTTGTCTTTTTTTAACAAAAAAAAGTTTATAGATATGAGAGATTATTACATCTTAAGATCAACCTATGTTACAAACCTTAACAAAAGTTCACTTTAGTACTTGTAAATCGCCTATCATATGAGATTATTGGTTGTAAAAATCAAACTTGAAAATTAATTTGCAAATGAAATGCCTCAATTCTTACCAATTGATGAACCAAGCCAAGGTGTTGGCACTGTGTACACAAATGCTCGTATACATATCATGAATAAGTACGTATACGTAGACAAAGTCAACGACTCTTAATTCAATTGTCATTTACCCCTAACAAATTATTGTCCTTTGCATAACAACAAAATACCAAAGTTAAATGTACAGGAAATTGCTCATCTGCTATCATTTTCTTCTTTTCCAAATTGTGACTTAAACATACCACAATTAAGGAAATTCAATTGCATGCAAAAGAATCTAAGGAGGGTAGGGGATTGAAGGAAATGTAACTATAAGAAAGAAAAGCATTAGAAAATGTCCTGTAACCTGTGGTCACACTCACACTTGATGTAGGAAATTCAATTTTGTTAAATTAGGAGCACTAATAAAGTCTAGCGTGCCCCTGCTTTCTCCGTCTTCACACTTTATGTGGTCCTTGCAAAACCAATATGGACCTATTAAAATGGCAGTCAAAAAGCTATTTCTTGAACAAAAGTAAAATATATTAATAAAAAAAAAAAAAAGTCTTCCTTTTGTTTTCAATTGTGCATTACATGATAGAGGGGAATCTTTAAGCTGTGCTATGCATCAAATTGAAAGAACGTCGTTATCTATTTCTGTAGTGGCTGTAGCTTTGAGTGTCCTTAGTTAACAAAAAAGCTTTAAACACTGTAAATGTTGATTATGAGCTATAACTTATAAGGTCATGTAGATAGGGATAGTTTAGTTTAAATTAACCAATAGCATTATGAGAGCATATATAACAAGGAAATGGAGGCAGCTTTAGGATTGTAGGACCAACATTGCTGTCTGAGAGGCAAAATTGAAAGAAGCTAGCATGTATTATTTTTTAGCAGAATCAAGTTCAAAAATTGAAACCTATCTTCTGCACCAAACAAAACCTTGATTCCTCTTGAACTGAAATTGAAGACAAGTTCAAGTTCAAGTTTGAAATGAATGGTTGTGCCTCAGTTTGGCCTACCCAATGATATGTGTCGAACGTGATCTATTTGGTTGAGAGTGTCTTCGTTTTCACAACAAGAGGAGATATATGAGAGAAGTCATGGTGAGTTAATGTAGCTAATTTAAGCGCATTGGTTCTGGTTAGTTAGATGTCACATTTATGTTGAACATATATTTGGGCACCAAAAGTTGGTACCACTATCACTCCATGCATGTGAGGTGCAGTGGATTTTCGTACTTATTACAGTGCTATGTTTGATCTAAACAATTTTGATGCTTGATAATGAGAGCCACTTAAATGTTTCTACTGTGCTTCTTCTTCTTTGGTTTGGATCTTATAATGGGGTTCTCTTTTTGAGTTGAGGGGCTAGGGAAGGACGGGACGGTTTGGCTTTATTAAGACCAAATTATTGTATCAAGTTGTCACACCTCAATTTTTAATGTCCAAATTATCCAAACCATGAGAAAGAAAACTGCTTGAATTGCTTCACTTAAATTAGAAAAGAGGGTTTGCTGAAACAAATTATTCAAAGTTTACCATATAGCTTTATTTTTTTGCCCTCAGTTTTCCCGTTCTTATTACAGAAAAATATACTGCAACAGTTAAGCTGATGCCCATAGTCTAGTGATAATCATAACTTGGGATGCAGAGAGAGGAAGGAAAATGTGTCAACTAGCTTAAAATGGAGGAAGGGACCAACTTGTACTTGGAATTATAGTGCAGTTATCTAATTAGAAGGGGCTATAATCATGTCTTAGGCGGGTAGATTTTGAAAGACACTCTTACGTAGATATTTCCCAAAGATAGCACCGGGTTTATTAGTATAAATTCTCTGACCGGAAGCTTGGGAGAAAAATTTAAGATCTTGACCATTTGACGAACATCTGCTAGGTTTGCTTTTGAGAACAACTGTCATCCATGAAGAGAAGATGGGTTGAGATAGGAGAAGACCTTTTAAGCATAATAATCCCATTTAGAACACCCTCAAAGGAGGCTCTCTGGAGGAGGTAGAAGTAGGACAGAACATCAACTGCCAAAATACGTGTTCCCTAAGCTTAACCTTAACCTCCTGTGGGGTTTGAAGCGTGTAAACCAACTTTAACAAAACATAAATACACTTCCACGAATAACTACTACCCCTGTATGCAAGGGTATCAACACCTCTTACGCAAATAACTGATCCAGCTAGGTTCTGGTAATAGATGAAATAGAAATTACAAGATAGCAAGGGTCTTGTATGAAATTTTCATTGAATTTAGATAGAGGAACAAATGAATTGACAATACGTTAATGTATATGGGGGGGAAAAAGAACAAAAAAAATTCTTTTTCCTGTGATCAATATTGGTTAAGCAGCTGTACATGCTATTATTAAATATTAGTCCCATCTATCTCGGCTGTATAAATTGCATCTTCCGAATGACAAGTAACTTCGGACTCACATTTCCTACACTTAACACTGCACAAATCACCCATAGAATTTTCATTACATTTCCATTCATTTCTCCTGGACCATGGTCGAGGTATGTTTGAATTATTCCATTTTTCTGCTGCCTGAAGTACCTCCTACCCCAAATCAAGGAGGCATCCTTCATTGGTTTAGAAATGTCCTGGTCAGCACCTGTTGTGCTGGAAATCATATCATCCAAATTACAATTAACTGCACAACTTTTATTCCTCTGCCTTACTTCATCAGCACAGCAGGCTGATCAACTGTCAAGGCATCAGTACTATTAGAAGGTTGACAGTGTTTCCTATCCTGTGGATATGAGGGTAGTGGAGGAAACGGGTTGAAAGGCATGGCTGGTGCAGAGATCCAACTCTCAGCGATTTTAGCATGAGGTGTTCCAAATTGATGGGCAACAGACCAAGGCATTCCATAGGAGACAGGCAAGCGAGAGTTAAATTTCTCCTTTGGATGCCCAATAACTGCATCAGAGGGACACCCAGAATGGCCCCCATTTTGCAAAGCAAGGTAACTAGAGTTTAGTGAAGCATTTAATGAACCTAATGGACACGAAAATCCCGGTGGAACATCCTCAGGAATGTTCTGCCTTCCTTCAACAGTGCTAATAACTGCATCAGTTTGCTCCTTAGATGGATAATGAACTGAATGTAAATTTGTCTCTGCTGGTTGATCCCATCGACTTTTGCGCTTCCGTTTTTTTGTCCCATTGATTTGACCACCATCGAGGCATGTCGCAGACCCACCCTCCTGGGCACCAGCAACACAAACATTTGCTTCTGTAGATCTTATATCCTGCTCACGTCTATCAGTGTGTGACGTTAAAAATCTGTTACAGTTGAAACTCCTGTGAAATTCTACCCTATTATCATCCCTGTCCATATAGTCATGTTTTCTGACAGGTCTAGGAATCCACCTGTCTCGGAAGCTTCGAGCAATTTGATGGACCTACATAAGACAATGAAAACATTTAAAGATTCAAATCTTCACCCAAAAAATAGATACACCCAGGGTTAAAAAATTTGGTATAGGATGGAATAGACCTCGCCTGACTAAAAGCTAATATAAGTAGAAGCGAACAAGTTGGTGTAACACATACCTGTTTGTCATCATGCTCTGTCAGATAAAGCATTGATTCCCTAAAGCTGCAAATAAAACCAAACCAATTATTAGGAAAAGAATATAAGCTAAGAGGCAACAGCATGATTTCATCAAATATAGAAGGAAGAGAATGGTGTAGCTAATATTCAGGGAAGGAATAAGTATAACTTCTTTTCTTATTTTATTATTTAGAAAAAGAAAATTTTTTAGTTAAGAAAAAGAGAGTACACAGAAGGAGGATAAGTCATCCTTACCAGAAGAAAATAAAAGAAAAATACAAGTCTAGAACCTCAGAGGTTGAGTGGTGTAACAAGGCATGCCAATCTCTTTGCATGTCTTACAAAGAAACTCCTCTAAAGAGACCATGAATAGAACACCACAAAGACACTAAAATAAATAGCCCTATCCCCAGTGTTGTCTAAAGATGATGAAGTTCCCTTGAAAATTCTATCTAGCATTCCTTTCCAGCCAAAGGAACACCAATAGTAAGAAATTTGAAAATTGGCACCTGGTAGCAATGAAATCCCGGATTCCAAGGATCAAGATTTACGACACAAACTAATTACATCAAGAAAATTTCAAGTCAAATCCAACAACAAACAAGTGGCACAATAGTTGATAGAATTAATAAAAAATCTACGAATACAAGTACCTGGAAAAGCTTCCATCCTTATAGGAAGAATAAATGTAGGCAACTGTGACATTCTTGTCATATGTACTTCAAATACAACTGGATATCATATTTTTTTTTCGGTCGGTGTGAGAGTATTGTATAACTCGGGTTAGTTTTGTATCTAGGGTACATAGTAGCTTATTGAGCCTGCATGTATTGTATTAGAACCTAAGCGGTTAGTCTTGTAACCGCTCCAAATTACGTGTGATCACTACCATAAATAGTAGATGATCAGATTCATTGTATTGAGACAATTCATAACTCAATACTCCCTCCCCCTTCCCTCCTCTGCACATCACCATTAACATGGTAATCAGAGCTTCTTGATTCTCATGGACGATTCATTTCCTCCTCCACCTCCGCCGCCCCCACCACCACCATCGCCGCGGCCATCGCTTCGCCCAATTTCTTCCTCTCCGATCACTTTCTCGCACTCTATTAGCGATAAGCTCGATGAGAAGAACTTCGTTCTTGGCGACAACAGATAGAACCTGTAATCAAAGCACACCGATTCCATCGCTATGTGGTTTCTCTTGAGATTCCTCCTCGCTATCTGAGCGAATTTGATCACGCTTCAAGAAATTTTAATCCTGCCTTTTCTGATTGGGAGCAACAAGATCAGATGCTTCTTTCTTGGCTCCAATCGACGCTCTCTAGTGCGATCCTTTCTCGATTTCTTGGTTCGAATCACTCGTTTGAACTTTGGGAGAAGATTCATGATTACTTCTATAAGCTGACTCGGGCGAAGGCTTGGTAGTTGCGATCTGAGCTTCGTGCGACCAAACTCAGTGATCGCTCCGTTTTTGAATACCTGTTGCGCAGAAAGGCTCTTGTTGATTCTCTTGCCTCTGTTGATGATCTTGTATCTCTGCAAGAAAACATTGATGTGATTCTTGAAGGTTTGCCTGAAGAATTCAGCTCAGTGATTTCAATAATTGAGAGCAAGTTCGAGCTACTACCAGTTGATGAAGTTGAGGCTCTTCTCCTTGCACATGAATTGCATCACCAAAAGTTTCGTAAGAAGACGTACTCTGACTTAGCTTCTATTAACCTGACGCAAGGTTCTGCTTCGAATTCCCTGTCACCTTCAGATCCGCCTTCTTTGCAAATTCATCTCATTCAACAGTTTAATCCAGATCAGGCTAATGGTTTTTGTGGCTCCAGTCGCGATGGTTGGTTTGGCCATGGCCGCGATCGTGGTGGTTGTTCAAACATTCAGTGCCTAGTGTGCTATACTTATCGTCATTAGCTGATGTGTGCTATAACAGGTTCAATCGGAATTTTCAGCTTTATAACCTTCTGTTTTTCATGGCCAATCTTTGGGCTTTAATGGCTATCAAACTGAATTTTCTGGTCAAGGCTTTGGTAATGGTGGTATGGGATATCATTCTGGTAATTCTTATGGTTATCATTCTGGTGGTCCTTATCCGTAGCATCATCCACCTCTGGCACCACTTCCTTATCAGATGGCTCAACCAAATGCTATGGTTATTAGCACAGTTCCTCATGCCAATCAGCAGTGGTTTCCAGATTCATGTGCCTCATTTCATGTCACTTCAGGCTCTCAAAACATCCAACAAGTAGCACCATTTGAAGGTCCAGATCAGATCTTCATTGGCAATGGCCAAGGTTTGCAAATATGTTCCTCTGGTTCCTCTTCCTTTCAGTCCCCTATTAATCCCTATGTTTCCCTTGTTCTTCATACATTATGAAATGTTCCTGACATAACTAAAAATCTAATTAGCGTCAGTAAGTTTGCAAAGGATAATTATGTCTACTTTGAATTTCATCCTAACCATTGTCTTGTTAAATCTCAGGCCAACAATGCTCCTTCGTGGCAATGTTGGACCTTATGTACCAGTTTCCAAGCCTCAAGTTTCAGTCTCCTATCTCTAGTGTGAATTCTAATTCATTGTATTCTCATGTTCTTGTTAATACTAGTTCACAGCCTGCACAAAACATTGTATCCTCTAGTTCACAGTATGCTTGGCATCTTAGGTTAGGGCATCCGAATAATCACACTTTAAGACTTGTATTGCAACAGTGTAATCTTCCTACATCTAATAAAATTGAGTATTTGTTTTGCTCTGCTTGCTGTATTGGTAAAATCGTCTCCCAACTGCAGCTTTATACTTTGTTGTCCCATATACCACTTTGTTCAAACAACCACCTGACTAAAAGTTCCTAAAAGTCTTTGGCTGCGCCTGTTTTCCCCTACTCAGGCCCTATAACACTCATAAACTTGACTTCAGATCACAAGAATGTCTCTTTCCTCAAGTGGAAGACTCTTCATTTCTAAGGATGTCCTCTTCAATGAGAATAGGTTCCTTTATCATGTCCACTTCAACTCCTACCTCTATTCCCTCCTCTTTACCCTCTGCCTCCATTCCTCTGGTCACTCTGTCTTTCAATCCTGTTGCTCCCATGTCTCCTAATCAGTCTCCATCTCCATCCATCTCTGTTCCAGCATCCTCTATCTCTTCCACTCCCGAAACCTCAACTTCTTCCTCTGATCAGCCGCAGCCTTCCTCCCTTGGTCCTCCCTCTAATCTTTCTCAGTCACACAATATTCATGCTATGTAGACTCGGTCAAAGTCTGGTATAGTCCAGCCTCGTATTTGTCCTAGCCTACTTCTCACCCATGTGGAACCAAGGAATATAAATCAAGCCCTCAAGGATCCCAAATGGTATGCTGCTATGAAGGATGAGTTTGATGCTCATCAAAGAAACCACACTTGGACTTTGGTACCTCTCCCCCCTAATCGGCAATCTATTGGCTGTAAGTGGGTATTTCGGGCCAAGGAAAATGTCCACGGCTCGGTTAATAGGTACAAGGCCCGCTTGGTGGCCAAGGGGTTCCACCAAATTCAAGGCTATGACTATAATGAAATATTCTCTCTCGTTGTTAAGCCTATTACCATCCGGCTTATTCTTACACTTGCATTATCTAGACGTTGGACAGTTCAACAATTAGACGTTAACAATGCATTTCTTAATGACATCTTGGATGAAGAGGTCTATATGCAACAACCTCCAGGCTTTGCAGGATCTGATTCCTCTCGTGTGCAAACTCCACAAGGCCTTGTATGGCCACAAGCAAGCCCCACACCAATGATTTGAATGTCTCAAAACTACTCTGTTAAGATTTTGGTGTATGTAGACGACATAATCATCACTGGCAATTGTAATGCTCTTATTCACAGCCTCATACAGCAGATCCATGCCTCGTTTGCCTTGAAACAATTGGGCAACCTTGATTACCTTCTTGGCATTGAAGTCCATTTTCAGCCAACTGGCTCAATTATTCGCACTCAGAGTACATATGTGACCTCGTGGTTAAAACAAATATGGTAGAAGCCAATCCGCTTCCTTCTCCCATGACCTCTAGCTGCAAACTGTCCAAGACAGGTTCTGATCCCCTTGCTGATCCCTCCATGTATAGATCAGTTGTGGGGGCCTTCCTTGCCAGAATTACACGCCCTGAAATCAGCTTTGCAGCAGAGTTTGCCAATTCATGGCAAACCCTTTGGAGGCTCACTGGGCTGTTGTAAAATGCATTCTCCACTACCTCAAGGGCACAGTTCATCATGGGCTTCGATTCTTCCCTGCCCCTGCACAACATCCTCTTTCTCTCAGCCTACTGCGATGCGGACTGGGCAGCTGATCCAGATGACCGTCGTTCTAACTCTGGTGCTGCTATCTTTCGGGGCCCAAACTTCAATTCCTGGTGGTCCTGAAAACAGCCCGTTGTGGTTCGTTCCAGCACCGAGGCTGAGTATCGCAGCCTTGCCCAGGTTACAACAGATATTTGATGGCTTCAAACTTTGCTCACAGAACTTGGTATTCTATTCTCAACTCCTACAGTCCTCTGCGATAATCAAAGTGCTATCTCCTTGGCTCACAACCCGGTTCTTCATGCCCGCACAAAACATATGGAGATTGATATTTTCTTTGTTCGAGAGAAGGTCCTCAATAAACAGCTTCAGGTTCTACATGTCCCTTCACATGTTCAATGGGCAGATGCACTAACCAAGCCTCTCCCTCCCACTCGATTTGCTCTACTAAGGGACAAGCACAATGTGTTTGCCTTGGATCAATACATCTCTAATGCTTATAAGTGTTGTTATAAGCATAAAATACCAAAAAACTATTTTTTAAAAAAAGATTTTTCAAGAGATTCTACAACTTTTGTCTACCATATCTTTTAGGTCATTATAATTTATAAAAACTTGAGATACTCCGGTATAAAGTGTAACTGAATGTCTCAACTTTACCAAAAAATTCTTATTTTTTTGTAGCTATTGTCAATCATAATACTCCAAAGAAAAAAGATGGTAGAGAAAAAGTCACAAATTGCTACCTAATTAAGCGCCAGTAGACAAAAAGCTTTGCACAAGTTAACAAACTGTCTTGCAATATATATCTAGTGGAATTAGGGAGAGAATGAGGGGGTACAACTTGATATTGTCTAACCTCTCCATTCCATGACAAGGTGGACCACCATTAATATGTTCAAATGTCAATATCTTGCTTGCTGCTAAGTACTCTAAGACCTGCAAAAGAAGGTTGATTAAGCATGTGCCCAATCTCAAAATACTCTCACTTCACTTGAAGAGAGACTAAAGAAAGGAGAAGAGCACAGAAAATATTAGGGTTCAGAAAGCTACCATCTATCAACTTATTGTAGCCTCACATCTATGAAACTAATCCATTATAACCATATGGAACCTTATATTCTGATATCAAATTGAATAAGTAGTGACATCGGGCAACACATATGCCAGAGATATAATTAAATCATTCTTGTGCCTTAACCTAACAGTTTAAACTTTTGGGAGATTTGGTTCGTGACAATCTAAAAGAAGGGGAATAAAATACATTACCGTCGTACTAATAAAAAGATAAGAATAGACAAATATCAAGGTGTGGGCATTGGAGAAAGCAAAAGTTCCAAAACATTTTTTGGCGGATAGACTAACAGCACCATACCAATCATATAAATGCAGTAAATCCAACAGAAACTTAATTAATGGTTTCTGTTGTTCTGCAAGAACCACATTAGTATCTCATAATAAATATTTCTTCTTCTACTTCTATAGTGATTCAAAATTGAAAAATGTTTTTTTCTCAGACGTTAGAGGATCACATTACTGTCTTTGATCTGAAACGTCGTCACTGGAGAAGCTTTAGAGATCTCTAGCGTACCTCGATTGGTAGTGTCTCCATCCAGCCTGCAAGCCCTAAGGTTTGCTCAGAATGGTAGCGTACCTCTTATATGTGAGTAATGTGCGGTGCTTTCTCAGAATCTATATCTCACCTGTTCTTACATTGTTCTGCTGCCATTTCTTTATGTCACTCCTTATTCATCAGCATTTACGGTGAATGGGTGTGTTCTAGGGTTTGGGCATGTGAGGAGAAGAAGACTTGTAGAATCCCTAATAAGGTGAGCAGATTATATAGAGGGTAGCCCAATCACTAGAGGGAGACCGAGAAAAACTATAGGTGAAACCGTTAAGAAGGATTTAGAGGTCAATGGTTTGTCTACAGACATGATTTACGATAGAAGATTATGGCGTCGTTTGATCCATGTAGCCGGCCCCACCTAGTGGAAAAAGGCTTGGCGGTTGTTGTTGTTATGTGTATTCTAGGTCTTAGGACCAATTTTAGATGGCCATATTTCATGGATTTGATAAATATAAAGAGGCCAAATTTTTGTGGCGATGTGCAATCTATGCTACAATTTGGTGTATTTGGTTAGAACAGAACTATCGTATTTTTAAGGAGGTTTCTTTGGCACATCACTTGATTTGGCATATGATTAGACAGTTGGCGTCTATTTGGTGCCAAAGCTCAAGGCCTTTTTCATAGGGTTTCTCAAACAAATATGTTGAGGGATTGTAAAAGCTTTGTTACTATTGTAAAAAATTAGGAGAAGAGAGAAATCAGCTAATGAGTAATATAATATGATATTGATTTAATGTGATACAAAATAGTGAAATACTACTCAAACAACAGTCCTATTTATATTAATACTAGACTCCTAATTTCAATTAAATAAAAAGAATCACGTTACAACGTGATTTTTCATAATCACGTTCTGGCCATTTAGAACACAGTTCCAAACAAACACTTATTCTCATTACTTGTTAATTTTTATTTTGCAGATTAATTTGGATAAAGAAGCAAATCAGGAAATATAATGAACCGGAAATAAATCCTTAGAGATAAACTAAAAAATATAACATGCCAACCAGTGTGACAGTGCCAGGCAACTGCATCGGGAATGGAGACGGGGACAATGCATCTATGACTAAGACAGGGCTAGCGCCTCTAGGACGAAGACAGGCTGGTGTGAGTCAAGCATGTGGATCACCTGCAGTTCAAAATAGAACTGCACAATGGTGCAGTTGAGTTCTGAAAAACTCAAACCCATTAATGGTTGAAATTTTCTACAGTTTTAGAAGAAACTGCAAAGGATTCTTATCCAAGTCATAGCCAACATACGTCGCCATTAAAATGATCTTCGCAGGAGGAGAAGTCACACTAGTATGATTCATCCATAGGGGAGAAGTCATCGCCAGAATGAGCAGAGGGAGACGATGATGGAGGTGAGTTCACCATCCAGGGAGGTTGTTGGAGAGGGCAGTGAACAGCAGAAAAAGCCCACAAATGAGCGGCGAACAGACACTGGTAGTCACATGAGAGAAAGGGGGGATAGAAAGTGACAGAGGAAAAAATCTAGGATTCCGGTGGCCAAAATCTGTGAACTGCCAATGGGAAAAGCATCATAGAGATAACGCCATTGTCACAGTAGAGTTCCATATTCCTGGCAACTCAACAGTGGAATAGTGATGGGCAGGTCATGGAGGATGGTACATACCATGTTGAAATTATATGGTTTAGGTGGGGAAGGAGGAAAAGAGAATAATATGGAATTGATATTGACTTGATGTGATGTTAAGGTGATACAAAATACTAGTCCAATAGTTCTATTTATACTAATACTACTCCTAATCTAAATTAAATTAAAAAAGGAAACACTATAATGAATAGGAAATAAATCATAAAATATCATCTAAGATACTCTAAAATATTCTAAGATACAATAAAACAGATATTCAAACAGATACATTGATTCCTTATCCTCCTTACTCTTTGAAATTCCCTCTCTTCATCTTAATAAAGTTATTTTATCCCAAAAAAATCTTTTAACTGCCATCAAACCCTCCACATTTTAGTATCATAAGGAAAGCGCACAGTCGTTTAAATGTCAAAAATACTATCTTAGTGAAGAGCCTATAAAATTATAAGATAAATTACACTGCTTTCCTCCTTTGAAAAGAACCGAAGGGTAAAAAAAACTATTGTTGCTCCATATTCAGCCTTGTAACTAGAAGCACAAAAAGTTGATGTCAATTATACAATTAAATAAAAGAATAGTGTTAGAGAATATTAGGGTTAGCACTTATTAGGTTATTAGTCTTATCACTCGTGTTAGTGGGCTTGGGCTTGTCATAGACGTATAAGTATTTGACCTAATAATTAGTATATATAGGATAGTAGGTTGTGGTATTGGATAACTTTACATCTACCTGATAATATTTTCAGTTTAGCACCTATAGCTGACTTTCCCTTCTCTCCTTCTTCCCTGACCCTAAACCCATAATTCTTCAACAGATAGAAAACAAGCCAACAATTGAAATTCGCAACATAGGCTCTACAATTTTAGTTCACAGCATTCAATAAAGTTGCAGGCAGAAAATTACTCAATTTGATATAATACTGATCGTTTAGGGGAGAAACTCAATGACATGTAGTAATTAAAAATACTTCAAGAAAATTATACATAACCTCTCAGGTAAAATGCAGATAATGAGCAGCAAAAATATGAGAAATTGCCCTCTATGTACCTTCAGAAGCTTTCTTAGTATTGGAATTTTTTTGAAGTCATGCCTGTACTGCTTCATTATTTTATGTAACATCTGTAAACCTGAAAGACAAAGCTATAGTTACTCGTAGGTATAGCAAAAGGTATGACGAGCCCAAAAATTGCAGACAAAGGTAAAAAATTTGCATTAAATGATTAAATAGACAGCAAAAGACATTACCATTTTTGTTAATTATATCATTCAGCACTGCTCTAGATTTTGTTTTCAGAAGGGCATCAAGAATCATGGAAAGATATCGATTGCTGCAAAGAAAGTTTAAATTTTCCTTTATAAATCATCTACATGTCCATAGAGCATGAAGAAGTCTAGTAAAACATATGCTTAATAAAGAAAAAGCAAACTAATGAAGAAACAAAAAGGCAAAGAAGAGAAGACCTTTGAATTGCTTCACCATTGCTCCTATCACCTGATGCCACGGTGAGAAGCAGAAGCTTCAAGTAGCCTTTGGTAGCATCCTGGTACAAAAAGGCAACAGGTCAAATGGTGAAAAACTGAAAAAACCAAATTTATTATGAAACATCCCAGGTATCCCCAATAGCACCTCCAATATAAGGGCATTTAGCAGCAACGAACAAAATTAAAGACAATAAAAAGGAAGACAAATTATTTCTTACAATTGATTACAACAAAAATAAGAAATTACAGCAGTAGAGGTTAAAGTTCTTGCTTCGTTACACGACTAACTAAATCAATATAAAAAGCTGGAAAGCACACAAGATTATGCACGTGTGCGCAAGCTTTCAAATAAATGTATCTATTTGAAATATCGTTTTCACTAGGTCCAACATAAAGTACTTACTTTTCTTTTGCTTATTCCACCATCTCCATCCAGCAACTCATTAAGTTTCTCCTGAACTGCAGGTAAAAAAATGGTTTAACAGTTAAGACAAGCTTCTTATGTAATAACCATGCTTAGCTAAATAAATAAGGAAGACGAACCTGCTTCAAACCGGCCATTGGAAGAACCTTCTACAACTTTTTTGAGTTTGACAGATGAAACCGGCAATCGGTTGGTTGCCACCTCAGCTTTGAGGGCATTTGAAGGATTAGCACGAACTTTTCCTTTTTTAACAGAACCACTTAGTCGAGAGGTCTTCACAAGCAGATTTGATTGCGAAAAGCCACACCCACCTTCAACTATTTCAGACTTGGATTCCCTATTACTATCAATAGAATTCTTTAGCACTTTGCTAACAGTTGTAAGGGAAGAAGTAGTCTCTGATCTTCGAAAGGAGAAAGCTTTATCTACAAGATCTGATTCCATTGCATATCCTTGTTGTACAATAGGCACGGGCTTGCGTGTTACACCCTCCATCTGTTGAGAAATTTCTTCCACTTGAACAGAAGATGGTAACTTTCCCTTCAAGTCCTCCACTTCTAATGAGCTGTGCATCAGAGAAATAGCAGAGACAGGGTTCATAGAACTCTCTTTCTCTGGAGTACCAATTGGCCCAATATCAGTCGTAGGCCTGTCCGACACATTGCTGTCTTCTAACATAGGCCTAGCAGTCTGCAAACTAACATTATCGAAGTATTTGGGTATAGGCACGCTGTATTCAATTTCACCATCTTCAGTAAGCATCACAGGTTCTGGAAATTCTTCATCTGAATCACCTTGAACTATGACTTCAGCATCAAGCGGATCGCCACCTATATAACCATGACAATGAGGTGAACCACAATAACATTTCTTGGCAGCAGCACCAAACACTCTAACATAGTTGTAATCAAATGTGACCTCTTCATCCTAGGGAAGGTAGTAGAGAGAAAGTTCAGAGCTTAACATAGAATGACAGTTACAAAGGATCATAAAAAGTTAAAACATTCAGGAACTATGTTTGATTATTCCGAACACACAAGGAAATAGGACCTCAAAAGTCTATGTTTCACTATTCAAAGCTCTTAAGGACATAGGAACTCCAAGTCCCCCATACTAGCAACATTAGTCCTCAACCCCCCCCCCCCCCAAGTCTGCAGCTATCCTCTATGGGGAGCCAAAAAAACTATACTTCGCTAGTAATATCTTACAAGACATTAAACATAAAAAGGATTCACATCAACCTATTTTATCAACTTAAAACTTCTACATATGGCTAATCCCATCAACAAGCATGCGATGTAGTTCTCTCGATCTTTTGTTCTTAAAAAATCTCAACAAAGCATAACCTCAATAGCAATGAGCATTGGTCCGGGACCAGCAAGAAATTTAATTCTCTCCAAGGAAGTTTTAATAATACAATGTGCACAAAACTTGATTCTACACGAAAAAGGAGAGAAGTGCCACAACCATCAATCCCCAATCCTTCTGTTCAATCAAGCATTTCTAGAAAAACAAATCAGACTCAAACAGCCAAACATTTCTACATTTCATTGGGAGTGGAGGCAACAAAACCAATAGTTCTCGTACTTGTAGTCTCAAATCAAGTAAAGTAAACAGATTAACATTTTCCTGCACAGTGAATATTCATATCTAACACACAATAAACATGCACATTGGGAAAATAAATTGATGTTCATGTATCAAGTACTCAAAATAACAATCAATTTGAAACAGAGAAATGAAAATAATGCCATAACAAAAAATTGAAAGATATAGTGGACTTAACCAAGAAATCTATGCATGAAAGTAACAAGTAGAGGTCATAAGCACACCTGCTTAATATCTCTCAATGCAAACAATCCAATACAAATTTCCCCATTCACCATCCACTGTTCAGAAAAGAACAAAGGAACAAACGGTCAAATGATGTACAACCAAAAGGTTTAAGAATGACATTAAGTAAATAATTCTTGATTTCATGGTCTAGCCACAGCCACTAATACACATAAAATGACATTAAGGAATACTGTTCTGTAATAGCATACATCCACATTCACGATCATGATAAGCATGATAATAGACATACCGATCACAGAATTATTCATTCATAAACACACAATGAATAAAGTTAAAACACACATACAGGCCAATAGCAATAATATAGCTCCCAACACAAAAACACCATAAAATATCATCACCTTACTTGAGAAACCATAAAAAAAAATGCATTGATTCACCTTTTCTGTCCGACAATTAGGATCACAACTATGATTAATGAATCGCCCCATGTTTCCTTTTACACTAGCATCTATCACCTGAAAATATAAAAATGTGAAAAAAGAAGTAGAAGAGCAACTGACAGAATAACTAAAAACAACATAAATAACAAGTAACAACAACAACACAAACATACCCCTGAAATAAGGAGAAAGAAAGCACAACGCATCTAAACATAACCAGATGTGCTATAGATTGAGGAAAAACTACAACAACCAAGTTTTATCCCAATCTTTATCCCAACCTTTAGATCAGTCCCAAGCACAGATAAGAGAGGGTTGTGTTGGGCAATTAGGAGCCCATGTAGAACTTTGTCAAATCTTAATGACATGGATTAACAATAGAAAGAGCAAAAAACTAACAAGTAAAAAGTTTCCAAAAACAAATCTTGTTGCGACAATCAATTAACCTTCACATGTATGCAAGCTCATCCGCATGCTCAGAATAATAAATTATGATGTGGATTAAGAAATGTGATAACTTTGGTAATACTTAGTCTTCATCTTGATACACGGTCCAGAACCTACTTTCAACTATTTCAGTTACTTAATTCCCAGCCCACTACTAGGACAAAAGGTCAAACAATCAGGCATCCCAGATTAATCAAGTCATCACCATCCGCACAAGTTTTCAATAGAAGCAAACCAGAATAATCCATTTAACTTACCACTAACAGCAAAATACCAAAACAAGCATATTGCTAACAAGATAAAAATCATGATCAATTAATTATGTGAAGCCAAAGAAAGTCTATCCATTAATATCAGCCAGGGTTATCAATAGCGTGCTATTGCGCTATAGTCGCGGATAGTCGCGGAGCGTTTTCGAGTAGCAGCGGTCGTGGCAGCTATTGTGGCCAAAATCGCGAAGAATTGCGTCGGAGCAGGCGCTATCAGGCAGCTATTGCTTCATGGGCCGAAATTTCCTTTTTGCCCTCGATCTTTCCGTTGGATGCCACTTTTTGAGGGTATTTTCGGGTTTCCGGCTGAACAATTTTTATTAGGGTTTTGAAAGCCCATCTCTTTCTCACTTTTGTACGCCACTCCCTCTCAACTCTCGGTTCTCGGTGCTCTCAGTTATCGATTTCTCCCTCTCAACTCTCTGTTCTCACTGTCATCTCCGGTCAGTTTCCGGCCATAGTGGGTGTTTTCCGGCCTGTTCCAAGTGTGCTATATGGGCTCTGCATTTTCCGGCCACAGTTCTGCACTTTCCGCCATGGTTTTGCACTTTCCGGCCACGGTTCTTTCTGTTATCCTTCCTCCTTCCTTCTCAGTTCTGCATCATTTCTGATACGATTCTGCACTTCTGTTTAGTTACTTTAAGCCTCTAAGGCTTAAACTTATTTGGTTCCTTCACTTTTGATGTTATTAACTTGTATGCTTTGGTTAAAACCTATGACTTTTTATTATGAATTATGAATATGTCATGAATTTTTAGTATTTTTTAATTTTTTGAGCATTTATATGCATATATTATAGTATATAGTATTATAGTATACAACTATATGTTATTGAACCCGTATAAAAATGCCTAAAATTGTGGCCATCCCGCTATGTGATATGCCGCTATAGCATTTTTGGGGTCAGCCGCCATCCAGGATTGATAACTATGATATCAGCCACAATAACAGGCGTTGTTTTCACATTGAAGTGAGTCCTGGGATCCCGTACTTTTATTCAGGCATATCTTCTGGGTGGGACTTGGGAGGTTAATAAGGGTTGAATATTAGGTTCTTCTAACTTCTAAGTTCTCCTAGCGTGTGGAAGGTACAGAGATTAAATGCAAAAGAAGCCTATACCCAGACTTGTATGAATGCAGTTTTCTTTTGCTTTTCTTATTTTCTTTGAAGGAAGGGGGTGAGCAAATGAGAGGATTTCCATTGGATATGGGATATATAAAAGACAAAGGTAAACTACAATGATAGTATTGTGGACCCAACTACTAAATTGGGCCTGAAAAGGCTCTAATGGTTCATTCCCGTAGGCCTAAACCCACTTTAGGAAGGAATTAACATGTACACAGCAAATAGGAGTCTCAGATATGTCTAAATAGAGAAGCTTCAGTGGGAGAGAGGATTATGTGATATTTTACAATTTTCAGTTTGTAGCTTGGAGCCTAAGGAACTCCCCTTAGCTAGGAGTGATTGCTCTTACTTTTTCTGTCATAATTCCCGTTTTCCTTCTTAATTCAAACTCTATTTTCTGGATAGGATTCTAATTCCTATCAAGCACTTTTCTAAGTATGATCTCAGGTCCAGTTTCCACCAAATAAGGGTGAGCGAAGAGGATACTCACAAAACTGCATTTCGGACACAAGGGACATTATGAGTATTTGGTCATGGCATTCGGCCTTATGAACGCCCCATCGACCTTCCAATTTGTGACCATTTTTTAGGTGGTGTGTACTAGTGTTCTTCGATGACATCTTGGTCTATAGCTAATCGCCAAACCCTTGAATGAATTAACCACAAAAGAAAGGTTCCTTTGGAATGAGGCTGCTCAAAGGGATTTTGATTAGCTTGATTCTTCCTTTAACATCTTAATTCCAGTTTTTCTTCTTAATTCAGCCTATAATTTTCTGGATAGGATTCTAATTCCTATCATAAAAACTACTATCTATTGATACAAATAATTATGTTAATTAACACACCATCAATGACAAAGAAAGCCATGAGCATTTCTAGGCAACGAAGATACTGGGCACTAAATGTAACAGTTTTTCCAATAAAGTAAGCAGACATAGGTTAAATTCATACCTCACTGCCATTCAAGGTCATAAAATAGAAATGCCTATGACCCTTCAAAGCATACTCTCTTTGTCGTGCCTCATAAGCATGCACATCAAGCACCTGTTTGGAACACAAACTAGATATCATATCTTGTATGTAAAGGTCTACGATGTGCACACGCCACACGCTGCACATCACCTATGTATACACAATGAGACATTGCATCAATGCCCCCAAATAGAATAACAGTGCAAATGCTAACTCTACAAGAAATAATATAATCCATTAAATACAGAATCCGATTTTTTTTGGCATGCTCCTTGTCTTTACTTAAAAAGCAGTGATGACAATTAGATATAAACTATTCCTTAGCCCTAGCCGGAAAGCATATGCTATTAGGCCCTAAGTGGATCAAACCCATACTGGCTAACTCCACTATCATGATTAAATTTTAATGAAATGAAATAGAAAGCATGTGCTTGTCCATGCTTGAAGCCCAACATTTTTTCTTCCGTGGGAAAGCATTAGAGATTAACAAAATATAATCAATATTCCTTGGAGTGCAGCTAAAAGCTTAATATTTTTCTCTGTCTAACAATTCTAATTGCAAAAAACAAAGTTAAACTCTCTCCTTCGTCATATTGGTGCATACGATGATCAGTTCAACTCAAGGACTGACACGGAAATTTTAGGTAATGGGGCAAAGTAATATATACGCACAATAAATAATTATCAAATTTTCAAAACGTGATATGTGCCATATGCAGCCAAAATAAAGGAAGATTAAAATCCATTGTGTGGAGTCTTGAGTGTTGGGTTGCAGAACCTATCCCCTCCCTCTACCTGGCTTGGTATGTGTAAATTGGAAGCTTAAAAGTTAGGATTTAAAAAGCTCTTAAAGTATACTCAATCAACCATTCATTTAAGGAGCAGAATAGTGAGGCAAAACCTCCTTAAACTAATGGCAAAAATGGTCAAACTTACATATAGTAATAGAAATATTTTTAAGTGAGTGGCCATGTGGCCCTACACCCACCAACTCAAACTAAATCAGCCTACACCCCACTTTGAAAATACATCAATTGATTAGCAACATGAAGTCAAATAATATTATTTATGCAGGTAAAAAGAAAAGGCAAGAAGGAAGAGGATCCCAAACCAAAATCTTTGTAGGAAAAGAAAGAAAGAGGGAAGGAAGGAAGGAAGGAAGGGGAAGACAAATTAGACTTGACTAGAGCTTGACTTTGTCCAAGGTAACGCAATATGATTACCAAATTTTGAGATTCATCTTCAAAAGTCAATTTTTATATAATATAAATCAAATAATATGTTGATCAGTATAGTTATGATAAAAGACAGAAAAGTACTGTCCAAGTTACCTCTCCAACATATTCAATAAGAAACTGCCCCTTAGCTATATCCCCGAGTGCCTTCAGTCCATAACCCTTTTTCCCACATTTGTACCACTTCAGGCTGGCATACTTGCGTTTCTGGAACTGAAATTAAACATGTTGACTAAAATAATGCTTTCGCAAGAAGGGACCCCCCCCAAAAAAAAAAAGAGATACTAGTATCTTTGTAGCAGAAAAATAAGTAGTTTACGTACCTGCTGATTGGAACAATGGTCCCCACATGGGCAGGTTCCTTGAATACATTCAATGTTAAGCATCCGGTTTAGACATTCATCACCACAACCCAACTTTCCCTCTGGAGGTGGTTTACAATGGCAGACCATTATCTGATAAAATGTTCGGAGGTACAAAGAATAAGACATACAAAGCTGATGTAAAAATTCACAAATTTCAAAAACTTAATTGAAACCAAAGTGCTATACGTCATGATTAAATATAAACTATTAGAATAACATAGCCTAACTCCACCCTAAAAGCTAATTAATGGGGGGGTTGTCCAAGCCAATATAAATGTTCTTTATTCAGTATACTCAACCGATGTGGGGTTTTAACATTCAGCACACCCTTCTCACGCCCAAGACTGAACTACTAGAGCGTGTAGGGTTGTCCAAAAGCTAGTTCATCGGGTCGGAAGTGTTGCCCATGTCATTATAAATGGTTCTTTACTCATATACTCAATCAATGTGGAACTTTAACACCTAACATAAACCTTAATCAAAAAATTAAAAAAAAGCTAACAGTGACAGATGCGATCATGTGAAAGCAAATAGAGAAAGACATATATGTAGAATTGAACAAAGTTTATCCAAGGTTACTAAACACACAATTCCTCGACATTTATATGAAAATAATAACGAAGGTCAATAGCGCATCCAATCCTCAGCAGATCACACCCACCATACATGAGCACAAACAGTTTGAATCACATTTAGGCATATAACCTTCATGTTAACCCAAGCTAATTCAAATGGACAGCTATGATCCTATTTCCTATTGTTTATATATAACAAAATAATTATTGAAAGGACAGAAAGGTAAAAGAAAGGAAGGCAAGGAATCCTCCAAGTCCTGGAATAACACAAAAATACAAACATAAATAATATTTAGAAGAAAAAACTCGCAAGTTGAGACATTTGTCATGTATTACATGCTAATTCAAATCATCCTTATCACTTGTACATTAAAAGAACAATACACAACTCAATCCAACAAGGCAATCCAATAATCATATGTAAAATATAAAACTATAACAATTTAGGACCTCATCAATAGTCTGAGTTTTTCGGCTACGGTGAAGAAACTCATTGTTAAAAATACAGGTAAAAGTTGACTCCTGGGAAACTGCAATACAAAGAACAAAGTACACATCAGACAACGAGGGAGATTAAAGGAATGGGAAAGGGATTAAATGGAAACAAAACAGTCTTTGAGCCCGTTTGGAATTCGGATACACTTCACAAGAGCTTATCCACTAAAATAAGGACTTATGTTACTTAAAATCATAGGTAAAAGTTCTTACACAAATATGTATCCAAACAGATTCATTAATCAAATAAGTCATTATGCCATGCAGCTATTGTGTATCCAAACAAAAAACAGCTTATTTATAAGTAACTTTTGACATAAGAGCTTGTATCATAAGCTCTTATTGTATAATACCTAAGATTTCGGTTTTTCTACTAGGTTTTTCTTATGGCAAAAATACTTCATAGTAAACATTGCCTACCCAATGGAGGTCGATATCGCAATTCCTTATAATTTTTAGATTTTTCATAAGCATCTTCTTCACCAGATGCATCTGATAATCCCAATTCTGCATTAATCTCTGCATTTGATTTTTCCTGGGGGATAGAGCAATTGGCAAAGGCTTTATCATTGCTTTCCTTACATGTCCTTCAAAAGAAAATCTCATATGAGAATCAATAAGTTACTTAAAAAAATAAAAAATAAGAAATAAAAACCGTGAGTAAAAAAATGGACAAGGTATTTACCTCATGTATCTCATAAATGTAAACACGTAAGAAAGGACAGACATAAATAACTACAAACGTAACTTACGTAACATGTTTAGTTAATTGCCAAACAATGTTAATCATGAAAAACATCTATTTCTAAACTAACCCTGACATACAAACACATGCTTATACCAAAATCTGCATCTCTAGCTTCTATGCAAAAATTATGGAAAAATGACAGTCTGTAATGTGAAACAAGGTATACCAGGTGCAGTTTGTTTCTTCAATTAGGTCTGCAAGCAAAACTGGAATATGCCGCCACTTGTGACAATCATCGCAACACACCCATGCATTACGTGCTGATAGATGTTGCTCTCCTAAATCAACACCAGGTACCATGTCCAAATTAGATACGTCTACCGATACTCTGTTGTCACCAGCATCCAGTTTGTGATTTCCAACAACATCATTTGCTGTGATGTAAAAAAAATCCTATTTACATTTAAAAGCTCAAACCACATAAACACCTAATATTAAGAAATAATACTACTACATAAGTAAGATTACAAAATCACAAAGGATATGTGATCAGTCAACGAAGCATCCAAAATGCAAAGGATAATATAACATTAAGATGCACTCATTTGACCAGAGAGAGGGAGAGAGAGATACCTATATGTGAGCGATCTTCCACGTCACATATAACTTTCTCATAGACACATTTTTCCTCGACTTCACTTTTCTTAATTAGTTTTTGCCGGTTCCCCTTGCGCCTGCAAGCAGTCGCTTTATTGCTGTGTGAGTCAGAAGCTTTAGATTTGGTCTTGCTAACCTTACTAGGTTTCAGACTTTTAGGGAGTTTACGTCCCAAAGATCTTGCACAAGACAGCAAATTTTCAGAATCCTGGGATTCCGAAAGCCCATGGTCAACAGATGGGTTGCGAGTTGTCTTAACTTCGATACAACTTTTGACTTCCAAAGCTTCAGTGGAGTCACCATGATCAATCTCTTCCGAAAGGGGCAATGGTTCCATGGGTAGTTCTTTACAGCTTACTGATTTGCATGAAACATTTATCTCAATGGAAGTAGGCAATTCCAAAGAGCTAACTGCATCACAGGAATCTTTCATACGTCTGTGATTCTTAGAGAGTTTAGCTCTATTTTTCCTTGGAAGACCTTGCGATCCATCTTCAGTAATACTTGAAGAAGTAAGCTTGCCTTTCTTCTTCCCTCTCTTGCTTCCGGTAACACCCAAATGAGAATTAAACTCCTCAGAAGAACCTAAAATAACAACATTCACATCTTCTAGATGTCCTTCTCCAACTACGACTTCTGGAATTGAATTGATGACTTCTGAATCAGGTGAAGTTCCAGAATCCATGCCATTATTATTGCTTGGCTCTATCAATGATTCAACTACCCTCTCTAGAGGAACCACAAGACACGGCTCCTCCGCAGCCCCATCTGACTTCTCCTTTATTGAAGTACTTTCAAAGTGGCTATTTGCAATTTGTCCATTTAGAACAAGAGCACCCTTGCCCAGGTTGTTTTGGAAAGATTTGAACTTGCCCAAAGCCACCACTTCTGAAACATCACCTTCAGCATTGCTGGCTACTTCTTGGGAACCTGAACCAGACCCCAAGTAGGAAGCAGAAGTCAAGCCATCTACAACATCTGAAATCAAGATATTTGAGCAACTTAAATCTTCATTGCCCACCCTGATCTTCAGACGAACACGAGGAGCTGAAACAGAACACTTCCGCACTGAACTCAACGAGCTAGAAGTTTCACCTCTTTTTATTGCTCTGCCACTCTTATGGCTGCTTCTAGCCTTCCCCAATCCTTGGCTCATAATTTCACTGACCCCAAGCTCGTTATCTTGTTCAAAAACCTGTGTAATGTTCCCAAGCAATCCCCAGATAGAAGAACGAGCTGGTTTGGAGAAACAACTTCTTTTCTTTCTAGCAGCCTCCAAGATTATCTTCATACCCTCATCTGGGAGTGTCAAGCTGGCTTTGTTCTTGCATTTTCTTGAAGCCATTTTGGTTTGTCTCTTACGACCAGATTTAGTTCTACGACTATTCCTTTTAGAAGGCATCGGTTTGCTTTCAGTGATGCACTTGAATTCTAAAATCTCTTTGTCTTCCTTATCTATCTGTCCTTGATTGCCCTTGGCATTATTAAAATTGATGGAACCATCATCACCCTTAGGAAGGAGATCAGGCAAATCTTTTGAAGAGTTATTGGGGACTAAAACAACAGATGGCTGGCCTGACTCAGGACAAAATGGTGATCCGAAGTGACAGTTGTTAGTTGTTTTTGAGGAACAGTCTATCAATTTACAGAAATTATCATCTATTTGCAATATACTCTTCTTCATATCATGATTTATTTCACTCCCCTGATCCAACATGGTAAACTCAAAAGGTGAACTCTCCAAGATCCTCCGGCAACCTGATGAAGACAAAACATATTTATTAATAATACATTCTTTACCAACAAAACCTCTAATCTTTTCTTCCAAAGAACTAATGCAATCCTGGCCATCTTTCTGATCATGTAGCTGATCAACTCTGCTCTCTACTTCTGTATGTAATAAATCTGAGTGAACTTCCCTATGTGAAGTAGATACATCAGCTTCTATTCCATCTAAAGCATCATATTTTTCCACAACCTTTGACAAGGGATCTGCATTTCTCATAATGTCCTGCTCATTTTGTTCATTGCTATCGACTAGCAAGATGGTCATCGGGTCTGATTCCGAGGACACTTCAGAGTACCTGAAATCAAGCACACAACCGCAAGCATCGGTGAGTAAACCAGGGTCATCGTTTTTGCCTTCCACAACTGGTAATACATCTCCGGCAGAAGGGAATATGTTGCTCTCATCATCCTTCTGCTCACCCTGTTGAACACAAGGATTCTGCAAATCAT
Organism: Ammopiptanthus mongolicus; assembly: GCA_039655645.1. Lineage (NCBI taxonomy): Eukaryota > Viridiplantae > Streptophyta > Magnoliopsida > Fabales > Fabaceae > Ammopiptanthus > Ammopiptanthus mongolicus. The sequence continues at coordinate 16,232,508 of CM077348.1, read as the reverse complement.
CCATTGTTATAAACTCCGATGGCACGTCACAGTTGCCTTCATCTTGAATATTTTCTTCCAAGCATAACCTGCCACTTTCTAAACTTGAAACTCCAACTTCCCCACAACATATCCTTAAACAATTCCCGCCATCATCTTCCAAAATTTTCTCCACTACCAACATATCAGGATTTTCACATTCACCCATCAACGCATTCAAATCTAAAAATCTTATCACACTTTAACTCCACGGGAGCCCGTCTCAATTTAAAACAAATCATTCAAACCTATCACACTACCCATTCAACGCTACCTTCGATTAGAACAAAACTTAACAACGGTACCTGCACCATAGCTGGCAGAAAAATCAGAGCCCAGGAAGAAAACCCTAGAAAACCAGCATTATTATAATCTTCTCTGCACCGAAACAGAGCGAGAAAAAAAAAAAAAAACCAACAGCATGAACTTGGATTACGGTACACAAACACGTTAAGAAAATACTGCGAAAATTAAAAAGAAAAAGAAAAGTTGGAGAGGAAGCAGATACCTAGGTGTGTTGAGATTGAGGAAGCAGAAAACATGGTGTGTTTTGGAGAGAGAATAAAGAGAAAGAGATGGCTGGTGATGAGAGAACGAAGGAGGAGGGGATTCTCCTCTATCAACGCATGTCTGTGAACTAGTGATTTATATATGTGATTGTTTATCATACATCATAACAGAGCAAGGGTCACCGTGTTGCCCTACACGTTGTTGAGCATCTCTTGCTCTTTTCCGTATAATTTTGTTTGGTTGCGATATTTTATCTCTACTAAATTATACAGGGTAAACATCCAAATTGTTCCACTTTATAAAAAAAAAAAATACGGTGATATTTTAATTTTTGAGAAATAAAAAATATCAATTTGATTTTTAAAAATATAAAATATAGATCAAAATAATCTCTGATAGGGACTAAAATATTTATAAAAATTATCATAAAAAAAATCAATTTGATCTGAATTTTATATTCTTGAGAACCAAATTGATATTTTTCATTTTTCAGAGATTAAAATATCACAATATTTTTTTTATCAAGGATCAATTTGAACTTTTACTCAATTATTTTTTTAGGAATTTCATTTCCAAAAATATATTTTTTACATCCTTATGTATGAAAACTGAGTTTTCAACTTTCATTCATTATTTTTTTTTATAAATCATCGTAATTAAGGTTATTGTTCCGTAAGATCATTGTATAGAAATGATTTTTTATTTTTTATATTAAACATGAAAATTTTTTATTCTCCACCTTATTTTCCCGGATCCATTTTATGCCCAACAAAATTTTTCATTGCTTAATGGTTTTTAATTTTAAATGGTTTATTTATTCTTTTGCAACGATAGCCAGGGCAGGTACGAAATCTTATAAATAGGAGCATATTTGAGGAAGATGAATTATTTGGATTTCAATTATTTTGTATAAAATTTTTTTTCTGAAATAATCTTTCTTGTTTGATATTTTGCTTAAATTTATGAAAAAAATTTTTTGGAAAAAAATTGTTTTATGCCTTCTAATTTGTTTTAGGTTAAAATTGTTGTGATTTGATTATTTTACATTCTCAAAACTTTCTTCCCTATTTACCCCAACAAAACTAACTTCCAAAAAAATATTATTAAATTATACAAATAATTTCGTACCATTTTTTTTTGTAATTTATTATGTAAAAAAGTGATTTTTTTGTACCATCCAAACGAAATAGATTATCTTAAAATCATTTTTCAACCAACATACAAAAAAAAAAATCTGATTATAATCGATTATCACAATAATTAATTATACATATAATCGATTATCATCATAATCTATTTTTTTCAGCTTTTTCAAACACACCGATAATTTACTCGCGTGCAAGAGGGAATTTTTGATTCGATTTTAGTTGTGTGGCATAAATTAGCGAAAACGATATTCGAGTTTAGATTCTTGCAATCAATCACTAAAGATTTAACAACTTAAGTTAACTATCATCATCATAATAATAATAATAATATTGATTATAAATTATTATTATTATTATTATTATTATTATTATAATAGTAGTAATAAGTGGGATATTCTTGTTTGAGTAATTGAGTTGTGATGTGATGTCAAGGTTCCATTGAAAAAATATATATTTGTGTTTCCTTCTTCTAACTTTTACTAGACCATTGACCATGGGCAAAAAATTTGTGAGATGTGTAATTATGTATGATTTGAAAAGATAATTAATTGTTGTAAATTAAAAATAATAACAAAATAAAAATTACTGAGTCTTTTTTTTTTTATTGTAGCTTGTAGACTTTGAAAAAAAGAAAATACCAACATTAACAATAGACAAAAGAAGTCATGGTTACCAAAAAACAATAGACAAAAGAAACCAGAAACCAAATATCTCCTTACATTTTCATCAACGAAAATCATCTTAATACTATGGGTTTGGAGAGGGTTCTTGAAGTTGGAAATTTTCCAAAGATAAATTACACAAAGTCTTATCCTCGAGTCAATTCTTCCTGCAACAATGTCACCAAATAATGTAATCCTCGGTGCCATCCTACAAATAATCACCCAACTTATATAGAAAAAAATATACAACAAATTAAGAAAATGAAAAGTTCAATTAAGGGAGAACATTTATTTATTTATGTTATAAAGAGTGCATAATTTCAACTAATTTATTGGAAATTGGAAAGACAACTTTGGAGTCACTAATTAGTTGAATGAAATAGGCAAAATGGATTGATTGACTCTATACGTTTATTTAATTTTTCATATCGGTTCCATAAGTTTTTTTTTTCAAATTGGTCCTACACGTTATGTTTCATTTTTACGTTAGTCTTTTCCGTCAATTTCGACCTTACAACGTCAGATCAAGAGCCACATGTCGCACTAATATCATGGCCACGTAAGCTCAAAACTAACGGCATTAGGTCGAAATTGACAGAAAGGACTAACGTGAAAACGGAATATAATATATAGGACCAATTTGAAAAAAAAAATTATGGGACCGATGTGAAAAATTAAATAAACGTATAAAACCAATCAACCTATTTTGCCAATGAAATAAAAAAAATTTAAAAAATCAACTATTAAAACAATTAATACGTCATTAGTTTTACTAAGATTCTTCAACCCTGCACGGGGTATATCACAATATGAATGGAATCCTATATTGAAAATCGAAGATAAATTAAGACAAAGATGAATAGAAGTTGCCACTGTTATAATTTTTTAAAAAAATATGTTTATTTGAAATACATTGTTTAGAGACATGTACAGTAGATTAAATGTACTATTCTAAAAACATCTGCAATAGATTAAAGAGAAATGCTAGCAATACTCTCTTTCCAATACACACTCTCATATTGGTTGAAATTCATGTAGGTTCTACAAAGTTCAAGTGGTCCCATATGAATTTCAACCAATAGGTGAGTGTGTGTTGGAAAGAGAATGTTAGAGAGTGTGTTGCTAGCACTCCTCTAGATTAAATGTATCAATTTGTTTTAATAGACTCAAATTAATACATGCAATTTGAACAACATTGGTAATTTCAAAGTTGATGCATGCCAAATTTAACATGATCACTTAATGCTCTCCCAACCAAGAGTTATATCCTTTTCATTTCCCATGTTTATTTTTATGCTTTTTTCAATGCATTGAAACCCAATCATATTTCTCAATTTCGCACAAATAAAATATGAATGAATTAACTCAGTTTCAAATGCTCACAATGAAATATAGAACAAAAAAATTAAGAAAAAGAGGTTGAGGAGGAAGAAATATAGGAATGAGAAATTACAATAACAATACATGAAGAAACCGAAACAATTACAATATCATGAAGAAACCGAAAAACCAAATCATAAATGAGAAATTATTCCTAACAACTCATCCTTAGACACAACAAATCATAAATTTGCAACAAAATAAAATAAAAATTAAACCAACTTATAAAATAATAAGAAAAAATCATCAGCTCCCTGATGCTTCCCCAACGTCAAGCAGCTTTGACTTTTATCATCTGCCGAAACAAACATCTTTTTTAGAACCACCCATCTTCCCAAACCCGGAATTGTTCAACTTTCAAACCTTTCATTTTATCAACCTAATCTTTGTTTCAAGAAAAAGAATGATTATACAACAACCAAATCGATGTGAATGATTTAACCGCTGAAATATAATTTTTCTTGATTTTACAAAAGCAACAATATCTATCTAACATTGAATTATTTCAAAATTGTAGTACACCAAACATTTTCTAGATCCAAAACAGATTATGAGAACAATTTAGAAGAAAACAACTTATTTGACAAAGAAGATATTTGATTAATAATCATTTACTTGTTAATTTAGCATCTAGAAATTAAGAGAGGCTCTAAATTAATCATCCAGCTCGATAGTTTTGTCTTCACTCAAAATATAATCAAGTCTTATAAGGAAAGGTTATAAAGAGTAAAAGTATCCAAGTTGTCATTGATATATATAGAGCTGAGAATATGGGTTTGGGCCCGCGGGCGGTCCATTTAACCCACGATCCATGCATGTTAGGACAAGGCAAAACAGAGGACTGTTTAAACTCGGGCCTTTTCAGCCCAGTCCGTTTAACCCTTGGGTTAGATGGGTTGGATCCGCGGGTTAACGAACCAACCCGCCGACCACTACTTCTTTTTACACAAAAAAAAAATAGGCAACTTTGACACATGCATGAGTTTGGACCATATCTGATTTCTCCATCGACAGCCCATATTCTTAGTGTACTTGTTTGAATGTATTATTTTACGAAGAATACGGTTATCTAACTTCATGATGTTTTTGAATAACATATTTCATTGTGTAAATGTTTATTTTTCATTCTATTTGGACTTCTTTATGTTTATTATGACACTGGATTTTGCTTCACATTTTACTCATATAGTCATGTAGTCATGTATGACACTATTATAATCTTTATGCTACATTTTTTTATGCCTAACTGTCAGAGCAAAAGGTTTCAAAGAAGATACCATAAAGAGAATAAAATCAACATATATTAATGTGAATATAGTGGTTGAATATAGCGTTTTGAAAATAATTTGGAATTTTTATTTTTTTTATTAATGAGTCTGCGGGCCAGCCCGTTTAACTCGCAGGCTATGCGGGTTGGACGCGGACTAGCTAAATGCAGGTCTGTTATCTTCGCGGGCCAATCTGGTCCGGTCCGTTTAAGTGCGGGTCAATGCGGGCTGGGCCTACATAGACCGGGCAGACCGGGCTTGCTCGTATACCTAGCTCTAGATATATATAAGCAGCTTTGTCATTTATCTGCTAAATATACAAAATATAGCAAATGTGCCCATGATCTATGTTTTCAAATCTAACGCACATCAAAATAATGGATATAGGGTGCGTTTGGAAGAGTTTATGAAGAGTTTATGAGAATAACTTATAGAATTAAACTTATACAAATAGTTTATGAAAATAGTTTATGATCTTTTCATAAGCTGTTTTTAGCTTATTTCCATAAGCTTATCAGAGAACCTTATGAAAATAAGTTGTTTTTAGCTTATTTAAAAAAGATTTTATTGCATAAGCGCTTAAATAAGTTGTATACCCAAACGCGTCCATAAGCATACAAAAACGCTGAAAGATTATATCTTGGCAAACAAATTAGAGAAAATGATTCTAACGTCTTGCTTAATTATAGCCCAAGAAATAGAGTAAGTCAATACTGTATGATACAACAAAGAACTCCAGTCATAAGAATTTGCTAATGCAAAGACTTAAAGCTGTTTCACTGTTTGTAGGTTCAATAGTAATGGTAATTGAGCAAGACTGAGTATTTACACAATGTTAGAGCAAACTGATAATGAAGCTGTAAACCACCATGAGATTGTAAAGCCACATAAAAAGCTGGTTGTTGTATAATTAAACAATATTCAAAACCTCTTAATTGAGAGAACTTTATGCAGAGCTTTTCATGTAAACTTAGATTATTTTTCAATAAATATAGATTTTTGAGAAGATTTTAGGATCTCGAAGCAAAAAAATTCTAATGTAGGAATAATTGGAGCTCAAGTGGTTGGTTAAATCAATATATGGTTAGCATGTTCCTTAAGTGGCTTGTGAACGTTAACCACTTGAGCGGTTCATAATCTTAAATTCGAAATATTTTTCCATCAAAATTTCATAAATCATAATTCTCCCCATAATTATTCTTAACGAAAACATCAAAAGACTAGAGAGTAAATTATACCATCAAAAGCTGAAAATCGTTTGCAGCAGCAACCATAATACCTCTAGCTCGTCATAATCATCTAGCACAATAGAAAAAGGGGGAAGATCCTAAAACTACTTAACTTCGGGTTAATATTCTCAATCACATTAGACGAATGGATCTTTTTAAATATAGAAGGAAGGAAAAAACAAAATATTCTCAATCACATTCGAAATATACTACAGGGAAAAACAAAAACTCAACATTGATATTTATGTATTATTTGAAAAGACAATAAATCTGGTAAATTAAAAATAATAACAGAATAAAAATTGTTGACTATTTAATATTTGATTGTAGCATGTATTTTTGCAGACTTTTAGAAAAAGAAAATGCCAACAAATCAATAGACAAAAGAAACCAAATACGTTAATGTAGATAAAATAAGACTACTTGCATTTAATTTAATTTAATTTAATTGCTATTATGCATTTTGAATATAGGAATTGGAAAACTTACAGTAACTTCAAACACCATGTTTTCAATTTAGCTTATTATATTAATTGTTTTAAATTATTAAAATCAATTCTTGATAATTGAGTATACTCATGGTAATGGCTTTACGTTAGAATTATTTTACGTTTCAATAATGTATGCTCATTCTAATAGCATTAAATTATAATAAATCAAACCAACTTAAATACTCGTACAATAAATAATATTCAATCAATTACGATGAGAAAAAATTATAGAATATATAAATAGTCTTGTTGATAAATATTCAATTGACAAATAAATATTCAATCAATCTTTATATATATAAAGTAAGGTTCGCCAGGGGAATTTAGGGGTATTTTTTCCCGCCGAAATGCAGCCCATATTGGTAATTTGGCTTCAACTATTTATTTTCTACATTTTTAAAATAAATTAATAATTGAATAGTCAGTTAATTAAGTGAGCCTTTTATTGTGAAATTAAATGTTGGGTATGTATTCACGTGTAGCTGCCGCTTACCAAGTTATTTCTCTTTTACCAAAAAGCAATTAATTTTGTCCTCCACTAATGTGTGTGGTTTTGTTTTGGTAAATGATTATGAGAGGTGAATGGATTTGGGGAAATACGAAGGGATGGGTAAGTTGGCTTATTCTTCTTTTTTTCTCCCTGTATGTGTTATTATTTGGTACCCTCAATATCTCGCAGAGCAGGGGAGAAGCGTGGGTCAGGCGGAGGGACAACGTGTGGTGGCTCCTGGGCGGTGCTAGACGGCGCGATCTAGAATGTTACCGCGGCGGAGCTGGTGTGTTGACGTCAAGGGAGGCTCTGCGCAGCTGGCTGGCGGTGCTGGACGTTGGCTGCGCACGGAGGTATAGGCGGTGTTTTTTTTTTTTTTCTTTTTTGTTGTTCCCTCTTCTCGCTGTTGGTTCTATTGTACCTTTTTTTTCTTATTTTCGTAACATTTTTTTCTCAACATTTTATCTGTGATTTGTCAAAAATGGGGTTGCATGTTGGATGCCTGTGATGCGTATTTGGGGGTTACTCTGCAAAGATGTTGTTTTTCAATTTCAATTTTTTTAAATAGATATATCATATATCTGAGGATTAGGGTGGTCCGTCTTTGAGGGCGCAAATGGTTAGTTTCGTTGTCTGGGTTATTGGCTTCTTAGTTGCGTTGTCTGGGTTATTGGCTTCTTGGTTGTTATTGTTGCATGTTCTATTGTAATTGTCTTGCAGTAACAGGTTTATTTTATTCATTTTCATAGTGTGTGTTCAACTTTGCATACTTGCTGCTTATATTTTTCTGGGTTATTATCATAGATACTGAAAATTTCAACTTGATTTGATGCCTTTCTCACTTAAATAATTTTTTATTATTAACGTATCTACCATCATTATTCTGCCTAGCAAACTGTCTGTCTGGATTTTAATGAGTACAAATTTGAGTTTCTTAGCTGTTGGTATTTTTCTTGGAAGTTCAGCGCACTATTTAGCTATGCATGTTAAATTCTCAAATTGATCAACTAGAAGTCATGTTTTTTGGTGCTGTGGTTATCTGTTGATGTAGCCATCATTTTTCTTTAACTAACTTGCGCAATGAGAATGTGGATGACACTGGCGAATTTGGGTGAATTATAAAGAAAAGCTATGCTTCCACATCAGCTGCCTATTGCCTATAATAATGTTCTTTACAAGCACTACAGTTTTCAGGTTGTTCAACATTTTGGGTATCAAAATAACAAGTTTCATTGATAATTTTGTTCAACATTTTGGCCTTCTGGGTATCAAAATAGCAACATTCTCAGTTGCTTTTTCAGCTTCATGTTTAGTTTCGGTTTTTAAATCAATTTTTTTTTTTAAAATTTGTTTGCTTTTTTTGTTACAGATAGATTAGCTTTGAGCTAGCATCAGAGAAGAGGTAAATAGCTGAAAACCCTTTGCTAGAGACCCCAGAGGCTGCTTTTAAAATGATGGATTTGATACATAGTGGTTTCTGATTGAGTAGAGTAGTTGTGGCTGCTTTTAAAATGGTCTTTCGTTCCTTTTTTTGTTGATTTACATTAATGTGTAAGTTTCATTATTTTCTATAATTAGATGGTTACTTATTTTCTACCAGCTGGCAAAGATTTTCCATCTTGGTGTTGGTTCAAGAAGAACATTCCCTTGATGAGTTGATTCTTCCTTTATCTTTGTTTTATGCAAGTGCTCATGAAAACTGTTGATTAACGTAGGTAAGAGCCTGATGTCAATATGATCCTCTGGTGTTTATTTTATAATTTTATAATATATATATATATATATATATATATATATATACTTTAGAAGACATGATAAGGTTGAATTAGCAAATGTCACAGTAGTGTAGTCATATTATATAATGTTTGTTATAACTACATTTTTTTTTTGCTTATGATACAACTATTTGTTGAGCTATCCTGGAATTGGATGATCTGTGTAGTTTTGTCTACCAGTCTGGTCTGAGTATAAAAGATTGGACTAACCTAACTATTCTTCAATGTTAGTGAATCTTGCTTTATGTGTTTGGAAGCTTGCAAGAGAAGAATCTAATTGATTGAAAAAAAAGTTATATTAAAATTTGGGATTCAATGTTGTAATGGAGTTTAGTTATTTTCTGTTGATTTTGTTCAAGATGCTAGCCTTTATTTACATACCAATTGAAATGATTTCTACCGCTTAAACAAAAAGGCATTAGAAAGGGCTCAAATGGGGAAGAGCTGGTATGTCATTTTTGAAACTGTATTATTAAAACTGTAGATATTAAATACACTATTTTATATTCAACATTGGGGATACCTCTCATTCTTATCTGATATCTGTCTAATGAAAATACAGTAGAAGTTGTAGCTAGAAATTTAAGATACTAAGATGAAGCAATTAAGCAACCAAAGAAAAAATTATCTCAAGCATATGACTTAATAAATAAATATGCTGATAAGAAGTATTTGCAATATTTTTCAGTAGATGAATGGGTTTCTTGAAGCTCAATCCTCCGAGACAGCTAACAATTTCAAGAAGAATAAATCAAATATTGGCTGCAAGGTATTGTGGGTCATTTTAGATTGTAGACAAATATATTACAGTGGCTTATAAGTTTAAATTACCCCCTCAAAGCATTTCATGTTTAACAAATTGAGAAGGCCATAGGAGACTATTGTGTTATGCTTTGTAGAAAAAATTCATTACATATATGTGCTATTAGTGTTATACTTTCTGCGTGTATAATTGGAGATATAATGTGCTATATATGTGCTTTACTGAATATAAGCTTCTTTAACTACCCAAATATATAACTGCTCTTATATCGTCCAGGTTTGTGAAATACCTTACATGTTAGGTATGTAAAGTTGTATACTCACATCAGTTCTATCAAACATGAATACTCTTGAACCCTATGAAAGACAATTATTGTGCATATCATTCACAAGTATATACACGCATCAATCACTTTATTTCTCAAACATGGAAGTTGTAAAATTACTATATTAAAAACAGTGTATCGAGAAAGACTATATACTTATATGGTTAATTTGTGCAGATACAAAGGTAATTGTACTTTTTATTTGATTAACTGTCCCGGTCAAGATTGTTAACTAATTGCAGACACTGAAGCCATCAATAGCATCCACCTGTAGCTAGCCCAAACCAAATAGATACATCAATTTATTGAGGACCCATGCTCAATTTTGGGCTTCAAAATTCTGAAGTTCATCTAATTTTTTTTATGATTTGCTTTTGCACCTAAATTTGACATGTAGTGGTCCGTTAATTGGGCTAAACTTTGCTTTTAGCTTGGGCATAAAGAGAAGAAGAAAATAAAAGGGTAACAACATATGAGAAAAGGGGGAAATACATAAATTGTTAGCATGTATAACTCTACTTTTGCAATAATTTTATTGTAGTTTTGGTTTGGTTTGAGCTTTTCAATGTTGATGTGATCTTTAACTTTTCTTCTATGACATTTTATTTCACTTGAGGTTATATTAAAATAATTAATGACTAGTTTTTTGCACCTCTTTTATTTTGAAAGCTATATGCAATTGATTATATATATATATATGACTTATAAAAAATAGGGCACCCATTTCATAGTTCGTACAGGACACCCAAAATTTCAGGGACGGCCCTGCCTTAATGGTTATAATGGGTTGAACCATGGTTTGTAACTAGGTTATGAAATGTGTATCAACATGCTTTTATGAAAATGTTATTTAATGGAGACAAAATAGAGCGCTTCTAGCCAAAGTGGAGAATTAAACAAGGAGACCCATTGTCCTCACAATTTTGTGCTATGCATATGGAGGGATTAGCTCATCATACTATTAAGGGATGGGATAAGAGCAAAAGTTGAATCCTTATCATCTAAGCAAAAGAATGGAACGCCTACATGCTATCTTTTTTTCATTCAATTTGGTTCATTTTGGGGAAGCCTCAGTTCATCAATTGGAGATTGTGATTAGTTGTTTGGACACCTTTTGAAGGCATCGGGCCAAAAGGTTAGCATATTGAAAACTAAAATATTTGTTTCTATAAGTGTTCACTATTCTCAGGCAATGAAGCTTAGCAATATGTAGGGTAATGGTTTGATCATTGATCTTGGTAAGTATTTGAGTGTTCCAAATTGTACCACAAAACAAATAGGGAAACATATACATGCTAGAGAAAACACAAGCGAAACAGATTACTTTGAGAGTTAACACGTTGTCCTTTACAAGACAAGAAGAAATAAGTGTTTTTTTCTATTAAAAAAAAAAAACATCCAAACGACCTTTTTGTTGTTTTTTAAATAAGCTACAATTCCTAACTTCTAAAAAAAGAATATGCGGTAGGAGAGAGAGAGAGATAGTGAGGGTCGATCATGTTTTATGAAAATTGTTGGACAGTAATGTCTCTGCAACATATTTCATAGAAGCCGTTTTTTAAAACTTATCTAAACTCAAAATAGCTTCTGCTTCTATAATAGCTTTTGATTCTACTTATGCATCATATAAGCACTTTTTGTTAAAGCTCGTCCAAACAAGCTCTAAATAGGTTCAAGTGAATTGTAAAAGATGGGAGAACTGGCAAATTTTGGGTAGATCACAATACAACAGTGTTTCATATCTAACATTTACAACCTGCTTTACAACAGATCAATCCTCAGACCCACCAGCTGAAGCTATGACGTTGGAAGTGTTTAGATAATAAGAGCAACTTGTGGAGTTCATAGAAACATACATATGAGCAAACTAAATTCACAGAAACATCAAACAAATCTAAAAGATAAAATGAACAAATTCCAAATATAATTCGGTTGTAATAGGAAGTAATAGTTTAAAGGGAGTTAGTGTTTCAATTTTAAAACAACAATTTCCAAAAGCTTACAAAACCAATTCACGTCAATTTTACGAAAAAACAAATCAATCATAACAACCGAACTTTATTTAGCTATTACATCAAGTTTTTACGACAATGAAACATTGAAACTGAAAACAAAAGAGAAAAATATGAGATGGATCGATTTAATATTAATAGAAATCCAGAAAATGAAGTAGGGGAAGGAAAATAAAAGATGAGGAATGGGAAAGAGAGAAGCAAATATAGAAGTAGAGAGCGAAAGAGAAGCTTATGGAAGATGGAGGCAACAAATCTCTATTGGTAGATTAGGGCAAACTGCAAACAAGCAACTAAGAAATAAAGAAAATTGATGCGCCTTTGAGCTTGACATTGTAGTAACAACCTCCACCTTGAGCTTGAGGTGCATCCTTGATGCTGCAGAATGATGGCGTCCTTGAACTTGATGGTGGAACAATGAGGTGTATTTGAGAGTGAGAGGTGAGTCCTTAAATTGTGAGATACCGAGTTCCGTGAGTGATGGGTGCAGTAAAATTAAAATAAAAAGAAGGGAAAGTTACTACATGGGTCGGGTCGGGTTACACGAAGGTCAAACCTGAACCCGTCTCTGACACGATGTTGGGTCACCATATGGGTAGTAGGTTCCTCTAATTTCACTTGCGGGTGGGATCGGGAAAGGGTTGTGCACACCCCTATATTAGGCATATGTTTGATATGACACGTTGATGACACATAAGTGTCTGTTTGTTTTCATGCTTCACTTCCCTCAAACGCCCATTGTCTCTAACGCTCCAAGAAACAACTTTTTCATATGCGTCACATCCTAATACCAAAGCAAACACAACCTAACTCTATAGTATCCAATTTTTTTTGTTTTAAGAGGAATGTTATTTGTATACTCAAAATAGGACACCTATAGATAGACATCCTATTTTGAATGTAATTTTTTTTTAACTTCAATTACAAATTTAAAATATATTCAAGTTATACTCATTCAAAATGGGGTATCTATCTATAGATGTTCCATTTTGGGTTTATAAATAGCATTTCTCAAAGTGTGGCATTACTACAACAACACAAGACATGACATAGACACCCCACGAAAAAATCATTTATTAAGATATAAAAATTCTTTAAATATATATAATATTATGAATTTGGTTTTTTTCTTTCTTAAATCTTCAATTAGTCTTTTTTTAATTAAATATAAATATGTTATGTTTATGTATTCCAGGTCAATATATGTGTTGTGTGGTGTATTTGTGTCAATATTCTTGTTTCGTATATCCCATTACATGAAGGATGGAATGTTACTATCATATATAATTACAAGAGTCTCCGGTGTTGCTTGATTGATATGACTTATATAATATGAGCTTGTGTTTAAAGTAAATAAGTAATGATATATTCAACTTAAATCATTTAATATGTTTATATATTTTATCAAATCAGAAGTGAATACATTTTTATTTGCTCACTTTAAAGATAATAAAATCGGCGTTTTTCATCACATTCGCTGTTGCTATCAGTGGATATCGGATCCGGCCCATATGATACCCGACTTCCCGCCCCAATCTCATTTTCCCCCCTCCTTCGTTTTATCGGAAAAGAAAGAGCAGGACAAATTTTACGACCAACTCGAATTGCAGTTAAACTTAAAACCCCTCCTCTCAACACTCCTTTTTTCTTTATTTATTTTTTTTTCCATCGTTTTTCTTCTTCTTATTTTTGAATCCCGCCCAATCTCTCCCCCTACCAATTCCCCTCTCCTCCGTCTAGGGCTTAATCGTCTCCGCCATGTTCCTCTCACCCTAACAATTCTTCTCGAATCTTCGCACCGACGAACAACAATTCCAATTCCCGTTCCGATGGCGGAAGAGAAGTCTCCTTCCGCCGCCGGCGATTCGTCGAGGCCTCCGTCATCGTTCGTAAAAAGAGGCGACCGGCAAATATTCACGGTGGAGCTCCGGCCAGGGGAGACCACCATAGTGTCGTGGAAGAAGCTGATGAAGGACGCTAACAAGGTCAATAATGGATCCACTTCAGCACCCGAGCACAAACTCAATGCCAACCCTGCGCTCGAGTCCAGAATCGCTCCCGTGAGTCTCCTTTTCATTTCGCTATTACTCTATCATCTGTCTACGTCTCTTTGCAGATTTAATTTCCAAATTCCATGTACGTATTCGTTTCTTCCGATATTTCTTCATATGTATACAGTATGGTTCACTGACTTGATAACAATACGTGAATGATTATTTATTTTTTTGATTTATGGATGATACTTAGCATTGTAAGAGTGTCTGTTCAGTGAGGAGTGACTGTGATTTTTTTTTCTTTTCAGAGTTTTCCGTTACGATGATGCTAATTGTTAATTAAATTAAATACACTGTACAATTTAGTTCTCTTTTTCATAAAAAAATAGTAATGCTCAATCATATGAATTGTTCCCATAGAAGGACACGCGGAAACTAAATAATAGACCAAGCATGTGGCATTTTGTAGGTAGTTTTCTTTGTCTGTATTATGTTAAAATTGTTGAAACAAATGCCGCGTGTATCTGCTATCGCGAACGTTTCATAGGGAAACCGTTCGTGATGTATAGCATCACTCTTAAAAGAAATACTGTTTTCCTAAAAAATAGTGATGTTCAATCATATGAATTGTTCCCATAGAATGACACACGGAAACTAAATAATAGATTAAGCGTGTTGCATTTTGTAGGTAGTATTTTTTTGTCTGTATTATGTTGCAATTGTTGAAACAAATGCCGCGTGTATTTGCTATTCGCGAACGTTCTATAGGGAAACCGTTAGTGCTGTATAGCATCACTCTTAAAAGAATTATCATTAATTAATTAACTGAAAAGCAGCACAACTGTATGCCACATTGTTTCATAATGGGCTAACGGTTTTTGTAGAACATCTGCCGTGCTATATTGTACTGCTCATACGAAAAATTATTTGAAAGGGTTTTGTGGCAAACTGGAATTGTTCTTCGAAAGCCTCGTATTTGGCTTCAAATTTATCAGGTTAAATAATGGTTGTGCCTAATTGACTTAATATGTGTTCCTCTTTTGAATTTGGTGGACTTGATGGAATTTGATATCCATTTAAACTGATAGTGAGTACTAAAAAACATAAAATAGGAGGAAACGTTATGTATCACCTGTAGCTGGAGTCTGGATTATCATAGGTGAGGCCCTGGAGTTTTCTCATTAGTTTAAGGTTATTACATCTGTATAAAAACCAGTCGGTATTATTTGCAGGATTTTTTATTTGTTTCATACTTTATTTATTGTTCTGTAGCCTTCAATGTTCATTCATTATTTTGTAGCTTTTATGTTGAAATTTTTCTGAGCTGAATTTTCTATTGAAATTAGTAGATACAACTGGGTCATCTGTGATCCGGTTAAGGCCTTAATATTTAAGAAACATATAAGGTGTAGTAGTTAGTGCTTAGTGGGTGTATACTTGTAAATATGACTAAGTTCTGCCTGGCACCTACTTCATTTTTTTTTAATACGATAAGTGCTCTTTTTTTAAATTTATTCTCATAATTCATACATATAAAGTACATGTAGTAAATCTATTTTTTACAACATGAAATTATATCAAATATATGGGGTCAAGGTAATCAAAGCTTGGACTGTCTCTACCTTGTTTTATGCTGCATGGCTACAATATTTTATTATTTATCTTCTGGGCACTTGTATACCAGCATAAATTTCAGCTTATTATCTTTTTATGTGGTTTTGTGCTTCACTATTTTTACAACCCTCACTCATCAATTTTAGGGACATCCTACTGAGATTGAAGAAAAAGATGTTCCTCAGCCAAACCGTTTCAGTGCTGTAATAGAAAAGATTGAACGCCTTTACATGGTATGTGTATATTTCTTACTGAGATTGTTATGCTATGCTTTGTACATGCATGAATTAGTTTCTACTATAAATTTGTATCATAGATGTCTATTTAAGAATTATATTAATTTTTCTAGGTAGCTTCCATTGGGAATAATGGGACACTGAATCATTTTCAGGGTAAGGATAGTAGTGATGAAGATGATATACTTGATGTTCCTGATGATCAGTATGATACAGAAGACTCTTTCATTGATGATGCTGAGTTGGTTGGTATCTTTGTATATTGTTTAGTACTTTAGTTCATTAGGGCTCTTCTGACCTTTGATTGCTACAGGAATAATGTTGTTCTATATAATGGACATTTCCCCTTGTATCTTACATTGTTATGTTATTATTCATCTGTTCTTTATGCAGGATGAGTATTTTGAGGTGGATAATTCTGCAATCAAACATGATGGATTCTTTGTAAATAGGGGGAAATTGGAACGCATGTAAGTTTTGTTTTGTTTGTATATTTGTTTAGAGTATTCCTATTTATTTTATGTTGAGAGTCTCACATTGGATAGCGATATGACATGAATAGTGGTTATAAGTGGGGGGGGGACCCTCACCCCAGGAGCTAGCTTTTGGGGTTGAGTCAGGCCCAAACCCAAAATCTAAGATGGTATTAGAGCTTATCCTAGATCTGTTGTTGGGTCGCCCACATCGTCCACGCTCCAGGTGCATAGCCCTGGGCGTGAGGGGGTGTGTTAGAAAGCCGTCTTAATAGTTGCTTGCCCCTAGTCGCCTTAATTATGGCAACTTTGGGCTGCTTTCATTGTAGCCTCCAACACCTCCATTGTGTTGGTTATGAGAGGGTGTGTTTAGTTCCACATCGTCTAGAAATATGGCCTAAGTAGTGCTTATAAGGTTTGGATAGTTCTCACCTTACAACCCGGTTTTGTGGAGTTGAATTAGGCCTAAGCCGAAATTCTAAGATGGTATCAGAGCCTATTCGAGATCTGTTTTGCCACCCGTAAATGTCCAGTCCTGTAAACTTCACGCTGCAGATGTCCAGTCATGAGCGTGATGGGTGTGTGTTGAGAGTCCTACATTAGAAAATGATATGACCTGAATAGTGGTTATAAGTGAGGAGGCAACCCTCGCCCCACGAGCTAGCTTTTGGGGTTGAGTTAAGCCCAAACCCAAACCCATAATCTAATTTTTTTTGTTAGATCTGTTGTGGCCTTAGGCTCAAGCCCCAGTGAGTCGAATTTGTGTTCTCTGATGGAAGAAGATCTAGTATCACATTGACCCTTTTGAAAAACTATACTAACCTCACGAGAGAGTACAAAGGCTACTGTCAGCCAAGAAGCTAGGTTTTCAAACTCGATGGAAGATAGATTACAGCAAAATTTCCTCGTAAACTCGGAAAGGTAGTACTTCAAAGAATACCAGTATATGTCATGAATTATTTCTGCCCGTTATATGGCAAATACATCTCTTGGGATCTCCATTGCAACCAAATGGCGAAAGCAATCCATCGGAATGGAGTTAAAAGTATGGCAAAACGGGTTTCTGCCAACTAAAATATATATGCTTCTTAGGAGAAATTTGCATGCTTCATCAATTGGATCAATATATGCAAATCGTTTCACTAAGCGAGTGTGTAGCTCCATTGAAAGTTCAGTGTTGTCAAATTGCCGCCATGGTGTTATGGCATGGCGGTGCCATGGCGTTATGGCATGGCGGATTCTGTGCTAGTCGCCATAGGCCGCAACACCTATTATATCCGCCATGTTTCCGTCATAGGCCGCAACGCCATGTTTATATGGCGGATTTTTGGCTGGCCGCCATAATCTGCTATCTGTCATCGATAACACTGTGAAAGTTGCGTTCGAACAAATTTCTATTTAACATTTATAAAATCATGTAGCGAGTAGTGACCAGGATTCCATAACTTCAAATGGAAGACAATGCCAACACCTCATTTTGGGGGAAACCCGTGTTATTGCACACCTTGAAGAAATGTGGCAGCCTACTTGGTGCAAAACCAACTCATTATGACTAACCATATCAAAAGTTAACCGTGATTTACTTTCAACTACTACCTTTGTTTCTGGCCTTGCTTTCAAGGATTTCATTATGCTTTCATGGATTTCATTAGATTTTCATGTGTCATTGCCTTGGTTTATTCCATATAGAGCAAGTACATGTCTCATCAGCAACACATCATCACCTGTAATTGCATCACTTCCATCTCCAGGACAGCTAAGAAGGTTTTTCCATTTACAATGATTTAATTCATTAAGAGCTTTCATGTATTGTTTTTTTGCCGCCTTTACAGATTTGCTCAAATCTCCAAGATACTCATACAGAGTAAATCTAAGTATTGATTTACACTTTAAACAGCCCAATGATTCCCCGCTATCTTTGAAAATCTTCTTAGCATGTTGAAGCTCCTCTACTGCTGGATCCCTTACTCTAGTATTAACATACAGTTTTCATAAGAGTGAAGAGAAAGCCACCAGTCTTCTGCTCTAATCAAGGTAAAGATGCCCAACAAGAAAAGTAGAATGATGATAGAATGCAACATGCTAAGAAGATTTTCAAAGATAGCGGGAAATCATTGGGTTGCTTAAAGTGTAAATCAATACTTAGATTTACTCTGTATGAGTATCTTGGAGATTTGAGCAAATCTGTAAAGGCGGCAAAAAACAGTACATGAAAGCTCGTAATGAATTGAATCATTGTAAATGGAAAAATCTTCTTAGATGTTCTAGAGATGGTAGTGATGCAATTACAGGTGATATTGAATGTGCTGCTAGAGAGACATGTACTTGCTCTATATAATGAAGCAAGTGAAAATCTAATGAAATCCATGAAAGCAAGGTTAGAAACAAAGGTAGTAGTTGAAAGTAAATCACAGTTAAATTATGATATGGTTAGTCAGAATGAGTAAGTTTAGAACCAAATAGGCTGTCACATTTCTTTAAGGTGTGCAATAACACGTGTTTTTCCCAAAATGAGGTATTGGCACTGTCTTCCATCTGAAGTTATGGAATCTGGGTCACTACATGATTTTATAAATCTTAAATGGGAATTTGTTCGAAGACAACTTTCAATGGAGCTACACACTCGATTAGTGAAATGCTTTGCATATACTGATCAAATTGATGAAGCATGCAAATTTCTCCTAAGAAGCATATATATTTTAGTTGGCAGAAACCTGTTCTGCCACACCTTTAACTCCATTCCGACAGATTGCTTTCGCCATTTGGTTGTAATGAAGATCCCAGGAGATATATTTGCTAACGGGCAGAAATAATTCATGACATATGCTGGTATTCTTTGAAGTACTACCGTTATGAGTTTACGAGGAAATTTTTCTATAATCTATCTTCCATCGAGTTTGAAGACCTAGCTTATTGGTTGACAGTAGCCTTTGTGCTCTCTAGTGAGTTTCCTATAGTTTTTCAAAAAGGTCTAATGTGATACTGGATCTTCTTCCATCAGAGAAGACACATTCGACTCACTCGGACTTGTGCGTAAGGCCACGACAGATCTACCAATTTTTTTTAGGTTTTGGGTTTAGGCCTGGCAAAACCCCAAAAGTTAGCTCATGTGATGAGGGTTGCTCCCCACTTATAACCACTATTCAGGCCATATCACTATCCAATGTGAGACTCTCAGCTCACACGCAGAACTGGACATCTTGAGCGTGAAGTTTGCAGGACTGGACATCTGCGGGCCCAACGGATCTCGGATAGGCTCTGATACCATCTTAGAATTTAGGCCTAATTCAACCCCACAAAATTCTAAGATTTTATTTGCAAATAACTTAAATTTTGCAAGCCTTTACAATTTTTTCTTTTTTTGGTTGATTTGTGATCAATATTGCCCGAATGGGTTTTTCTTTTTAGGGGTCATTTATGTCCGCTTTTGGTGTTACCTGAACATGAAATGAGAATGTTTATCGTCACTGTCATTGTTGTTTGAATTGGTGGCTGGCATCAGCTAAATATGAGAGTTCCTGGGTGAAACTTATTATTTTTATGCTTGTAATGTTGAGTGCAATGCAACAACCATATAAAGGAAGGTAGAAATTCCATCCCTTTTCTTTTTATGCGGCTGCTATGACAAAAGGTAGCTTAACGGTTTCTTTTCATAATTTTTAAAGAAATCCTAGCAGGGTTTTGAAGTACAGGATCTCGAGGCAGCAGGGTGGAGGTGATGGATGACTGTCGACTAAATGCATGATTAGAACTTAAGCTTTAGTAATGGAAAGTTGAACCTAAAATTTGGAAGAATGGTTCTTTTACACTGTCTAACTAATTCCATAAAATGTTTGGTACAAACTTTTAAAAATGCTCCTTTATTTGTAAGATTAAATTTGGAAGTCCAAGTTGGTGCTGCTAGCCTGCTATTTTAATTGAGATGTCTTAAGTCGCTAAATGAGTTTTGTACCTTCTCATTTGTTTCAATTCGTTTCTTCTAATATTTTTATGTAATAACCATTAACTAATTTTGTTTTATCTCTTTCCTTAAAGGGAATTAGTATCTATATTTTTTTAGGCAGCCCATTAACTTCTAGACATTAAACGAGTTCAATGTAAAGTTGGCCTCTCTGAGGTCTTTAAACAGCATTTGCATTCATATTTGAATTCATCAAAAGATTAGCACCATATAAGACCACACAAACATAAATTTTGTTGCCTGAAATTCGTATACCCTTTTTTGAGTAGCATTTTTTATTTTTTCCTTTTTTGTGTTACATACATCTTTTTTAATTAAATTTCTTGTTTATAAGCTATAACGTATGTAATTGTTATGTTATTATCATTGTTGCTCCTATGTTATTGCTGATGGTTGGTCTATTGTTCTAAACTTCTAATTTTATTGTATTTACTGACAAATAACCTGGTTCTTTAGTTGGTTCAAAGTATTCTTCAGTTATAACTTATAACTTTTTTCTGGGCTCCCAAATAACATGCATACCTTTATTAGTATTTCTGATATAGTGGAGTTATTTTTTCATGATCCTGACAATATTCCAACATTATATTTCGGGCTTATGGGTTATTCTTTCCTGTGACATTTGTCTACTAATGATGCACCAACTTTCTGAATCTATTAAATTGAAGATTGGAGTAAATAAATTGATGCTTACAAATTATTTATATTCTTATTGATATTCTGTTGCTTCCTATTTTACAAGAAATGAACCTCCAGTATTACCTAACCAACAACCAAAGAAAAGGCGCCGAAAAGATATAGCGAAGAATCTTGGTGAAAATAAGGATGGTCATGGATCAAATAAACATTTAAAAGTGGGCAAGACAGCAGCTGGAAAGACAGCATCATTACCTGTGAAGGGTACATTTGATTCTTCTCAGAATTTGGTTGAATCTGGTGAACATCATGAAGAATTGAAATTTCTGAATCAAGTGGATGTCTCTGGAATTAGTTTGAAAAAGAAAACTTCTGATGCTAGACCAATATCAGATCCTTCCTCTTGTCTGAAAGTACCAAAGGATAATGTTCCTTCTTCTGTGGTTGAAGCAAAAGATGCTGATAAACAGAAGATAGGAGTACTTGAATCTAAGAACGCAAGTGATAAATATAAAGATGCAAGTGGATTGCTTGATGCTTCTCATCAGAAGTACCACGGAAAAAGTGCACATGCACTTTCTAAATCCCAACCTGGAAGACCCTCAAGTAATATTGATGATTTAGAAAATACAGGTCGGTCAAAAGAAAAAAATGGCATCCGTGAACTACCAGATCTTAACTTGTCTGAGGGAAAGTTTGCTATGCAAGCATCAGTAAGTTTACATCCTTTGCTTTTCTGTGGTCTTCCTTTATTATGATTTCAATTTGATAAGTAATTTAAAGAAACAAGCGATACTGAAAACAAAGATCTTCTTTGGAACTTCTATCAATTCAGTTTTTTTATTGAATATTAAATTAAAGGATTCTGTCACTTAAGCCATAAGAATCTGATAAGCACCCAAGTACTTAGGGAACCCTCCCTTAAAAGCTAGCTATTAAGGGGGGAGAACCAAGCCACTTAAGTACTCCACCAAGCAGCCCATACTACTTGATGTGGGACTTAGGCACCCCATAATACCCAAGTCCCTATCATAGCACCGCCCCTGAGAGCCGACGTCTCGGCGGCTGCACTCTATGAAGCTTCACTCGGTCTTTTCCGGTCAGCCCCTCCGTAGATAGCCCTTTCTGAGACATCGGCAACCATCTCTGATACCAAATGATAAGCACCCAGGTGCATGGGGAACCCTCCCGTAAAAGCTAGCTATTAAAGGGGGAGAACCAAGCCACTTAAGTACTCCACCAAGCAGCCCATACTACTCGATGTGGGATTTAGGCACCCCATAATATCCAAGTCCCTATTAGAACCCCATGAAGCATGATGAACTGCCCACCAAATAAGCATTTTCTCTGTACAACCAGTTTCCATTGCAATTTACAGATCAAATCTTACATTGAGTTATTGCCAGACAAAGTAAGTGTCAGATTTCACAACAATGTGCCAATTGATAAGGAAGAAAAAGGCTTTGCTGACTCCCTGCCCTTTTTGCATGAAGAAAATTCTTAGCTGGGTAACATCTTAGTTGTCATTCTTCAACCTTTCCCTGTTACTTGGTTGTCATGGGGTATCCTTTTTTGCATCCTTTTTCATTCAAAATAATTGCTACTTAATTTAAGGGATGCTGGTATGCATTTGTTGGTTTATCCTTAAAACCGATTTAAAGGGATAAGGGAGACTTTAGCAAACTATACTATCCTTATAACATACACTTGGTGACATAGACATGCCATTCTAATTGCTGCACCTACTGACGGTAAAAGTTGTGACAGTGGAATGTCACATGTGTAGCATATACTGTGGTAGTCTTGAGTTTGGTTGAATTTGATGCAGAAATCTGAAAACATGCACAAGAAAGACGGTTCTAGTGTTAGGCCAAAAACTTCAATGCTTGAAAAAGCTATTCGAGAGCTGGAGAAGATGGTTGCAGAATGTAAGTTTGGAAATTGTTTTGATGTTTACGTTTCTCATAGATAGGCGGCGTGGGAAGTTCGTTGCTAATCCTATCTTTTGCTTTTTCTTTTTTGGGTCAAACGTTGTTACAGCAAGGCCACCGGCTGTGGAAAACCAGGAAACTGATAGCACATCCCAGGCTGTCAAACGGAGGTTGCCTAGAGAAATAAAGCTAAAGCTTGCTAAAGTTGCTAGATTAGCGGTACTGGCAAATTCTGCTCTCCTTCCTGATTTTATGCTCTTAGATATATATACAATATTATATTTGTTACTCAACGGCTTTGTACATTGTAATGTTAACTTTACATTTTCTTCTGCAGCAGGCAAGCCAAGGGAAAGTATCAAAGGAGTTACTTAATCGGCTTATGAGTATTCTTGGGCACCTGATGCAGCTCAGAACGCTCAAGGTATTTCAGTCAGCCTTTTAAATATAAACAGATAACCCCTTAGCATCTACTGTTTCACTTTCCAACTATAACGTCCTCCTCCCACTCTTTTAGCTGACATATATAGTTGGGACTGGGTCCATAGGTATATTAGTAAGATGATTTGTTTTTCAGTGTTGGTGTATTTATTTCCAAGGTTCGGAAAATTACTTGATAATTGATGCTTTTTAATTTGCCACCATTACTATTGGTTGTCAGTTAGATGATTAGTGTACTTATTTGAGCCTTGTACTATTTGTCACCATTACTATTGGTAAGGTAAGGCTGCCTACTATAGACCCATATAGGGGGTCAAACCCTTCTTTGGACCTGCACATAGCAAGAGCTTTATAACACAAGACTGCCTTTTTTTTACTATTAGTTGTTAAACCCAAAAAATATATGTCAATGTGAGACTAAGGCTTGTTTCTCTCTCAAGTCACTCGTCCTGATGTCCACCATCCTGCACTTTTGTACAATTTGTTGTTCATTTAATTATGAGGATATGATTTAATAAGCCTAGTCTAGAGTGATTTTTGTGACCTGAAAAGATTGATTCTCTTTTCTTCTTCTCTCTTCTCCTTTTTGTTTGTGTACTTAAATCTGACAGGACTCTATGAAATTCTTATCTCTTGAGGAATGAAATGAAGGACTTGTTTGTCTTAGATTTTGGATTCTCCAGAATCACATTTGGTCTTCCAGAATTGATTTTTGTAATAACTGATCCTGTTTCTGTAGTATTTCAAGCTCACATTTTTTATGCTGTAGAATTGATTATAGAAAAAGTAAGATTTTGTTGCTTATTTTTCAAAAGAATCTCTGCACTCAACACTACAAATCAATTTTAATAAGTGAGACTCTAATTTTCGAGATATCCCTATGTTTACACTTTAAAAATTATTCTACTATATAAAAATCAAACAAACTCAATTTTGAAATCAATTCTTTTACAATCCAATCTAAAAAAGCAACTTCCCACCCATTGTTTATCTTTTATGTTATGTCTTAACGATTTTCATAACTATTCTTCTCTTTTTTTTACATCCATTGTTGTTTAGGCGTATTTAGTTTCCCTTAATGCTTGTAACTACATAACTTCTCATGCCATGTCTTCCTGCTACAGAGAAACTTAAAAATTATGATCAGCATGGGTTTGTCTGCAAAGCAGGAGAAAGATGATAGGTTTCAACAGATAAAGAAGGAAGTTGTTGAGATGATCAAGATGCACACCCCATCTTCGGAACCCAAGGTTTATTATAGTTTCGCTTGCTATTTTATTCCTTATCTAATATTGCTAAGCTGGCTTCAATGTGTTCTATTTTCACCAATTCAGTTCTCCATGTTGCTTATCTTTGCTGGTTCATCGTTACTATTTTTTCATTCCCTCAATTATATTACTATCGTACTGTTAGAGTATAGCCTAAGCTATTATTAAGTCTAAGTCTGTCATTTAGTTTATGATTAGCTGTAAGCCTAAGCTACTACTAAGTCTGTTATATAGTTTCTGATTGGCTGTACTACAGTTAAGTATGTTAGTTAGATTTGAGTTAGGGCTGTT
Source organism: Ammopiptanthus mongolicus (assembly GCA_039655645.1). Taxonomy (NCBI): domain Eukaryota; kingdom Viridiplantae; phylum Streptophyta; class Magnoliopsida; order Fabales; family Fabaceae; genus Ammopiptanthus; species Ammopiptanthus mongolicus. The sequence goes on along the minus strand of CM077348.1, from coordinate 16,207,592 downwards.
AGTGACAGCTGTCAATTGTGACAGACAGCTGTCATTACACTTACAGTTAAGATCAGTATATAGGTATACATACTGATCTCTCTCAATTTGAGATGTAAAGTAAGTTATATCAGTATATAGTTACACATACAGTTAAGATCTGAAATGTAAAGTAAGTTTCAGTGAAGACAGCTATCAACACTTCAGATTCTCTTGATCTCTCTCTTTCTCTCTCATTCTATTTTCCTTCACTTTCTCTCTTTTTCTATTGTTTTCTCAGCTAATGAAATCCTAATACATACTAATTTTTGTTCTTTCTTATGGTTGCTTCTCTTAATGAATTCAATGTAATTTGGGTTTTCTGTGCAAATCTATGGCATGCTTACTTATGGATCATTTGCCTGGTAAAGGACTTGGTTGTAATTATACTTAATATGTTTTTTTCTATATCTTCTGGTGTTTGCACTGTATCTTGGTTACAAATCTTCAGGACATTTCAATTATATTTTCAATTAACTAATATTTTGGTTATATAATGTGTTTATTTTTCTGGCATTTTCAGCAACAGCAACAAGCTGGAGCATCTGGTGATTTTCAAGAATTTGGTCCTGATGGAAAAGCAATAACTAAAAGGAAGTTTACTATGGACACAACATTGGAGGACAAGATTTGTGATCTTTATGACCTTTTTGTTGATGTATCGAAGTTTGAGCCTCAATTACTTATTTATCTTGTTTGATTTGAACAACCTTTATCGTAAAGAATCTTGTTTGTATTTTTTCTAGGGGTTGGATGAAAATTCAGGTCCACAAATCAGAAAGTTGTATGCCGAGGTGGTTCAACTTTTCTAAATCTTCCTCTTAATATTGGTCTAGGAGTTGTTTGGTTGTTTGTGTTATGTGTATTTGGAATTTTGTATTATGAATTTATGATGCTGAGGATCACAAACTTAATCAACTTGGTTTGTCAGTATGATCAAAAAACAAAAAACTTGGTTTGTCAGTTGTTTACGTGCTCCCTCTAAGTTTGATTTGGTTTACTCTCTGTGCTTCCTAATTTAAGTTAAAATTATCTATTATTTGCATATAAAATTACATCACACAGTGTGCTATTTAAATCCTTCCTTCTATCCCTTTCTCTTCAAGACACTGAAAAGAAAATGGTTCTCAATTGGTTTCTCCCTCATGAAAATTTTCTTGAGTGCCATTTTGATGTTCTTTTTTCTCCCAAGTCCCCGTAAATAATTCTCTTCTTCCATGTTAATCTGTTTGCATTTTTATAAATGATATCATTTTTTCTAACTTTCAAGTCCCTTCTCTTTTTCAGCTTGCGGAGTTGTGGCCAAGTGGTTACATGGACAACCATGGGATCAAACGTGCAATTTGCAGGGCAAAAGAGAGGCAGAGAGCACTGTACAGCAAACATAAGGTATGCCTTTTGCGGTGAAAAATAGCATTTTAACTCTGGTGAAATAATATTCTAAAATCTCTGTTTAAAAATGAAACAGTCTTCCCTTGTTGACAAAGTTTAAAAAATTAAGAGAGGAGTTTCATGAACATAGTTTGTGGTCTAGCCTGTACAAACCAATATGGCATGGCCGCATTGGAAGCTACACATGCCTGGGGCTTTAATTTTTTTTTTCCTTATCCTAACCTAAATTTGCATAAGAACACTTTATTCCAATATGCTAATTGGGGCTTTAATTAAATAGATAATTCCGAACTATGAACTGCAGAAAATATTGTTAAAATATTTTAAGTTATTGGAATTGTTATAACCTGGATGGGTTAAATCTTATGTAAAATAGCTTCAAATGGCAAGTCAGCTTTTGCAATTTATGGACTCTTAAACATGGTTGTGTTTTCAACAAGAATCTATGCTTGTTGTCTGGGAAATTGTCAACATGGCATATTTTCTGCTCTCCCTCTCTCTTGTAAGTGTGTTAATGTTGGTGTTTATTTTTTTGGTCAACAATGAAAGTTTGGCTTGTGCGGTTCCATGAGTTGATCAGTGAGCTCACATTTCATACGATAGTATTTATTTTTGGCTTTAACCTTTCCACTCTGCCTCTCCCAAGTCGGTTATTTCATATTCCTTGTGTTCATAATGATATAGATATTATTAACTTGCACTATTTTTGCTTTGCTTTTCAATTTAATTACATTCTACCGTGGTGTTGATATTTTTAGTCTTTTAGAAGTACAAATCCTTTTGCGAACATGAATACTAATACTAATTTAGACAATTAGGTTGCTTTCTTTGATAGAGTCTCTAAGGTAACGTAGCATCACAAAGGCTTATCTTGGTATTTTAAATAGATATTTTTTTCTATAGAAAAAAAAGATATTTCGTGGCCATAAAATAGGGAGCATGATAGAACAACATTGAATTTTCATGACTCATGCTATTGATGCCAGAAGAATGGAAGAACTTGCTTAAAGTTCTTTGTATGTGAGATGACAAGCAGGATTTGATATTTGTCAAGACAATGTCGTTTTTATTGTATTTCTATATGATTGATGTACTTATGTATTGTTAGGATCAAGAAAAAATTAAGAGGAAAAAGTTATTGGCACCTCGGCAAGAGGAGAATGTTCAATTTGATGCTAGTTCAATTACATCCCAGCAGAACTTGCGAGAGAGATTAGCTCCAGAATCTAGCAGTCATGCTTTTGCTTCAGTGAACAAGGCAGTTACTAATTCAGTTACTGCTGCTCGGGTTTGTAGTCCTTCTATGAATGGTCCAAAACAAGAAAAAGCAAAGGGAAGTTCAAGCAGTTCCCTGGATGATGTCAGGGTTGCAGATGGTGTTTTAATAAAGAAGAAGGTAAAGAGAAAGCCTGAACTGGAGTTGCAAGGAACTCATGTTCGCCCTGAGAAGCAGGCATCTTTGCAGGGAGAAGAAAGGTCTAGGTCCCTAAAGCAGTCTGCAGGTCTTACCCACAAATCAAACATTCAGCCATCATCTCTCCCTGGTCCTGAACAGTCAAGCTAACATGATATCAACTAGGAGTTTTACACAACGGAATGTCTGTGTATCACAAAGTTTTATGTTTTTTTCCTAATATTTTTTCTTCAATCCTCCCCTCCCATATCAAATTGTATCCTACTGATTGTTACCATTTTTGTAATTATGTGTCCTTGCAAGGTTCCTTAATATATAGATAGATTTGTTGATTGATAGTAATAGTGGCAAACCGTATCGCAGAGAGTGGTGTTTTTGCAGTACGCATGCAGTTTCGGTGATAAACATAAGCCTCTAGAATTGGTGGTTTAGTAGAGGAGCAGTGGTTATACTATGCTTAAGGCTATTGAAGTATTGTGCTTATACAACAGGTTTAATTAAGCAAAAGTCATTTTGACGCTAGTCTAGCTAAAGGCTACATTACGAAAGATCTGGTCACCAAACTGAAGAACCACTGGATTAGATACAGTTTTGTATAATATTGTTTTTCTCCAGCCAAACACCATTATTAAATGCCAATATTAAATTGAATAATAAATACGACAATTTATGTGGATGCTCCTATGTCTTCGCCAAAAGTAAAGAAAAAAAGAATGAATGTGGTGTCCTAGTATGTTTGTGCTTACACGTTCATAAAATAAATCTTATAATTTGGCACAGTATTGTTTAATATTTTGGTGTGGCTTCGTTCATGAAATATTTTATTCTCAGGTAAATTATATTCTAGGAAATTTCATTTCTTGCAATATTTCTTTTTCACTTCCACTTTCACACATGGGAATGGAGTTTTCATCTTTCGTTCACAAATTTTATTCTCAGAGATCTTTTATGTTTAGGAATGATTTTTTTATTCTTTGTATCAAATATGAAAAACTTTTATTCCTACCCAACTTTTTTGGAAATATTAAAACATGTCTCATATCACCTTTATGAACAATTATGAAGGGTAGACAATGTGATGAACTTTGAAACATGTAAATAACTTTGGATCCAACTCACCCAAAAAAAAAAAACTTTTGATTGTATTTCGAACAATATTAGAGTAGAGTACTAGAGTTTAATTATTACACACTGACAGTGTAAAATTTTTTTACACAGACATCGAATCATAAATAGACAAACTGGTAAAAAAAATTGACTCTTGTTCGAACTACCTTAAATGGAATATTGATAATGTGGGAGATTAAGTTGATACGACCCTACAATTTCAGGGACCAAATTGAGTATTTACTCCAATTCATATGGTATTAGTCATTTCTTCATACAAAAATGTTATATCGTAATGAGTAGTAGGCATAGAACTGCACATGAACCAACATATGTTGGTACAAGTGACAAGGAGATTAGTTCCACTTAAGCAAGGTCTTGGGTTCGAGTCTTGAAAATGGAAAAAATATGCGTTGGGAGAGCTTTGCCCCCATAAACAGGTATTTGCGACTCGACTTAGATTAGTTGGAGTCCAATGTGATTTCTAAATATGGAGGGTTTCAGACAAAAAAAAAAAACTGCACATGGAAAAGGGCATGTAACTCATGTTAAATCCATGTATGATAATGCCAACACGTTTGTAAGTGCTGCATTTAATCCAGTGTCTATTGTGTCCAACCAAAGACGGAGCCAAACTTGGATGATTGGGAGGGCCAACTGTATATAAAAATTAAAGTTCGTCCAAAAAAACTATATGCATCAATTTTCGTATAAAACATTCATAACTATATGTTTCAAAAGATTAATTATATTAGTAATCTATCAAAACACAAAACGTCTTTCCTGCATGTCACAAAAATCATTTATAATTGAATCTACACTAAACTTTTTAGCAATTTTTTTTCCAATGTATACTAGCAGTCAATCAGTCAAAAATTTATCTTCCATCTTGTTACAAAGTATAGTCTTGACTATTTTCATAGCTAAAAAAGGTCACTGTGTAGTAGTTGTAAAAATAGGAAGTGTGAGAATAAGGATTATCACTCTCTGCACAAGAGGATAAATTTCTAGTTTTCAAGTTTTACCAACCAATGGCATAAATCAGAAATGAGAGATTGGGAACAATTATGAATATTTACTAGGATTTTTGCAAAGTAAGATTGGAAGGTAAACAAATTCTTTGTTTTACAGAAATAGAAACCAGCGTGTGAATTCGTGAATAAAACATTTTATAACATTGTACGTACGTAGATGTCAAATATAGTTTCTACCAAAGCGGTCTCGTTATTTGAACATCAGAATTTGACAACAAAATCGACAACAACTTTCATAGTTAATGCAATTCAAAAAACGTGATTAATGAAATGTTGAGTTTGGTTAATGGATATACCAATGCGTTGAAACTCATTAACCATCAACTGAACTTCATTAACCACGATTTTGAAAGTCATTAACCACGATTTTCAGGTGTTCAAATATACATGTAGTATGTCCCCCCATGATTTTGTTTTCTTTGTTTTTCTTCTTTTTTATCAATAAATGGTGACATGATCATCTTGCTTAAAAAAAAAAGTACATATTCAAAACAAAAAATGATTAATATAGTATGTATAATTTAACCCCCGATTTTTTGGGTTATTTGAACACCTGAAAATTGTGGTTAATGACGTTTAAAATCGTGGTTAATGAAGTTCAGTTGATGGTTAATGAGTTGCGACACCTTGGTATATCCATTAACCAAATTCAATACTTCATTAACCACATTTTTGAACTACGTTAACTATGAAAATTATTGTCGAATTTTGTTGTCTCATTTTGTTATACAAATAACATTAATCTTTTCAAAAGGTGAGAACAAGGGGGCTTGCTATCTGCACCACCCCATTTTCCTCCATCAAACACCACATCTTTATTTTAATTTTTTTATCCCCAAAATACCCTTCACACACCACTCCATTCTTGAAGTTTTGTGACCTTCCGACAATTAATTGTCGGAATACAAAAATTTTGTGTTTCGACAATTAGTTGGCTGAATACAAAAAAACATGTGTATATTTCGATAATTAATTGTCGGAACACAAATTTTTTTATTTCGGCAACTAATTGCGGAACACAAATTTTTTGCATTCCGGCAATTAATTGTTGGAACAATTGTTTACCGAAAAACATAACAACAACAAGCTTTCTCTGACCACGCTCTCGCCGTTTTCTCTGACATGCAAACGACCCAGATGCTTGACAACCACAACATATTCGTGATTCCAAGCGTTCTCAAAACTTGCGGCCACGTTGGTGACCTAGTCACCAGAGAGAAAATACATGGGTTAATTTTGAAGTATCCATTCGATGTTGATGCTTTTGTGACTAGTGCGTTGATCCTTATGTATTCCAAGTGTGAAAGAGTTGAGGAAGTACGCAAGGTGTTTACAATTGTTGGGAGATGGAAAGTGAAGTTGAGTTCTGGTGGCTATAGATGGAGGAGGAAAATGGAAGGGGGAGAAAAATGTTTTCTTCCCCTTTCCAACAATTAGTTGTCCAACAATTAATTGTCGGAATAGTTTCTTTTGTATTCCGGCAACTAGTTACCGGAGTAAATAGGGCTGGGGATATGGACTGAGAAAGGCAAAACCGTCTTTTCATGCTCCACATTAAAAAGTAGGTGGTGCAAAAGCAATTGTGATGGTGTAGGTAGCATGCCTCAATACTTTTAAAGAACCAACGCTGAATATAAACTGACCTTTTATTAAATGAAAAAAATATTACTTAAAATAATTTTCTTTTAGCTTTTGAGATGCAAATTTTATAATTAATCCTTTATATTTAAGTTCTTTTTGTATTTTTATTATTAATTATTAATATAGCCAACTCGTCATTTAAGTAAAGAGTAAGAATAAACAAGCAAAAATAGTGAATATTATAAGGTGGGAAAAAAATATAACTAGTTTTACACATAAGAAAAACTTTATTTGTTGATACTCAATAAAACATGCTGTCATTAGATGGTTGGAAACGAGAGAAGTAGTTGAGATTTAAAAACATTAAAAATATTGGTAAAAAATAGAGATTTATTAGACACTGAAATGTGAAATATTCAGGAAAAATTTCTTTCATTGGTTGGGTTTGATAAATTAACATACATTTTAAAAGGAATTTTAGTAATATGATTCTAAGGACTAATGATCTCTTCGAATTATGATAATTAAACAGGTACGAAGGATGAAGTATAAAAATAAGATGTTTGCAAGAGTTAAATTTGCTGAAACCCTCGCAAGATCAACGAAAGACAAAAGTCAAATAACTCGAGCAATTCAGAAGAAATACATGATCAACCTGAAGGTTTTGGATCAAGCTCAAAAAGATCATCAAAAGGATCGTTGGAATAATCAGTTAAAAGAACTTTGTCAGAAGGATCCAACAGAAGCTTACATCAAAATGACCTTCAGAAGAGTATAACAAAAAACTCTTTTAGAAGACTTAACTACATGCTTATATCAGAAGAGTCATACTCGGGAGAATTTTAAAAGTTACTCAACAAGAAGTCAAATAGGAAAACATATTAGAAGACATTTTCAGAAGGACACAGAGAAAGAAAACCCTTACAATAAAAAATATGACAATGGTTATTCAAAAAGATGGACTTCGTTACAAGAGACTGTTAGGGAATAAGTGGTATGTCATAGATCCAATCCTTTGGGTAACGCATTGCAATTATTTTATTTTGATAAAATAATTTAGCATTCCATTAAATGATTTTATTTGTCATATTCATTATATAAATTACTTATTTGATATGACAAAGTCCTTGATTAAATTTAGACACTTGTCGTCATGATAGAGATCATGTTAATGAGAGGCAAGTCTTTTATAATTTAATCTAAAGTGTTCTTAATCGGAGGATTATTGAGAATGTGACATCAGTATTCCGGATAGATCAATATATATGTGATGGTCTCTATTGGATAGATATTAATAGATCTCATTTATTAATTCACATATATAGATGATGCATATGAAGATATGATCATTGAACTAACTCAATTGAGAAATCCTAATGGTTATATTACCGTTAATTTGTCAATAGGATATTCTCATGAAGAGTGTAAATATTCCCTTTGACCTGAGATTATCATAGTAATTAACAAGTTACTTGTTATACTTTGATTCCGGACACCTAATGCCCTAGGGTGATAGTTGAATGGATATTGGGTATGGCTAAGTACTTGCAGGATTAATGATATATCAAGAAGGAATCCATCAACTCTCGATAATGAGTTTGAGCTCTATGATTATAACAACAAAGTTAATGACCTTGGCCAAGGCAATTGAATGAATGAAGAAATGAGTTTTTTAAGTCATTCACTTGTTGGTTATAAAATATAAAAGAGTTTTCCTTTTAGAGTTTTGACAATTATACCATACTCTAAGGTTAACTCAGAGCTGGAACGATGGAAGAAAATATTACATTATTCTTCTAAAGGTTCTTGAAGATGTTACTTCATGTTATCCGATCGTTAAGGAGTGTTGCTAGACGCCAACCTTGATTAGTAATTTGGTTTGACTAAATTACTACCGACTTAGTATTGAACCTATGGGATCACACACTAACGAGTGTTCCAGTCTTTGCTAAAGGATTATTTAATTTATTGTTTGATAAATTAAATTAGAGAATTTAATTTAATCAAAGAAATAACTTTTTTAATTTAAATAGAATATTATTATATTCTTTGCTAGTACTTAGAATATAATTAATGCATGATACAATTATGTGAAGAAATTCTATTTGGAATAGAAAAACCAAGAGTTTCCGATTATTTGAAAAAATATCCTATTAGATAGGACTTAATGATGTTTTACGTTTCCAATCTTTTGTTCTGATTGCTATTCATTTGGAGCAGGGCCGGCCCAACACATATTGAGACCTAAAGCGAACTTTACGATGAGGCATTTTCAAAGTAAATAAAAATATTTTATTAAAATTATTATATTTTTATTTAAAGTTTATCTTTTGTGCTTTTTGGGATACAAAATAATTTATTATACTATTATAATTGATTTCATTTAAAATTTCTTTTTCAATCGATAATAATGCCAATCCATTTAATCTTTGTTGAGACATTGTTGATCTTAGATAATATTTTATTAATTTTAATTTTAAAAAACTTTTTTTGATGAAGCAACAGTTACATGAATCGTTAACATTATTCGATAAGCAATATATGCATTTGAAAAAGAATCAAGTCTTATTATATAATTAAGTATGTCTATTGGTGTATCATTTTCCACTTATATAATTTCTCTTAAGATTTTTAGTTATGCAATTAAGTATCTCATCCAATTGTTTCTTTTTACGAATAGTACGTTTTTCACGAAATTTAGGTTCTATATCCATTTCTATTGCATGTGTAATCAAGGTAATGGTTATGAATTTCATTAACTTTAATTCAACGAATGTGTTCTTACATTATAGGATCAAATTTTGCAATCATTTCAATTAGACTTAAAAAAATTCCATTACTTTCCTTGTAAATCTTTTCGTTTGTTCCACAGAAGGCTAAGTTATTTTTCCTAGAGTTTTAACAACTATAATAATTCTAAATAATACATTTCTACAATATTCCCTATCTCTATTTATTTATTCTTGGGCATGTTTGTCAATTGTTTCATTTTTTGACAATCTCATTTCTAAATCAATCCATAAACTTATGTTAGCAATGTACTCATTACTTATCTCATAACTCTTCAACTTAGTACTAATATTTCTCCAATCCCTACTACCTTCTTTAGCTAAATTACTTGTACTAGGAAGAGCATTAACCAATTTTTGAGGCCTAATCTTTCTGTTTGACACTTTATTTTAAAAAAAAAAATAAGTAGTAAATTTTTTTTTGAGGCCTAAAGCCCTTGCTTTGGTGGCTTTAGGCTAAGGAAGGGCTTTGATGGCTTTAGGCTAGGGCCGGCCCTGATTTGGAGTGAATAAATCAAATAGCTTTTATAGCTACTTGATGGAGATTGGAGAATGGCATACAACTATTTTATTGGTGCAAGATGAATGAATTAAATAATTTAATGTCATTCAGATTTGCAACAATAAAAGGAGTAAAGCATTTCCATGATCTTTTCAAACGGTGCAGCATTTCAAAGGATGTTGTGTAATGAATTTGAGTTAATGGCATTTGTTTATATCTGAAAAGTGAAGCCATTAAGCACGTGAAGCCATTAAGTGAATGGAATTATTGTAGTGCCATGCAATGATTGAAGATCATTGAAATTCCTGTAACGTGAAACTCTTAGAATGGTTTTATTGCCATGCCATGTCAAAGGACAAGGCATCAGGGAACTTGAGGACTCATATAAAGATATATGTGTCAGATGAAATTGTGCAAGTTTCACCCTCAGTTTCTTTCTTCAGTTATTATATGAATTCGAGTTTCAAAGAGTTGATAGCAAGACTTCGTCTCGGTGTGGATATATATAGGTCTTTATATAATCGAAGATAAATTTTAAAAATGTTAGAAATCCATTATCAGGTATTTTGATTAACATCTTATTGCATAAATACATTTTAAACTCAAAAGATTTTCTTTTTGGATTGCTTGTTCCGCTGCTGATATGATCACCATGCAATCCTTCAGAGACCTCAAGAAGACTCAATCGGAAGATAACATCCAAAAAATCTACATAAGAGGTCCATCAGAAAACAAGTCAAAATAACTTAGTTAGAAGGACTCAACATAAGTTCAGGACAAAAGAACCTTCAAGACAAGCTCTATACAAGACCTCTTCAGATGCTTAAACACCACCTTCGAAAAATCAATCAGAAGGTTACATTAGAAAACTTCTTCAAAAGGTAAACAAGAACACACCTCAAAAGTGGAGGTGGCAAAACGGACTGCCAGGACCGATTTAGGCCACTAGCTTTATTGGGTTGGGCCAAAAAACCCAATTTTATTTGAGCCACAAATTGTGACCTATGCCTAGCCCTCAATGAAATTGCAATCTTGACACACGCTCTAATAGCTTCGATTTAGCTCTATGGTAATAGTGGCAATGACTACAAAAGATCATGGGTGTATTTGGATTTTAATTTGTAGAATTGAATTTTGATGTATTTAGTTTTGTAAACTTAGTTTCAATTAAAAATAAATTCATAATAATTGATTTATTTTTTTATTTTCAACATGATATTAGTAGAATAAAGAATATTTAAATAGTACTAATCAAAATAATTTTTAATTGTATGATAAGGATTTAATTGATATGTTGTGTTAGTGTAAATATTTTTTACACTATCAACCAATCATAAATTGACACGTCATTAAAGATATTCAACTCTTATCATAACTACCTTAAAAGTTAGACATAGGATGATTTATGATTGATTGATAATGTAAATTTGTTTACACTAACAATATATAAAAATAAATCTGATTACATATTGTAGTTGAAAAATAATAGAGGAATGAATGCAATTTTCAATTTTGTAAGGGTGTTATTTCATAGTTGTACTTAAATACCTATAACTAACTTTTGATGAACCTAAAAATAATTTCTTTTATTTTGTCTTCGACCGAAGTTTGAAAAGCAAACCTAATGGCGTGCGTGATTTCAGTAGAATATACATAAAATAGTTTTTGTATTGGATTGAAAATTTTATACTAAGTTTTACATCAAATTTACTTTCAAAATAAAAACATCTATTTCACTTCAAACTCAGGATGTGTTTGGAAAAGCTGAAAAAAAAAGATTATGTTGATAATCGATTTATGAAAAATCGATTATTGTGATAATCGATTATAATCAGAATCTATTTTTGTTTGGGTCTGTTTGCTTAAAAGCAATTTCAAGATAATCTTTTTCGTTTAGATGGTCTAAAAAAATCGCTTTTTACATAATAAATTATTAAAAACAAAAAGGAAAAAGCTTTGTACCACATTCCACAAAAAGCTTTTTTTTTAAAACTGTCCTAAACTTCAGCCGGCTACTTCTAGCTTTTTTTATAAAATAAAAGCTGTTTTAACAATTAAACAAATTTCTCAAACAAAAACATTTTTCCACAAAACAACTTTTTTTTAGAAAAACAGCTGAAACATTAAACAATCAAGCATTCCCAAACACCCTCTCAATTGTAATCAAATCAATTTTATAAAATCAATTTCATTCAAAGGGTGTGTTTGGATAAACAACTTAATAAAACATTTATTCAATAAGCTCTTTTTCAAATAAGTTATTCATAATATTCTCTGAAAAGCTTATGGAAATAAGTTAAAAAAGGCTTATGAGAAGATCATAAACTATTTGCATAAGTTTATTTCCATAAACTATTCTCATAAGCTTTTTATAAGCTCTTCTAAACGCACCGAAAGTTACATTTATCAAACGCTTATACTAATACAAACATACACGCATCTAAGAATTGGTTCTATTAAATATATATAATTTTTTAGAAAAACTCAATTTTAACATTTCACACCATAATTTGGCCAATAATGTCATTTCAATGTCTGAAATCTGACATGGAGAGATACTTGATTAATGACATTATAAATCATGGTTAATGAAATATTGAACTTGGCTAATGAGTACACGTATAATAGATGGGTAACCTGTTAACCGATAATTTGGTTAATGATATACAAATTCTTGATTAATGAGAGGATGGTAAATAAGTTATATATCTTGATGTATCCGTTAATAAATTTAACACGTCATTAATTACAATTTTGAACATTATTGATCGGGTACGCCACGAGTCGGATTTGAGTAGGGGTGTTCAGATCCAAACTGGATCGCTACAAAATCGCAAACCGATCCAAATTAATCAAAAACTGACAAAAATCGACTCCGTTTGGATTTTTTTGGATGACATTTGATGAGAATCGATCGGTTCGGTTCGGTTCGGTTTGCGGTTTGCTTTCTTGAAACCGAACCGAACCGATTCATGTAATATAAAGTTGCGTTTTGTGTTTTACTACCCACGCACATGGCACACCACTGATCACTCACTGTAGTCCGAAACTTTCTTTTTGGACCATATTTACTCTGTAGGCTTAACTTAGTAACTTTTCATTTTTAAAAGAATCAAATATATAGAATTCAGTTTTTTCGAAATACTTATTGCTTGACATAGAACGTGTTTGTATGTACAAATTTTTGCCTAAGTAGTAAGGTTATTGTCTTTAACAAAAGACGCACTGTTTGCTTGATTTGTGGTAAGATTATTGTCTTCAATAAAAGACGAACTCTTTGCTTGATTCGTGGCTTTGTGCCATAGTAGTAGTATGAAATAAATTAGAAGAGTGGAAAGAGGGCAAACCACGTTTAATTGATTATGTTTATTTTTACCAAATCGAACTAACCGAACCGATCCAAACCACATTTAATTAGATCGGATTGGTACGGATTTTTTTAAAGAAGCAAACTGAACCGAACCGAACTACATAATATTTTACTCTTTGGAATCAGATGATTTTTATGTTCAAAACCCAACCCAACCAATCCGCACACACTCCTCGAATTGAGGTTCAAATAACATTTTTGTGATTTTGAAGGAGTAAATACCTAATTTGGTCCCTGAAATTATAGGGTCGTATCAACTTAGTCTCCCACATTATCAATATTCCAAAATGATCCCCGAAATTGCAGAAAGTTAATCAGATTCGTCCCTCCGTTGATATTTGCATGGACTATAATGACATGAAGTTAATAATGTCAGGGATGTATTTGAAACTAAGTGAATAATGTCGGGGATGCATTTGCTATATTTTGAAATTTCAAGGATTATTTTGAAATATTGATAATATGAGGGACTAAGTTGATACGACCTTACAATTTCAGGGACCAAATTGGATTTTTTTTTTGTTATTTTGAAGTCCCTAGTTGGTTTCACCTCCAAACACTTTAATTGTGGAATACCTGGTGTTTTTGGCTTAGACCTAGAGTACAGAAAGATTGGAGGGAAGAAGAGTTTCAAGAATTATCTGTTTTGCCCACCGTTGAGGGCGAGAGTAAGAGAGAGAGAGAGAGAGATCGAAAATGTTGAAGACGAAAGCATTCAACGGCGCGAACGTGTTTATGTCAAGGAACCTGGTGGCGCCTGAAGTGTTCGACGCGCTCCACGACGCCCTTAAGGATAACGGCGCTCAAGTTCATCTCTGCTGTGATCCTTCTCGCAATGGCCCTAACGATTACCACATCATTTCTTCCACTAAACACGTTCTTCCTCAATCCCACTCTTTTTTTTTTTTTATTTATCTTTTCTTTTTTTGTGATTTATTTCTCCCATTTTGCAGGACAAGTTCGAGGATCTTAAAGCCAAGGGCTGCAGATTGCTTGGTATGTGTCATGGAATTTTAATTTTTCGTTGCGACAGTTAACAATGTCTTAAGAGCTGAGCTGCTAGTAGTGTAGGTTTCTGAAAATTGCTTTCATATGATTCTATGATATTGCAATTTGATAGTTTTGGAATTTGATGTTTCTTTAAGGTTTAAGCATTCAGTGATACTTTATTCTATGCATGAAATTGGTGTTGTTTCATTATTATTGTGCAGGTCCTAGATGTGTTCTTTCGTGTGCTAAAGAAGGTAGGCCTCTACCTAAACAAGCCTTCACTTGTTGCCTTGCCATGGATGGTGTCAAACTACTTGCATCTGGCTTTGAAACGGATGAAAAGGTATTCTGGTTATTGTTTAACTTTCTTTGTCAGCGCGACTAGGAAGTGCTATCTGTCTCTCTTTCGATTGCATACTGCCATACTCTCCCTTTTTGAACTTCCCACAACTGAAAGATTTAATTTTTTAAATAAAAGAATACATAAGAAAAAGAGGAAAAATATTTCTTTTTTGGTTAAAGTAATAGGCAAAATAGGTTGGTTGGTTGGTTGGTTGGTCGTATACATTTTTTTTTTTACTTTTTACATCGATTCATAAGTTTTATTTTTTTCAAATTGGTTCTGCACGTTATATTCCGTTTCCATGTTAGTCCTTTCCGTCGATTTCGACCTTATTACGTCAGATCAAAAGCCATGTGTCAGACTAACATGATAGCCACGCCAGGTCAAAACTGACGGCGTTAGGTCGAAATTATCGAAAAAGACTAACATAGAAACGAAACATAACGTGTGAGACCAATTTGAAAAAAATAAAACTTATAGGACTGATATGAAAAGTAAAAAAACGTATAGGACCAATCAACCTATTTTACCAAAGTAATAATTTGGTCCCTATAGGTGACATTAATTCTTCATTTAGTCTCTATATGTAAAAAATTATTAAAAAGGTCCTCATATGTGCAGCCGTTACCCATTTAGTCCCTTCCGTTACCTTGCCATCTTTAATAATTCGTTAACACTTCTACATATAGGGACTAAATGAAGAATTCGTGTTACATGTGAGGAGCTGCCTGTGACAATGATATCATCCACATACACCAGAACATAGAGTTTGTGGGAGGAGAGGTCTAGATAAAGAGAGAAGGGTCACATTTGCTCGAGTGAAACCTAAAGTCCAGGAGATTCTTGGCGAGCCTTTCATACCATGCCGTGGGGTCTGTTTTAAACCATAGATTGCCTTGTTCAACTTGCAAACTAGAGATCTGTTACTGTGCTCAAAACCCATAGGCTGTTGCATATACACCTCTTCCTCAAGAAGACCATTTAGGATGGCATTGTTGACATCAAGTTGCTGAATGACCCAATTGTAGGTTAGAGCAAAAGTTATAATAAGTCGCATTGTGACTGATAACAGGTTTAACAATCGAGGGGAAGGTTTTAGTGTAGTCAAACCCGGGTTGTTGATGGAAACCCTTGGCAACTAGCCTTGCCTTGTACTTGTTGATAGTTCCGTCGGGGTTTTCCTTTACTCGAAATACTTACTTACAACCAATTGCAGTTGTGTTAGGTGGGAGAGGCACAAGACTCCAAGTATTGTTATTAACGAGAGCTGTGTACTTAGCTAGCATAACAGGATTCCAGTGAGGTATAATTAAGCCTCTTTTGTACTGTTAGGCTCAACATGAGTTAAGAGAACCCAAGGAACACCTGTGGAGAGTGTTTTGGACTTGCAAATACCAGATTTTGATATGGTTTGTATAAGGTGGGAGGAGGCGTACACAGTAGGACATTCAGAGGGCAAGAGGAGGCAGAAGGACTGAAGGTAGAAGAGGACCGAGTTGATTCAGGACTGTTGGATGGAGGATGTTGGGGAGGATCAGAAGAAGAGGAAGAAACGCTCAAATTAGGAGATGTTGCACGATAACTAGTGTTGGAGGAAGCTGGACACACAGAGAAAAGATAGGGACTAGGCCTAGGAGACAAGTGGGGTAATGAAGAAGGAGAAGGAGAAGCTAAAGAGGGAGCAGCAGGGGGAATTGGGAGGAGAATGAGAGTGGAGTTGGAAGTGGGAACGGGCGTGAGACTGGAGGAGACAATGGCAGATATTGCAAATGGGAATTTAAATTCATTGAACATTACATCTTTAGAGATGTAGATTCGCCCTTCAGAGGAGAGACATTTGTATCCTTTGAGTGGAGGAATAGCCAATGAATGTGTACTCACTAGACCCGAATTGTAACTTGTGAGCATTGTAAGGACGCAAGTAGGGATAACAGGCACACCCAAAACTTTGAGAAACCCATAGTCTGGTTTAGTGTGATAGAGTTGTGAACGGGATAACATCTTAAAGAGCCTAAGTGGGAAGTATATTAATATGATAGACTGCACATGTAAAGGCATGATCCCAAAATTTCTTGAGAAAGAGATGCTTGGGACAAGAGAGCAAGCCCTGTTTCAACAATTTGCCCATGTTTTCGTTCCGCTCTATCATTTTGGTGGTGAGTATGAGGGCATATGACCCTATGTATAATGCCTAAGTCAGCAAGAAACATAATGAAGGGGTGAAATTCACCACCCAGTCAGTCTGCGCAACCTTGATAGGAGTATTAAACTGAACTTAAACCATTTGTCTAAACTGTTTAGACAAAGTTAGTAATTCTGATTTTGCTTTCAACACATCGATCCAAGTGAAACATGTACAGGAATCAACAATGGACATGTAGTAATGAAACCCTAAAGAATAAGATGGGTGTAGGGCCCCACAAGTCAATGAACGGGAGCTCAAAAGGCTTACTTGTAAGCAGTAGTAGAAAAGGAAGATGGAAGTTTGTCTAACTTGCCAAGACAACATGCAGTACAAAAATCAAGAACAGTTTTATTGATAAGAGGAGTATTACATTCATTGAGTACATGTCTCACAGTATGTTCACTTGGGTGGCCTAATCTACAGTGCCAAAGGTTGAAAGAAGTAGGCACTTTATTTGTATTAGCTACAACATTAGCTTGAACAGTATCATGTACAGGTAAAGTAATAGAATTACTTGAACTAGAAATGCTAAAAATACATGGACAAGTATGTTTGTAGAAACAGAGACTAGACTATATTTATTACAATTGTTGACACTTGGAAACTTAGTTCCTGGATTGTGTCCTGTAGCAGAGCGTGATGGAAGGCTTGAAGAGGAGACTGGAATGGTGTGGAAGACATAGAGGCCATCTGGATTGAGAGACCCCGCAAGAAGCACCCGATGACTAACCTGAGATTTCATAATGCAATAGTTAGGATGAAACACAAAGTAAACGAATCTATCCCTAGCAAACTTGCTGACACTAACTAATTTTTTAGTAATTGAAGGCACTAAAAGCAAATGATTAAGAGATAGCGATATAGAAGGATTAAGAAGTGGCTGAAATTGAGTAGAGCCAACAGATTGGACAGGCAAACCTTGATTGTTCCCCATGTAGATCTGATCTATGGTTAGCAGCATCAACAGTTAAATGATGAGTAGCACCAAAATATGGGTACCAAGACTTACAGTTACACCGTGTGGAAGTGGCAACCACAGCTTGTGGTGAGGAAGCTGAGGAGGGTTACAGATTGGTGATGCTGGACTGTGGAAAATTGGATGGATGCCAAGGCAGTTGCAAGAGATGGTTGAGGGGAAGGCTGCGGTGGAGGAGGAGGAGGTGGAATGGTAGAGCGGAGTTGGAAGTGCAGGTGGTTGATATTGTTGCAAAGTATACCGAGGAGGTGGTTGATAATGCTTTGGAGTATACTGAGGAGATGGATAGTGTGGCCTAGGCTACTGCTGTCCACCATAGGCATCAACAAAGGAAGGATTGTACTGTTAGTAGCATGTTGTGGCATATGCCACCACGACCTCGTTCACGGCCAAAATGGCCGCTGTTGCCTCCTCCGCGAAAGCCATAACCAGAAATATAAGCGGAATTTGAGCCATACACAGGATCTTGATAGGAGGTATTGGAAGCTGGAAGTGGATAAGTCACTTGCGGTGGAGGTGTGTTGCTTGGGTTGTTTGAATGACATTGACCGAAGGAGCACCTGACACTGTTTTTTGTCTCAACCGTTCCAATCTTGACTCATGCGTCATCAACAGAGATTCAATCTCAGACATCGTATAAGGCTCAAGATGACTATTGATTACAGTAACAAAAGATTCATGTTCTTCTGGCAAACCTTCTAGAATAATGTCCAGATGTTTTTGAGGAGTAATTAGAGTACCGATCGAAATCAAAGAATCTACCAGTGCCTTGATGCGAAGGAGATACTAGGAGATTGTGCAACCGCCTTTGGTAGTATTTTGCAGTTCAGATTGGAGTTCCCTGTTGCGAGCTTTTGTCTGAGAATTGAAGTAATTGTGCAGTTCATCCCAGGTTTGCCATGGGTTCATGAACCAGCCACTCGAGTGAGTATGGAACCGGAAAGAGAGGTGAGCAGCCATGAAAATAGGTGCTGGTAAGAAGCGAGAAGAGAGAGAAGAGAGAAACTAAAACTGTTTCTTGTTATTTCTGAAAAACTGAATTTGTGATACAAGCCTTAGGTATTTATACATTGAGAGTGAAGCTGTTAGTGACAGCTATGACTTATAACAAACTAACAAACTCTAACTGCCTAGCTTTCTATGCACTCTATTTGCACTATACTCTAACACTGCTCATTTTTTCCCTTTTTGATTTAATATTTACAAATGAAAATTTGATATTTTTGTTCTCATCATTTTTTTGGTTTTCTAAATTTGATTAGAATTTTGCAAAAGTTTTGTTACCATTGTACCGAAGGCTCTTCCATCTTCAGTTATTTTCTCTTGCTGTCTTCTCCTTCCCTCATCCCTTCTTATTTTTGCTCTCGATTGGTGTGAGTAATTTATGTGACCCTGCAGGTTAAGTTAGAAGAGTTAGTGACTGAAATGGGGGGAGTTCTACACACCAAAGCATCACTGGATCTGAACTTTGTCGTTGTGAAAAATGTTTTAGCTGCAAAGTATAAGGTTTGTTACATGAAGTTCTTGTTCCAGATTTCCTTTTTATTCTGAATTATCACTTTCTTTTGATTGTTCCAAGCAAGTGGGTCATTCTTCTTGTATATTATTATGTTTCATTTATTTATAGTCCTAATTAGGTTTCATGTTATATTCTCTCTTGCATCTTGTTATCCCCTCCCTTCCTCTATATATCACACATAAAAAGCACTCATGGAATCACATGTAGTTATGCACATTAAACTCAATGTAAAGAACTACCTCATTACTTGACATTTGTTGAAGGGTGTAATACAACATTTGGTTCAAAGAGGAAGCTTCTGGACTTGGACATGGTGTTAACTGGTAATGTTATCGGCTAGTAATATAGGAAGAGCAATAATTTTTTGGACGGTTTGGTACGTATCCGAGTATATGTCTAGTATACCCATCCTGGCGCCTAAACCTTGTAACATAACCGCACATTGCTAAGTCAGCACAAGCGGTTATGACTAGCCTCTCATGTAACTAATTCAGTTGACAGTTAGTCATTGATTAGACTATAAATACTAAATTCATTGTACTAAGACAATTAAGCAATTCAATACACAAGAATTATTCCGATCTCTCTCACTCTCTCAATCTTCCGTTTATGGTATCAGTAGCTTTTCTTAGGGCCTGATGGCGAACAACCACCACACCGAAGGAAATCCCTTCGATATTCCGACGGCTGGAGCACCGGTGCCGGTGCCATCACCGGTGAGTTTCAGTCCGACGTTATTAGTCAAGCTTGATGATCATAACTTTCTTCTTTGGAAACAGCAAGTAGAAGCAGTGATCATCGCACACAAACTACATCGATTTGTGGTTAATCCTTTGATTCCACCGAAATATGCTTCAGAAGCAGATCGCGACCTCGATGTAGTTGCTGAAGGTTATCAGCAGTGGCTGGTGCAAGACCAAATGCTCTTCACGTGGCTGCTTGGCTCGTTATCTCCGACGATTCTACCTCGATTCATCAATTGCAAGCAATCGTGGCAAGTTTGGGAGAAGATCCACAAACATTTCTACTCGCATCTTAGAGCCAAGGTTTGCCAGTTCCGATCTGAACTGAAGATCGATCAGTTCAAGAATACTTGATGAGGATTCACGCTATTGTTGACTCTCTTCAAGCGATTGGAGATCCCGTCTCTGACCAAGAGCACATTGATACGGTTCTTGAAGGACTTCCCGAGGAGTACAATCCCTTCGTCATGATGATCTATGGCAGAACGGACAATCCGGCCTCCATTGATGATATTGAAGCTCTTCTTGTTGTGCAAGATGCACAATTTGACAAATTTCGAAAAAAATTGCCCTCAGCCTCAGTTTCTTTGAATGTTGCACAAGCACCGAATCTTACTGATATCTCCTCAGTGCATTCTACTCAGTTTCAGGAAGGCCATGGTGGTGGTGGAAGCTCCACTCGTGGCAGAGGCCGAGGAGGTAGAGGCCGCGGTGGTAGAGGCCGTGGTCGCGGTGGTTCCAGGCCTACATGTTAGTTGTGTAATAAATATGGGCATGATGCCTACAACTATTGGCATAGGTTCGATCAAGAATTTGTTCAACCACCTCCTCCTCCTCCAGATCAATTTGCTCCTCCTCAAGGCCAATTTGCTCCCCCAGTAACGAGGTCCCAAGGTCAGTTCTCAAGGGCTCCTCCTCCACCACAACACCACCCAAGTGCCTATCTAGCTACTCAACAGAGTCAATATGCTTCAAGCCACTATGCTCTCTCTACACATGCTCCTTCTACACATGAATTTGCCACACCAAGGGCTATTGATAATCAATCATGGTATCCGAATTTAGGGGCCTCACATCATATTACACCTGATTCTCAGAATTTCAGCCAGCACACTATGTTTGGAGGCACAGAACAAGTGCTTTTGGGCAATGGACAAAGTCTTCCTATCCACTCATTAGGTTTTTCTAAGGTTTCTTCACCTTGTCACCCACAAACCACTTTGCCTCTTAATAATTTGTTGTTAGTTCCTACAATCACTAAAAATCTTGTGTCAGTATCTAAGTTTGCTAAAGATAATGGAGTTTATTTTGAATTCCATCCCCACTCATGCTTTGTAAAATCGTAGGCCTTTAATCGGGTCCTTCTTGAGGGCTCTCTTGGGAGTGATGGACTGTACTCCTTCAAGAATATCAATGTCCTCAAGGAGCCTTCATCCATGGATTCTAACTCCTTTGTAGCTAAGTTCTCTGCTGCTGTTGATAATAGTACAGTTACTGTTAATAATAGCATAGCTGACCCTGCTATTTTAGTACTTGGCATAGTAGATTAGGTCATGCTCATGCTAATGCTGTTAGGACAATACTACAGTTATGTAAAATACCCTTTTCAAATAAAAATGTTGATGATTTCTGTACTGCTTGTTGTATGGGCAAAGCTCATCGGCTATATGCTCCTCCTTCCCTCACTGTGCACACAACTTCATTTGAGCTCATTCACAGTGATTTGTGGGGACCTGCCCCATTTACATCCTCACAAGGCTTTAAATATTACATCACCTTTGTGGATGCGCCCACAAGATTTACATGGATCTACTTTCTCAAACAAAAGTCAAAAGCACTCACTGCCTTTAAGCAATTTCACACTCTCATTACCACTCAGTTTTCAGCACCCATTAAAGCCCTTCAAACGGATTGGGGTGGGGAATTTCGACCTTTTACACAATATCTTACTGATTTGGGTATTATTCACAGACTAACTTGCCCTCATTCCTCTCATTAGAATGGTAAGGTTGAGAGGAAACATAGGCAAATTGTAGAAATGGGTCTGACTCTTCTTTCCCATGCCATCATTCCCCTCAGCTATTGGGATCATAGCTTCACTCAAGTTGTGCACCTTATAAACAAACTACCCACTGCAACTCTGTCCTCCCATACTTCCCCCTTTCATGCTCTCTTGGGTACCCATCCTGACTATAAAGACCTCAGAACCTTTGGTTGTGCTTGCTTTCCTCTACTAAGACTTTACAACCAACATAAATTGCAATTTCGATCCACTAAATGTGTGTATCTTGGCCACTCCCCTTAACACAAAGGCCACAAATGTTTGGCTCCAACAGGAAGAATTTACATTTCAAAGGATGTGTTATTTAATGAGTGCAGGTTCCCCTTCCCAACCTTGTTTCCCCAAGTATTTCCACTCCATCCACTCACTCTAATACTTCTACTGCGTCTATGTCTCCAGCTGCTGATTCCCCATCTTTTCCCCCTTCCA
Organism: Ammopiptanthus mongolicus; assembly: GCA_039655645.1. Lineage (NCBI taxonomy): Eukaryota > Viridiplantae > Streptophyta > Magnoliopsida > Fabales > Fabaceae > Ammopiptanthus > Ammopiptanthus mongolicus. Next base: position 16,185,138 of record CM077348.1, on the reverse strand, counting down.
CACAGTCCTTATCTCCTGCCCATAGTCTTGTTTCTGCACCTCTGTCCAGTCACTCTAGGTCAGTATCTTCTACTTCTCCTAGTCCTCCTCCTCTCCTCCTCCTCCTCAAAACACTCATTCCATGATCACCAAGTCCAAATCCAATAGTCTTTGTCCTAGGGCATTTCTGACTCACATGGAACCCTCCAGTGGCAAACAAGCCTTGTCCATCCCTCACTGGCTAGAAGCTATGAAAGCTGAGCGCCATGCACTGCTCTCCAATAATACCTGGACCCTTGTTCCCTTACCACCCCATGGAAAAGCCATTGGTTGCAAATAGGTTTTTCGGGTTAAGGAGAACCCTGATGGGACTGTGAATAAGTTCAAGGCCCGGCTGGTTGCCAAGGGCTTTCACCAAGAATATGGTTTTGATTTTCATGAAACTTTCTCACTAGTTGTTAAGCTTGTTACTATACGGCTCATCCTCACTTTAGCTCTCACCCATAACTGGCCTCTCAAGCAAATAGATGTCAACAATGCCTTCTTGAATGGGCATATTCAAGAAGAAGCGTGCATGGTTCAGCCACCTGGCTTTGAAGCAGCTGACAAGTCTTTAGTATGCAAGCTTAACAGGGCTCTATATGGCCTAAAACAGGCCCCTCGTGCCTGGTACGAGAGGGTGTCCTCTACACTCTTTCAGTTTGGGTTTTCCACAAGCAAATGTGATCCGCCCCTCTTCTTTTTTTGTAAGGGCTCTACTTGCCTTTATGTTGTAGTTTATGTGGATGATATCATCATCACGGGCTCTTCTACTTCTCTCATTACTGAGCTTATTCAGAAGCTGCATGCTCAGTTTGCTCTCAAGGACCTTGGGATCCTCGACTATTTTCTTGGAATTGAAGTCAAGACTTGCCTAATGGGACTCCTACTCACCCAATCCAAATATATCAGGGATTTTCTCTCTCGGGCTCACATGATTGAAGCCAAAGGCATCTCTTCTCCTATGGTCAGTAACAGTAAACTGAGTTGGTTTGGGACTGATTCTCTCTCGGAGCCTTATCTCTATCGGTCCATTGTAGGGGCTCCGCAGTATGCCACTATTACTCGGCCTGATACTGCATATAGTGTTAACAAAGTCTGCCAATTCATGTCCCAGCCTCTTGATAGTCATTGGCAGGCAGTGAAAAGGATCCTTAGATACCTTAAAGGGTCACTCAACTATGGGCTCCAACTGAAACCAACACCTTTGGCTCAACCATTCACCTTGCATGCCTATTGCGATGCTGATTGGGCTAGTGACCTAGATGATCGTCGATCTGCCTCTGAATCTTGCATATACTTTGGACCTAATCTTATTTCCTGGTGCTCCAAGAAATAGCAGCTCATTGCCAAGTCCAGCACCGAAGCTGAATACTGAAGCATGGCTAATACCACAACAGATCTTCTATGGATTCCGTCTTTGCTAACTGAGCTTGGAATTCCTTTCAAGACCCCAATCCTATTTTGCGACAACCTCAGTGCCGTTGCTTTATCGCACAACCCAGTCTTACATGCTCGCACAAAACATATGGAGCTTGATATCCACTCTATTCGGGAAAAGATTATCTCCAAGTCTCTCAGTGTACAACATGTACCATCAGCAAATCAACTTGCGGATTCCCTCACGAAGCCCTTGTCGTACTCAAAGTTCAGTGAACTACGTACCAAACTCAATGTGGTCGCCTTTCCTCAACCACCTTGAGTTTGCAGAGAGGCTATCAGAGTATATGTCTAGTATACCCATCTTGGCGCCTAAACCTTGTAACATTACCGCACACTGTCGAGTCCACTCAAGCGGTTATGACTAGCCTCTCATGTAACTAATTCAGTTGACAGTTAGTCACTGATTAGACTATAAATGCTAGATTCATTGTACTAAGACAATTAAGCAATTCAATACACAAGAATTATTCAGATCTCTCTCTCACTCTCTCAATCTTTCGTTTATTACATTCAAACACAATTTTTTTTTTTTTTAATCTTTCTCATGATTTAAACTTTAAGTTGATTTAATTGTTTAAGGGTACATGATTTAATCGTTCTCATTTATTACATTCAAAGTTGCTGTGTTTCATCCTTAAGTAAGAATCTTCAACTGATGATGGATTGCTTTTCTAATTTGAAGCCTATGTTGGTTCACTGATTGTGATATTTTGTGGACATTGTAAAAAGGGAAAAGGATCATGGAGAGAGAACCCTCATTTATGTAAATATGCAAGTTTCTAGCACTGTACATCTCAGTATTATTTACAATTGAGAAAGAGGCTTTATACAGCTTGTAGTACAAGAGTACATGTATATAAAATGAATAATGTTATACGACAAGCACAACAACAACCAAGGCTTATCCTATTAGGTGGGGTTGGCTACATGGATCAGTTGATGCCAATGGGCTTCATCAAAGTCAAAATTCCAATAAAACGAAGTTAGAGCATATAAATCATATGCTGTAAGATTGTTACAAATGTAGCTTATTCAATGACATCTAAGAGACTTAGTACATACATTTGCTAGTTGGCCATTCAAGTAGGCAAAACTAGTGGCAATGTGCTTTGATAAGATCTCTTGGGTGAAGCGACAATTCACTTCTCTGTGTTTTGTTCTCGCATGAAAAACTAGGTAGGAAGCATTGTGCAAGGTTGCTTGATTGTTACACAGCAGTTGCATGTGTTATATTTCACCAAACTTTAATTCTTGAAGCAATTGTTTCACCCATACAGTTCACGGGTTGCCCTTGCTGTAGCACGGTATTTTAATTTTTCTTCAAACTTTAATTATGACTTTCAACATTTTCTTTGCTCTTGCAATGATTTTTGTAAACTTATTTTCCATGACGAATCAAGTTTTTAAGAATTTGGTATTTGATGGATGTTGTCATTGCTTAAACAAGGAGCAATATATTGAACGCACTGTCGAGTGTGTGAACCATTATTGGGACAAGTTGTACCAATATTTGTCAGGTTACTGAACTATTGTAGATGGAGGTGATAAGCAAAGCAATTTAGTGCCAGATGTACAACAGGATCAAATCAATATACTGTTTGCAATACTGTTGGGCTTTGTGGTTGTGATTATAACACTTAAATTCTCGCTTTTGTGTCCTCCAACCAGTATTTTTTATATTCAAATGACAGCAATACTTGTGTGGACCATTATCCGAGGGTTCAACAGTTTGCCCATATCTAGAGCCAGTGCTTAATTTGTTGATCCTTGCAATCATGATTTAAATAATTTTCTTTTTCTTAGTCATGCATTTATTATTAAAGGAAATTGATATATCTATTTGAATGGAATAAATTGTTGTTTGGTAGCCCTCATTATTAAATTCGTGCTTTGCATGGTTCAGCTCCCAAATAGTGGGTGGCTTAAATAAGTTTGGGTCCTTTTAAATATGAAGATTTTTGGGTTTAGTCCTTATTTAAATTTTATTCGTTTTTGGTTCCTCATTTTACAAAAAACAGCATGGTTTTAGTCCCTTATGAGGGACTAAAAGTGCACTGTGTTTAGTATTTTTAAGGAATAAAAACAAATAAATTTTTTGCTCCCTGTAAGTTTTTGGTCATGTGTTTTGTTTCTTGGTCTATCACATTGAGTTGATTTTGGCTACATTTCAACACTGGAATTAGATGGCCACTTGATTATGGAAATATACTGATATAAAAAACTCACCTGCTTATTCTTAATATTCTTCAAGCTGTCGGTTCTGCTTGTGTGATAATTCAGCAGACCAGTTCCACTCTCTTGTCCAATCTTTGTGGTGGTTTTAATTGTCATTGAGTTTCCATTCATGCTGTACAATCTAATATGCATCGCTTTACGTCTGGCAGTGGGCTTTAAATATCCTGAAGAAACCAATAGTCACTTATGAGTGGTTAAAGCAATGCTCAGACGAGCATCGCGTTGTTCCTCAAGAGTCATACAAGGTCCTTCCTTTCTCCGGGTTAACGATTTGTGTTACTGGAATTCCAGCAGGTTATGATGTAGCTATCTGTTAGTGTTGGTCATAATAGAATGCTTTTTTTTTTTTGGATGCTAATTCTTGAGTTTTTTCAGATAAGCGCAGAGAGATGGAGAAGCTTATTTTACAAAATGGTGGAAAATATTCTGCAGAACTGACAAAGAAGTGCACTCATTTGATTTCTGATATATCCTTTTGATAGTTCTCTTCAATGAATGTGTTTCTTTTAGACATTGAAATATTATCCTATTATTTGAGGAGAAGAGAAGAGCACATTCTCCTTGATTTTTAGCAAAATCTTTTTTCACCGCTTCAACATCATGTTATCAGATGCATAAGTGTGTTTCTTAATTCAGCTTTAAGGTCATTTTTATAGTTGGGGCGTCAGCTTCTTCAGAGTCTCAAGTCTGCATTAACATTGTCTTTATTTGCACTAATTAAAATATATGCTTTTCGAAGCTGTAATGCTACGCATATTGCTGTTTATTGATATTCAGTTGACAAAAAGGTTGGCCTATTGCCTATTAGAGAGCACGCATTTTTTGTTTATAATTTGTTTCAATCCGTTCATCATATTTGGCCACACTTCCCCTTATATTGACAAATTCTGTAGGCATTTTGAATTTAAACAGATAAGAACTGGGATCATTTAGACAAGAATTCAGTACTACCTTTAATGCCTTTGATACTTGATAGTATTCAGCTATTTGTTTATTGTTATCCTTAATCTGTCAGAATGAATTCCATTCATTTATTATATTTTCTAACACTTTGCTATGAATTTTCATATTGCTTTTTTCTACACTTGTTGGCAAAATTGTTGAATTTTTGTTTCATGTTGGCTTTATAAGTGAACCTTTTGAGGAGACAGGTTCCTGTATATGTGAATTTTTGTTGATGTGTTATTTTGTATTTTGCTTCGTCGTCTCATGTTGCATTGCCTTAGGGATTAATTGTGTAAATGTTTTAAAGGTTTATTCTTTTGATTTGCTGTGCATGTGATCCTCTATGACTGAATAATTCAGTATGTGAACTCAAAGCTCTCTTATTGTGGTTTAAGGATGGTGAATATTTGTTTTCTTGACTGTTCTTAAGCCCCTGAAGGTGACAAATATAAGGTGGCAATACGTTGGGGCCACATTCATATTGTGACAAGTAAATGGTTTTATCAATCTATTGCTCGAAGAGGTAACTTATTCGTTTTAATGCCTTATGTTACAAGACCTTTCGGGTTTTGTACTAAATATTAGGACTCCACTTGTTACAAACAGTAGTGTAATTATGGTGTTAGTAGTCCTATTATGTCAGGAATTATTGGGCTGGGCTTGTACTGGTTGTACCGCACTTGTACTTGAACCAGATTATTGGTATGCGACATGACATTGGTACTTCATTTACCAGCGATATCAAATTGGCCCTCCGATGATAATTAATGCCCTTAGTGTTTTTAAGGACCAATTTGATGTTGGATATATTCTTGGAGGACCAATTTGATGTGTTTATAAATGGAGGATCAATGTGTTGTCGTGTATATCTTTGGAGGACTAAAATACACATATATTTTATACATAGGAGTTAGTTATTCAGAGTCCTATTACTTAAATATATTCTCTCCTTTATCCTTTTCTTTTTTGATAGAACTCTTTTGTCCTTTCTGTCTCATCTGTAAAATTTCTACACCACTCACAGTATCTGATCTTCAGTTTTTATTAATTTGTATTATTTTCATGGATAGCATGTCTGAATGAGGAGTCCTACCCTGTTCAGAATGGATCTTTATCTTCACATAAAGTAAATAGGGACTCAACATTGCAACACAGCCAAGAAAAGGATATTGGTAAATTGCAATCTGTGGCATCAGCAGCAGCTACAGATTCAAATATGCCAGTGTTTTCTTCTGCCGAGTTTGTGCATAGAGATCTAGAAGCTACGCAATCAGAAAACATGTCTTCTTTTTCAAATGCTCCTTTATTTGTTAAAGAGGCAGATGCCGAAGCACCTCCAGTGCAGACCAGCAATGAATTGAACTTTGATGGTGTTGTTGCCAATGATTCTGAATCTGATGATAATGACCTATACTTATCAGAGTGCAGAATATTACTTGTTGGCTTTGAAGCTTCTGAAATGCGGAAACTAGTTAATATGGTGCGTAAAGGTGGAGGCTCCCGATATATGTCGTTTAATGACAAGTTGACACATATAGTAATTGGGAACCCTTCAGAAATGTAAGTCTATTTTGATATTGAGACGAAACTTTATGGATGCATATCATGTTTCTGTATTTCTTGACAGTTTCCCTGAAATTACGTGTTAGATTGTTAGCAAAGTAAATGTTGATAATACCTAGATGTTACTTTTGCTAATGTGGATATCTTATGGGTTTAATTTGTCAAACTTATTCCCTTTTTTTAATATTTATGATCGATCTTCTCAAGCTTTTGTGTTTTTGAAGGGAAAAGAAGGATGTAAGGAGTCTTGCTGCTTTGGGTGTCATTTATGTTGTTACAACCTCATGGCTTGAAGACTGTGACCATGAAAAGAAAGAAGTCCCTGTTCTTAGGAGACACATTGCGTATGATCTACTTCTTCCTAAAGGTCTGCTAATTATAATGTTCACATATGGGGTCTTGTCTGTTATCTTCTAGTCATGCAATGTTCAAGCATGAGAATGCTTTTTGGTTAATCTATTAGATTTTACTTATAGTTCGTGACTGTGCTTTTATGGAATTTATGCTTTTTTTTGTTCTCTAATTTGTTAAATTCAACAAGTTTAGTGAAAGGAGCAGTAACAGGCATTATGTCCACGGATCAAGGGAAAAGCTCTGGCTTTTATCAAAGCTTGAAGACTGATCAGGTGGTGGGTATTATGGACTCTGGAGTGGTAATGCCAGTATCTTTGGAGAAAAACAAAGAAGAGAAACCAGATATGGGTATTAATGTTCAGACATTCAGTAAAGCAATGAGCAGATCTGTGTCAAAAAATCAACCTCTTGTTGATAAATTGAGGGTACAAAAGACGATGCAACGTGACTCCGGTCTTAAAAATGTGAAGTCAACAACTGTTTTCAGAGGGAAAATATTTTGCTTCTCAAATTTATTTCCTGAAGAAAAGGTAAGTTATTTGGATCTATCTTATAAGTATGAAGATGGATATAATATACTTTTGCAATAGAGTTATAAGGGATCAATGCCCAGGAAGTTTGAAAGAGAGAAGTGAGAAAACACAGAGGAGGAATTTTGAATATTCTGCTTTTAGAAATATATCTGGAAAGATATTCTTGAATTACTAAGTTGGTTAACTTTAGGGTTGACCTAGGCTTTTTCTTCAAATTTCTTCAGAAGAGAATGGATCTTCAAGACAGCAAATTGCCACAACCATATTTTAGCATAGCCTTGAACTTCATTAGAAAAACAAATACATCATTTCAGTTTACCAAATGAACTCTCAGTTCCCTACATTCACCGTTCCAAAGAAAGTTTCTTTTTTCTGCAAACCTCAATTATTAGTTGAGGCTGAGTCAAGTAATTAGTTATCAAAGTGAGTTTAATAATGAATAAATATTCTTGATGTGTTAAACTGTTAATTTGCCATTATAGGTGATTTATTAGAAGTTTTGTAGACAATTTTAAATTAATTACCAGGATGGTTTATACTTTTAAGTGTCAAAGTCCCATATTGGTTGAGTATATGAGCAGAGAACCATTTATAATAACTTGGGCAACCCTCTCTCTATGAGCTAGCTTTTGGAGTGGAGTTAGGCTCAATTATTCTAATATGGTATCAGAGCCTACCACGATGTTGGGCCACCCGTAGATGTTCATTCCTGCAAACTTCATGCTCCAGATGTCTAGTCCTGTGCTTGAGGGGTGTATGTTAAGTGTCAAAGTCCCATACAGGTTGACTATATGAGCAAAGAGCCATTTATAGTAACTTGGGCAACCCTCTCTCTATGAACTAGCTTTTGGAGTGGAGTTAGGCTCAATTAGTCTAACAAATACCATATCTCAAATGCTTTTGAATCATCTATTTTGATTTTGGTAAAGTCGTTTAGTGTTTTGTATACTAATTTCTTTCTTTTATCCCACTTTGTAAAATTAATAGTTGCTATATGTATGCGTAGGTCTTCTGTTGCACCAAAAATGTACATATATATGTTCATGCATCATGTTTAATTTTAGTTCTGATCTCTTCTGCCAGAGAGCTGAGATTGTTCAATGGATAAGTCATGGGGGAGGAGAGGTAATAAGTGGGCAAACAAAACAGAATGTTCACTATACTATTGAGTGTCACGGTGTAACACCTAAGTTGACTGGCAATTTTCAAAGTACATATATTTCCAGTCATTGGATACGATCTTGCTTGGAGGTAAGCCTGAGTAAGCACAAATGCAAATTTCCTTTTTTGGTTTATTTTCCAGTCTTGTTATTTTATGCGTTTTCAGGTGCTCAATTGGTTATATATCTTGATTAATAATAGAATAAATAAGGGTGTAGGTTGATGGGGAAAGGCAAATTTTGTTTTGGCCCAACTGTACTACCAAGTTGTTATCTCAGTGCAATTAATAGGGAGGAAATAATAATGGAAAGTAACGAAAGTCAGATCCATTTATACATGGCTGCAAGAACTTAATATTTGGATCATGCATAATCAATATTTTTTTTTTTTGTTTATACTTTTCTGAAATAAAAGTTGATATGCCGGTTGCACTTTTTCTTGTCTATTATCCAGGATGATTTATTGTCACATAACCAAAGAAGTATGTCTTAAAAGTTTCAAAACTTTTTTTACCCCCTATCTAGAGAAAGAAGGAATGAAAATTTGAAATTGGATGAAATTTTGGAGGTTTTCTTTGACATCTTCTCTTGAGTGAACTCCATGATCCTTGGTTGAATTTCCTGTTTTCTTCTTGTCTTTCCAACTAGTATATTTGTTTGTAACTTTGTATGATCATTGACAATAAGTGTTTATATGCTCTCTCTTTTTTTAACTTTTTTTTGTCATTTTAAATATATAGTTTCCACCACAGTCATAATACTCTTGATGCTTTTTGCTGATGTTGAAATAGTATTGGATCTTATCATAAGTTACTACTCTCTGTCTTGTGCATGGTTGTTAAACTTTCGAGTTAACTCTTAAACTCTTACAAGCTTACGATTCTAGGTCACAAAAACGAGTTAACTTGCTTGTAAACTCTCTTTTTGGTAAACTCGTACAAGTTCAAGTAAACTCTAATAAAATCGGTAAACTCTAGATTTTACTATCGAGTTTACGAGCCTATAATTTTACATTGACTTGGCCTTAAAATGTAAATTTTCGGTCAACATTGTTTGGTACTTGGGTTGAATTACCCCTATATGCTGCAATATATATATCGGATTTATAAAGTTAATTTTACGTTCTCAGTATTATTTTTGTTTTGTTTTATTCAGCTACAAAATAAAGCAAGTGTTTGAAAATTATATGACAGTTAGTTCAAATTAGCTCGTTATTTTGAAATGTTTTCACTTTAGGAACTTATGTTTTATAGTATGATCTTATCTAGTACTAATGTACTATCACAATTATTGTGGTTTGCTACTTTGCTTTATTATGGAGTTGGAATGTTGAATTATTGTTGTGTTAAACTGTTCTATATTATGTATATATATATGCTATTTATAGGTTTTTTAATATTAGGTAAACTCTTACAAGTTTATCAGTCGAGTCTACGGAAGCTCCACAACTTCACGTAGACTCTCGAGTTTGACAACCTTTGTCTTGTGTGTTCATGGTAAATCATTAATGTAGTCCTGGTAATTTCATTTCTGTTGCGAGCTGAATTCATGAATGTAGTCAAGTTAATCTTTTTTCTCCTCATAATTTGCTTCTGTTTGTCTTTGTTCGTCATAATGATTGTTAAGAAACTAACTATTCCAAAAGCTTAAGCTTTTAGGAGAAGGCTGAGCAATTATTTTTATTAATGACTCCAAATCTCGAATGATGGTGAATCATTAATGTAGTCATGATATTCCAGAAATAATGAAAAAATGTAGTCATGGTGATTTTATTTCTGTTGTGAACTGGATTCTTTGGGAATTCACGCTGTTTGTTCACATACTGATACTTTGATTACGATGTGTTTGTTCAAGGCTGGATCCTTGCTGGATGTTGACGGTCACATTCTTTATGCCCCACTTCCATGCCGTGTTCCCTTACCTGGTTTTGAAAGCTTCCGGTTTTGTGTTTCACAATATGAGGAGAAAGACAGAATTCTACTTAGGAACTTGTGTTTTGTTCTGGGAGCTAAATTTGTAGAGAAGTTGACTAAGAAGATCACCCATTTGCTGTGTAGATTCACCAATGGTCCTAAGTATGAGGCTGCATGTAAGTGGGGGATCCTATCAGTTACATCTGAATGGATATTAGAATGTGTCAAACAGGTAACTTATATACCCATTGTGCCTGCATACAGGGCAGGGTGAGTTTAAATGTATGCTTGTGCATAAACATTTTGTTATGCATGCATGTCTACATGCATTTTCTTTGTTACATACCTTTGATTGGGAAAGATAAAGTCCTTACCAATATGCGTTTTGTTTTCAGAATAGAGTTGTTGCCATTGATAGATTTTTACCAAAAGAAGTCACTGCTCAAGACCAAGAGGCAGGAATTTGCACTGTGAGTCAATTTCCTTCCCAGGCTGTTCGAATGATAAGTGAAATGCCCTCCCAGTTTCCAAGTGAATCTCAAAATTTGAGAAACACACCAAATACAAATGCAAGTAGTGGAGTAGACAATCATGGGACTGATTCTAAAACGTCAAGTATTTACAGCAAAAAAGCAAGGCTTGTGGAAGAGCCTGGCCTATATGATAAGGTGCCTTCTGTAGTAGATTCAGGTATTCATGTCAATAACATGAATTTTTCTGAAGACAATATACATAAAGATGCTGGGGAGGTTTCTCATGCTGTTCCTGATGTCGCTGCTGCAATTGAGGACTTGTTAGAGCAGACAAGTAAGGTAAAGCTGCTGATTTTTTTGTTAATTCTATTTCAATGTCCACTATGTCTTACTCCACTATGTCCGAAGTTTTTACGGTTAACTCGCTCTTTTTCTTCTCCCTTCAAAGATGCATGATCAGAGGTCCCCAGGGCGGACAGGGTGTGAGAGAAGTGTATCCTTTTAGTGTGATCAATTTCATTTATGATTTCATTGAGGTTGTTTTATTTTATATTCTTTTTTTAATTTTTGTTAGTAGTGATCCTTGATGGTAGAACAGATTTTCTCATCTGATTGTTCAGTCCTTAGTGAAGACAATCCAAATCCTCATACTGTCTTTGGATTATCTAAACACTGGTTAAACAGGTTAGCTCTTCTCTATATTTCCCTGTTTAAAATTTAACATGCTGTTGTCATTTTGTCATATATTATATAGCATTTTGTGTCTATGGCCTTGAGCAGACATATATGATCTGTTTATTAGTGGTATAGTTCAGTTTTTTAGAAGGTCAAATGTGCTGCTGCAGAACTTTTTGTATAGGGTATACACCTTTTTAGAAGGTCAATTGGCACTAGGGGCGGACCTACCTTTACATTAAGGGGGCTTAACAAAATTTTGTTTCTTTAATTACGATGTGAACTGTTTAAGCAAGTCCCCTCAAATAGATGAAATTTGCACCCTTTAAAAATTTACAGTATTTATGCGAGTGTATATGTAGACCCTCACTTGAAATTTTCTGGTTCCGCCCTTGATTGGCACTGGCTCAAGTCTTCAATGCAAGTTTGATGGAATTAATACTAATAACATTTGCAGGTTTGTAGGCTGCATAAGGCCCTTTCCCTGATATATTTGTTCTGTGTGGTGCCTGCTCTAAATCGGCTCCTCAGTTGTTTTTACATTTCCCTGTTTTTCTTTGGAATTCTTTGTTCAGCCTTATTGGCGAAGGTTGTGTGTGCCCTTGGTCCTCGGACCAATATTTGATGATTGGCTTTAATGGTTTTGGTAGAAGTAAAGAAGCTAAATCTTTGTGGCACTGCAATCAATGCTACTTTTTGGCATATTTTGGTTGGAGCAAGACTCAAATCTTTAAGGAGGTTCCTTTGGCACAACTGATTTGGGATTATGATCCAGTATTTGGCTTCTATTTGGTGTAAAGCACATCGTGTTTCTAAGAAAATTTCCTCAACATATATGACGAGGGTTTGAACAGCTTTGCTATATTGCTGTTTCCTCTTTTCTCTGTTGTCTTGTATACGTCAAAGAAGATTCCTTATCATCCAAATTTTTTGTAATTTCTCTTCATCTTAATGAAATTCCTTTTTTCTATTTTTTTTTTAAAATGTTGATATCTGAGGTCCTATCCTCCACCAGCCTACCTTTTCCCCTCTCGTAACCAGGTGTTTGCACCTTAAATGTAACCAAATAGAAAAACAAATTGAGGAAGGTTTTTCTTCTTCAGCACCAAATTTCATGTGTCATGTAGATGGGGTATACTTGATCAATAAGGTTCAAACTATTATCCATTCCAAGCTAATGGCCCATCCTGAAACAGTATAAAGTACTATAGAAGCAGCGTCATGCATATCATTGGTTACCTATTTTTTGATCTGTACTGAGCTTATAATTTTTTGAAGTGGCAGAAAAGACGATAATGGTGAGGCTTCTCGAGACAGAAGAGCTGGAATGTACGATGGTTTCAGTGAAACACAAACAGAATCTCAGGTTTTATCTTAAGTCATCTGCAACTCCTATTACTTTTTTAGTTGTTCAAATACTTCGTCTTGATTGTATCTACTGTCATATTAAACAGAACATTTATTGTCTGATATCTATCTCTCACTGGAATAAGTATTAGTTACCTTCAGCGAAGACTGTTGACTAATGACAAATTATAAGTTTCCTCGTGAATGACATTTCAATTTTGTCTTAATAATGTCCCAATAACAATCTTGAATATTTTTAATGCAGGTTGTTGGTTACGAAGAAGATTTGTCAGGAAGGCAAATGCTTATAGACAGAGTCCGAACTCGAAGTAGCATCCAATGAGATAGGATAACCCTCTTGAAGGAAGATTTCAGTAGGGCATTTTCCTCATTTGATGGTTTGACGGTAGATCTGAGCTACAAGCTAATGCACGAGAATCCTTTCTTGCCCTTCATGATTAGCATATACAAAAATAACTCAACCTCAGTCAGCTAATGGAGGAAACATTAGCTGCAGGTTAGTATAGAATGATAATATCAATTGTATTTGTTGTATCTACATGTTTGAACACGTTACATGTTTTGGTTTTGAGAAGCAGCACCCATGATTCCCTGTAATTAGGCTGGATAAGTACAAAGAAAATGGCAGGGGTTTTCTAATCAAATCATTCTAAATTGTAACTAACAAAAAAAAGTAAGAGATTCAACAAAGTAAAAAAAAAAAAAAAGTTGTAATACCAATCTACCAGATTGTCAAGCAACTTGAGTAGCTCTCTTTATTATTACTATTTTAGTGGGAAAGGGCGGCAAATAAGGGGGTTGCCATGCGCCAAGTTTTGTGAATGAGAAATTTTTGCTGGCATGCTTTTTCTGATTGGAGGGAAGAATGCTTTTCACAGATTTGGTTTGTCTGCATAAATTCTGACTGTACCCATTACTGATTCTTTCCATAAGTACATGAGCAACTTTATGGTTGTTCTTATGTAATTTGAAATCACATGACGTTTCTGGTGACATTTAATGGCCTCACCATGAATCAGTCTTCTCAGCGTTTAGTTGCTGCTTTTATTGACATTGAGGGTGTCGAGAATCAATTTATCCCAAGGATTTAATCATTAATGTGGTAACTCAAGAACAGTTTAGAGTTTGTCAGAGAGGAGATAGCAAAGATCAAACTCTGACGCAACCTTAAAATCTAATTCATCTCAAATGCTTCAGTGTTAGGGTGGAAGCCCAAGAATAGTTTGTCACAGGATATTGATATTGGTTAGATTCTCAATGTACTTATTTGTTTAGCTTTGATGTTGAAGCTAAATGCAAAGAATGTTGCCCACGCCATGCGCTTGGTACATGGGATGCTCACTTGCTAGGTTCGATAAAGATTCTGGCGAATGAAAACAAATATAAATTTCTACCTAAGAATGGAACAGTGAGACTTTGGAATATTGCTGGAGACATGGTCATAAGTTGCATACGCTTTGAATCAAGATTGATTTTAGATGTAAGAAGTAACCTCAGAACTTCTTTTTTATTTATTAATTTAATTTAATGTTTTGTTACTTTTCCCTCTTCTTCGAGGATGATAATTTTTTTCATAACCGATATTGATCATCCAAAGTAGCTTGTGTTGCATCATGTTAGGGGATAAAAATATTCTGTTCTATCTCCCTGTCATATTTTCTGTCCTCTATTAATGACAATTTGTCACTTAATAAAATAAAATCATAACTTATTAATATCTATGCATATCTTCAGTCTTTGATTGGTGGGAAATATCGATACACCATTTTTTTGGGACATAAAATTTTTATTCCATGTTAGGTAGCAGCGGAGGCAAATAGAAGCTGCGAATATATTTCATACCCTTGTAAGAAAGGGTCATGCTAATTAGGGCATTGATTAAGGAATAAAAAAAATTATTATAAAATAAAGTATATCACTTCTTAAAATATTATGCTGTTTTCCATAAGATACTGTTTAGTGCAACTAAGTGGATTAGACTAATAAATTATTAATATTTTATTAATTATGGTAACTAATTATTAATCAGTTATGATAATTTTACTATTAATTAATGATGAGGTAATTTATTAGCCTAGTATAGCTATTTATCGAAAGAAAAAAATAGCCAAGTATAGCTAGTTAGGTTGTATTAGATTCATTCAAATATTTCTTTTTTGCACTTGGAAAAGAAGGGAAACATAACTAAGTTGGATGCATTACGTTGATGAAATATTATTGATTGTAATATTTAATTAATAATTAGCCATGATCGCTATTTATTGATTAATAATATGATTGAATTAGTATATTCAATTTGGATGTATACCAACATGCGATTGTTTGAGTGGTAAGGGATTCAAACACCTTAAGTAAGTGGTCAGAGGTTCGAATCCTGACTCTTGTGTATGGAGAAAACCTGATTGGGAGGGAAAAAGTCACCTTGTATGCCCAACAAGTTCCTCGACGAAGATTTGTCATTGTTAATAATGATGGATATTCTGTACCTATAACATGTTTAAAAAAATATATATTTGGATGTATAAAATTTATACAAGAATTGCTTATTAACGTGAAAAGAGTCGAGTTTTGTCAAATTTACCTGAAATTTTGATTATTATGATTTTCTAGATACGAAACAAATTAATATAAATGTGCATTATCTTTTAGAAAACTTTTTTGAGAAATAAAAAACCTGTAAACGTATTTGTGATCATCAATGTTTGTTTGTCATGGAGAATTCTACAATTCTCCTCTGTTGTTGACATTTACAGGCTACAACCGATCTTAAGTTTTCTTAGCCGATTTGAAATCCGTCTTGCTCTCTCTCCCACGTTGTTGCCGCCCATCACCCCTCTCCTCCGCCATCACCGTGACCACCTTTGTTGTGCTCTGCCACTACCATCCTCGGAAAGTACTAACTCACTCGTTTCCTCAACTGTGACAACTTCACCAAGGTCTTCTATACCAGGTGCGATACCTTGTCGATCGACGGAGCCACCTTCGTCGTTAATCGTGGATGACGTCATGGAGCCATGCACCGCCTCCACCATCACCCTAACATCCTCAAGGTCATGGCCTCGAAGACGAAGATCCACTTCGTCGTGGAGTTCGAGCTCCTCTCCCATATCAGGTGGCCAAGCTCATAAACGAAGACATGGGATCCGCCATGAATAGGAACCCCTTGATCAACGGTAAACCCAACCCGCTCATCGCATCCAACGGTGATGGCTCGTCATCTCTCGGCACTTCCGTCATGACCGTGCAGTTTGCTACTACTCTCAGAATTTTTGTTCTAGTGTTGATCTGGCCTTCATTTCTCTGATGATGAAGAATAATTAATGTTCTTTTTTGCATTTCTAAAGCTCCAGTAGTTCCACCGGCCAGAAACGGTGCCGCTTTGAACAGATTCATCAGCATCTGATCTGCTGCTTATATAGAGAGATATTTGGAGTTATTTAAATTTTTTTTTTTTTTTTTTTGTCTTTTTAATTATTTACGACATGAATCCTGAACTCTATTACTTCGTGTTTGGTTGTTTTTTCTTTGGACGATTCACTTGTTCTCTTACACTAAAATGAATTGTTCTCTTAACAGAAACTTTATTTGTAATTGATTGCCAAACTTTATCTATAACCGATTACTAGGTAGTGAAACATCAAAATTGAACTACATAAACAGAAACTTCTGAGTATGAACTTAATGCTGGAAGCATCCGATGATAAATCAACTAGTATGAGGACAAAATTAGAAAGTGAAATAAACAAAATGGTTGAATCTTCTTCGTTCTATAAAACACATAGACCACAAAACAAGCCTTTTCGTCTCTTTCTTTCCATTGCGAATATCACCAACCAACATCCATTCAAATCTAAACAAAATCCAAATACCCACAAGATTCTCACGCTTCACTTCTCAACCAAAACCAGTATCACTACAAAAGACAATAGCTTTATGCCTCGTTAGCTTCCACGACGACGCCAACCAGATCCACAATCCAGCTTCTACGACGAGATCTCCGCACTCCGGCCAGATTCGCGATGTTGTGTCATGTTGGAGTCGACTGCATTAGGGAACATGAATAGTGACAAATGTAAAATTACTTTATTCTTCCCGTTGCCAAGTTTTTCTGATCTGTTTGATTTTTTTAATAATATATCAACGACTCAAATTACATGTGTTCCAGTCCTCCAAAAATTGATGTGAGGATTGAAGACGTTCTCAAGGGGGAGATGAGGAGAGAGAAAATAGAAATCATTACCTATTGAATGAGTTGCCATGAAACGATGGCATCCATCTGATTTTTTTTTTTTTTAATATTTTAGAAATCAATATCTTAATAAGTGAAAATTATAAGAATTAATCTTCCATTAAAATATAAGAACCAACGTTTTAGTGTTAATATTAATATTTCACATAGCTACACCATTTTTCTTTGGGAGTTGCTTTTTGCATCACTTTTTTTTCTAATACACCACACTTTCATTTATTTTTTTAATTTTTCCTTAAATACCCTTTTCGTGGAATTTAATTTCTGGAACATAATTTTTGTGTTCCGGAACTTAAATTCAGGAATGTAATTAATTTTGAAAAATTCCGGAAATTAAATTGTAGAAGTGTAAACGTATACTTCCGAAATTTAATTTCCAAAATAAAATTTTGCATGATCCGGAAATTAAATTCTAGAATGTAAATATTTTTTTTGAAGTTCCGAAACTTAAATTCCAGAAGTGTAATCATATACTTCCGGAAATTAATTTCCGGAATACAATTTTGTGTTCCGGAAATTAAATTTCAGAATGTAATTTTTTTTAAAAGTTTCGAAATTTAACGATGATGGAATTGAACTGAGGCATTTAAGGGTACATCAAGTTTGAAATGCCGATTATGGGGTGCCAGCTGCTTGTGCATGAAAATGGCATAGCAGCGGTGTACCATATCGAAGGCAAGCCTTTGGACTTTCTCACAATTATTTGGGTTCTCATATTGTGATATGGTTTCTGGAAAGGGAAAGGGTAAGATAAGGGTATAAAGGGAAAAACAAAAATTTTAGAAGGGGGAATGTGGTGTATTAAAAAAAAATAGTGGTGCAAAAAACAACTCTCTTTTTCTTCTTTCTTTTTATTAAAATATCAACTTGTTTTCAGGTAGAGTTTAACTTTGATATAGTGTTAATATAAAGTTTTTTACATTGTCAGTCAATCACAAACCATTGTATGTGTGACTTTTAAGATAATAATGATAAGAGTCAAATATTTTTAATGATATGATATTTTATGATTGATTGATAATATAAAAAATCTTTATACTAATCGTACATATCAATTAAATTTTTTTCTAGAAAACGAGAAAATACATCAGTTGTTTTTATTATTTAATGGATTTAATCTTAATATATCATGAGTATAAAATTTTTTTATGCTATTAATTAATCAATCATGTAGTATAATATCATTAACAATATTTGATTCTAATAATAATTATGAAATAACATATGCTTGATTAATTGCTTCAAAACAACATATGCTTGATTAAGAGTCTAATAAACTTTACCTAAAGAGTGTATTAAAATTGAACTCTGTTTTAAGCGACAAAAAAAACTCTGAAACAGTATGGAGATAGATATAGGATGTTGGCGTGGTCCAATGATATTAGAGAGTATAAGAAAAAGTTTGAAATGGATAATTTGGGAAGAAACGTAAGAAAAGGCATAAGCAGGAGCATCACATCAAGAAGGAGCATAACGGCAAATGTCAATTGGTCAGACCGGACATGTTGCCTCCACCACCAAAATATTATTATCATCAACATTATATATTATATATATATGTGCTGCAATAATCCAATATTGTGTTGCATTGCAACCACAATATTTTCTCCACGTCCCAAAATAACATATAATAAAATCTCAATAAAGAAAAACCATTTTATTAAAAAAAAGATTATTCGGAGAGATCGTTTGTTGTTTGTTTATTTGGTTGGTTGTTAAAGTCCCATGGTAGTAGCATGTATCTAAACATGTGCCACACGGCATTCTCCGTCGACATGAATCCTCCGGCGACCGGAGTTTTGTTGAAACCTCCTCCGTCGATGGGCAATGCCAGAATCTTCGGTTTGGGTTTCGAGTTTCAGAGGAAAGGAAGAAAGCTCCGTAGACGCCTCAACTTCCTCATCAGCGCTGAGCTCTCCAAGTCTTTTTCCTTCAATTTCGGATTGGACTCTCCGGTACCTAACTTCTTCTTCATTCTTAGTGTTTGTTTGAATGAATTTGCTAACTTTTTTAGTTTCTTTCATCACACTGTTTGAGTTCAGAAATTTGTGGTCTTGTCAGAAGATGATTTCACACTCATGACTTTGAATTTTTTTTTTTTATATAATAAAATATTGTAAAACTAATGTGAAAGTTGTGCATGAATAATAATTTCTCCTTATTATGGGGCTTTGAATAATATATATTTTTAGATATTAGCTAAGTAATCATAGTGTGATTATGTTTTGAAATTATAGTTTTGGAAAATCTCAGTATATGGGGGATAAAAGGAGCCCATTTTTATTTTTACTCAAAATGGGTTCAATTGTAATAAGGTTTGTCGTGTTGATGACTTAGTGTGTGTTTGGTTTCCGGTTGGGAAGGTCCTAACTTTTGCCCAAAAGGACGTTTGGGACCTTCCCAATGTTGGAAAATTAGACACACACTTAATTGGTTACTCAAGATCTGTTTTGTGTATGCTCAACTATTCGCCTCAAAATCGTTGAAATTTTTTCTTTTTCATGAGATGGTGTCATTGCAATGTGGTTTCTTGTTCATCCAATGCTTCAGATTCCCACCCCCTCCCCTACTTTTTTATTGGCCAACTCTTCACTCACAGTGGTATGGTTTTTTAAGCAAATCATTGACCTTTTTCTCTGAATATTTATGCACGCCTACATCATATATTCTGAATTTTGGTTAGTTTTGTCCATTTTTTGATACATGATGCTGACAGACCATTTGCTTCATTTTCTTAGTTATTTTGCCTTATGAACAAATAATAACCTGGCCATTGCTGAGTAAATCAAAAGCCAAGAGTATTAAATTCAACTTTCAGTAAATTTCTTTTATTAATTTTGTCTGTGTGCTTTAACATGCTATTGTTGGTGTCTTTGGCTTCTTTTTCTTTATTTTGGTTTATATGCATTAATGAATTAACTCCTGGAAAAGTTTCATGTCATGGACTGACCTTCATTTTTCAAATTTGTTTTTGATACTTTTCTTTTTAGAACTTGAATTCCTTCCAATCCCATGATCCATCACAGTTGTCTTGGATGGGTCCAGTTCCAGGTGATATTGCTGAAGTTGAGGCATATTGTAGGATCTTCAGGAACTCTGAAAGGCTTCATTCTGCATTAATGGATGCGTTATGTAACCCATTGACTGGTGAATGTAGTGTCTCGTATGAGGTTCCACCAGATGAGAAACCTCAACTAGAAGATAAGATAGTTTCTGTCCTTGGATGCATGGTATCCCTTGTAAGCAAAGCCAGGGAGGATATTCTTTCTGGAAGATCCTCAATTATGAATCCCTTTCGTGTTGCGGATGTTAGCACAATGGAGGATACGCTCCCCCCACTTGCAATTTTTAGGGGTGAGATGAAAAGGTGTTGTGAGAGCTTGCATGTTGCTCTTGAGAACTATTTAATACTTGATGATGAGCGAAGCTTAAATGTATGGAGGAGACTTCAGAAACTGAAGAATGTCTGCTACGATTCTGGTTTTCCTCGTGGGGAGGGTTATCCTTGTCATACACTATTTGCAAATTGGAGTCCTGTATATTTATCCGCTTCCAAAGAGGACACAGAATCCAAAGACTCGGAGGCAGCTTTTTGGACAGGTGGTCAAGTAACAGAAGAAGGCCTAAAGTGGTTACTGGATAAAGGATTTAAAACTATTATAGATCTAAGAGCAGAGGCTGTAAAAGATAACTTCTATCAAGTGGCTTTGCATGATGCTATTTCATCTGGAAGAATTGATTTGGTAAAAATCCCAGTTGAAGTTAAGACTGCACCTACAAAGGAAGAGGTTGTGAGGTTTGCATCCTATGTTTCAGATTGCAGTAAAAGGCCTATCTATCTTCACAGCAAGGAAGGAGTTTGGAGAACATCTGCCATGGTCTCCCGATGGAGACAGTACATGACGCGGTCTACATCACAGATTGTTTCTAATCCACCAGTCACTTCCTATGACATGTTATCACGTTATACAAATGGATCTGGGAAACTGAAGGACTTTTCAATGACCTCAGAGAGATCCTTTTTGGAAAAAGATATCAATTCATTGCAAGAGAGCTTGGATGCAACACATAGATCTGTTGGGACATTTGACAGAAATACTTCTCAAAAGAAGAACAATGATAAAGCACGAGATGATGGGGCCTTGACTGGAATTACTCCTGATAATAGGAAACCACCAGAAGCCACTGCTGCTAATGAGGAAGGATCTATTCCAAGTTTCTTCAGCAAAATTAACCCTTTAAAAGCTCAAGTTCCTCCTCGTGATATCTTTTCCAAAACAGAGATGTCCAAATTTTTTAGAAGCAGGAAGATCTCACCACCCTCTCATGTCAATTATCAGATTAAAAGGTCAGAATGCTTACCACAATCAAGGAACATGCATATTGGAAGACTACAGGGGTGTGTGGTAGTCAGCAGTGGTGATAATCCTGTACATAAAATTTTGGGTCCGGAAAGTTCCATTGGGTCAGCTCATGTGGATTATCCATCTAGAGATCCCCAGATTACTGTTGGTGGCAATTGGAAGTTAGTGAATGGGAATACTTTTAATTCTGTTAGAACAACAGTAAATGGATTTAGTGAAGGGGGAATGCATTACATGACTAATGCCAATGTTTCTACCTCTCCCATTGTGAACAATGACTCTGATAATGTCACAACTAACACTCATAGGGTTGAAGATAGTGGGGTTAAGGCTGGGTTAGCCTTACGTGATGAAGACTTGGGATCCATTGAAGGAGATATGTGTGCATCTTCAACGGGAGTTGTAAGGGTGCAATCAAGAAAGAAAGCAGAGATGTTCCTAGTTCGAACAGATGGATTTTCTTGTACCAGAGAAAAGGTGACTGAATCTTCTTTGGCTTTCAGTCACCCTAGCACCCAGCAACAAATGCTTATGTGGAAATCTATGCCAAAGACTGTGTTATTGTTGAAAAAGCTGGGGGACGAGCTAATGGAAGAAGCAAAAGAGGTATGCTTTTCTTAAACTCTAAGAAGGATCAAGCAGTTCAAAGAAATGGTCTAGACAATTGCAAAGGTTTAGTATTGAATATGCTAAGCATTGACATTGTTTTCCATCTACTATGCTTATAGTTTTATCTTTGATCAATCATATATACTCATCACCCCATTAATGTGAAGAACCATAGTGTTGGATTGGAGTTAAGCTGAGCATTAGGTGAGATGCTCTGGCTTGGCTTGTCTCATATAATAAATAAATCGAGCTTGAGATAGGGATGGAGCTTTCTAATAAACAAGCCTAGCTTGATGATTTTACTCCTCGACTTGACTTGTTAATGGCTCATAGAAGAATAAAATAAAAATATATGTTTTATAATTATATATTATTGGTGTTGCTTATAAAAAAAAATGTTATTGGTGTTATTATTTTATATTAAAATATTATTTTTCCAATTATAAAATATTATATTATTGCTGCCTTGTGAACTGGTCACGAGTTCAAATCCGGGAAACAATCTCTCCGTTTGCGGGGGTAAGGCTGCATACATCTACCATCCCCAGATCCCACCAGGTGGGAGCTTCACTAAGCCGCCATAAATACATTTCATATTATTTTGGTTTAATTAATCCGTAGGTCCCTGAACTATTTGAGATTTTTCAAATAGACCCCTATATTTTAAAAGTTTGTAATTGGATACCTAAACATATAAAAATTTGTAATCGAGTCCCTCATACACATCTCTATTAGAGTTTCCAAAAAGTATAAGGACCTATTTGAAGTTGCCCAAAAAGTATAGGGACCTATATGAATTTTTCCATAAAGTTCATAGACTCACAAATGCACGAGTGAATATTAACGGAACCCTAACGCTAACTTAAGGAACCCTAACGGAGATGTGTACGAGGGATCCAATTACAATTTTTTTTAAAGTTTAGGGACCCCATTACAAACTTTTAAAGTTCAGGGACCTATTTGAAAATTCCCAAATAGTTTAGGGAGCTACAATCACAGATTAATTAAACCTATTATTTTCAATTATATAACAAATATGTATGGAATTTTGTTATAGGTTCTAATTAAAAGCTTGTATTATGTAGGATTTCACATTAAAATACATGTCTTAAACTCAATATTACATATGAAAGAACAAAACACAAAAGGTGATGGCCCCTTCATTCCGGAAAAGACTCAGCAAGGACTTATATCCACAAGACATGTCAGAACACCAAAACTGCACAACAAATAGCTAACATCCTTATGAAGGATCTTAATGGGAGTAGGAATAAGTATGTTTGTAACAAGTTGGGCATGATCAACATTTATGATTCAACTTGAGGGGGAGTTTCTAAGGTAAAGGTATTAAGCACGTGTTTGATGTGCTTAAGGGTATTTTAGTCTTGTGTCTTATTGTGTGCTACTCATTACTGGTGGTTATTTTATTATATAAATAAATGACCTGTACCCACATTGGGTGACGTTTTTCTCTCAGTTTACAGAGGTGAAAATTGGAGATCACACCATTTCACAAGTCACACAATTTAGATACCTTGTGTTGAGAGTCTCACATTGGATAGTGATATAGCCTGAATAATGTTTATAAGTGGGGGGCAACAGTTGAAATATAGGAGAAGTATTGTGTTATTGATATATTTCACTGTACAGGGAGTCTTCTCTTTTATAGAGGGAAAATACAATCAGTGAGGATCACAAAATGGGATCCTAATTAATTACAGAATATTGGCAATAAAGGACTACCTAAATAGGAACAACTAAAAAGGAAAAAACATAACTAATCAATCAGAATATTTACAGGAATATTCTAGGATATTAAATAGGACAGCCTGTCGACACTCCCCCTCAAGCTGGCTTGAAGATATCTTCCATGGACAGCTTGCTGGTTATTTTCTCAAAAGGTTTCTTGGACAATCCTTTGGTTAAGACATCTGCTAACTGTTCTGCAGTAGGAATATAAGTCATACATATCTGTCCCTTTTCTATTTTTTCCTTGATGAAGTGCTTGTCAACTTCCACATGTTTGGTCCTGTCATGTAGGACTGGGTTGTGTGCAATAGATATTGCAGACTTATTGTCACAATACAGCTTTATAGGTGGAGAATTATAAGCCTTCAATTCTTTTAGAAGCTTTTCCACCCACAATCCCTCACAAATTCCACGAGCCACTGCTCTAAATTCAGCTTCTGCATTACTCCTTGCTACAACACTTTGTTTTTTACTTCTCCAACTAACTAGATTTCCCCCAACAAAGGTGCAATATCCTGATGTTGATCTTCGATCAGTTATACTTCCAGCCCAATCTGCATCGGTGTAGACTTCTACTTGACGGTGTCCACGGTTTCTATAGAGCAGTCCTTTCCCAGGTGACCCTTTCAAGTACCGTAAAATCCTAAAGATAGCCTCTTGATGTTCTGGTCCTGGTGCATGCATAAATTGGCTCACCATGCTCACAACAAAGGCTATGTTTGGACGCGTGTGAGATAGGTATATTAGCCTTCCCACCAATCGCTGATACCTTCCTTTATCCATTGTAGCTCCAGTTTCAGCTGGTTGCAATTTTATATTGGGCTCCATAGGTGTCTCGACAGCTTTACATCCAATTAATCCTGTTTCTTTCAAAAGGTCTAGAATGTACTTCCGCTGATTCATAAAAATACCTTCCTTTGATCTAGCAAATTCAATTCCAAGGAAGTATTTTAAGGGGCCGAGTTCCTTGATTTCAAAGACTTTGGCAAGCCTCTCCTTCAAGCTTTTGAGCTCCAAACTATCATCACCTGTTAATATAATGTCATCCACATACACAATCAAGATAGGAATTTTGTTAGTTGCGGAATGCCTATAAAACAGTGTATGATCAGCTTGACTTTGGATATAACCAAGCCCTTTTACCACGGTTCCAAACCTCTCAAACCATGCTCTAGGGGATTGTTTCAACCCATATAGTGACTTCTTTAGTCTACACACCTTATTTCTTCCAAGTTCTTCCTCAAATCCAGGGGGAAGACTCATAAATACTTCTTCCTCCAGTTCCCCATTCAAAAAAGCATTCTTTACATCCATTTGGTGTAAAGGCCAATTGAAATTGGCAGCAAGGGATAAGAGAATCCGTACATAATTAAGCTTAGCTACTGGAGCAAAAGTCTCCTGATAATCTACACCGTAAGTTTGAGTGAATCCCTTTGCTACCAATCTAGCCTTATACCTCTCCACACTTCCATCTGCCTTGCATTTGATGGTAAAGACCCACTTACACCCCACCTTCCTTTTATCATGGGGTAGGTTTACAATCTCCCACGTTTTATTCTTCTTAAGTGCATTGAACTCATCTAGGACTGCTAATTTCCAGTTAGGATCATCTAGTGCTTCCTCAATGTTTCTAGGCACAAACAAATTAGTAATTTTAGAGGTAAAGGCTCAGTGATTTTGGGAAAGGTTTTGGTAGGAGACATAATTGGAAATGGGATGGTTTGTATTGGTTATGGGTGGTTTTTTGGTGCATGTTCTGGTTCCTTTCCTAAGGGCTATGGGTAGATTAATATCAGAAATAGAGATTTCAGAATTACCTGGAAGTTCTTTTAGTATTTCTGTTGGACCATCTTCCGGGATTTCTGGTTGGCTGGATGCAGAAATGATGGACTGATTTCTAGTCCTTTGAGGATATTTCCGAGCATAAACACGAAGCTCCTGTTTTGATTGTGGTATTTCTTCCTCTATCTAGGTGCCACCTAAGTCTGGGACCAGGTTTCTCTCATCAATTCCAGCTTGTGGGTTATGATCACTTGTTTGATCAATTAAATCTGTACCCTTGGTGTATAAAACAGGGGTTGGCATAGGTTCATTTAAAAAATTATCTTCATTCACACTCTCCCCCTAAAGGGAATTTTTCTGATAAAAAGGTTGATGTTCTAAGAATGTAACATCCATGCTGATATGAACCTTCTTTGTGCTAGGATTAAAACATTTATACCCCTTTTGGTTGGGAGAATATCCAACAAAAATGCATTTTTCTGCTCTTGGGTCTAATTTAGACCGAAAATTAGGTGTATACATAAAAACAGTGCAGCCAAACACTTTTAAAGGTAAATTAGTATGCAATCAACATGCTGGAAAAAAGGTTTTGAAAGTGTCCAATGGTGTGCGATAATTTAACACACGGGTTGGCATTCTATTTATGCGATAGGCTACTGTTAGAATAGCATTCCCCCATAAAAACTGTTAGGAACTAGAAAATGAAGGGACAACAATAGAACAGTAAGCACAGAAAATTAGAGAGACAAGGCTGAATATTATTGACGTAAGAAGGGTTTACAGTGGAAAAGGGAATTTCCAATCTGCCACAGAGCCAGGCTCCTATAGAGAGCTATTGCTCCCTATCCATAATTAACGCAATGATTCCAAAAGATACCCCCTACACACCCTCACCCTATTTGTTATACGTAAAGCAAAGCAGCAAAAATCGTTACACCTTCTCTCTCTCTCTCTGCCAACACAGCAGCTAGCCTTTCTCTATCCCCATTCCCCTCTTTCCTCTCCTAGTGTAAACTTTCCAGATTTTGGGCCCATGTGCCAATTGCTGAACCAAATGTTCATTTGGGCTTAACACTTGTCATTGGGCCCTAACAATGCCATCTTCTTCAATTTCAGCCTTGTCCTCAAGGCTGAAACTAGGAAATTGGCTTTTGATAGTGATGATATCCTCCCATATGGCTTCATCAGCCAGTTTTCCCTTCCAATGAATCAAAGCTTGATTTATCAGTTCTCCTCCCTTTTTAACAGATCTGGTAGCCAACACTGCTGCAGGTTCAAACACCCCAGAAAAATCACCTTCCATTTCCATAGGCAACTCAGTTTCCACATTATAGTCTCCCACCGCTTTCTTCAATAAGGACACATGAAACACAGGATGTACTTTTGAAGAAACAGGGAGTTTGAGCTTATATGCCACTGCTCCTATACGCTCCAGCACTTGGTATGGCCCATAGTACCTTGCTGCCAATATTGCATTGATCTGTGAAGCCACTGATTTCTGCCTATGGGGTCTTAATTTTAGAAAGACCCATTCTCCCACCTCAAAACTCCTCTCTGATCTTTTTCTGTCAAACTGATTCTTTATTCTTTCTTGCGCCTTTTGAAGATGGAACGTCAATTGCCTCAAAGCCTCATCACAATCTATTAATTCCCTCTGGACAGCTTCCACCCTTGTTTCACCTTGTAGGAATCTAGTAATCACGGGAGGTTTCCTCCCATATACTATTTCAAAGGGAGTAACCCCTGTTGCTGCGTGATAAGTGGTGTTGAACCAATATTCCGCCCAATGCAGCCAATGCAGCCAAGACTTGGGTTGATCAGAAATGAAACAACGCAAGTAAGTCTCGAAACACCTATTGATGACCTCAGTTTGTCCATCCGTTTCTGGATGGTAAGCTGAACTCGTCTTAAGTTGAGTTCCTTGCAACCTAAAAAGTTCCTTCCAAAAATTACTCACAAAGATCGGGTCTCTATCACTCACAATTGTTGTTGGAACCCCGTGGAGCCGCACAATTTCCTTCGTGAACACTTCAGCTACAGTTCTGGCTGTGTACGGGTGTTTTAGTGGAATAAAGTGACTATATTTTGAAAGCCTATCCACCACTACAAAAAACAGCTTCATACCCTTTTGACCTTGGTAACCCAGTTATGAAATCCGTGGAAATCTCATCCCAAACCACTTCCGGAATGCTTAAGGGCAGCAGTAACCCTCCAGGAGACACTGCTAAATACTTTTGCCTCTGACACACATCACACGCCTTCACATATTCTTGGGCCCTTCCTTTCATGCCCAACCAATAGACATTCACGGCCAGCCTCCGATAAGTCCTATAAAACCCCGAGTGGCCCCCTTGGGGAGAGGTATGGAATTCCTTCAACAACTTCGGAATCCATAAAGATTGAGCAGAAATGACCAGGCGTTTTCCATAGAACAACACTCCCTGTTGGTAGACAAATCCCGGTCTTGACCCTGTATTATCTTTCAAATCTTCAATGATCTTACATAACACATGATCTTTGTGCACCTCCTCTACTACTTGCCTACTTTCTTCCCAAACTGGATAAGAGACCAGCATATGCAGTTCTCCTGCATCAGTCACTCGCGACAAGGCATCCGCCCCACGATTCTCGGTCCCTGGCTTATAGACTATATCAAAACGATAGCCTCACAATTTTGCAGCCCAGTTCTGCTGGTCCATAGTAGAAATTCTTTGTTGTAGAAGTTGTCTTAGACTTTTTTGATCTGTTGAAACAGTGAAATGTCTTCCCAAGAGGTATGGTCTCCAGTGTTGAATGGCTAACACCATTGCCATTAATTCTTTCTCATAAGCTGACTTCGATAAGTTTCTGCTCCCCAATGCTTTGCTGAAAAATGCTATTGGTTTGCCTTTCTGCATAAGGATAGCTCCCACTCCCAAACCTGATGCATCACACTCAATGAGGAATTCTTGAGTAAAATCGGGTAGTGCAAGTACAGGGGCTGTTGTGACTTTTTCTTTTAACACTTCGAACGCTATTTGTGCTTGTGGTCCCGAGCCAAAACCTTCCTTCTTCGTCAGCTCTGTGAGTGGTTTAGCAATCTTCCCATAGTATTTTATGAACTTGCGGTAGTACCCTGTCAACCCCAAAAAACCTCTTACACCCTTCACATTTTTTGGAGTTGGCCATAACATCATACTCTTTATTTTGCTAGGATCCATAGCTACACCTGCCTTGGATATCAAGTGACCCAAGTATTCAATCTGCAGCTGGGCAAAATGGCACTTCTTACGGTTTGCTACCAGTTGCTGCTGCTGTAATATGTCCAGAACTATGGCCAAATGTCTCAAATGGGAATCTCAATCTGGGCTATAGACCAAGATATCATCAAAAAACACCAACACAAATTTTCTCAACAATGGCCTAAAGATCTCATTCATAAGGGATTGAAACGTTGATGGTGCATTCATCAACCCAAAAGGCATTATTAGGTATTCATAATGACCTTCATGGGTCCGGAAAGCGGTCTTATGCACATCCTCCTGCTTAACCCTCACTTGGTGGTAACCCGATTTCAGATCCAACTTGGAAAAATACATTGCTTCGTGTAACTCATCTAACAATTCATCTATTACTGGAATGGGAAATTTGTCAGGGATTGTTACCTTATTAAGAGCACGGTAATCCACACACATCCTCCACGTTTCATCCTTCTTTTTTACTAGTATAACAGGGCTGGAGAAGGCACTATTGCTGTGTCTGATAATTCCAGAACTCAACATTTCCCTCACTTGCTTCTCTATTTCATTCTTCTGATGATGAGGGTAACGGTAAGGTCGTACATTAACCGGTCCCTGCCCTTCGAATAAGGTAATGTTGTGCTCTTTCCCTCTCTTTGGTGGCAGCCCTGTGGGTTCCTGAAAAACCCCTGTAAACTGTCTCAAAACCTTCTCAATCTCTTTCTGTTGTTCCCTCCTCAGTACATTTCCATTTTCCTCATGCATCAGGGCATCAGCAACTTTTCCTTCAGTAGACATAAAAACTCCCCCAATGGCCTTCCTCGGTTTCCCCAAGACACTTTGCAGTGCTGTTTGGGTTTCATTGTTGCCTCCCTCTGCTTGTACTACCACCAATGCTCCTTGCCATCGGAATTTCATGGTTTGTTTTCTCCAATCTACTAACATCTCTCCCAAAGTTGCAAGCCAAGAGATACCAAGAACCAAATCAATTCCTTCCGGATCAAAAAAAAGAGTGTCTACGGTCATTTTAATTCCCCCCACTTCCACTTCCAGAGCCTTACATTTACCTTGGGCTACCACTTGATAACCATCTCCCAACTTGATGTTCATAGCCCGAGTGTCCTCCACTGGCCACCCAAATTTCCTCACAAGATGTTTGGAAATGAAGTTGTGAGTGGCCCCACTATCCACCAAAATGAGGATGGGTACTCCCCAAACAGTTCATTTTAACTTCACAGTTTGGGGTTTGCCCAATCTTTCATCACTAAGACTCCCCAAACTCATTACACTGCACTCACCATCCACCTCTTCCTCTTCCTCCACTTCCACTGCCAACATACTGCCCTCTACTTCCCCTTCTTCGAGCTCATCTAGCACCATAATCTTTAGCTGCTTATCAGGGCATTGGTGTAAAGGGTGGAATGGCCCCCCACATTTGTAACAGAGCTCCCTTTGCTTTCTATCCATAAGCTCCTGATAGGACAAATGAGTTATGCCCCTGTCACGTACCCCTCCCTTCTTTCTTTTCCTTTGGGCCCATACTGACCCCTCTTAGGCCCATTTCCACCTCCAGGTCCTGCTTCTTTATTCCCACGAACAAAAACCCAGTCAGCTCCATTGGCGCGACCCGAGTTGGTTGTGTTGGAGCTGAACGGAGCACCCGACCCGAACCCGGATCGCGAACCCGACCCGCGTGAAAAGCCCATTCCTCCTTCCTTCCCCTGTAACTCTTTCTCCACTGCCCTCGTCACACTCATCAATCGTGAACGTGAGAGCGGACCCAGGGCGATGAAGCTTCTCACTCTTCCACGTATCTCCTCTTTCAAACCATTGAGGAAATACCCAAGGTACTGATCGTCAGGTAAGCGCCTCACTTGCGCCGTCAACCGCTCAAAATTCTGCACATATTCGTCGACGGTGCCGCGCTGACGAAGGGCGGTGAGCTACTCAAAGACATCGCCGTCACCCATCCCTCCATAATGATCGAGCAACTCGACCTTCAGCTTCTCCCACGTCAGAGTCACCTCCTCATCCAACAATGAATTGAAGAAGTGAATCGTAGCCCCTTCCATACATAGCTGGGCTAAGTTAACTCTCACCTCCGGGCTTGTTTCTTGGACCCGAAAATACACCTCCGCCCGAGTGATCCACCCGGCTGGGTCCTCGCCGTCGAACATGGGGAGTTCGACCTTCTTCACGGACTGGCGAAACTCCTCTAATGCCTCACCTTGCAATTTTTTTAATCCCGAAATTGGTGGCTCTGTTTTGGACTTGGAGGTTGATCCATTGTCTCCATCATGTTTCTCCGTTTCAGCTCGTTTCTGTTTCCCTGTAGTTCCTCCATTATCTTCCTCCTCCGTGTGAACTTTCTGATCAAGACATTTGGCCAACATCGCCATGAGAGTGTCTTGATTCTCCTCGGCTTTACTCTGCATCGCCATCAGAGCTAACTTAACCTCCGCTAGCTCCGTTTCTAATGCTGCAACCTTAGCCTCCATCCTTGTAACGGTTTTCTGCTTCGCCAGCTTTCACTCCTTCTGACCTCCTTAGTGAGCTGATCCCCACCCGTATCCGGCAGGTCAGACCAGTTTGTTAAGAACCAGAAAATGAAGGGACAACAATAGAACAGTAGGCACAGAAAATTAGAGAGACAAGGCTGAATATTATTGACGTAAGAAGGGTTTACAGTGGAAAAGGGAATTTCCAATCTGCCACAGAGCCAGGCTCCTATAGAGAGCTATTGCTCCCCATCTATAATTAACGCAATGATTCCAAAAGATACCCCCTACACACCCTCACCCTATTTGTTATACGTAAAGCAAAACAGCAAAAACCGTTACACCTTTTCTCTCTCTCTGCCAACACAGCAGCTAGCCTTTCTCTATCCCCGTTCCCCTCTTTCCTATCCTAGTGTAAACTTTCCAGATTTTAGGCCCATGTGCCAATTGCTGAACCAAATGTTCATTTGGGCTTAACACTTGTGATTGGGCCCTAACAAAAACTTTGGAACATTGCTCTCAAACATAATGGCACGAGCTATCTCAAGAAGATGTCTATTTTTTCTTTCAGCGGTGCCATTCTGTTGAGGCGTGTTTGGGCATGTTGATTGATGCTGAATACCTTTAAGTTGGAGAAATTCTTTGAGATTCTTATTAAAATATTCAGTACCATTATCACTTCTCAAAATGGAGATTTTTGTGTCAAATTGGGTTTCTACCATTTGTGAAAAACATTTAAATATATTAGGAACTTCTGACTTTTCATTCATAAGATAGACCCAACACAACGGGTATGATCATCAATGAAGGTCACAAACCACCTTTTTCCAAATTGAGTTGTAATTTTAGATGGACCCCATACATCACTATGGATTAAATGAAAAGGTTTAGATGCATGATACGATTGAGAGGAATAAGTGGCTTTGTGACTTTTAGCAAGAACACAACTTTCACATTCAAAAGAAAAACAATCAACATTTTTGAATAAATTTGGAAACAAATGCCTAAGATATTGAAAATTAGGGTGCCCTAGTCTATTATGCCAGAGCATTATTTGGCCCCTTACAGGGGTAGAAACTTATACCACTAAGGCCATGAGCAACTTTATTCTCGAAAGCATCCTCAAAGTAATAGAGTCCGTCCATTATTTTAGCACTGCCAATCATCTTCCCCGAAGTCCGGTCCTGAAAAATACAATGAATGTCAAAGAACTTCACATTGCAATTAGAATCTTTGCAGATTTTACTAACAGAGAGAAGGTTACAAGAGAGTTTTGGTACATGCAATACATTTTTTAAAACAATGTGTTTGGATAAAGTAATTTTTCCTTCTCCTGCAATTGGTGAAAAACTACCATCTGCAATTTTGACTTTTTTATTTCCAGGACAGGGAGAATAAGTTTTAAATAGGGAGGCAAGGCTGGTCATGTGGTCGGAAGCACATGAATCAATGGTCCATGGTGCACACATATTTGAGGTGCAGTTTAGAGAGGAAGACGTACTAAAATTACTTGTTTGTGCCAGAGAAGCATTAGGAATACTAGATAAAGAACTAGATTTTAACAACCTTATGAGTTCCTCAACTTGATCCTTGTTTAGAGTGGTCTTTTCTGCCTCATGAGCTGTAGGGAATGATCTGGGTGCTTTAGGACCTGTTTTGCTGCCCTTTAGGTGTGCTGGTCTCCCATTCAGTTTCCAGCAAGTTTCCCGAGTGTGGCGAGGCTTGTTGCAGTGGTCACACCATAGATTTGATGAGTTCCTCTGATTTGATGAACTCTTAAAGGCAGCGGAATCAGCAATCAAAGCGTTGGTCTCAGGAGGGGTTAGATCAACCTTTGTTTTACCCATCATCACACTTCTGCGAGTTTCCTTCCTTCTAACTTCTGCAAAAATTTCACCCAGTGAGGTTAAGGTTGCTCTCCCAATGATCCTGCCACGAACTTCATCGAGCTCCTCATTTAGTCCAGCAAGAAACTGAAAAATTCTTCCTTCTTCCACTGTTTGCTGATGGTGTTTAGCATCCTCGGTTGACTTCCACTTGTAAGTGTTGAAGAGGTCAAGATCCTGCCACACCCGCTTCAAGGAATGGAAGTATTTTGTGACATTGTCACTTCCTTGCCGAATTTCCCTAGCTTTCAGGGTGAGTTCATAAATATGAGATTTATTTCCCAGATCTGAGTACATTTAGTCACGCTGTCCCACAATTCCTTGGCTGTAGAATAATTGCTGCTGAGTTCTTCCTCCGTGGAATTTACCAACCATGTCATCACCATGGAGTTTTCAGCATCCCACGCAGCATACTGTGGGTCAGTGGGACTTGGTTGAGGTCGATCACCAGTGAGATATCCACTTTTACCTCTGCCTCGGATATACATCTGGACAGATTGAGACCACCGAAGATAGTTCGACCCATTGAGTCGAAAGGAGGTGATTTGGATTGAATGGGAGTGCCGAAACCACTCCTTTGCTTCTGTTTTGGAGTCTGCGAGTCCTTGAGAACGGCGTTGTCCTTCTCCTGTTGTGACTCCTTCTGTTGATCATCGTTGGTGGATGAGGAACTGTCAACCATGGTGATAAATCAGAGGCGGCGCAGGCTACACAGAGATCGTGCTTTGGTACCAAGTTGAAATATGGGAGAAGTATTTTGTTATTGATATATTTCACTGTATAGGGAGTCCTCTCTTTTATAGAGGGAAAATACAATCAGTGAGGATCACAAAATGGGATCCTAATTAATTACAGAATATTGACAATAAAGGACTACCTAAATAGGAACAACTGAAAAGGAAAAAACATAACTAATCAATCAAAATATTTACAGGAATATTCTAAGATATTAAATAGGGCAGCCTGTCGACAGCAACCCTCACCCCATGAGTTAGCTTTTGGGGCTGAATTAGACCCAAACTCAAATTCTAAGATAATATCAAAGCCTATCCGAGATCCGTTGGGCCACCCGCAAATGTCCAGTCCTGCAAACTTCACGTTTCAGATGTCCAGTCCTGGGCGTGAGGAGGGGGTGTTTGAGAGTCCCACATTGGATAGTAATATAGCCTGAATAGTGTTTATAAGTGGGGGGCAACCCTCACCCCATGAGCTAGCTTTTGGGGTTGAGTTAGGCCCAAACTCAAATTCTAAGACCTTGGATCCATCACACAGAGTAATGGAGAAATAGAGGGAGATTAAGTCATAGGATTCAAGATGATTGGATAAAATGGAGGAATGCTTTAGGTGTTATTACTTATTACTTATTTGCAATCAAGCAAGCTAAAAGGAAAATTTTACCGCATAGCCATAAGACCAACAATGCTTTATGGTACTAAATGCTAGGTAGTAAAGTGCCAACAAGAGCATAAGTGTGGCAGAAATTAGAATGTTCAGTTGGATGAGTGTGCATAAAGAAAAGATAAGATTAGGAATGAATGCATTAGACGGAAAGTAGGAATGATGTCTATTGAAGATGGTAGAATCATGCCTAAGATAGTTTGGACATGTGAGAAGAAGACTAATAGAAACCCTAGTTGGAAAAATTGATTAGATGCAATACAACACCATAGTTAGAGGGCGAGGAAGACCGAAAAAACTCTAGGTGAAACCATTAGAAAAGATTTTGATCTAAATGGACTGTCGGAAGATTTGGTTGATATCGTTTAAGCCATGTAGCCGTCCCTACCTGGTCGGAAAAGACTTTGATTGGTGGTGCTGTTGTTTATGGAAATTATATGAGTATTTATTGTGATTTTTAGAAATTAATTTGACAACATCTGTTCTCATTTCTCAGTAGAGTTTCTATATCTAATCTGCAGGTTGCTTCTTTTCTATATCACCAAGAGAAAATGAATGTACTTGTGGAACCTGATGTGCATGATATATTTGCTAGAATTCCAGGCTTTGGATTTGTTCAGACCTTCTATAGTCAAGATACCAGGTATGGAGTTTGTAAATTTCTTGAAATCACATAAGCTTTGTTTTTTTGCCCTCCCCCTTATAAAGTTGTGATTTCTTTTAATGGTTGCTTAACATATTAAATGCCTTTGATTCAGTGACCTACATGAAAAAGTAGATTTTGTGGCATGCTTGGGTGGAGATGGTGTTATACTGCATGCTTCAAATATATTCAGAGATGCCGTTCCCCCTATTGTGTCATTTAACCTTGGCTCCCTTGGTTTTCTGACTTCCCATAATGTAAGCTTTTCAAGTCCTTAATTTATTTTACCCTAAGATAATATAGGTAGCTTTTTGGTCATTTGTTTGACTTACATTCTGTTTTCTGTATGTAGTTTGACGACTACAAGCATGACTTACGACAAGTCATTCATGGAAATAATACACAAGATGGTGTATACATTACTCTTAGGATGCGTCTTCGTTGTGAAATTTTGCGTAAGGGTAAAGCAATGCCAGGAAAAGTATTTGATATCCTCAATGAGATTGTTGTTGATCGGGGTTCTAATCCATACCTTTCAAAGATTGAATGTTATGAACATGATCGACTTATAACCAAAGTGAGTTTTATTATGGTTTTGTTATTTGTGCTCTAAATGTCCACGCATATTTTATATTTTATGATGAGAACAGTCAATATCCAAATGTGCATATCTCTAAACACCTTTATGAAGCAGTGGCATACTTTCTATATGATGAGTGTCATCTTTCAGGTACAAGGTGATGGAGTCATCGTGGCCACCCCTACAGGAAGTACGGCCTATTCTACAGCAGCAGGAGGTTCCATGGTAAGCTTGTGCTAGAGTTTTACTTATTATGGAATTAATTAGCTGTATTGACTTGATATCCTTTCCCCGAAATAATTTGATAACAGTAATTATAATCTTCAGCCATTATCAATTCCCCTAAGCTTTCTCACCTGCTTTTTCTGCACATGATTGGTAGATGTTGAACATTGTGTTGAGGTGTCTTGCTTCTCTTACGGCATTGCACTATAGGTGGCAGCTTAAGATATCTGGATGAGATTCTTTATTATGTTCTATGGAGGCTGAAACTATTGATAGTAGTGATATTGTTTAGGTTGTAATCCGCGTTTTCCCAAATGTCAGTAGACAATGCTGAATGGGTTGCAGCTCATTATACCTGAATATAATTGTGTTTTATTTTCTTATTCTCTTTCCTTTCTTCTCCTCTTGTGAAATAAGTACTTAAATACATTCTTCCCCTATCTCCTTGTTTCCCACGAAATAGGCTCCATGTCATCAACATTACCCCTTAAAGGAAATATACTCGTTTTTATGCTTCCCATTGTAGCTTAGCTTCTATCATATGTGAACTAAAAATATTGAACATCTGTAGAAAGAGTTTATTACTCTCTAGATGTCATAGAGTAAAACTTGTTCCAGTTGCAGATGGTGGTTACATGCATGTATCCAGAGAGTTGCCATTCGAAGTCTGAATCAGTATAGAAACATCATAGAAGTCATCTTGTATAATTTCCTGTAATAGAATTTAAATTCTAATATATTTACGTCTTCTAATGGCAATGTATCAGTCAGTACAATATGAAATAAATGTTGCTTTAAAACAGAATTCATCATTGCTTTCCTTGATGTTTTTATCTAATGACAAAAGAAAACTGCAGGTCCACCCAAACGTTCCCTGCATGCTGTTTACCCCAATATGTCCACATTCACTCTCATTTAGACCAGTTATACTTCCAGATTCTGCTCAACTTGAATTAAAGGTGAAGTTAATCATTCTCTATGTGGTAAAAGTATTATATCTGATGTTCTTGATGCCAGAATTGGATGTCATTGTTTCTTTGCTTATGCTGCATCTTCTATGCCAGAAGATGTTTCCTTTTTTTAGCTATGATAAGTTGTCTCTCCTGCATGTGTTAGAAAAAGCTATGTGATTAATAATTTAGGCTTTAGAAATTACGATGTGAGTTACATGGGATTTATTAATTAACAGATCCCAGAAGATGCAAGAAGTAACGCTTGGGTTTCATTTGATGGGAAGAGAAGACAGCAACTCTCAAGAGGAGATTCTGTCCGAATATATATGAGTCAGCATCCGCTTCCAACTGTTAACAAGTTTGACCAAACAGGTGATTGGTTCCGTAGCTTGATCCGCTGCCTAAATTGGAATGAGAGGCTTGATCAAAAGGCTCTATAAGTATGTGAAAGTGAAGACTAGATATGCATAATCCTCTTGTGAAGACCAGGTTTGTGTAATTACTGTACATACTGTACATTGAAATTACAGAACTTAGATATAGTAGATATTACCAGTTTCTTACATTGGCTTCCATTGTGAAGATAGGGTTTGCCAATGTTTTTTCCACATGTTATAATGGGAAGATGCTGTTGTATACAGACATTTTAAAGTATAAGTAAATTGTTGATCTTAGAATCAGCTCGTTGTTGTTCCATCCGAAAATGTATCACTGTATTCTGGACAGACTTCCTTTTCTCATTGTACTCTGTCAGGCAAATACGATTTCTTTGTGACCCTACAGGATACAAGTATTTTTTCATGCTACAATATACTGGGAAGAAGAAAATGCAATCCTTTTACTTCTTGTTAGCTGACTGGATTATAAACTCAGAAGTATTTACCCTTTCCTTGTCGGGGTTTTAAGATTGACTACAGTATTTGGCTATTTGGGTGACTTCTAAGATTTACTACTTAAAAGGCATTAGTGAGTATAACTTGAACCAATCATAAACTGATGAAAGTGACTATGAGGCTTCACCAAAAGAAAAGGAAAATGTTGTAATTTGTTATTTTCCTCATGTTATAACAGATATTTAGATGTATGGAAAACTTTATTGCTGTGGCAGTGTTTTGCCTTAAAAGTTTCAAGTAATCATGTTGAAAAAGATGGTATTGGCTCGTAGTGGTACTTCTCAGAAATATTTCAATATTTATTTAAGTATAAGTAAAGGATACAGTTGC
Organism: Ammopiptanthus mongolicus; assembly: GCA_039655645.1. Lineage (NCBI taxonomy): Eukaryota > Viridiplantae > Streptophyta > Magnoliopsida > Fabales > Fabaceae > Ammopiptanthus > Ammopiptanthus mongolicus. The sequence goes on along the minus strand of CM077348.1, from coordinate 16,147,081 downwards.
AAATATGCTGCTTCATGTGCATGATAACAGAATCCTTGAGTAAGGGCAAAAGTATACAAGGAGAAGAGAGATTTACTTGTTACTAACCCCTCTGCTTCTTTAGATCTACTTGTGTACTCCATAGTATCATAAATAGAGTAAATGCATAGAAAATAAATGCATTTCCATACTATTAATTAAGATAAGCAAAAGAGATAAAATTATACCACATCACTTATTTTGTTGGATCTTACACTAAATAGAGAGGCTACTACGTACAGATTCGGAAGGAAATACAACTTGTGAGTTCGTGTTACCTCCCTGGTAGAAATTACGGAATGGTGTGCTATGCATGCAATACAAGCTCCTTAAGATTCATATGAGCAACCGCCAATGATATTTAAAAGAGAAAACCATATTTTAAGAACCAAACAAAGAAAAACAGTAATACAAATACCAAGATGGTTTTCCATTGTCAATCTATGAATATTGTTTGCTATCTAGCACGTGCTTCTATGAATATTGTTGAGCTTTGATATGCAGATAGTTGTAAAGCTAACAAAATAGAAATTTGACCACACCCCCGCGTGCATGGAGCGGGTACGAGCCTACGAGGTGAAGGTGCAGGGACAACTACCCCTGTTGAATTCATATATTTAAACCCACATTATGTTTATTTTAATGTTTATTTTAAACTTGTAATATATTTTGAGTTTATATTGCTATACACTTACACTGACAATCAATCAGAAATCATGGTGTGTGTGATTTTTAAGATAGTTAGGATAAGAATCAAACACTTTAGCTTATGTGACAGTTTCTGATTGGTTGTCTGTGAAAAAAATCTGTACATTGACAGTGTATGTCAATTAAATCCATATATTTTTTTGGTGAAAACTTGTAATATTTTATATGTTTAATTTAAAAGTGATTAAAATATAAATATATTAAAAATATGTAATAAATAATTTTTTATTCTTAATTGGGAAACACAATGAAATAAATCAAGTGGGTTTACATTGAGCGAACTCGGTAGATATTTCATTATAGACAATATTTTTAGTGTAGTCCGTTTATTTTTCATCCTGCTCAAATATAAGAATTCTCAATCCTTTTTTTACATCATTATTGATAATGCAACATATAATTGTATATGACAAAATATGACTTTCCTCAAATATAACCCAGCACAATTCTATGATTGTCATTGACCTTTGTTTATAGTCATTGCATAGTAGACCTTTATTGGAAATTGTTTGCTTCTCAAAACAAAAGGTCACTTAGAGTCATTTGATATTAAAACTATTTGTGGGATAAGTATACTGTCTTATACGTAAATGAATCCAACATTTTTTTTTTCATTTTCGGTACAATGAATCACATAATTTCCCAACTGGTTATTCTACTTGACTATTAGCATTGAGTGTCACCGGAATCCAATTGCTAGTTACTTTATATAGTTAGACGTAGTTAATGAAGTTAGTTAGTTAGTCAGACAATTGTTCTAATTATCTCTCCTATGAGTCTGATATCTGTGATGTAGGCATATGCTATCGTCTGATGTAGATCATTTGATATAGCCCGGTGTATTTTCTCATAGATAGGAGATACCAATGTACATGTGTGTGTATATATATAAAAGATGTATCAAGTGAGAGATATTTACATATGAGAGTGAGATAATCAAATATAAGTTTTTAGATTACACATGAATGGTCAAGATTAGAATATAAAATCATGTGACTTTAACTTTTAATCTTGATTATCTATATATGATTTAATGATCCAGATTTGCTCGTCTCAATCTCATATATATATATATATATATATATATATATATATATATATATATATATATATATATATATATATATATAGAGAGAGAGAGAGAGAGAGAGAGAGAGAGAGAGAGAGAGAGAGAGACTTACGTAGCAAATTCAATTCAATTCAAAAATACAGATTCAATTCTCAAGTTTTTCTCTGGTTTCTTCACCGTGATCCTGCTATAGCAAATCATTATGAATATGATTTCCTGTGCCTAACTGCCGTGGTAAGTTTGCTCTCTCATTGTAGATAGAAGTCAACTCTTGTAATTGTGCGGATAACTTTCTGCAGGACATGTTTTCGTCTCTGCAGGCTATGTTATTATGCAATATGTATAAAAGCCAAATTAAATTATGCAGCACAGTAGACGATAACAAAAGAGGTAAAAAAGAGAGCAGAGCTTCATGAAAAATGAATAAATGATTACCATATCATAAATTGGTGATATGCTCTATAACAAATTGAATATTATTATTATATAACATAAATGAGTACAATAAGTTTCACACTATCAGCTTAGACAAGATTAATTGTACATGTACTTGCATAACGGAAGAAACTGCATGATGACTTGTAGAAAACTTCTAAGACTAATGATCGCTGCGCTGGACATAATTGAAAAACTTTACAAAAAGACTACTTGGGCTGCTACCTGCTGCAACATCCAATTTCTTGTATTTGGTCAATCATTGCGGCAAGAAGAAAGACAAGTTGTTAGGTTTTGTTTAAAATATCAAAAAACAGGTAAGCACTTAAGAAAAAGAAACAAAAAAAAAAAAAACAAAGAGTATTTCTTAGGTTGCATGTCCTGAACTATTTATGAATTTTTAAATAGGTTTCTGAATTAAAAAAAAATTATAATTGGGTCTCCGAACTTTGATATACTTTGTAATTGGGTCCATATACTTTAAACATTTGTAATCGGGTCCCTGAACTTATTAATAGTTTGTAATTAGGTTCCTAGGATATTAGACATTTTTAAAATCTTTGCTATTGTTGTGATCCAATGATTCTATTAACCTCCAAGATCGACAAGAAACTTCAAAAGAAATTTATACGGTGCTCTAATTTCAAGGTTCTTCTCCTACCTCAGGGACCTAATTACAAATTATTTATAAGTTCAAGGACCCAATTACAAACATTTAAAGTATAGGGACCCAATTACAAAGTATTTAGAAATTCAGGGACCCGATTATAAATTTTTTTAATTTAGGGATCTATTTAAAAATTCCCAAATAGTTCGGGAACCCACAGAATAATTAAACCTATTTCATACATTGAGTTTAAAACTTGATAAATTTCAGAAGAAAAGAAAAAGGTAATTCTATTGTTTTACGGATTGTTAACTCAAGGTTCTCTCTGCCTTCTAAGCATTAAAGTAGAATAGTACTTTTTAAAGCTTTTATAAGAACACTATATATGCAACAAATCAAACTTCATATCAAATATTTCTTCCATTCTCGTATATGATCAGATTACAAATGTATGCCAAAGAAAAAATAGAAAAGAAACAAAAATTCAAGATATTTATGGCACGCCTATGAAGGTTGATTTGAACCTTCAAATACCAAGTGCTAGGCGTGATGAATTTTTGACCTATACCTAATTCTATATCCAAAGAGTGTCTATCTGCACAATCAAACTAGTGTAGAGCTTCAATCTATAATGTGCTCATACTTGTTGAATAAGATGAAATATATGGTGTAGATCTTCCACTTCTTTGCAAACCAGACAGCACAGAAGATTGAAATGACTCATGACCCAGTGGTACTGGCCTGTCTGGTAATTTGGGAATGTCAATATCACCCTCTAACATCTTCATGGCCTCAGCAATGGTAGGCCTTAATGCCACCATTGCATGACCACAAAGAATCCCAACAAGTACAAACCTTTCCATGATTTTTTCTGGCCCTTGTTCTCTTATTGACTGATCAAAAATTTCCTCAGTCTTTCCTGACTTTGCAAGTGTCCATGCCCAATCAGTGATTAAAACCACAGATGAATTCAAAGTATCAAGCACCTTTCTTCCACTCATGATTTCCAGAATCACAATACCAAAACTGTAGACATCACTTTTCTCTGTTAGTTGGCCATATAGAGCATATTCTGGGGCCAAATAACCATATGTGCCAGCAACCCTTGTTGTGAGATGAGATTGTCCTTCACTACCTTGCTTGGCCAACCCAAAATCTGACACCTTAGCTTTCATCTTGGAATCAAGAAGTATGTTGGTAGCTTTTATGTCACGGTGATAAATTGGAGGTTTGATTTCATAATGCAAATAAGCAAGCCCTTTAGCCACATCAAGGATTATGTTCTTTCTTTGTGGCCATGTTAGCCTGTTAGCCCCAGCAACAGACAATTGGTAACTGAGGCTTCCATTAGGCATAAAATCATAAACAAGAAACCTTCTCTTACCTTTCAAATTATCACTTGCAACACAACAACCCCTAAGAGCAAGAAGATTCCTGTGCTTTATTTTGCTTATGATCTCCACTTCATAACAAAACTCTTCATCTCCTTTAGTTTCCAAATTAAGAATCTCCTTAATTGCAACCGAAGTGCCATCTGAAAGAGTTCCTTTGTAAACAATCCCATCACCACCTTGACCAATCATATTCCTTTGTGAAAATTTATTTGTAGCTCGTTCAAGCTCTGATATGTGAAACCATTTTGCACCAGTATTAGGCAAAACACTGGCCCTGACACTGTTTTCAATTGACCTGTGATAAATATTTTCCATCCTTCTCTTATTCCAGTTCCTGTACATGATTATCATAACAATAGCAAGCACAAGACCAACAAGAGCACCCAATAACCCAAAAACCAGCTTCAAAACTTGTTCCTTATTTGATTTTGATGTACTAGAAAGTGGGAGGCCTAATATGCAACTAGCTGTGCCTATATCTGTGGGACCAAACTGATTAACAACAGCAGCAGCATATAAGATTGTGAAGTAAAAACATCTTGTGGAATTTGGATCAATTCTGGTGAGCTGAGAAGTCACTTTGAAGCCAGCATCAGTGCAAATGCTGCAGCGAGTTTGGACCCTCATGTCACCATTGCAAGATGTGTCTAATGGGGTCAAAATGCCTACCTTTTGCTTCCAATCTTGGATACTTATAATGCTTGCACAACTTGAAGTGTTAGCAACAAACTGGGTGGAGTTTTGGAAGCAAGTAGGGACCAAAGATGGTTGGACTGACAAGGCTGCAAGCTTGGTTTTGAAATCAGATAAGCAAGTAGAGGAAGTGTTTTCATTTGGGAGTTGGAACAAGGAAGTTTCTTTGAGGTGTTGGGCAAGTCCTATGCCAAAAAGGCTGAGCAAAGTTTGGCAACAGTGCTGTGCATCAATTGGGTCTGTGCAGGTTGAAGTGTCCCAAGGGAAGGTCTCAACATAGCTGAGATCCATAGGACATGAGGAAGATGCAGCAGCACCAGAAGCAGCAGCTATCAAAATGGTGAAGAGGGACATGAGCATCACTTGGTTATCCATTTGTGGATTTGTGATGCAGCAGCTACAAACACCGATTTTGGGACCATTGGACACTTATAATAGACATTTTTTTAGAGGTTTTACTAGTCAACCTCGGCATGCTATGGTCAAAAGGCACGTTTTGTATAAAATACATAGTAAAATGCAAGTTTGTGCCGAATAACGAACTTACCGTGATCTTGTTTCTTTTTGGTGGTCCTAGTCAAATTGTTACTACTACCAATCTTCTTTAACATTTTTGTGTTTGGGGGCTAAGGACGTCCAATGACTTTTCTAGGCTCTTTAAAGTCTAAATTTAACCAACACACACTTGACGCAGCTATGTTTATTTAAGTAATGCTACTGGTGCAACATTTTTCTTACTTTTAGTCTAACACCAACTTTATCCTAGCAACTATTTTTTTTACTTTTTGGAATTTTTAAATGGATCTCATATTTATATATTACTCATTTTTATTTTTTACAACTTAAGCACCTATTCTCTCCAATCCAACAACTTCCAAAAAGTTCTTAAATGAACCTCACGAATGATTCCACATCCTTACATTTCATTAATAATTTATTTATTATTTCATAATTATTTGATTTATAAATTATTTTCTCCACAAAATTGCACTAGCACCGATGCTTGTGGAAGCACCCCTCAAATTTGGGGTGCTTGTTAAGAACTCTCTGCATCGCCTCATGCTTATTAAGAAGCGGGTCTTAATAGGCAAGCACCTCATTTTTTCCACGGATACTGATGCTCTAAGAAAGCTAAACAATATTAATTAAAATTTACAATAAATGAAAACTAACTATCTTAAATTTTCAAATAAAATAAAATATAATATTTTAATAAATGTAAATTCTAATGCACTGTTGAGGGAAATATTTTTATATAATCAATTAATTGTACATCATTGTATGTGTACTTTTTAAAACAATTATATAAAAGGTAAAATTTTTTAATGATATGATAACTTATGATTAGTTAATAATGTAAAAAAATTATATTAAAGGTGCATTATAATTACATTTATTTTGATATTATGACTACACCTTAAAAGATTAATAAAAAGTAATACAATAGTTATATATAAGAAAAATAACGTGTTGCTTCAAAAAAAAAAATGAAAAATAACGTGTTTTTAAAAACAATATACAATATGACAGTAGCAACGAGGGAGTTAATTATGGTATGTAAAATTTAAGAAAAAAATATTAATATTTGATTATACCTAACATCAAGTAATTTTTATGAACTTCCAAGAAACTGACCAAACTTTTGGTAACAACTAATTAATTTTAGCACTTATTTGTGTGTAAATTAATTATAGGTCTTCTCTCCTCAATTATTTGGATCATACAGTGGGAAATTGGAATGAGGACATGTAGAAATAGCTAAAATAAATAATAGATAGTGCATATTATACTGTGGGGAAGAGAAGACTGTGGACCAGACAGTGATTCCTTCTCGTTACAAGAAGCCTGCCGCAGGGTTATGTATATGGTTGGATTAACGTTTGACAAACGTGATTTTGGATAGAATTGATTATGCAGAATTGATTTTAATACAATTGAGTTTGAAGTAAAGTAATTTATATTTGGATGTTTTTATTTTGAAAGCAAGTTTGATATAAAACTTAGTGTAAATTTTTCAACTCAACGCAAAAGCTACAAATTATAGCTTCTACTAGAATATGTTTGAAGGCAAAATTAATTTTATAAGACAATAATCAAACATATCTTTTTTTACCAAAATCATATTTGACAGGGACAAAAACACTTCTGATATCTCCAGAGATAAAACCAAACATAAACTATAACCAGCTGGCTTTTCGCGGTCCTCTCCCCCAACTTGTTAAGAAATCAGTAGCGCACAACCAACTTTCAACCAAGTCACACAAAATTCCTACTGAGAAATGTTTTCTGGAAAATGTATATTGACAATAACGGGACTGTATATATATATATATATATATATATATATATATATATATATATATAGAGAGAGAGAGAGAGAGAGGGATTTGATAAAGTAGATAGAAAATTGGCTTAATTGTATTTTTGGTCGCTTTAATTCTCTATTATTGATTATGTGCGATTTTGATTCCTATAGTTTTTTTTTAATACATTTAGTCTCCCATTTTTTCAATGTTGCAAATTCGGTCATTTCATTCAATCTCTGTCAATTTTTTCAATGATCAATAGAGATGAACCATTTATCGGTTTCGTTCGTTCTTTACGTGACATGTTTTTTTTTTGTTCTACCACAAGGTCATTTATCACAACAGAAGTCCAACCTGAGATTTTATGCGCTTAAAACAATGGTTCCTCTCTATCAGCCATTGAAAATTTGACAGACAGTGGATAGGAAGTTCGAATTTACAACATTGAAAAAATAGGGAGATCAAATATGTTAAAAAAAACTATAAAACCCAAAATCGCACATGGTTAATAATAAAGGGACAAAAAAATGCAATTAACGGATCTATACAATAATTGGTTAATTGATTCAAACAAAATACTCAAAATTAAGATCCATACATTCACAATCTGCAGAAATGGATGAAAAAGAAGTCCAACCGGGAATAGTGCTAGATCATCATTTTTTCTGCCTTTGTGTTTGCTCTAAGTCATTACTTGAATTGAAGTGGATTGTACCGTAAATCAAGTCCGGAATCTTCGTTTCCCTTAGTCTTTCGAGATTCTTCGTTAATCCTCCATTACAAATTAGATAGTTATTTTAAAGGAGTGAGTCGAATGGCAATAGAGGATCAATGAATCCTCTAACTTTTGTCCTTCTAATTTGGGGAGTTAATGAAGGAACAATTTAGAAATTCTACTCCTCTTCCTCACTAACTTTTTTTATTTTCGATGCTGAATCACATTTATGGCATTTCATTAAAAATTAAAGAAACAATACAAGATGGAGCAAGATAAAAGTCTTGGAAATAAGCGTAAGATTGGGACATCTTAACTAAATTATCAGAAACCATATTATCTTATCGCCTAACAAACTTAATTTTGAAATGGGGGAAGAAGATAAAATGGAGGACGAGTCTTGTAAAATGGCACTCAACTCAGAAATATGATCTTTTGGAGCTCTTAATCTGTCAACCACCACTTTTGAGTCCAGATCAAAAATAACCTTCTCCAGACCAAGTGATATAGACCACTACAAAGCATGAAGAAGGCATGAAGCTTCACCTTCAAAAGTATAGTGAGATAAGGCAGCCAGGAGGTTCGATTAGACTCCTTGAAGAAGGTTGTGTCCGTATTGCATTTTACATAGCAGGAGGGGCATGCCAAAGATTGATCCCTGGATTATCTGGACCTTGGACGCTGGAAGTAAGAGAGCCTTCAGCAAATAACCAATCATTGTAGAAGGAGTTTGCATGCATGATAATTTGCTTAGAGGTTGAGTCAGTATTATCCCAAAGTTTAGCATTTGTTCGGTTCCATTTGCTCCAGTGAGGGCCAGAATAGCACTTTGTTTGCAACAAATGAAAACAAAATTCTGCAAATGATTGTTGTTGAAGGATAGCATCTTTTATATAAATCCAAAGTCCCTGTTCTTCCCAACAATTTATGGCCAACGGGCAAGTGAAGAAGAGATGCCACATATTCTCTATATCATTATCACATAGAATACTCATTAAACTTATTAAACAACAAAATAATAAGATATTAATTTTAATATATTATTAGTATAAAATCTTTTATACTATCAACAAATCAAAATCATTCTATATATGACTTTTAATGTAGTTATTATAAAAATCAAATTTTCATTCAAATCCAAATAATAACTATCTTTTATTCCTTATATATTCATTGTGATTTGCGATTTGTAAGTCACTGCCTCGTAATTTCTTTAAAACTCTCAGTCACATAGCTTTAAATCCTTGATGTTTGAGGACGATGAAAATTAAAAAAATAAGGAGAAAAGAAAAACATAAAATATCTGATGTTTGAGGCAATTCAAGGCCCACACTACTTCCAAGTTACCACCACTTTCTGGCGGGCAACCACCACACCACTACCACCTTTTACCCATTTCAAGGGTCTCCTGTGTAGTGTGTACACCTTCTAGCTAGTAGTTATATTTGATCATAGCAGACGTTATATTAATTTAGACACTGTAGTGAACTTTAAAGGCCAAATTTGATTTTTCTATGGTAAAGTCAGTTGTCACTAGTGTCTTTTGTTATGCAAATATATTGCGAGGAAAGGAAACGTGCAAATCCAATGTATAAAGGATCTTTTTTCCGTATTTTAGTCGCATAATATTGTTCTTCTGGTATTCGTAGATTTTGGTGTTAAAAAACTACAGAAGGGTTAGCCAAATTGGATCAATACGACATATATAATGATGTTAGGACACTTTTTGATATGTAATGTCTACATAAACCTTTCCCCTTCTAAAGATTCCTTTTACAAATTTGAAGTCAAATCAACCTAGCGTCGAGATCCAGCAATCCCTGTCTCATTTCCAAGTTTAGGCAACATTTTAAATACACCCTCCATGTTAGGAACCACAAGTGCTCCTTAACGTTTCTGCCTTTGCATCTCTAGCAAATAAGATTAATGGCGGAGATTAATGACTTCCACTTTCTAAATAGGTAAGCTGGTAAAGTTCCTTTTTGCAAAAGTAGTCCTTGAAAAAAAGGGTAATTTGTGCACAAGATTCTGCAAAACTTAATAAACTGCCACCTGTAAGACTGTTTTTTTTGGAAATAAACCAATGCACTTTTTTTTACTTGTTGTTTCAGGTGTAGCCAATAGTGCACCAGTGCACCTTTGACAAAAAGGGTGTACCTAAAGTTAAAGTCTATGGTCCTCCAAATATTGCGCAGGATCAAACCTTCATATGTTTTCATCTATTGATTTATTCATTTTTTAATTAATTAATCAATGGTTTATATTGTTGGATGATTAATTCTCGACCTATGAGTTGGAAGATTAGTCTTGTCCCACCTTAAAAGCATCCGTTAAACAAATCGTGGTTTCCATGTCAGGGGAAGGTTATATACTTGTTCACACAAGATTGCAATAGCCAGAGTACATGTACTTGAATTACAACAAAAATTCATGGTCGAGTAGTACTGATCAACTGAACCGGCAAAGCATGAGGTGGGGGCACAGAATGTAATGAACAAATGGTCCAAACACGCTCATATTGATGCTTAAAACCACGCCCTTTATTACTTTAGAGTTTAGAAACTGACCCATGCATGTTGGATCCGGGGCTGGTCCAATACCTATTGATACTTAAAGCAAACTCTATGATGAGATCTATTTAAAAAATTAAATTATTAATCATTTTGTACATGATGAGAAATTGATCCCTAGACCTTATAATTAATGGTAAGTTTTTGTACCAAATACGCCAACTTATGTTTGTTAATGTATGAAACATATCAAAATGATAATATAAAAAATATATAAAATGAGCTTTTTCTAAAAAAAAAAAATTATTTTTTTAAGAGATCAAAAGAGTTTTGACCACTTTATGCTTGGACCGGCCCATCGGATGGTGCCTGCGTGAGAAAAGGTGCAACTCATGCGATGCACACATTGATATTTATGTCTAAAGCTATAGCTTATCACACATCATCAGTACCCTAGCCACCATCAAAGATTACCCCATCAATGGTCCACCACTTTCAAGTTTCAAGTTTCAGTCAGATTAGAAACGGCTCACCGGTGTGCATTGGATGGTCCACGGTGAACACGATTCTCTTTTTGTCAGTGAAGGTTGCATTAATTTTGCACTTTCTAGGGTGTATATATGCTTATCTAGTACCCGTACTTTTTGTCATTTCTCTGAATGTATCTTACACCGTGTAGTTTTTTCTTATTTAATTTCTACTTTTTTCTCACATTTTCAATTTCCAATTCAATAACCATCTTCCACGATGTTATTTGCATATCAGAATCTTTTATATAAATTTAATACCATTTAATTAATAACGACTATTGTCTATTGGTTAACGGTACAGTAACTTGTTACTAGCTTATCAGTAATATATTCTTCCAATTTTATTAGCTTGTTAACTTACAATTGAGGCATCTTTAACCAATATGAAAATAGTGTGAAGATTTTGATATGCAAGAATCATTTTCCAAATAGCTTACTGGGATCTTTTACCTCTACCAATTGTTCTTACCAAAATCCGATTAATCGGAATCTGATCGGAACTGAGTATCACAAGTGATTATAGGTATGAATTCTAAGGATAATTTTGGATATAGCTTGACAGAATAGATGTATTTTGCTTCTACGTATCCTTTTCGGGAATCAAAGCTAACGTAGTTCTAAGTTATCAGAGGAAGATGTCCTTAGTGTACCTCATTTCCCTGTATTTATAGTGTCAGTATGATAACTGATTAAGATAAGTTATTGATCCCTTAGTGGGATAGTGGGTGGTTATCTTTATGAGATGGGTTAGAGCCAAGGTGGGATGTTCCCCACATGGGTAGCAGTTCATTAATTGTAGGGATGTGGATAGGAATATGGTCTCATTCAACTATTAATTCTAATGGTTATCACTCTGCATATTGCTGAGATATTAATACTCGGCCTCCATTATGTCTTGTGTAGTCGACCTTATATTCTCGGTCAGTACAAATTCATTAAGCTCGGTCTTTAAGCTCGGCCTTTATATTAGGCTATTATACTCGGCTGACCCGACCTCCCGTTTCTGGACAGTACACAAGCCCCCCAAGCTCTAAGCTTGAGAAAGCGAAAGAGCTTATTTAATGTTTTCATATGGCCGAGCTTACTCATGCTTCGGCATCAAAATCTTTAACTCGTCCATCTAGACTTCTAAAATCGAACTTCTCTTACTAAAACTTAGTACACTGTGATAAAACTTGACTCTTACTAGAACCTTATCGATAGTAGCCAAGGCGATAGGATCTTATTCTGACTAGAACTTTGTATTTTAAACTTGCCATTAATTAGACCTGCTTAAATATTACTAGATCGAAGTAGGCTTTATCAATATCAAGCTGATACTCATCCTTTATCCTTTGGGCTCGAATTTGGCCTCAATAATTTAGGCTCATATTTGGTTTTTGTTTTGTTTTTCAGAAGACCCAATCTAGGCCACATGAATTTAAGTTCAAACTTTCATGAACTTAAAATGCTTATTTTGAGAGCTCAAACTCGGCTCACTTTCTTTCTCGAGCTTGGCTCGCTCTTAGCATTGCTCATTAAGTTGGACTCATTCTCGGTCTTGAGCTCGATTTTGGCTCTTTATTTCAATATCTTGGTATTTGGCTAAGTTAGGATCAATGGCCTTATAGGCTCGGTGGCCTTGAGCTCGGATCGGCCCTTAACTTTAATATTTTAGCATTTGCTAAGTTAGGCTTAATGGCCTTAGGCTCGGTGGCCTTGAGCTTGAATTCGACTCTTAACTTTAATATTTTAGCATTTGCTAAGTTAGGCTCAATGGCCTTAGGCTTGGTGGCCTTGAGCTCGGATTCGGCTCTTAACTTTAATATTTTAGCATTTGCTAAGTTAGGCTCAATGGCCTTAATTAGGCTTGATGGCCTTGGGCTCGAATTCAGCTCTTAGCATCATAGGATTGATAAGTTAGGCTCCGTGGCCTTAGGCTCAAACTCGGCTTTTTGCATCTTAGGATTGCTAAGTTAGGCTCAATGGCCTTAGACTCGATGGTTTTGGGCTCGAATTCGGCTCTTAGCATCATAGGATTGCTAAGTTAGGCTCGGTGGCCTTAGGCTCGAACTCGGCTTTTAGTATTTTAGCATTGCTAAGTTAGGCTCAATGGCCTTAGACTCGATGGTCTTGGGCTCGAATTCGGCTCTTAGCATCATAGGATTGCTAAATTAGGCTCAATGGCCTTAGACTCGGTGGTCTTGGGCTCGAATTCGGCTCTTAGCATCATAGGATTGCTAAGTTAGGCTCGGTGGCCTTAGGCTCGAACTCGGCTTTTAGTATCTTAGCATTGCTAAATCAGGCTCAATGGCCTTAGACTCGGTGGTCTTGGGCTCGAATTCGGCTTTTAGCATCATAGGATTGCTAAGTTAGGCTCGGTGGCCTTAGGCTCGAACTCGGCTTTTAGTATCTTAGCATTGCTAAATCAGGCTCAATGGCCTTAAACTCGGTGGTCTTGGGCTCGAATTCGACTCTTAGCATCATAGGATTGCTAAGTTAGGCTCGGTGGCCTTAGGCTCGAACTCGACTATATATATATATATATATAGAACATTTGAAGTTCGTACTTTCCCATTCTCAAGCGGCTAAGCAATGGCTTGTGGGATAGGATTTCAAGTGGGACATCGTTTCGTGAGACGTTAGTCTCTCAAATGGATGTGGTGGAGAGCATATCTCCATCTCCGATCCTTTCTTCAAATGCTTTCAAATGTCGAGAAGTTTGTAACATTAACTTAACGTCTTTATTTTTTGGTAGAGAGAATCATCTGCTCGGCAGATGAACATGGTACTAGAATCGTCTCGCGGTCATATCCGCCTATGATAGCATCCTCGAATGGAGGATCATGCAACTAATCATCAGACTGTTTCTTGACATTCCCGTGTGTCATTTAATTGATTGCCTAAAATTAGTAGCAATTAAAAATTGGAAATGCATCACACTGACATTCAAACAAATAGTCGATTACATGTTAGCAATTATTTTCATAATGGATATAATAAATAAGAAATATTCTTCCCTGATTGCTTTCGTGGCCAGAATACAAAATCAAAAGAAGCTATTTCGGATATGATCTGCTCGGCGGATGACTTATATGTGTGGCCGGGGAAAGTTTACCTCGGCCCCACGATGGGCGCCAAATGTTCCGTCCGAATACCTCTATCCGAGATTTGTGAAATTGAGAATATCATACAGATTCCCTTCGTATATCTCGGATAGAGGTATTCGGACGGAACATTTTTCTTACCAAAATCCGGTTAAACGGAATCTGATCGGAGCTGAGTATCACAAGTGTTTATGGGTATGAATTCTAAGGATAATTTTGGATATAGCTTGACAGAATAGATGTATTCTGCTCCTACGTATCCTTTTCGGGAATCAAAGCTAACGTAGTTCTAAGTTATCAGAGGAAGATGTCCTTAGTGTACCTCATTTCCTTGTATTTATAGTGTCAGTATGATAACTGATTAAGATAAGTTATTGATCCCTTAGTGGGATAGTGGGTGGTTCTCTTTATGAGATGGGTTAGAGCCAAGGTGGGATGTTCCCCACATGGGTAGCAGTTCATTAATTGTAGGGATGTGGATAGGAATATGATCTCATTCAACTATTCTAATGGTTATCACTCTGCATATTGCTGAGATATTAATACTCGGCCTCCATTATGTCTTGTGTAGTCGACCTTATATTCTCGGTCAGTACAAATTCATTAAGCTTGGTCTTTAAGCTCGGCCTTTATATTAGGCTATTATACTCGGCTGACCCGACCTCCCGTTTCTGGACAGTACACCAATAATTTAGCAACATGATAAAATGGTTTTTTTTTTAAGTGAAAAACTTATTACTAAAGTGGTTTCAAAAACTTTTATCCAACAAGACCTAATGATAGATTTTTCTTGAAGCTGAAGTTGATCAAGATAGATGGGATATATAGAGTAGAAAAGTAAATAAACACTTTAATTTGCATTAAATGAAATAGTAAAGATAGAAAGGTATACAGAACTTAAACGATTAAACTAATTAAGAGAGATAAGGAGAAGTGCTTGCAAATGAAAATTTATCCTGATCTAGTCATCAATCACTTGTGATCTACATCTCGTCCCCAAATATCACTCAGGATTTTCCATTAACAATCCAAGCTTTCAATATGTGCTTGTGACCTTTGTAATTTAGAGCATTCTACCTCCCTTTATGCAAGAGCCTCAAAAATTTCAAGAGATGCCTTACCCTATTTATAATTCGTGAAACACTTACACTTTATCACTTGAGGGATATCTCATCCTATTTACAACTTAAAGCAATTTTCACCTCTTGGGATACCCCATCCTTATTGCAAGAGCCTTGACAAAGGATATCTCACCCTCTTTACATACAACAATCGAAGGATTTAGAAAAAGGAAACACTCTCAAAGTGTAAATGACACCAGTTAAAGCTATATGATATTAAAGGAATAGAAAAATTAGGCTCGAAACTTAATAAAATTGATGAAAGTATTGAACCACGAATTCAATGCTCAAAAATTTGCTTTTCAGATGTGGTTCTCAAAGAATGCCCAAAAGGCTTGTATTTATAGACCCATAAAAACTAGCCATTTGAGGCCATTAATGTTTCATTAAATGTACATAGATATTAGAGCATCTCCAACCATAGAACAGATTTTGGGTTCTTAAGTGGGTTTTAGTGGGCCAACCCATGCTATGTCACATTTAAGAACTTCGCAATGTTTTACCCCAGTGGTAAAACCTATTAAGAACCCAAAATGGTCCTACCAGCAGAAACCTTACAGAATCCCCCTCCCCTTCCTTGTCAGAAATAATTTTTTATTTCTTAAGAACGGTTTTTACTGAAGACCGATTCTCCGGGATGGCTGCCACTTAAGACATCTCCAATGCAGAAAAAAGTAAGAACGGTTCTTGTGGGTTCTTATGACTTAAGAACTTACCATAGGAGATGGTCTTAGAATCTTGCTAACGAGTATCCTAATATTATTGTTTAAAGATTCCGAACAAAGTAAGTTCATTGAAAAGTTAAGTATATCTTTTACTAATATATTGAATACACAATTTTCCACAAAAATTTACTTTTTTAGACTTTTTAAATAATGTTTTTAGGACATTTGTTAACGTTTTGACTGAGATAACTATTCACTCTTAGGTAAAGGTACTATTTTTTGATAAATAAGAGTGGATAGTATTAAGAAAGAAACGTGTTATTGTTTGACTGAGGACGGAATATAAAATAGTAAAAGAATTTAAGTGGTATGTACTGTCAGCGTAAAGATTTTTTACACAGTCAATCAATCAAAAATTATCACATAAGCTAAAATGTTTGGCTCTTATCCTAACTACATTAAAATTCACTCATACCATGATTTCTGATTGGTTGACAGTATAAAAAACTTTACACTGACAGTGCATAGCAATTAAAAATATGTAAAAATACTATAATTTCAGATAAAATATTCTATACACTTTGTGATCACGGTTCTGATGAAATAGTTTTTGATATATAATTTTCCAAAAAAATTTTAAACCAAAAACATGAAATCAAGATGTACATTTTTTTAATAAAATCCTACAAAATTAGCATATTTCTCGTACATCATCCATACATTAGTTTTATAAAATAGTAAAAAATGTGTAAAGCGCCGGTGCTTGAGTCACTGGAAAAAGTTAAAAAGGCTTCAAAAATTGGTAAGCTTTTGCATCATTTCTTCCATTTGTCATTGGAAATTTAGAATACAGAGCAAGTTACAAAGTTAGAAACACTAAAAGGAAGAGAAAAAAAAAGAAATAGAAAATACATGGCTGCTAAGCAATAAACAACAAGACCACATCCTAGGGCCTAGGCTTCATATGAACATGAACAAGAATTGAAATTTCTTTTCTTGCTTCTGGAATCCTAAACAATGAGTAATCCTACATACTTAATTAGTAGTTGGTATGGAATGGCTTGTAAATTTTAAGATCATCAACAATCCCAGCAATGGAACCTACTGCAGCTGCTAGAGTAACCATAAGGCAAGCAAAACTAAGCATCTGTAGGCATATCCATTTTAAGCTTGACTTTGGTATTTTCTTTTGAGCAACATACATCTCCACAGGGAAATACACTGTAAGTGGCCAAAATCCAATAGCTCCAATAAGTCCCACAATGTCATTGAAGAATGGGAGAAGCATTGCTAATACAGTGGTTAACATGACAAAAATTGTCCTCCAAACCAATCTGAAGAGGTTGAGTTTGTAGGGATGGTGACCAGGGACTGGTACTTCAATATCTTTGTTCACAAAATCACTATTTGGGAATGTCTTTGTTGCTGTATTCTCAATGAATGAGAAAAGAGGCTGAGAGTAAACTTGGTATGCACCAACAAGGTGAATAATAATGGCAACATTGGCTATGTCAATAAGCCAATATGGATTATAGAAGCCAAAACCAGTAAGAAGGTTGCCAGGACTTGAGTCTCCAAAAGCAGCATACCCAAAGCAACCACAGAGCATGTAGAAAACTGTGGTTACTACAACACTGATTAAGGTAGCCTTCCTTATTGTTTTTGCCTCTGATGGAGGGGATTTGACTGTGTCCTGTTTCATAATTAACATACCCATCATTTGACACTTCAATTTAAAACAATTTATTGTCTGAGTCTAACAAAATTTGATAAAATAAATTGTACCTGAATTTCTATAAGGATCATTGAGTATGAGTAGGCAAAGGCTATGTTACCAAGAGCTTGGAAGGTCCTCCAAATTTTTTGGGTTTGTGTCACAGTACCAATACTTACACCAGTGAGGTTTCCTTTAACTTCTTTGTTTCCTGTTAGATGTCCAATTTAAGTCAAATCTCTTCCTAGTAATTTAATCCTCAAACAAAGAAATAGGTAAAAAATGAAATTACAATCTTAGCTTGCATGACAAGAGTCATACCTATAACTTTACCAACACCTAGGCCCAGCCCAATTAATGAGTATGTGAATGACATGACAGCAGCTACAATGGAGAGCCACCATAACTGATCGAAGTCTGGAATTTGGGAGAAAATAATTTCCACAATACCAAATGAAATCATGTAAATATTGCTATTCATATGGCATGGATCTTTTCCACCGCTACTGTGGAAACAATTAGACCTTTTGATTGCCCTATTTGATCAACAACACAAAACAGCCAATTACATTGTTTGCTGCACAATAATAATAATAACATATCTTTCAACATCACTTTAGGATTTCAAACTCACATGGCGCTTATAGCAGCTGCCACGGTGTACCCAACGCCAACTCCAAAAAGGTTAACATACTGAACAGTCCCACAAACCTTGACCTTAATGCCACCTGCACATGCACAACCACAAAACCCAAGATTGAAAAAATGAAATAGATATGGTTTAATTAATGGCCAAAACTTAGCTGCAATTTCATACGTACTTTAGGTACTATTTTTCAATGGGAGTAGGACATACGTAACGACTTATCAATGAAAATATGATATGTGTATTCTTATTGGAAAACACGTCCATATGGAACTGCACCGAAGTTTTGTCTTTAATTAATTGAGTTAAGCTGGCAGCGTACCAAGGTTTGATCTAACAGCAGCCATGTAAGTGTAATTTCTCTTGCCAGTTAATGGGTCACCAGTACGGTAACAATAAGCGAGAAGAGTGGAGGTGTAGCAAGTCACAAAAGAGAAGAGAATCATGACAATAGGACCACCAACCCAACCAAGCTGAGCTATAGCCCAAGCTAAAGAAAGCACCCCAGAACCAATCACAGCAGTTATTATGTGTGAGCTAGCAGTCCATACAGTTCCTGTTTTGTGAAGCATAAAATAAAAAAAAGATGAGTACTGTGAGTGTGACCAATTAACACAAAAGTTCCAACTTGCAAGAAAATGAAGTCAGTTAATTAAGTAGTGAACTTTGGAGCTTAATTGATTACCAGTTCTTTTGGGGCGGCCATCATCATCGAAGCACTTGGAATCTCCTTGTGGAAACACGTCCATGGAGACATCAAGGGATTGGTGATGGTTTCTTCTGTCACCATTGTTAACCATCTTGTTGTTACCAGCTCAAGTTAGCTAGGCTTCAGAGTGAAGAAGATTCAGGTTCTAGCTACTAATATGTACAATCTATCTCAGAGTTTGTGCTCACTGCAGCTGAATAAGATTAGTCAGGAACTTATGATCAATCAATATATAGAAAAAAAATGAAGTTCCTTACATTTTATCAAGTTAATGCAACAAAAAGAAGATGGGTGTTAAGAGATGGATTTAAGGGTAGTTATGTCCCACTAAAGGTGAAGCCACAAGTTGAGAAGTTTGACACACCTAACTCCCCAGAGTCACAAAGAGCAAGGAAAATAAAGAGAAAGTGTGTGTGTGTGTTGGTCTTCAGAGTTCAGAAGAACTGAATTTGAGGGGTTATGCAATAGAAGGAACAAAGGGTGTGTGTGGTATAAATAAGAGGTGAGGTGGGGTGGGGACTTGGGGAGAGAATAGTGTTAGAACTTATGCAAAGATTTTGGTTAATAAGGGCAGGACCACGTGCCACGTGATACAATGTTATACAATGTTATATGTTATAGGATCACTCACATTAACATAATATTATATGGATACAACTAAATTAGAATATGATACTTCAATTAATTTTTATTTTAAATCTTTTTAGTGTTAAAATCTTATGCTAAAATTAAGTTCATAATTCCTAAATTTTGACATAATAAGAGTTCATTTGACGTTGAATCCCTGCCTCACACGCAATGCATCTCTGCATATGTTTGGCGGAACGTTTGAGAATCATGATTGACATGGAAATCACGGTGAATGACAGTTTTGTAAATGTTTTAGCCATAAAAGTGGAAGCTGCTTTGTCTAGCTTCCTAGGCAAAGTCCATCCAATGTGTTTTTGAACTGCCTCACCGCAGTTCCAAACACGTACTCTGTGTTATAGCCTCTGTCGTCGTCATACATTCATTATACACTGCGACTCAAACCGCATGTGGTCACCGGTCACTGTCTAGGTAGAGAAATACTCGCGTCAATTTCGAGTCTATTTGATAAGACACTTCAACGAGTTTATAGCAGATAGCTTATAGTGGATGAGAAAATAGTCCAGTTTAGTAAGTGTATCTGTTACGAGCTTATAGCATTTTTTCACGAGCTTATAGCGTTTTTTCTAGACGCTACTTGAAGTAGTGTTTGAGCTTAAAACTTATAACGTTTCATTTTTCTTTCTACTTTTATCCTTATTATCTTCATTTAATTCTACCTTTATTCTCTTCTCTCTCTTTTATGTAAAATCATTAATGAAGATATCATTTTATGTCATTTTATATTTTTCAGCTAGTTCAACCGCTAATTTTACCAAACACTTTCACAGAAAATAAGCTAGCTTATCCGCTATCACCTACCTCATCCGCAACCCTCTATAAGCTATTCTCTATCAGCTAGCTTATCCGCTAACAGC
This sequence comes from Ammopiptanthus mongolicus, assembly GCA_039655645.1. Lineage (NCBI taxonomy): Eukaryota > Viridiplantae > Streptophyta > Magnoliopsida > Fabales > Fabaceae > Ammopiptanthus > Ammopiptanthus mongolicus. The sequence goes on along the minus strand of CM077348.1, from coordinate 16,126,650 downwards.
TAATTTTACCAAATAGACGCTTCATTAATATATAAATAAATTGTATAGATTAAATTATATCATAAGATAAATATACTTTTTATTTTCCTATTTTGAAATAGATTCACTTTATAAAACTTTTTTTATGCGATAAGAATCTTAACCCCGAATCTATTTTGGCTACTTTCCCACCTCCTCAACTAAGTTTCCATTTTTTCTCTCTAGCTCTCTTTGGTTTCTCCTTATAGTCATTATTAAAGACGAATTGCGAAAGACAAGCTAGATTTGGAGGTAGCTTCTATGGTGTACCGAACATAAATGAGGTGTATAAAACATCCCATTTTTTTACCTATAATAGCAAGTTTTTTTTTTGTTGCAAAAACAGGCCCCTCATATAAATATTTGCAAGATAGTCAAAAGGACCTTTTAACAAAAACCTTAATTCATCATCTTCTCCTTTTCTAACCTAACACAACCTCCCATTTTTTCTCCAACCACTGCTGTCACCACCACACAAAAACAAAAATTAGATTCAGATCAAACCTCCATGACAATCCTCACCTCCATCCAACCAAAATCAAATTTATATCAAACCTCTATGACAAGCTTGAACACCCTGTTGGCACCTAAATTGTACTCTTTAGTGGCGTGGAAGAACAATATCATTATATTGCAATGGAACAAGATATAGGAGAATATCTTGTCCCGATAGATTTGTACACAATTTTTTTTATAAATTATTAAAGGATTTGGATATGCATTTCTTTGTTTTCGGTGACGAAGCAGCCTTATTACGATTAATTATTTTGCTATGCATTTGATAATGTTTTTTGCAGTGGACATAAAAAAGTTTGACAAAAACGTCACTGGAGATTCACCACCATCAAAACCGTCATCATCAACATCCACCTTGTGCTCAAGGTCCAAGCCCTCTGATGAAGCACAAAACCATTGTTGTCGATAACGGCAACAAGATCCAATGCACCGAAATCATTGTCAGCAAGAACAATATCTCTTCCGCCGACAAAGTCGTCAGTGGCATCACCGTCGATCTTGCTACCGAGATCACCGTTCAATCAAAACTCCAACACTTATTTTTCAAATACCATCACATTTTCCATATTACCTGTTGATCCGGTGACAAGTTAAACTCCACTCTTTTTTATGCCAATCAAATGGTCAGGGTAGGATCACAATGAGGGAGCATGGATGCACCTCATTTTAAGGGGTGCATAGTAGAACGACCCAGATTTTTTTGGATTCTTCATGATAGTTTGTGACAGGTAACTGCTGTTACGTTGTCCTTATTACGTTGTCCTTGTGTGTATATTTTAAAAGCATCTTACTAATAGGAACAGGCTCAAATGAATTTATTATATTTATTTTTAAATTATTTAATGGATTAAAATTTTATATATCTTATTTATATTTCATTTAACAATTGTACAAATAAACTCATTTTAAAGACAATTAATTCTTATTACAAGTATCCTTGTTAACAAAACTTTATTAGATTAAGATGTGCCTCTGACTTCCAAAAAATATCCGTGACAGGTTAGAAGTGTTTTATGTGCCGTTTATTTTTTACATTAAGGGGGTGTTTGGTATGAGGGTTTTTTTTGTTCCTGGAAATCATGACTCCATCATTCCGGGGAATGATGATTGCTAGGAATATCAAAAATATATTTTGTAGGTCTTAAACATTCCTAGAGATTTTAGTTGAAAATTTTTTGTTTCATGTTTGGTTAAGTTACAAGTTTCCTCAGAATATCAGTGTAATTCTCTAAAATATCCGTCAGACCCCACCCCGCTTTCACCATCACAAACTGGAAAGACACTGCAACATAGAAAGTGACATTCTTTATTCTAAAGGCTGGGCGTGTTTGCCATTTCAAGGTTTGAAAAAAGTGCATGCATTTGTTGTTTCAATACAAGTAGCGACTCATAGACCTTATCGAATTGTCGGATAAAAGCTTGTTTTTCAAACCCTTCATCCATTATCCCAATTGTTATACAACACAGCCAAGAGATTCCTACTGAAGCCAAGAAGAACGTTCTGGTTTTTTTGAAATAGGCACCGGCAGAACGTGACAATTTTTCTGGACATGACAATTTTTCTATGATACCCACTAGCAGAATTCCAGTTTCGTGAAATAGGCAGAGAATTTCAATGATGGTGGAGAAACGACAGTGGAGAGGCAAAGAAAAGAGTAGAGAGGCAAGAAGGAGAAGAGTGAAGTTAGGTTTTATGGACACAATGGTCTTTTTAAATAATTAAAACTTTCAAGGACCATGCACACTGAGATTCCCACCCTTCCCTATAGGAATGTTTTTGGGGAAAAATAGCCACAAAAAAAAAAAAACATTCATGGGAATGTTAGTTTCGCGAGAATCAGTTTTTTTAAAAAAATATACCAAACGTTGGAAAGTAGGATTCCCAAGTTATGATTCCTGGGAAACTAAAAATAATCCCCCTATCAAACGCTCTTTAAGTGTGTTTTATTTAAGTAATCACGATATTAACAAAAAAGTATTATACAAATAAATCTAATTAGACCTCATAATTACTGACGTCTATTGGTTCAAGTGATAAGGATTTTGGTTTCCCTTAATCAAGATCTCGAATTCGAGTCTTATGAATGAAAAAAAAAAATAGGCGCTGGATGAGTTTTGTCCCCTCAAATGAGTCTTCCCGACTCAACTCAGATTAATCGAAGTTTAATATGATTTCTGGATACGACGAGTTTCAAACCAAATAAGTTAGACCTCATAATTACGGTAATCTCTAATTGGGTGTAAAATTGGTAATTTGATTTTACCTAAAAATAATTGGTGATTGTTTACCAAAACAAAAGTTTACAAAAAAAATTATTGTGATTTAAATCTATATCAATATATCCTCTTAACGAATTTTTTTTCATATATTTCAATGTTGTTAAAATCTCAATCAATTAGATGATGTCATATATATATATATATATATATATATATATATATATATATTAAAATATAATTTTTTTATAAATTATAAAATGCACTACTAATAAAAAATGTAAATAAAATAATCTGAGTACACAAGAATAAAATTTTAAAATCATGATTTAAATGTCAAATCACAAATTATCATACTAATAATTAAGTTTTAAAGGATGTAGTCAAACTAACTATCAATTCACGAATATAAGATAACAATTCATAATCCTAACTAAAAGAATAATACTTATAAATAAGTATATAAATAAGTTTGAAAATCTTGCTTTATTTAGGATTAGGTTTTTTTCTCTTTTTTTAATTTTCATTTGTTTCAGTTTTATTTTTTTATTTTTATCCTTAAATGCATACTGATCCAGACTTCTTCCCCAGAAGTTTCTTTTAAAGTGTTTCAAGGCTAATGCCGACAGTATTTGAAAGCTGATAGTAACCGCATCACAACTTAATTAATGCTTCACAACTCGGCAAAAAAACGCAAATAATCAAAATAAAAAAGTTCAGTCCCAAAATGCTCATCGGTGACAGGGCCGTCCAGCTGCCAAATAAGTAAAGCCCTTACTTTACACTTTAAAAAAAAAATACTTCTATTTATTTAGGCAAATTTTTTTTTAAAAGAAAAAAACTAAAAATCTCTTATTTTCTTTGTTTCTCTGACTTTCTCGTCTTCTTCAGTGTATCTCTCTCTAACTCTGTGCAGCGTATTTTATTATATAAAAAATTTGATTCTTTTTTAAATATATATATTACTTATAAAATAATGTTAATAAAACTAAAATTAATGACTTCCGTATGAAGAAGTTTTATAAAACTAAAATTAATAAAATCTTATTTAAGATCAATAATATCTAAATAAAGATTAAATAAGTTGATTTTATTATCGATTGAAAAAAAAATTTAAATGAAATCAATTATAATATTTTAATAAATGATTTTGGATTTCAAAAAGTTCGAACGATAAACTTTAAATAAAAATATAATAATTTTAATAAGATATTATTATTTGCTTTAAAAGGGTCTCGTCTCAAAGTTTGATTTACTTAAATAGGTGTGGGATCGATCCTAGTCCGTGGGAAATATTTCTGAATCTACTCTTGTTCCCCTATTTGGGAATCGATTTTAGCAATATTGCCGACTTCCCAATTTGCTTTTTTTTAATATTATATTTAAGTATGTTTTGGTGTTTAAATTATGTTTTATGAGTACAAAAATGTAATTAAACTGTGTTTTGTTAGTATAAAATAAATTAATAAATGTATAGTAAAATTATAAATTTATCTTTATACCAACGGAACACAGTTTAATTATATTTTTACACTCATGGACACAATTTAACCATTAAAAAACACAAAATTGTCCTTAACAATTAAAAAAAAAAACATGAAGGGAAGTCTGCCTTTGCATTGCTGACTTTCCAAAGTCATACAAAATGATGAGTGCTTCTATAATTAATTCTCTCGAATGCTCATTTCACTATTTTTTAGGTTTAATTGTATTTTTGGTCCTTCAAGTATTATAATTGTACAATTTTAGTCACTCAAATTTTAATTGTGTCAATTGGGTCCCCCAAGTATTACGATTATGCAATTTTGGTTCCTCATGTTTCAATTGCACCAATTGGGTCCCCCAAATATCATGATTGTACAATTTTGGTCCCCAAGTATCACGATAGTGCAATTTTAACGTCAGTAGCCTACGTGTCCCATGTGGGACTGATTTGACACTTAGTGAGGTCAACTTGACAGCTTACAGGACATTCTTATGTGGAATCATTGATATGTCACACACTTTAATGGTCAAATGTACATCACTAAGTGTTACATAGGAATGACACATAAGCTGCCAAGCTGGCCTCACTAAGTGCCAAATCAGTCCCACATGTACTTTATAGGCTGTTGACGTTAAAAATTGCACTATCGTGATAATTGAGAACCAAAATTGCACAATCGTGATGCCTGGAGGACCCCATTAGCGCAATTGAAACTTGGGGAGCCAAAATTACACAATCGTAATACTTGGGGACTCAATTTGCGCAATTAAAATCTAAAGGACTAAAACTGCACAATCGTGATACTTGAAGGACCAAAAGTGCAATTAAACCTATTTTTTATTATTGTTCAGATACTTTCACCTCCCAACTTAGTTGGCTACTTAGTCGACGACATGAATCGTGAGTGTGTGAATTCAAACTCCCGCAATATACTCAGTCCCTTTCCCATTCTTTTTCCCATCTCCCCCTCCCTTAGGTAAGGACTCTTGTGGGTCAAAATAAAATAAAATAACATAACATACCCATATTTGTCATGTTTTTATTGATTCACATAAAAGTGACATCGATGCCTCCCGTCTTGATCGACGCAGAGAATCCACCATCATGCATCTTAAAATAATTTTTAATATGTCTATTTTCAAATATTTAAAATTTGAAATTAAAATTTTTGCATGCCTTATACTCCTTTGATCATTTTAATTTTCTAACTTCCCCCCTAACCAAAGCTTTCATGGTCGCTTTTTTTTTTTTTCCCTCAAAAAATCAAGGTCTGTCTTCTCCAAAGATTGTTAAAGATGTCACTTAATTTCTGCTCCGTTTACTTTTTTATTCTTCTTTTTCTCTCTTACTTTACCCTATTGCAAATTAAGTGTTTAACCATTTTTTTATTTGGTTCTATTTATTCTTGGTGCTAAAGGTGTATGTTCCACCACTTCCACCCTAGCTAACTCAAACAAGAAGCCACATACACACCCTTTATAAACTAGTTCAGATACATATAGAAAATTCTAATGAGACAAGGAAGTACAGTCACCTGGTCCTTTTTCCGTTCTTGAGTTACTGCATGGTATGCAGTTGCATTGTACCCATATCCTTCAATCTGATTATCAACTTTTGTCATCAATGAAGAAGCTTCAAGAGGCTGTTGCCGCTATTAAACTTTGGTTGTTTATCTGGTTTCTTCCGTAGGCTAATATGAGCTCTGGTGATAGCATATTCGATGGTTTTTTTGGAAGCAATCACTTCTTCTATATTTGTTCTCCTTATCAATGGTGGAGTTTTCAAGAGCATCAGAACTTTGTGGGTTATCAAAGGGTAAGAATTGAAAATGAAGCAACTCATTTAATTCCAGAAAACGATAAGAAAAAAAGGTGTCCGGAGGTATAAATCATTGAAATTGCTATCTACCTTCAAAAGCGAAAGCAAGAATCATCACATCATCTTTGCTGTTTTGAGATTGTGTTACTTGGATGTGGCTAGCCGCAATACTCTCTGAGGCACTAGTGCATGTTATTCGCCTATTTTGCACTCTTTCCCTAAATTAGTAACTAGTTTGTATTAAATCTTTGTGTTTGAGAAAAAGAAATATAGATATTGGAATTTTTTTTAAATAATTTAGGTAATGATCATTGAAAGTAAACATTAAAGCTCTCTTTGGCATGATTAATCTGCTAGCTTATAGCAGATAGATTATAGCGGATGAGATCATAATCTCGTTTGATAAATGTTTTTTCCATTAACTTATAGTGTTTTTTTAATAACTTTTATAGCATTTTTTCCAGACGCTATATCAAATAGCATTTGAACTTATACTTTATAGCCTACTTTATACTAATTTACTTAAATTTCTCCTTTATCCTTTCTTAAATAAATTAACATATTATAATCCTAGTGCTTTCATTTTATGAGTAGGAATGATAATGGGTAGGGTCTGAGTAGGGTACTATAGTATCCGTCCCCATACCCACATTTGAAAAAAATACCCGTACCCGGACCCATACCCGCATGGGTAGCAACTCAAGTATCCTTACCCGTACCCTCTGGGTACCTAAGTACCCATACCTGGACCCATTACCCGCACTTTAACTAAGAAAAAGAGAAAAAATAACACAAAGAACATCAGCGGCTGCTGTTAGTGCTTAGGTCAGTATGTGATTAAGTCTAAAAAGGAAAAAATTGTTAAGAAATCGAAGGTTACATTAATTTTATTTTTAAAATTTGATATATAATTATAATTATATGTATTAATATAAATAAATAAATATATAAATTTATATATGCGGGTGCAGGGCGGGGTGGGTACTAGAGTACTCGTACCCGCACCCATACCCTCACTTGTTTGTCGGTAATTACCCAAACTCGCACCCGTACCCATAAAGCGGGTATTTACCCTACCCATCATGGGTATTTTTTGCAGGTACCTAGCGGGTAAGGTCCAAATTGCCATCCCTATTTATGAGGTCTCACGTTTAAAATAACATATAAACAACTGATAAATAATTTAAACCAACACGTAGGCTGGTCGGACGCATTCAGGAATAGATAAACAGAGTCTGGCATCTTGACTTTTCTCACACATATCAGGAAGGCAATAGGTGTGCGGATTCGCTAGCAAACTGAAGCATTGGGCAAGCTTATGGAACTCACATGGTGGACTCGTCGTTGAGGGAGCTTTCTAGGACAATCTTTGATGAATTTCCGGGGGTGTCTATACCCCGCACACTACAAAAAAAGATGTGTTTAACAATCACCAATTTCAGTCTCTAAATAAGGAAATTGGTCGCTAAAACCATTTAGCGACCACCAAACATTTCTGTTTAGCGGTAATGGTAGTGACTGTTTCCCGTTAGTTTTTTTTATTTTTTCCTAGGCTTTTTATCCCCTCTTGTTATAAAAAAAAAAAAACAAACTCAAGTATTCAAAGTGATATTTATTTTAATATATATATAAATATTTAAAAATATATAAATATGTCCTTTTATGTCATTTTATATTTATCAGCTAGTTCAACTGCTAATTTTATCAAACGCTTCCAATCTAATAAACTAGTTTATCCGCTATTCACTATTAACTAGCTCATCTGCTATCAGTTATAAGCTCTTCCACTAGTTTTTACCAAACTGAGTCTAAAGCGTGCAAATAAATGACCTAAAGTTAATGATTATGTTATCAAATAATCTTGAATCAATTATATAATTCAATATAAAAAAATTGATGTTCAAATATAAAATATATATGATTTTATATAACTAAAAATTATATAATTTATTATAATTTTTTTAAATAAATTTTATCATTTTTTGGGTGAACTTTATTATTTTACTTTAGGTAATCATAGTAATGCTATTTGACATATAGTTTAGTGCATGTTAATTATATTTTCTAATACAAGATGTCTACTATTCTTTACATATAAAAATGAAGAGGTTAAAATTAGGTGATATATATGGTTTGTTTTCTTTTTCAATTTCTCTTCTTTATTAACAACTATAAAACTAGAAATTGTGATCATTTTAATTTCCTATTCTCAAAGTTTGGTGAAGAAAATAATAAAAATACAAAAGGTTATTGTTTTTTCATTTTCTTCAAAAGGTTTTAAGAATAAGAAGCATGAAAAAAATAAGATAATACATTAATTTGTAATTATTAAAAAAAAATTTGACTGGAAAAAATAGAAAACAAACCAAACATCCTCTTAATATCATATGTGTAAATAAATAGAAAATTTGATTTAGACTATCGGTAGTGAGCAGAGTGAGTTCAAATTATGTCTTACAGATAAATGTGTTGATTCGTCTATAGGATAAAAATATAATCGTAAGTGTCGCATAACCAAATAATGTGTAACGAAGAGGATTTGATATAATATTCATGGTTACGGAAATGGATTCCTGCAATCACTTTTTGATTATAGGGAGATTTGAATCATTGATTAAATTTTGTGTAGGATAATTATCTTAATATAAAAATGATGTATGAGATCTTGACCATAGATTACAATGAATGTGTGAATGCGTGAAATTTGTAAATGCAGGGGATCCGGATCCCATGGTTACATAATCTAACATACAATGGAACAATAATTAATTGATTTAGATATATAAGCTTTTAAATGAATTAGGATCCTGAACGCACCAATTTGTTGATTAATTAATATATAATAATAAGAGTTTAATTGTTATGTACTAGCAGTGTAAAATATTTTTATACAGACAATCAATCACTAATCATGATATGCATGAATTTTAAGGTAGTTAAGATAAATGTCAATTTTTTTACTGATGTAATAACTTATGATTGGATGTTTGTGTAAAAATATGTTACACTGTCAGTGTATAATAATTAAACTCTAATAATAATAATAATAATAAATAAATAAATAAAAATAATTGTTATTTGATATTAAAAAAAATTATGATCTCCCTCTCAAGAATTGACGAGATCACTTGTCCAGATGCACGGTTATTGAAGCCGCATATTTCATATTTGGCTGCATAAATTTACTTTAAAAGTAGCATCATGGAGTGTTCAATAGCATAATTTTTTTTTCTAAATCTTAGATAGTAAGTTGTCTATATTGCATGTGGAAAGTTACGAATCATTCCCTGAAACCGTTATCTGGAATCCTTTCACGAGCTTGAATTCTAGCAAAACGTGTCCTTCCGTGGGAATGATAATGATTCGAATGTTTGAGGCTTTGAGCATATTAATTTCCACCCTACAAAGGGAAGAGTGACTCAAAAACCAAGTCCATCTAGATATCTAGAGTATAAAGTTTGTAAAATTTGACATTTGCCACTAATCTAACGTTGTAGATAGATTTTAATATCATGTTAAAATAACATAATTTAATTTCATCTCAAAAGCTAACTGTTAGGGAAGGTTATTTAAATTGTTTTAAATGATTTTTTAGTCATATATATATATATATAGATTAACCAATAAGAGACTTAAATACTTAATACAAATCTCTTATACTTAACGCTAAGGTTATGCTAGGGAGTTTTGAAAGAAATGTAGTAGAGTGAGATGAAGATGTAAATGTATATCACTTTATTGTTTCAAAGTTTAATAAAGAAATTCCAAACCCCCGATTTGGAAGGTATAAAAATTGGGGTTTTGGATGGAAATGTGGGATGGGATGGTTTGGGTTACCATCATAAATCATCTCACTTAATTATTTACTAAACTCTCAAATAATGGGTTAAGTCCTTTTAACCATCTCACTTCATTACTAAAAACCGCATTCCATCCTCCCAAACATAGCCTAAGATTGGACATCTAAATTATGAATTTTTCAAGATCAGACATATATGAATCTCTACGTCTCAAAAGGAATTAGTCACTAGCTATCGATACAGAAAAAAATAAAAATAAAATTCTTAGATCTATGTTCACCCAAGTGCTAACTCAAAAAGAAATTACCCAAATCTAGACGTATCGTCTTACTCTTTTGTTCAACTCAAATTCCTTATAATAGATGTACATGACACATCTTTTTTTTTATACACCAAAGTATATTGAATAGGCGTACAAGGGGTACTCAAACCCATATATAAGAAAGAATAAGGAGACCAACTACTGGAAATGAAAACCTCCAAATTGAACAGTATTTTCTTTACAGAAAACAGCTCCCAAAAATTACACCATAATACCCATTTCATAAGTTCCAAAACAAAACAAAAAAACAGCCCATGTAATAAGCAATGAGTGCCACAAAAACTACCCAAACCGAATGCTATAAAGGACCAGTGCAATCAAAAACAGTAGCACCTGCAACCCAAAAAGAGCTATTCCAAAGAGGAAAAAACATGGATAACAACTTATTCTGTGTACTCATGCAGAGATTTGAGATGAATAAAACCGAGATTGCAAGATTTCCATTCCATATTGCTAATCTTCCACAACTTCAAGCCATCACTCGACCATGACACCAAGGAGGTCGTCACACAAAATAGGCAGCTCAAATTCTAATAGAAAGAGAAGAAACCAGGCCAAAACAAATGCATAATCCTCTTGCTACAACATAGTAACACATAACAGTCCTTGCCATGGAGATAAATCATCATTGATGTAATGCAATCAACCAGGGACTACACCAGGCATTCAAAGAAAGGGGTATTGAGACTAGCCTTTACTAGCTGACTTCACGCATTCCAATGGACAATAGCACCAATCTGAATAGGTAAAAGAAGCCCCAGATTTTATTCTCACCCAATACCATGATCTAATCTTTATAAGATCCACTACACTCAGTACATCCACCCTTTCTTGTTTGAAAATCACATTGTTTCTATGTAGCCAAATGGACCAAATAGTTGTAAACTATGCTACCATCCATAACCTCTAATCTTTTCCCATTTACCAGCCCATAATGATACATAAAATGGGATTTTGCATCAAAAGGTAAGATCACATCAAAACCTAACCATGCATAGATTTTTCCCCAAATTATAAAAGCATACCTGCAATTAAAGATAAGGTGCGAAGCTGTTTCCTGGACCTGCAAACATAAGGGACAGTTTTGTGTTTCTACCAACATATTTCTCCTTGCCAAGTTGCATCTTGTGGGAATCCTATCACGAGAGATATTAGGGGCATTCTGTTTTGAAAACTAAGATTTATGTTTGTAACGAAGACAATGTGTATCTAGCTAGAACAGCAGACAGAAGTTTTGTTTATCAGTTTACAGAGAAGAATCAAGCGCACCTGATATTAGTCGAAAGTTCGTAGGTACACGCAGCTAGAACGTTTGAATATATATATATATATATATATATATATATATATATATATATATATATATATATATATATATGTATGTACAGATCTTTGATTTGAGGTGGGTAGAGAAAGATATAGTTCTCTTCTTCTTTTTTTTATATTATTTCCAAAAGCGTAGAATAAGTGCTTATCTCACTCTCCTTTTAGAATAAGGACATGTTTGGGTGAATGACTTAATTAGGGGCTTATAGGATAAGCGTTTATGTATAAACTATTTTTATAATCAAAGAGAAAATATAGCCAAACTGTTTTCATATAAGTTATAAGCTGATTTCATAACTTATCCTGAACAGCTTATCAATATAAGCTGAAAATAGCTTATGGACATGTCATAAGCTGTTTCCATAAACTCTCCCAAACATTCTGACAAGCGTTTATTCCAGTAGATAAGTTATTTTTAAGCCAATCCAAACAAATCCTAAGTGCTTAATCACGGGATTCAGAACTAGCTAATTATTGTGTCATTACTTTACAATGAACAGAGCAAAATGCCAAGCTTGAAGTAAGTTAAGCCTGATCATTAAAAAAGTTACAGAGGGATCAAAGTGTTATCCAATAATTACTATCCATTTGGTGGTCAGAATAAGGGAGGCATGATAGGATAAACTATCATGTCCTACTTTAATCTGTAGTTTGGTGAACCAACAGGATATGATAAGCTTTAGCTTATCATATCTTGTTACTTAGTTATGATTCTATCCTGAGGGTGGAGCTGGGTTAGAACCAACAGGATAGGATAAAAAAATGTTTTCTCTTTTATTTCTTACCCTTAATATTGTTACTATTTAATTATGGTTTCAAACCTAATTAGTCAACCTTATTACTAATTAAAATATGTGATTTAATTAGCAATTTTTATAAAAAGTGACAAAAATTTAATTTTTTATAATTTAAAAAATGGACTAATGTATAATTAAAAAGTCAAAAATATATATTATCAAATATTTTTTAATTTAAATGTATAAAAAAACCACATAATACTAAATTTTATTTTTGAAAAAAAAAAGTAATTTTGATATAAGGGAAATTTTATTATTTGTAGATATTTTATATATATCATATCCTATTATTATCTGATACGCATCAAACATCAGACAGAATAAGAGCTTATCATGCTCATATCCTATCCTATCCTTATCCAGCTCGCATATCCTATCCGTCCTTATCATATCCTGATCACCAAACGAGCCCAAGAGTCTTTTGAGGAGTTTCTGGAGTGGAAGTATATATCATTTTCCATCATCAACAAGACATTTAAATTGCAAACTATAAAAGAAAATCTGGATACCACTTTTTTATCTGAAGCCGACCTTTAGGTAATTACGCTTTCTAGCAAAGTTTTGCCAATTTTAGTGCCCTTCACGCTTTTTACCTAAATATTTTTTAAACGTTTTTAACTTTTAACTAATCCCTGTTTGTCACTCAAATTAATATCTTCACCATCATAGCTAGATATATCTGGTTTACAATGCCTTGTAGTTTTCAAAGTACCTACAATTTACTGCTTCCAGCTTCACTTTTATACATCAAAGGGATTATTAATCTTCAAAGTTGATCTACAGAGAAAATGAGGCGATAAGTGATAAAGGAAGGTCTGTTTTGAAAACTAAGATTTATGTTTGTAACGAAAACAATGTGTATCTAGCTAGAATAGCATACCGAAGTTTTGTTTATCAGTTTACAGAGAAGAATCAAATGCACCTGATATTAGTCGAAAGTTCTTACGTACACGCAACTAGAACGTTTGAATATATATTTATGTACAGATCTTTGATTTGAGGTGGGTAGAGAAAGATATAGTTCTCTTCTTCTTTTTTTATATTATTTCCAAAAGCGTAGAATAAGTGTTTATCTCACTCTCCTTTTAGAATAAGTGCTTATGAATAAAAAAAATAAAGGATTAAATAAGTTTAGATCTATGCAAATAAAAGTTGTTTTGATTTTCGTCTCTACAAAAAAAATGACATTAACCAGTGATGTGGTGTGTCACATTAACAATGACAGGCAATTACTTAAATGCCTTAAATAAATTTCAAATCCCTACTAGTAGGGTTGTTGTTTTGATTTTCGTCCTTAGGAAATATTTTTAACGGTTTTCGTCCTTGCAAAGTAAAAATATTTCGTTAATGCCCCTAATATCTCTCTTTTCTTCTTCAATTAAGAATGTGACACCTTCATCAAGACATAAAACCACACACATTAAAATTTGATTTTTCCTTCTTTCACTATCTAATTTCATTTGCAGCTGCTTCAGTATCTTCCTTTCCAAGTCATCAACAATTACTACTTTCATATCCATGGGATCCATGCACCTCATTATTATCCTCTAAAGTTGGAGAATTGTCTAACACCAGACCATCAGCTCGCTCAAAAAAAAATCGATTGTGCTTCAACTATGAAAAAAAATGGGATGAAGAGTTAGATCAATTAACTCCATTACGCTTCATTTAGGGCAGCAATGGGGAAACGAAATTGATTTACCTTCCAATAAGAGTAAGTCTAAACTAGTCTTCCAAGGTTCTTCTTGTTCCAAGATGTCATCAGCTTCAACTTATCTCCACCCACAAACTTATATACATTTTGCGTTTTAGAGCTTGACCCAAAGGATCTCTGGGTGACACCCATGTCAAATGATGGCTTCTTTTGGTCAAAAGGGTATCATGTGCCGATATAGATTGTGGTCGAACGGATTGGTAAACAGTTGTGGCAAGTATGGTGCCGGTCACAGGGCCGGCCCAACACCCATTGAGGCCTAAAGCAAACTTTATGGTGAGGCCTTTTTAAAAAATTAATCCAATAATTTTTTCATACAAAATTAATTATTTTGTGCACAATGAGGATTTGATCCCTGGACCTTCAACCTAATGGTAAGTTTTTATACCAAATGGGCTAACTTATATTTGTTGATATATTATACATATCAGAAAGTTAATATATAAAAACACAAAGTGGGCCTTTTTTTTAAAGAAAAAATTATTTTATTTTGAGAGGCCTAAAGCAAGGACTTCACTTGTTTTATCCTTGGGCCGGGCCTGGCCGGTCATGGTGCTACCTCTTGATAAATGGTGGTCACGACTTAACTAAAGAAGGGAGACGTTGACCAAATTTTTTTACTTTCCAAAAATAAAAACCATTAACTTGAAAAAAAAAATTAGTATAAAGAGGTATATCAAATACAAACGGTTCTATTTACACAAAGATAGCCTTAGGGATGATTGATGTATAACCCAAATCGAAGGTTTACCTAACCAGAATGCCAAGTTAGCGATTCAATTGTATATCAATTGTATATCAAGTGATTGAATTAAAAAAACTTGGATAAAAATAAAATAATTTTTAAAAGATATTATATGAATAATTTTATTTCATACAAAAATATAATAATAATATTTTAGTTGAATAGTACTATAAATTAAAAAAAATTGAGTTTTATTCTATAAGAATATGTGGTCTAATGGTAGAGTACATTTGGTCACAAGTATCTTCTTCTTGTGTTTAACCCTACAAGTCAAAGGTCAGTCTACCAGGATTAGCGGTTGGACCGATCAATTCAGTTCGCTTCATACAACAATATAATATTAGGGGCTAATTTTTATTTTTTGGTCTTAGACACGCGATATACGAAATTTTTTTTGGACTCGCGATATACGAAATGTTGAGGGAGTAAAGTTCTCTCAGCGTCTATTTTTTTAATTCACAAAACTCAAACCCGAGATTTTACTTAAGGGGAACCAAACTCCTTGTTACTTAGACTAACAAGCGTTGGTTAGATAATTCTTCTAACAAAAAAATAATTCTTAGAGGTAATTGAGATTCATGGGAAAAAATATTAGGTAATCCAAGCGTTAGCTCCCCAATTAGTAGTAAACATATAGTTATTAAGTACTAAAAGTTATAAAGATCTTGATAACGAGTGTTTTAAGGGTACTGATTAAGAAATCAACAAAAAAAAATTGTATTAAGAAACTAAGTATAACATTTTTCCATACGTTAAATACACAATTTTTCCATACTAATTTTTCTTTTCTTATTCCTTCAACAGTGCCCTCATAGTATTCTCCCAAGTTATAATTATTAACCAAGACATAACTCTATTTTTCTTATAATAAAGACCCAAATTGGTCCTCGACAAAAACCCACAGTGATATTTTGGTCCCTGAGAAATGAAAAATACTAATTTGGTCCGCAAGAATGTGAAATAGGAATCAAAATAGTCCCTGACAAGGACTAAAACGTTCCTAAAAATTATCCTAAAAAGGAGCAATTTGACCCGTATTTTACATTTTTGATGACCAAATTGGTATTTTTCATTTCTCAGGGATCAAAATGTTATCGTGATTTTTTATCAATGACCAATTTTTACCTTTACTCTTTTTCTTATTGTCGCAGCACAAAATCCTCCAATAATCCTCCAATGATGATGTGGTGTATGGCTGAGGAGATTTGCAATGGCCACGTGAGGCATCAAGAACACGAAGGCTATCAAGCGCCTTCAATGTGCCCCAGACGGCATACAAGTCCAACCATGTTGGGCGTTGTTGACCTCCTATAAAACCAATGGATCTATGGAAAATGTTCTAAGTACATTGTTTAAAAAATTCATATCCATAGATAGAAAAATTTTATTGAAAAATATAATTTTTTATTGCTTAATATATAAAATACATCACTTTTCATACAAAATTTCTATGTTTGCTTCCTTAACCAATATACCCTTAAGACACTGGTTAACATTTGAAAAACCCAATATTCATTAATTTTCCCCCTCTTTAACACAAAAATGGTGGCAATTATACAAGTGATCGCCCTATTAGTGTTAGGAATTAAGGGTTTGTGTATAAAAGAACGTTACTACAATTGTGAGGAATTAGCCTGAGTTAGGCCGTTTGTTCAAATTCTATTCTATGTAATATCAAGGAAGGTTACTTTTTTATTTGATTTATTTATTTTTGTGTGGGACAATATGTTTAGTTACTAGTTAGCAAATGATATACTTGTTCATGCTCTGAATAAAGAATCCTCAATATAAGCAACCGAGGATATTTTGGATAAAGAAGAAATAAACAACACTTACAATTTCTAAAACATCCACCGAGATTCTAGAGAAAATTGAGATTCCAATTCCCATAAAAGGTTAGCATTTGATATGCTTCATTTATAGAACAGGAGGGAATCCTTCATATGGAATTCTCGTCCACAGGGCAATGGTTAAACCATAGTAGAACATCAGTTCCACCAGCACATCTCAATGACATTTGTGTCTAATGTTCGATCTGTGACAACACGTGACACATCTTCCAGCAATGCGTTCAACAGGAAATGGACCCTCTTCATCATTGAGAGAAAGTAGCTATGTCAAACTATGATATCCAACCAATAATTGGACTATCACCATGAATTCCTCTGCTCAATTCATGAAAAATTCTTGAGGTATTGAAGGAGGGCAGTACTTCTTCGCCACATATTTATACTGTAACAAAAATGAGGTATCAGGAGAAAGTAAGCAAACTGATTACAAGGGAAAAACAACTCTTAGCAATTATGTGTGTGTACTTATATAGAAAAGGCTGGGATTATAGAGTTCTGTATATTAGGGAACTTTCTTACCTTGTGCTGACTGTATTTCTCTCGGATTGCAGGTAAATTAGAATTAAGGTTGTTGATACAAAGATGATGGAGATCCTTTACACATTCACACAAATCAGAAGGTCGGTAGAGCGTGTAATGCTGTAAAGTGGAATTCTGTAGCAAAAAATAGAAATAGTAAAGTCATGCAGTCATAGGAAAAACATTTCCTTAATACTGGTGTACATGGCACATAAATTATTTTGGATAGCAGCATACCCATGGTTTCTTTGAAGGGAAAAGTATAAATTTGGCCAGGAAAATTGCAGAAGCTGCTATAAGTGATGGTGCATAAGAAAGCATACTGTACTCCAACAGAGACAATTCGGCAATATAGTTGGTCAAACACTCCAGTTGCAGTGAAGTGACCTGAGAAATGGAAAGGTACAACCACCAAAAAGGGCCAATATCTTAGTAAATGAAAGTAAACACTACAGATGCCAGTATCTTCGTGCTTAAGAGCAATTATATTATGTTTCTTTTGACTAATGTGTTTGAGAAAGCTGGAAAAAAAAGATTATGCTGATAATCGATTTATGAATAATCGATTATTATGATAATCGATTATAATCAGAATCTATTTTTGTTTGGATCTGTTTGCTGAAAAGCGATTTCAAGATAATCTTTTTTGTTTGGATAGTCTAAAAAATCATACATATTACGAAAAAGGGTATGAAATTATTTGTATAATTTAATAATATTTATTTGGAAGTTAGTTTTGTATAGTTTTGAGAATGAGAAATAATCAAATCATAACAATCTTAAGCTAAAACAAATTAGATGACATAAAACAGCTTTTTTAAAAAAAGCTTTTTTATTAATTTAAGCTATTTGCCAAACATGATAGATTATATATGAAACAGCTTTTTAGCCAAAAAACAGCTGAAATGGAAAAAATCTAGTTAGAGTCAATAATCATATATATATATATATATATATATATATATATATGCAATTGTTAGCGAAGTGTAATCAAAATGATCTTACATTATTTGAACATTTCCTTTGACAGAGAGAATATGCATAAACCATATAAGAGCAGCTATAGCGAGAAAGATACCTCGTTGACATCTTGAGCTGCACGAATAAATCGTCTGAAATCGATGATAAAAAAAAGTGAGTATTAGGGCAGTTTAACTTCAAATGGTTTAACTACCTATTAACACGTTGTTGGGGCTGTAATTTTGAACCTCATAAATTTTTCAAATCATATAAACAATATAGTGCCTAACTATCTATTACCTTAAGAAACATTTAATTGTTGGGGCTGTCATTTCAAACTTAAGATAATTCAAGACGGCAGATTCCATTTGCAAAACCTGCATCAAATGACTTAGCTGAGATTTGCTCACTTTAAGTCATAGGAAGAAGCATCTTGAAACTTCAAAATTTAGCCTAGTAATTAAACCCAAACCTCTTCTTTGAAGTATGTGTTATCAGTTATATAACAAAATTCCTCCACCTGAGGTGCACAAATCTCTTCATATTTACTGCCAACAAGACCAAAAAACCAAAATTACTGCGTGTCTATATGTCATTGCTAGAGGGAAAAATAAAGTAGAAACTCCATCAATCAGAAAACATGATAGGGGAATTATGCTTTCTTACGAGGCAATCATCATGCAGGCAACCCCAAGTAATTGCAACCTTTGCCTGTTCATAGCATTCCCTGAAAGATACCTATCTATGTAATTCACTGTCAAATACAATGTATCAGGGACAAGCCGATACTCCTCTGCCACCTGAAGTTGGAAAATAGAAGGTTAGCATATACACAAAGAGTTGTGTTGTGATAGTGAGCTCTAATTTGAGTTATAACGTTTCAAAGAATAATGTATTAGCCCGAAGCTCTTCATTTGCATGATAACAAGATCAATATTTTTTTAACTCACAACTTGGGCCTAATATATAACACTAATAATATCCACAAATATTACCTCCACAAGCCAGTCAATTAATATAGCACGCATGCTGACATTTATGTCCTTCTGAATTGTATCCATGAAGTCTGTAGAAGGCCTTTTTTTTGCCTATGTTTCCAGAAATTGGAAGAACACCAAAGATAAGAATATTTATAATAAATCATTATTATTTGGATAGCAAGCAAATATTTGGCATGTTTTACTGATGATGAAAAACTAAAAATAAATCATTATATTCGACATAGAAAGTAAAAACAGAACATAAGTTATTATCTTAACAGGGAAAATGATGATCAACCTCAGATGCACGGAGGTGTTTGTAGATATCACAAGCATAGGTTGCACAAAGCTGCGGATCCATGTAATTATTATCGACATTGACAATTTTATCCTCCCTTTCCAACTCGACAATTATGTCTCTGCCACAGATGTTACCTGCAAGCAAATCAACAGCACTACATTAGAAGGCCTATAGAAATAAAATACTATAACTCACTACCAATAAGATAAAGAAGATATCATAGCCAAAAATTTGATTTGCCAAAACATTTTTATTCACGTTTGACTATATAATTTGAACTTAAAAAGTTTTTTTTTTTTTTTTTTGAGTAAAGGCCCAAACTGATACTCCAAAAAAATACAATTACATTTTGATCCTGAAAAATGGAAAATACCAATTTAATCCTCAAAAATATAAAATGCGGGTCAAAATGATTTTTGATAGGGGTTAAAGTATCCCTAAAATTATCCTAAAACGGACTTATTTGATCCGTATTTTATCTTCTACGGTCAAATTGGTATTTTCATTTATTACCAACTAAAATGTGACCATGTTTTTTTTTTTGTGAAGGTCCAATTTACTCAAGTTTTTTTTCAACAGAAGTGTTGCCAATGAGACTAGCTTTATGGACAAGAATATGAAACCTGATGATTCTGTAGTATCAGTGATGTTGAGATTACTGAAAGTCTTTCTCTGAATTGAATCAACAGCTGAAATATCAGTGTTATCGATATATTCAACATCGGGACTCTTGATAGAATCACAAGAAGACACAGTGTCATCCATAGAAACGGACATCCCATCTGATTTACTGGGAGAAACATCCATGCTGGTTGGAACAGGCACAGTGAGAGTGGCAACTGTAGGAGCACTAGCAGCAACAGCAGAAGCATCATTCCTTTGCGGGAAAGAAGTAACAACCTTAGGAAAATCAACTTCGCTTGATTTAACATGCTGCAATGACGGCAATTTATTCTCAATTGCTGAGGAAGTGGTGCATGCAGGAAGAGGAGGCTCTTTCTTGGTCTTGGCAATCTTAGTTGAACATGGCACCTTCCAATACAAAACTCAGCTAATTTAGGCAAAGTATGAGGTATTCCATATTTCAAATACAAATGTCAGTGTGTTGAAGAAATTATAAAGTTAGCTAGTTTATAACCAAAGATAAAACCTGAGCAAACTACTAACTTAAAACATTTCCAAAGAAGTTGTTTAAAAATTAAGAATTGTCCTTATACGGTAGCACCGTCCGAACTTCAATGATATAACATCTAGTTGTAACTTGATAGCAAGGTTGGTTCTTACAGAAGCGCTCACTTTTTATTGTTGCATAATTATTTACAGTAGTATAAAGTAAAAAGTGTTGATATAACATAATGAAGTTCATAAATAAAGGAGTTAAGATGAGAAAGAAGAATGTTTGTAATCTATATTGAGAAATTTGAAGCAAGAGCAGAAAATGAAACGTGGCCTTGGGCTTTTAAATTTGAAATTGTTCAAACAAACTATAGCTGCAAGCAATATATTTTTGTAAAGCAATTCATAAAAAGTGAATACCGAAGTAGAGTTGCGGGAAGAAATGCGAGGTACATTGCTCTTGTGATTGGTGAGATTGGTGAGAGGTGCTCGCTTCTTAGCCATGTGTGGTGGAACTACCATGACCTTCGCTACATTCTCCGACGAAGACGACGATGCATGTCGTTTCGCGAAAGACGACGCCGTGGAGGAACTAAACGACGAACGACGATTCTGGTTCGACATTTTAAAAGTTTAGTTTAGTAGTGTGTAGTGTGTGCGTTTCGGAGAGAGAGATATATAAGAGGAGGGTGCTTTTGTACGCTGCGTGATGAGAGTGTTTGCATAAGAGTAGAGAGTTTGGAGCGGGGAAACGGGTTGATTTGAAATAGGAAGAGATCTGGGCCGTTGATTCGGCTCGGTATTCGTTAGGACTTTGGAGCGGGGGCGAATGTGCGGGCCCCACCAACTTCCAACGTTTTCAAATTCAAATTGTATCTGACACCAATTTCACAATGTATGGCACACAATTACGTGACAAATCCTCATAGTATTTATTTTTTATGGATTTCATTGTAATATATCATTCAATCTAATTTTGAATTTGATTTTGTACTAAAAAAATGTGGATTGGATTTAAATTTTGGGGTGTGGCTTTAGAAATTGATGCAACTTTAAATAATTATATGTTTAATAATATGATAATATATACTGTTTATCAATTATTTCAATACTTTCTTTAAACTTTGAGACTTTCCAAATTAATCTTCACTCTTTTTTTGGTATAAAATAATCTTCTCTCCAATCAAGTACAAAATAAGATTAGAACTAAAAAAAATTAAATGTCATACTACCATTAAAAGTAGGATTCTATTAGTATGCATGGATAAAAAGATTTTTTATATAGTAAATAATTGATATATCATTAATAATATCTGACTCTTATAATAATCTTCTAAAAAATGTTATACATAAGATGATTTATGATTAGTTAATAGATTAAAAAATTTATACCAACAATATATAATATATCAAAAAAAATTGATCAATATAATATATCAAAATTAAACTCTATAAGTGAATGAAAACATTTGACACAGATAATCTTTACCCAATAATAAAGAATGTGCTGTTTAAGTGTGTGTTTGGATCAGCGGTAGAAATTTGATTATTTCAATAATCGATTATAATAGAATCAGTTTTTTGTTTGGATGTGTTTGCCGAAAATCAATTATAAGATAATCTATTTAGTTTGGATTGTATAAAAAAATCACTTATATGTAGTAAATTACTAAAAAAGGTATGAAGTTATTTGTATAATTTAATAATATTTGTTTGATGTTAGTTTTTGTATGGCTAAAATAGAAAGAATGTTATTATTTTTAAAATAATCTAACAGCTTTTTAAATAAATTTCAAACTTTTAGCTTCTCTAAAAATAGATTTTTTTTTATAAAAACAGCTGTTTTAAAATTTAATTATTTTATTCAAATATATAAATTTCTATTAAAAAATAATTTTTATCATGAAAAACAGCCGTTAGATAAAAATTACCCTCTTGGAGTGTTCTCAAAGTAACCTTGCTCTTACCACAAATGGACAATAACTTGAGTGATATGGTGTAAAAATTTGGATTATATCAATTAATCGTTTCACTATATAATAATATTTCTTTTTTTAGAGCATGCATTCGAGGTGCCATCTAGGAGTCAATTGACGTTTTCGTCCTATACAGTTTCCCCTGATGCTATTGGTCTGTTACAGCGTGGAAAGTGACGGCCCTGAAATCCGAGGTTAGAGTTTGAATTTGAATTCGAACGGTCACTGGATCTGTCGTGACCAAATGCAACCAGCGCGTCAGTCACACACAAATTATAATGGATCTTCCAAAATCTGTAATTTTTCTTATTTCAAGAAATAATCTTTTCATCAAAAAATTATTTTCTATTATATGCTTATAACAATATTTTAAAAATCGATCCAACCGAAAGATCGAAAAAAAAAGTTGTTCAAGGTTTAACTGATAGTAGAATCGGTATATATATATTATACACATTAATAAAAAAATCAATCAATAAGTCAAAGAAAAATACAACTTTTAAGATTCAAGATAATTCGGAACATTTAAGTTAGAAACATGTTAATTTTGCTAAGATCATATGTCCTAATTGACTAAGATAGTTAACTAAAGATGCATATTTAGTGGATTCTAATCACTCAAGCCTTGAAGCCGTTACACAAATCGGACCAAATTTTAAAAGTGCGTTCCATTTTTTTAAAAAAAAAAAAATTAACACAATTCGGTCTCTAAAATCGTTTTTACATTGGTTTAACCGATTTTATGTTGGTTGAACCAGGTTTTGGTTGACTTTGCATGGTCACACCACTTTTCCGATTCTCTAATCCAACCAAAACCAGAGAGGGCACCGATCAACGGTCGAACCAGTTTTTAAAATACTGGCTTAGAGTTTGTGTGTGTTTGGTGGCAAGTTGGATATGAGGCGGACAGAGACGGATCAGAACCCTGAGTTAGTGGGGACAATCTAATTTTAAAAAAATTATTAATAATTATTGCTCACTTGATGATCATTTTCTCTTCAAAATATTGTTCAATGCAAATTGTTCCTCACTTGATGAAAATTTCCTCTTAAAAAATCTTTCCATTATACCCCATAAATAAAAAAAAATTAATTTTTGGTGAATTCTCTGGTACCCAGAAAATGGAAGGGTAAAAGTTTATCCTACTAAGGTGGCTCAATCAGATGGTGAGAATCATTAGATATGACCCACTAACTTGATTCATTTAATTGATGTGACAAATTCTGATTGGACAGTGTAACTTTTACTCTTCCATTTTCTGGATACCAGAGAATTCACCTTAATTTTTATGTACTGTCAGTGTAAAAGATTTTAACAAGGACTCTTATTATATCTTGACAAATCAACATTATTATTATTTCTTTTTCTTAATTATTAAAATAAAAACACACATGTTACATATGTCGAAATGTTAGTGGATATTAGTATAAATTTTTTTACATTGATAGTTTATACTAATTTAATCAATTAAAAAAACATTTAATATGTTTAATTTTATGTCTAACCAATTAGTTTGATGAAATAACACAATTATCACAAAATCCTCAAATTTGGACATATCAAAACTCTAACCTATCAATATTTCTAATGGTTAGAAGGCAATGACATAAGTACAATTATTTTAAATATGGGGGACAAACTAAAATCTATAAGGTATTAATTTTTTTTAAGAAAATGAGTGGGTGCACTTGCCTATACTAGTGGCAATGTGCGTCCGTCCCTGGACGCGAACGTGATTTTACCGAAGTGGCGTGATTTTACCGAAGCAAGTATGTTATAGCTTTTACCTTGAAAACTTAAAAAATTACAGCATTCACATTGGAGACGCGATTTGAAGAATGGATAGGTGGAACTAAACATACTCTATAATAGTGTTCGCGGATCGGTTCGGTTCGGTTTTGAGCATAAAAACCATCCGATCCAAAGAGTAAAATATCATGCGGTTCGATTCGGTTCGGTTTGTTTCTTTAAAAAAATCCGAACCGATCCGATCCAATTAAATGCGGTTTGGATCGATTCGGTTAGTTCGGTTTGGTAAAAATAAACATGGTCAATTAAATGTGGTTTGCCCTCTTTCCACTCTTTTAATTTATTTCATACTACAAGGGCACAAAGCCATAAATCAAGCAAACAGTGCGTCTTTTGTTGAAGACAATAATCTTACTACTTAGCCAAATATTTGTACATACAAACACGTTCTATATCAAGCAATAAGTATTTCAGAAAAACTGAATTCTATATATTTGATTCTTTTGAAAATGAAAAGTTACTAAGTTACACCTAAAGAGTAAAGATGGTCCAAAAAGAAAGTTTTAGACTACAGTGAGTGACCAGTGATATGTCGTGTGCGTGGGTAGTAAACGTAAAGCGCAATGTTATATTACATGAATCGGTTCGGTTGCGGTTCGGTTCGGTTTCAGAAAAGCAAACCGCGAACCGAACCGAACCGATCGGTTCTCATCAAATATCATCCAAAAAAATCCAAACCGAGTCGGTTTTTATCGGTTTTCGGTTAATTTGGATCGGTTTGCGGTTTTGTAGCGGTTCGGTTTGGATCTGAACACCCCTACTCTATATTTGGTGCAGATTAAGTTCGCAGTACATACTCCCTCCAGTCCTTATTATAAATAAAAAAAATTTAAAATTTTTGATTTAATATATAAGTAAATTTCAACTACTTATATCCTATTTAATGACATTGTTCCTAAAATATCCTTTATTTAATACCAATTTTGTTTTTCAATAACTCAATGTGGGATGCATTTAATAAAAATTGAAGTTTTATATGAAGATGACTTTAGGTAATACCCTTAATTTTTTAACAACATTAAATGAGATTAACCAACTTCCTTAATATGTGTGTTTCATTTAAGTTTTGCTTATAATAGAGACCGGAGTAGTAGCTTTTATTTTTCAGGCAAAATAGGTTGATTGGTCCGTACGTTTATTTAAATTTTCACATCGGTCTCATAAGTTTTATTTTTTTCAAATTGATCCTACACGTTATGTTTCATTTTCACGTTAGTCCTTTTCATCAATTTCGACCTTACGGCATCAGATTAAAAATTATGTGTCGCACTAATATCACAACCACGTCAAGTCAAATCTGACGGTGTTATGTTGAAATTGACGGAAATGACTAATGTGAAAACGGAATATAACATGTAGGACCAATCAACTTATTTTGCCTATTTTTCACTAACTTGTTTAAATTTTATAAAAGAAATTATTTTTATGGAGAAAAAAATGAATTTTAGAGAAGTTAGATATTTGAAACTTATTTTAAAGAAACTATTAGATTATTTACGAAACCAAACCATTTTTTCCATTTTATCCATGCTAAACTAACTATCAAACAAATATTATTAAACTATACAAATAATTTCATTCATTCTTTTTGTAATTTACTATATAAAAGAGATTTTTTTACACAATTCAAACAAAACAGATGATCATAAAATCGCTTTCCAACAAACACATACAAGTGTAAAACTTATTCCATTATAATCGATTATTGCGATAATCAATTATACATATAATAGATTATTGAAATAATTAATTTTTTGCAACTAGTCCAAACACACATATTTAAGCGAAGGCAAAAAAAAATTAGGATTTAATTGTTGTTCATTGTGATGGTAAAGATTTTTCACATCATTGAAAATATTTGCTTCTTATCATAATCACCTTAAAACTCACACGTAAAATGATTTGTAATTGGTTGATAGTGCAAAGAAATTTACACTAACAATATTCTATCAAAATTAAACTTTTATTAAAGAGTTTAATTTTGATACACGATCGGTATAAAGTTTTTTACCCTGCCAACCAATCACAAATTATGATATGATGGCTTTTAAAGTAGTTGAGTTAAGAATCAAACATTTTTAACTATGTGACAATTTAAGATTAATTAACAATGTAAAAAAATCTTTGCACTCATTATGCATATCGATTAAATTCTTTTTTTACACACGTAAAATTGAAATCAATACAAAATCATAATTTAAGAATTATTTAATTGATATGCATTGTCAGTGTAAAGATTTTCTACACTGACACCAATTATAAATTGACACATTATTAAAATGTTTGACTATTATTATAACTATCTTAAAGGTTACATATAAGATGATTTGTGATTCGTTGATAATGCAATTTTTTTTTTCAAGTGTATCAAAATTAAGTTCATTTAAAAGACTAAATCCTTTAACTAAAATGAACCGTTAATCCAAAATTTGCAATTTGTTGTAGTGTACCAAGGGTATTGTGATGACCATGAAAATTAAATCAAACAATGTGATTGGAATTGTAAACGCACATGGAAAGTGTGAATTTTTTTTAGACCTTACAACGCATATTCAAGTGTCGAACATAGTTCATGTGAAATTACGACACCATTAACTTAAGGGTATGCTAAATATACAAAAACAAGTGATGATTGTGAGACTATTTTTACAAAAGTGACCTTCCCCAGTTAGGGGAAGGCCTTAGGGACCCAAAAATAATGTTGAGTTTTGCAAATTTTCAAGTGGTTAAAATAGAGGAGTATGGGGGCATACGGGATTTGCAAATGAGAAGGAAGAAAATAAAAGGAATAGAGAGAAAAAAGGGAGGAAGTGGTGGAAAGAGAGTTAGGGCAAGCTTTTCACCCTCTTCATCATCTTCACTTCATGGGTAAGCATTCCTACTCCATCATCTTCTTCATCTTTTTGTCCACCGTCTCTTTCCCCAAAACCCTTCTTCTTCCTCCATTTTCGTGTAATGTGGGAACTTCGTTCGTGTAACGGTTAGATTGTTAAATTCATATTTATAAAAAATTATTGAGCAGAGTAAGTATTCAATACTTACTTTTGGAGTTACCGTTTATTCACGTCAGTACGTCACCATATAAATTTTTTTATTTTTATTTCATCTCATGTATAGGATTTATCAACAGACACCGTATATAACCCTAGGAAGCGATCTTTGAGCCTTGTAGAGCCAATCCATACATGACATCAGAACAAGATATCTACCCCACTCCCCGCCTTTTCTGGCCACTCCATTTGAGAACCAATTAGGGATAACAGCTCCCACACCATCAATATCCCATAGGTCTCGCCACCACAGACGAGTTATTTTTGCACCTCCTCCCATTTTGTAAACCTTGAAATTATCATATATGTTTTCCACAATGTTGTAAAAAGTAGCATCCTTATCAACCAACAACCACTATTTCCAAATCCCTAAGAGGTTTAGATTGAATAAATTCATATCCTTCACTCTCAATATTCCTAGATTGACATACATTATGCCACTTGACCCAACACTACAAGAATTCGCGCCATTACTGATGTCTTATTTCCGATGGCCAAAAGGCAGTCGGAAAATTAGTCATTTCCAACGGCAAAGCCTGTCGGTAATAAGCAAGTGAGTTATTTTTCACATTACCGACGGGTTGACCATCGGTAATGAAAAAAGACAACTATCGATGGCATGCCGTTGGAAACTCCCGTCAGTAACTTTGACTCAAATTTGTGCCAAATATATCCCGCGCACTTTCCGACGGTCAGCCCGTCGGTAGCTGTCTTTTTTCATTATCGACGGTCAACCCGTCGGTAAACGACTGTTCGTGTTACAGGACGCAACGACTCTTTAATGGGTACCGACGGCTTGGGCCGTCGATAATTCCGTCAGTAGTTGATTCACTTAATTTCCGACGGCTTAGGCTGTCGATAACTTTGGCATATACGCGTTCTCCGCTTTCCCTCCCCCTCACTCTCTGCAACTCACTCAGTTTTCCCTCCTCCTCACTCTCTGCTCAGTCTCGGGCGGCCCTCCTCAGGTAACCCTCTTCTCCCCTTTTTCCCTCCTTCTCCCCTCTTCCCTCTTTCTCCCTCTTCCCTCCCCCTCTCCATGTTCTCCCCAACTCACCCAACACATTTTTCAGTCTCTGCAAGTTTGCACCAGCGGCAGCGACCCGAACCACCGCACGGCCACCCACAACAACCACACCCCAACCACCGCACCAGCAACAGGTAACATCTTCCCTCCTTTTCCCTTTTTTCTTAGTATTTCTATTGTGCCTAAATGGGTTTTCAGATTTGTTCTTGAAATTTGTTGTTCAAATTTAATCTTAAAATGTGTTTTCTTAGAATTTCTGTGCATGATTATTGGACTGATATAGGGCAAATTTAGTATAGATTTCTGTTGTGGATTTTTTTGGCTGAAGATTTCTGTTGTGGAGTAGATATTGGGCAAATGTGTTTTTGCTTGATATTAGACAAATTTGTATAGCTGCTTGTTATTATGTTGTGTTTCATTTTGGGTATAAAAATGGAGGGTGTGTTGTTTTGCTTATGGTTGTGGCAATTGATCATGAACTTAATCAGAGTTGCCTCTTTAGCTAGAAAAATAAAATCTAGAACTGTCAATTTGAAATTGATTAGATATTGTGGTTGAGTGTTGCTCCATTGATTAAATTGGTACTTGAAAATTAAACTTAATAAATAAAATATCAAATTTTGGTAGCACATATAATTGGTTATAAATCTCATAACACTGAAAAAATTATCAATAAAAGTCATTGTTGTTCTGTGTGCTGACACTGAAGAGAAATTTGTTTTATTGGATGCCGAAAGTATAGATGTCGAAACGGCTGTTGCTTCGTCCACCGTGTGACTTTTTGGACTTAAAACAAAAATCTAATAAATAAAATTTGAAAGTTAAATAATAAATAATAAAAATAGTTAATAATAAATTACACTAATAAGTAAATGACAAAATAAGTCAATAACAAATGATACCAATAAGTAAATAACAAAATAAGTCAATAACAAATTACACCAACAAGTTAATAATATTTAAATCATCAAATAAAAATATTAAATAATTAAAATTAAATTATAAAAATAGTTAAATAAAAAATTGCACTAATTTCTCTTAGCACAAATAACAGGTGTTAAACCTTATAAAACTTCAAACCAAAAAACTAAATATATGAGTAAAATTTGAAAATTTAATAAACCTTGATTAAAGTATGAATAGTTATGCGTCATAAAACTTAAAACAAAATAACTAAATGTCTGTTTGTCAAATTTATCAATTTCTTATACACTTTATGTTGTTTATAAAATGTATTGTTTTAAAATATTATACTCGCCTTGATGTGTGTTTATGCATAACAGAAGGGGTATGAGGTGAGATTGGGTCAGGCTTGGTCTTAGGCAGCCTCTACTCAATCCACCGTAGCTAACCCTGAAAAGGAGGGGCGACTGGAGCTTCAGATATGGGTGGAGGTTGCTGGTGGCAAGAAGAAGGGTCGCATTTATGGTTTAGGAGAACTCGCCTGCAACTACCGACGAGGGGCTTCCAGCATCAATACCCAGCACAGCAGAGCGTCCACCGGCAGGAGTCGCCACTTACAGGAGTCCGTCGAGATTGCTGAGCTGAGGCAGAGAGTGGCTGCATCTAAGGAGTGAGAGCGTCGTATGCTGGAGGCCGTGGCTGCGAGAGAGGAGCGTGAGCATCGGATGTTGCAGACCATGGAGGCCATGATGGCACAACAGAGGGAGTTCATCTAGCGCGTCACACCTGGTCAGCCTCAGCCTTAGCCTCAGCCTCAGCCGAGCTTGCAGCCTACTGATGATGATGATCAACAGTTCGACGATCTATTGCAGGATTATCGTGATAACTATTAGATTGTATTATTTTTATTTAAATTTTTGTACTAAGATACATTATATTACATTATATATATATATATGGTTGTGTTCCATCATTTATTGTATTCATTTTATTATTATTTTTAAATATATTGATAATTATTAATAATGTTAATTTTAATTATTATAAATATAAAATATGTAAATAATTATTAATTAAATACATTTTTTAAAATAAAATTATCAACGGATCGAGTTACCGATGGCTATAGCTGTCAGTAATTACCGATGGGCAGGACCGCTGGTACGAGGGTAAGATTATCGAAGGTAATTACCGACGGTTGTAGCCGAAGATAAACACGTAACATTACCGACCGCGTTGGCCGTTGGTAATTACTGACGGTTTTACAAAACGGTCGTCAGTAATCATTTCCGACAAGCGTATTTCCGATCCATACAGGACCGTCGGTCAGCCGTCAGTAATTCACAGTTACTGACGGTTTTTTATCATTTTCGACGGGTTTTGGCTGTCTGTAATGACGTGAATTC
Source organism: Ammopiptanthus mongolicus (assembly GCA_039655645.1). Taxonomy (NCBI): domain Eukaryota; kingdom Viridiplantae; phylum Streptophyta; class Magnoliopsida; order Fabales; family Fabaceae; genus Ammopiptanthus; species Ammopiptanthus mongolicus. The sequence goes on along the minus strand of CM077348.1, from coordinate 16,095,994 downwards.
TTGTAGTGCAAGTGGTTTTCCTTCCCTCTCACTTCCACCCCACAAAAAAGATCTCTGAATCCCAATGAGAATATGCAAAACTTTTTTCGGTACTGTGAAGAAAGATAGATAATATGCAAAACTTCATGGATAAGCATTTCTACTCCATCATCCTTATATATAGAATCTATAACAGGTTGCCAAGTGGATAGTCTTCTAGGATTGGTCCTAAGGTAACCCAGATAAGTAAAATGGAAAGCACCATATTTACAAAGTAAAAATATTGAAGCTACCCTAATAAATTTTGTTTCCACCGTGATACCATACAAACAACTTTTATGAAAATTTTCCTTTAGCCTTGAGACCAATTCGAAGCTTCTTAAAATTGCAGATTTTATGAACCAACGATTTTTAGTCGTAGCTTCACTAACCAAGAGTGTGTCATCAGCATATTGGTGAGACATAACAACCTTTTTCCAAATTTACACACTTTGAACTTTTATAAGTCCAATGTCATCCTCATCAAACCACTAAAACCTTCTGCCAACAAGAAGGGGGATAGCGAATTCCCTTGCCTAAGTCCTTTGTGCAATACTTCAACATATATTATGTGTTGAAATTTCATTTGATTCATCGTTAGGACTATCTAGGTGCTGAGTTACTAAGGTAACGATGTTGTGTATGGTTTTTAGTTCAGTCTCTCAGTTGCAATTGTAAGGGTCAAGTTGGCTGTTATTTTTTCTAGTTGAATAAATTAAAACAAATGAGAGATCAAAAGAGAAATTTATCTTTTAATTTTTGTGCTCTTTTATTTGTTAGTGGCTTTTTTCTCAGTACTGTTTGTTTATTCAGTATTGGGGACTAGTGTTTTTAGTCTTGTTACTGGGTTCTTATATATGGGTTTGAGCACCATTTTTACTTTAATCAATATATTTCTTTACTTATAAAAAAACTATTGATGAATCTATCTCATTAATTTGCTAGGTTTTCATATTATTATTTGACGTGTAAAATTAATTTGAAAGAAATGAAGACAAATAAGTCTCTGTCCTAGAAATTAGTCAGTGGGTGGAAATTGTGGCAAATTGTCAATTGCGGTGAGAAAGTGGAATGTAACATCACTATTAATTTACATTTATTTCCATAAATTGAAACTTCATTCGACATTTGGACTCATCATTAGCACACGGGGTGGTTAGAGGTTCGTTTTTTTTTTTTTTTTTCTTTTTTTTGTGCTTAAGGTGGTGAGAGATTCTATCACGTTATTTTTTTAGGTTCTCAAATTATTATTTTGCAGTTGTAAAATTAATTTTAAAGATGGGCGACACACTTAAGTGCCAAGGATATACAATGTGTAATTATAAATTGTTGTATAAACCTAGTGTGTCTAAACGAATAAATTATTGACACATATCATTAATACGCTAGTGAACAAAACATCTATTTATAAGAAATAATTATTGCCATATTAATATTTATAGGCTAATTAAGTGCACCCATGTTAGGTACATATATACTAGGTTTAATAAATTACAAAAACTACCGACAAGACCATCATAGTTGGTAGATAGCTGAGTTTCTTCAGCATGTTGTCAGATGTTTGATTTTCACCGTATGTACAGAACATTTTTTGTTAAGAGACAAAACTTATTTCGATGATTTTTACGTCTCAAAAGGGATTAATCTTCTACGATCGATTGAGAATACCTTTATACACACAGAAAAAAATACATTAAAAAAAGTAGAATAGCACCTATGTGACACAAGGAGTTACAAAATAAAGCAATAAAAAGTTAAAATACATAATAATATAATTAAGATATTTATAAGAGTGACAATAACGTTCAATTGTTGTGATGAGTTGGGACGCTCAAGATTTAAAATTAGAGACAAACAATAACTAGCATGGGAGGATTTTTTTTTTTTTTTTTTTGACAAAAGCATTAGGGGAACTTGAGTCTTTGAAATTAGGAAAAGCCACTCTTGTTATTTCAAATCCTCCCAAGAAATGTACACAAACAGTAGCAGGTCCATCCATAATCTCAAAAGGCATTTCAACTTCAATTTTTTTTTTGCAAAATATAACCAGTAAACCCAAAAAGCTCAGCCCCATGGTGTGTGTATGTAACCTAACCTTGGCTTCCAGCTTCTTACTAGAGCTGTAAAACCCTAATAAGGAAGTCAGCCTCTCAACTAAAAATAGACATCAAACCAATGCCTTTAATCTCGTATGAAACAGACCCAATAACTGATCTCATGCTCATGTCATCACTGTATATAAATGCACCTTAATGATCCCAAGCGAGATATCAGATATATATATACACATAAACACGTACAAACACAAGTAACAAGTTGCACAACAAAAACAAATTAAATGCATTAGTTTGTGTTGTATGTGTGTTACTAAACTTAGAAACAATGGGTTTGGATGATTCTTTCAAGAAGCCAGGTGCAGTTCCATTCAAGTGGGAGATCAAGCCTGGAGTCCCCAAACCTCAACACCAACAGTGCCATCATCACCACAACCATTCACCGTCATCGTTACCGAAGCTGAAGCCGCCGCCGTCAAGGTCCTACGTGTTTTCTCCGGAGGATCCTTGGACCCGATCATTACGGTCGACTCCGGTTCGGTCAGACCGGTGGCAGTTCAACCGGTCTAATAGCTTGCCATCGAGTTGTTTCCTCTCACCTTTGCTCCGGCGAGTGTCTAGCGGGAAGGTGAGCCAGAAGTCGGTGGTTGAAGCCAATTACGGGTGGGACCTAAGACGGTCGTTGTCTTTGAGGAAGTGTCACTCACCGTTCTGTGACTCAATGTCATCATCCTCTTCCACGTCGTCAAACCAGTCCTCGCCCCGACCCGTGAGAAGTATTGGGTGGGCCGGGCTTGGACCACTCTTTTTCAGCTTTATTACTAGAGACTCGGATTGACAATAAATCATGACTTTTAGTGCGTGTTTGGAAACTGTATCAGCACTCTTGGACGCGTGTTTCCCTTAACGCTACAAGGAGTAGCTTCTGAGTAGAAAATGTGATTCTAGCTATAATCAACATGGGTCCAAACACACTGTTAGTCATGTTCATAACCATAGTCTACATGTATGTTATGACATACAAAATTTAAAGTGAATTACCAACGTCTATTGCTCCCATCCCGGCTAGAGCTTGATTTCTCCTAAGCAAAAATTTGGTTCAAGTTTTGTGAATAGAAAAAAAAAATAGATGATAGGAGGATTTTGCTCAATTATATAAGTTCATTCGGCTCAACTAGAATTAATTGGTATTTAATGTAATTTTTGGATACAGAAAATCTAGACAAAAAAAATTAAAGTGAATTCGAGCTTATTGGAATGTATACACCCGCGAGTACCCATCAATAATTTATGAAAGATCATATTGAAGCATCTTTCACCTTCCTCCTTGAATTAGTTCCTTTTTAGAGCTTGTGTTTAAGCTTTTTTCTTTCTTTCTCATCCAAGTTTTATAGTTAATTAATTACTTCTTCAGCATAAAAAAAATTTAATTACTTCATCTTAGCAAAACAATTTTGGTAAGATTTTTCTATCACAAACATTCAAATTAACATTTGTAATTATAAATAATTTTTTAAAACATTTTTGATTTTTACATTGATCCATAATTAATAAAAAAAGAAGCTTTTATCGAAAAATCATCTCTTCTTTATTGGTGGGTAATAATATTACATCGAAAATGAATTAGGTTCATCTAAATTGAGCAAAAGTGTAAAGTAAAAAAATAAGGATGTATTTATCCTTGATTAGTTAAAATGCATTGAGATCTTAATCAACTTTAACTAATCAATGATGGATACACGCTTAATTTTTTACTTTAGGTTTTTGCTCACTTTATAAGAACTTTTTTTCCATCAAAAACATCTCTTATCTATCGTTGCATTTCCTTCTAATTAGTGTCGATATATTGTTAATTTTATTTAATTTCATGCCATATTTATAATCGTATGTCTAAGGCTCGATAAAAGTTGAGGTTTAATAGAGTGTGACAAACATTTTTAAATATTTATGGTATTGTTTTTTAATGAGAAGATACATGCCTACTGAGCTCATTAATGAAAATATAACATGTATAATATAGTTGTTACATATGTATCATTCTCATTCGAAAAAAACCAACCTAAATAGCTAGAGATCGAATAGGTTATTTATTTATATAACTTTTTCCCAATAAACTTTGCCATTATGTTTGGTTCAAATGAAGGGAGGTGAGAGAAGAGATTTTAATGGGGGGATGGATTTTGATTAGATATTTTGTTTGGTTAAGAGGATGAGAGAGGAGAGGAAATAACATTATTCATCTTTGGTTCATGATGTGAGAGATTTTAAAACTATTTTACTTTTATACCCTTATTATTTTGGATTTCAAAATATATAAGTAAGAATACTTTAGTCAAAAGATTCAAAATATTTTAAAATCTCTCTCGAAACCAAAATTGAGTTTTAAAATATTTTGCTCCCCTCAATTCCTCTTCATCCCAAAAAAAAAAAAATTATAAAAATTCCCCCTCCCCTCTGGTCCCCCCAGCAAACACTAGGTAAATGTTTGTAGAATATTGTCACTGAACTGGTGAACATTCTGAATTGTGAAACCACCACAGTGTGAGTCTCAACTAGTTTGTATGACAACAAGAAACCCAATGCGGCATTATCACAAACAGCTGGTGAAGCAGACACTGGTCGCTATATTCAAAGACATTCCATTCGATGCCCACTTAGCTTCTCCCAATCCTCCGCCTTGGACGGTGGATTCCGTCTCCGAAATTCTCCGATCAATCCCTAGATACCTCTTCCAATCCCCTCGCTCCATCGCTCGCCAGAAAGGTTTCCGCCACCGTTCTCCATTGCGACAGCGCAACCTCTACGAGGAACAACGCAAGTTCCATGATAACATCATCGTTCTCGGCCCCTCCGCTTACAGGGACCCTAACAGGGTCCACCTCGGACTCCACAAAGCCCTCGAGTTCTACCGTTGGGTCGAAACCCGTTTCGGGTTCTCCCACAACGAAACCACTTGCAGAGAAATGGCATTGGTTTTGGCCAGAGGGAACAGAATAAAAACCCTTTGGAATTTCTTAAAAGAGATGTCAAGAAAAGAGAACAGTGAGAACCTCGTTACCACAGCAACCGTAACGTGTTTGATAAAAATCTTAGGAGAAGAGGGTTTGGTTAATGAAGCAATGATTGCTTTTTATAGGATGAAACAGTTTCATTGTAAACCAGATGTTTATTCTTACAACACATTGATATATGCACTTTGCAGGGTTGGTAATTTCAAGAAAGCTAAGTTCTTGCTTGAGCAGATGGAGTTGCCGGGTTTTCGATGCCCGCCGGATGTTTTTACTTACACCATATTGATAAGTTGTTATTGCAGATATGGTATGCAGACTGGGTGTAGAAAGGCTACTAGAAGGAGGTTGTGGGAAGCGAATCATCTCTTTCGGCTTATGCTCTTTAAGGGTTTTGTTCCTGATGTTGTTACTTACAATGCTTTGATTGATGGTTGTTGTAAGACTTATCGGATCGCGAGAGCTTTGGAGTTGTTTGATGACATGAAGAAAAGGGACTGTATCCCCAACAGGGTTACTTATGATTCTTTCATTAGATACTACAGTGCTGTAAATGAGATTGATAAAGCTATTGATATGTTAAGGAATATGCAGAAGTTGAATCATGGAATACCCACTTCAAGTTCATATACTCCTATCATTCATGCCCTTTGCCAAGTTGGAAGGGTTCTTGATGCTTGGAGTTTTCTTGTTGAGTTGGTTGATGGAGGGTCAATACCTAGAGAATATACTTATAGATTGGTTTGTGATGCCCTTAGCTCGGTAGGAGAGGGTAGCTTGTTGGATCATGAAGTGCACAAGAGAATTAAAGGGGGCATACGGAATAGATACACACAAACAATGAAAGTCAAACCAATTATGGCTCGCAAGGGGTATCCTGAGATGGAGCAAGTTTGAATTCTTTGATTAAAGGAATTGTTTATGCTCAACAAATAAACAAGTTCAAATGTTGAGTTGCATTTGAATTTGGACTTGATTTTCAGTTTCTTACGTTTTTACAAGTGATTGATTATTCAGGGTTTGAACCACAGAAAGTGGGGAGATATTGATTCTTCAGAGAAGCTGATTATAGTCAACATATTATAGAACTTGAGGACACACTGCATATAAGATACAATACTATGTATTAGCTTCCTAACTCGTTGTTTGTATCCTTCTTAACCTTTCCTGTGTAAAGTATGATGCCGAGTGAGTACCAAATGTGAGGTTATTTTAAGAAAGCCCCCATGTCTCCAAGTTTGGTCATCTATTTCTCAAGTTAATGATGTCAATGAATTTGATTTTCTCATATATATTTTCCAGGCATTCCACATTTTCAACCACCTGGATCAGGAAGTAGGCTTTGATTTTTATTTTTGCAATTGCATCTCTCCCTGTTTTTATTGGTTTATTATAAGCACTTATGCTCCACTGTCAATAGTTTTGCTACTAATGCAGCAAAGTACACAGTTCACATTGTTGATTTTGCTGTTTGGAATACATACCTGACCTAGTGACTGGCTTGAGCACTCTATTGCTTCTCCTAATGCGGTGATATGGGGTAATTTAGCTTTCAGTAATAATTAGGAAATTAAACAACAATTGGTAATGAAACTGTAATTGTACCATCATATATGTTGATATGAGTGAGTGGATTCTAAGATGAATCGTATATCAAGATGGAATGTGTGTGCCATATGTTGATTTGATAGAGGTGTCAACTAAGTGTGTATGCTAGATGTTTAAATAACAAGATTGAAAAAATAATAATTAAATAACATAAGCTGTTAATAATCTAATATTACTAATTTTCTAAATAAAAAATAGTTATTATATTTCAATCTAAATAATTTTAACAATTTCATGATATTATTTATTTTCTTTTAGATGAGATGATAATGGAATTGTGATTAATTACAGGAAAATAACAATGTAATTTACTTCATTGCTCTCAAGATTATTATGTATGAAGAAGTCAGCAAAATAAAACCCTTAAAAAATTAATAGAAAATATAAAACAATGGAGTTATATTTATTTTAATTATTTTTTTATCTGTGTACCATTAGTTTATTAATCATATTCATATGATTAGATTAATAAGAATTTATCAATTTATGAAATTTAATTCAAAGTTTCTATGTACTTGCTTAATTGTATTTTAGTATAATTCGTACATTTACGAATATTTTAAAACTTTTGAAAAACATCATAACATCAGCCTTCCCCAATAATAGTTTTGGCGAAAGTGTAGTTAAGAATATTAGGCACAAAGATGTCTAGTGAACTAGTTTAAGAACCTGTGATATACACGGGAAAGAAATTGTAAATTTATTGTCCTAGAATTTGGACATATCAACCATTAAAAGTCACTACTTACTCTCGTCATAAAACATCTAGAGATATAAATATAAAAGTAAAGATTTAAATTGGTCCTCGATAAAAATCCACGGTGACATTTTGATTCCTGATAAATGAAAAATACAAATTTGATCCTTAAGAATGTAAAATGCGGATCAAATTGATTCTTTTTAGAGTAATTTTTAGGGACATTTTAGTCCCTATCAAGAATTATTTTGATCCGCATTTTACATTCCTAAGGATCAAATTAATATTTTTTATTTTTTAGGAATCAAAATATCATCATGAGTTTTCGTCTAGAACAAATTTAGGTCTTTACTCTAAATATAAATATAAAAGTCACAAGTTTGGTAAAAACATCCGTGCTGTAGAGCATCAGTTCGTTATAATAAGCCATACACTATAAAAAAAATTGCATAAAAAAGACACATCAAGTACTTTTCCCTATCAAACTGCATTATTTTCTGTGAATTCTATGTTCGTGGTGTCTGTTTGGCAGCATAAAAACACCGTGGATTGGCCCGGACATGGAAGACTACAATATGGTGCTTCCACGTTTTCTTCCAAAAAAATTACGAACTTGTTATTATCATCGGGATTATGACTTGGACATGACTTTTTTGAAGCTGTATCAAACATGCACGTACTCATTTTTAGGTAGTAGGTACTTTACCCATCAAGTACTTGACCGTACCAAACTGAATCAAGTGGTTTTTTTTTTGACAAACAAAGACATTCATTCATTTAAATTGATAGAATATATCGATGACAATATATATTCAAAATTGCTAAAAATCAAAAAAGATGAAACTGCAAACAAACTCACAGCATCCAGATTAAAAGCATAATACAGCAAAGTTAAATTGCCTACAAAAGTGACACCATCAAAGTCACCGGAATACCAATGCTTCCAGATCTGTAGCATTGAGACCCAAGTCTTGATCAAATCTGTGATGTATCAAAGCAGATTTGTCAATCTGGAACAAACGAACATCGCACCAAGACGTGAATCAAACAGCACCGCACCAAGACGGGAAACCAAACAAAGTCACACTAAGACTACGAAGAACAAGGAAAAAAACACAAAAAGATCCAGATCTATGTGAAAAACCCATACAAAAGAACCAGATCTATGTGAAAAACCAACTTATGGAAAGAAAAGAAGAGAAAAAACGAAGTAAAAATGGGTGGTTTTAAGCCAAAATGGCCCAAAACCATCCCTGCCGCCGTCTGTGAGAGTGTGAGGGAGACGAGAGAAAGAGATGAGATTTTATTAGGGTTGTTGGTTTAGATTAAAATTTTGAGAATGTGTTTTATTGCATCAAGTGGTTATTTACTTCATTGATCTTTGTCATTGAACTTTCATTTAAAATGCTATTGTCACTTTTCCCATTTAGGTGAATTATGAATGCTTAATTAGGGGTGGCAAATGGGTGGATTGGATAAATTTTTATTCGGATTATAATGGATAGATTAAAAACAATCCATTATGATCCATTAAAATTTTATTAAAAAAATCAAATCCATCCATGATCCATTTAAAAAAATCCATCAAATCCGTTCATAAACAATTTTTTTTACGGATGGATATCCAATCCATCCATGAAAAATATTTTAAAAAATTAACTAATTTTTATGACTATTTCCAAATAATATCTCTCATCCATTCACAAAAAAAAAATTCCAAAATAAATGTTTTTGCCTACTTTTTTTGTGATTAACAATTTATCACAAATCCACTACAAGGAATATAAATCGTGGTCGCGAAACACCAAAAAATATATTGTTCTGCTTATAATAGCAGCAAATTGATTTAGTTTTTTAAGTCATGCTTTTTTATCATTTATTTGTTTTTTTTCATTTTTATTCAATGGATTATTTTTTTGTTTTATGAAGTGGTCCAATGGATTTTAGAATAGTGGTGGATGGATCACAACCATCCATAAAATAAAATAATCCAATCAATCCAGTCTATTGTTACTTTTTTTTTTGTAATGGATGGATTATATAGATTTTCATTTGGATACACTGGATGAATGATGGACAATTGGAATTTTTTGCCACTCCCATGCTTAATTGTGACTACAACATTCAAACTGACAATGTCACATGTATGTCCCTATTAAAATAATTCGAGGACTATGCAATTTTAACTTCCAAATTTAAATACTACTTCCACCAATTTAGATTGTTGTATGAATCTAATATCTTCTAATATCTATATAGAAATTTCAACACCTAGCAAAAAACCAAAAATACCCTTTCTATAATTGTGACACTTGTCTTTTTTTGAGGTTAATGTTGTAACTTTAGTCTATTAGCAACAATCCCTCACCGCATAGCTTCTTCTCCTGTCAAGTCTCATAGCAGAGTGGGGTCATCTTGGTACTTGCCACCCTCCCGTCAATCCCTCACCACACTCTTCCCGCAATCTACTTGGTCCTCTTCTTCATCTTTTGTGTTTGAATCTATGGGTTCATCTTCTGTGTTTGAATCTGATGAACAACTTCTCCCGCCTCGGCTCTCTTATCCCTCACCCACACTACAACGGAAGCTATGGTTTAGAAAGAGAATCGAATCAAGACCATGTATAGTTTCCTTAGTTGTTTGTTTGAGAATCTGACAGTTCCTCTCCCATTTATGTCAGATTGTTCATGAAGAGAATCTCTTTGGCTTCGTTCTCCTCTCCCATTTCACCTTTCTATTTAGTTTTTTCACCCATTCGCAGCAACGACATTGCCATGGTGATGTATTCTCACCTTCAATTTCCAATTTCCCTCCGATTTTACCCTTTCTCAGATGGTTTTTTCTTTTCGATTTTGCAGGTTGCACAATAGGTGGAGAGATAGCCTGACAAATTGTTGGGGTCATCTGCTACCATTAGCCTTTAATGGGCTGGATTGTTATCGACGAATGATGAGTTAAAATGAAGGAGAAGCTTTGCATTTTCTTCAGCTGCACTCCAAGGTTTGAAGCCATAGTCACAAGTTTCTATATTCTCTGAATTTATCTTTTTTTCATTCACTGAGAATGATTTATCAATCAAAGAAAAATATAACTATGTAAACCGACTTGGTTACCTTGGACACAGTAAAGGTCAGGAGCTTGATTTAATGACAATCCTCTGTCATGAAGTCCTAATTTAATAATTTTATGCCTTACACATTTGTTTTGGTAGAGATGAGAACAACCCTATTTGCAAAAGCATTATTCATGTATTTGATGTCAATATGCTGAGATATTAACAATGGCCTGTCTTTTCAACAAAAACTGAAAGATGAAATGGTTTCTGGGAAGGACATTTATCGTATGCAATTGTCTCATTTTCAGTAATTGCATCCATTTATTTAAAGCCGATCTAGACCATTTCATGTGCTTGACCCTTATCACAAATTGTATGTATATTTTATTGTGGTTCTCATCTATAACATATTCAGTTTAGCTCAGAAGCAAGGAATCAACTTGGTAGGGAGTATCAAAAATGAGTTAATATATAAAGTCCATATCAGATGTCGACATACTATTGTTTTTATCTTATTGAATTCACATCAGAACTTTAAATATGACATGGTACCCCCCTTTTTCACAACCTTTATTATTAAGCACAATCCATTTGCTGACCTCTATTATTTCATACAAGGGAGCGTCTTGAGGCTGATTTCATGAAACATTACCCAAGGAAAAACATTTCTCATCTTGAAGAAATCAAAGAGGTATTTAGTGCATATTATTTTTTTGGTTGTAAAGGCTGCAATATAAATGAAGCTTATATATTCTGTCTAATTGATAGTTTGTTAATGGCTTTGTAATATATGATTTGATGATTTCTGATGTTGTTTTCCGGATGGAACATTTGTTGTTTAAGGCAAAATTGTAGATGTTATTAATGATGGGTTTTGGTTTTATTTTGCTTGCAAGTGTAATCGGTCAGTGACCCTCCAATCAAATATTTATTTCTATGATAGCTTTAGGGTCCCTATGCTTCAAGTTTGTCCTAAGTATGGTTTGCATTCTAAGCTATTTGCTTCCATTATCTTCCATTCTACTGAGGCTCACTTGACATTATTTTGCAATTGACTGTTTGTTATTTCTTTCTATCAATGTCCTAATTTATTTGGAATCAAGAATGACTTTTTTTTTTCAGGTTCAAGGTAAAGATTTTGGTTGAGGATTATACAAATACTGCTGTGTTTGTCCTCTTTAATAGAGACATGTACCTCCTCCTTAACAAAACCTGTGTGGAACTGTTAACAGAATCATCTGAGGTAGTTTTTTTTTTTTTTATATTTGATGGTTTTTAAGTTTTTTGATGGCTTTTTGGGTGCCTGATTATTTGAATAGTGAGATTCAGTGAGTTTTAAATCAGTGAAATTTACATGAGTTTTAAATCTTTGGCACATTTCATTTTGGGATTCAGTGCTTGAATTGGATTTAGTGCTTGAATTTTGTCACCACTATCACAAAATCTGAGTATCATTCTAAATAAAATCTCAACCTTTCTATTGTTTTGGTTGTTTTAGCTCACTTTTAGGATTAAAGATTGTGTTATTGGATTCAATTCTTATATGGGTAATTTCATTAGCTGGTGGATAATAGATAGTTTGATTGTTAATTTTACATGCTGTGCTCCTTCAAGGATCGTGCAATATTGTTTCTTCCTAATCAATACTTTTCTACTAGCCTAAATACTGTCCTTTACAACCACTGAGGTCTTCAACACAGGATAGATCTTCAAGTACAAAATTCATGCATTATGTGAAACATGTGAAGGTTGTAACATAAAAATAGTCATTTAAACTAGAATAACTTCATGCCTATGGTAAGCCAGTGAACTTGAATGACTCTGTTGTATTTCAATCATAAGCTCTCAACAAAGTCTAATTATATTTTAACCTTCCAACAAACCATACTGCAGGTTGCCATTTCGCAGCAAAACCTATTTGCATGTAATAAACTATTATACATTTCTCAAGAAGCTCTGATGAAATTGAGATACATGTGTTACTAAAATTTTTTAATGTTTGTTGTGAAGAAACTAGACAAGAGAGCTTATGATTACCAAAAGGATGATGAGTTACTTCAGTTTATTGGGTATTGTGCAGACTGCAAAGCATGGTCAAGGACTGTGCAGAGCATGATTTGGGAAGGTAATAATTTAGATTTATTCTTCATGATTATACAATTTAGTTAAGATAGAATCAAATATATGTTGTTCCAGCTTATTCAAGAGCCAACAAGCCAAACTAACTTTTGCTAAGCTTAGCAACAAGGATAACTCAACCTGAAACTCATACCTCCCTTTTTTCTTCTGAAATCAGCATAGTTAGAATGTACATACATTTTAGAATGAAGACATAAATGAGTTCTTGCTTTCTTTAGTAACATGGATTATACCTCTTGGTTAAAACTTAAAACCAACCTGATTTATTGTATCTAATTAGCTTCTATATTTTTGTCAAGGCCTCGAAATTGAAGTTGCATGAAGCAATTAAACAAAGTGAAGAAGAAATTCAAATGCATGCTCGAGAAATCTAAGTTTGTTGATTCAGTCTCAAAGTACAAAGAACACGTGGGTTCCAAAATTTCAGAACTGATATAAGAGGAATAAATTCCATCACTTAAATTAATTTTCTTTCATTTTGAATTATTTTCCATCAGTCAGAACTTTCATCTTGAATTGAACACGTAGAATATCTTTCTGTTATTTCACCCTTAGATTATAAGGAAACCGATGTACATTTCTTTGTAGATAAGAAAGATATAATAACCTTCACCCGTCTGCCATGATTTTACCTTTGTATATAAGAAAGATATCACCCGTCTATGAGATCACCCATCTATGATAACCCGTCTGATCAGATGGGTTATCATAGACGGGTGATCAGACGGGTTATCATATACGGGTTGTCATAGACATGTGATCATAGACGGATGAGCATACACGTGTGATCATAGACAGGTTCCTTCAGTTTTCCCATATACAAGTTGCATCTTGTCTATGATCACACGTCTATGCTCACGTATCTATGAGCTCACCCATCTACGACAACCTGTCTATGATCACACGTGCTCACTCGTCTATGAGATGATCACCCGTGAAGGAGCTTGTCCATGATAACACGTCTATGCTCGCCCGTCTATGATAACCCGTCTGATGATCTCATGGACGAGTGATCAGACGGGTTACCATAGACGGGTTGTTATAAACGGGTGATCTCATACAAGTTGCATCCTGTCTATGATCACCCGTCTATGACAACCCGTCTGATCACCGTCTATGAGATCGTCAGACGGGTGAGCATAGACGTGTTATCATAGACAGGTTCCTTCACCGGTGAGCATAGACGTGGGATCATCTCATAGACGGGTGAGCATAGACATATGATCATAGTGCAGTAATTGTTTAATTACATAATCAATAATTTATGTTAATAATTTTAAACATAAATTGTTGCATATAAACATGCATATCAGATGCAAATAACAACAAAAAGTTAGATAATATAACTACTAAAGTATCTGACATAATAAGACAACCCGTCTATGATAACCTGTGTGATCTATGAGATCACCCGTCTAATCAGAAGGGTTATCATAGACGGGTGTTCATAGACGGGTGAACATAGACGTGTGATCATAGACAGTTTACTTTAGTTGGGTTGTCATAGACGGGTGAGAATAGACGAGTGATCATCTTATAGACGGGTGAGCATAGACATGTGATCATAGACAGGTTCCTTCAGTTTTCCCATATACACGTTGCATCCTGTCTATAATCACCCGTCTATGACAACCCAACTGAAGTGAACTGTCTATGATCACCCGTCTATTCTCACCTGTCGATCACCCATCTATGGTAACTCAACTGAAGTAAACTGTCTATGCTCACTCGTCTATGATAACCCTTGAGGGAACCTGTCTATGATAACACGTCCATGTTCACCCGTCTATGATAACCCTTCTGATCAAACGGGTTATCATGAACGGGTGCTCTCATAGATCACACGGGTTATCATAGACGGTTTGTCTTATTATGTCAGATACTTTAGTAGTTATATTATCTAACTTTTTGTTGTAATTTGAATCTGATATGCATGTTTATATGCAACAATTTATGTTTAAAATTACTAACATAAATTATTGATTAAGTAGTTAAACAATTATTGCACTAAGATTTTGTTGATAGGACTTAAACTCCAATTGCATGAAATTTTATTTTTCAGTTTATGCATACACAATTGTCACTTGGACTTCTTGCTTTGGGAGAACTACTTACTGATGCAAATGGTGTTATTAAGCTTAGTCCTTATCTTTTTTCTTTGTATTTCCTTCTAATGAACAAAATGAGTTTACATTTATATGTACTTTATGAAATATACAATTCAAAATGATCTATGAATTTTTTGTCTTCAATATTATATAAATGTTTCTATACTTTATAACAGCATGAATATTAGTATATGATTTAATATATTCAGTTTTTTTTATAGGTATAAAAAATGTATACTTTACAAATTAACTTTTACCAAAAATGTAGTAAGCAACACGGCGTGACCCGTGCAAATGCACGGGTATACAACTATAGCATAAAAATTTAAGTTTTGATGTTACCTTCACGCAAATTATGTGTTAATTAGTATAGTATAATTGATTTATTATTAATTTGTGTTTTATGTTCTAATTAGTAAAAAAAAATTATTTTTGTATGAAAGTTCTAATTAGATTATTGAGCCTGTGTTAATCCTCGCGTGCATTGCGTATAATTGGATTTCCTCGCATAAATGTTTTAAGAAACTCAATGTTATTAGCATTGTTTTTTATGAGTGTTCAAGATTTCCATTCTTATGAATGTTTTTGTCAGCAAATGCAAGCATTGAGTCATAAGTTTTGAATTTTCAAAAGGAAAACTCAATTAAAAGACAAAATAGTATGGATTGTGAAGTTATTTTGCTACAATCACAATGTGTGTATCAATTTCTATGGTTTATAACTATGTCAATATTGGTATATAATTTACTTTATTCACTTATTTCCTAGGTAAAAAAAACTGACTAATTTTCAATTTTACATCTAGAAAAAATTGTAGTAAGCAACATTGCACGATCCGTGCGAATGCATGGGTATTCAGCTAGTTTATTTGAAATTGAACCCCTGACTAAGTTGGACATGGCCCCCATACTAAGGATTCTTGTGGTTCTGGAGGATCCAGCTACAGGAGAACCGGGAACGGAGAGCTTTCCCCCCTTCAGCGGCTTGATCAAACCAAGCCTCCGCAATTTCAAAATCTCCCTGTCGAATGGCCTGTTCTCTGCGGTTGGAATAGGTGAGTAAATTCCTTCCCTTAGAACCGTACTATGCTAATTATGCAAGTTGTATCATGTTTTGCTTTTCATTTTTTGGGAATGTTTAAAAGAAAGCTAGTTTAGGGTTAGGCCGATGGCAGGTGGGTTGAAAATTACAGAATAAAATCTTAATGAGTACTGGTGTCGAGTTCTTTATTTAAATTTTAGGAACAACTAAAGCGAAGATCTTAGATTCTGTACTCGCTGCACTGCAACCATTTTCTGTATGAGTACAATGGTTACGTTCCTCCCTTTTTTTCCCTCACTACATTGAGCCTCATTTTGTACTTTAAGCAGAATAAGCTTATATTCAATTATTGAAAGGTCATGAACTTAGAGTGCATTTGGAAAAGCTTATAAAAAGCTTATAAAAATAACTTATGAAAATAAACTTAGGCAAATGATTTATGAAAATAATTTATGATCTTCTTATAAATTCTTTTTAACTTATTTCTATAAGTTTATCAGAGAAGCTTATGAAAATAAACTGTTTGTAGCTTATTTGAAAAAAAAAAAACTTATTGAATAAACACTTAATTAACCTATATACTCAAATGCACCTTTATTTCCGGACAAATGCTGGAGACAGGCTAGAATAAGCGAACAGTCTACACCCTGGGCTCATGACACAAAGGGTATAATAGAGGCATAACCAAGTGAGATGGACTAGATTGTACAACAGCACTGGCAGTGGAAACGAAAGTCACCATGGCCTGATCATGATTCTTCCAAGTTGTTTGTTTGTACAAGCTAATGAACTAGATTTGTTTCCCTGGTGACATAAACTTCTCATGTTCCCTAACGTGCAGAACCGTAGGAAAGAAAACTGTGGAACATCAAATGCTACTTATTTCTTTAAAAGTTAAAACAATATTTTAATAATCAACTGCAACCAAATATATATACAGGCCCTAAAAACTACACAACTTTCCTGGCACGTCCACCTACTGTACTTTTCATTGTTGAAAACAATGACAATAAAATTGAACTGCTGAAGTTCCAAAACTACATCTATCCCCTGATTAACCTAAACCAGAGTTAGTCCCTGATACAGGCCTCAACAACGGATGGTTTGTAGTACACTGCACATTACCATGGGCATTGAACATGGGATTTGAAGAAGCTAGTTGTGATTGTTGTATCAAAGAAAGGGGCAACCTTTGCCCCAACCCAAGTATTGAAGGCCGTGGGACAAATGACATGTGTGGATGAACTGGTTGGCTGTTGCCATACCCTGGGATGCTAGGCTGTGACGAAGAAACAGAGATCATTTGTTGGCTACTATTGCTATTACTGTTAACCATGGAAGGACCAACACTTGCTACATGCATTGGAGGTGCAACTCCACCAGTTCCATGACATACTGATATAACACGGGACCGTTCAGCAGCAATCCTTTCCCTCACCTTTTCAACTTGCTCACATTCTTTCATCAACAATGTTTCAATTTCTGCAAACTTCCTCAGCTTCAATTCCAATCTTCTCAACTGTCAATTAAAACCAGCAAGCCACGAACATGTTATACACATAACACCAGGCCTAGTTTGAAATTTTCTTAACTGAAAGAAAAATGTTTAACATTTGTAATTATACACATAACGACACTATGTGGGTTTATAGTAGGCAACCTTACCTTGCATTTGCAAGAGGCTAATTCCATGACTCAAACCTATGACCTTACTTTCACATGGCAACAACTCCAACTGTTATGCCAAGAATCCTCTTCATTAAACCTGATCTTCTAAACACATTAAATTTTTTTGCCCGTGCTTGCACAGCTCTCTACGCTAGTACATTGACATTTTAGGTGAAGCAACTGGAGCTATGAAATAAAAAAGGAAGCAGTCATACCTGATTATTAACGATATTAGCACATAACCTCTGAATTTCTCGCTCTTCATGATCAGCAAACAATTTAGCTTTCATTGCTGCTGCAGAGAGGCCAGCTTTAGCAGCATCTGACTTTCTCAGAAGATAGTGGGGTGGCCCCACCCTCATTTTGAGCCCATGACCCGAGTATTTTTGCCTTGCCCCTGAAATCAAAAGAAGCATTTCTCAAAAAGAAAATTATACACTAGGTATAAGACGATGGGGCATAATTACATATCACCAACAGAAAAAAGCGGTAGTCACCATGGTTGTCAAACTCGCGAGTCAACTCGTAGACTCGTACGAGTTTGCGATTCTACCTACCCAAAACGGGTGAAATCGGACTCAGAATCGTTTTTGGGGTAGACTCGCCTTGACTCGGGTGGAATCGGTAGACTCGGGGTGGAATCGCGTTTCTGGGGCGAGTTAGCGAGTCTGAGTGTATTTTCAAATTGATGCACATAATACCCAAAAAGCTGCGTTTGGGTTAATTTTTTTGCCTTTTCCTCTCTTTTGTGCATTTTCGTTTGACCCTCTTGGACTCTCCCTCTCGATTTCGAGCTTCGGAAAAAACCTAACACCCCTCTTCACCTCACTGACGCAAACGACCACCCTCCTTGCCGTGAACCACCGGCCTGCAGCCGCCACTTCGAACCCGTGAACAGCCACCCTCCCTGCCGCAACCACCATCTTCCTTGCCTCCTATGTCCGCCTCTTCGAACCCGCGAGCCACCATCTCCCCTGCTCAAACCTTGTAGCTCTTCCCTGCTCGGGTTTGTTGCAGGTGCAGCAGCAAGCAATTTTCCTTCCCTCTATTTTATCCTTCCTTCAAACCCCCTGTTTCCTTCCCACTATTTTAAACATTTAGGAGTTGTTTTTGATGTTCGTGTTATATACTTACATGTTTTGGTAATGTTTTGTATTTGGATTATGATACTTTTTAATGATTATGATGATGGTAGATGTTATTGGATTATAATGTTGCTGTTTTGATGGTTTTATGTTATTTATATATGTCATTTATAGTTTTTTTTATATTAGGTAGACTCTTACGAGTCTACG
This sequence comes from Ammopiptanthus mongolicus, assembly GCA_039655645.1. Lineage (NCBI taxonomy): Eukaryota > Viridiplantae > Streptophyta > Magnoliopsida > Fabales > Fabaceae > Ammopiptanthus > Ammopiptanthus mongolicus. Next base: position 16,077,303 of record CM077348.1, on the reverse strand, counting down.
AGTCGAGTCTACGTGTCGAGTTTACGTATGCTCCACGAGTCTACCTAGACTCGCGAGTCTGACAACCTTGGTAGTCACAACTAACCGTTTTTCCCATTTGAAATTGCTATTTCTCCATGGGGGCCATCATCCCTATGTATGCTTTCTGGATTTGTCCTTCATAGATGGAAAAAAAAAACTCAATTCTGTGTGCAAAACTACAAGAGTCCAAGACAGAACAACTCAAAAGCAGCACAAGAAATACCAAGTATTATGATAATAAGATACTGCGCTCTTGATAGTTTTTTTTTTTTTTTGGGGGGGGGGGGGGGGGGGGGATTTAATAAGATCTCTTTAGGGAAATTGATCCATCTAGCCAATTGAATGTGATAAGGCTGGTTTTTGTTGTAGGAGAATAAAATTGATTAGAGAAGAAAAAGAGAAAAGTACAAACCGCAGAAAACAAGATATCCTCATAACAATAACAGTAACAAAAAAACAAAAGGGAAGAACCTAGAAGAAAACATTTCATTCAAGAAAATTACCCGTGGTATGACAGTCACACTCACCTAATATTACGTTCTAGTGTTCCTATCTGTGACATGCTGCTAGGATTATCCTCTGACAGTACAGCTAATGCTGCATGAGCACAAGCAGTGGCTACTCTTGGTCCAACACCAGAGGCTAAAAAGGCAACCTTTAGAATGCATCCACCAAAACAAAATGTGTTAGAAGATAGCCTAATTTGTTATGAAATTCTGACACAGGATGATTATCAGCAAGACTTGCTCCTTCAAAGAGGAGAAATGCAATTTAAAACAAGTTAAGAACAAAATGTTAGGTTCAGTACTGATAGTCACATCCTGGTATTCTTTATAAGCTTGTTTTACATGCATCCCTTAATAACTGACAAACTTAAGCATATCATTACCACCCACCTACCAGAGCCATAACCGGATTTCCAGAATTTGCAAAAGGAAGCCTGGCATCAGAGTCGCTGCTGTGATTTACAGTTCCTGTGAATGGATATGAAATCAAAACCATATCACAGCAAGTAGAAAGTTTGAAAATATTAATAAGACATACCTGCAGGTTCCCCATTTGATCCACAACGCAATATTCCACTATCATCTCTATTCATCACATTGGATGACAAAGACAAGCTTGAAACCTTGATATTTTCCATCTTCCATGGGTAGATGGAGAAAATGAAGAATGCATTGTGCTTCGGACTTGGTACCAACATGCTCAGCAATTTCATTCCAACTCTCATTGTAAACCTCCATAGCTTCAAGCAGCAGTAAAGTTTCTTGATCAGTCCAACTATCCCCATCTAGATCATCATAATCCATTGTTGAATCCACCCTTACAAAATCTATACTAGAATGACCAGTGACAAATCTCCCGTCATGAAAGCAATCAGTGCAGAGTAAAATATCAACCTGAAACATGAGATGCTAATTACAAATGGTGACAAAGCTTTTGGAAGGCAACCTGCAGCCTAGTTTGTTTAGAGAAGGGTCACCACAATGGACCAATAAATTGACGAACTATAAAGCTTTCACATACTGCAAATACAATAATCTCAAAATCATAAACAACAATAATCCATAACTGCTTAACATACTTGATACTACTATATTACAGCCTTCACTATACTAGGCAAGCACGATAAACCAAAACTCAGATTCAAGACGAAGCAACAAAAATCAGTATGGCAAGTGTCCCTCCGAGTGACATCCTGACTACAGCACTATATGTGCCCTCATATGACAAACCGCATCTCACTTGTTTTATCTTTTTCTTTTGTTTTGTTTTTTACCCTGACTAAGGGGAGAAATAATTCAGTTTGTCTGGTCTAATTAACTTGCTTGCATTTGCAACCTATTTTCTGGATTTTCGAAATTTGATTTGTTTTTAAAGCAAGGGGAGCAAGTTGGTATTTAAAGAAATGGTGCATTAATGAATAGTTTCTTAACTAAAGGAGGTCTCCAGCAACATATGTACAGAAAAATCAATGTTAAGCTAACACTACACACTTACGCACAGCCACATGGTATGAACTAATAATGGAAAGACTTCTATTCATCTTTTCATCCAGCATGTTACTATATGATAAAAGTAATTGACAACCACATGATCTTGATAGAGTGATGACATTAAATTCAAAACAAAAAGCCAGTATACCTCTTTTTGTGACTGATAGCATATTACAGGAAGAGGACAAGAACAATAATTGCAATGATTTTCAGACACATGCTCTCTTATTCTGTCGTCGAAATCAGAGATATCAGCATTGTGAGTTTTCAGTGATGAATAAATTTCGTTTACTTTTACACTTGGGTGTGTCAAATTTGATCAAACTATCTATGCATCTTAAAGCAGCTGATGGCACACGGATCTCACCATTTGTCTCCTCATTCAGGTAAGTCTTACTGTCGCAGGGCTCATGACTTGGCCCCTGAGCACAGTAATTGATAATTCCCCATTGATTAAGGAAACTGACGATTAGAGATAAATCTTCGTTATCAACACCAACCAACATACCCTGGCAATCAAGAACTGTAATCCTCTTCCCTGGGTCCTCCATGTATCTTGCCACAATGCAGTTCCTACAGTCCATGCACTTCTGTGGAGTAAGATCTGGTGATTTTCCGGAGAAGAAATGTGGCACTAGCTGTCTCCCAAGTCGATGCACTGTAGCTGGTGAAAACCAATCTGCTCGCAGAGATTCCAAATTCTCATTTAATTTAACATCTTCAAACAAAATTCAAGTCTTAAAATCTCTACATTACTCCACCCAAACCCTCCTTCCAAACAGTAAATGAAAAGCCAGTACATTGATTGTTGAGGCTTAACAAATAATGTAAGCTTTTTATAGGGTGGGGGGTGAAAAACCATGCAAATGACTTTTAAGTTCATCCAAACGCTGAACAGTTTGAATATATATATATATATATATATATATATATATATATATATATATATATATATATATATTACACACACACACACATACCTATATAACTCTCTGCAAAACTTATATATATATATATTACACACACACACACACATACCTATATAACTCTCTGCAAAACTAAATCTCTGCAATCCTAATACCAGAATTGTTCACCTCCAATTTAAGGAGATACCAAACTGACCCAAAACAAGCTACATTTGGAATGATAGACATGGATGGAATGGAATGATACTAGGTTCCATTGTTTGGATTTTTTAAAATATGATGAAATGGAAAGGGACCCGATGGAATGGATTCCATCTCATTCCATTCAATACCTCTACTTTTCTCCCCTTCCAATTGGAGGGGTAGGGGATGAAATGAGATGGAACCAACTTATTATTCACTCCATTTCATTGTAAAATATCCCAAAAAATGGTATGGTAACTTTGTTCATTTCATTCCACTCCACCCATCATTAAATATAGAAACATGTCTAAAAACTTCACATATGAACTTAAACTAGGGAGAAAAGTATAAGGGATAAAGAGGAGTCCGGGTCCTTATTTACGTTATCATGTAATCCATACTCTAAGATCAACCCAGCTCATTCTCCAGCTTGCAAACAAATATAAACAAACCTGAAGCTAAAAACCGATGCATAAACATATACATAGAGAGAGGAACCTGAATGCATTGGGACAACCAGAATGCTACTCCTAAATCGCTTAACGACGCCGCGGCCTTCCAAACTCGGTGGCAGAGCAATGACAAAGCTCAAATTGCTCCCACGATCAAAAGGCACCGAAGACAGCGCCTGAAGCTGCCCGTGCGACACGTTCTCCACAAACGGAGCATTGTTCTGCAACTCACCGTTTCTGTCCCCGAACTCGTTGCCTCGCTCCAACGCCACAATCGCCATCACCGACGAGTGGGGGCGGCGCACGGCGCGCTTGATTGCAGCCGGGAACTGCGAAATCCGGATTCCATCGACGGACACGACCTCGATATCGACGCACGGCTGCGAATTCGTCCCAAATCGGGGGTTAGGGCGGCGGGATTGGTCGTAGGAATCATCCTCCCGGTCGAGGTTTTCTTCCTCGGTGGCATTGGGTTGGTTATCTTCTTCGTCTTCTTCGCCATCATCGTCGTGATGGCGGTGGTAGAGCTTCTTCTTCTGCTTCTGGTTTCTGATTTGGGATTCTGTGTTGCGCTTCTTCGTCCATTTGGTTGGGTTTTCTGGGGAAACAGAAAAGAAAAAAAAGTGAAAGGTAAGTGAGGCGAAAAGAGTATGAACATTTTAAAAAGTAAAATTGCATAAACTTTGGAATGGGTTTAAAATTGTAGAGAGAGAAAAAAAAAAAAAAAAAAAAAAAAAGAGAGAAGTGGGAGGATTTAAAGTTGTTGTGATATCTGATGGAAAGGAAGGGGTTAGTGGCATTGGAAGAAGGAAACGAGATTTAAGGGAGGGAAAGAGACTCCCGGACACCATGAAGTATTTTAGCATACGGCATATCGGAGAGGGAGTTTTTTAATCGTCTGTAGCTTGTTTATGCGGTATTTATAGGTAAATAAAGTTTAAGTAATTGCAGAAAGGGAGCCCTATTAACTTATGAGGAGGGGGCATCCGAGAAACGAAAATTTTTGTTTTCCTCTCCTCCTCCTCCGTCACCTCCATCCTCTTTCCCTTCGAGATCCTGAAATTCCGACTCACCTTCCGTAACTTCCACCTTCTCCGCCGCATCGATGCATATCAGCACTGTCTACCTATACCGCCTCCGGAGAAAAATTTATTGGAAGTAAACCCCAACGTGAGGGAGAGAAGCAGTGTGCCCAAAACAGGGAGGCGAGGCTGCCACCGATGGAGAGGGCGGTTGGCTGGGCGGCAGGAGAAATTGTTATCGATTACAAAATTCAATTTGTAATCGATTACAAAATTCAATTTGTAATCGATTCTTGAATCTGTTACTCTTTGAAACTAGAAGGGACTATTTTGTAATATGAAATTGAAACAGGTTTCAGAAGTTTCAACTGACTGAAGTTGCAATATCTCCACCGTTTATTAATATATTAATAAATCCAACGGATATTTCAAATGCTTCACTGATGTGCCATATTCTGAAATGCTTCATGTTAGACGTTACCGTATCAAGTGCCCATACATGATCGGACGGTGGAAATAGAAGAATAAGAGATGAAAATAAATGGACGGCTACGATTTTGGACCCGAAATCCGAATATACTATCTATAATTAAGGTTATGTTTTCTCGCGTGTTTTAAGAGTTCCATCGCACATTTGAGAGAAGCAATTATTAGTAGCTTGTATGGTGAGGGACGTGATCCAGGGACAATTCACCGTGGATCGTTGAATTAATTTAATAATATATCTAATGATTTGAAAGTGTTGTTCCACTGATGTCACCAAATGGGGACTTCACTGCAGAATCACCCACATATTTATTCCTTTCCATGTCTTCGAATACAAGCCATAGAGGTTTGCCCGCTCTTTGTACATAAACCCTTGTGATAGTTTCGCACCGTTTCAATAATTCTTCCACCTCTAGAATAAATTCTCCCGTTTGAACCTCATAAAAAGAACTAGCGGGTTGATTGATCATTTTTTATGAATAACCGTAATTAGGGCTTTTGGCCCCCCCAGTGGCATCCTGGGATATTCCCACAAGCTTCGGCTCTTGGGACCGGCTATGAGACTAATCCTCGATCGGCTGCTTAGAGAAGAGAATTAACCCTTGATTTTCGCAACCTACTCCCAACTAGAGTACGTCTGCAACCAAGATTCAAACTTGTGTTCTCCTTCTTATGAGATCGAGATGCTTACCACTCGATCAATCATTACTTGGTGCGGGTTGATGGATCATTACCCTGATGATATAACATCGTAAAGGTTTCGTATTGTACATAGTTGTAGAAAAAAGTTTTCATATGGTAATTTGTTGGTAAAAGATGCCAAGTATCATCTGCCAAGAGAAATTGTTCCTTGTTCACAAGAGCAATTAATGAAAACATTGAATTATATATGCACGAGTTATCAAAGTTAACTAACGACAAGTTTGTTTGACTCGAAATTGAACCGACCCTTCCCCCTGGTTATATTTTGGGAGAAGTATTCGAAGTTAAATTCAAAAGAAAGAGAAACACAAGGCCAAACAAACATATATATTTCCTTTATAGCTTATGTCTCTTCGTGCAAATCATAGTAACCCTAAAGCATAACAAGGCTATATCATTGAAGATAGAGTGTTCTTCTTTGCTCATATCGGGTGATCTTTCTACATGATGTAAACTGTGTCCAAAGTAATCCCAAGTGGGTTTCCGGTTTCTTCTTCAAGTAGAACTAGTAGGTTCTCGATAGGTTTCAGGAGGGATTGGGGCATGTGATACCTGAATAAGAAAGTTCAATTGTAATGCTTGACATCTAGTGTAGATCAGAGGACTAGTTATAATATTAGGTATTTTAGTAGTGTAAATTACATCAAAGAAGTAAGAGAAAAAAAAAATAATGATTAAAAAACAAACAAGACACTTTGTAAGTATTTGCTATTCTATTTGAAAAGTTATAGCAGTTTGATAAAATGATATTCTAAAAAGATAAAATGAAAATGATCATTTAATTGATATACACTGTCAACATAACAAAATTGAATAATGTTTGACGGTATGAAACGAACTTTTATATATGAGGTGACATCTTACATTTCAGTAAACTGCCACGTCATTTAAGATGTTTGATTTTTTTCATAATTATTTTAAAAGTCGTATATAAGATGATTTGTGATTGATTGATTGATTGATTGATAATGTAAAAAATTTTATACTGACAGTATATCAAAATTAAACTTAAAGGAAAAATTATATGCCTAGTTATAGAAATTATCTTTGTTTAAAAACTTTGCTGCTTATTATGGAACATGACAATATAAATTAAAAAATGGTAATTTTTGTGAACAAAAATTGTGCTTATTCAATGTAGAAGTAGTTATAGGTTCCATGTTTTTTACAAATTTGTCTGCACCTTTCATGGTCATGTTTCCTATTTTCAAAGTAATTGCATAATTATGTTTGATTGTAATCATGTTTATAGTTAAATAATCATGTTAGGCATTTTTTACGATGTTATCTATGGGAGACCCTTAAAATCGTTTTTCCTTTGTTGTGTTTTGTCACAAATTATCTTGGGAAGTTGATAGACAAAAAAGAAAATAAATTGTATCTTAGAAACAAAAAGATACCATTGCTGTGAAGGAGTCCCCTTTGGTGTGTGAAAAGACAGCCAGTATCGGCCAATGCCTTGGCCATTAACCCAAGCTTGACCCTTTACCATAGAACTAAGCTTAAGTGCTACAGGATCGTTACCCGCTGGTGCATCAAACGTGACCTGTCAATCCCCAAGGACGACAAAGATTAATATTTAGAATAATAGAGTTGTAGCTAAATGAGGACCGGTTGCGATGATGAAGTAATTAACACCTTGGTCCCCCTCTCTAATCCATAACAAAGGGAATAACAGACTCTAGCACAGAGTATTAGGGAAAAAAGGACCTCTAACATATGTACTTGGATTTCCTTCATTATTATCTATGCATTGTGGGGGATATCAAGTGAACAGAAAAATTTACAAACAATAATTTATATACCTGATACCATGTGAGTGGCTGAGTAGAGCTTCCAAGACTTTTCCACCGAACTTTATTTGATCCAACAGCTGTATAGATTTGCAACTTCTCTCCTAACAACCCAACCTTCATTAAAAATATAAACACCAACATGTAGTGAACAAAAATTAGTTTAAGAGGGTGTTTAGGTAAGATTAATTCTTATCCAGTAAAAGCTGATATGTTTGGATAAACTGATTAAATTTCAAAACAGTTATTTTTATGAAAAAAAAGTTGTTTTCAGAGAAGCTAGAAGTTTGAAGCTTATTTAAAAAGCTGTTAGATTATTTTGAAACCAATAACATTCTTCCTATTTCACCCTTACAAAACTAACTGCCAAACAAATATTATTAAATTATAAAAATAACTTCATATATTTTTTAGTAATTTATTATATATAAGTGATTTTTTTACACAATCCAAACGAAATAGATTATCTTATAATCGTTTTTCAACAAATATATTCAAACATAAAACTGATTTTATTATAATTAATTATAACAATAATCGATTATCCACATAATCGATTATTATAATAATCGATTATTCATATAATTGATTATTGAAATAATCAAATTTTCGCAGCTGATCGAAACACACAGTAAATAATAAACTATTGAAGTAATTATGGAGTTCAAATTTCAAGCACAAGCATATTCTTCATAATTTAAATCTTCATAATTTAAATTTTAACAATTAGATAATAATTTCTAAATTTGTTATGGTAGTATGCAGGGTTAGAATAACAAAAAAATTATTCTGATCAGGAAATGATTTACGATTAAAAAAACAAATTTTAGATCTCGTTTAAACTGCAGTCTACAATATCAGTATCTTACACCCATAGTTTAGAGTAATCACCTGATATCCCCATGATTGATTAGTGAGATACCTGCCATTAATTGTCACCTTTCCTAAACCAGCAACTTTACGCTCTAGATATGCTCCCGAATCCTTCATGTTGAAATAAATGCACATTTCATATAATCCAATCTTCCAATGAGTATCATATCTATTCACTTTGTTATTTTAAATAAGTTTTGATGAAAAAGCAAGGTCATGCCTAGTTTATATGTTTTTCAGTAATAAAAAGATACTTCATTAATCGCAGTCCTAATTAGTACTTCCTGAGATCTTGAATTTTGAAAGTAGACATATCTTACAAATGAAATAACCATTTATATAATTTGGAACTTCATTTTTAGAAGTTGTAAAAGCACACCAAGAGTTAATTGACTAGATATTGTTCATCACTTTTATGTGGTATTTTGGTGATGAATGGATCAAGAATCAAGAAGTATTAACAAATGGAAACAAATACAGGCAATCCAACTGTTGCACTAAGTAAGGACATGTTATTCATCCCATTTATCAAATTGATCTTGCTCTCCAAGTTGAAATATGCATTGCTGTGACTGCCATGTGCAGAACCTAGCTCGATAGCATGAAAAGAGCCCGCCGTTAGTTTCTAAAATTATGGTTAGAAAGATAAAAGTTTGTGTTTGGTTCTACAGTGGAGAGTAACGAACTTGATTTTGTCCCCTCTCAAACGTGATTTTAGTAAAAAAAAAAAAAATTGTTTGGTTACGGTCAATTCAGTCTTCAAACCTCGGTTTGACTATTTGACTATAAGCGAGAAATAGCTTTTAAGTTAGATTGAAAAATTTACATTAAATTTTATATCAAATTTGCTTTCAAAGTAAAAATATTTAAACATAAAACACTTCACTTCAAATTCAATTGTTGCTAAATCAATAAGGAGAATGCTAATGAGTGTTCTTAGAGAGTTATTTAAGGAATCAAAAAAAGAAATTTTGTATAAAAAAATGATATAGTTAATATATTTAATATATTAAAAAATATTATACATAATTTCTTAATATAAATTTTTTTTTTTTTTGATTCCTTATATAATATCCTTGGATCACTCGCTATCTAATTAACTAAAAATAATGTGAGAGATGAACAAACTTTTATTATTTTAGATCAAATTATAGCACCTAGAGGAAACATTGAAACAAAGTACCTTGAATGGCTCTGATCTGAAAACAATACCCGGAATATCGTGCAACCATAATGGTAGACCCCTGCACCAACAAAACCGTACATTAAACTCTTCTAATATCTATAGATATATACAGATTAAAGAATGACTTGACTTGTCTTGACCATAAAAAAAACGAATGACTAGTCTTAATCATTATCGTATCATTTAGTATTATTGAAGTATCCAAAAAAAAATTGGAGTTAAATTACTCTAAAATTTTTATATTATTTATCAATCACAAATCTTAATATAAATAAATTTTAAAATAATTAGGATAAAAATTAAATATTTTTAATAATATAACAAATTATGATAGGTTAACAATATAAAATATCTTTACACCACATACGAATTAAAAACAAATAATTATATTGAAACCAGGATATGTTTTCCCTTGGAGTAGTTACTTGTGAAATTTTATGATAGCAAGAGAAGGGGTCTTAATTACCCATAGGACCATTCATTGAGATAGGTCCATTCACTCTCAATGAATGGTCCAATTCTGAGGGTCACTTATAAGAGACTACTATAGTATCCCTACAAATTTAAGGGTTTTGGTATTCTGGGATTGGATATCAATGCGTTAATTATTTTGGTATTTTGGAATTGGGTAAAAATATTCAAAGGTGTTAATGGTTCCAAATATTTTACCATCTTGTCTTTTATATCGAGAAATACAGGCTAATCTTTTTTTTGTTTTAGTAAGAATTGCTTGTTCTATTTCTTTAAGGGCTATATTTTCCTCATGTAATATTATTCCCTCAAAATGTTTTATCTTTTTTCTAAGATAATTCATGGCTTCTCTATCTTCGTACATAAGGATAACATCGAATCCTTCTATGATTGTTATTATTTTTCCTCCATATGTAGTCCTAATTCTTCTATATATTCTATCATTTTCTTAATTGATTTTCTAATAAAATTAATTTATTTTCTCTCCAAAGTATACCTCTTTCAATTTATTTTCTAACTTGTTCATCTAAGTAATCCTCTTCCTTAGTTTTTAGCAAGGTAGACTGATATGCATATTCATCTTTAAGTTGTAATTTTATTACTTGTATCCTTTCTTTTATTTGGGTTTGATTCATGCTACAAAGCTTTCTAACTCATTTTTTATTCTTTTTAGCATTTTTAATTTATAGTCAATTATACCTTCTATTATACAGTCATCAATAAAATCTCCAGCCTCTTGCTGTTTCCAATATTCGATTTCTTTCTTAATTTCTTTTATCTATTGTTTAAACATAGTAATGGTCTTCATGCTATTAATCTTTCAAGTCTCTTTTTTTGTCCATTTTTCTAATTTTAAGTGATGATTTAACATACTTTCTTTGAGACAATGGTCTTGCAGAGTTATAGGTTCATTTTCTTGCCAATAGATTATCTTTTTACGATTCTTTTGTAACCACTGTTTTAAAGTGATGTATATTATCATGCTATTATAGTCTGTAGTTGTTGTTTGAAAATCTGAATACGGGTTTCAATTCGTCTTATTTGAACTTTAATTATCGGGTTAGGATTTTCTTCATCTAATTCTTTTAAAGTTTTACAATAGTCTCTTAAATTATTTATTGTTTTCTTTATATAGCTAGCAGTTCTCATTATCTAGCTCTGATACTATTTCTTACGCATGGTTTATTTCTTGGTTTATTTGGTTACTTACACATTTCTTTATCATATTTTGTTTTTTATATATAAAGTTAAATCATTCACTTGACTTACTAATTTATTGATATTATCATCTTTACTTCTTTCAGGTTCTATAAATGATATAGGTCTAGGAATATAAGGTATTTTTAAAGATTCTGATTTCTTTAAGAAAGTTCCTAGTTCTGTTATTTCATTTCTTCGTGGATAATAAATTTTTCCAATATCTTCAAACAATTGTGGAACATCTATTCTATCATTATTTCTAAAAGTAATACTGTTATGTGAATTTGTTAAGGCGTAATTAACACAATAAGTTACTGAAAATATTTTATCTCCTGGTTGCATTAAATTTTTCCTTAAAAATTTATGTTCTAACGTTAGAGATTAGTCTAATCTTTGAGTATTTAAAGGGATACCAATATTTGGATGTATTTCAAATTTCAATTTGACATATGCTAAGTTTCCTTCTATAACTCCTAATATTTTATCTCGTACATCAGTTATTCTTTCATCCTTCAAGATTAATTCTATTGGGGAGTCTATTCCTTCTTGGAAGGTTGCTTTAATTAGGAGTTGAACTGCTCCTATGTGTATATATCCTATTTTTCGTCTATGTGCTTCTATTTTTAAATTTTGTCGTAGTTCTGAAATCTTTTTTCGATTTAAGAGTTGGATACTTGTATTACCTTGGGCTTCTGTTATATCTATGAGAGTTTCTGTAATTATTTTACCATAATAAATGATATTTTCTTTCTGAATAAATCGTTTCATAATTCCTCCTAATTTTTCCTTTTCTTTCATATTTGCAGTTTTTAAAAGATCTAATTCTTCTTTTTGTATTTTTTGAAATAAACGAGAGTTAATAAGAATACTTCCTTGATAATTTCCATCTTCTTCAGTAATTTGAAGTTGTTCTACATCATTATTTTCTATTATCTCAGGTTCAGGTTCCATAATGCCTAAACTAACTTATAAAAGATTGTAAGAGTTGCCATACCTGATTGGGTTTAACTAGGTGCTTTTATGGTCCACTGTTGCTTCTGCGTTCTTTGAGTACATGATGGATCTATTCGCCTTTACTGCTTTTGAATGCGTGCATGTTTGATTCTTGATATAAAGGATTTTTGAACGTTGCAAAGTAAATAAAAGTGAAAGAAGACAAGTAAAAGAGTAATTTATTTGATGGAAGTGGTTACAGGGGTGGTATTCTCAGATACCTAGTATCATTTGAGAGGAGACTAACAGCTTTCCTCAACTTGGGGAAGCTTGGGTGAGAGTTTTCTCCAACTGATTCACTCTGCTTTGCCTCAGCATAAGAGGGCTTATTTATAAGCTAAGGGATTATTGGCTATTTACATTATTGACCCTATAGCACGTAAGTGCTTATATCAGAAAACTAATAATTTACATGCTGTCGTCACTACTTATATCATTCTTCAATTATTGCTTCGTCTTCGGAATCTTTCCCTTGTGGCTGACAGCTAGTAGTGGCTTCTGATGTGGCTTGCTTTATGCATCTCTCATATGCATGATTGCCGTTTTCTTTAATTATTGAACATAGTTTATGGAGGACAGCTGGGCAATAATTCATAAAGGGTCCCTCGAATGCATAGAAGGGCATATCGAAGTTTGTTAGTAAAGCTAAGTCTTTTTCTCTGATAGGAATTCCGCTTGTCTTGCTTAAAAGCAAAGTATATGGTCCTTTGTACAGAGTTTTAATAAATGATTTCTTTTCAATAGTTTGACATTGGGAGTATATGCTGGCTAATTGGTGCGCTATGAAGTTAATAATTTGATCTTCATCATAGTCTACTCGAGTAGGTTCATCCATTAAAGGAAAATTATTATTGCTGATACCAATAAAAACTAAGTGCTTGGCTGGTTGTTTGGTGGTAAAGTCTAGATAAGCTGAGTAAAATTTTAAGAGAATAGATCTTTCTCCAGCAATATTCTTTCGAAACATTTGGATTGCTTCTTTGAAGTAGTAGGGAAACAAGTTAATTTCTTCAAGATTGGGACTTAAGTAAAGACATTCAATTAGTCCGAATTGGAACAAATTGAACGCTAAAATTGATGGGGCTCCCGGTGTAAGTACTGCCTTGGTAGCAAATAATTTTCGATCAACCATGTATACACAGTTGCTTTTTTCTTTTTCTGTCCAATGGATTAATCTTTTGAGGTGTTCATAAAAGTTTTCTTTTGAAAATTGGATTTGAAGTTCATGTTCCTTTCTTGTAATTATTTGGAAATTGTCTAGGGAAGAGGGAATTCTTCCTAGAACTTTTAGAGCCTTCCTTGGTTCTGGGTTTAGAGTAGTGGTTTCTGCAAAAGTTCTTGGTCCAAGATAAATTTCTTTACCTTTGGCAATCTGAAGATCTTTCAGAGCTTTTTCTGCTTCTTCCTTTATTGAATAGGACTTATGAATAACTCCTGGAACTTTTTGACAATGGGGGCTGCTTTGTGTCACTCGTCGTAAATTCCGGGAAATGGTCTGTTACAAATAGCGTACCATTTTTGATTTCCTTCTCTTTGTGCTTTCTGTTTAATCTCTGCTGGAATTGCTTCTTCTTAGAAATTTTCAGTTTCTAATTGTAAGTCCAGGACTTTGATGTCAGCTTCAATTAAGTCTAATTCTTTCAACTTTTGATCTCTGAGTGCCTTTTTAAGCTCTCTTTGTCTTCTTAGCATCTCCGTGGTTCCGCACTCCATTCTCTGGATAGTATATCTGCAAGGACATTCTTTTCTCCTTTAATATGAGATATTGAGTAATTGTATTCAGATAATTTCATTTGCCATCGAATCAATCTTCCTTGCTTATAGGTGCCTTTATGATTAATATTTTTAAAACCTGCAACGTAAGTAGAATCGGTTCTAACAATAAATTCTTTATCAAGCACATAAATTCGATGTTTTTCCAACATTCGAATAAGTGCAAGGATTTCTTTTTCATGAGTAGGATAATTAATTTCACTGTCTGAAAAGGTTCCAGACATGTATCGACATAGTAATTCCTTCTTTTGTCCAGGAGGTTTTGCTTTCATAACACCTCCCCAGTAATCATTCGAGGCATCTGTTTCAATAATAATTAAGTCATCGTCTGACAGATGATATTATTCAGGAAGATATTGACATAAGTTCTTTAACTCAGTAATAATTGCTTCATCATCTTCTGTCCATGACCAGAGAGCATCCTTTTTGAGCTTTTGTTGGAGGATTTTTCTTTTTGCTGCAAGATCTTTTAAAAATCCTTCGTTGGAAATATATGTTAGTAATCCAAGGAATCTTTGTAAATCCTTTTTATCTTTTAATTTTGTTGGAAAAGTACGAAGTTTTTCTAAAACATGTTTTTGCATTATTATTTTCCCTTTTTCAATTTCTAATCCTAAATAATTAATTTTATTTTGTGCTAAAACAACTCTCTTTTTACTTAAGACTAATCCATGTTTTAAGCATTTATTACGAACCATATTAACTTTATTAAAATGATCTTCTATGGTCTTGTTAGTAAAGACTAATATATCATCGATATAAATAAGACAAAAATCTTTATAGTCTTTGAGTATTGAATCCATGTGTCTTTGAAAGATTCCTGGTGATTGTTTCATTCCCATTGGAAGTACATTCCATTCATATTGACCTTGGGGACAACTGAAAGCTGTTAGTGCCTTGGAATCGTCGGTTAATTTCATCTGATAAAAGCCTGATTTACAGTCAAAAGTACTAAACCAGTGCATATTTCTAATTTGTTCGATAATTAAATCTTTTCTAGGGAGAAAATATGCATCTCCTTCCATGGCATCGTTTACCTGTTTATAATTTATTATCATTCTTCTTTTACCACGCTTAATCTCTCTGTGGTTTTCTACGTAAAAGGCTGGGGCTGAGTGCTTACTTTTGGATGGTCTAATTAATCCTTTTGCAGTCATTTGTTTAATGTCTTCTGCAAATTCATTTCTATCTTGTTTAGTATAAATCATAGGTTTACATTTTACTTCTTTAGTGGGATCTTTTAATTTTAAGGTGATTAGTTCGGTATTTTTATTATTTATGTTTGGATCTAATGGGTGTTCACTACATATTTTCTCTAGTAGGTCTTCAATATGGGCCGGAATCCTTCTATTTGGCTCTAGATTAATTAAGGCATAGCGCATTTTTTTGACAAAGGATAGTAAATAGTTCACCACGGTTCAGCTTGTTAAACTCTGATTGTTTGGATGAGTAGGTGCATGGAGAGGAATGGTGGATTGGAATGGAAAGTATTTCTCGGGTTTGTATATTTTGTATATAAGGTGTTCGAAGGGTAATATACTCTAGGTATTGACTAAATGGTACATAAAGACGTAAGAAGTTATTTTCAAGTATTACATCGATTCCGGTTTCTTGCTGATAGATTGTTGGGACAATAAATCGTTTATATTGTATGAGTAACGTTATTCGTTTAACTACCCAAAATAAAGGGTGAATTGATTCATCAGCTATTTGTATTTTTAATGGTTTTTCTAATCGTTCCCATTTATCAAATAATGTTTTTGTTGCTAAACAAATACTTGCCTCTGTATCGATGTAGGCTTCGATTTTTTTATTACCTTTTTCAATTACAATTTTGATATAAGTACTATTCGGATTCTGTTTCTTTTGAAGATAATTCATCAGGTTCAGAATATTTATCATGTTCAGAATATTCATAAATACTATCAGTTGTGTTGCTTAATTCTTCCTCCAATGGTTCAAGGCTATATATTTTGTATATTCGTTTTACTAATCTAGCTTTTTCTTTGAATTCCTTTTCACTTTTCTTTGGACATTCATTTGCGTAATGTCCTTCTTCATTACATATCCAACATCTACACTTCTTTTTTCCTTGTGGGCAATATTTTTTAGGTGTTTGTCGTCTCCTAAAATATTTTTTCTTTGTATTTTTATAAGCTTTTTTTTCTAGGGTAAGTTTTTCTTAGTTTTGGTTTTCTTTTGTAGTATTTTCTCTTTTTTATAGGTTTATTACATCTGTATTTTCCTGAAAACTCTATTTCAGATATATCACAATAAATTACATTTTTTCCTCTATTTAGATGTCTTATAGTTTCTCGAGCGATACATTGATCTCTTAATTCTTTGTATAGTAGTTGAATAATGCCTCCTAAAGTATTTGCAATTTCATTAGGATTTAGGTCCCATATTAATTTCATTTTAGTATTGAGGGGAAACGGTAGTTTATCTATAAATACTTCTTTGTATGTTTCCATTGTTGCGGAATTTAATTGATAATAGTATTTTTGATATTCACATATAAAACTTTCTATTTCACACATGTCGCATAATTGGATTTGATTTAGATGTGTCTTAGCTTTTTCATGCAAGAATTTACTGACTTCCGCATTATGTTCTATACTAGCGTATCCTATAAATTCTTGATATATAAGACTCATAATTAGTCTTGCAAAGTCTTGGTTATTTGTTGTTAAAGTTGAATAATGTTGTCATTGTTCGTCTGATATACTATCTAAGTATTTTTATACATTTCCTGTTGTTTTATAAAGAATATAATTTTTTATTGACAACATGTTCAAGCTATTAAATTTTTCATCGGTAGCGATTAAAAGAGTTATTTCATTAGTCCATTGTAGAAATATTTCTTCTTTGTTTTTTACGCAGTCAAGATTTAATATATTGTCTGCTGATCTCTGTACTTCGTATCTTGGTTTAAATTCATCTTGAACTTTGGACCATTTATTCTTATGTTTAACATATCCTTTATTATGCATAGCATCTTTTTTCATATTTTCCCATATTTCAAATATTTCTTTTCTTTTTCTTTTGGGTATTATGTTACTACTTGTTTCTCTATGGTGCATACGTATTTCGTTAAAATCTGTTTCATCTGACGAAGAACTATAATTTAATACTACTTCTTCAGTTTCATTTAAAGGATTTATTGGTTTTGTATCTTGTACTTAATTATGTTCTTCTTCGATTATTTTTAATTCTTCAAGGAGTTGTTGAATTTCTTCTAAGTCATTTGACCTTTTTATTGTTTCAATATAGTCGGTTTTTAACCCCTCCATGTCGTTTTTGGAGATAATATTTGAGAAGGTTCAGGAATTAGTTTTGTAGTTTGATTATCTAGTAAATCCTTTAAATCTTTCTTTGTTAGACATTTGCTATCTTCTTCTTCCTTGAGTAGTTTTTTAACTGTTTTAGTATCTTTCTAATTTTTTCAGAATCTTCTTTATTTTCTATCTCTTTTCCATTGTTTATATTATTTAAAGTATCATATATATGTGTTATCTCTGTTTGTTCTTTGGGTATCTTTTTATAAATATACTCCACAATTTTGATAGTAGTCTTTATTAACTGAATCATATTTTTATTTATTTTCTCTAATATTTTTTTTAATTCTTTATATTTTTTATCAATTTTTTCTAATAGATTCATAACTTTTCCTTTTGTCCGAGGGTATTAGTACAAAAGATTTTTATAGGCACCATAGAATTTGCTCACTTATAAACCCCGTGGCTGGATTTCTTTCACGAATCTCACTAAATCACACCTTCCACTGAAGTCGTACTGCAAAGAAAGTCAAAAAATTACGGCCATCGTTCTATTATTTACAAGGGATGACTAATTAGCAAAAGAGAATAGAGAATATAACAAAATAAAGTTTAAAAAATAACAAGAGTATGGAAGAAGAGATTTGAGGATACCTGGCGTTGTTGGGGATCGTGAAGGTTCCAAAACACGTAAGTTTGTATGACATCCAGCCCTCCTTCCTTAGCTTTCGCAATTAAAGAGGGCCACATCTATTTAAATTAAACATAATAACATGCAATTGGCAATTTAGAGATGTGTGTTTCTTCTTGTACCTCTTTACCCATCAAACAGAGGAAAAAAACTATAATTTAGCTCATGCAATTACAATCGTAGTTGCACCTCTTTGCCCGCCAAACAACAAAATAATAATAATGTAGCTCACGCAATTACAATCATAGTTGCACACAATTATTCTGTTTTTGTTATTAAGTTTAGGGGAGAGTAGGCTAATCACATTTCAAGAAGCTCCAAATGGAACCTACACTTTTCAAGTGAAGTATTTTGATTTAGAATTTTTTTTTTTATCTAAAGTGAAAAAATACAGGTATACCCACTCTTAAATTATTTGATGAAACGATGATGATAATAGAATTTATAAAATTAAAAATATATGTACTTGTATTTTTTGGTTAAACTATACTTTTGATCTTTACACACAATGTTAGTTTTCAACTTGATCCATATAGGTAAAAAAAAAATTAATTTGGTCTCTATATATACAGTTATTTTCAATTTGGTCACCACTCTCATTATGATTGTAACACTGTTTGTTGAAGTTAAAGTATAGAGATCAAATTGAAAATGATTGTCACATATAAGGACATAAAATATACTTTTTTGGTCCTTTTTTGTTCTTATACGTGATACTTATTTTCACTTTGGTCTTTATACTTTAACTCCAACAAACGGTATTAGAATCACAATAAACGGCAATGATCAAATTGAAAATAATTGTAGATATAAGGACCGAATTGAAATTTTTTATGCATAAGGATCAAGTTGAAAACAAACATAATATATAGAGAACAAAATTATAGTTTAACCTTCAATTTTTTTATTTGAAGGTAAACACATTTTAAAAGAAGAGTTAAATATGTTTTTGGTCCCCGTAAAATAAGCGAATTTTGGTTTTGATCCCTGTAAACAATTTTCTTTGGTTTTTGTCCCTCTAAAATCTAAAATTATTGTTTTTGGTCCCTACTATCATGTGACATCCATTAACTACTTATGTGTCTAACAGAAGGTCATATGATCATCCCAAGTGACACCCAATGACCTCTGTGGTGCCATGCTAGAATATGATTTCCTTAAAATTGTCCTTGAACCCTAAAATGAATCATATTTATCTATCCTAAAATAAATGCTAGGAACTAAAAACGGTGATATTAAATTTTAGAGGGATGAAAACCAAAAAAAAAAAATTTACAGGGATCAAAACCAAAATTTGCTCATTTTATAGGGACCATGTAACACATCAGTTTTCGCTTATTTGTTATATAAGTGTTGTTATATATGTTATCCTTGTTATTATATATGTGTTATATGTTGTTATGCTTGCCTTAGATGTTTAAGGACGTGTTTTAGGATAGTTAACCTTAGAACGAATCAGATCAATGATCCTGACAGGGTGGCACGTCTGTGCTCACGTGCAGCACGCCCACGCTAAAAGTTAGCATGGCCGTGCTTTCGCCCTCCAGAAACGCTTTTTAGGCTCTTTTGGTCAGCCTGTTTCGTTCCAATCCTTTTTATACCTCTTTTGCTCGACCTAAAACTCATAGCCGTCATTCCTAGAGTTAGAAACAGCCGTCTGTGACCTTTCTCTTGGGTTCCCATTGAATCCTTGAGCATTCTCAATTCTTGTTTGGGTGTTCTTCGCCAAGAACACACCCTTGTGGTGCTTTTCGTTGTGTTTGGGGATAAGGTGCTAGCTTAGTGTTACTCTGAGGTAAAGTAACCAACCTTGTTAATCTTTTTATTTGAATCCCTTGAGTTAGTGTTGAACCGTTTTGTCCCTGTCAAACCAGACTTCGTTGTTCAGGTGTCAGTACTGTGAACAACAACTAGCAGATTAGTCCCCCAGGGATCTAATCGAGGTATGTGCATAACCCTTGTGTTAATTCCCTTCCTTTTCTTGTTTGGGAATTAACTTATCTTTTTGCCTTGGCGCTATTGGTCAAAGCTTGCTGAACCTGTTGAACCCGTTTGGAGGAGTCAAGCGTGGACTTCGTTTTTGTTAGCTCGTAGGCTGGAATCATCACGTCAGGTATGGGGAGAAGGGATTAGTATAACATAGAGGTTTTAGGGTAGCGTAAGATAAGGGTTAACCCATGACCCTATTTGTGTGCTATATGTCCTAATTGCTGTATGAAGTTGTTATGGTTGTTTATACATGTTGTTAATTGTTTAAATGGTTTGTATGGTCTTGGCATGACGTTTATGATGTTTTTTATGATGATGATGACATGCCATGATTGTATGAGTTGGTGTGTTGGAACTTCTGTTAAATCTATGTTAATAAAAAAATAGGGATGTTAGCGCTAAGCCTAAAACTAGGATTAGTCTAATTGATGTGCATAAAACATAAAGGCGTTGATGAGGGGTGAGATTAATGCCAACGGATTAGTCAAGAACCTTAGGATTGATATTTGGAGGGTTGAAATCTAGAAAAGCTGCTAAGTTCCCAGAACTGAGACGCTGTAACAGCGTTGAGCACGTCTGTGCTCATTATCGGCAAGTCCGTGCTCTCAATAGCATGCCTGTGTCAGAAAAACGAGAAAGGTGACACTATTTAGCACGCCCGTGCTCCGCACAGCACGCCTGTGCCAGTTGGCCAGCACGCCCGTGCTCAGGCCGTGCTCCTGTCACAATTAAGAAACTTCACTATTTTAAATAAAAAGAGATTTAATACCCTTTTTGGAATAAAAATATGATATAAGAGATTATAAAACATGACCTTGAGAATAGTTAATGAACTAGGATAACGATATGGTAAGATGTAATAATTAAGACTTAATAAAGAGATTAATTAATGAGAAGATGATGTTATGGGTAACAACGTACTGTTACCGATGTTGTTGGTTAAATCATTCTTGATGCTTATTGGTCAAGTTTGATGTTGATAAATCATCTTTAATGCTTGTTGGTCAAAGTTGATAGCCATGTGCATCGTGTTGGTGATGGATGGTTGGACATGTGTTCGCATGTTGGTTTAACATTGCATGCATCATTGCATAGAGATGATAGTTTAGGCGGAAAGCAAACGATGAATTGTGACTATGGAGGCCATGATGGGTATTATCCCGACCTTGAGGGTAGAGTTGGGTAAGGAGGTTCCATATGGCATGGACTCACAACCCGTGACCGGAGTGTCCTATCGATAACCTGATTACCTTGACAAGGCACAGTATGTTATCAGGATTAGTTGAGAGTATCCATGGACGTCACCCATGGTTTGGTGAGTTTTCCAATGTTGATGCAGTATGGTCAACATGGATATGTACTCCTAATCGTTTTTCCAGAGTTAATGCTTTGGATCCACATTGTATATGGAGTAGTGAAGTAGTTATGCATCGCATAGCATGTTATTAATGTGATATGATAGTGCGCGTTATAATATGTATGTTATATTATGATGTTTTATACGTTGCATGATCATTTTGCTAACTGCTTTATTACCGCTTATGTTTATACGTACAGTTCCTTACTCCCTATCTGTTGTTGTTTTGCATGTACCTTTGGTTATGCAGAGGATGGTGAGCTGCCAGCTGAGGAGTGATCCCGAGGAGATCGTTTGCTCATAGTATAGTTTAGTTATGTTTGTTATTAAAAATATATAATTATTACCAATTAAAAATATTATTAAGATAAAAAACATTTACTTTTCATTAAATTAAAGAAAATTTATTTTTTCTCATTCTATTTAGGTCAAGTTTTTATAGTATCTCTCTTCATTTCATTAATAATGATAATTATGAACCACTAGATCGTCTTTACATCAATGGCCAAAGGTGGATATAAGACTTAAGGGTGTTTGGTAGAGATTCTTTTTAGATTATTACGAGTCTTGGAATCTGAAGTTCTCATGTTTGATGTGTTTTTTTAAAGAACACATGGTCAAAAAACTAGCATTCCTGATAATGTCTTTTGGCCCACATAGGGGTGGAAATCTTAGTTTCACATTCTTTTATTATTTGAAAAGATTATAATGTCCCCATAGTCATTATCCCAAAACCAAATTTCAGCCTTCTATCTCAACTCCTCCCTGTCGTCTTCTTCTTCTTCAAACCAACTCACTTAAGCCACTTAGGGCTCATTTGGTGGTCAGGATAGGATAAGGATGAATAGGATATGAAAACTGAATAAGGATATGATAGGATATGAACATGATAAGCTCTTATCCCGTCCGATATTTGATGCGCATCAGATAATGATAGGATATGATATAAAATATCCATAAATGATAAAATTACCCTTATATCAAAATTACATTTTTTTTCAAAAATAAATTTTAATATTATGTGGTTTTTTTTATACATTTAAATTCAAAAATATTTGATAATATATATTTTCGACTTTTTAATTATATATTAGTCCATTTTTTAAATTATAAAAAATTAATTTTTTTCACTTTTTATAAAATTTGCTAATTAAACGACATATTTTAATTAGTAATAAGGTTGACTAATTAGGTTTGAAATCATAATTAAATAATAACAATATTAAGGATAAGAGACAAAAGAGAAAACATTTTCTTATCCTATCCTATTGATTCTAACCCAGCTTCACCCTCAGGATAGAATTATAATTAAGTAACAGGATAAGTTTATCCTATCCTGCTGGTTCACCAAACGGGCCCTTAAATCCACCATACCCAAAACTCTTTTTTTCTCTCTTTCATAATCACAATATTGCAAACAAAGGATTCGCATCAAAGCAAATGTAACAAACGAATTTATGTTTTGCAGCAAAGGAAGCAAGCACAACAAATGTTGACACAAAGCAACATGAACATAGCAACGCGAATGTAGCAAAATTTCACAACACGAACACAAAAAACGCGAATGCGCAACTGCAACAAATCCACAACCCAGACACGAATTGCTACTGCCGCACCAATGAGCTCTGTCGTCCCCTCCCTCGAATGAGCTGCATCTGCCCACCACCGCTTGGTCCGGGTGAACAACATCATCACCGTCGCTCAGTCCACACTCGCCTCTCTCTTCCTTCCAATTGTGCCACCACGCCTCTCCCTCGAGCCTCCAAGACCAACTAACATTTCCATTAATGTTCAATTAGGCATATTAAACACATTTTTGACATTCCCAAATTCTCGGGAAATCATGCTTCCCGGAAACAAAAAGAACATACCCACCAAAACCCCATTACACTCTTACTCTTGAAGTAACTTGGTCATTTCTTATACATATATTTGTTTATATTTGCTAATATACCCTCACTAGCTTTTTAGAAGAAGTATATTAACAAGCTACCCCAACTCTTTTGGGATTGAATACTCTCGTTCTCTTTATTTAATATAACTTCGACTTAAGAGTATGTTAATAAAATACTAATACATTTAATGATGAGAAAGAGCAATAGAGTATCTTATAAAATTTAAGATTTACAAAGATTCTTTTCTAATTTTATACTTCAAGTTTTTTTGGTTTCCTCGAGTCACCCGATTGACTAGAGACGAATCTCTTGAGGTACGATCAACTAATTTTCTAATCTAATCAAAATTTAACATTATAAAAATAACTTATTGTGTTTTAATCAAATCATAAATACTTCTATAAAAAATGTCACTTTATCATCATTTTATTTCATGTTTTCAAAGATTTAATTTGTACAGAAAACAATGAAAACATACAAATCTTTAAAAACATGAAACAAAATGAAAATAAGGTGGTATATTAATAAAATAGAAAATGAAAATGGAAAATGTTTTTGCAAACGGTCTCAAAGCAATTTTGTTTCTTTGAAAATGAGAGGAATTGTGATTAGATGTCTTTTTTTGAAACAGTGATTAGCTGTTCTTTGACAACTAATATACTGTTCAATTTTGTATATATGTTTTCTGTCTCAAGAAATTGACAAATACAAATTCCAAATAGAACCAAGCTATGTTAAATGTTAACACTTTCATTTAATATGCATAGAATGGTTAACAGTAAGAAGTTGCAGCAAATGCTAGCTGATAACTTCCATTGTAGAATAAGGTATGTTGCTACTTATGGAGAATGATTTGCTATTGCTTTTGTCGTAAACTGCCTTATCCAAAAAAAAAAACCCTTATAAGTTGATGGTTATTATTTGATAATGCCAAGGTGAGAGACCTTGCCACCTATGAAAGTCAAGAATCTGGTATCCTGAAAATCCATATCAGAAAGGTTTTACATTACTTGATATGGAAGTTTTGATCATCCTCAATCAAATCTCCTAAATTATGCTTCCATTCATCTCCTCAAATACCACAATCACTTTGTTCTAATTCTCAAACCATCAATTTTGTCCGTGAACACTTTTTTGTCATTCAATGGAACCTGAAGAGGGAAAACAATCACCCCACAAAAACCCTTTGACTCAACTCGAGGAAGTTAATTCTGATTTTATTCTAGCAATTGGCTTGCAAGAGCAAGATCAAACATTCACAACACTTGATAGTGAAAGTGATTCCTCTTTTGATAATGTTGGTGGTGATGATGATAGCGATGCCGATTTTTTCCTAAGCCAAGAGTTAGAATCGGACCTTCAGTTTCTTGAGAGTGAAGGAAGCAATTATGATGAAGAAATTGAAGAAGATGGCATTGATGTAGATGAATTGACTTATGAAGAGTTGATGGAGTTGGGAGATTTTATAGGAAAGGAGAAAACAGAATTATCAGCTATTGAAATTTCTTCATGCTTGCATTCTTACACTTGCAATTCTGCTGAAAGCAAAAGTGGAATAGACCGCTGTATAATTTGTCAGGTTGAATATGAAGATGGTGAGGCCTTGGTGGCACTTCAATGTGAGCACCCTTACCATACAGATTGCATAAGCAAGTGGCTTCAAATTAAGAAGGTTTGTCCAATATGTAGCAGAGAAATTTCAGTTCCCAAGATGGTGAATAAGAATCCTTGATTTGTTTATATAGTATTGTAAAATTTATGTGCAAAGAAATTTATGTGATCTGAATTTGAATGAAAATATATAGTTGAGAAAATAAAAGCAGTGCGGTAGCTTTGTAACATTACAAATGACAGAAAACTAATGTTTCGGGATAAACAAATGATTGAAAATCAAATTCCCCATTGTCACCCATTCTTTGTTTAGTTTAGAGATTATTTTTGGTGTGCATGAGAATATCTTCCACCGATAGCGGGAGATTAATTCCTTTCAAGATGTAGAAATCATCGAAATGAGTTATTTTTTCAAACAAAGTTTTTTTCATATACACGACAAAATTTGAACTCCAAACAAAATACTTAAATAACTGAGTTTAATACCAAATGTGGGGAACCTTGTTGATTAGTTCAATGCCTTTTATTCTTGAAATTTTCTTAGAAATCGGAAAGAAATGAGTAAGTACTCAATTTGGTCCCTAAAATTATAGGGTTGTATCAACTTAGTCCCTCATATTATCAATATTCCAAAATGATCATTAGAATTGCAAAATATAACAAATGCATCTCTGACATTATTCATTTAGTTTTAAATGCATTCCAGACATTACCAACTTAATATCATTATAATCTATGCAAATATCAACGGAGAGATGAATCTGATTAGTTTTATGCAATTCCAAAGATCGTTTTAGAATATTGATAATATGATGGACTAAGTTTATACGATCCTATAATTTCAGAGACCAAATTAATTATTTACTGCAAAAGAAATTTATGTGATGTTGCTGCGGGCCAACATGCGAAAATCTATATTATATTATATTATATTATATACAAAAGAAATTAACTACTCCAATTGTCCTCTAAACATGCAAAATAACTTTTTAGTCACGTATAATGAGCTTTGCACAGGACTTTTTTAATAAGCTTAAAAAATCGAGTTCATAAATTAAACTAAAAATATTTTTTTAAGGTTAATAAGTTATTACTTATTTACATCTACTGAAACATTAATTTTTTTTTATATAAAAACATTTGTACTAATGGAGAAACTTGATAAACCGTTATCCAAAGTGAACTTGTTAAAAAATATCACAACTTTAATCATCTAGGTGGCATATTTAGATTATTTTCAACGTAAATATAAAAATATTTTTTTTTGAAATAATTATTTTGAAAGTTATGTGAGAGGAGCTTTCTTCCAACATAATTTTTAAATATCATTTTGATTTTGCAGAATCTAAAATATACATGTCCTAACACATTTAAGTTTGCTCAACAACTACCAAACTGAATTGAACGTTAACGCACCTATAAACTAACCAAAATTTTAACTGATCAAGCAAGGAAAATATTTGCATAAAATTTAATACACTTATCCCAATACTAACCAATTTATTAAACAGCTCGAAAATAGCTGATCGAGCAAGAAAAAAAAAATTGCATTAAATTTAATACACTTATCCCAATACTAAACAGCCGAATCAAATGGATGAAAAAATCATTAATATGAAATGACCGAACAGTCACAAAATCATAAAGATTAAATTAATAGGAGTTCAGATGTAAAATACTAAAATATGCATACTGATTTACTGCTTTGGTTCTTCTTGTTAACGGATTGGTGATCTATATTATAAAACATGCATTCCTTCTTTATAATAAAAAGAGTCAAGATATATAGCTGCCCTGAAGGCACATGCAGATGCAGCATAGTAGATTCTTTTGGATCCATTGAAAAAGACCTGTGCTAGAAGAAAAAAAAACAGATCATCCTTACTGCGTATTTTCACATTTCTGAGTCTAAACATGTGTCCTTTTCTCGACAACCATCCAAATTCAATCAATACGTTTCACCCCTACTGGTCTTATAATATTAACCACTTATCAGACACAACGGCCTCTGTTTCTGTACACAGAGGTCATGTACTATCATGAGCTGCCTGTCTGCTACATTTGTATTTTGTAGGGTCCATTCATTACTTCCCCAAATAATAGGCTACTTTAGATCCAGTTCCCCTAATGAAATAAATAAAATCCTAGATTTCACTATGCTAACGTTATTTTCTGAAACGTTTACTTTGAAGATAGTCATAGTAACTAAGGGTCCGTTTGGTGGTCAGGATAAGAGAGGCAGGATAGGATAAGCTATCCTATCCTGTTTTAATCTGTAGTTTGGTGAACCAGCAGGATAGGATAAGCTTATCCTGTTAGCTTATCCTATCCTGTTACTTAGTTATAATTCTATCCTGAGGGTGGAGCTGGGTTAGAACCAACAGGATAGGATAAGAAAATGCTTTCTTTTATCTCTTACCTTTAATATTGTTATTATTTAATTACGGTTTCAAACCTAATTAGTCAACCTTAATACTAATTAAAATATGTGGTTTAATTAACAATTTTTATAAAAAGTGAAAAAAAAGTTAATTTTTTATAATTTTAAAAAATGGACTAATTTATAATTAAAAAGTCAAAAATATATATTATTAAATATTTTTAATTTAAATGTATAAAACAACCACGTAATATTAAAATTTATTTTTGAAAAAAAATGTAATTTTGATATAAGGATAATTTTATCATTTGTGGATATTTTATATCATATCCTGTCATTATCTGATGCACATCAAACATTGGACAGGATAAGAGCTTATCATGCTCATATCCTATCCTATCCTTATCCAGCTCTCATATCCTATCCATCCTTATCCTATCCTGACCACCAAACGAGCCCTAATAGTCTAATATTCTATTAAAAAATGGATAGAAATTAATCAATCTACTACATAGTAATTAATATTCTACGTAAAAAAGATTAGTAATTTATTTTTATACAAAAATAGTAATAATAGGTTATTCTAATACTATAGGTTAGGGCACTAATGACTTATCTAAGATCTCGAAAGACAGATATAGATCCCCCCAGAGGTTTGAGGATTGCCTCCAGGGTACTCGCTCAAAGAATTATCCCACGAGATGTTACTCACGACTCATTGGTAGCCCTTAGGCGCTAGGAATCTTCCTAAGAAAGAATGACAATCAAGTGAAACCACTGGCTAAAAGAGGATTTGAACCTATGCATGTGGAGAGTATAGAGTCTTATTCAGACGTCGTTTATCATACGCAGCCGATATTAGTGCACATTGGTGTGCATTATTAATCGAACGACCGTTGATGGTTGTTCATCAAATAAAGTAATCAGAAGATTGAAAATTTTCGGACGGAAATGGATCTTTCGGTAGATGTATGGAAGGGGCGAAAAAGGTTTAATTGTCGACTCATCCCTTCCTACCACACAAGCCACCACCGCCCAGATCCCCCGACAATCAACATCGTGCGCTACAGATGCCTAGCCACAGACCACCTCACATGTTGTTGTCGCGACTCGACCACCAATCGACCACCAACATGCAGCCTAGACGCCACAAACTGCGACGGCAACTGCACACCAACATCTACGCACTAACCTCCGCCAATCGAACCCCTGACCCATATCCTAGTTACATGAACCACGTCTTCCGCTTCGTCGCACTGTCATTTAGCCAAGCGTGGGAAGGTTTGGAGGCGGCGGCAGAGTGATGGAGTTTGGAGGAGGAGCCAACTTTGCGGATCAGAAGCTTCAACAAGTTATCAGACTTAACGGTCTAACGCATTTAATGCTTGATCAGAACGGATTCTTACGATCCGTTGAAGACTGAAGATTGCTTAAAGCTTAAAAGGCTATAAATACCTCCACCTTTGAAGATGCAAAATGACCGAACTTGAACTGAAAAACAAGCATACAAGAAGACAAGCTATCAAGAGAAATCAAAAAAGCTGTCTAGCTTACTCTGCTCTTAATTTTCATATCACTCTCCGTGAAGAGTATTGTTTAGAGTTTTGAGCTTAGTTTCAAACCCTCACACTTAGTGAGTTAGTAAAACAAAACCTTTTTTTTTTTTCAAAACCTTAGTTGGTTGAGCCTGAAGAGGCTTATTTGGGAAGAATACTTGAGCCTGAAGAGGCTTGTCTAGAAAAGAATACTTAGTGTTGCCTGAAGAGGTGTAAAATACTTGCCTGAAGAGGTGTTGAATACTTGTAACAAAAGATTTTTGTTATAGTGGAGAAAGCTCTCAAGTAAAGAGGACTGAACGTAGCTCTTTGGTGAAGAGTGAATCAGGATAATATCCTTCTGTCTCTTTCTTTCCCTTGCTCTTGCTTTAGTTTATTTCTTAACTAACTTCTTGAGATTGAATTGCTTTCTTATCGTGCGGTTCTTTCTTTTACGCTCTTTGCGTCCATCGCTGTCGTTTGTCCATATCTTTGTGAAATTATATATTTGCTTGCGAAAAGTTTTAAAAACGTAAGAAACACAATTCAACCCCCCTTCTTGTATTTCAAACAGGCTTCTTCAACATTTACTTTCATTAAATTAAATAAAATTTAATTTTTCTCATTCTATTTAGGTCAAGTTTTTTTAGTATCTCTCTTCATTTCATTAATAATGATAATTATAAACCACTAGATCGTCTTTACATCAATGGCCAAAGGTGGACATAAGACTTACGGGTGTTTGGTAGAGAGATTCTTTTTAGATTCCCACTAGTCTTGGAATCTGAAGTTTTCATGCTTGATGTGTTTTTTTTTTAAAGAACCCATGCTCAAAAAACTAGTATTCCCAGTAATGTCATTTGGCTATGTTTCCCCCACATAGTGGTGGAAATATTAGTTTCACATTCTTTTGTTATTTGAAAAGATTATTATGTCCCCATAGTCATTATCCCAAAACCTAATTTCAGCCTTCTATCTCAACTCCTCCCTGTCGTCGTCTTCTTCTTCAAACCACCTCACTTAAGCCACTTCAATCCACCATACCCAAAACTCTTTTTTTGCTCTCTTATAATCACAATATTGCAAACAACGGATGCACATCAAAGCGAATGTAGCAAACGAATTTCTGTTTTGCAGCAAAGGAAGCAAACACAACAAACGTTGACACCAAGCAACATGAACATAGCAACGTGAACATAGCAACGCGAATGCAGCAAAATTTCACAACACGAAAACAGCAACACGAATGCGCAACTGCAACAAATCCACAACCCACACGCGAACTGCTACCGTCGCACTAGCGAGCTCCGTCGTCGCCTCCCTCAAATGAGCTGCATCTGCCCACCACCGCTTGGTCCGGGTGAACATCGTCATCACCGTCGCTCAGTCCACACTCGCCTCTTTCTTCCTTCCAATTGTTCCACCACGACTCTCCCTCGAGCCACCATTGTTCAAACCAAGTAACATTTCCACGAATGTTCAATTAGGCATATTAAACACATTTTTGACATTCCCAAATTCTCGGGAAATCATGCTTCCCGGAAACAAAAAGAATATGTTTACCAAAACCCCATTAAACTCTTACTCTTGAAGTAACTTGGTCATTTCTTATACGTATGTGTGTTTATATTTGCTAATACACTCTCACTAGATTTTTAGAAGAAGTATATTAACAAGCTACCCCAACTCTTTTGGGATTGAATACTCACGTTCTCTTTATTTTATTATAACTTCAACTTAAGGGTATGTTAATAAAATACTAGTACATTTAATGAAGAGAAAGAACAATAGAGTATCTTATAGAGGATAAAGATGCCCCACTTTATAAAGAAAGAAAATTTTAGATTTACAAAGATTCTTTCCTAATTTTATACTTCAAGTTTTTTTGGTTTTCCCGAGTCACCCGATAGACTAGGGACGAATCTCTTGAGATACGATCAACTAATTTTCTTATCTAATCAAAATTTAACAATATAAAAATAACTTATTGTGTTTTAATCAAATCATAAATACTCTATTGTAACTTTGTAACATTACAAATGATAGAAAACTAATGTTTCGAGATAAACAAATGATGAAAAAATCAAATTCCTAATTGTCACCAATTCTTTGTGTAGTTTAGAGGTTTATTTTTGTGTGAATAAGGTATGATTCAATCCATAGTCAGGGACTAATCCCTTTCGAGGCGAAGAGATCATCGAAGTGAGTTTTGTCTTTTCCAACAAAATATTTTTCATAAACATGACAGAAATCAATCCCCTGATAACATTCTTAAAAAACTCACTATCTATCAAATGTGTCGGGCATTGTTGGTTAGTTTAGAGTATTTTATTCTTGAAATTTTCTTATAAATCCGAACAAATTAATGTGACGCGGGCTGCAGGCCAACATGTGAAAATCTATATTATATATTATATAAAAAAGAAATTGATTACTACAAGTGTCTTCTAAACATGCAAAATAACTTCCTAGTTACGTTGAAATGGGCTTTTGCACAAGGCTTTTTTTAATATACTTAAAAAATTGAGCTTTTGCACAAGGCCTTTTTAATAACCTTAAAAAAATTGACTTCATAAGTAAACTAAAAATAGTTTTTTTTATGGTTAATAAATTATTTATTTAAGCTTATCGAAATATTATTTTTTTTTCCATAGAAACACTTGTACTAATAAAGAAACTCCAATAAATTGTAATTTGTGCTATCTAAAGCGAACCATTATCCTTTTGTGTGGTAGTGGATTCTACATTTTGCTTGTTAAAATTTAGGTTTAAATCTGTTTTTGGCCCCTGTAAAATGAGTGAATTTTGGTTTTGGTCCTTATAAAAAATTTTCTTTGTTTTTGTCTCTCTAAAATTTAAAATCACTATTTTTGGTGTCTACCGTCATGTGACATCGATTTAACTACTTATGTGTCTAACAGAAGGTCATATGGTTATCTCAAGTAACATCAAATGAAAACCAAAGAAATTTTTTTACAAGAATCAAAATCAAAATCCGCTCATTTTCTAGGGATTAAACATATTTGACCCTAAAATAATATCACAACTTTAACTATCTATAAGACATTGGTTCAAAAAAAAACTATCTATAAGACATTTAAGTTTGCTCAACAACTACTACCAAAATTGAATTGAATGTTAACGCAACTACACTAAACTAACCAAATTTTTAACTGATCAAGCAAGAAAAATATTTGCATTAAATTTAATACACTTATCCCAATACTAACCAATTTATTAAACAACTCGAAAATAACTGATCAAGCAAGAAAAAAAATTGCATTAAATTTAATACACTTATCCCAATACTAAACAGCCGAATCAAATGGATGAAAAAATCATTCCTATGAAATGAACGAACAGTCTCAAGATCATAAAGATTAAATTAATAGGAGTTCAGATGTAAAATACTAAAATATGCATACTGATTACTGCTTTGGTTCTTCTTGTTAACAGATTGATGATGTATATTATAAAACATGCATTCCTTCTTTATAATAAAAAGAGTCCAGATATGTAGCTGCCCTGAAGGCACATGCAGCGCAGCATAGTAGATTCTTTTGGATCCATTGAAAAAGACCTGTGCTAGAAAAAACACAGATCATCCTTACTGCGTATTCTCACATTTCTGAGTGTCCTTTTCTCGACAACCATCCAAATTCAATCAATACGTTTCACCCCTACTGTTCTTATAATATTAACCACGGATCAGACACAACGACCTCTGTTTCTGTATTACAGAGGTCATGTACTATCATGAATTGTCCGTCTGCTACATTTGTATTTTGTAGGGTCCATTCATTACTTCACCAAATAATAGGCTACTTTAGATTCAGTTCCCCTAATGAAATAAATAAAATCCTAGAGTTGATGTGGTACATTTTGACTTAAGGTGGCTATCAAGTTAGTTTAATATGTGATTTTGATCTGACTTTATACGGTCGAAATTGACGGAAAGAATTAATGTGAAAACAAAACATAACGTGTAGGATCAATTTGAAAAAAATAAAATTTATAAAATCGATATAAAAAATAAAAAAAAATATAAGATCAATCAAACTATTTTGTTATCCTTAAAATTAATGTGAGTGCATGATGTGGTATCAAAACGAGAAACAGTTTAATTTGCAAATCATATATCATTAAATCTTGTGCTTGAGACGTTAAAAAGTACTAGAAAATAATTTGATTTCTAAAATTACATAAATTTATTCTTTTGATAAGATTTGATTTATTTGAGATAAATGGATTATTTTACACTTAGTAATAATCTCTAACCATCTCTCATAAAGAAAATATAAAATAATAAAATGAAATCAAATTACTTATTTTTTATCATGCAAATCAAATTACTTTTGGTTATAATAATGAGATCTAAACACATTTTATTTTCTACACCAATTCAAATCCTACTTTTTTAATTAGTTGTAAAAACAAAATATAACTTTTAAATCAAATTATTTTAATTCAAATTAAATCAGATTATTTCTAATTTTAATTAATCTAAATACTAATTGTATAATTATTATCTCATATTTTGTGAAGAATTTGTAAAGTATTTCCTCCGTTTCAATATATATGTCACATTTATTAAAAAAAAATTATCCTAAAATATATATCATTTTCTATTTTCAATGTAATATTAAATATTTTTTTTACTAATTATATCATTAAATACTTTACTTTGCATTTATGATAATAATTAATACACTAATGATTAATAAGGTTAATTTGATAAAATTATTACTCTTTTTTTTATTTATTATTTTTTTTTTAAATTATGTGATTTAATTAAATATGATATATATATATATATATTTTTTTTTTTTGGGATAGTGGGAGTAATATTTGTAAAAAATTTAGAATAGAGAAAACCAATCAAGCAACTACTCGCAGTGAAAAAACAAAACATGCACAAATCCCAAGTAAGAAAAAAATTGAGTTATAGTCATAGATGTAAGTAAAAACATCAGATAACCACCTGTCTCTCGTACCACCCAAATCAGACTCTTTACTTTTGAAAAAATATGACTGGATCTTGAAGTATAAAAAATATGTTTTGGATAGGACTTATTAATTTAAGAGTACAATATGTGAGAATATGTTATCGATAATGTAAAAATATAATGTATAATATTTATAAGATTTAATATAATTGATAGATAGTTGAGTTCTTTATATATGTTGTCAGAGGCTAAATTACTACTATATATATATATATATATGAAAGGCTAAAATATCATTTTGGTCCCTTAACTTATTTTTTAGTTTCAATTTGGTCCCTTAACTTTTAAAAGTTTCAATTTGGTCCCTTAACTTGTCTCTGTTAACACAAGTTAGTCCTCTCCGTCAATGACATAAACAAATGAATTTCAAATTGGTCCTTTAAATTGTTAACAAGATTCAAATTGGTCCCTTAACTTTTAAATGAGTTTCAAATTCGTCCCTTAACTTTTAAATGAGTTTCAAATTGGTCCTTTAAATTATTAACATGTATGTCACTTTCGTCACTTTTGCTTATGTCATTGATTGAGGGAACTAACTTGGATTCACAAAGATAAGTTAAGGGACCAAATTGAAACTTTTAAAAGTTAAGGGACCAAATTAAAACTAAAAAATAAGTTAAGGGACCAAAATGGTATTTTAGCCTATATGAAAAAGATTTTGTTGAAAGAGGTTGTTCTCACTTTCATGATCTCTCTATCTCGAAAGAGATTAATCTTCAAGTATCAGTTGAAGGACATCCTTAATTCACAAAAAAAATACATTATAATTAAATCCTTAAATTTAAAATCTATTAATTTGCAATGTATTGTGAGTATAAAATTTTTTACATCTTTAATCGATTTTGACACATCAATGATATATTAATATATCATAAAAAATATATGATTTTTGTAATAATTATCTGGAAAATTATACATGGAGCAATATATGATCAATTAACATTCTAATTTTTTCACATACAAGGACCGATGATATATCAAAATTAAATTCTATAAAATAATGTAATAATTTTCCGCATCTTACCAACGAGTGACGCCGTCAAAGTGAAAAAATAATAATAATATTTTCAGTAAAATAATAATCGAATAAAAGAAAATGCAATGAGAAGAAAACAAAATTAACAATATAACGCACGCAAGGAAAAAAAAAAAAAAAAGGAAAAGACTGAGACCCATACTCACACACTTGCTTTCTCTCCATTTCTTTGACTCTGTTTCTGTGTTTTTTGCCTTCATTCCATTTCACTTTGCTCTCCTTCAGGTCGTACTCAGAATTCTGGATTTTGAGGTATCTATTCGTTTATGCATGCGGGAATTGAGAATTGTCGCGCATGCTTAGATTCAATGTTGTTTCTTCACTTCTGTTCTCTCTCTTGCCCTAACTTGTGTAATTCTTCTTTGATCTAATCTCCGCACTTTGTCCTTTCATTCTTGTCAGTGAAGATCTGATTATGATTGCGGTTTTGATTGCTTGGTTTTTGTTGTTTTGCAGAGTAACGTGTTTTTTCTTGGCTCAATTTGTTGGATCAGTTTCGTGAATGAAAGGATGCGGTGTTGTTGCAGTTAGTTAGAAGCAGGAGGAGTTCTGCGGCATTTGCACTTGGGCGAGGTAGCATCTTTTGGTTTTGCTTAGATTTTGATTTTGTTAATGGTATATTAGTTATGTGAGTTTCTACTACTGCTGCATTGTGAAGTGATTTATGGACTCTGGCATATAGAATTCAGAAACTGAGTTGCTGGTTACTTTCACTTTTGGATCAGTCACTGTGTTTGTAGAATTTGGTTGTTTTTGTATATTTTAATGCTATTTCAATAGGGTGCTAGCTAGACATTGGTGTTGCAATTTGTAGACTGTGATTTGTTTTTCCCTGCTGAAAGGGTAGACTATGATTGGTTTTACTAAGTAGGTCTATATTTCTCTTTAACATAAGTGTTTTAAAACAATGATCTGACTGCTGGTTCTATTTAGAAATGGGTCTTGTGATATAATGAATAGAGAACACAAGGAACCAAGTTCATCTTCTTTTGATGTCTATATGTGTTCTTTTTTCAGTATTTTTGGTTGGATATCAATTTGGGATAAATTTTTGGAATGTTTAAGTTTTAAAATGTTTAAATTTTCAGGCATCCTACAACGAGGATAAACTGCCATATTGATGCAAATGTCAAAGTCCCCCTCCTCTCCTAAACAACGGCGGCCTATTTCTTCTTCTTCTCAGCCTAAGTCAGTAATTTTGTTTCCTAATCATTAGGAATTCGTTGTTGATGAAAGCATTCTATAAAAACAAGCTAGAATGTTTATAATGAAATGAGTGCTAAACTTTTAGTAACTGCAAATGTGAAAATACTAACAAGCGGCAGTTAAATACCCAATTATATACAGGGAATTTAACGAGGCAACAGGAATGGACGACCCAGAATCTACAATGGCGACAGTTGCTAATTTTGTGGAGCAACTGCATGCCAACTTGTCATCGCCACCTGAGAAAGAACTTATTACAGCACGCTTGCTAGGTATTGCCAGGAGAAGAAAGGATGCTAGAGCACTTATCGGTTCTCATGCCCAAGCCATGCCATTGTTCATAAACATTCTTAGAAATGGAACCCCTCTTGCAAAAGTTAATGTTGCTGCCACACTCAGTGTTCTGTGCAAAGATGACGACTTGAGGTTAAAAGTACTTCTTGGTGGTTGTATCCCACCATTACTGTCGCTCTTAAAATATGAATCCACTGACGCCAGGAAAGCAGCAGCTGAAGCAATATATGAAGTTTCCTCTGGTGGTCTTTCGGACGATCATGTCGGTATGAAGATTTTTGTTACAGAAGGTGTAGTTCCAACCTTATGGAATCAACTAAATCCAAAGAACAAGCAAGACAAAGTTGTGGAGGGTTTTATTACTGGAGCATTAAGAAATCTTTGTGGTGACAAAGATGGCTACTGGAAAGCAACATTAGAAGCTGGAGGTGTGGATATTATTGTGGGTCTCTTGTCTTCAGACAATGCTGTTTCTCAGTCAAATGCAGCTTCTCTATTAGCACGTTTAATGCTGGCTTTCAGTGATAGCATCCCCAAAGTAATAGACTCTGGAGCAGTCAAAGCGTTACTTCAGCTTCTTGGTCAGGAAAATGACATTTCTGTACGAGCTAGTGCTGCGGATGCCCTAGAGGCCCTTTCTTCAAAGTCAGCCAAGGCTAAGAAAGCTATTGTTAGTTCAGATGGTCTACCAATCCTTATTGGAGCTATAGTTGCTCCTTCTAAAGAGTGTATGCAAGGTGATGGTGGCCAGGCTCTGCAGGAGCATGCAACTCGAGCTTTAGCCAATATCTGTGGTGGCATGTCTGCTTTAATACTATATCTTGGAGAACTTTCCCATTCTCCTCGCCTTGATGCACCGGTTGGTGATATAATTGGTGCTCTTGCTTATGCACTCATGGTCTTTGAGGAAAAAGTTGATGTTGATGTGGAACACTTTGATGCAACTCAGATAGAGGATATTCTAGTAACACTTTTAAAGCCCCGAGACAACATGCTGATTCAAGAACGTGTCCTTGAGGCTATGGCTAGCCTATATGGAAATGTTTGTCTCTCAAAGCGGCTCAATCAGGCAGATTCAAAGAAGGTTCTTATCGGACTTATAACTATGGCTGCCACTGATGTGCAAGAATATCTTATACTTTCATTGACAAGCTTGTGCTGCGACAGGGTAGGATTATGGGAGGCCATAAAAAAGAGAGAAGGTATCCAATTACTTATATCATTGCTGGGATTATCCAGTGAGCAGCATCAAGAGTACTCAGTTCATTTGCTAGCAATCTTAACTAACCAAGTCGATGACAGCAAGTGGGCAATCACTGCTGCTGGAGGGATTCCACCATTGGTGCAGTTATTGGAGACAGGATCACAGAAAGCAAGAGAGGAAGCAGCTAATATTCTGTGGAGTTTGTGCTGTCACAGTGAAGATATCCGTGCTTGTGTTGAAAGTGCTGGGGCCATCCCATCGTTTTTGTGGCTTCTTATGAGTGGTGGACCGAAAGGACAAGAAGCTTCTGCTATGGCACTCACAAAGCTTGTCCGAGTAGCTGATTCTGCTACAATTAATCAGCTATTAGCATTGCTCCTAGGAGATTCTCCAAGCTCGAAGGCCCATATAATCCGAGTTTTAGGTCATGTACTTACTATGGCTTCAGTGAAGGATCTCCTGCAAAAGGGTTCTGCAGCTAATAAAGGCTTGAAATCTCTTGTTCAGGTTCTCAATTCATCGAATGAGGAAACCCAAGAATATGCAGCTTCAGTCCTAGCTGATTTATTTATCACAAGACACGACATTTGTGATAGTGTCGCAACTGATGAGGTTGTGCTTCCTTGCATGAAGCTTCTGACTAGCAAAACTCAAGTTGTTGCCACTCAATCAGCTCGAGCGTTAAGTGCTCTGTCCCGTCCAACCAAAAGCAAAGCTGCAAATAAGATGTCTTATATTGTAGAGGGGGACGTTGAGCCACTAATCAAGTTGGCTAAAACATCCTCTGTTGATGCTGCTGAAACTGCTGTTGCTGCATTGGCCAATCTTCTCTTCGATCCTTTTATTGCCGCTGAGGCTTTGGCTGAAGATGTTGTTTCAGCTTTAACAAGAGTTCTGGCAGAAGGAACCTTGGAAGGTAAACAAAATGCATCTCGTGCGCTTCATCAATTATTGAAGCATTTTCCAGTAGGTGAAGTTCTCAAGGGGAATGCACAATGTCGTTTCACTGTGCTTGCACTTGTCGACTCCTTAAGAGCTATGGATATGGATGGAACTGATACTTCAGATGCTTTAGAAGTAATTGCTTTGCTAGCCAGGACTAAACAGGGTATCAACTTCACGTACCCTCCATGGTCGGCTCTGGCTGAAATACCATCAAGCTTAGAATCTCTTGTCTGCTGCCTGTCTGAGGGGCCTGCCCTCGTACAGGACAAGGCAATTGAAATTCTGTCTAGACTTTGTAGAGATCAGCCAGCTGTTCTTGGTGATTTGTTATCTGCTAGTACCAGATCCATTGGTTCATTAGCTACTAGAATAATGAACTCCTCCAGTTTAGAAGTAAAAGTTGGAGGTGCTGCCTTACTAATTTGTGCTGCAAAGGAGAAGAAAGAGCTTTTAATGGATTCACTTGAAGCTTCCGGGTATCTAAAACCAATAATATATTCTTTAGTTGATATGATGAAGCAGAGTTCTAGCTGTTCTTCATTAGAAACTGAAGTTCGCACTCCTAGAGGTTTTATGGAGAGAAATGCATTTCAAGAATTTGATGAGTTTGATATTCCTGATCCGGCTACTGTATTGGGAGGTAATGTTGCCTTGTGGTTGCTCTCAATTATTGCTTCTTTCCATATGAAGAGCAGACGCGCAATTATGGAAGCTGGTGGTCTCGAAGCTCTCTCCGAGACACTTGCAAGACATACTTCAAATCCCCAGGTATACTAATTTAAGCTTTCCATTAAAGCCTCCTTTATCTGTTCTCTTTGTCTTTTGGCTAGCCAGTTTTGCAGCTTGGTACTAATGTCCCTGTATATAGGAAAATGAAGTGCCATCTCAACCTCTGTTATGGCATTTGTTTCTACCTTGTACCTACCTAAGCATTTACTGCTTTATGCTTGCTGGAAAGTATCTATTTGCAATTTAACAAACAAAAATAACTTGGAAGCTATATGAATTTGCAATTTAAACTTCATTACGAGTGGATTAAACTCTGGATAGAATGTGTAAAGAAGCAGAATTTGGGAAAAAAGAGAAGAGAATGAATAAAGACTATTGAGTTTTTTCATTCAACATCTTTGATGTATTGCTATGCATATTTAAAATAGATGGATTTTTAAAGCCATTCCTACCATTTTAGTGAAAATAAGTGATTAGAAAAGTTTCCACCGAAGAAAATTGAAAACTGAGAATTGGAGATTGACTAGTTTTCAGCCAGGAACTGAATTTGGGCTGGGCATGTGAAGAAAAACAAAATCCAGGCTAAGCCCAGCATAGGCTAAATCTACAATATATATATATATATATATATATATATATACTGATTATAAAATTCTTTTATTAATATTAACTTTATTTTTTAATATAAAAATCCCTCATATCATAATTTTAACATGTTTGGTGTCCCAAACCGTATTTTCTTTAAATACATTTTGCAAAAATTCCTTTTTACCCATTTTGAATTTTGTTAAAACTTTATTTTAATTTAGGCTTTGGGCCCTCTTATTTCTATTAAAGCTGAAATTGGGTCTGAATTTTGAAGCATGAGTAAAGAGTCAAAACACTAAAGACTCACCAACAAGGCCCAGCACACTTGGTAGCTAGCCGAGTTTCTTAAGCATGTTATCAAGAATTCGACTCCTGCCATGTGTATGGAAAATGCTTTGTTGGGAGAGGCAAAACCCACTTCAGTGATCTCTATGTCTCAGAAGGGATTTGTTTCCGGCTATCGTCTGGCGATACCCTTGTGCACACAAAAAACACACTAAAGACTCAATGTACATTGTACAATTTTTTCTTCCAATTAGTAGATTTATTTCATATGGTTAATGATCGGTGTTGTTGCTCCTCATATCTGGATTTTACATTTATTTCTGGAGTAATGATATTTTGACAACAAAAATGGGAAACCTACTGTGGACACCGTATGTCCAATGTATTTTTTGGTTTTTTTTTTTTTTTTAAATCAGTGGCAAATCTTTGAATAAGCAACTTGTACTCATTCAACATGTGGTTAATGCTTTGTAAATGTTTGGTTAATGGGTTACCCTAACACTACAAGTGTGCCCATTAACCATGTACAAAACAAAATTAACCATGAAATTCAACCCTGTTAACCAAGTGTGATAACTTCCCCTCATAATGCCTAAATTCATTCAATTTCATATGTGGTTAATGTTGTGCAAATGTTTGGTTAATGGAGTTGAATTGTTGGTTAATGGGTTATCCGAACACTACAAGTATGTCCATTAACCATGTACAAAGCAAAATTAACCATGAAATTCAACCATGTTAACCAAGTGTGATAACTTCCCCACATAATGTCTAAACTCACTCAATTCCATATGTGGTTAATGCGTTTGGTTAATAGAGTTGAATGGTTGGTTAATGGGCATGGGTTACCCGAACACTATAAGTGTGCCCATTAACCATGTACAAAACAAAATTAACCACGAATTTTAACCCTGTTAACCAAGTGTGATAACTCCCCCACATAATGCCTAAACTCATTCAATTCCATATGTGGTTAATGCTGTATAAATGTTTGGTTAATGGAGTTGAATGGGTACAATTTGAACATATTCTCTTATTTACAAGTTTGCCATAGATTAAAAAAATAAAAATAAAAACCTAAAAATACGGTGTCGGTCATAGGTGTCTGGAACTTTGATGTTCAAATATCTTTACTCTATTTCTTTCTTGTTTGAGCATGTAAAAAATTTAGTTGCTGAATCAAATAAATTGCTGCCCTCCCCCTATTGACAGGCAGAATATGAGGATACAGAAGGAATATGGATCAGTGCCTTGCTCTTGGCCATTTTATTTAAAGATGCAAATGTCGTTCTATCTCCTGCTACAATGCGCATTATACCTTCTCTCACTCTTCTGCTAAGATCCGATGAAGTAATTGATAAGTATTTT
Source organism: Ammopiptanthus mongolicus (assembly GCA_039655645.1). NCBI lineage: Eukaryota > Viridiplantae > Streptophyta > Magnoliopsida > Fabales > Fabaceae > Ammopiptanthus > Ammopiptanthus mongolicus. The sequence goes on along the minus strand of CM077348.1, from coordinate 16,035,828 downwards.
GCTGCCCAGGCTATGGCTAGTCTTGTTTGTAATGGTAATAAGGGAATAGATCTTGCCATTGCAAATTCGGGTGCTGTTGCTGGATTGATAACTATTATTGGGCTTATAGAGTCAGATATGCCAAACCTGATAGGTTTATCAGAAGAATTTTCTTTGGTGCAAAACCCTGATCAAGTTGTTTTGGATCATCTTTTCAAAATTGAAGATGTAAGAGTGGGATCTACTGCACGGAAATCTATGCCACTCTTAGTGGATCTCTTGAGACCAATACCAGAAAGGCCTAGTGCTCCATCAGTTGCTGTTAGACTCTTGATATCCATTGCAGATGGAAGTGATACAAACAAATTAATCTTGGCTGAAGCTGGAGCTCTGGAAGCTTTGAACAAGTACCTGTCCTTGAGCCCTCAAGACTCAACTGAGGCTGCTATTTCTGAGTTATTGAGAATATTATTTTGCAATTCTGACCTTGTTAAACATGAAGCATCAGCAAGTTCGTTGAACCAACTCATAGCTGTTTTGCGTCTTGGATCAAGAAATGCTAGATATTATGCAGCAAGAGCACTTCATGAACTTTTTGATGCTGAGAGCATTAGGGACTCAGAATTAGCTAAACAGGCCATTCAGCCGTTGGTTGACATGCTTAATACAACGTCGGGGAGTGAGCAGGAGGCTGCTCTCATGGGCTTGATCAAGTTAGCCTCAGGAAATTCTTCAAAAGCATCTCTTTTTACTGATGTGGAAGGGAACCCACTTGAAAGTTTATACAGAGTATTGTCTTCTGCTGCTTCATCGTTGGAACTGAAGAGCCATGCTGCACAACTCTGCTTTGCTCTTTTTGGTAATAGCAAGATCAGGGCAGATCCAATTGCCTCAGAATGCATTGAACCCCTTATATCACTGATGCGGTCTGATTCTGGGACAGCAATAGAATCTGGGGTTTGTGCTTTTGAGAGATTGTTGGAAGATGAACAACAGGTAGAGCTTGCAGCAGCCTATAATGTTGTGGATCTCCTTGTCAGCTTGGTTTCTGGTACAAACTATCAGCTTATTGAGGCTAGCATATCTGCTCTCATCAAATTGGGCAAAGACAGGACTCCAAGCAAACTAGACATGGTCAAAACTGGCATTATTAATAATTGTCTCAAGCTACTCCAATTAGCTCCTAGCTCAATATGCTCCACAATAGCGGAGCTGTTTCGCATTTTAACTAATAGTAATGCAATTGCTAGAAGTTCAGATGCTGCAGAAATTGTAGAACCCCTTTTCCATGTTTTGCTCCGTCGAGATTTCAACTTATGGGGACAGCATAGTGCCTTACAAGCACTTGTAAATATATTGGAGAAGCCACAAAGCCTTGCAACCTTAAAGCTTACTCCTAGCCAAGTTATTGAACCCTTGATATCTTTTCTGGAATCCCCATCCCAAGCTATTCAGCAGCTTGGCACAGAACTTTTATCTCATCTTCTTGCACAGGAACATTTTCAGCAAGATATTACAACAAAGAATGCAGTTGTGCCCCTTGTGCAGCTTGCAGGAATTGGAATATTAAACTTACAGCAAACAGCAATAAAAGCATTGGAAAAAATATCCACGAGCTGGCCAAAGGCAGTTGCTGATGCAGGAGGTATTTTTGAGCTTGCAAAGGTTATTATTCAAGATGATCCTCAGCCACCACATGCACTCTGGGAATCGGCTGCTTTAGTCCTCTCTAATGTGTTACGTTCCAATGCTGATTACTATTTTAAAGTTCCTGTGGTGGTTCTTGTTAAACTGTTGCAGTCAACACGTGAGAGTACAATTACCATTGCCCTTAATGCTTTAACAGTGCATGAAAGAAGCGATGGTACAAGTGCTGAACAGATGATGGAAGCTGGAGCTTTAAATGTTCTGTTGGACCTTTTAAGATCTCATCATTGCGAAGAAGCCTCTGGTAGATTAGTCGAAGCTTTATTTAACAATGTGAGAATACGAGAGATGAAGGTATCTAAGTATGCTATAGCCCCTTTATCCCAGTATCTGTTAGATCCACAAACCAGATCACAGTCTGGCAAGCTTCTTGCTGCTTTAGCCCTAGGAGATATTTCCCAGCACGAGGGACATGCTCGAACTGGTGACTCTGTTTCTGCATGTCGTGCATTGATAAGTTTACTTGAAGATCAGCCAACTGAAGAAATGAAGATGGTGGCTATATGTGCATTGCAAAACTTTGTCATGAACAGCAGGACCAATAGACGAGCTGTTGCAGAAGCTGGGGGCATACTGGTGATTCAGGAATTGCTACTGTCTCCAAATACTGAAGTTGCTGGACAAGCAGCATTACTGATCAAGTTTTTGTTTTCTACCCACACGCTGCAAGAATACGTGTCAAATGAGCTGATCAGATCTTTGACAGGTACACCATAATTGTTCGTATTGACTGCATACCCTGATTTACATTTATGCTTCTCTTTCACCAACTACCTTTGGCATGTTTGTCAATTCTGTAATCATGTCTGTTTTACATTGCCTAATGTTCGTTACTTAAGATGCAAGTTCATTCATGTAATCTTTGGTTTAATGGAGTAAATAGAAATTTATTTAAAGAGTAAACCATCATTTTGATCATTGAAAGTGTGAGGCGCTGTCAGTTCAGTCCCTGAAAGCAATTAAATTACGAAAAAGGAGTAAATACCCAATTTGGTCCCTGAAATTGTAGGGTCGTATCAACTTAGTCCCTCACATTATCAATATTCCAAAATGATCCTTGAAATTTCAAAATGTAGCAAATGCATCCCTCAAATGCATCCCTGACATTATTCACTTAGTTTCAAATGCATCCTTGACATTACCAACTTAATGTCATTATAATCCATACAAATATCAATGGAGGGACGAATCTGATTAACTTTCTGCAATTCCAAGGATCATTTTGGAATTAATAATGTGGGGGACTAAATTGATACGACCATATTATTTCAGGGATCAAATTGGATATTTACTCTACGAAAAAGTCTCTCAATGTTAATTTCGTAAGTCATTCAGGGACTAACTTGACTAACGAAATTAACATTGAGGGACTTTTTCATAATTTAACTGCTTCCGGGGATTGAACTGATAGCTGCTCATACTTTCGGGGATCAAAATGATTTACTCTGTATTTAATTGCTCACTTTTCGTTTATCAAGTCCCTGGCAGATTACTTTTTACCTTGTTTCTTGCTTAGAGAAACGTTTTTATCATCTTACCATGAAATTGCATAAGGTGCCTGGGCTTTGCACCTCGTAAACTTAGTCCAATTTTAAAATATTAGTTTTGAATGTTCAAACTTCAAAGAAAGGATAACACTGGACCATAGCAGTGAAATGGTATTTCGTGAGCCTTTTCACAGGGTCCTTGTGGACTCTTATTCTGGTGACAAGAACAGGCTAACACATCATGTGTTCAGATTTGTTGCATAAAAGCTTTGTATTAATTTTTTATTTAATTTGCAAGGATCAAGTTTTGAACAAGGAGTGTAGTTGTAAGTTTTGGGAATTGTTTTTTACTTGAAATGCTTCTTTTAATTTTGCTGGTTGACCCAATATGATTAGAATCTTAACATATGTCTTGAGACTTGTGATTCAGCCTACATTTGGTTCTAGACTTTTTTGGATTTAGAAAAATGACTGAGTTTTGATGTGTAAAATTTCTTATAAGCATTACCATGTTACTCTCAATACTGGACTTTTTTGGATTAATTATAGATTATCAAGATATACGAATAAATTGATCTCCTTCCTGGTCTCATTTCTTTCCTAGTATGAATCCTTAGTGCCTTATATATTTCTGTTTCCAGCTTCTTCTTAGCGAAATGGGGGATGTTGGCATGTTGCAAAGATTTTCTGCTGCATAACTTCAAGTGAAATAACTTTCCTCCCTTTTTATCATCCCAATCCTAAACTTATGTCACTTATCAACAAAAATAAATTCTCGCATGTGTCTGTGGTGTATTGGATGATGCTTTTATATATATTTTTTTGAAGATTTTGTACTTCATTATATCATTGGTTTGATATGCAGCTGCACTCGAAAGAGAGTTATGGGCAACGGCCACAATCAATGAAGAGGTTTTGAAAACTCTGCATGTGATATTCATGAACTTCCCTAAGCTCCACATATCTGAAGCAGCAACCCTTTGTATTCCTCATTTGGTAGGGGCACTCAAATCTGGTGGTGAAGTGGCTCAGGAATCTGTACTTGATACCTTTTGCTTGCTAAGACAATCTTGGTCAACTATGCCAATAGATATAGCGAAGTCTCAAGCTATGACTGCTGCTGAAGCCATTCCCATCTTGCAAATGCTCATGAAAACCTGCCCACCAAGCTTCCATGAGAGGGCAGATTCTCTTCTGCACTGCTTACCAGGTTGCTTGACTGTCACCATTAAGCGTGGAAACAACCTCAAGCAAACTATGGGAAGCACAAATGCATTCTGCCGGTTGACAATAGGCAATGGTCCTCCAAAACAAACTAAGGTATTCCCATGAATAATTTAGTTGGCCGCAAGCCTGCAAAAAAATCAAATGACAGTATGTCTTATCGCCTATGTATATGAAGTTCAATTTTTTTCAAAGCCGAAACTGTCCTTTTGCTCTTTGCAGTCTCTTTTTTCTTTTCGTTTTTTTCTGTTATTCATTACAAGCTTGAGTTTTTAGTGTTCCTAGTTTTCTTCTAACTACATACTGATTACCAATTGCATTCAATGACAACAGAATCATTTTATTTAAAAGACTCATCAGATCAAGGTGTACCCCACAACTTTACATATGGGAACACTGCAAATTTATTTTCGTTGTCCAAAAATTATTGACAAAGTTATTAATTCATTTGTGATTTGTGCTAATATTAGGTAGTTAATCATAGTACTTCTCCAGAATGGAAAGAAGGATTCACTTGGGCATTTGATGTACCTCCAAAGGGCCAAAAACTCCATATCATATGCAAAAGCAAGAATACTTTTGGGAAGGTAAATGGATATACATTCTGTAAGTGATTACACATTCTCTATTTTTCTGTGGTGAGTGATGACCTCTTCGTACTCTGAAAGGATGAATTACTTCATTTCTTTATATCATTTCTGCGTATTAGCTCTGCCTTTTTCTTTATGCTAGTTGCCTTTGAGGATGATATGCTTAGGTAGCGTTTATTAGACATGTCAGAATAGGACGGAACAGAACACGAGTTCTATTTTATGTTTGGTGTATTTTATAATTTTATAAATATAATAGAACATGACATGAGATTAAAAAGTAGAAAAACCAAAGAGAACAGAACAGAACACCTTGTTCCATCCGGTTCTGCCCGCTCACCAAACGCTACCTTAGTCTGTGCTTGTTTGAGTTGGTGGAAAATAAAGTTGTTGGTTTATTTTGTTGTTTTTAGTTGATATGTTTTCACTTATTAAAGTGTAACTTATCACTTTCTTTCCTGCTTTCAAAAGTTTTTGTAAAGGAAATTATGAAAACAATAAAATGTTTTCACCATTTCTTTCATAGAATTTTTGAAACAAGAAACAAAGTGAAAACAATGTGCCTTTATTACAATTATTAGTAAAACAGATCCAATAAAAATAAATATAGAAAACAAGCCAAACACCTTTAAAATGTACCTGAATTTATTGGTTGAATATAATTTTCATTTAGCTCATTTTTCCCACCTTCCCGCATAACCAAGCACACTATAAAGCTTTTGTTTTAATTGCTTACGGGAAGTGTTGTGCTTCTTCTCCAGACAACTCTTGGAAGAGTCACTATCCAAATTGACAAAGTTGTGACAGAAGGGGTTTATAGTGGATTATTCAGTCTTAATCATGACGGCAACAAAGATGGTTCTTCCCGGACTCTTGAAATTGAGATTATCTGGTCCAACAGGATTTCTAATGTTGATAGTTGAAAGCGGTAACGAGCTAGTTTTTGGGCTGGAAGCATAGAAAGTAATCTGCACTATGCATGATATGGTGGAAATGATTTTTTGCTTGTAATTATAAAATTATTTGGAAGATTCAATTTTGTAGTCTGGAAGATAAAGTTGCAACTGTAAATTAAGTTATATGTCCAGAGGCAAGCGTTTGAAAAGGAGGCTCCCACGGTCAAAAGCTGGTTAGAATTGTACAGGTCGGTCAGCAGGAATTAGAAACATTAATCATAGGAAGAAATGGCATTTGAATTAAATTTATGTCAAAAGCATTATTATTTTTTAGCCGCTGATATTGGATGTAAACTAGCTTCTACTGTAAAGTGGCTTTGTTTTATGCTTGTAAGCCACGAGTGGATGATGCACAGATATGTCATTTTCTACTAATACGGAAACATTTTTTTTTTTGTTTGCTTTCTTTTCTTTCACCATCGTCCACCCACGGAACGCACTATTTCTTTTTTCTGATTTATTCACGGCAATGTTTGGGTTTAGAATCCATTTTAACAAAAACACGTTACAGAGCATGCAAAACTTACACATTTTCAAGCAGAAATTCAGCTACTATGTATCTACATCGACGCCTTGCAGACTATATTGATGTTATGAGTTATTTGATGCATAACCTTTAAACCTGATAGTGGCATACGGCCATTCTTAAACATGAGTAAACATGCAGGCAAACAAAATTACAAACTAATGGAGCTCTACGTCAATATTTTGTGAAAAACCCTGGAAGTCAAAACTATTCGAGCTAAAAAAGCTAGCAGTTACTTTCCTTAACATTCTGAGATACAGCGATAGTCGCCTGGGGAAATAGAACAAGCCAAAGCAAAGAGCATGTGAATGCAATACCGGCCTGTTGATTAAATGTATGTTATTTAGCAGCTGCAACCAGTGCAGATCTAGCACGTGTGAAAGAATCAATAACGATCCAAGCTGAAGCTTATCATTGCACCCAAAACTCAATCTATACCTGAAAGGAGATGAAATTTCATTCCCATTATCGCACGTGGGCACATAAATTGCATGAACTAATTTATTTTTTTAAAAAAAAAAACAACTCTTTTTCCTTATATCCATTTTTACTAAACATAGATTCACGTTATACTTATGTTCACACTTTATGTCATAAATGGGACTGATGTAATGATTAACCAGACAAAAAAAATTCAGGGCATACCCTTTTACCTGGGCCCCAGAGGCAAGGGGAAACGGAGGATGAAACTGCATTGGGAGAAAAGAAAAAGTGGGGCAGGGGGATAGAGGCAGGAAGGGACTTATTGCAAGGCATTTTCATAAATAATTAAGCCCCCACATTATAGATCTGCTACCACCTAACACGTACCTAGCAACATGAAAATGACAAAGCACATCAATGGCCATTTTGAATAATCATCCACAAGGAGAAAACAATGCCTAAGGTGTAGAAATAAATGAATGTATCATCAAAGTCACTAGGTATCATATGCATGCAGTGGAGATCTGAGTAGATGTTCTCACTGTCATTTTTTTTCAAGTGTCACACTGCTCAGAAAAGGGGCAAGGGAAGATACAGATAGTTTTCCCTCCTTCTATCAAGGGCATTTTAGCCAACTAATTGATTTCCTATATTGTGAACAAGCACAACCACATATATGACCCCTTACTACCAGCATATCAATCAATTTGCAAGATTTTCTATTTTATACTCTTTTATTCTTTTCATGGTTTATCCCCTTTCAGGGTCGTTTCTCTATGTTTCTGAGCTACACGTATTTTCACTCTAAGGACTGCTGCAATTGCATTTCATCCTGATCCACCAATATCTATCATGCATTCATCATAAACAAGTTGTAACGAGTTCTTTTGAAAAAAAATAGGCAACTTGGTGCTACAATTATAGAAGTCTCCACATGCATGCGATCCAAGGAAAAATAGCAAAATTTATACAAGGATGTGAAATTGGTAGTAATTTGTATAAATTATTACTACCCACAAAACCCATTCCTTGGACTTCATGCATGTTTATTAAAAGCTGAAAGTAACATGCATATAATTTTTTTTATTACATTAATCATTATTTGTGCATATATTTCCAATGCAAGAAGGGTATGAATTATGATTCCATTTTCGAATGTCAAACTATTTATAATTGTTTATTACAACTTCAAGAGAAACATTGATGTAACTCAGACATCTGTTTGCCAGCCCAGGCAGAAGGAAAATAACATGTGAAAGAGTAGGACAGCAATACATACTCTATGTCAGCCAGATCATTCATCAATTGAACTCGATAAGCTGGAGGCATCTTAATCTTAAAAACAAACCTGTAAAAACAACACAGTGAACATAAGATCAAATAAATTGCCTAGAAGTTGGCAGTCAGCACATAAGGCTTACATTGTCACTTCTCTCACGATATCTACCAGGGCCAATCCTTTCCTTGTCTTGATTTCATATATACCTATTCGAAATTCATGACAAAAGGATCATATTGAACTGCTTAAAAATATTAAACACCATTATAAGGAGTAAGAAATCACTAAATACTTTTAAAACAATCTGCAAAATGTTCATTTAGAAGTCAGTATGAGATATTTGCTCAATGTCTTTAGGCAATGGATTTCCAGTGCATAGGTAAACAGCTTCTTCTGTTATCTGCTGGGAAGCCATATGCATCGACTGCACAAATTGGAAGGCAGTGGAATATGTCATCTAGGATCCACCGACAAAAGGAGACCAAATAATTGACAATATGATAATTGATAACACCATTTCTGTTAAGAATTTCAAATTGGTAGTTGTGAAAGAAAATCATGGGAGCCAAAAATCATTTAAAATTACTAACAGGCATTTGGATCAAAGAAAAAGAAAATGAGAAGAATAAAGGGAAAAATTACTTAAGAAAAATTGTTCAACATTGTTCCCTATTTAACCACTTAGTTTGCTATATTCTACTTTGCTTTACTTCCTTTACCCAATCCTAGTTCCAAAATGGGCAAAACTTCATGAAGCATTCGTAAATATCATATTAAGAAAGTTGCACACTATGTTTCAATGCTGAGCTATTGATGCATCTCCCAAAAAAGAGCACCATTGTATCATTTTGGTAACTTCAGTTGACAACAGAATAAATAAAAAATTACACGTCCTATTTATAGACAAATACATTGCATATACATACTTATGGAAAATTATCAACAAGATGGATCACTAAACCACGTATCCAGGATATTGTAATTCAATAGTAACATATTAATGCTAGTCATTAAAGTTGAAGAGTTTAGTTTGCTTCATGTGTGAGGTGAGATTCACCTAGTTTACAGCAGCATTTAACCAAGAAACTCATCAGTCCCTCCCTCCTTGCCTTGTACCGCCATTGATTGTTTTCTTCTTCATGGAATCTAACAACTATAGATCTTGAATAGTATAGAAACTATTCAAGAATTCATAGTCTGAAATCTTCATTTTTTGTCAGAGTGAAAATACTATGGCTTTATAATCAGAAAACAAAATTGATATAATGCAACTGTCAAGTCAACACTTCACCATTTATGACCCAAGCTTCCCTACTTTATATTACTCTTAGAGCCAAAGAACTGAACATGCATAATTGCATACTGGATCAGAAAAGATTGTGAAGGATGAAGTTTAGATAGAAATTTCCTCTCCTTAAATCTGATTGAGAGGGAATACGAGTATTACAGAAAATACAGCAATGGAGACACTGATGTGAACAATCTATGCCCGGGACATTCGAGAGTCCTATAGCTCTCCCAATTCTCTCCTAACTCCAAACTGACCTGAACCTCCCAATTGACACCCCTTCTTACTTATATTCAACTACTTCACTCAATTACAGTTGGCATTCTGTTAACTGTCAGTTAGACAGTTATTGATAACAGAATTAGGTCCCAATCCCTATGCTCGGGTATCTAACACATACCTATAACTGTATGGTTCGATACATGTCTCAATATATGTCTATATAGGGTGGGAGTGTGTTACTTAAACACTAGTTCTAGTACCCATTCCAAAATGTAGTTTGATCCAATACATCAGGTACTGTTAGGACTTAGGACAGAAGGGAAGGCAAAGTAGTTAGGGACAGTTAGAACAGTCAGTTAGAGGGGATCAGTTAAATAATATGGGGGAGTAAGGGTGGAAGCATTCATTCAGAGAATTTTAGGTTGTGTGAAAGGGGAAACCCTTGGAGGAGAATCCTTTCTCCTATTCTGATCTGACTCAGTCATTCTATAAAATTGTTCTTTCAATTTCCGTGTCTTTCATCAATTTTGAATTTTTCTACGTTGGGTTCCTAACAGGTACAATTACTCCTATAAACAAAAAAATAAATGAACGCAGCATCAGATTTGTATATATGAGAAAGCTGAAGGCAATCAGCAAAACGAAAGTATAATTTAATCTAATTAAGAAATATAACCTGAAGAATGTTCAAAGCCTTTCTCATATCACCATTACTAAGCCGGACAAGTCCTGCTAAGCCACTGTCTTGAACATCAAGCCTAGTCAAATTACAAACTGTTAATCATCATATTGCAAGTTATTATGCCCAAAAATTGAATTACAATGTTGCAACTGTAAATAACAAGATAATAAAGTGATGTTCCAGTAGCATACACAAAGATGTGACTTGGGAGAAGTCATTTTAGAGGAAAGAGATTAGCATGTACAACCAATTTAATATAAGCTATATCATCAGCTTCCAATATTGTAACTCCATTCCACATTCATAGCCAAAGCATAAGAATCAATTCACAATTCTTATTGGATGTACCTATCAATTGTATGCACCAGAAACTTATAAAAATAATCTACTATACAAGAAGATTAGTTTAATATTTTGATTAAATTAGTCAACTAAAAAGAACCAATTAGTTTAAAATTTAATAATGTTTTAATTATTAGGATTAACGAGAGAATATAATATCCATTTTCACAGAGTAGTTCTGTGTATATATAAAAATAAATATAACAACAACAACAACAACCAAGCATTTTCCCACTAGAAGGGGTTGGCTACATAGATCAAAGGACGCCATAATGTTCTATGGTAAATCATATCTATGGACAAACCATTGACATCTAATATGAAATGTCCAGCTTAATTGTTTATTGTTCTTAATATAGTTCTCATTTGGCATATGTGAAGTTTTATGTTTCATTGATTCAGATCTTTTATATAAAACTCTGAAAAGAAAAAGGTGCAAACATTGCTAACAAAAGAAGCTCTTTCAATTTGGGTGATTACTGCAATCATTTTAGGACATTTTTCAATAACCTATTATGGAAAGACTAAAAGGAGGTGCCTATGCTAAAATGATAGAGACAAGAGAAAGGCTGCGGGATGTACATTTTCCCCATCCCAACCTTTCCCTTTGAAGGAACTGACACCCAAGAAAATCTGTAACTTTAGTTTTCGCATAAAAGCATTTAGACACAAATTGTATATTAAAATTCAACTGCCATAAAAAGCACAATCTTCTGGCTTTAAGCGAATCAATTATTTATGAGTTAAACATTAACAGAACAAAGTGAAAATATTGGGATAAGCAGTGAAAGCTTCTTTTGTTTAGTCATCATTACATTGCCATTTAATACGCACAAATCTCAAACTAAGAAAAAAGATTACAAGTACAACACAGATTCTTACAAGTTACAAACAAGATGCTGGATAATGTACATATCTTCTGACTCCAACTAACATATGAATACTTGGTAAACACAGAAGACGATTACCCTTCAGCTTTAATAACATATTTCAATCTTTCAGTGACATGAACTGCATCAAGAGGAGCAAACCGAAACAAAGTGCATCTTGATTGCAGTGCCGGAATAATCTTGTTTACATGATTACAGATAAGTGCGAACCTAGTACTTTTTGTATATTTCTCAATTACTGCACCAAAGAAGAAGATATAAACACAAGAAAATGGATTGATGCTATATACACAAATTATTAAGACTACAGAAAATAATGAATACCTCTACATAATGCAAATTGGGCATCCTTTGTCATGGCATCCGCTTCATCCAACAAGACCAGTTTTACAAAGGACTTGACGCTGTAAACACAGCAGGCACGACTGCCAGTTTCAGTACACCTTCCTCCGGAACAACAAAAAAAACATAAGAAAATTTGAAACTCTAGCTGCAGATTGTTCCATGTAACTTCACACAGTCAAATGAAGACAAAATACCTAGTATATGACAGAAGAGAATTTAAAAAAAAATAACTAATGCCTTTAAAAATTAGAAACATCATGAATGATAATTGACAATGAACAAAATGAATTACATAACCTGTCCTCTTATCACCTTTAGTGGTTTTAAGTGTTGCCATTTACCTATGGGGAAGATACTGTTTACAGTATAAGTAAATGCCATAACATACAGCATTCAACAAAAAAAAAATTCTTTTTAAAAAAAAGTGCCAAAAGCTGTAATGCTTATTTCATTAAACTTTATTCCAAGCTTTGCGAAATAAATCTTGCAAAACTGAGACTCTGATCAGAGGATGTTGAATTGGGGCGGGGGGATTTGCAACATTTAAAACTAGAATTGCAACTATTACAAAAATAAATTTGCACGAATAAGAGAAAATACCCAAATAAATGAAAGGAGATCAATATAGAACCTCAGAACTGACCAACAGAATTTCTTAGGAACTCAGTAATTAGTGCAGAGACAAGAAAATTCAGCAACATCCAACACCAGGATAATTATACTTGGTTGTATGATTCTTTACCTCCATATTCATAATTATTTGTGAAATTTCAAGTTCCATTGTATTGGATCATAATTATTTACACTATGACTAAAGCCATCACCAAACTCCACACACTTTTTTTTTATAGGCAAATCTTAGTATTTATTAGATTTGTTAGAAGTTAGTGAGGGTGGGGATCGAACCCTCTCCCTCCTTATCACTCCACTCCTTAACTCCTACACCCCAACCACCAAGCCATCTTATGTCTCCCTCACACTCCACACACTAACTTATAAGTACCAAAAATAACATGCAAATGAGGAATTCAACCCAAATGACAAGCTCTGAGTGCTAGCAAAATCTTGAATCTGTTGCCGCACGACATCAATTCCTCTATCGTCAGATGCATTGAGCTCCAAAATCATGTTGCGGTATTGAGCTCCCTATAGTTTGCGCGCCACAGCAAGAATAGGTGGTGTTTTTCCAGTGCCGGGAGGGCCATACAACAGAAGATGGGGCAATCTGTTCTCGGTGGTCAATCTATCAACTACACAAAAAACAAAATCAACAAATAATTAATGAACTGCGATCCAAACCCAAAGAAAATTGCGATATTGAAATTGCGATACACAAAAAGGTAAAATTACAAGTCCTCTTCCAGTTCCTAATGTTAATCAAAAGAAAATAATAACAAATCATAAATCAAAATAGACTACAATTCCACCATATATACACCTAAAATACTTGAAACCCTAGACGGAAAAAAAAAAGGTGCGGCGTTTTCTCATTGAACGAAGAAAAGTAACACTAAACAAAAGATGAGAGATCATAAACCCGAGAAACGACGATGACGCGTTGTGTCTTACTAGTATCGATAATGTCGCGATGCGCTGCGACGTCGTCGAGGGACTGAGGGCGGTACTTTTCGACCCAGGGAGTGGCCTTGCCGTAGGGCAAGTTGGCAGCGGAGGAGGAACGGTGGTTGACGGCGTCGATGTCCATGGGAGAGGTTATCTCCGCCATTTTTAGGGTAAAGCTTTTTGGTGAGTGGGGTGGATGTGAATCGCATTTTGAGAAATGGAATTTTGGAGTTACAAATAGTTGGCGCCAAAATCAGATTCTAAACCGGGTTTAGTCGTTTATATACACGTACACCAGCCAAAATTCATTAAACATCCAATTTGATCCCTGAAATTATAGGGTCGTATCAACTTAGTCTTTCACATTATCAATATTTCAAAATGATCCTGGAATTGCAGAAAATTAATCAGATTCGTCCTTTCATTGATATTTGCATGGACTAAAATGACATTAAGTTGGTAATGTAAGGCGCCACAAACCAAGAAGATTTGATAAGCCAAGTGATGTTCGCCACAAGAACCCTGGATTCTTGATAAGAACTAAGCTTGGTTCAACCAAGAACCTAGGAGAAACAATTCTCACAAATGGAATTAATCCAAATTCAACAAAAAGATATCGCCAGAAAAGATTTTTAATTCAATCCGTTTTTTTTTTCTCCACTCGGACCAATCCACCTACTCGACTTCTTATATTTAAAGTGATTGGTGTATCTACTCCAACGATACTATTGTTTCGTACCATTATGTAAGAAGGTTCAGATAAAATATGCACTTCCTCGGAAATGAAAAACAATCGATCTACTTTGATTTGGTATTTTGACTTAAATTCTTTGACTCCTCGACACTCAATTAAATCCTCTTTTTTAAAAATGGAATGAATTCCTAGAGTCCTGTATTTAGGAATTCCTGAACTCTGCGTTCTATGTTGAGGATCATCGAAATAAGCAAAAATACTATTTCTACGAAAAATATCATTGATAGGTATTTCAATTGCGATATCGGAGGAGGGATGCATTTGAAACTAAGTGAATAATGTCAGGGATGCATTTGCTACATTTCGGAATTCTAAGGATCATTTTGGAATATTGATAATATGAGGGACTAAGTTGATACGACCCTACAATTTCAGGGACCAAATTAAGTGTTTACTCAGCTAAAATTACTCACATTACCATTCCTACATTTTTCTTTTTATTTCCCAAGGTTCCTATCAGCAACTTTGAACATTAATCCCTTGCCTTCGGTAGGACTGCAAACATGATAAAGCTCTCCCTAAATGTTTCTGCGTTTTCAGGACTCCAATTCGAACTCGAAAGCATAAGTTGGAAGAGATTTGTGTAATCTCATTCAAGTGCTCTTGGATCATCATTTACTTACTTATTTTGATATTCATACATTTACTTACTTTCCATCAGTTAAGGATTGATCGAGTGGTAAACATCTCAACCCCATAAAACGGAGAACTCAAATTCGAATCCTAGTGAAGAAACTCTAGTTAGAAAGTTACAAAAACCAAGGATTAATTCACTGCTCTAAACAAACGAGCGAGAATCAGTCTCATAGCCTGTTCAAAGGGTCAAAGCTTGTCGGGATATCCCGAAATGCCACTGAAAAACCAAAAGCTCTAATTACGGTGATTCATAAAAAAAAATATATATTTACTTACTTTCCTAAATATTTTTTTTTTGCCATAAGAAAATGACGGATTCTTAAATTTATAAATTCTCGTTATATTGGTTTACTCTAAAAAGTATCATTTTATTTTTTAAAATTATAATTACCATTTCACCTTATATTATTCCTTAATTATCATTAAGGTGCAACGCAGTTAATACTTAATAGATTGCGTAAGTATGCTTTTATCCGGTCCAATAAAAAAAGTAGTGTGAAGATCCAAATTGATCCTCGATAAAAAATTAGGATGACATTTTGGTCCCGAGAAATGAAAAATACTAATTTGATCATCAATAATATAAAATGTGTGTCAAAATAATCCCTGACAGAGATTAAAATATCCCTAAAAATTATCCTAAAAAGGATCAATTGATCCACATTTTATATTCTTGAGAACCAAACTGACATTTTTTATTTCTCACGGATCAAAACGTCACTATGATTTTTTATCAATGATCAATTTAAACCTTTACTCGAAAAAAAAAAAAAAAAAAAAAAAGTATGTTTTGATCTGGATTTGATTGCACAGCGCATGACTTGTAAAAAAAAGTCAACAACTTTCTCCTCCTCATCAAATTTGAAGTCGAATCATTCGTGTAAGTATGATATATATAACTAAAATTACAACACAGGAAAATAGATGCCTTCTTTTTTATAGGTGGAAACTTGATGAAGATGCATCATGGAGAATTGTATTAATATAAAATATAAAATTTGAATAAACCTCTAACTCTAATTTTATCTTAACGAAAAAGTATAAAAAAATATTATATCATTTTAAAATATTATTAAAACACTTTAAAGCACTAACATTTACAATTTGAACCAACAATAAAAAAAAAGTAAGAGTTCTTTAAAATGAAGTTTTTCTTTACAATTTGAATGCATGGCCGGCTTTCATTCTTCCGTTATATATATATATATATATATATATATATATACACTGAGACAACTATTATTATTTTGGGGGTCCTGTCAAATTCTTTTACAAAAGGAACAAGTGATTCTTTTTGACCGAACAAGCGATTAGAACCCCATTCAAACGGAAATTCTCAATCTCAACAAAATCCAATTTTATTACCGAAAAAAACAACATCCAAATTATAGCCATAGTTAGAAGCAAATAGACTTCGACGTCAATTGATAAAATTTGGTACAGGTGTAATAGGGTCGGTTCCGCTTGGATTTGAGGTGTTTTAACATCCGAACCGATTAAAAGTGATGGGATCGATTCTGATTTTGCCAAAAAAAATTATGGGTCCGATCTGAACCCAATCGAATTGGCTCGGACAGGATCATTGAATTACTCATTTTTTATTTATTTTAATTTTATTTTTCAGAAATTAATATAAAATAAATAATAAAATCAGAAATTAGTAATAACTATAGAAGGGAGATGAACAGAGATGGCAGAGACAGAATTTGCACGACGGAGAGACAACTGCAGAACAGAGACAGAGACAGATGGGCAGTCAGCCGTCACAGCATGCAGGTCACACCATCGTCTGTCGGAGGTAGCAGGTCGAAGGAGGAAGCAAGGATGGGCCGTCACAGGTCACACGTTGAAGGAGAAGCAAGCATGAGCCGTCGCAGGAGGAGGATGACTAGAAATCTCAAATCTCAGCGACAGTGAAGAGGGAAGACGGAGGGCGGTGGTGAAGAGGAAGATTCGGACGACGACGTCGACACTCACGAACTCGAAGACAGACGATAGTGACACGAAGGGCAGATGGCCGTGGGGTGTCGGCAGGCGACAGTAAGACGATGGCGATAATGGTTCCCGAACAAAGAGGAAGAAAGTTGTAGTGGTTCGGGACAGTGATTAGGGATTAGGTTACGAAGAAAGGGAAAGTTATAAGGCAAGATAATTAATAAAACAAAAAATTATATTAATTTAATAATAAAATATAATTTGTTAAATGTTATCGGTACAATTCGGATCTCATTCCCCAAATCCGAGATTCAAACTAAAGTTGATCGGATTTATTTTTTTGATCTAACCGATCCAAATTGTTTAAATTGGCTCGGATTAGTTTGGATCAGCTTAAGCCCCTAAAATTCGGTTTAAACTGATAAAATAACAAAATTTTCAAATGGTGAGAGAGGGGCTTAGGCCTAAAAAAGTGAAAATCAAATGATTATTTTTTTTTTTGTGGGAAAAAAGAGATTAGAGGGAGGTGAATCTATAAAATAAATAAGAGAGAGATAATTGTTTTTTCAAAATAATCATGATTAATTGATCGATTAAAATTAATTAAAAATAGGTTGAATGTGAGTAACTAATAAGGCTTAAACTGTGCAATCTTACATAAGATAGAGAAATAGATTTATATTTATTTGCTTTGCTAGCCAAAGATAAATCCAATCTCCAATATTTTGATTAAAAAAAATAGAATCCAAGATCAAAGTGTACTCCTACTTCTTATCTTAGTTGTTACTCCCACCCACTTAATATATATTCCCTCCGATCAATATTGTAACATCCTAAAAATAAAAATAATTGGAGGTAATAACGTTAGAGAAATTAGATAATTTTTGGGAGGCTTAGACTACATGTTTTGGGCCTTTGAATTAATTAGAAAGGATAAAAGATAATTAAAATCTGCAACAATAACAGAACTCTGTCTAAACTTTATCTAAAACTTATTTAATAACAAACTCTAACTACACTATATCTAAAACTTATTCAAAGACTCTATCTAAAACTTAATTCAAAAATCAGTCTCTATGTCAGGATGCGTTAAAAATAGGTTTAAAAATAAGGAATCAGTGCAACACTATATATATACCTTCTTATAACACCATAGTGCGGCTAGGAACCTTTTTTGCACCCTAAAACATCTTAGTAACGGCTGTGGAGCATCTTCATGCTTGGGAGATGGGGTTGCAACAAGCAATGAGTTTGGAAGGAGAACAATAACAACAACAACAGGAAAAAGAAGAAGATGAAGAAGAAGGAGAAGGAGAAGGAGAAGGGGATTCAAGACTGAGGAAGGCGACATCTAGGATTCGTCATAGGGTACGCTTGGAGATTCTTGGAGGTATTCAAGAGTTGAGTAGAAATACTTTTTCTCACCCTTTCCATGGTGCAATTTGTCTTAGGATTTGGGTTATGCTTTAAAAATATGTTTTTTTGAAAAATAATCCTGATTTAGTTAAATCCTGATTTTAGAAATTTGGGGGTTTTCCTTCTAAGGTATTTCTGTTGTCAATTAAATGTTTATTATTGTGATTGGTGACATGATATATATGATACATACGTGATCTGGTTGAATTAACATGCTATATTTGCACTATTTGATGATATTTGTGATATTGGCATGATACAGTAACTGTTAATATGTTGAATGTTGTCTGCTGCAATACCGCCTATGATAGGGGTATCGAAAGTAACACTGCCAATGAATTGGGTGTCGAAATATGAAATACCGCCATGATGGGGTATCGAAAGTAACATCGCCACACGTTGGGATGTCGAAATGAGTAATACCACCAGTGTACAATGGTTGGTATCAAAATGAGTAATGTCACTGAAAAGAAGGTGACATCGAAACACCTTCATGAGTAAGGTAGGCAATGGGACGTCATTGTTATGTGCAGTTTGAAAGGCATATGACATATGAGGATATTTGAGATTATTTGATATATGAGATCTTGTCATACTTGATTCATGATGTGTTAGTGATGACTATTTGCTGTCAATAATAATTTATATTATTATTATTACTATTATTATTATTATTATACACTATTTTGAAATTAGCGGGTACCATGGACAGTTTTTCCGGTCACCGCACTGGCTGAGAACAATGCTTTTGTGAAAACCTTTTAAAAATGTATTTCTGTTCACTAGGATTTTATATCTCATTAGTAGTATTGTTTTCAGAGCCTGAGGACGTCCCTGTTGAGCAGCCAGACGTTTTGAAGATTATCTCTTTAGTTTTAGAGCTTGGTTAGTATTGTACGGCATATGCCAGGAGGACTTTTATTATCTTTTAGTTATTTTCTTATGCGAGATGTTATAAATGCCCTGTTTTGAGGTTTTGAAACTGATTATGTTATTTTAGCTTTGAATTAATGTAAACAATTATTTTGGATTAATATTATATTAAGTATTTATTCAGTATTTATTTAAGAAATTTTTTATTTTCCTGGTTTTATTTAAATTATTAATTTGGGTTACTAATGTAACGAAGGGCGTTACATTTTTGGTATCAGAGCAGTTCAATCCTAAATTGGACTGTGGTTATTGGGTTTTTCAAAAATCAAAACTTGGGCGCATAGGATGCTTGTTAGAGTTATAGATGCTGCATATTATGCTTTGGATATGGAGCCTGGCCAACTCAATGTTTCATTGATAGTGAGCATATTTATAATGACTAACAGGCGAGAGACGAATGATGCGCTTGTAACAGCTATGGACCGTGTGACCATAGATTTGCAAGAGCAGACGGAGACTTTCCGTCATACGAGGGGATATGGGGAGGTAACACCCCAAGAACCTCAATACATGGGATTACCGCTTTTTCGAAGGACGAACCGTCATTTTTTCGGGATAGCTTAGATGCTGCAGCAGTTAGAGGAGCCGAAGACAAACTGTGCTTATAGCAAGAGGTTATCATATTGTTTGATTCAGGAGCATTCCATTTTTCCATAACTCTTAGTCGTCTATTTCTAAATTATCTTTCCACTTGTGTGTTTCTACCCCGGTCAAAGATAATTTGGTTACATCTTTTACCTATTTTAAAAGTTCTTCGATACACCAAAATTTATCTTATGATTTGATATGTTTTTAAATGTTGTGTTGGATGTAACTCTTAGTATGATTTCGTTATCGTCTAATAATATTGTCCAAATAGAAATATTTATGTACTTCACAACCTATGTTTGATGAATCTTTTATGTTAAACCATATCGTATTCGTTTCCATTCAATAAGTTCTTAGTTGAGAAAGTTCAATAATCCATATAGTTGTTTTCCGTTAAGATAGAGATTGAGAGTGATGTAGCGGCACTACTTGTTGTCTGTTAGTTTCTAGATGTGTTTCATAAAGAGGCATCTACCTTACATCAAATATGGGAGTTGAGTTTAACATAGATTTAGTACCTAGAAGTGGACCGGTGTCAATAGCGTCTTAGAATGACACCCTTAGAGTTAAATGAACCTAAAAAAACAATTAGAGGAATTGCTAAAAAATGAGTTTTTATACTTGAATTTGTTTATTAAAAAAAAAAAAGAGAGTTGGAAATTTAAGGTTGTTAATTCTTAACATTATATTCTTCAAATATATTTTTATGTCGTTTGATGAATTTTCTTGATAGATGTATATTCTTTGTATTTTAAAAAAATAAAATAAATAGTTTTACTTTTCATTTATCATTTGTGATATTCTTCCTTGATAGTAAAATTGTCAAAGAGAGTCTCGCTTATTTTGAATTCACGTTTTTAACTTTCTTTTGTTTCAATGAGTTTTCAATTCATAAATGGAAATATCTTTGTGCATCTTTGTTTTTTTTTAGTCAAACCAAATTGATTATGAATTAAAACTTTCTTACCTTGATGCATCCTTTCACCTTCTTGATTTGAGTTATTTTATTTTATTTATTTGGAATCATAATTTTCTCATATTCCCTGAGGCATGCATTGACTTATTTATTTTTATACTAATTCTTTATTATTTAATTATAGTATATGTCTAATCTCTCTTTAATTATAATTGAGGAATGTGTTTGATTTGTAATAAGTTTTTTTAAGTGCTTCTAGTGAAAAAAAAATTGTGGGAATATAAACCTATGTGTGGACATTAGATGATCAAACAAAATAACTATTAAAGATAGATATCTTTTTCCTAGAATAAATAACCGTAGATCATTCGAGTAGAATGGCGTTTGATTAAGTAAAGTAGATGCAGTGATAGGATGAGAGCAACCTAAGAAGTGACAAGGGTAAGAAGTTCTTGGAATTAAAAGCGTATTATATGAAGTTATAAATAGGTTCTCTAGGCTAGCCTTACTTCTGATCGAGTTGACTAGGAAAAGAAAATATCTTCTATAGAATAAAATTGAAGTTTTTAATAATCATAAGAGCCTTAAATAATTGTTAGAAAAAAAAATATAGAATTAAAAATAAGGCAAGGAAGGTGGATGAAATTCCTTCAGGACCATGAATTTGAGTTGAAGTACAGTTTAGGAAAAGTCAATGTAGTGGAAGAGGCTCTAAATAGAAAATCCTTGCATCTTAGTGATGGAGATGAATATCTTAGTAGAGTTTATGGACATGAATTTCAATGTAACCTTAAATGCTTTAAACTTGAAATTGAATAGGTTGGAATTTGTAATGACCATAAAAAACAGATTAACCGAGAGCAGTTTTAGACTAGGAATTGCAATCTCTTTAGGATCAAGAGAGTTATGTGATGATGGTCTATTGTCGTTTAAGATTAGGATCGTTGTTCCTAAGGAGTCTTAGAGGGGAAGTGGTAGAAAAAATACAGAAGGGAAAGTTCACCTTACATCCACGAATAATCAAGATGTAAAAAGACCTCAAGAAAATTATTAATGCATGGTAATAAGAATGAATGTTATATTAAAGAATTTGTACTTATATGCTCATTTTTTATTATGTTGTATTTTTATATATTTTTTTGAGAATTATTTTTCTTGAAATTTCATATTGTTTCTCAAATGACCAAATATTAATCACAATTAATATACTCTTTGGATTTGTTTCCAATATAGATTAATGGCATGTCAAATCTTAATAAACTTATATTTCTTATTAAAGACCGAAAAGAAAAAGAATGTTATTTCTTATTTGTATTAGCTTACTCAAAAATCAAAATGAAATTGATTTCTTAGTTCTACTATGGTATTTATTGATGAAAATTGTTTTGAAAGTCGTAAATGCTTAATAACTGTATAGTTTAATTGCAAGTTAATAAAATTTTATCCTCCTTTTGTTACCCAATTTTGTTTCTATTAAGATCATCTCTTAACAGAAAGTAAAACTCTTTCTTTTCTTATGAAATTATCAACTTGGACTAGATAAGACTTAGCATGTGGATGTCTCTACTGTTTCTCTTTTCTTTCTTGTTTTATTTATTTGTTTATTTATTTATAAAAATTTCTATGTACTGTAAATAATATAATAAATTTGGTGTGGAATATATATATAAAGGACTATAAGATCTACGTATGGATGATATAAAACTTTACTTCAATTTCTTTGTGAATTGTTTGTTATTAATCTATTTTGAGAATGCTTATAATGATGAAATTCTAGTGAAGGTAATATGATTCTAAGGGGATGGAGAAAAATAAATGCTTAAGTCCGTGATTTTATTATACGTGTTATTATTGACTTCTTTTTATATATATTCTTATAGTCAAGAGTCATGAATTATGCAATTATTAATCGATGCTTCAGCCTAGTGGTTTGATGTATGCTTAGAGAGTATCAAGGATGTAGGTTCTCTTATGATAGAGCAAGGTAGGTGAGATGATCTTGTTAGGATCAGATTTAATCCAATAGACCACAGTTAGGATTTAATCCAAAATAGGTAAAGATTGTTATGCCGACAAGGAAAAGTAGCCTTTAGAATTTTAGGAAGGGGAATATGTATTCTTGATAGTCATTCCTAAGATTGGGATGTGGGGGTCAATCTCAGTCAGAAAACTAATTCCTTGTTTTTATGGGTCCTTTCCATATCCTCAAGAGAGTCGGGCCATTTGCTTACCAATTGGCTCTTCCAACATGGTTGTCATACCATCATGATGTATTTCTTATTTCTCAACTTCGAAAATTGTGTCAGATATGTCTCATGTAATAGCTCCTGAGTCAATACAATTGAGGGATAACTTAATATTTAAGCTAGGCCTAGTCAGATCATCGATAAGAGCACTAAGACTCTGCAGAACAAGACAATCCCTTTGATGAAGGTGGTTGGGAAGGATTGAACTCTAGAAGAGACTACTTGAGAATTAGAAGAAGACTTGGTTCGCCAATGCCCAGACTCTTTATTTGCTTCGTACATGAGAGTGGAGTTAATTTCGGGGACGAAATTCTTAAACGAGGGAAGAAAATGTAACATCCTAAAAATAAAAATAATTGGAGATAATAACGTTAGAGAAATTAGATAATTTTTGGGAGGCTTAGACTGCATGTTTTGGGCCTTTGAATTAATTAGAAAGGATAAAAGATAATTAAAATCTGCAACAATAACAGAACTCTGTCTGGACTTTATCTAAAACTTATTTAATAACAAACTCTAACTACACTATATCTAAAACTTATTCAAAGACTCTATCTAAAACTTAATTCAAAAATCAGTCTCTATGTCAGGATGCGTTAAAAATAGGTTTAAAAATAGGGAATCACTGCAACACTATATATATATATATATATATATATATATATATATATATATATATATATATATATATATATATATATATATATATATACCTTCTTATAACACCATAGTGCGGCTAGGAACCTTTTTTGCACCCTAAAACATCTTAGTAACGGCTGTGGAGCATCTTCATGCTTGGGAGATGGGGTTGCAACAAGCAATGAGTTTGGAAGGAGAACAATAACAACAACAACAACAGGAAGAAGAAGAAGATGAAGAAGAAGGAGAAGGAGAAGGGGATTCAAGACTGAGGAAGGCGACATCTAGGATTCGTCATAGGGTACGCTTGAAGATTCTTGGAGGTATTCAAGATTTGAGTAGAAATACTTTTTCTCACCCTTTCCATGGTGCAATTTGTCTTGGGATTTGGGTTATGCTTTAAAAATATGTTTTTTTGAAAAATAATCCTGATTTGGTTAAATCCTGATTTTAGAAATTTGGGGGTTTTCCTTCTAAGGTATTTCTGTTGTCAATTAAATGTTTATTATTGTGATTGATGACATGATATATATGATACATACGTGATCTGGTTGAATTAACATGCTATATATGCACTATTTGATGATATTTGTGATATTAGCATTATACAGTAACTGTTAATATGTTGAATGTTGTCTGCTGCAATACCGCCTATGATAGGGGTATCGAAAGTAACACTGCCAATGAATTGGGGTGTCGAAATATGAAATACCGCCATGATGGGGTATCGAAAGTAACATCGCCACACGTTGGGATGTCGAAATGAGTAATACCACCAGTGTACAATGGTTGGTATCCAAATGAGTAATGTCACTGAAGAGAAGGTGACGTCGAAATACCTTCATGAGTAAGGTAGGCAATGGGACGCCATTGTTATGTGCAGTTTGAAAGTCATATGACGTATGAGGATATTTGAGATTATTTGATATACGAGATCTTATCATACTTGATTCATGATGTGTTAGTGATGACTATTTGCTGCCAATAATAATTTTATATTATTATTATTATTATTATTATTATTATTATTATTATTATTATTATTATTATACACTATTTTGAAATTAGCAGGTACCATGGACAGTTTTTCCGGTCACCGCACTGGCTGAGAACAATGCTTTTGTGAAAACCTTTTTCAAATGTATTTCTGTTCAGTGGGATTTTATATCTCATTAGTAGTATTGTTTTCAGAGCCTGAGGATGTAACATCCCGATTTTTCTTTTACTTTTTGTTTAATTAGTATTTAAGTAATTTTATTTTATTAGAGGGTCTAGAAAATTAAATAAATTATTCCGAGGCCATAGTCACGCTCTACGCTATCGTAGGAGGCTATGGTTAAGTTTTGGGTCGAAAACTCAGATGGAGCCCGGTCTGCGTTTTTGCTTGACAGTAGTGCTTTACTGCTATCGAGACCTAATTTGGACCCGTGAACGAGACGGTTAGTCTTAGAATCACGTTTCCTATATTTTCGTAAAAGTTCGTCCTGACGTTCGAAAATGAAAATAATATTATTATATTCAGGCCGAAAATCGTTCTAGGAGACGATTCGAGCTATCTTAGGGTTTTTCGAGAACCTTGAGCCAACGATTTTCATACCAGAGCCATGATAAATCATTTGGGGACTCCTACAAGTGTCGTGAGGATTTTGAAAATGTCGGGACGTGAAATGACCAAATTGCCCTTGGTTATTTTTACTAATTACCTTTTTACCTTTTTTACCTTTCTTAACTCTTAAGAAAACTTAAGAAAATATCTAAATTTCATGATCACCCTCACTTTCTCTCTCCATAATTTCGAGCTCTCTCTCTCTCCTTATCACCTTCATCTTCTTCTTCTTCCTTCTTTCTTCTTCTTCTTCCTCCATTTCTCTTTTCTTCCTCCATTTTCAACCTCTTTTTCCTCAAGCTTCCTCAAGGATTTTCAACCAAGTTTGTGAAGCAAAGTTGCTCCTCTCATCCTCCTCTATCACCTAGAAGGTATAGATTTCATCCTTGAGCTCTCAATCTTTATTTTCTCCATTTATTTTCATGAATGTCAATTTCTAGATCTAAACTTCAAAAATCTCTAGAAAATTGTAGAAAAATCATTTTGAGACCAAACCAATTCCTATGAGCTAGTATCATCCCCTCCTATCATAATCC
This sequence comes from Ammopiptanthus mongolicus, assembly GCA_039655645.1. NCBI lineage: Eukaryota > Viridiplantae > Streptophyta > Magnoliopsida > Fabales > Fabaceae > Ammopiptanthus > Ammopiptanthus mongolicus. Next base: position 16,010,120 of record CM077348.1, on the reverse strand, counting down.
AAGAGCTTGTAATGAAATAAAATACCTAGCCTATTTATCAAAGAGGGGCCGAATGTATGGGTTTTGGGGGAAAATTGGGTTTTTGTTCTTTGTTTTTGATTTCACTTAGTTCATCCCTTAATCATGTAATCCAAGTGATTAGGAGGCCAAATCAAACTCTCACCTATTTTTCATGGTGATGGCTGAAACCCTACTTTGTTGGTTTAAGGGGTTTTGGTTCAAATCTTTGATAATTGATCATTGATTATGCATTAGGTATGCTTAGGGATCATTGATCCAAGAGTTGGTAGAATTTCAATATCCCTAGCCTATTTAATTAATTAAGGGCAGTAGCTAATCCTAGAGATTAGGTAGTTTATGGTTTCATTATTTTAATTTCTGGTTGCGTTTTATTGTATAGAATCTGTCAGGACTCGAACGCTCGATCGTGCACTCGATTGACTGCTGCGGAGCCGCATTCGGAATCTCCTGGAAAAATCACTAAGGTGGGGGAAAGAACCGCAATATCGTCGGGGAGGCAAGCTTTAAATAATATATATTGATATGCGTAGGGCGACCCAAACCCTACTAGAGGTCGTTTGACCGTTAGGTTGATTTTACTGCATATTGAGGTTGTTTGTGTTGTGATTGGATATTTGGTATATTATATGTGATATGTGTATGATGTCTATTATATGCTATAGTTGATTAAATGTTATTTATTTGGAAGTTGATTTTATTGTTGAATATATATTCTGACTGTTGATGTCTGTTGTGACTGCTGATGTCTGAGTAGAACTAGGCATTGATTTCTGATAAATCGGGTGATGAATGTGTGGGGAGAAAGTCGAGGTTATATATATATATATATATATATATATATATATATATATATATATATATATGTCGTAGTGCTCAACCTAGTGATATAATTGATCTGCTGTTGTTGTGATGTGAGTTGATGCCCGGTTGAACCGGATGAAAGTTGGTCGTAGTTGCATATAAGTCGTGGTTGAGGCACTAAGTGTAAATCCTGAGATGAGTCAGTGAGATTCATGTTGCATCGTTGTTATTCATCACTGTGTTGGCATACGGGCGATTTCGATCTTACCTGCGGGGAGATGGTCGTACCGATTAGTTTGACGTAGGGGCGATTTCGATCTTACATGCGGGGAGGTGGTCGTACCCGTTAGTCGAATTGTAGACGGACCGGCGTATATCTCGACCTAGCCTGCGGGCGGGGGGATATGTCGTTACCGAAAGTTGAGTTGTTAACGAACGGGCGAATGCTCCGACCTAGCCTGCTGGCGGGGGAACATGTCGTTACCGTAAGTTGCGTTGTTGACGAGCGAATATTCCGACCTGGCCTGCGGGTGGGGGAATATGTCGTATCCATGAGACGATTTGGGCATGCGGACTTTAGACCGAACCCTACTTTATGGGGGTGGCATAGTGATGATTGGGACACCTTGATCCGTTGGGGATGTCGCGTCGTGATCGCGTCCATATAGTCGTTAGTTGCATGAGTGTGAGAGACAGTAGTTAAGGGAAAAATTATTCGGGAGTTGTTTGGTTGTCATTGTCGTGATTTGGCGTGTTGCTATCTATATACATTATTTATATCGCTGTTTTTCCCACGTATGACATATTACTGTTTCAATCCCCTGTACTTTTCTATGTTGTATTTCTTTGTTCTCGACTGTACGAGAAGACCCTGATGAGGAATTCCTAGAGGAGATTGACGGAATACCTGTTGAGCCTGATGCCGGCGGGAGAGCCTCGGATCCCAATGCTGGGGGACCTTGAGCGCTAGGAGAGGATCTCTGACGTGCCTTCATTCCCGTTGTTATGTCTTTTTGTTTCATCTACTGTATACTCTGAATTTTATATGTTTGGCATCAGTTGTTGTAGGCTCTACTGATGGAGTCGATACTCTTATGTCTGTATATATATTACTATGGTATCAGTATGTATTGTATGTTTCATATTTCCGCAAATTTTATACTACTACGCTACGCTATAACTCTAAGAAAAATAAGTAGGGTCACCAATGGGACCTCCTAGGAAGGGGTTGTCTCAGAGGACGTCCCTGTTGAGCAGCCAGACGTTTTGAAGATTATCTCTTTAGTTTTAGAGCTTGGTTAGTATTGTACGGCATATGCGAGGAGGACCTTTATTATCTTTTATTTATTTTCTTATGCGAGATGTTATAGACGCCCTGTTTTGAGGTTTTGAAACTGATTATGTTATTTTAGCTTTGAATTAATGTAAACAATTATTTTGGATTAATATTATATTAAGTATTTATTCAGTATTTATTTAAGAAATTTTTTATTTTTCTGGTTTTATTTAAATTATTAATTTGGGTTACTAATGTAACGAAGGGCGTTACAAATATGATAAGTAAAAAAGTCTTAAAATTTTTGGTCAAATATATAAGCAAAAGACAACTACTTTCCTCCTATTTAATGACATTATTCCTAAAATGCCCTTTTCATTTATTATCAATTTTGTTTTCTAATAGCTCATTTTATTTCAAGTCCTAAGATCCAAGTCCCTTTATGAAGGGTATTTTGGATAATAAACATAATTTTTTAATAACATTAAATGAGATTGACTAACTTTCTTAATATTTGTGTTTTATTAAATTTTTACTTATAATACCGATCGGAGAAAGTATGACATATTTGACTAAATTACACATTTTTTAAAAAAATAATAAATAAAAAGAAAGAGAGAGTAATTTTATCAAATTAATTTTATTAATCGTTGATATATTAATTATTATTATAAATATAAAGTGAAATATTTAATGGTATAATTAATAAAAAATATTTAATATTATATTAAAAATAGAGAATAATAATATATATTTTAGGATAATTTTTATTTTATTTTATTGATATGACATATATTGGGTCAGACGGAATACAAAGCAGGCAGTGCCGTTATTTTGTTTCTGACACCGACAACCCGCATTAATTTTTTTACTTTTATTTTTGATGCGGTCAATTTCTGCGTTTTGGACAGACAAAAATGCCCTTGTCTCGTAACATAGTTTTTAAAACTGTTTTGCCAGAAAGGCTCGCATTCGCATACCATCGTCACAAGCCAACAGTGACACTCCGTAGAGAAACAAAAACACCCTTATGGCATTATCATCATCATCATATATAGAATGATACAACAATAATTATTCCACCACCAACACCACACGCACACAGCAATGTCTCTGACATTTCACTCCAATAAAAATAACAACGCTATATTTGTAGTATGACTTTAATATTGTTTCTGTAAAAAATTGTACTATATTGTGAAGGAATCACAAATCATTACACAGACATTTTTAATGTAGTTATAATAAGTGACAGATATTTTGAATGATATATGAATTTATGATTGATTAATAATATAAATATTTTTAAACTAACAATACATACAAGTTAAATCCTAATTATATTAATGTATGAGCCTCATTATTTATTAGAAAAACGATTTTACACTATGTTAAACATCTAATAACTATAAACTAAAGCCCCAAATCAATTTCGAAGAACAATCGCAATCTTTGTTCAATTTTGTTAAAATTTGATTCAATGGCTCATGGATACAAATTTCTAATTTCTAGTTCAAATGTTTGAAGAAAAACAAAGGCCATAATCTGTATCTACTCCCTCTGATACCAATTGATAGAAAATTACGAAACGTAGATACAAAATTACAGCATATAGAGACATATTGCATGTCAAAATAATCAAGAATTTGAATATACTTGGTGCCAAAGAATCCAGTGCAATGGTCAACAACAATGAATCCAGAATGCAGAAAGTCCTTGTACCTGTGCACACTATGTGAGAGAGAACTCCTCCAAGACTGATGAGTTTTTTAGGTTCTGTACGTTTAGTATAAAATTGATTAATGGGAAGCCAACTTTTATAACTCACCAGATGAGAGCGAGGATCTCTCAACGGACTACAAAAAATGAATGGTCCAATCCATCACGATACACTCATAAGACAAAGCACAATTACAATATTCATAAAATTGCCAGTGCATTATTAGAAATAATGATCCATAACTGATATATATTAATTAATGATTTTAATTATTGATTAATGCTAATCCATGTAATTGACATAGGAAGTTCAACAGTTTTAATAAAAGACAAACATTTTGAATGATGTATCGATTTATGATTGGTTAATAATATAAATTTTTTTACACTATGCATACAAGTTAAATCCTAATTGTATTTATGTATGAGGCTTATTTTTTTTCTGTGTATCAAAGGTATCTTTAGCTAATAGCTGAAAACTAATATCTTTCGAGGCATAAAATCACTGAAGTGAATTTTGTCTTTCTCAACAAAACATTTTTCCGTATACACGACAAGAATCGAACTTCTAACAACATATTTAAGGAACTCAATTATATACCAACTATGTTGAACCTTGATGATGAATCTCATTATTTATGTAATAAAATTAGACATTAATATTATGTTTGTATATTTTTACACACTTATTTATTACTTTTTCTTTTCTGGCATCATTTCAATAGTATAAAAAGACATTCTACACTTTGATGTTCAAGAAACAAATATGTTAACATATTTAACATTAAGCTAATACCTCTTTGCATGTTGTTTATTATAGCATTTAACCCCAGTTAGTAAAATAAAGGCATGGGATATCTCATAGGTTTCAGATTTGGTAGTAAAATTTTTTTTATTACAAAATTACAATTTCAAAATACACCACCAGCTTTGTTTATGGAAATAGATAGATGAATTTCTTAAATATGTTGTCAGATATTTGATTCATGTCATATGTATGGAAAAGACTTTATCGAAAGAGGTAAAATCCACTTTGATATCTCAACGTCTAAAAAGAGATTAGTCTTCAGCTATATGTCGAAAATACCTTGATATACAAAAAAAAAAAAAAAAAAAAATTAAATATAAACTTGAAAGAAAGAAGAAAGTGAAAACAACCAGAACAAATCAAAATAAATTGGCCTCATTCTGGAGGGAGCTTCGTGCCAAAGGGCAACTAGAAGCACAGTCCAAACTCCAAAGCATTCCCATGGCCGGCACGTGACCTCATTCCCACTTTCTCTCTCTGAAACATTCTGTGTTGGAGAGCTCACCTCTCATTCTCAGTCCATGTCTTCCGCCGCCGGCTACACCCGCTCCACCCAAAGAGCTTCCACCACAGTCTCGCCGCTCCGGTCACGGAAGTCTCCGGCGGCGTCGGCGGTTCCAAAATCCGGCGGAAGACCTACTACTCCGTCGTCTTCTTCGACCTCGTCGAGGCCTTCGCCGAAGTTGTCTGTCTCCCCCGTAGTCAGCTCCTCGGCTGACGTCAGCAAGGCGAAGGAGAATGTCACTGTCACCGTCCGGTTTCGACCCCTCAGGTTCGTTCGTTTTGTTTCCTCGTAGTGTGTCTCAACGACACTCTGTCCCTTTTTTCTAAAGCTTCGTGTGACACTGTTGTTGTTGTTGTTGATTTTTGTGGTTCCTTGTTTTGGTTTTGAGCAGTGGCAGAGAAATTGGTAAAGGGGATGAGGTGGCGTGGTACGCGGATGGGGATAGTGTAGTGAGAAACGAGTCCAATCCTTCCATTGCTTATGGGTTTGGTTAGTGATATTAATCACTTAATCTCTTATTATTACTAGTATTATGGTTGTTAACGTTTTGGTATAATTACATGCTATTCTAAAATTAGCTAAATTTTAAAGTGAGAAACATCCTTGATTAGTTGATATCTCAATGCATTCTAATTAATTAAGTTTACACTTTAACTCAATTTAGCGTAACGAATATCTTCATTCTTTCGTTGGCATCATGTGAAAATGTTATCAGAATAAAAAAAGTAAATGTGCCACCTGGCTTAGCTCAGTTGGTTTGGGTCAGGGGATCGGAATTTATGTTGGGAAAATGGCAATTTTGTGCGGCTTGGTGAAGCGGTGTTCTATTTTAGTTCATATATTAAGTAATCAATTATCAAAATAATTTAACCAATAATTTACTTATAGTTTATCAAGTATTAGAATATAAGTAGATTATTAGTTAAATTAGTTTGATACTTTGTTAGTCAACATACGAATTGAAATAGAAAACTTCTTGGTGAGTTGAATTTTTGGGTCATTTTCCATTTATTTAATCCTATTTACATTCAAACATAACAAACATTCTACCTTTCTTTCGAGTATGTGTGCGTGCGCACATATTTTTTTAATATTTGGAGGGACAATGGAAAAGGATTTTCTCCCATTATTTTTACTCTGGTTTTTAATTCTCACCATTAAACAACTCTCCCCCCCTCTTTTTTTTTTTCATATTCCAAAACTCTCTCCCCTTTTATCTTTCAAGGGTCAGATCCCCACATTATTTCCTCATGTTGGTTTTCAACATGAGAGGATCCGGATCTGAGGGACAACAGTTGATAGAACACTTTAGACTGCCTACTAGTTCGGCTATAATCACAGATTTAAAATTACAAAATGTCACTTTTTAACTAGATCAATGATAAAAAAATGTAGTTGAGAGTTCTGACTTTTTGCAGCTTCAGAATTGTATCACCAGCATTACGCAATTGCATAAGGATACATTCCTGGTTGGATTTATTCTTTTTTTCTCTGGTATTTCTTGTTATTATATTTTGCCTGTGGCAGATAAGGTATTTGGGTCTGCAACAACAACTCGGCATGTTTATGATGTGGCTGCTCAGCATGTTGTCGGTGGTGCTATGGAAGGGATTAATGGTAAGTATTTTTGCTGTTAGTTATACTTGTGTTATACTAAATAGTCTTTTTGTAAGAGGAAGGAATTAATGGATTGAGGACCTGCTGTAAGTTATGATTGCAATGCATAGCTTCTAATGATTTTTTTTTTTCCTAATAAAGTTATTTATCCTTTCCTTTTGAGTTTTAATTCTCTTCTTTTTTGGTGTTCATGACATGCAAGCTATCTGCATGAGCAATTTAATACTAATAAACCTAACTGATGATGGTAAGTTGGTGGCCTGGTGGGGTATATAATAAAATTTAATAATAGAACTGTTTCACTTGCACACATCCACAGTAAAAGCACAACATGGAGACATACTCATCATACAAGTCAAGTGCCTATTTCCAGGTTCTTATTGATACATAAACTGGTCAACTTGTTGATAGAGGACTTGGTTCAAGAATATAGGTTGGATTACCAATTCTCCCGGTGCTTAATCTTTTCCAACTAAGAAATCAAGTTTATAACACAAATATATAATTTATGTTAAAATAAGGACACTATGGTTCCTTGCCCAATTCCTTTACTTTTCTGTTCCTTTTAAGTACTTGCAAAGAGAGGTGAAAGTTAAGGTACTGCAGAATTTTTCTCCTGAGCTCTCTTTTGGCATCAGTAAACAAGAAGGGTGTCAGGATGCTACTATAAAAAAGTTAGAAGTAAAAGCAAAAGCATTAAAACCACTTAATTCCGAAGCTAACAATTCACTTATTCGGAAAAAAGGAGAAGGAGATGTGGTTCTTAAATACAATTTTATGAAAGCGCTACTAAAGCACTACTAAAATAAGAGGTATAAATAAGCACTTTTTATAGTATGCTATCCAAATGGGCTAACAGTTTCCCTTTTCTACCACGGAGTAGCTGGCTACCTGTAGTTCATGTTGTAATCAGACATTTGTGAGAAGAGATGATGACTAATATTCCTCCTAAATTAGGCATTGGTCATAATTTTTATGTAGTTTTTGAGGTTGGATCTTATTATTATTTTCTTGTAAGACATATTGCTAATCACTCTCACACCTGAGAAGTTTATTTTGTTTCCAAAGCCCCCCTCCCAAACATAGCACCCAACTTGGTTATTGGCTGAAAGTTGCTTTGTTGATCTGCAGGTACTGTTTTTGCATATGGTGTTACTAGTAGTGGAAAGACTCATACCATGCATGTAAGTTGGTCTAAATGTTTGATCATCTCTCTAGAAGTGGCATCATGTGTGGCACCAAAACGTTGCATTATTTTATTTCTGAGTTTTGCCACATGGAAATGTGTTTGATAGCCCACTCTGTAATTGATCCTACACTTTGATTGACACAGCTGCATGACAAATCTGTGGAATGGGATGCATCATTATTTCTCATCCAAGTAGTTAGCATTAGGAGTAGGTTTAAAGTAAAATTGATATAGTCTTGCTATTTGCATTCTTCATAATATTTTTATTCCTTTAAATCTTATGACTTATTTTTTGGGATAAATTTTACAGAAACTAGTTTGACAAAAAACGAAAAGGACACAAATTCTTGTTTACTTTGGTGGTATGTGTTATAAATCTAGCCCCTTAATGAAAATTCACGGTGTTGGAGAGTGGTATGTAAATGCCAAGTAACTAACCTTAAAGCTATGTGGGCAAATCATCTGGCCCAGCTTGGACTAGGACTCTATGAGATTCTTAGGCGATGCTGTTCTGGTGGTATGAAAATAATAAAATATCATAAAATAACACAATATTACAAGAGCTAAAAACTTACAATCAAGACAAAAAATTCATATTACGATAAAAAGATATGTCTACTTTTTTAATCAAATACTACCCATCAAACAAAATGGTATCATCTTCCAAGGGCAATCAACTTTTTGACGTTGCTGAATCATCTTTTCCTGGTAAGCAATGCTGTTCAAAGCATATCTGATTATATGTCCGAAACAGAAATATTAGGGATGAAAGAAAGAGGTCAGGTCTTATACATGAAAAACAGAAAAGTCTTGTTCAAATTTTTTTCTACCATATAGCGTGAAGTTATTGCCTAAGCAAAAGTGAAAATGTTTCTTCTTTAAATAATGTCATCATTATGAAGAACAACAGTTCTCCTTTCTCTTCAAGAACCTTTTTGTTGGTTGACTGTAGACTAGCTGGGACATCCCTTTGAAATTTCAAAACCTTATTTTCTGTTTCTAGACTTGTATACCTTCTAAATTGTGCTATATATTTTTCCCAGGGGGAGCAAAAGTCACCTGGAATCATCCCACTTGCAGTGAAGGATGTCTTTAGTATCATACAGGAGGTATAGTTAAGTTTTCCTAACTTAGCGATAAATCCTTTCCTATCCTTGACAAGTTGTGTTTGTCATTTTCAGACTCCTGGACGAGAATTCCTACTCCGTGTCTCATATCTTGAGATTTACAACGAGGTTAGCATCATGTAACGTGTTAATTAAAATCTCTCATCCTTATGAAAGTTGTTATACCTATATTGGTGAATTCATCATTACATGAGCATGAACGATGACCAGATTAGCTCCATTATGGTCTGAGAATAGGCTCAGGCTGCATGAGGGATATCTAGATCTAGATAAGTGATGGCACTAAAAAGGATAATTTAATGAAGTTTGTTTAAATGTGGAGATGGCATGAACTTCATATGAAATGATTGCAAGTGGCATAGGATGGACATTCCTTGTCAGCAAAAATTTGTGTGGACCATTATGTGAGAGTGATCTGATACAAGTAGAAGAAGCATAAAATTTTGAAAGCAGACTAATTTTATGGTGATAAAGATATAGTATAATGACGAAGTGTAACCAACAATATGATCACAAAAAATCCCTGTGGTAGACTTGAAATAATTTTGGGAAAGATTCATCTTGGTTGCATCAGTTGTTACTTGAGTGTAGTGTAGTGGGATACATTAGAAAAGCATAAGGAAGGTGCACTTAGAAAAAAGAATTTTGTTTGAGATATCTTGAGTACAACCAAATGCACGTCTGATTATTAAAACTATTTGATTTATTCCCTTGCCCCCCTCTCTGCCCCCCCCCCCCCAAATAATAAATAAATAATCCCCTCAATAAGTAAAGAAGGCCTACAGGGACGACTCATCCTTGTCTATGTATTTATATCTTAATGAGTATCACTTTGCATTTTTATTTGCTTTTGTTGTAGGTCATTAACGATTTGCTGGATCCAATTGGACAGAACCTAAGAATACGAGAGGATGCTCAGGTGTTTATGTTTATTCATGTTGGATAGTCAAGAGATGGTCATTCTGTCATTGTTCATTTTCTGTTCTTTATGTCAACTGTAACTTAGCTGAGAGTCTTTTGGTTTCCTTTTCCTTTTTCTAAAGCGCACACTGTTGTTAGCGCCTTATTCTCATTATTAAAAGTTTCACTTGGGTGAATTTTACAGAGCCAATTTATCTTTAATTCTGAATGGTTTCTGTTGAAATTATAGGGTTTAAGTAGGAAAGGAAGAAAAGAGAGAGTAGAGACTCGGAATAATAAGACATTAGATTGATATGGTGTGATGTGAATTTGACAACCATGATTCCAACAGTTGCTAAGCCCATACACTTCTAATTCTAGTATAAAGATGATTTCAAAGCAATCCTAGTTTTACTAGGAGAGATCCTAAATTCAATTCGATACCAATAAAAATCCTAACATAACTAACTTAGTTTTTATTTCTTAGTGCCATTATGATACAAACCAACTGATATACAAATGCAAGAATCAAGAACAAATCTTTATTTGTCTCTGCTCAATGTGAGCCAGAGAAGAAATGAATTGATACAACCTACACTTTCAGGGAAGTTCTAGAGTCCCTGATTCTCTCCCACAAGCCCACTATTCTTTTCCACCCCTCTCTTCTTCTCCCTGAGCCCCTTTTATAATCTCCTAACTACCATAACTGCCTGTGAGTCTGTGACTCCAAGTCTCTAACTATTCTAACTGCTCGTTCGTTACAACTGAATATTATCCCCTGCTCCCCTTCCTATACTCCCTATTATACACCCTTTTTATCAATGGTTCCCTATCACATTATTATTGAGATTTTATCTGATAGACCTATAACAGTCAAGAATAAGTAAAGACAAAAAGAAATACAGACAAAATGAAAAGATTATCAATGGTTCCTTATCTGGTTTGCTTGCACTATAACCCACTATCCCCTTCCTCACCCTGGATCATAGACCTCCTCAGTAACCTAAATTAACTTGAAATTGAACGTAAAATATTATTCTTCTAAGCGTACATGTACTGGATGCCTCATCTAATGCATAGGGAAGTTCCTTCATAATCCTTAATATTCTGCTGCAATTAGACACTTGAATTACATTTGGAGCTGAATAATTGAGAAAAGTTTCACTAATTAAATAAATTAACTTGATATTGAATTTAAAAAATTAGTATATTAAATAGGAAAGTTCTGAACGCCTTGCATCTGATGCATAGGGTAATTCCTTCATAATCCTGATTAAAAAATAATTAGATATGGAGCTGAATATATCCAGTAATAAATCAAATGATTCAAATCCCTTATATATTTATAATGTCAATAATTTCTGGCTTGATGATCTTCTTCATTGTATTTCTACTATAAATAGTACAGGAGCCATTATAGGCATTTACAACTAATAATTGTACAAATATTGTGTTGCCTGATTTGCTAGCCTAAATTAGGGAAACTAAATATATACAATTAAAGGGTTGACCAACATATAATAGGAAACGATTAACCCCTCATTAACATCCCCCCTCAAATTGATGCGGCTGGTCAAGGAGCATCAATTTGCTAACAAGAAACTGATGCCGCGGGCGAGGAACAGCCTTAGTAAGAATATCCGCAACCTGCAATTGAGTGTTGACGTGAGGAAGTGAAATAACATGATTATCATAGGCCTCCCTAATAGAATGACAATCCACTTCAATATGCTTTGTGCGCTCATGAAAAACTGGATTGGCACAAATCTGAATGGCACTTGTGTTGTCAGCATAGAGAGGTGTTGTCTCTGTCTGAGGAAATCCAAGCTCAGCCAAAAGACCCCTAAGCCAAATTATTTCAGAGCAAGCAGTAGACATGGCTCGGTACTCAGATTCAGTGGAGGACTTAGAGACTCGTGCTTGCTTCTTACTCTTCCAAGAAATCAATGCAGAACCAAGAAACATGCACCAACCTGTGACAGAACGACGAGTATCAGGGCACCCTGCCCAATCAGCATCACTGTAAGCAATCAGTTTAGGAGTCGTCCCAGAGGGAAAGAAGAGACCTCGTTGAGAAGTGCCTTTCAAGTAACGAATTATGCGACGAACAGCAGCTAAATGAAGATGACGAGGCGAGTGCATGAATTGACTTACTTGCTGAACTGCAAATGAGATGTCAGGGCGTGTAATAGTGAGGTAATTAAGACTACCCACTAGCTGACGATACAACAATGGGTCAGGCAAAAGATCTCCTTCATCACGGCGATATTTAACATTAACCTCGAGAGGAGTATCTACCGGATTAGATGAATGTAGTCCGGCCAGAGCAATTAAATCCTCGGTGTACTTGTGCTGATGTAGAAATAAGCCCTCGGAGGTAGAATGAACCTCAAGACCAAGGAAATAGTGCAGATTACCAAGATCTTTCATATGAAAGGAGGCCTGTAACTGTTGTTTCAGTTGTTGGATGGATGCTCGATCAGAACCCGTAATGACCATATCATCAACATAGAGAAGTAGAAGAACAATGCCAGTCGGCGTGCGATGAATGAACAGAGATGAGTCAGATTGACTTTGAGTAAAGGAAAACCCAAGAAGGGTAGAACGAAATTTTTCATACCATGCTCTGGGAGCCTGCTTCAAACCATATAATGAGCGTTTGAGCTTGCACACACCTTTAGATGATGAAAATAGACCTGGAGGAGGAGTCATATAAATGTCTTCTGTCAGATCACCATGAAGAAATGCATTCTTTACATCCATTTGATGGAGGGACCAGCCATTAGAAGCAGCAATAGAGAGCACTGTTCTGACAGTTGTCATCTTTGCCACAGGTGCAAACGTTTCATCATAATCAATCCCATATTCTTGCTTATTCCCTAAGGCAACCAGGCGAGCCTTGTAACGGTCTAGGGAACCATCAGAATGCAGTTTCACCGAGTACACCCATTTGCAGCCTATGGGTTTGATATTAGATGGGCAAGGGACAATATCCCATGTAAAATTGTCTTGAAGAGCCTGAAGTTCATCTTGCATTGCTTTCATCCAACACACATCCTTAACTGCCTGTGAGTAACATGTAGGAATAGATATACCAGAGAGAGTAGCAGTGAGGGAAGTATGTGAGGAATCATACCTTTCCGGTGAATATCTATCAGGTGGTCGGGACACTCTACCAGAGCGCCGTGGTACCACTGGCATAGGTTCAGGTGGCGGATCAGCATCGGGAAGGGGTGTGGGAGCCTGCTGTCTAGGTCGTCTGACATATATGTGACCTGGTTTAAAACGTTCTATAGATGAAGACACAATAGAAAAGTTGGGAAGAGAAGCAACATCATTAGAATCAAAAGAAAGACAAGGAAACACAAACTGATTATCAAAGAATGTCACGTTCCTGGAAGTACGAAAGCGATGGTTAGTAGTATCATAACACAAAAAACCTTTTTGCACAGTACTATAACCCATAAATGCACATTGAACAGATTGTGCTCCAAGCTTATGGCGTTCAATCTGAGGTAAGTGAACAAAACATACACACCCAAAGGTATGTAAATCAAGATAATCTGGATGAGTCTTAAAAAGACGAAAGAAAGGGGAGTCAAGATCAAGAACCGTAGATGGAAGGCGATTGATCAAGAAGACAGCCGTGGACAAAGCTTCAACCCAGAATCTAGGTGGAACAGATGCTTGAAGAAGCAATGAGCGCGTCACATCAAGCAAGTGACGATTCTTTCGCTCTGCAATCCCATTTTGTTGGGGTGTATGTGGACAGGAACGTTGAGCGACAATGCCTTTTTGCTGCAAGTACCCCTGAAACTCATGGGACATGTACTCACCACCAGAATCAGAGCGAAAGATTTTAACGCGGGCTTGGAATTGATTTTCAACATATGCCAAAAATTTCTTAAACATTGAAAAGACTTCAGCCTTAGATCGAAGAAAATATATCCAAGTAAAACGACTGTAATTATCGATAAATGTGACAAAATATTTATAGTGAGCAGGAGAAGCTACAGGAGACATACCCCAGACATCACTATGAATCATTTCAAAACAAGTGGAAGCACGATGAGCACTAGATGGAAAAGGAAGTGTTTTACTTTTGGCCAATTTGCAAACAGAACATGAAACACAGGAAGTAGAAACAACATGTTTATTACCCAATAAACCAGTTTTAAATAAATGAGACAAAACAGCAGAGTTTGGATGGCCCAATTTTCTATGCCAATCGTCATAGGAAGTCAAAACATCATTACAAGCAAGAGATAAATGACTGGAAATAAACTGGAGTGGAAACAAGCGTCCCACTTTAGGCCCCTGCGCGATCACCTTCCCCGACACCTGCTCCTGCACAAGACAACCAGCCCGAGAAAAATTAACATTACAATTGTTGTCCACCAATTGACCAACAGATAATAGATTAGAGGCAAGTCCAGGCGATACTAGCACATTCCGAAAATCAGAATTTATGTCACCAACATTAGTGATAGATAGAGAATTACCATCAGCAATTTGAATTTTCTGATTACCATGATAAGAATGTAAATTGTGCAAGTATGCAGAGGAACCCGTCATGTGATTCGATGCACCAGAATCAAGAAACCATGGACGAGAAATATTAGAAGACTTACCCTGAATGCCCAAGGCTGAAAGGGCAGAAAGTACCATTTGTTGAATCAGTTCAGGCTGGAGAGCACCACCATCAGATGCACCAGTGGTGGAAGGACCAGCTGCGGAGCTGGTAGTGGCATGGAATGCCTGCACCGGACGCTGTGTTGGTCGTGGAGGACGCGTGGGACAGTCAGAGATGATATGACCCTGCTGCTTGCAGTAATTGCAAAATTTCTTAGTGCAACTATGAGCAACATGTCCAAATTGTTTACAAGAGAAGCATTGGACCTGTCGCATATCACGGCCTTTGCCTCTACTCTGAGCAGCATATGCAACCGTCACAGGTTCAGAAAGGATAGCATCATGAGACATGGTTCCTTGGGTGAGGAGACGTTGCTCCTCCCTGAGAAGTTCGCCAACACATATATCCAGAGAAGGAACAGGATTCCTATTCAGCAAAGCACCTCTCACAGTCTCAAATTCCGGGCGAAGTTTCATGAGAAATTGATCCCGCTTACTGATGTCGTAGACATCTCGGACAGCCGAGAGTGAAGTTTTGGGAACAGCAGCATATATAATAGCAGAGTGTTCGGTCCACAAATTCAAAAAACCAGAATAATATTCTTGAATGGACGAATTACCTTGTTTGTAATTGGCTATCTCAAGCTCCAACTGGAAGCGTTTGGCCGTATTGTCCTGGTTGTAAATACGCTTCAAATAAGACCACATTTCTTTAGCAGTTGTAAAAGAGCGCAAATTATTGATCATCTGGGGATCAATAGAGCTGAGAATCCAAGAAATAATTTGAGCGTCTTTTACTTCCCACGCATCTAGAGCAGCTTTATCTATCGGTGCCGTGGAGAGCTCATCCAGGTGATCCCATAATCCTTTCCCTTTAACGTACATCTTGAATTGAAATTCCCAGGCAGCATAGTTCTTACCGGTGAAACGGACACAAAAATTATCTCTTTCCTTTTCGGAGGCCATTAAGTAATGTTGATGAAGCAAAAAAAATGAAGCAAAGAGCAAACAGCAAAATCACAACAAAGAGGGAACCACAAAATCACAGCACCAGAAACTGAAGCAACCAAACAGAACTTGTGAACACTGTGCGTGACAGCACCAGGAATGACGCAGATCTTGCGAAATGAGAACAAGCAGGAGGGTGAACAGAACTCGCAAGCAGGAGCTGGAGTTGCGATCGGAAAGCACAGCAGGGCGTGCGAACAGAAGCACGCGAACGAACGCCAAGCAAGAACGCGAACAGGACTCGCGTACGGAACTAGCGAGCAGGAGCAGAACTCGCGCACGGAGAAGACGAAGTGGAGCAGAAGCGCACGGAGAAGACGAACTGGAGAACCAAACGACAGAAGCACGATCTCGCAGGTCAGGGAGAACCAAACGACGGCGAGAAAACTAGGGTGGCAACTAAGATTCAACAGGTTTGATCGACCAAGCTGATACCATGTCAATAATTTCTGGCTTGATGATCTTCTTCATTGTATTTCTACTATAAATAGTACAGGAGCCATTATAGGCATTTACAACTAATAATTGTACAAATATTGTGTTGCCTGATTTGCTAGCCTAAATTAGGGAAACTAAATATATACAATTAAAGGGTTGACCAACATATAATAGGAAACGATTAACCCCTCATTAACATATAATGGTTTTTTTTTTTTTTTTTTTTTTACTAAAATGCTATATACTATATAGTTAAAATAAGATAGAGTAATTGAATGGAATTTCTGACTTAGTTACAAAGTTCCTTTCCTTTGCCAAATTTCATATAATAATATTCTTTTCATGTTCGTCAAGTTGTGGAGTGATGGTATTCGTCTGGTTTATACATAACAGAAAATTTTGTTTTGTCAATGATCATCATGACCACAAGTCAATTATAAGCATTGAGTGATGACTCTCGTATTAAATTTTGGAAAGATATTTGGGCTTGTATTATTCCTCTTTCTGAGACTTTTTCAAGGATCCATCTTCTTTGAATAATGCCCCTGTTTGTTAATTCTATTCTCAGGGTAACTTCGCTTGGAATCTTCATTTTTCAGAAACTTGCATGATAGAGATACATTAATGAGTTAAGAGTCTTTTTTGTTTTTAATTGATTCTTCATCTTTCTTCTGTTCCTGATTCAAGTATTTGAGCGCTTGATTCTTCGAGAGTGTTCATCTGTAAATCTCTTTTTAGTTCTTGACTCACTCTTAGTACATATAGATTTCTTGTGGGTAAACCTATCTAGAAGTCCAAACCAAAGCACCCTCAACGGTCACAGATTTTGTCTGGACTGCTGTTCTTACAGGCTTAACACTAATGACATGCTCTAGAAGCACAGACCTTTTACCACTTTGTCTCCTAACGTGCATAATGTGTGGTTTAGATTCAAAAACCGTGCCTCATTTTTTTTGCATTGCTCATCGACGAGTTTTCTTTGGAGTAGGTTGTTTGAGATTTTGCAAAGTCTTGGATCTGCGTGGATTTGCATCAATTTCTCCTTACTAAATTTAGAGGTTTTGGCTCTTGTAAAGAAGCAAAAATTCTATGACAGGGCTTCGTTTATGCTGTTCTTTGGTGTATTTGGTTGGAAAATAATGGTAGAATATTCAATGACTCCTTTTGGACCCTAGACTTCATTTGGGAAGGGTTATTCTTTTGGCATCACTTTGATGCTCTGCCCATGGGCTTTTCAGTGGTGTTTCTTTGCTAGACATGCAGAGGGATTGATATGCTTTGTTGCATGGCTCTATCACTTACGTTTTAGTAGTTTCCTTTTGTTATGTTTGTTCTTTTTTTTTTTTTTTTGGTACCTTCCTATTCTTTTGTAATAATATTTCTTTTATTATAAAAGAATTATCATCATGACCACAAATCTTATTTGCTGTGCTTCTAATTTTTCACGGTTGCCCTAAGTGGTAACGAGTATTGCAATTTTTTATGTTGGCATTTGTTACATACTTACATCTGTTTGTACTTATTTCTCTTATCTTGGACATTTCTTAAAGAAGGCTTGATATGCCGATTATTTGAATCTTATAATGACTCTACAAATGGTGACAGGGGACTTATGTTGAAGGAATCAAAGAGGAAGTTGTGCTATCCCCTGCTCACGCTCTTTCTTTGATTGCTACAGGAGAAGGTATAAGAACCTTTTTTATGTTTGTATTCCCTTTGTTCTCATTTTAAACCATTGGTGGCATTGTATGTCTAAGTTTTTCCTTTAAAATGCTTTCCTTGATGCTCCAACTGAAGCATGACGATTTTTGCACTCAAAGTTCCTGCCTACTGCAAATTTTATGATCTTCTAAGAGTTATTTATTGTTCTGATGTTTTCTTTGGTCCTGTATTGTTAGATGCTTGTTTCTTCTTATTCATTTATTTAATGTCTATTTTCTGAAATAATGCAGAGCATAGACATGTGGGTTCAAATAATTTCAATCTATTTAGCAGTCGAAGCCACACTATATTCACCATGGTATGTCTGAAATATTCTCCATATGTTTAAAGCATGCTTCTTTGCCTTTTCTGTACCTTGAAAAACTCTCCTCTGGACTTACTTTTGCACCACATGTCCTTCGCTTTAATCATTTAATAGTTAGAGGCAGAGGAAAACCAAGAAAAACTATAGCTGAAACCATTTAAAAGGACTTAGATTTAAATGGCATTTCTGATGGCATGGTATACAATAGGGCACAATGGTTTCATTTGATCCATGTAGCCAACCCCACTTAGTAAGAAAAGGTGGTGTTGTTGTATTTATTCATGACTGCTTTGCACACACACTGTCATAAAGTGGCTTTCTTTAATTATGGGCATGGCCTGACACATGACCTGACCTTCCTGTAGTGTTAACAGGCTAACAGTGACGATTCGGGTATATTGGGAATAGGATTTGTGTTGACTGGCTACTCTGTGTAATCTTCATTGATCATAGTGAATTTTCTCTGTCTCGTCCATAGATGTAGGTCTATAGTTTGCTGTGGGTTAAAGGTTAAATACTGTGTCAATGAGTTTTCTCCTTATTCTCTGTTTGCACCTGGTTACAACTCAATCAACAAAATCTAAGTAAAAGATATTAACACATGTCTCTTTTTCTTTGGCCTCCATGTTTGCACTCTTTTAAACATTTTTTGGCTTCAAAACCATAGTATTTTCATAATTATTTTAATCGCATTTGAGTAGTTGCCATGCCAAATGCAATTCAGTATGAGTTTGTGTTTTAACCAAGCATAGCTTCTTTCGGTGGCAACTTATTGTTGTTTAATATATTTATCATGCTTATCCTGCTTTACTAAACACATTGTTTCTGTCAGACTATTGAAAGCAGTCCACGAGGGGAAAATATAGGGGAAGAGGATGTGGCATTGTCCCTCTTGGTAACACTCAAAACTAGGATTCCTAGCATTATACTATACTGCTCCAGTTCATGCCTTCAGTGTCCTGTTTATTACCACTTCTAAAAGCTTTTCCTTTCTTTCTTTCTCTTTTATTTTTGAATTTTTTCTCCTTTTCCAGCACTTAATTGATCTGGCAGGTTCTGAAAGTTCTAAAACTGAAACAACTGGTTTGCGGAGGAAAGAGGGTTCCTATATTAACAAAAGCTTGCTTACTCTTGGAACGGTAATGATATGCTAATTTTTCTAGAGTCTTTTCACCATATAATGGCTGCTACCCTAACTGCTAGTTTGTCGCTTCCCGTGTTTTATATGTAATACTTACTGTTGCAGTTATTTCAAATGATAGTTACTACACATGTTTCTAGTGTTTACTTTTCTGGTTAGTTGCTTGTTAGAATGTGTATGTAACAATACAAAATTAGTTTCATCTTCAGCAATAGCTTTGGTAATAATTGGTTCTTGAGTTTTATGTTGATTTTCTTCATCAATCCTTACCTATCCTTTAAATATTCTTATTTGGCCCCTGCACCTTATGGATTATTTAATGTATCCCTTTGTATCTTAACAATATTTTGGAGGGCATCTCAGTTAGTGCAATAAGTCAATAATATGAGGATATAAGTGAGTAATCTTGGTTGCATTTCTGTCGTTATGCTATGATGCCAGCTTGTAATTTGCTCCACATTGACAGAACTTTTTGGGGATGCACTGATGTATTCTATTCTTATGGTGTCTAACAATACCATTCTCAAGTTCTCTTTAGTGACATACTTATACTTCTCTCTCTCTCTCTCTCTCCCCCCTATTCATTGGTGTTTCTGAATTGCAGGTGATTGCTAAATTAACAGATGGGAAGGCAACTCATATTCCTTATCGAGATTCAAAGCTCACTCGTTTATTGCAGTCATCCCTTAGTGGCCACGGACGAATTTCTGTTAGTACAATTGCTATATGAATTTTCTGCTTCCTGTAAACATTTGCGTTATTAACTAATTTTTGGAAATGATTTACGATGGTTGGTTGTTGAAGCTCATTTGCACAGTTACTCCTGCCTCTAGCAGTAGTGAGGAGACACACAACACATTAAAATTTGCACACCGGAGTAAGCATGTTGAAATCAAGGCTTCTCAAAATAAGGTGAGTTTATGTGAAATGCTAAGAATGTGGTATCCTCTAGCCTACTTCATACAAACTTTTAGCTGATTTTCTTGGTATTAGATTATGGACGAGAAGTCTCTGATAAAAAAGTATCAGAGGGAAATTTCTGAGTTAAAGCAGGAGCTTCAGCAGTTGAAGCGTGGCATGATTGAGAATCCCAATATGGCCGCATCTTCACCAGAAGATCTGGTTACTTTGAAGCTTCAGGTTTGTGCCTGTTACATATATCACTTTGGCCGGCTACTTTATAATATGCCAGAATAAAATGTTATGTTTTGAATCTTATCCCTACTAATGTTTACTTTCCTCACTGCACATCAAAACTGATATTTTTAGCTCTCGTGCTGTTTCTTCACTTCCCCTTGATAAACATTATTTCATCATGTATTAGCTGGAAGCTGGCCAGTCCAAATTGAAGTCAAGATTGGAAGAGGAGGAACAAGCTAAAGCAGCATTGATGGGAAGAATTCAGCGACTAACCAAATTAATCTTAGTTTCTACAAAGAATGCAATGTCGTCAAGCATTCCAGAAAGGCCTAGCCATAGGCGAAGGCATTCTTTTGGGGAAGATGAGGTGTGTATTTTGCAAGGGTACTTCAGTTTGTGCAGCAGTCAATTGTATGCTTTGTAATTTGATCTTAGATGTCCTGAATTTTGATTGGTGTGTTGTTTTACAATAAGGATTTCCACTTGGATTGACTAGTAAAATCATATAGCAGATGTTTTGTCCTTCTGTGAATGCAGCTAGCATATTTGCCTGATAGAAAACGTGAGTCCTTGATGGATGATGATGCTGGAAGCTATGCATCAGTGGAAGAAAAGGATGATGTTACCAATTTAGATGAGTTGAAGGATTATAAAAGGAACAAAAGACGTGGAATGCTTGGTTGGTTGAAGCTGAGAGTAAGTTATTTTCCTATTTATTTGAACTATATTATTTATCATGTTAGAAATAAATGACAAACCGATTACTAAGTATACATAAATAGTACAAAAATTACAATTCATAAATGATAGATCACTGTAATTAAGACTTACAATGGAAAGATTTGGGAATTTCTTCCAAGCTGAGGTTTGTGTGGACTTGGATTTGACGATAGTAATGCACTATCTATATTTTATGTGAAAACAAATTAGCAACTTGTATTTATTATTATCCAGCCAACAAACCGTATATGCTTCCTATGCAGAAACATGATAATATGGTTGAATTATCACCAAGTGTTGATACTGAGGGCTCTACCAATGGATCGCCTGCATCTGCTTCAAAATTAACGCCCAGTAGAGTTATGCTTCATGACATGAAAGACTCGTGCAGGAATTCAGTCAGCAGAAAGGATAATGTTTCAGCTCTAAATTCTTTTCCGGGAAGAACTCAAGCTGGTGACTTGTTCAGTAGAACAGTTGGAGGTTCTCATATTCCTCCGGTGAGATCTCAACTATTCATGAACAATATTTCTGGAAAGATGTACATGTATCTTAAAAGTGAATCTTATGGACGTGAACCATAATTGAGGTGAATGACTATCTTGCAGACTGGGACTACAGTTACAGATCAAATGGATCTTCTTCGTGAACAAGTAAAAATGTTGGCTGGGGAGGTGGCGTTATGTCTTAGTTCTCTGAAAAGACTGTCTGAACAAGCGGCTAACAGGCCTGAAGATATCCAACTACAAGTGAGTTTTTTACTTAAGATTGTCTAGTGAAGAACAAATTTAATGTTTCACAATAAAATGAATTTGGGCGGGTTATTTTGGTGATGTTAATAGGAGGACATGCATAAGTTGAAGGTTGAAATCAGCCAAAAGAAGAACCAAATCCGTACTCTGGAGCAACACATGATTGGCTCACTAGGACATGCGCCAAGTAACAACGAAATCTGTCAGGTAAATGTGAGTGAGACTAAAATCCACTTAAGGCCACCTCATTAATACAGCTATATTCACTAAAAGATAATTCAAACAATTCTATTCACGAAACTTCCAACATCTTGCAGTTCTTTCATGTTATATAAACTTGCGTTGTGGCAAATAAGTTTAATGCTTCTAAAAATCTCAGCATTTTTGTTTTAAGTCCAGAGTATGTTTCATGTGGGGGCATATATAATGAGAACAACTCTCATTTTAAGAATGTGAGAATAAGAAATCTTGATCATACAACCATACATGGATGATAAAGATTACAAGTTGTTTAGTGATCATATGACCACTTAAAGAAGTCATGTGCATTTAGCTTTTAATCTTGACCATTCACATAAGATCCAATGGTCAAGATTCATTGTTCTCATTTCTCACAATAACAAAGTGTTGTCCTCACCTGAGTGTTATTAAATGTGCATCGCGGTGAACAAAAAGAGTTATCTCTAATGCAGTGTGCTACAATCCACAGTACACATGTATATAATATATTTATTCCAAGGCCAGTAATGAAGAAACAGTCATATCTTGATTAAGCTTCTTCCTTAAAAAAATTATTTTTTTCAAACTATCAATTTTCATCATAAGCTGCTTGTGATGCTTTATGGTATTGAATGTTGGGCGGTAAAGAGTCAACAAGAGCATAGGCTCAGTTTTGCATAGATGAGGATGTTGCGTTGAATGAGTGGACATTAAAGACAACATAGAATTATGATTGAATGCATTAGAGAGAAAGTATGGTAACACTAACACCTATTGACAAAAAGATGGTAAATCTTTCCTTGGGTGGTTTGATCATGTGTGAAGAAGACCATTAGAAGCCCCAATAAGAGTAGATTAGATGAAGGATAGGCTAATAGTTAGAGGTAGAGAGATCAAAGAAAAACTATAGGGGAAATCATTAAAAAAGGTTTGAGCTAAATGGCCTTTCTGAAGAGATGCTTCATGACAGAACACAATAGCATCATTTTATCCATGTAACCGAACCCTTCTAGTGGGAAAAGGCTTTGGTTATTGTAGTCATTTTCATCTTAAACCATGATATCCTCATTTCATCCTTGCTTTCTCAAATCCACCATCATATTTGTGGCCCACAATCTCCTTTATTTCCTCTAACTTGTTCTCTTCTTTTTTGTGTCTTTTGCTCTGCAGTTTCAATACTTTGAACTTGCTTTTTCTTTTCATGCTTCAAGGTTCAGACTTATTTATGTGTTTTTTCAGAATTGTTGTTTCTTTAAGCATAAATTGTTGCATTGTGGCTAACAGTACATAACCCTAAAGGTTATGATGCATGGGTACTCTGAAATGGTTGTTGTACCTGTACTGGGTACGTACAAGGTACCGGTACTTATTGAGTCCACATGGGTACTTACCCAATACACACATGGGTACCTGATATCCGCAAATACAAGTTGCCAAGCCATTTAAAACATGAAGTTTTGTTGCTCAGTTATTTGTTTTGCTATTAAATAAAACAAACTACTACCGGTACACATGGGTACTTATCCAATAAAATAATACATGGGTACCTGATATCCTTCAAATACAAGTCGTTAATCCATGTAAAATACAAAGTTTTGTTGCTAAGTTATTTGTTTTCCTATTAAATGAAACAAACTACTATTGCATGTTCTTTAAATCACGTTCTTTCTTTATATATTTTGGCTTTCTTAAAATACTTTATGGAGTTTTGTTGAAACCTTGTATATAAAACATTATGAAAAGTATACTTCATCTTATGATTTAATCAGTTTATTATTTATATTTTTATACCTCTATAAAATGTATCCTGTCGTACTCGTACTTGTATGTTGTATCCTAGTTTTTAGAAAATTTCCCATACCCCATACCACAGTACCTGTACCGGTACTCGTATTGATATCCATGCTAATTAGCCGGAAGGTCAATGTCAAATGAACAAGAACATATCTTGGGGAGGTGTTACTGAGTATTTGTGATTGAAATTCTGTAGTTACCAGGGCCATTAAGCCAATGAACACCCCTGTGCTATTTGGTTGGGGCTTCTACAGTGTCCTATGCTCTACCCATGAGGATCTATCGTTTGATTTTCTCTTCTGCCTCGTGGAGAGATCATTCCTCTCTTTTTGAACTGTCTTACTCAAGGTTTTAGTAAAAGAAATTTCTACAGTTTGTTATGACCATTTTTTGGGGGAAATGGTTGTTAATGAGAGCTTATATTGAAATGTACTGGTAAACTTCTACTAACTTGCTAATTTCTCTCTGCTAATTTCTCTCTAATGTAGGCTCTTTCCAAGCTTACTACTGAGCTCAATGAAAAAATTTTCGAACTTGAGGTTGGTTTTCTTATCTTCTTCATAGTTGTAAGATGGTTTCAATTGCATTTAGCAAGCAGAAACACTATAAGTATTATTCTAAGCGGTTCTCTCATGTCAATTGAGCATTCAAGATCAAGTCAGCAGACAATAGAATACTTCAAGAGCAACTGCAGTTGAAGGTATATTACACAATTTTATGACCCCCTTGCAAACTCCCTTGTACGGAACTTGCAACTCCTAACATTTGCTAACATTCCTCAGAATTCAGAGAATGCTGAGATGCAAGAGACAATTCTTTCACTAAGGAAACAGATAAGTTTGTTGCGGGATAAAACCTCAACTAATTCTGAGCAGTTTGCTGATAGTGAGGCTGACCATTCTGAAGAGATATTGGGAAAGACTGATGGACCACCAGAAGTCACAAACTTGAATGCAGTAGTTTCTCAAGCGCACTCCATGTATGGAAGTAGTGATTCAATTATAAATTCCCAAATTCTCATGCAGGTTATCTCTCTTTCTCTCACATTCTTTCTGGCACCATCTGCAGAAGGGACTTAAAAAAACCACCATTGCTTTTGACATAACAGAAAATCACAAGAACATATTTCTTAGATTCTTTTGGTGTGTTTGTGTTTTGGTAGAAGTGACTTTGTTTTTCCTTTTTCCTATACAATTGTGCAGGCAGCTGAAATAGAGAATTTAAGGCAAGAGAAGGTGAGATTGGTTGAAGAGAAAGAAGGGCTTGTAATTCAAAGCCAGAAGCTTGCAGAGGATGCTTCGCATGCAAAAGAGTTGGCAGCAGCTGCAGCAGTTGAACTCCGAAACCTGGCTGAAGAAGTAACTAAACTTACTTATGCAAATGCAGAACTGACTGGTGGTCTGGCAGCTGCAAAAGAAGCCTGTTCCAAATCTAACTTCAGTCAGATATCTTCTTCATATGATTGCAAGCAAAATACTAATAATAGTGTTCAACGAGATGGGCAATCAAAAAAGCTAGGGAATGAAGTTGTGATTGAAGAGTTGCAGAAGGACCTTGATGCTAGATTCCAAAGAGAAGCTGCATTAGAAGCAGCTTTATCAGTGAAAGATGAAATAGAAGCTGACCTAAGAAGGGCGCTTGATGAAATAAATCACCAAAAACAAGATTTGGAAAATGAGCTTACAAGCATGCGGGTGCTGGTAACAAAGATGAGAAAGTCTGGCATTATTATTGAGGATAAGTCAACAGTTCATATGCCTAATGATATACAAACCAGGGCTAGAAATAGACTTCCCCAATCTAATGGTTACTCTTATAGAAAACAATACAAAGAGGATGAAACTTTGGGAAACATGGAAGATATGATTGCATCAGAAGAACTGAAGGCTAGTTATCAAAGAGAAAGAAGAAGATGCAAAGAACTAGAAAGTCGTATTTCTAGATTGAAGGTATCTCATTCTCATTATCACATGTCATATTTCATCTATGTGCCATAATAATATTAATCATATTCATAATCTGCATGGATTGAGTTTTTGGTTGAGTTTTTAACTAAGATCAGGTGTGAGAATTAGTTTAGGCAACTGGTTTCTAGAAGAGAGTCTAGAGAGAGATGATGAAGAAAGAGAAAATTGAGATAAATGTAGATTGGAGAGTGATCAGTGATGACCCAGATGTACTCTCCTGATATAACTAAGTTAACTATGTAGCAAAGTTCCATAACTAATACTGATAGTATTTTCTATCAAAGAAATATTATAAGTAAAAAACATGCATAAACCTTTTATGAGAATAGATCTGGGACTTCAAGCACGGCTGCTACTGAAAGAATGGACTTTTCTATAAATTTATGTTTGGAGGTTGGACATTGAATTAGGGAAAGCAGGGGTTTCAAAAGCTTAAAAAAATGCCTAAATATCTGGTCTGATACCTAAATTCCTGGCAGAGCTTAGGTTATCAAATGGCTAGGGTTAGGATTTTTTTAGGATGACAAGATGTATCAGCAGGAATGACTATGTTTGGGGTTTCAAGAAGACAAAAAAAAATTTTCAGGGCACTGTTCCACGACAGTGGGCAATTATTTGTTGAATTAGGAAACCTCCTTCAGTATTGAAGGACATCAACTGTATTCTTGGGATTCGAATTCTTCAGAGAATAGTTAGACACATACTAGTCGCTTTAAGTCAGTTTGCTTGGTTTTTCAAACCTGACCTCCCTGTTTGCAATGTTCTATTTGCACACATCATGGTGGTAGATTTGAAGAGAGAGATTATAAATGGCACAGAAAGGTTATGTTCGTAGGTGGTCATCCATCTCACATCACATAAGCGTAGACTGAGTTTTCTGTTCTCTCTACACGAAGAGAAAGAATTGCAAATGACATCACCTTTAACCATGTAATAGGGTGAAGATATTGCTGGTCTGGATGTTATGGCCCTTGAAGAGCTTCAAAACCTTCATATTGAGGCAATATCAAAGATTTGCCATGCAAAGGTGACATTTCTCACCGTACTGCCTTTCACAATAAACTGCTTAGTCCTAATGATTCACAACTTGAGTTTTTGCTTCTTCCCTTTTAAAATTTGATATATATATCATTTTTTTATGTCATTCATATCTTGGTAAATAAACATTAACTCTTAGATGCTGTTTTCTTTTTTTGACCACAATGATTACTAAATTGGGAAACCTATTTACATTTGCTTTATCAGATGAATACAATATCAATATTATGAAGTTAAACTCCAAATTATAATTAGTTTCATTCCTCATTTAACGAAAAAGAATTGCTATTTCAGGAGGGGGGCACATGCTATCCATGTTTCTGATTGAATATTTGAATTTTGCGCTTTATACCTGTTTTCTGTTGATCTCTTCTGCCTAATATTGTAATCTCTTGCGGCTAACCTGCCATGACTGATGAAGGATATTTTACAACTTGCAGTATGCAAATCAAAACTTGTAGCGTCTTGCTATTGGCTGCTGTGAGTGAGTCTTCCAAGTACACGGTTTTGAAGTTGCTAACGATCCATAGAATATGGTATTGCACGAAATATGTTAACTGATTTCACGTGTTTTAACTAAGTATACACTTTCATTGCATTTACAGTATATTTTGTACACATAAAATACTGATAATCACCTCTCAATCATCCTTTGTGGAAGCAACAGTGAAGGGACATCCCCTAGTTTAAGTGATTAATTAGCTTGCTGCTGATGGGAAATGAGGCCTCTACTTCAATAATCTTTCTCTACCAAGGATCAGTAACTCAGTAGGTTGTATGGGTTGGAAATTATCATTTATAAATTCATTAATTGCAGCTTATGAAGCATAAAATATTGTACAAAAAATTGAATCTATGTATATATGTGTTGTACCATAAAGATTATACATGCTATTTAGTTGGCATCCCAGTATCATCTGCCAGACAAGCTATTTACTGCCTGTTCTATCATAAGTTAGCAGAACACTGGTCTTTGAAGATACCCAAACTGGCTGCGTATGTGTGTGGAAAATCATCTTCAAAATCACGATCCACACTGTTATTGTAAAAGAAAAAAAGTTTCCTTGTAAGATCTATTGGCGGTCACAATTAAAGTAGAAATCATAAGAGACAGGTTTATGACTTGGGAAGCCTATCACAATTGGCAGAAACCCATCCAATCTGCTGCTTCTGGTTGTCATAAACCACCATTTTATCTTGTAAAGAGATATCTGTTAAGAGCAGAAGAAAATGTATTACCATCAAATTATCAAATACAAAAAGGGAAAGAAAAAAATGGGATTGCTTATGTTCCATTGGTATTTGGCTGGCATGCCTTACCTCCTATTATGTTGAGATTTCCTAGTCCTACTTCAGTGCCATTTAGAATCCCCAAGCAGACATTGCCATATTTCTGCAAAAGGACAGCATGTTAGACACATAATTTCATTTGTTCCCTTCACTACAGAGGCGTAGTCTTAAAAGGTACTAACAGTGACAATTAGATAAGCTTCTGGTGGTAGTTGCATGTGCAAATTCTTCGTTTTTGTGAGGCTCAATGCTAGGGGCTTAAAATAGGTTTTGACATCACTTAAAGATTTGAAAGACTTTGCACCCTTCCAACAGATTGGAAGTGATGGATCCTCGGTTGCCCTTTTCAACTGCTTTCCCTTTAAATCATTAGCTACCTGAATATGGATCAAGGATTATTAACAGAAGATGGCAGGCTATTCATGTTTAGGCGATATAAGGCAATGAAATTGATCTCTCTACTTTCCATCATACCAGATCAACAACGGCTCGATAAGCTTGGGAATTGAAGTATGTGTAAGAACTCCCACTATCAAAGACAAGTTCAAGACCCTTAACAGCAGTAGGTTTTCCATTGAAAAACAGTTCTGCTGGTCCTGTGCTGTAGTGTTTCCTGAAGCAGTGATTTTGTGTAAGTTCTCATGAGTGGTAACAGATGATACAACATATGTGAAAGAAGAACATTGGAAGGAAACAAATAACATTAATCTTAAAACTTACTCCAAGGAGCCAGGCAACATGGGTGTCCAAACAATTCCAGACGTGGGAATGAGACCATCTCCGAAGAATAAAAACCCTCCTCCTCGCCCACTTAAGCAATGGCCAACTACATTACGAATCAAACCCAGAGAATGAAGCTGGGACAAAAAGCTTGCCCTGCCACTGCCAAGACCAAGGACACCTGCTGTAGAAGGTGAGGAGGTAGGGCCAGAATACTTTTGGTCATATCCACACCTAGCCATGCATCAGATAAAGGAATTATGCAAGAAGCTGAATAGGAAATAGTAGTTGCATGTTGAAGCCATGATAACATTTTCCATCAGAGTAAATCAACTCTGTTGCTGTATTTAACATAATTTCCATTTTTTTGCCATCATAAGTTCATAACTTCACCATTGCAAATTATCAAAGTAGTAGTAGATGCAGCCACTGTCACTAAAAAGGATGGGGGAAAACACTCACCCAAACACTATCCTAGGGCGTACCACGGAGCCATTGGTGAATCTAAGGGGGATGTAGTCTTGGACTAGCACACCCAGAGATGATCCATTGTCTGCATACTCAACCTCATAGTCACATTGATCATCTGGGGCAGCACAGTGATGGTCTGTTGTTAATTGTACTTCAGCACACAACTGGTCCACACATTGCACAAGGTTGTTGTTGGGTTTATAAAGTTGATCACTAGGCTGCAAAGACAGACACCAGATGAAGAATCAGGATGAGGATAAGAAGACTGGTTATTACTAGTAATATTTCAGAATAAGACCTAACCTAACTTTACCTTGGTGCAACCTCTACATGGTGCATCACACTGAACCCAAGTGAGGTCACTACCTGAGTCAATGTCAAGGTCATAAAGCTTGGGTGGATAGCCAATATTGAGGGACACTGTGTAATACCTACATAAAGAGCAATGTTTAATTCACTTTAGAAAATCAACAATCATGTTACTTTTTCTTCCAAAAGCTTGTATGAACAAAAAATGACATTGTGTGAGAAGATGGGGTCCAATTTGTAAAGCTTTAAAAGGAGATACAGTCAAAAGGGGGCAAATAAATAAATAAATAATGTTCAGGGGTTTAGTCAAACTACTTTTTGTTCTTTCTCTATAAAAATCAGAAATTGATTGGTAGGTCAACTCAATGAAACAGAAGATAAATTTGATATAAAGGATCTGAAATTTCCTAAGAAACTTGAGAAGGAACTTACTTTAGATGAACTGATCAGAAAAAGTTTCCATATTTTTAATTTTTTTTTTTTAAATATAAAAGATAGATAAAGAGAGTCTCATACAAATAGCAGAGCTCAAATCAGAACACAATTACTAGATTATCCAAAAACCAAAACCAGACAACTCTTTTGAAAAAAATAAATTATACTAAACAAGGAAATCTCAGAAAAATGAACAACAAGCAAGTTGATATTAATTTAGGATGAAGTTTGAACAAAACAAAGAGTCCAAGAAATAATAGGATACATACCCAAGAGGGTATACATTCCCTTGAACCTGGAAAACAGCTGAGGAGCCAAGGCGATTATCAGAAGATGGGGGTTTCTTGGCGTTACGGGACTGACTGGCTGCTGAGAAAGTAAGTGGGAAAATGGAAGAAAATACCAGGAAGTGTAACATCGTGTTCAATGCTATTCCCCTGTTTTTCAAATCCATCTTTAGAAAGAAAGGGATTTTTTTGCTGAAAATCAGAAGGAGAAAAGGGTAGCGATGATTCAAGGAAGGGTTCTGCAAGGGATGATGAGAATGAAGGATTGAAAAGGAGAGGAAAGAAAATAAATTGAGAAGGGAAGGAATTGTGCAGAGTGAGGCAGAGTCTACTCTGACCTCTGTGCTTTCTGGCTCTTGTCCAGAGTTGGACTTTAATTTATGTTTTACTTATTATTACTATTTTTGAAATCCTTAAAATAGGTATTTTCTATTTTCTATATCTAATTTTATTTAATTTTTTTTAATTCATTGTTGATTTTTTTGTCCCAATTAGATCATATTTGTCTGTTGGGCTTCAATTGTTGAAGGATTCTTTTGGGGGAGGTTATACCTACACCACCACATTTGCACTACCATCTCATAGCATTTAATTATTTTTTATTACAAAAATATCCCTATAGGTAAATTCACCATCCCAAAATGTTTTTTTTTTTTTTTTTTGTTATTTCATGTTGTTCCGACAATTAAGTGTCAAAACACAAAAAACATGTACTTCTGGTAATTAATTTTCGGAATGCATGTTTTTGTGTTTCGGCAATTAGTTGTCGGAATACATAAAAATTAGTGTTCTAGAATTTTTCTAATTTTTTGACCTACCGACATTTAGTTTTCGGAATACAAAAAAAATTGTGTTCCGACAATTAGAATTTTTAAAATTTTTTATCTACCTGCAATTAGTTGTCAAAATACAGAAAACTTGTGTTCCGATGCAATTAATTGCCGGAATACAAAAAAAAAATATGTATGTATTCCGAAACAACTAATTGTCGGAACACATTCAAAAGGATTTTTTTTTTTTTTATCTTTTCATCCGTAAAAAAGAAAAAGTGGGGTGATGAATGTGTATGTGGGGTAGTACAGGTAGCACCTCCCTTCTCTTGAGCTTCAATTTGTGGCTTAGTCTTTTGGTTATTTTTTGTTATTTTTTGGTGGTTGTTTTCTCTGTTACCAAAGAAAGAGATCATATTTGTCTCTTCGGTTACATCCATTATAACTTTGTTAGCAACAAAAAATTCAATGTGTCATGAGCTGGATTAATTTAGTTACGTTAGCATTTGAGTTGATAAATGTTTGAGTAAAGGCTCATTTTTTGGTACTTAACAATTTGTGCGACATCTAATTTAGTTTCCGAGAAAAAAAAAACTCACTCGTTAGTCATTGACAATTATAAAATAAGGGCACGTTAGTCCTTCTGCCAATGACCATTTGCAAGGCTCCATTAGTTTGTTGATGTGGATCATTAACTAATCCTGATGTCCGTTAACTTGTTTCACATGGATTTTATTTTTTTTTTTTCACCATTTTCGCTCAAAACTGCATCGTTTCATTTTGCATTTTGCATTCCGCTGCCCTTGCACCGAATCAGCTCCCTCTTTATGTTTGAGCTTTAAATAATTGATTTGGCATTTTGCATAATTTTTTTCCTTCATGGATTAATTATTCTCTGAATTGATGTTGCATTCATTGGATCTATACACACAGGTGTTGAGTAATTATCATATTGGGAACAAATTACAATCTCTTAATAAACATTTTATGGAAGTAGAGGCTTTAATCATGTCGACCTTTCGTATCTGCTGCAGAGACCGTATTTTCCTTGTGTTTGTATTAATATACATTCATTCAATGTTGAGAATATAAGGAAGAGCATAAGAGAAGGATGTGTTTGCTGTATTTTTTCTGCTAACAGCATTCTAAAAGTTGTCATCTCTCGTAGATCTAGTTATAGTTTTGGTATTTTAGGTGGATGGTTTGATGGTAAGGTGGTCACTAACTTCGACATCAACCCCAACCACCATAACACCTTCAACCCCATCAAGTTTTTTTTTGGCTTTATTCACATATCTTATTCAAAGTTTGGATTTGGGTATGTTAACAAAAGAGGTGGTGGTCACGATTGTCTTCTTCGAGGAGCGGCGGACACGGTGGATTGAGGATGGATGGATGCCGGAGAGACATACAGATGGAGAATGGAGATGACCTGTTTTCCTAGATGCTCATAATTGATCTCAACCGTTCCTTTATTTTAATAATATATTAATAATTCCAAAATTTAAATGGATCGGTCCCCCAACTACAACAAGGAGGACCTGAGACGTTACCTTATAAATAAGTTTTAAAAGCTCAGAAAATATGTTTTTCATAAGCTTTTCGGCTCGAGTTCAAATTCCAACAAAAATTAAAATAAATCTACAATTAAAAACAATTTAAAGATATTTTTGTATTAAAAAAAAAATCCAGGAGCGCCTTTTTGTAAAATCAGCCTAAAATGCCAAAGGTTAACATAGTGTTTGGTTGGAGGGAAATGAGGGAAGAGAGGGGAGACGAGAGATTTTTTTTAAATCTTTCATGTTTGGTTCAACTTTTTGGAGGGGAGCGGATGAGAATGGAGGAGAGCAAAATCTCTCCTCACTCAATTTTGGTTCCCCTCCAATATCGGGGGGATTTGGAGGAGAAAAGTGAGATTTTAATACATTTTACATGCATTCACTAAAATATTCTCACTTGTGTATTTTGAACTAAATAATTATAAGGATGTAAAAGTAAATTAGTTTTAAAATTTCTCCTATCTCATCCTCTCAATCAAATATAATAACTAATTAAAATTCCTCCCCTCCATTAAAGCCTCTTTCATCCTCTCCTTTCCTTTAAACCCAACATAGCCTACATCATTTGGATGATAAGTATTACTTCTAAACATTCAAATAACATTAAACAGAGACCCAAACGTCAAACCATGCTTAAATTGGTATATGCATCATCAATCATTTTTAAACCTTAGGTTTCATAAACTTCAAAATTGAAAATTTTCTCTCTTCATATTATACACTATTGAACACAATTTTAATTTCAATAAATTTCTCAGAACCAAATTTACGAAATCCTCAACATTATTTATTTAATTTCAAAAGAAATTCAAAAATACCAATGAATGAAATGCACCGCAATGGAGTTGTAGACACCCTAAGTTATCAATTTGAGGAGAAGATTCACCTAACAGGGTTGTTAAGGAAGAATGTATGAGGAAATCATTATTTTTTGTTTTTGGTGACATGAGGAAATCATTATTTAACTTTGAGAAGTTAAGAGATAAATTTGGCATAATAAAATTAGAGGACTAAAATATCTATTTTGACTATTTTAAAAATATTGTTAATATAAAAGTTTTTTATATTATCAATCATATATTTTTATATCATAAAAAAAACTTACTTTCGTAATAATTATTTCAAGAGTTATATATATGGTAATGTATAATTCGTTGTGTAAAAAATTTATAATAATGTATCAAAAATTAGATTATTTTCTTTGGGCTAAAGTATGTTTTACTTATTTTGCCGGAAATGATTAATTTATTTATGATAAAAAACTTGGGAAAAAAAGTAAAAGTAAATTTAAAATTTTAAACTTTGAATTATTTTACGATTATTTAAAAAAGGATTGATTTATGTTTATTATGAATAAGAATTTTTTTTGGTATGTACTAAGGTATCCCAACCGATAGTCGAAGACTAATTCATTTCGAACTATAGAGATTATCAAAATGGGTATCTACTAATTGTGATGGGTCTTGTTGGTTATGAATAAGAATTTGATTTAATGGAAAACATTTTTCAAGAGAAATAATAAATAATTAAAATTTAAATAAATAACATATTTTATTTCAACAACCATTCTTGAAGTTAATTAATTTTTATCAAGTTTTAGCTGATATACTTTTTACCCCATAAAATTATTATTATTAGCATCATCATTATTATTATTATTATTATCATTGTAAAGTTTGAGTTTCCACAAAGAGCGTGTATTAAAAAAATGATAGAGATATATAAAAGAAATAGAGTGTTCAATAGTTCAGCCAACAGAAATTTCTGTAATTAATCATGAGATTTTAGGATGAAATTTTGTTTGCACCTTTTACCCATGAACAAACTCAACCCGAGTTTCTCCCCCCTTAGTATAAGTTTCCGTGTCTGCAAACTACTTATAAAAAGAAATGGAGCAGAATGACCGCTTTTTGGATTCTAGAAGTGAGAAGAGTGTCTGCCTCTTCAGTTTCTAACGTTCTACAATTTAGCAAGTCGTCGGTAGTCGGTAGGTGGTCCCATGAGTAGTAATGGTATTTGTTTTTATTAATTCAATATTCGATCACAGTAGAGATGGCTATGGATTACTGTTGGGTATACGTTATCGATAGGATAATTATCTAGTAAATGGTTTATTTGGTCCCTCAACGTATAAGACGGTATCAACTTAATCCCTGAATTTAATTAAATAATAAAAACGTCTCTGAAGTTATAAAACGTTAATCAACTTGGTCCCTCCGTGAATTCCAGTTAGCTGACGTCGTTAACGGCGCTGGCATGATACGTTAAGTGTCTTGTTGGCAATGTTGTCACTAGTTAGGTGGTGTCCACGTGATCAGGGACCAATTTGAAACTCTGAACCAGGGACTAAATTGATACTCGCAACTCTGAACCAGGAACTAAATTGATACTCGCAACGGTCTTTTTTTTTTTCTTCTTCATATTTCTCCTTTCTCTCTTTACTTCCTCTGTCTCACGCTCTCTCTATAGACGGGTGGTTAGAGAGAGCACGATACATAGGAAACAAAGAGAGAGAGAGAGATCTTCTTCATATTTCTCCTTTCTCTCTTTACTTCCTCTGTCTCACGCTCTCTCTATAGACGGGTGGTTAGAGAGAGCACGATACATAGGAAACAAAGAGAGAGAGAGAGAGCAGAGAGAGAAAGGACCCGTCTATAGACGAGTGGTTCTATAGACTGGTGGTTTGAGAGAGAGCGCGAGACAGAGGAAGCAAAGAGAGAGAGAGCGCGCAAGACAGAGGAAACAAAGAGAGAGAGCAGAGAGAAAAAGGAAAGATAAAGAAGAAGAATAAGAAGAAAAAGACTATTGCGAGTTTCAATTTAGTCCCTAGTTCAGAGTTGCGAGTATCAATTTAGTCATCGGTTCAGAGTTTTAAATTGGTCTCTGACCACGTGGACACCATCTAACCAGTGACAATGGTGCCAACGGGCCACTTAACGTGTCACATCAGTGCCATTAACGGCATCGGCTAATTGGGGTTGACGGAGAGACCAAGTTGATTAACGTTTTATAACTTCAGGGATGTTTTTGCTATTTAGTTAAATTCAGGGACTAAGTTGATACTGCCTTACACTTTCAGGGACCAAATTGGCTATTTACTAGATAATTATCAGATAATTGGGTATGGATTTGTGTACGGGTAATTACCCGCAAAAATTAATGGGGATGGATGCGGATACGGATACTTTAGTACCTATCCCGCCCCATACCCGCACTATATATATATATATTTATTATATTATATATATATATATATATATATATATATATATATATATAAAATGTGAATATCTAATATCTGATATAATATATTATATTTTGATATTAATTTAAAAAATTAAAAAAATTTAAGGAAAGTAAGAAACCCTCTGAACTAACCTATTTCACTCTCACTCTCCTAATCTCATTGTGACCAGCGTCGCCGATTCAGTATCACTGCACCTTGCAGTCCCTAATTAAATTTGTGTTTGTTACTTTTGATTAGTTAGACTAATCATTTACTTTCTTGTTATGTTCTAGTTTCTATCGGCATCATTGGATTAAAACAATATTTACATTTGAAAGATAAGCATTTGCAGACTTTTGGGTACTCTGATTCAGATGATGAGGTAATCTATCATTGTTTACTTTACGATGTGTTATTAATGAGTATCTTTACAATTACACTTAATTAGTGTAATGTATCTTTTTTAGCAAATTTTGTAGAGTGCCAGTAGCTTAGGAGCGCCAAGTTTATGAATTATTGTTCTTAGAAGTTTATTGTAATATTTACTTGATATTTTGGAGATTATTGAATATTTTGTATTAGAACCTTTGGATTTCATGTTCACAAATTGATTATTAGATCTACAGATTTTATTTTTTAGTTTGGAATGCAAGAGTTTATAATAGTTTAGGCATTTTATTGTTTAATTAAAATTTCTTATATTAAAGTGCGGGTAACGGGTGCGGGTACGGATACTTAGGTACCCAGAGGGTAAGGATACGTGTTTTGAAATTACTACCTACGAGGGTATGGATCCGAGTAATTTTTCAAAATGCGGGTACGGGGACGGAAACTATAGTACCCTACTCATATCCTACCTATTGCCATCCCTGGATCAAAGGATCGAAGCTTGTGATATATTCTGGAAGATCCGGTGGTACATAAAAAGTAATGATACTTAATGCATGCTATTCAATTTAGTTTCAATTTTTTTTATTTTCATTGTAAAATTTCAGGAAATTGTTAACTAATTACATCATTAAGGTTTATCATATGTGGTTAACAGAGCTTGACCTGTCATCTCAGCCACAAAAAGGACATATTAACTTTTGTTAGTCGCGCAGGATAAACATGAAGCTATTATTATTTTCATCTAACAGTGGCGACTAACTTGGTAACATTCACAATTAGGAGGACTCAATTGAATATTTTTTATATAGCAACTAACTTAGAAATATGTGTAAGCTATAAGGATCAAAAACATTTTTAACCAAAAAAAATTGTACTTTTACATGTTTTTAAGTGTGATTAGAAGTAAACAAAAAACATAATAGGCAATTTAGTTTCTTATCTTTATTTACTTATTTTAATTGGTCTCATCTTTTATTTTATTGATTTGATTCCTTATCTTTCAAATCCTTAACCAATGTGATTCTTTATCACACTTTCATCGGTCCCACTATAACGCCTGTTAGTGCCATGTCATCATCACTTTTAATAGTATTTACGATGAAATCATTAATTAGGAACACATTATTGATAATTTTAAAGATTAGTGTCCAAATTAACAAAAATAAAAGATACAGTATCAAATTGAAAAGGGAATATTCAGCAAAAACAATTGAAAAGGGAAATAAAGAGAAGGGAACGAAATGAAGTGCCTATTTTTTCCAAAAGAAAAAACAAGAACATAAAAAAGTGCAGTAACCGATTTTTTAGAAGCTAAGGATATGTTGTTTAGGGGGGGTGGAAGGAAAGTAGTTTTTATTAAAATTTTCTAACAAATTTATATATAAAAAAACTAACAAAAATTCCTATGAAGGCTTTATGTACTTGCTGGCTGTACAATATCAATGCTATGCAAGAAAAGATGAGTTTAACATGGACGGTATCATACATAGCTTTAAGAAGATAGCAAACTTCAGAATTGGATTCCAACAAAATTTCCAGATGATCGACAACCTGAGGCTATTGGTATTCTACAGGATTCTTATTGATCAATAGCTTTCAGATTTTTCTCCTCTATAATTTCAAATGCCTTTTTAAAAAAAAAATAATAATATATTAAACAGAACTTTTTAATCTTCAGATCATCATTAGCCGCAAAAGCAAAAGAAAGCTTTGTAGTTTGTATGAATGATACAAGTAAGATTACTTGCATTTGTAATATTAGCAGAATGAAAATCACAAGAAAGTATAGACTATAGTAGAAAAATATGTATTGGAAATCCACTTTACGCATCACTTCATAAAAACCATGTTTAGAGCTACATTGGTTGCACATGTAAAACATTTCAAGAGATGGTTGGTACTTGGAATGTGCAAAGTTTTCATGCTAGGTAATTCAGTATCTTACAACTTTATCCTTTGTACTGATAAAGTGATAACCCTGTTTAACACTTACTGCAGGTTTATCATAAGACACTGCCTTAAGAAAGGAAGGTGCAAACAACACAAACTCATAATACTTCAATTCCAATTCCAATATTAATAACACCCTGCTCTTCAAAAGAAATGTCTCAGAATTCAGAACTAACTACCAAGGGAGATCAACACTACTAACAAAACCAGGATTAGCAATTATGAATCCCAACGAAATGAGTTTTACTTGCTTAATGGGCAAGCCAGATAGATACCAATGCATATAATATCAATAAAAGCATGGCCTCGGGCAGGGCAGAACAACGCACAAGGCATCTTAACACAATCATACAATTAAAAGCCAGGTTTTGAAATACAAGGAAGCCAGTATAAAAGATGTATAAATAGGAGCCAGGTTCCAAGACAATTTAAGCCTACGACCATCCAAACAGTGCACGAATTATACCAAGTATGCCACCACCAATGAGGGCTTTCAGCAATCTCAGCTTTGTATTCGTGTATGGTGGGTACCTTACTGATGCATCGCCAATAAAACTGCGATAAAGAACTGCTTTTTTGTGGCTAAAAGCATCAAATGAGAATTTCCCATGGTATGCACCCACTCCACTCTCCCCAACTCCCCCAAATGGTAGAGTATGAACTGCAAGCTGCACCAGGTGAAGAGAACCAATGGAAAACAGAAACACAGAGATTAAGAGTGTTCACATTTAAAATTAATCCATAACAGTACATATGAATAGCATAGATATCAACATATATAGAGATAAAAAAATCACTTCTTATTTGAAGAAACTCAAATTTCAATATGAATGAATAAAAGCAAACACATGAATGCAAAAACACATTTCATTTAAAAAAGATGGATCCTTGCTATGGCAAATGAAAGCTGACAAATGTATAAGAAATTATTCTCATGTCATTTTTCAGTTAAATTTACTTTTAGTCTGAAGGTAGCTTTAAAACAAGGAATTGATAGCAACCACCAAAACTTTGAAGCTGGTCAGCCATCACCTTTAATGCCATTCTGTTTGCATATAAGAATGACTAGTCAAGTTATCAATTGCGGATGGCAAACCATAACGGAAGGCCAAAATTCCGCCATTTTAAGCCGCCTCAAAACGCCATTGCGGCCATGGCGCCGCCATCCTTCATAAATTGGCCATAGCGGTTGGCCAAAAATCTGCCACCGCAATCCGCCATGGCGGTTTTTTGATAACACTAAAGAATCACATACAGTCATACAGAGGCATACACAAACACAGGCATTATTGGATAATTGTAAAAGATATAAAAGAATTACATGTAAGGTAGTGTCATTGACAACCAAACCCCCAGCAGAAACAGTCATTACAAACTGCTCCTTGAGCGCCTTGTTGGTTGTAAATAAATATGCAGCAAGAGGCTTTGGACCTGAATTGATCACATGGAAGCTTTCTTCCAGTTTATCAACCTGTTTCAAGCAAGAAAAAAAAGTATTCTAATTGATCAGCTGTGCCTTTAATTTACTGATGTACACTTTACAATTTACAATCACCTGGTTAGTTTAGCTGATTTGTGGATGTGACATAAGCAATTGATAATCCCCCCCATCCCACACACACCTTACCAGAAAAGTGCTATACCTTATTTCATATTCTCTACATAAGTAGTTATTTTACAACAAATGTGAGAATTGATATTTTGATTCCTATCCCACATGAATAGGTACATATCTTTAATTACTCTTGCAGCTTGTAAACATGTTGAAGAACTATGTTCATATTGTTTGCATTAGACTGTCGTAAAAGCAACCAAAGAAAACAATGAAATTTTGAAGAAAATCTCACAGAAACAGTTATTTTGGCGTCTTAATTCCTACCGTGAGGATTGGAAGTAAAGGACCAAATATCTCCTCACTCATTATCAGAGAATCTCGTGGGACATCTAACAAAACAGTGGGGGCAATCCTCCTGCAATTTGAGGGAAAAGAGAAATGCTAGTGTCAAGATCTATTGTATTTCCCTGAATCAATATTTCATCAATAAAGTACCCTAAAAAGCAGACAGAGAGCTTACAATTTGCTTTCATCCTTTTCACCTCCATAAACAATCTTACCAGAAACCTTATCATCATCCAAGAGCTTTGTCAAGCGAGCAAAGTGGTTGGAGTTCACAATACGGGACAAATCCTTTGAATCCAATGGGTTCTTTCCATAAAATTTCTCCAATTCAGCCTTTAGGGCATCCACCTAGAAATAGGAGGCACCAATACTAAGCAAACAAAGACAGATTTGGAATTCTAGCTACACTTGGGGAAAACTTATTACCAACTTGGGAGCATAGTCTTTTGTTGTTATAATATAATCCGGAGAAATGCAAGCTTGTCCATTGTTACAACCCCACTTTCCTGCAATTATCCGTCTAGTTGCTACCTTGCCAATTGAAGTTCAATTTAAGTCAAAAATAAGATGAACAGAGGTGAAGGTGATAGCAAGTAATTGACAAAAACAACATAGAGGCTAAGGTATATACCTTTAAATTGATATTTGAATCAACAACAACTGGAGATTTTCCTCCAAGCTCCAGCACAACTGGTGTAAGGTGTTTTGCAGCAGCGGCCATTACTAGGCGTCCCACTTTTCCATTACCTAAAAATCCAACAATTACCTATTTAAGTACACAATATGCCAAGACCCAAGTATCATTGTATAAATCTTCAAAGCAAACTTTTGTACAGATAGCATTTAGATAACAATATATAACAAATTGGAATTCTCATATAAGACTGACACCAAGAGTCTTGACAATCAGCTGACGATACAAGCACAGTCAATACAACTGAAACAAGGACAAAGACACTTGTTCATACCCATTGAACATGGATTAAGACAATAACCTTATTCATTGTCCTTCATAGAAGTAAAATAATGATCAAGAGGCAAGAGACCCATTATTAACCTATCTCTAACCATCAATTATCCAGAAACATATATTGTTAGGACTTAGGAGTACTGCCAAGTGCTATACTGCCTTGTCCACCAAGATATGTGAGAATGTCATTCACATAACCTATTATGTATCAGTTAGATACAGTTCCTGATTAGCTGCATATTTAAATTTTATCCTATCATCCACTGGGATGGCTTCAATGTTGAACAACAAATTCCTATCCTGGATATGCCTCTAAAGATATTTAGAGAAGCAGAAGCCCTGCTCGAAATTTCAATCTAAGTTAACTATATGTCCACAACCAATAACAGTTGCATCCCAGATGTATTCCAAGGTACATTGCAATCAACAATCGGTAACAATCTTGCCAACCAGTATTTCGAATGCCGTATTTTCTATGCCCCACCCCTCCCCCTAAAAATAATGAATGAAGTATTTTCGAGCAACAGCTTTGTAGGTTGGCCCCCATAAAGGGCAAAGACACAGCCAATGAACCAGCAAACATTATCTGAACACTCCTATATTAATGATTTAAGAATGAAATACTTCCCCTGTTCTCTATCAAACTAAAAGGTACATAAAAATTCATGCTCATTGGAATTATTTAAATAGGCAGAAATAAGTGACATCAGATACATATGATCATTGACAATCGCATGTGCCAAACCATCATCAGCTGACATATAAAAAATCCACATTCACGAATTTCTATTGCATCTGTTAACTTTTAGGAGCATAAAGAACAAATGTTATACTTTTATGACTAAAGAGAAATACAAAATCGTATGAAACAAAATATTCTAACAGAAAAGTTTGGCCACATAACTTGGTGGTTTGTTGCAAATATTAAGCTGGGACATATGTATATAACTTGAATGATAAACAAGAAGAACCTGTATAGAAAATCTTGT
The DNA here is from genome assembly GCA_039655645.1 of Ammopiptanthus mongolicus. Taxonomy (NCBI): domain Eukaryota; kingdom Viridiplantae; phylum Streptophyta; class Magnoliopsida; order Fabales; family Fabaceae; genus Ammopiptanthus; species Ammopiptanthus mongolicus. Next base: position 15,968,016 of record CM077348.1, on the reverse strand, counting down.
CCCACTTTTGCTGCAGCAATGCAGATGTTTCATCAATTGCCCCCTCAACAACTCTTATAGATGAGCTATCCATGTACTCCCCTAACAATTTTGCCAGCAGTGATGACGTGGCTGGAGCAATTTCTGATGGTTTTAGAACCACAGCATTACCGGCTGCAATAGCTCCAATGACTGGATCAAGTGACAACACTGAAAGGACGGATAGAAAATGTAATATTATCATCATTGCAGATTTTAAAGATAGAGCATTGAAGGAAGAAAAAGGTGAGATGTCAGCCCAAAAACATATGAAACAAGATCAACTAATTATTAACATACAAAATGGATAGTTCCATGCAGAGATCACTAACACAACTCCCAGTGGTTCAGATACAATCTCAGCTGAAGAAGGAAAAGTTGTGATTGAAGTTTTGACCTGCATTAAAGGGAAATTGATGTGATAGAGAAAAAGATGATGTCAAGCAATGTCAGTGCAAGAATTTCACATAAAATATACCTTCTCCGAAGTCATCCAATACTTTAATTCCTTGAGTGCGACTTTACATGAGTTTTTTAACATAGCAATCTGCAATACAAACTACAGCAGTTACGAGAAGATGGAAAATATCATATTTAACATTATTGTATTTGATTGCACAGACCCTTCAACAACCTAATACACAATACAATAGTAAGGAAAATAGGTTTTTATTCCAAATTTTCAGCTTCAAGCCCTTATTAAAAGCTCCAAAATGTTTGTTTAGCTGCAAATATTAGAAGTCTGAAGTTAATATTTAATAAATTTTTCAGTATCTTGGATAAAATAGATTCAGTGTCTTTTCCTAATTATTTTACTATCAAAAGGAATATAAGTGGTAAAGTTCCAAGGGGCGGAAAATTCTGACTGTCTAAATAATAAATACTACAAGAGGTTCATACTTGCTCAGGTATTAAAAATTAACGGTATTGCTATTTAGAGCATCTCCAATGGCAAAAACTTAAGAAACCCATTTTAAGTTTTTAAGAAGGTCTATGCATGCCAACTCAAATTTATGACACTCACTCAATTTTTAATCCAATGAGGGTTTCTACTACTAAGTTCCTTAACTTTTCTCTCTCTTCAATATCCCATATTCTCTCTCACATTTACACTATCATATGCAAAAAAATATATAATTAAATCCTATGAAACTCTCTTTTTGAGTTCCTTAGATAAGGAACCCATTTTAAATTTAAGGAACCCAAAATCACATGTAGCATATTATAATAATATTTTATTCTTAAGAAACCCTTAAGAAACCCCCACTAAAGATGCTCTCAGTGCAAATGTTTTTTTGTTAGGAACGTGGTACAAACTGAATTGGCAATAGTGGAAAGAGAAAGAAATGGAATTCAGGCGGAGGGAGAATTATTGACATCCAATGAAAATCATTATTTGAAGGTTTACGAATTCGTATTGTACTATTCATCAGTACTGGAGAATTAATTATATGGGCCTACTGGTTGCACACCAACAGAGGTCACCACTCACCAATCCATACACAGACTTAACAACCTAACGAAATCTTACAAACTTCAGCATATGCAATGCAACAATATGTGAGAAAGTATGGGGAAACAAATTAGGCAGGATTGAACATCAGCAGCCTAAGGTCCAAAATATGTCAAAAAAGAAAAAAACAATTCAATACGCATAAACCTAAAGAAAATGATTATTGAAATTCTGAGTTTCAACTATGAATTGCCTACTATACACTTGGCATTACTTAAAAACATAACAGTGTAATAGACCAAGACCCCTTGGGTCCTCTCCAAACACAATTTATTTTTGGCATAACAAAAAGTTTAGGAGGAGAGAAGGTTGCCCCATTCTATGGTTAGGACATACCCCATAAGCCTCAATGAAACTTACAGTCTGACTTGGGAATCAAACTCAAGACCTCTGCATCAACATAGTTGAACTTACCAGTTAAGCCAACCCTCACTAGCACATATTTTCCTGTTTAAATAGGCACACCAGGTGTAAATTGAACTGTCCTTGACAAGTACAAATTAGGTGGGCATGCTTCATTTAGTAATCTCATTATGTGCTATAAGTCTATAACCAGTGGCATCCCAGTGCTAAACTTCAATCCTATTTGTCAAACTTATGAAGAATGTTGGTGCTTTTATCAACTTAAAAGGCAAATCCTGGGTCACACATTTGAAGGCACGAACCCTTAAACAACATAACCAGAAGGACTTATGACGTGGTGTACCACAACAGTACATCCTGTGACAATAGTTTAAGAAACACGTTCATCATTGTAGTTTGAGGAAATAAACTTATGAACCCAAGCCACCTATCAAAGGTTCACAGGCAAATGTTGAGAGGACCACAAGATTGGGCACCCCAAATGGTAAAGCCAAGTGGGGCTTGAAGAGAGTGCCATTAATGCTCACACCAACCGCCCAAAGGGATGAACATGAAATGTTAACTGTCCACAAAGACAAACCACCTAATTCTCCTTCTGACAATAATAAATAGCATCCCAAATTCCAAAAGCAACACAACACGTCAGCATAGGCACATCATAAGTATTACATGCACTAGTACAATCCATTCTAAATTTGAGGGAAAGACAAGTAGTCACATACAATTAAAAGCTGAACAAAACTATCATCATTTTGTCCCGAGTTCCGTTATTTGTATCACTAGATTTGATACCGGTTGAATACTTCACTCACATTTACATACGATACATAGATTCCAGCATTCTAATTTTTCAGTATACAACAATATCAACTTTACTTACATAAAAGTGCCGTATCCAACCTAACCTAAACTCCAGTAGTAAAAAAACAGTATGTGCCTGCTTGGATTTACGATTTGCACGTCAGTTTCCAATGCCACAGTTGTAATAAAATTATCACCATATGTGAAAGTAATTTTTTTGTCAGTTGTAATAAAATTATCATCAAATGTGAAAATAATTTTTTAGTGCGGTAGCTGAACACACGTTTCCAACTGCAAAACAAACACAGCCTAACTATTTAGGCTGTGTTTGGTTTTCAGCTAACACAAGTTCCAATTCATTCAAGCGTGAAAGCAACAATTTGTGGCCGTGGAATAGAAGTAAGCTTAAGTGCATATATAAACCTAAAAGCAAACACTCCCTTAGTTGTCCCCGTGAAATTGGAGCCTATAATAAATGAACTGCTCAAAACTCATCTATAGCGTATTTGACAGAGACAGCGTCATTTAAGTGCCCACTATTTTCTCAATTTTCAATCTCCATAACAGCAGCAGGGTCATCAGAAAACACTTATGAACCATTTTTGGAAGAGTAAATACCCAATTTAGTCTCTAAAATTATAGGGTCGTATCAACTTAGTCTCCCACATCATCAATATTCTAAAATAATTATAGGAATTGTAAAATATAACAAATGCATCACTATTCACTTAATTTCAAATGCATTCTATGATATTACCAACTTAATGTCATTATAGTCCATGTAAATAACAACGGAGGGATGAATTTAATTAACTTTCTGTAATTTCAGGGATCATTTTGAAATATTGATAATATGGGGACTAAGTTGATAGATCCTATAATTTCATGACCAAATTCAGTAATTACTCATTTTTGGAATATCATTATTATCGATGGAGTAAATACTTAATTTGATCCCTGAAATTATAGGATCGTATCAATTTAGTCCCTCATATTATCAATATTCCAACATGATCCTTGAAATTACAAAATGTAGCAAATACATCCCTGACATTATCCACTTAGTTTCAAATAAATCTCTGACATTACCAACTTAATGTCATTATAGTCCATGCAAATTTCAATGGAGGGACGAATCTGATTAACTTTCTGCAATTCCAGGATCATTTTGGAATATTGATAATATGGAGGACTAAGTTGATACAACACTACAATTTCAGGGACCAAATTAAATATTTACTCATCTATGTCAGTCGAACACAACATTTGTTTTTTCGAGTTTCAAACAAACGCCCACAAAATCTTTCAAAGAAAAACAAAAACAAAAAACAAAGAACTAAAACGCAAGCGATTGAACAAACAACATAAGAAGTTCGGAACAAAAAAACATAGAGAGAGAGAGAGAGAGAGAAACCTCATATACGACGGTTTCGAGTGGTGGCTTAGCGAGGTCGGAGCGAAGAGCATCGACGATCTGTTGCTCGCGATGGTCGAAGAGATTGGAGAGTGCATTGAGTTGCGACACTCTCCACACGTAACTTCGCGTTTTGCCAGAAGCAAAGGTTCCCCTAAGCTCCTTCACCAGTAACGAACCCGCTTCTGCGTCCAACACTTCCTTCTTCTTATTATTCTTCTCTGCCTCCGGTGCCGACATTATCAGCGAGTAAACAAAACGCCCAACGCAGAATCACAGAAGAAAAATATAAAAGTTGCTCGGTGCCTTGAAATCGTTTAATTAATTGGATTTTGCAGTAAAACGAGGAGGGAAAGAAACAAACAAACAAAAACGTTGTGACTGGTGAGGAAAGGTGTGGCTGGCGTAGTGTCGTGTTGTGGTGTGCTGTATTATAGATAGCTGCTGCTGCTGGTGACTTGTTTACATTGGATACACGATAGTATCAAAATCCCTTGGGCTCACGGGTTTCGTATACTTCCTTCTTATAATTTCATTTGATAGAGTTTCTTTTTCTTTTTTGAGATTTGATAGAGTTGTTAAATGTTAATTATATGCCTTCTTCTTATTAAAAACGTCATAAATACTAATCCAACTACACTTAAATTTTGTCCCTTCATATACAAGGTGATGCAACTACTTTATTTTAACTAAAAATTGGTTAGATATTTTTATTTTATCTTTATATAATTGATTGCGAGTCCTTTCATTTAGATATATAATAATATACTTGTTTGGTTGGGCTTATATAAAATGCTTATCTTGAACAAAGATTGGAATTCCTCTTTTAAGCTGAATTTTTTTAGCCTCACATAAAATGTTTCTAGAAAATCACTTTTCCGAAGTCTAAAGAAGGGGATACTAAGTTATTTGTTTGGATTTGAATTTGATCAAAATATGATCTATAATGACTCGTTTGAAATCATGTTAGCATATTATTGATATAATTTATAATTTTAAATATTGTTAAAATATAGAACTAAGGAAATAAAAATTATATTATATTGTATTTCAAAACAAGAGACATAATAAATTGATTGGTCCCATATGTTTTTTATTTTTTTACTTTAGTTTTATATATTTTATTTTTTTCATTTTGATAATGTACGTTATGTTCTGTTTTTAATATTAGTCTTTTTTTCATTTTGGTCATATACATTATATTCCACCTTTTTATATTAGTCTTTTTTATTAATTTCTTATTAACAGCGTCAATTTAGGACTAATATTAAATACGGAACATAACATATAGGATCAAGATGAAAGAAAAAACAAATAGAACTAAAGTGGAAAAAAATACAAGACTAATCAACCTATTTTTGTCAAAATAATAACATCAATATAAATATATTATGATGTTACATAAAAAAAATATAAATTTAAATAAAGAAACATTATTATTTAAACCTAATATAAAAAATATATGTTACTACGTACACTAGATTGAGCTAACTTTTTTCACTCATCTCTAATTTACATCGAATCTAATTTCTAATTTCTAATAGTAGTAATAAACTTGGAGACAAGATTGAATAGTAAGATGGGTGTTGAATAGGGGTGGCAAAAAAAATCTAATTAGCCACCATCCATCCAATCCATCCAAATGAAAATTTATTGCAAAAAAAAAGTAATAATGAACTGGATGAATTGGATTATTTTATTTTATGGATGGTCATCCATCATTATTCGAAAATCCATTAGACCACTTCATAAAACAAAAAAAATAATCCATTGGATAAAAAAGAAAAAAAGAAATAAATGATAAAAAATCATAACTTCAAAAGTTAAATCAATTTGTTGTTATTATAAGTTGAACAATATATTTTTTGATGTTTTTCTACCACGATTTGTATTTCTTGTAGTGAATTTATGATGAATTGTTAATCACAAAAAAGTAGGCAAAAAAATTTATTTTATAAAATTTTTTTTTTGTGGATGGATAAAAGATATTATTTGGAAATAGTCACAAAAATTATTTAATTTTTTACAATATTTTTCATGGATGGATTGGATATTCATCCGTAAAAAAATTGTTAATGGATGGATTTTTTTAAATGAATTATTGATGGATTGAATTTTTTAATAAAATTTTAATGAATCATAATGAATTAATAGATTATTTTTAATCCATCCATTATAATAAGAATAAAAATTTATCCAATCCATTCATTTGTTATCCTATCTTTATGTTGGCCTGGGGTATGAGGAGAGTGACCCTCACGCGGTGTTGGAAGCGCATGGCCAGGAGAGAAAGTTGCTTGCCGCTCTAGCCAAATCCGGTGATTTTCTTCCCCCTCAAGTTTGTTTATTTGTTTCAGACTACCGCAGTTTGGACTTTTTGGAGGGCTGGTTTGATTGATGATATAATAATCATAATAATCATTTAGGTGACTTAGTTTTGGAGGGCTGGTTTGGTATTCCCAATGGAGAATTTCTCTCTCTCTCTTTTGATATGGATGTGTTTTTTTCCAGCATATAGGTGAGATTAATTCATCCAATATTGTTAATTTGTCATGGTTGGTTATTAATTTCCTAGGTTTGTTAGGACTATGAGTTTAGGGTGTACCTATGCAACATCACTTTTACCTACTTTAACAGGTTGCAATAACTTTGGAATTTGTCAAATGATATTTATGTAAATTATAATAAAATATAAAAGGTCCCATGAAGTAAAAAAATCCAACTCTAACTTTCTTATGATCATTCTGTTCTTCGCATCCCAGCCCTACCTTGAGGGATTTTCTTTCTGGAAGAGCAAGTGTACCTTGGAAGGTAATTATGGAAATCCAGTCCCAACCAAAATACATGACCAAATATCTCAATCAAAACAATATTTTTTAAACAAATATTATTTGGATTCAATTTTTACTATATGTTGCGTTTGCTATAAGCCCATAGAAGACGCTTGGGAAATGCTCTTTGTTTGGACAAAGTTGGCAAGTGTGTCCCATTGCCTTTCCAAAGATGAAGTAACCAAGGATCACAATTTTGGCCAATATGATATCCGCAATTGGGAGATGGGCTCTAGTATTACTGAATTGCTAAGTCCAAAACCAATGACTCTTGATGGATTCAAGGCACCATGTGAAATGCCATTTGATTGGAAAATGCTAATTGTTTGGGATATTCTAATTGTTTGGCAAATTTTGGCTGGTTGTCCATTTTTTCTTCTTCAATGAGAGCATTCTTTTCACTAAGAATCAAAATAGGACAACAAGGGGACTCTGGTGCTCAATTTGTGACGTCTACAATAGCTAGGTTCTCACCATTCAAACAATGGGACCCAGGAAAATTTGTTCACAAAGGCTATTTTTACAACCTTGAGGCCAAGGTTGATTTCGAAGAGTGGGGTAATGATACGCACCCTCATTCCACAATGAGACACCATTTGCAGCACATGCTCATTTGCCGTAGTCATCACATTCTGTTAGAATAATTCCATGTGTTTATTCTCTTTCTGTTGTGTAATGGTAGGATTCAGCCACTTGGCTCTTGATCCCCCAATGTACGAGTCACTTGTAGCTATTAATAGCCTATTACCTTGTGAATGAAATAAAAAAAAAAAAAAAAAAACTATGTCAAAACTTCCCTTCTTCTAGCTCTAGTTTCCCCCTCTAAATTCTGGAGTTTGACCCTGCTTGAATTGGGTCGTATCAGTAACAGTAAGATATATCTCAATAAAGTAAGAAAAATACTTACATTTGAAGGAAGAAGTACAGAGAACAAAAAACGATTGCGGGTTCTGTTGCAAAGTTTATAACTCGAACGAGTATATAGATTTGTGGTGTGGGTGTGGGGAAGGGATGACGTGTGTGTGGGAGAAATTGGACGTGGATGATTTGGGAAGAGACACTTTAGGGTCAAAACTCTGGAGTTCCCCTTAGGAGATGACGGGGAAAAGCATGAAAATTGAAAAATGAAGGAACTTTAGAATAGCATAGTCTCTAGCACCGTCGCTGAGGAAGAAAGAGACAAAATTTTAGGGCAAGTTGAATAGAAAGAGGGTCAGATTGTAATTTTCACAACATTACTCTTTAGAGATTTGACCTGAATGCAACCCACTAATCTCAGTCGTTAAATATATTATCATTAAATCTAATGATTTTTACTCACTTGTGCATCGGGACACTTATTTTTGGTTATTCACCCTAGAATTCGTCATCAACAACAACCTTTGCTTTAAAATTAATTAAAACTAGCTTTCTTTTGTTGTCTTTGATAGGATATCCCACAACCAAGCTATGAGATTAACCCTCGGACCGGAGGTGGTGGTTAGGTAAAGCTCTCCCCAGTGTAACGACTCTCACATTTGAATCTCTGGTATTACAGGTGAAGGTCGCGTGGAGTAGCAGTCCATTTCCACTGCGACCAACTATTATAGGATTCTAAAACTACCTTTCTACCTGATCTATCCATAGCAATACCATGTTACAAACTTTATCTAATTTTTAATCATATATGTTATTTTTATTTTATTAAAATTTTTCACATAAAATGTTAATCTTTTTATGCTTTATGTGGACTAAAACGCCCAAAGAACAACTAAAACAAATCCCTACTAGAGGGTAACAATATACTGTATGGAAGTTCCATAAACATCATTTAACAACAAGGAAACTAGCTCCCTAGAAAGAGAAATAACAAGGTGAAAATGCAACTCTTGACCTAAATTAACTCCCGTTGGCAAGCGAATCTGCACTTTAATGTGAACTATTTTATTTTACTTTAATTTTGTTATTGCATGTTGAGTGATAAAATTATCATGATCGCTTAACATTTTCAAATAATATAAAATGGTTTCTACAATTTTTAAATATTGCAAATTAATGCTTTTTAAATTTTTTATAAGTTCAGAGTAGGGATGTAAATTTTATCTGTACTCGCGGATAATATCCACAACGGATAGAAAATGGATACCTTAATGGATACCCGCGGGTAAATTAAGCGGATATTTTCTCTACCCGTTAATTAATGGGGCGGGGGCGGGTAGTATAGTATTCATACCCGCGGATACCCGCTAATGTAAATTTTAGTATAGTACACACTTATGGATTAGTTTTACTATTTAATATGTTAAATTTTAATTTAATGAAATGGATGATTATACTGTTTACATATCATATTATTTAATATGTTTATTATAATACTTTTCAAGCACAAGAACTTCTCGTACTAACAAGAAACTCAAATGCCGAATTAGTTTGAATTTTATGTGTGAATAAAAAATTTTGTGAGGTGTTGAATCTCCATGGATAGTCATGGATAACAGCAAATATTGATAAATTTGTTTAAAATCCGCAAGATGAATACTCGCACGGATATGGGACGAGGATGGATATGAAATTCATCCAACGGGTGGATAGTAGGGGCTACTATCCATACCCACCCCACCCCATTTACATCCCTAGTTCAGACCTAATAAGGAACCAACTACTAAAAATTATTTTACATTGTTCGAAAATTATGTGGACTTTTTTAAAATAATTTTAAATTAAAGGGAGATAATATTATTTTTAATTAAAGTAAAAGGACATTTCCCTAAAAGAGTACCATATTTCAAAAGGAAGAAAATATACTATAAGTTCCATTCTACCTCTTGATCTAGTCCGGAGAGGATGAGACCTACACATAACACACTATTCTCTTTAACAAGTTTCAACAAAGAAATTTATGCATATAATTTTACAGTAAGCTTTCTTCAAAAGCTTAAATCAATTGTGTAACCTTGCTTGCATTTAGATATGAACATGTACTTTCATTCATTTAGAATTTTTTGGAAAAGATTTAAAGAAGAATTCAATTCTATTGGAAATGATTCGAGAATATATTTTACAATCAACAAAATTGGTTTTGACGTGTGACCAAATATTTTTTTTATTAAAAAACTCTAATGAATAACACTGCAAAATAAATTTAACTAATGAGACAATTTTTTTAACAGATAATCATTTAACTATTATTACAAAATAACTATAATTTAAATAAACTAATATCTAAACAAATCCAAAATTCTTAAGTTTTGTATGGCAGAAAAAAAAAATCTAAATCTAATTCTTTTAAGGATCAATTGTTTTAGTATTATTTATTTTATTTACAATTCATGCAAAATTTATTAATAAAATTCAGTTATCTAATACTGTCCGTCTGCCAATGTTAACCCATTCAAGTCCTTTTTCAATTATAAAATAAATTAGCAGTCCGGTACCTCAATAATTTTCGGCTGTCTCTTATTAATGTCGCTATCTTAGAACTTATATAAGAGGAGGGTGTAGCCCAAAAGGCCAGGAATCTCTAGGTACTTTTGGAATTTATTTAGGATGAAAATTGGAAAAATATATGACAATATTAGAAGTTAAACAATTTTAGGTGTGTGTCATAAAATATAATATTTATTTATTTTATTCGTCTGATTGACCTTCTTCGGAGTATGTGTTTATCATTTATGTAATGCAATTTGCTCTTAATGTCATCCTTTAACATATTATACCTTGCAGTGGAACTGTGGAAGCAATATATTAATATATAGATTATACAGATTATACGTCATAGGATTCTAATTAAATGCATATAATTCAAAGTTGTTCCTGCAGACTTGATTTTTCAGAATTGGAAGATGCTGTTTATCTTGGTATATAATTTCAAGATAAAAAGAAGTGATACCAAACTCAATCTAAAATCTAAAGTAAAACAAGTCAACCCAAACTTCGTTACTATATATATATATATATATATAGTAAGCACAGTTTTCTTTACTGCGAAAATTAAGCACAAAATTTGTAATAATTAAATAGTGAAGTTTCAGTTTAGAGGGAGAGAATTATATTTATTACCTCTTGGATGAAGGATTCGGTTTCAGACTTGGATAGGTCTGAGTAAAGAGCTCGAACGATCTCTTGCTCGTGCTTTTCAGTCAACTTGATTAGAGCCTTCAACTGTGAATTTCTCCACTCGTAGCTCCTAGTCTTACTAGAACCAAACTTTACTCTCAGATCCTTCACCATCACTGAAGCCTCTTCTGAATCAAACACTTTGTTGCTGATTGTAGATGCCATTTCAGCTAGGCTATGTTGATACACGATGAAGCTGAAGCACGGAGAACTCTTCTATTTGTGGGTGATAAGAGAGAGATTTATATAATATAGTGTTGTTATCTCCGACGGGGGAGCTTTGTCTGTTCACAGACTTATGCTTTGGCATTTAGATATCTCTTTGTGGAATGTATATTAGGAATTTAGGGTGAGTTTGGAAAAGGTAGAAAAAATAGATTGTGCTGATAATCAATTATATGTTTGCTGATAATCGATTATAATCAGAATCTGTTTTTGTTTGGGTATGTCTGTTGAAAAACGATTTTAAGATAATTTATTTCGTTTGGGTAGTGTAAAAAAAATTACTTTTACATAGTAAATTAAGAAAAAGAGCATGAAGTTATTTATATAATTTAATAATATTTATTTGGAAATTAGTTTTGTAGGGGTAAATAAAGAAAAAAGTTTTGAGAATGAAAAATAATCAAATCACAACAATCTTAAGTTAAAACAAATTAGATTGCATAAACAGTTTTTTTTCCCCCAAAAAAAGTTTTTTAATAAATTTAAGCAAAGTGCCAAATAAGAAATATTATTTCAAAAACAACTTTTTTCATCCAAACCAGCCGAAACCAAATTAATTCAACTTTCCCAAACATGCTCTTGTGTCTTTTTGGATTAACGGTAAAAAATTGATTATTTCAATAATGGATTATATCATCGATTATAATAGAAATAGTTTTATATTTGTATATGTTTGCTGAAAAACGATTTTTAAGCTAATTTATTTTGTTTGAGATATGTAAACACAATCACTTTATTATAAAGTGCATTACAAAAAAAGGGTATGAAATTATTTATTTGATTTAATAATATTTATTCGGTAGTTAATTTTGTAGGGAAAAATGAAAAGAGTGTTGTCGGTTTCAAAATAATTACAACTTTTTAAATAATTTTCAAGCTTTTAGCATATATAAAAACAATTTTCTCTCATAAAAAAAAATTTTGTTTTGCAATTTAATCATATTTTTCAAATATTCAGATTAAACTCAAAATAAATTTTTTTTCCAAAATAAAAGCTGTGTTTTGGGTTTAGCTAAGAGATTAATTGATAATTGAAAAAAATAGACTAAGAGATTAGCTAATTCTCTTTTAATCAAACAATGTTAATCATCTAAGGAATTAGATCAGCCAGATAAACTAAAAAAATGGGAATTTTGCTACTAATCAAGAATTAGGAAATTGTTCAAGCTCAAGTGCATTTTACTTTATTTGGGTTCAAAGGAAATCAACTCTATCTCTTTGATTTAAACACCATTTTGTTATTGAAATTGCATGGTTTAATTGACTTTAATTTAACTTGTTAACCCAACCCATTTTTCTTCAAATAAGGAATTTTCAGTTCCAATTAGTACGTAGACATGTATAGCTGTCAAAAATACAATCCTTATAGATATGACATTCACACTCATATTTTTTTCTATACTGCTTTGCATTTTGGTGCAAATTCCAACCTAATTAAATTCTAATGAAACAAACTGATGAGGTCCCCTATAATTTAACTAATACACGATTTTTCTGTGTGTCAGTTTTCTTAACTCTAGAAACACAAGTTATCTTTCAGAGTTTTGAAGGAGATGAAGTGAAAAGTTAAAAAAAAAAATCGATCATTCTATTATTTGAAAGTTTTAATGGGAAAATGAAGGGAGATCATACTTCATTATATGAAGTCATAATGATGAGTGATGGAGTGTGGACAGTGAATTACAAACTTTACTTTCAATACTACTTTTTTTTTAATTCTCATTACTCAGCAATATTTACCAATTTTCTTAACCAAATAAGGAAACTTATCTATTATGTTGTTGCAAAGAATAATGGTATAAGGCGGATGAGGATCTCCGATCCCATTTTAGTGTACCACACTATGTTATAACCAATAATAACTTGCTATATATTTTAATTTTTTAATATTAAATAAAATTTTAACTTACATGACAAAATAATATTAGTTAGAACATGGTGTAGTACATCAAAATAAGATAAGAGATCTTTATCCATATAAGACATGGATTCAACTAATGGAGTCAAAGCATCCAAATTTAATTTCATCTAAAAGACTCGTACAACTGCAAATGCTGAAGGTAAAAGTACGTTGATTTCATTTCAACGCAGTGTGCCACTTTCTATCACCTATGTCATGAACAATATAACACTAGAAGTTTAATTTCTGGTTTACTCACCCTCATATTAAACATCTGCCTCTTTAATGTATAAATAAATCATGGAAACATTTAACATTTGACCCCAAATGCAGTTAGTTTACATTTTATTTTAAACATTTGATCCCAAGATAGTTTCATTCTTAAGCGAAATTGGAAAAAAAAAAAAAAGTAACTAGAAACCACTGTAATTATGATAAAAACGAGAACAAGGAAAAAGTACATATTTGTTTCTCATTTCAGCAGCACGGAAAAACGGTATATCAATAAAAATTGAATTCTATATGAATGATACCTTGTGATCCATTTGATCCATCCGTGAGGAAATCCAACGAAATGCTAGCTAGTGTCCTTTTGTTTTTGTTTTGTTAAGTGGGGATAAAATTGTAAATGATTATAAAAAAGAATAAAAAAGAGGAAGTGTCCTCAAATTGAAGGGTATGAAAAAATAGATGAAGAGAGTGATAAATGAGATGGTTTGGGTTCTCATCCTTAATCATTCTACATCATTACTTAAAATACTCCGAAATAATGGGATAAGCCTTTTTTATCACTTCAGTCCATCCATCTAAACATACTATCAATCAATCCCTTAACTATCTCAGGAATTAAAGGCATTATACAACTTATGGAATCTCAAACAAAACATATATAATTGTATAAAAAAAAACATACATAATAACTTATATTCAATCCTAGATAATGAAGGTTATGACATTTATCATATGGCTTAGGTCATGCACAAAAATTTCAATTTCATCCATAACCCACAAGGCCACAAGATCAATTTATGATTGGCCACTAGCACTATTGCCAACTTACAAAAATAGTAAGAATGATAAATACTCAATTGAATAATTAAGAAAACTTAACTTAGATCAAAATAAATTTAAGTACAATATTGTTCATATCAAGTTACATCTTCAACATAACAATGAGAGAATTTAGCTATAGTAAAGAAAGCGACTAAGGAAGAAGGTTATTAACCAAATTATATATATTGTCATTCATACCGTAGCATTATTCGTGATTTATCAGTGTTGCTGACGTGCTCATAATATTTGTGATAAAGCTACGTTTCAAGAGGTAAACATAATATCCTTGTGATTCGTGTGCAATACGTGATCCTTAGTTAAAAGGTTTTTCCGCTTAAGAGGTTTTTGAAAATTGTTTTTAAAAATTATCTCTTTTGAAACCCAACAATCTTCACCATAACAATGAGAGAATTTAGTTATAGTAAAGAAAGCGACTAAGGGAGAAGGTTATTAACCAAATTATTTGCAAAGAACTTATGGTCCGTTGTTAAATTATTTGTGTTTATGAAAAATTTTCTTGGGGACTTTGTGTTTCAGTGGTCTGTGTTTTATTTGAAGTACTCTACTAATAGTGGGGCTGCAAGCGACTAAGGTTTACTTTCCATTGAATCTAACAATTGGAGGGACAGCAAGGGAGAAGGTTTTATGGGAAAGGGGAACGTTAGGGTGTGTTTGGTTCAAATAAGGGGAGGGGAGAGGAAGGGAGGAGAGAGATTTCAATTAGCTATTATCTTTGGTTGAGAGGAAGGGAGGTGAATGGAGAGATTTTAATGGAGGATATGAAAAGTAACATTATTTGTGTTTGATTCACAAGAGGGGGTGAGAGATTTTAAAACTAACTTACTTTTATACCCTTATAACTTTAGATTTTAAAATACATAAATAGGGATATTTTAGTCATTCCATTCAAAATGTTTTAAATAGTGAGGAAGGATTTTGTTCCTCTCCTAAAAAATGAATCAAACAACAAATATTTATAAATACTCCTTCCCTCCGACCAAACACTATGTAAGTTTTTTAGTGTTGTATGACAGTTGTTTAAGCAAGTTTCCTGATGGGTGTTGGGGCTGTTGTGCTTTTTAGTTCTCTTTTGTTTGTAAACTCTTCGAATCTAGAGAAGTAGAGAAGTAGTCATGTGTTGCGGCTGTTGATTCTTTCTGCTGTTTTTTTTTTACTGACAATGACATCATGGGTGTGAAGGGGAGCTGATTGTGGAATTGTTTTCCTGAAGTTTTATCAATCATGTGTTTCAGGATTTTTATGATTTCGATGCTGGGGGATTATTTGGTTTGTCTGGACCCTGTTGTTAGGTTGTTATGCTCTAGTTTTTAAGGTGAAAGTAAGATAACATAGGCTTCTACATATCCTTTTACCTTGGGTAGCCACACGATAATTTGACTGGAGAAAAACTTCTTCGGCATAGTGGATTTTAATCTTCCCAGTCATCTTCGGAAGGCTACAAGGTGGATGTGTAACAATTCTATGGTTCCAGTAGTTGAGTTATGTTTTTTTATTACAGTGATATTGGGTTTGGGTGTTTTGTATATTGGCAGGTTTGGTCTACTTTTGGGGTGGGACAAAGCTGGTTTATAAGGGGAGTGATGTGCTGTTTCTGTTCTCTTCCTTCTTTTGTGGGAGAACTGATGGGGGACATGACCTTTGTAAAGAATATACTGGTCTCTTTTTTAGCATCCGTATGATATTTACTTAGGATTTAATTGATATATATTATTAGTATAAAGATTTTTTATACTGATAATCAATCAGAAATTGTCACATAAGTTAAAATGTTTGAGTCTTATCCTAATTAACTTAAAAGTCACTCATACTATGATTTTTGATTGATTGACAATATAAAAATTTTTATACTGTCAATATATAGCAATTAAACTCATTTTTTTTTGTTACACAATTAAACTCATTTACTTATGGCCTGTTACACTCTCATATTCTTTTTTTCTTTGTTTTTATCCTTGTATATGGTTTTGATACTTTTATACTTTTATCAATATACTATTTGTTTATTAAAACAAAAACTCCGAATTCTTGAAATGATGCCACAATGTGAAAGAAGGAAAAGTCAAGTCACCGAATTGAATGGAGTGCACAAGAAGGCAAATTGTCAGGGGTTAGTTTAGTTTGTTTCTAGATTTTATTTTCATCTCTTGATTTAAAAAATAATTATAATATAAGTAATTATAAAACTGTGATTGACCATGTCAAAGTATAAAGTTAGTCTTTGCAATTGGGCTGGAGGTGTAATTCAGTTTTCTTGTACATGAATTATGGGATAACATATGATTGCTTTGAATTTATTTTATGTTTTTTTAAAATTTTATAAAAAAATAAAAAAGTAGCAACTTAAGTAAAAAAAGAAATTTTTTTTTAATCAAAAGTTAAACTGTTGGGGAATCCTCGGCCTCATTTGGTGGTAACTAGGAGCCACCTCTGTTTGTGTCGTGTGTCCTCGGGTTGCCTTTTTGTTCACGAGTTTAGCTTCAAATGCAAAAATAATTTTTCCTAAAAAAGGTTGGCCTTAATTATGTTGAAGTCGGCTATGCGTGGTGACCAATTAGGCCTACTTAAGGTCTATTTAGATTTCCGTTAGGAAGACACCAAATGCTTGTTTGACATTTTTCAACAAAATCTAAACACACTAATTTTTTTTGGCAAAATGGCTTTTGTAGAGTTTGATGGATTTTACTTAGTGGTGGTGAATGATTGGCATTGAAGCGTAACAATTTTTTTTTCAATCTATATATTGGAGGGGCGCACATGTACTGACATGTGTTTGATTTGGACTAAACCTAATATAATATTTTAATTGTATCATGTTTTTTTTATCATAATCCTGGAATAATTATTAAAATACATAAAAATATAATTTATCAAAATATAATTTTTTTAACTTTTTATGTTTTTTTAAAAATGTTTATAAAAAATTTAAAATTAAATAATAAAATTTGATATTCAAAATTTCGAATAATAAGCTATATGCTAGTGTCAAGAAATTAAGTATTTGCTTGAATTTTTGTTAAAAATGTCCAAACGGCAAGCATATTTGTCACTAGCTTATAACGTTTTTTCACAAGCTTATAGCATTTTTTTCTAACGTTATTTCAAGTAACGTTTGAATATATAACTTATAGCATCTCATTTTTTTCTCTCACTATTTTAATGTAATTCCACCATTACCCTCTTTAATAAAATAAATTATTATAATCTTTAAAGTAGAATATATAATTTAACATAACATATAAACAATTGATAAATAACTTAACATAAATTCAAATATTAAAAGTGATAAATATATATTACACATAATTATTTTGAATTATACATATTTTTAATGATTTACGTGATAAAATATTGTACAAACATTGAGCATGAGTATTACACAAATAAATTGTGGAAGATTCAATAATAGGGATATCATATCCTTATCTATGTGATTTAATCAGATGGTGAGAATTTAGTCTTATGTGATATTAATATGGCTTAATTAATTGAGGTGACACATTTCTAGTTGGAGAGAGGATACTCAAACCCTCTACTTTTCAAGAATACCATATCAACATTCATAAATTATTTGTTATAATTGATTTACATTACATTTAATTATTTTGAATTATACATATTTTTAACGATTAATTATATCAAACACTTCCACTTTAATAACATAACTCATTCGTTTATCCGCATGCGTAATCTGCACTACGCTAGCTTACAATCTTACGTGTCATCCGCCAGTTGTTTTAAAGATAGTGTTTGTGAAGTTAGTAGAACAGGCCCCATATTGAAAACCCATTTCTAAATTGGCTGAGCACTATTCACTTGACTCGTACGTGAATGGAAACAGAACCCATTTGAAAAACGGTGCTTGCGTTCGCCATGTTTGTGTCCTTTCTGCTTATTTAAAAGCCACCCAAATATCTCAGAAACCCTAAACTGTTGAGACGGAGCGCTTAGGCAATGGCTGATAGGGTTTTGATTTGCTTCCTTCTCTCTGTTCTCGCATCGCTTCCCTCTCACATCTCTGCAGAAGACGCCAACGAGTTCGTGCTCACTTTGGATCACTCCAACTTCTCTCACACCATCGCCAACCACAATTTCATCGTCGTCGAGTTCTACGCACCTTGGTATCTTCATCTATCGGATTTGCCTTTAATGTGTTACGTGTTGATGTCGTATTTTTGATTGATTACTCATCCTTTGAGAAATTTACCTTTACCATCGATTTGTCATATTTTGGTTTTATTTGGTAAATTTGCTGTATGGTCCACTTGGTTATTTATGGCTTTAATTTGTTTATGAGAATGTCAAAATCCGTTTTTTAGAGAGCTTAATTGATAGTTGATCATGAATTCTAGGTTCCTTTCTAATTGGATTTAATTGGTATGTATTTTTTACACTCAATCGATCATAATTTGTCATATCATTAGAAATGTTTAACTCTGGTCATAACTTTCTTAAAAGAATCACATATGATGATTTGAGACGGATTGACAGTGTAAAAAATATTGCATTCACAGTGTATCAAGATTAAACTTTCTAATTTATGTGCAAAAAAATGTTTAATTTGCTGCCTACGATTATTAGGATGGTCTAATTTACCGATTTTTATGCTTTGATTTTTTTTGTTATGTGCAATATATGAAATTCGGATCTCTGTCATCATACTAATTATTCTTGAAAATCTACTTAGTGTTAATGTAATTTTACAATTTTCTTTCTCTTCAGTCTTAATAAATGCACTTTTTTCTCTTTTTAGGTGTGGCCACTGCAAAAAACTTGCTCCGGAGGTAGTGTTGTTCAGCTTTTATTTTGGGATTTCCATGAAGTTTACCTGGAAAGATTATGTATGTACTAATTTTCTATAACATTTATTCATGCAGTATGAGAAAGCTGCTTCTATCTTGAGCAGCAATGATCCTCCGGTTCTTTTGGCTAAAGTTGATGCAAATGAAGACAAGAACAGAGCACTTGCAAATGAATTTGAAGTCAAGGGCTTTCCAACAATTAAGATTCTGAGAAATGGGGGTAAGATCGTTCAAGAATACAAAGGTCCCCGTGATGCAGATGGTATTGTTGACTATTTGAAGAAGCAAAGTGGTCCTGTATCAACTGAAATTAAATCTGCTGATGATGCTAGTGTTTTTATTGGTGAAAATAAAATTGTTATTGTAAGTGATCGCCCCCATTGTGCTTTTGCTTTGTTGTTGATTTGCATTGCCCTATAATATTATTTTCCTTTATTTTAAGGTTGGGGTTTTCCCAAAATTTTCTGGGGAGGAGTTTGAGAACTTTACTGCTTTGGCAGAGAAATTGCGATCTGAATATGATTTCGGTCACACATTGGATGCCAAACACCTTCCACGGGGAGAATCATATCTGTCTGGGCCCATAGTTAGATTATTCAAGCCATTTGACGAGCTTTTTGTTGATTTTCAGGTAGTCTTCATTTTTGCAGATAGATTATTTAGATGTAGTTTAATCATTAATGTTTTTATCTGATTTGTTGTGTATAATTGTCTCATGAATTTCTCATGCTTGTAGGATTTCAATGTGGAAGCTCTGGAGAAATGTGTTGAAGAATCTAGTGTCCCCATTGTGACTGTCTATAACAATGACCCAAACAAACACCCATTTGTTGTCAAATTCTTTAACAGTCCCCATGCAAAGGTAATTTTCTATCGAAATCAATTTTGTTCATTCAACAATAAGCTGAAGGATTTGTCTCAATCATTCTATTGTAGCAGTGTTTTATATATGTTACTAAATCCTCCCTTCTATTACTGTCATCCCCATGGGGTTACCTTCGATTTTCCATAATTTGCTTGTCTTCACTACTTTTTTCTATTCCAAAATATTTTTCTTTTGCTTTCATTTCCCCCATCCTTATTTAATCCCCAGACTCCTAGTATTCTAAAATAAGATTTTGAAATTGTTAGGCAATGTTGTTCATCAACTTCACTGCTGACACTGCTGATTCTCTCAAATCAAAATATCATGAGACTGCTGAGCAATATAGACAAGAGGGCATAAGATTTCTGGTGGGAGATGTCGAGGCTAGTCAACGTGCATTCCAGGTTTGTATAAAAAATAGTTTACATTCTGATTCTGTATTTATTCTTTGCTTCGCATGATATCAATATTTGACATTATGAATTTGGCTTGTGCGGTTTGTGCTGGCAGTATTTTGGCCTTAAGGAAGACCAACTGCCTCTAATTATTATTCAAGATAATGATGGGAAGAAATTTTTGAAACCTAATTTGGAACCTGAGCACATTTCAACTTGGTTGAAGGCATATAAGGTGATGCTTCTTTCAATTAGTAGCTTATATCTTTTGCGTGTTGTAATTTGGTATCTTTATCTTCTGTAGTTACGTTATTTAGGTTTATTAAATTAATGTATTTAGTTGTAAAATTGTAAAATAATTGTAATCTTGCTGTTTCTTGTCTTGGATTATATTTTTTATATCAAACTATTTCTCTGTATAATTTCAGGACGGAAATATTGAACCCTTTAAGAAGTCTGAACCTATTCCTGAAGTTAACAATGAACCTGTTAAAGTGGTAGTTGCAGACAGTCTTCAGGACATAGTTTTCAACTCAGGGAAAAATGGTATAATTTGTTGCTTCTTCTAGTTGGTTTTATTCCATCAATTATCTGATAGATTTTGGCTTTCACTGTGTTATAGTCAAATTGCTTGGCCTTTCTGTCTAGAGAGTGCTAGCAACACACTCTTGTATTCACTTTCTTTAACAAGCTCTCTTATTGGGCCGCATCTCATACACTCTTTGAAGTATTATTTAAAAAAGAAAAAAAGGCGAGTGTGTGACAAGGGGCCCAACAAGGGAGAGTATGTTGAAAAGATTGTGAAAAAGAGTGTGATCTAGCATTTCTTTTTTTGCACAACTAGAAAAAGTTCTTATTGTTTGTTTGTGTACAAAAATAAATTGCTCAATGCCATTTAATTATGCTTCTACTTCTTTCGTTGCAATTTTAGTTTGTGAAACATGTCCATCTGATACCATTATGCGCATTTGTATACGCATTTGAAAATCGAGTTTGAGACCGAAATCACGTTTCCAGTGGCACTACCGTAATCATTTGAGTAATAAACGTGAAAGCTACATAAGGTAGCTTTCATAAGGTAGCTTTCACGTCGCACCTCAACAGACGCAGAAACAAACATGCGCTGTGTCTGTGATTTTATAGAGCACTAATTGCCCTTCTAAATTATCATCTCTTATATATACTTCTCAACTCTCAAGTCGTGTATTAATTATTGAGTTACCTTGATCATACAGAGATAGTATTTAGTAACTATTTACATAAATACCTTGCAGTTTTGCTGGAGTTTTATGCTCCTTGGTGTGGTCACTGCAAAAAGCTGGCTCCAATATTGGAGGAAGTTGCTGTTTCATATCAAAGTGATCCTGGTGTTCTTATCGCAAAACTTGTAAGTAATGCATCTTTTAAAGCTTTGAGGATATATTTATTTGAATCATTCACTTTGCACTATGTGTAAGCAGCTTGATCACAGCACAACTGAAAAGGGATTTATACAAAAAAAATCACAACAATCACTATTTATTAATTTTTTGCTAAACTCTATTATGCACCCTATTTGTGTTACTTTCCAGGATGCATCTGCCAACGATATCCCAAGGGAGACCTTTGATGTCAAAGGTTACCCGACTCTGTACTTCAGGTCAGCAAGTGGAAAGATATCACAGTATGATGGAAATAGGACGAAGGGAGACATCATAGATTTCATTGAAAAGAATCGGGATAAACCGGATCAGCAAGAACAAGGAAAAGATGAGCTTTGAAAAGGTAAATATCTGTGCATTTCATTAGTTCAGACAACTATAAAATCTGCCTTCCAGAATTCCTCAGTCAGATTTTGACTCAGTTGTCTCCCATTTGCAGGAAACCAGTTGTTCCTCTCTCAGAGGATATAGACACACACTAAGTTACACGTGGGATCTACATATCTCTTCTCTGCTGTAGCTCTAAATTAAGCACCGTAGTGAGCTGAAAAGTAGTGGGTGTAAAAGATCTTTGATCCTTGTTTAATCAGTAGATGCGTGGAGATCGTGAATGATTTTTCTATATCTCTAGTTACCCTTGTCATACTTATTTTCAATATGTGGATTCTGAATTCTTAAAGGAATCACGATTCACGAACCATGCTTAGTTGCTCTCTATTAATGAAATAATAATAGGGCCTAATGCTTCGACAACTAATTTATTCTTCCAACCAAAACGGTTTTATACTTGGATTCAATTTTTGATTAACTATAATTTGCATTATCATCAAATTGTGTTATGATATCATTAAAAGGGCTTAATTACGATTACAACTTGAGAGGTTAAATCGTTCCTGCAGCTACAATTGCAACTACAACTCCTACGGGTATGCTACTACCCCTTTCCGATGGGGGTGCACAGATAAAGGATAGCTGAAAATAAGAAACTATAGAGAAGTACAACCCTCCAAGATCAACAGATATAGCCGGTATAGAGAGGTACAATTCTTAACCTAAAAACTGTTGTGATTAATTCAGTTTTTATAACTAAAATAACAGAAAGTTAGTTAAGAGTTAGTTGGTGTGTGATAGATACACATGTGCTTATTCTATAAATACTAGTGCATGTATTCATAAAGTGTAAGTGTGTATTATTTAGAAATCTGAATTAAGGCGGGTGTGTTGTGATTAATTCAGTTTGTGTAACTAATAGCAGAAAGTTAGTTAAGAGTTAGTTGGTGTGTGATAGATACAAAGTGAGTAAGTTTACACTAGCAGCGGTATCTAGAGCTTTCGATTAAAGACTTGTGAGAGTGTGTGTCCTCCATGGCTGCCGCGATTGTGAATGAGGATTTTCCAGTTTCTTTACCAGTTCTTGATGGCATGAACTTTGATCATTGGGTTGTGAAGATGAGAGTGGTCTTCGGTTTCCATGATGTTCTGGAAATTGTGTAGAGAGGCTGTTAGGGCCCAGCCCAATAGGAAATAAAGAGATATGAAATAATTAGTTAGTTATTAGGCAGTTAGCAATTAGTTGCCTATAAATAATACCTTTAAAGTGTAATAAGGCAGGTTTTGTAATAGTTGAGTTTTGACTGGGGTTTCCCTAGTGTGAAAGGAGAGTGCTCCTTTGGGGTACAATTTTGTACCATTCTTTCCTATTCTTTGCAACAAAGACGTACATTCAGTTCTATCCCTATTCTTTCCCTGTTCTTTTCTTCTACATCCAGGCCTCTGTTTCTAAGGTTCCTAACAATTGGTCCGACCTGCCGGATCGAGGTTGAGGAGTATTCAGTGGAGTTCTTGACGATGATGGCCAGCAATCATGGATTACAGCCTCGTTCATGCATTTGTGAGCTTAACAAGATGCTGCTTTGGTTGTTGGAGATGCATGGAGTCAATGGTGAGGAGGAAGCGGTGGCTGACCCCGTTGTAGAGGGGCTTGAGGCCGAGAAGAGGGTAGATGAGATGGAGGTGGAAGAACCCAATTCTTGCAACAATAAAGAATTTGGTTCTTGCAGCAAGAAAGAACCCAGTTTTTGGGTAGAGGAGGTTGCATTGCCCAAACCGCAGTTGGAGAAGGTTCTGGTAGACCCCGAGACAAAATCAAAAGCGGATAAGGAGATAGAACCAGAGGTGGGGAAGCTTTGGGACGAAAATATAGTCGAGGAAATCAAGACAGAAATAGCGTGTGGAGATGCAGCTGTGCTTCCCCGTTTCCAAAACTCAGACCCGGTGGAGGTGATGACGGGAGAACTCCAGAAAAAGATAGTCTCACCGGAGCGAAAACCACCGCCGTCACGGTTGTGCCTGGGTGACGTCATGATGCTGAATATGGCTTACCACCCTTATCCCGTAGCTGGGCATGGGCAGCAGTTTTTTTCGAGGACCGAAAAGCATCAGAGTTGGAGAAGCTTGTTCCGCTCAAGGACACCGCCTGCACCACCAGATCGGGGGGACGGTCTGCAGCCGCTGGAAAAGAAAAGGCCGCCATTGAAGCCACCTAATGAACCGCTGACCTCAAATTCACGTGCAGCGGTTCTTGCAATGTTTATGGAGGAAGAGACGAAGATGCTTGGGAGAAGTCCGGCCAGACCGCTGCTGCGACCACCGCCAGAACTTGACCCGCCGCTGTCATCAGCTCTGCCCTCATTTCTACCGACAAAATCGCAAGTACTAGAACCCCCTGATAAGCCGCTGTGAGAAACGCCATATTCGCCACGACCGCCGCTGCTGAAATCACCACCGTTGAAGCCGCCTCCACCGGAACCGCTGGACCTGGATATTTTCACGGCAGCCGTCAGTATACACGCAGCTGAGAAGGGAGCGGAGATTTTGGTTGAAACTCACCGCACTGTTATTGAGGAGCCGGGCACAAGAGCAGAAGTGGAAAACTATAAAGTTGGTGTCCTTGTTGACCTAATGGGCCAAGTCCCAAATTGGTTTTACTCATCTGCTGCATAAAGAAAGAGCTGGACTATTGCAAATCAGCCAACTGAGTTCATTTTTTAAGCTAGTGGGCCAAGCCCAAGTCAATGGAGATCAGTACTGCATTTGTAAACTACAAAAGGGGCCTTCTTTGATTCTCAAGCATATGGGTTCCATTGCATTTCAGCAAGGGAGATGTTTTTTTTTTCAACCTTGAGGACAAGGTTGTTTTTTGGGAGGGCAGTATTGTTAGGGCCCAGCCCAATAGGAAATAAAGAGATATGAACTAAGTAGTTAGTTAGTAGGCGGTTAGCAGTTAGTTGCTTATAAATAATACCTCTAAAGTGTAATAAGGCAGGTTTTGTAATAGTTGAGTTTTGACTGGGGTTTCCCTAGTGTGAAAGGAGAGTGCTCCTTTGGGGTACAGTTTTGTACCATTCTTTCCTATTCTTTGCAATAAAGACGTACATTCAGTTCTTTCCCTATTCTTTCCCTGTTCTTTTCTTCTACATTCAGGCCTCTGTTTCTAAGGTTCCTAACAGAGGCATTCAAGATTCGGAGGATAGTGCCTCCTACAAGGAATCTAAGAAGAGAGATTACAAGGCTCTCTTCATCCTTCATCAATGTGTTGATGATGTGAATTTTGATAGGATTGCTTCCGCCAAGAGTGCTAAAGAAGCTTGGGATACCTTGAACAAAGCTTACGAAGGTGCTGATAAAGTGAAGAGAGGAGCTAAGGCGGGTGGTGGTAGCAGTGATAGCGGTTTTGGGGGTGGTTCAAGAATTTCAAGAACTGGGTTTGAAGAGCTAAAAATGCACCAGTCAAGCACCGGCCCTAATGTTGTGGAGTGGGCTAATGAAGCACTCGAAGGCTTTGGAAAAGATTGGTGGACAAGGATCAGAACCCCAAGTGGAAACCATCAAGTTTGGAGGAAGAAGAGGAATGTAATCATTTAGAAGGTGATGATTCTGAGGTCCAGTATGTTGTTTCTGTTAATGGCATGGACTTTGAATCAAGAAACAACTCAACCCCACTTGGTGTCAGTTACGTTGAGGATGCTGAGGATCCATACCGATATCAAATGGAGGAGTGCATCTTCTTGATAATGCTGGAGTTGAACGTTAGAGGAATTAGTAATGAGCACACTCTTGCTTATCCGAGTCTATTGGGTTCTGTACAGTGGCTAAAACCATATGTAGATGAAGTTCTTGTTGAGCTTGGCCAGAAACTTTCTGGCCAAGCTTCATTTACAGCTGCTGGCTGGTTAGTGGGTTGAGTGGGTGTTTTTTCTTGTGTTAAATTAGGTGTAGGAGGCAAGTTCTGATTACAATGTTCCATTTCTGAAACATATGAAGTGTGAAGTGTTTAAAGTCTTTCATTCAAGGTTAAATAGATTAATGTAGAGTTTATTATATACAAAGTTAAGCATAGACTTATCCAGCAAGTAAACCTAACAAGTCAACTGTAAAAGAGTATCATTTTGGTTAAGCATAGACTTCAAGGGTTGCTCAAAGTAAAACTCATCTCAATAAAGTAAACCTAACAAGTAAACTGTAAAAGAGTAACATTTCATGTACATAATATAAATACCACATGTTAGCAAAATCAATAATAAAATATGAATAATATTCTAAACCGGAATGTCCATAAGTTTTCAGAAAAATAAATAACAAAATATCAAAATCACAGAGCAACATTGAAAGAATAACAACAAAATATCAACATCACATAGCTATATTGTCAAGCTGTGAACACGAGAAACAAACAAATTAAAACAGAGCAATATCGAAAGAATAACAAGAAAATCGAAGATTAAAACACAGAAATAGTTATTTGGGAAGTAGATTTCAAAAAGCAAAAAAAAAAAAATTGAAGAATACCCTAGAAAATTAAAGACAGAGAAGAGATTGAATGGGTGTGAGAGATGACCTTGTTGACGGTCACGAGTAAGCACTGGATTCAAAGAATCAGGGTGGTGCTCAACTTCAGAGTAATGCCTCAACTTCAATCTCAAACCCTAAGACAAAAATCAAACAAAACCTTAATAATCAAACCATAAGAAAAGAATCAATCAGACAAATAAAGGAAAACAAGGAGAGATGGAGGAAAGGTCAAACAAAACCTGGGTTTAATCGAAGCTAGAAAGTGATGGCTTTCGATTTTTGAAGAGGTTGGAGGCGAAAGAGCAATCGAAGAAAAGAGAGAACGAAAGAGAGTCGTCCTCGTTCTCGTCGGCGGTCTCATCGGAGAGTCGCGAGATGGAGAGAGGCATAGAGCACTGAGCAGGAGATGGCTAGGGATTTTGGGAGTTGAGAGAATGAGATGAGACGAGAGTCTCGAGTGAATGAGACTATGAGAGTTGAAAGAAAGTTTTTAATTTTTTACATGTAGGGTTGTTTGATGGGTTTTTTTAAAAGCGGTCGGTTCAGATCAGGTTGGGTTAAAAATTGACTAACCCGGACCCGACCAACCTTACCCATAACAATCCTATTTTTAAACCCGTTTAACCGGTAACCCATTACAACCCGCCCGTTTCACCAGAATAGGAAATGGGTAGTTCAGGTTCGGGCGGGTCACGGGTTGGTGATCAGCCCTACCAGAAAGGTGTCAAGAGTCTTTTAGCTGCTCTGGTGAGCTTTGTGAGTGAGCATATTGAGACACTTGAAGAAATTGCAGTGTAATGCTTCAAACAATGGAATCCAGGAAAAGAAAGTGGAGTCATTAGGAAAACTGAATTATGGGGGAGTGTTGGAAATAATTTAGTTTTTTAGTGTTAGTTGCTAGTTGTGTAACAACTTGTAAATGTTGAGTACTAGTCTATGTGAGACTTATATAAAAGGATGATTCAATAAAGTGAATAAAGTGTGTGATGTGATGCATTTTTTAAAATTTACCCTTCTTCTCTAATTCTATCTTTCTCTCATCTATCTCAATCTCTCTATACATTGAGTGTGTGCATTCTTACACTAACAAAAACATGGCAACCAGTTCCACAATGTTGTTAGAGGCTAGTCTTGTTTATTTGATGACATATTATATATATATGCAGACCATGACCCAAGTGAATTGCTGAACAACCTAACTGACAGGAGAGTTCAATATCTGCCACTAGGTGTAGCATGAAAAACCTCAGGATATATAAATAAATAAGCAATATAAAAACGGCTAAGATGGCACATGTTGCGAATTAATTTTACCATACCAATTTTCACTGGTGTTTTGTCAGCAGTCCAGGATGAAGATTTGGCTCCAAGGAAGTTCCCTCATCTCCTTCTAATTCATCTGTAATTTCAGTTAATCTTGATTGCTTGAGATTGAGAACACCAGAGTCGGCTGAAATGAAAGGCATCTCAACTTCACTTTCTGCTTCGCCTCTGAGCCACACTTCATCTTCCTTACACACCACACGGCTCCCGCAGTTCCTCAGTTTCAGCTTCCCACACTTGCAATTATTCGCACCATAAAATATCAACTGCACTTTGTTTCGTTTACCTGTTAAATAGCGTTTATAAATTCTATGATCACTTCCAAAAACTGTAATCAACAAGTGATGGCCTCTGAAATGTGTCCAGTGTCGTTTGCTGAAGCGTAAGGGGTAAACCATTTTTGTATGAGGATCTTTGAAAGACCATCCAATCGTAACCGGACTCCTGCAGTTATGCCTGTGAGGGTGTGGCTTTAAATTGCTTTCCAATGAAAGACATACAGCAATTCCTATCCAATCACTCGAACGACAATGATCAGGGATGTCTACTATTGTTGATACAATAAAAGCATACTCTTCATGATAATCTAAATATGTTAAACGTGGTTCCACCGTGAAATAATCTTGATTCTCAAACCATGGTGGAATTTTACTCCCAGGAATCATGAACCACAATTCACGTTTCAGGTTCCACCTGTAGCAATGAAAATACTTATGTAAATAATAATAATAATAATAATAGGGAGTGTAGATGTACGAAGTCTTACCCTGTAAGTGGAGAGTCTGTTTCCAATAATTAACAAAAATAATGTGTCAATGGAGCAAGAAGAGATGTGTATGTATGTTGACAAGTATATATGTATGTAATGTATACCTATTAGCCTCACAGATTTTCCATAATCTTTGTGGGTCGAAAAATATAGGTGCGAGTTGAGCGCAGTTGTTCAAAAGTAACTGACATAGACTGGGTGGAAGCTCAGGCAATGTCTGAAGCCTTTGGCAATTGTATAAACCAAGACGATGTAGCCGTGAAAGATTACCTATGCTTGCTGTAAAGTTGACAAAATTGTTCCCAGGAAGATATAATTCTTCAAGTGATGATAAATGTCCAATACTATCAAGAATTGATCCATCACTGAGATTACAATAGCCCATATCTAATTTCTTCAACTCCGGGAAACCTGAGAGAGTAGGAGGCAACTTCAAGTCCATGCTAAGTGGATGCTTTACAAAATCGCACACTTTCTCAGTAAGGAGAGATAAGCTCCATGAGTTGGTAATCAACCAATCACCTCCTTTGAATAATGATATTTTCAAAGCTTTTAAACCACTCACAGATGAAGGCACTTCAACATCTTCCACAACATTATTTCCATTTAAATTGTTTAGCATGCTAAACAATTTTGAGCACCCATTGATATTAAGATTGCTAAAGGATTTCAAGTTATGGATACTCTGTGGAAGACAAACAAGACTTTTGCAATCTCTTAAGTTAAGCGTCGAGAGACATTCCATGCACTTCCCAAACTCAGGAAGCTTTTTAATTTGTGAGCAGCCAGAAAGAATGAACTCCTCCAATGCATTCATCTCTAGTTTTTTTGGAAGGGTTTTAAGATTTATGCAACCTTCCAAGTTCAGTATAGCAAGATTCTTGTGCTGTGCAACAGATTGGTGAACCTCAACAAGGTTTTTACAACCTTTCAAAACTAAATTCTCAAGACATGGAACCCCAGAAATATTTGGGGTTTGAATTAGATGTCTGGAATCACTGAGATCCACTGATTTTAGCTTTCTGAAATACTGATCAAAACAAAACAAAAAAAATTGGTTAGCTTTTTGAAGAATTTATGTAATTATGGAAAAGCAATTAGAGTATTCTTACTTGAGTTCCATTCCAAAGTCGTTTAAGTTTGCTGCAATGCATTTTCAAGTGAACAAGTTCATCAAGTGGCAAGCCAAGTGGTAGATCTTGCAGAGGACAACCCTTCCATTCAAGGATTTTTAATGAACTAGAGAGACATTTGAGGCCAAGGGGAAGATGCAAATCAAACAAAATGATGAGTACTTTAAGATTACACATCTTTGAGAAGGCTTCAGGGTCCCAATCTACTTCAAATGGGTCACTTGACTTCAGAATTATTCCTTGAATGAACTCAGTTCCCTATTAAACAGTGTTTGTGAGGTTAGTTAATAATTAACATAAGAAGTAATGATAAGGAATAAGGCACAAAATTAAAGGAAAATGTGCCAACATTATTTATTATGAAAATCATAGCCAAACCTTATTTTTTCTCAATACTCCATTAATATCTTCTAAAGAGCACAACCTACTGCGTCTGCTTGCATCATTGGGAGATTCTTGAAATACCACACTTCTTCCCATTTCTTGAAGCAAATCATGCATTTCCAAAATTCCTCCATGACAAGTTACCAGTGATTTTTCAATTAGAAGACTTATTCCAATTGTTGGATGAAGGCTACAGTCTTTCAATATTTGTATCACTTCAACTTTCAACTGTCCGGTAAAGAAGAAGGCAATATCTAAAAACAAAGTCTTTTCTACATCTTCCAATCCATAGTAACTTATTCTTAGTGTGTGCAAAATCTCTTTTGGTGGAACTTGTTTAATCTTTGCCAAAGCATCTTCCCACTCACAGAGACGTCTCCCACAAACATAAGAACCCAATACTTCAAGTGCCAAAGGAAGACCTCCAGCATATTGGACCATACTTTTAGTTAACTCTAAATAACCTTTTGGAGGTTCATCTCTTTTGAAGGCTTTCTGACTGAAGAGTTTAAAGGAATAACTTTCATTCAAGATTTTCATCTCATACTTCTCACATACACCATGTGATGCTAGCAAGTGCATATCTCTGGTTGTTACTATTACTCTGCTGCCTGGACCAAACCACTCTTGATTTTTAGCCAAATTCTCTAGTTGGTTTAAACTACTAATGTCATCAAGGACAAGAAGAACTCTTTTGTTGCACAAAAGGTTTCTGATTTTCTTCTTACCATCATAGAGATCATCAATTTCTAAGTTGCTTATCTTTAGGGGGGAGAGAATTTTACTTTGTAAGTAAACCAACCCATCTGGTGTTTTAGAAACCTCTCTAACATTAGAAAGAAAGCAGGAAATTTCAAATTGGCTACAGATTCTTTCATAGATTACTCTAGCCAGAGTTGTTTTTCCTATTCCAGCCATACCCCATATTCCTACAAAGCGAACATACTGTGATCCTATACTTAAAAGTGAATTCATTTTTTTTACCCTTGAATCAATTCCAACCACTCCGTCATTGTAGGATGGCAATTTTGGAAGCAGCTTTATCCATACCTTTTCCACAACATCTTCAATGAGTTCTGCTTCATGCCTATATATTTTTACAAGTGGAAGAAAATAACTCTTAACATAAATCAAATATAATTTAAAATCAAATTTAAGAAATAAATCATATACGATTTAAATCGCAAGTTTAATGCATTGTGTTTATTGAGGAAAGTAGTATAGTATAGTATATTTTTGGGTTTTGCTAACCAGTGTCTTTAGAACAAGGATATTGGTTAATTAAGAAATCAAGAAAAGCTAAGATAATTCTATTGAAAAAATAAAAAAGTCCACTTTTCTATACATTAACTTCAACATTTCCCCATAAAAACTTATTTTTTTTAATTTCTTAACAAGCTGTTTACTAGTACCGTTTCTCTATATTTTTTGGGATCTTCCATGGATTGCTCATACATGTTTATCCAATAATATAATATCTAAGAATTTCTCCATGTTTACCTAACATTCTCTTTACTTCCATTTTTATTTATTAACTTTCACATTTTAAAAAGGAAAAGTGGGATGACAATTACTTATGCAATGAAATTAGTACAAGTAAAACTTACATGCTGTTGGACTCCCAACCAGAAATACCAGCAACTTCTTTTAAGGAATCTCACCATTTTTGCACCTTCTCTTTATCTTCTTCAAATCTTATTGCATGTTTATCGAAAGCCTCAGCAAAACTATTTCTCTGGTGTCGAACGTCAGAAGGACTGACACCATAAAAGACTGGAAAAACTTCTTTTTTTGATTCAAGAATATTTTGGAGCTCATCCAAACACCACGTGGAAGAAGCATAGTTGTCCGAGAGAACAACAATGGCAGCAAGGGACTGGTCGATTGATTTAAGGAGCTCTTGTGAAATGACATCTCCTTTGTGAAGCTGTTTATCATCTCGAAAAGTTATGATTCCCTTTCTCTGCAAAGCAGCATATAAGTGGTCGGTGAAATGTAAGCGTGTGTCGTATCCTCTAAAACTCAAGAAAATATGGTATTTCCATTGTGAAGAGGATGTATTTGAGGATGATTCTCCAAGTAACATTATCAAGATTTTAAATTATAATTACGATCGTGTTTGCAGACAATTGCAAAAAATTACAGCCGATACAGTTTCATATACTACCAAATCTACAATGTCTTTACCTTGCGGTTACAAATCTCAATTTAAGACCCTGAACATAATTGATGGGTGTATAATCAAAGTGAGAGTTCAGGTCACGGGTTTTAGCCTAAAGAAGATGATTCTTTAATTGCTGGATAAATTATGTAGGCGTTGTCAAGCTTTGGTTGAAGGCGTTCTTCAAAATATAGGCATATTATTATGAAAGAATAACGCGCTTCCTAATAGTAAGTAGTTGACAGAAACGTTAACCTACTGATCAGATCGTTGGTCAAAGGTTTACGGCTGATATTCAATTTGATTATTATTATTATTATTAGAGTGAAGGACCCAAATTAGTTGGTGGAAAATTTTGGAAAACCCGCTTTTAATCTTCGAAAAATATAAATTAACAATTTAATTATTCAAATTTACAAACGCGGGATACAATAGTCCCTAGATTTAGTTCCGAGGTTCACTTACTTCTTTACGTGTTCCATTAACCATCATATTATGGCCGTTAGTGGTCTTGTGTGACCTATGACGAATTTTCGCAATGAAAAATTAATGAAAGTGAAAAAAAGTGAATAGTTTTCAGGTATTTAAGTTTTAAAATTGTGTACGTTTTTCACTTTTCATTCGTTTTTCACAAAGAAAATTTATCATAGGTCACGCAGGACCACTAACGAGTCAGATGAGATGGTTAATGGGACACGTAGGCAACGAAACAGACGTTTGAACTAGATAGAGGACAAAAGTGTCCCGCGTTTGTAAATTTGAGGGACTAAATGATTAATTTATTTTTTTAGGGTCTGAAAGTGGGTTCCCGAAATTTTTCAGGGACCAATTTGGGTTTTCACTCTTATTATTATTATTATTTATTTTTTTCATTTTGGTCGATCAATTTAATGTCGATATTTCTCTATGATTTGAACGGCATGCTCATTATCATGAATAATTTTAGGAGCAATTGCTATTCCTTATGCAAATACATCATCAACAACAACATTATTTCCTCCCCTCATATTTTCAAATTTTAATGAGATCTCATAACTTATCGGTACCATAACCACTTCTGGGGTTATTTTCGTAGAAATATGAAGTTGTTGATCTATATTACTTGTGACCTCAATTTCCCTATTCCACCGAAGAATATATTTAATTTGCACCAATAGGTGTAACGCTTTATGGCGGCATATTTCGACTCATCGGTTGCCATACCCACAAATTGGGTTGCAGGGACAATTAATCGTGCAATAATATTTGCAGCGAACACATGTATACATGTGTATTTTCAATGATATGTCTATAATAGTTGAACTTGGATGACCAAGATAATAAAGTACAAAAGTTTTAGGATAAGCACTTCCGATGCATATAATTTGACTCAACCATTCTTACTTTTGTAAAATATATTCCTAATGAAAAGCATGAACTTTTGGTGTGAAAATTATACATGTAACATATCTATTCTACATCTCCCTCATTTATGGTTTCAATATGATACTCTTTGCAACATTTATCTTTGAAACTTAGTAGATTTCTTCGAGACCTACTAGAATACAAATCAAAATATAATTTAATTTGTTCCATTTGAGAGCATGATAGAGGCTATTTCAAAGCCTTCAATTATATTTGCAAACTTCTGATTGCAATTTAATAATAAATACATGTGTGACCATTTGGCTTCGGGCCACAAAATATATAAATACACATGATTTATAATATAATCCATAAAATTCAACTATATTTTAGCTAGTAAATAGTTTTATAAGCAATCTACATTAAGAATGTACAACACATAAAAACTCATTACATTGAAAAAATCTTTTGATCCTTCAATTGTATACTTATGAATCACCAACATTGACTCACAATAACCTAACAGACCATATGTAAATAGCAAAGTTATTTAGGCTAGTAAACTTCTAATTTACAATAGTATAGTAAACTTTTGATGCACATGTGCACTGTGATTTTCCATCAACAATCGCTCTTGTGCTCAATCACAATAATGCATAAACTTTAATTCAAAATATTCTTGAAATTTTTACTACTTCATGAGCATATTTGAGATACATAAAAATATATTATTTTTCTCTTATTTTCCTTTGTCTCAAAATATACTACAAACAAATAGATCTTTTAGATTTAAGGTTTAATTACTTTGTTAGTCCCTGAACTATTTGGGAATTTTCAAATAGGTTCTGAAACTTTAAAAGTTTATAACCGAGTCTTTAAACTCTCCTGATGGTTAGGATTGTTGGATTATTTCCATCATATTAATTTTTATCTCAAAACTCTCTTCCGGATCTTACCCTGTAAAACTAACTAACAAACAAATATTATTAAATTATATAAATAATTTCATATTCTTTTTCGTAATTATTATGTAAATAGATTTAAGATTTAATTACTTAATTTGTTACTCCCTGAATTATTTGGGAATTTTCAAATAGATTCCTAAACTTTTAAAGTTTATAATTGAGTCCTTAAACTCTCATGGCTAGGATTGTTGGATTATTTCCATCATATTAATTTTTATCTCAAAACTCTCTTCCCGATCTTACCCTGTAAAACTAACAAACAAATATTATTGAATTATCAAATAACTTCATATTCTTTTTCGTAATTATTATGTAAATAGATTTAAGGTTTAATTACTTTGTTAGTCCCTGAACAATTTGGGAATTTTCAAATAGGTTTCTAAACTTTAAAAGTTTATAATTGAGTTCTTAAACTCTCCCGATGGTTAGGATTGTTGGATTATTTCCATCATATTAATTTTTATCTCAAAACTCTCTTCCCGATCTTACCCTGTAAAACTAATTAACAAACAAATATTATTGAATTATATAAATAACGTCATATCTTTTTCATAATTATTATGTAAACGGAATTTTTTTTTTTGTACCATCTAAATGAAGGATGAGGATCTATTGTCTCATTTTGGTGTATCACGACATGTCTCAACCAATAATATCTTCACATGTAAGTTAAAATTTTATTTAATATTGAAAAAATAGAATACATAACAAGATATTATTGGTTGGGACATGATATGGTATATCAAGATGAGATAAAAGATCCTCATCCCTAAATAAAATAAATTATCTTAGAATTGTTTTTCACAAACATTCCTAAACAAAAACCAATTATAATTATAATCCATTATCATAATAATCAATTATATCTATAATCAATTATTGATATAATATATTTTTCACAGATGTCGGAGACACATAAATAGCGATCTTAGAAGAACTTTATCCAGGTTGCAAGGCACATAAAGAGCGATCTTGAGCAGTTATATAATTGTATATAGTATTACTATTATTTACTATCCACTAGCTAGTAATGCATTAAGCTCTTGAGTAGAAGTGAGAATCGTTATTAGGATCATAATTGTAAACTATATCAGTATTCAAGATTTTAAATTGTGGTAACAGTCACATAACTTTAGTCGTTACGAATAATTTTAAAACCCTATCTGTATGCACAAAAATTCTGAGTGTTTCTCTTTATGAATGCTCATGATTATGGTTTCAAACTGCAGTTACGATCATGGTCGCGATCGATTTTGGATACATAGATTGTGGATAATTAAATTGCAGTTACTTTATAGTTATGGAGATTTCCAAAACCGCAATATTGCATCTACAGTTGCAATAGCAGACGGTAATTGAAAGCCATGCTCGGGAGGCATCCCCTTCCTTTTGCTAATGCTATTGTTGTTGTTACTGTTGTTATCGTGATCATGGTTAGAAGCTATGCAACTATTAGCATATTCTTGTTCACAAGAATTATCAAAGGATTTCATAAAGTGCGGCTTAAGCTTCTTCAAATCTGCTAACTGAAGAGGCTTCAATAGAAACTCCTCTGCCCCTTCTTCCAAGCACCTGCCAATAATTTTTATGTTACAAACAATATATGCTCCATAATGACCCAATGCTGCACTTTTTTTTATCTTGTTACTTGTTTCTTATGTCACAAAAGTGATGACAATGCGTTTCAGTTATGCAATTGTCAAGGTTAATTAAAAGAAACGAGAAGATTATAGTAAAATTTAAAGATTAACTCTTTTTAATTAATGAAGATGTTGCCTTAGGAAATGTTTAGGTGATAAAGAAAATGAAAAATTAACGAAAATACAACTCACATGCTGATTCTGGAAGGTACATTTTCTGATGACATAATCACGACAGGTACATCTCTCCAAGACGATCCCTGCAGCTGTAACAAATGTCAACAGAAGAAAATAAAGGAAGACAAAAAGAATAAACAGTTAAAGAAAAGGAAAGAAAAAAGTAAACTGTGATCCTGAAATCTGGATCTTTTCCTTTTTCTTTCTCTTTCTTTTAGGTATATAGATTCAAGCAAAGAAACCAGGGAAGTATAAGGAATGTGAGAATGAGAACTGTGTTTTGACCTTGATCCGTTTAAGTAAATCATAGCCACTCATCCCTGGCATGCTGTAGTCTGTCATGATCAAGTTCACTTTGATTCCCTGTAATTCAAAAGATTCAATAGTATATGTTCCTAATTAGGACTTTTTAAGATTATGTAGCTCTACTAAAACTAGATAGTATTAGAACTTATAAGGGAGAAAATTGACCACATAGGCATATAGCTAAAAAGAGTTTAAAAGAAAAGAGTAGATTAGATACTCTTGTGAATCAAACTAATTTTGGATTATATATGAATGGTCAAGATTAGAACATAAGTCAAGTAACTTTTTTAAGTCATCACATGATTACTAACTATCTTTTGATCTTGACCATTCACATATGATTTAATGATTCATATTTGCTCTTCTCACTCTCGTATAAAACTATTTCTCTCACTAAATACATATATATATATATATATATATATATATATGTACTCTCAAATAATAAAAAAAGAGGAGTCACTACTAGAAATTCATGAATTACTCAGACTTTCCTGCGGATTTTTTCTACATGAATTTCCTACGAATTTTTCTACAATCTTTAAAAAAATAAGGTTTTTTCTTGCAGTTTCAAATTTGTAGGAAAATTTTACATTTCCTACAAATTTAAATTTTTCCCAAGAAAATTTGTAGGAAATTTTCTGCGGATTTTAAAATTTGCAGGAAAAAATACCCACGAAGGTATTACCTAAGGACAAAAATTCATAGAAAAAACTGTAGGAAACTTATTTCCTACCAATTGAGTAATTCTGACATAATTCTGTGATTTAAGAAGGAAAAAGAAACTAAATGGAGGAAATGGTGCAGCTACAACTAATAGCACAGCTCAAGTGCAGTAAATAATAAGAAGCATTCTCGTCTGTGTGTACACCAAAACACCGACAGAGAGAAGAGAAGGAGGAGAAAGAAAACTAATTATATAGTACTATTACGTACATCTTGTAATTGTAATGACTCTGAAGAAGTTGAGGAAGCATTATCAAAGTCATCAAGCAGGCCAAGATATTCCAGAGCCTTATCTCCAGATTCCACGAAGGTAACTGCTTAATAAGTCAGACACAGTGCCAGAAAAAATTCATAAATTGAATTAATTAGACACCAAATGTTCTAACTTCTAAGGCCAAATCCAAAACATAAAACCATGGAAGAAGAAATGAATACTATATTAGGATATATAGCTATCTACCTTTGCATGTAAAATCTCTGAGGAGCCTCTCCAAAAGCTTCCTGTCGATGACACTATCATCTACTACCAACACATGAAAATGTTGTTGCTGTTGTTGTTGTAGCTTTGGTGCATCCACAAGCTCCATAGTGTTCAGCACCAGATATATACACACAATCTCTTTAACCTCTATTAATTTGTACTTGTCTTACACAAAACTTGTTAATATATATATATCACACCATCTCATAAACTGGCAGAGAGAGAGAGAGAGAGAGAGGTCAAAAAGAGAGAGAAAGGTGGTGAATGAGAATGAGTGGTGGCATGTGTAATTGTCCATAGCTTTATCTACAAGTGAGTGCATGAGGGAAAAACTGTATGTACAGGCACAGCAGCAACCAGCAGGTTCGTATGTGATTCATTTCATGCTGATCAGATCATGACCCTAGATTCTGATCTACCTCGTTGGTACAACCACCACACACATCTTTCTCTCTCTTTCCACTTTCAAATGGATTTTATTTGATTGCTAAGGAAAATTAATCCCAGATCTTTGTTCCCATTCGGTCGTCATCATGATGGAAAAAGGGTTGATTTTGGGTGTGGACATATAGGATTGGGTTTTACTTTATATATATATATATATATATATATATATATGTGTGTGTGTGTGTGTGTGTGTGTGTGTGTGTGTGTGTTTGTGTATCATAATAGACTTTGAAAATTGAAGTAGGCTTCTTTCTTAACTTATTAAACTGCTTTTACTTTAACCTTAATTTCCTCAACTATATTTTAGTTTAGAGTTTTGTTATTCATTGTACTTTTTTCAACACACTATTCCATGAAGGTATTATATTCGGATTATATGACTAATATTTTTCATTAATTTATTGTATTTGTGTTCAATTTGACCTCATTTTAATATTATTATGAATGTTTACTTTCACTTTGATTTTTTTATTTTAAAGTCAATATATCGTGTTATTTGCACACATTTTTTTCTTAGACTATTTTTACACTACTTATATATGTTTAGGTAATTAAAAAAAAATTAGCAGACATTTTATCTTAATTTTTTTAAAGAGGAATTATCAACTTACATAGTGTAAAATTTAACACTCTTACATCAGTCGATAATTTTTTATATTATAACTATAACTATTTAAATCATTATCATATATGCATTAAATCTTAAACGCGTGCATGAGCTAAGAAGACTTCGCTCCAACTAACATATACGCTAGCAGGGGTGGTCTTGAGGGTGTGTCGGATGTGCGACCGCACAGGACTCCATTTTTTAGGGGGCATCAAATTTTTTTTTTTTTACTTAGTGTGTGTATATATATATATATTAAAAATAAAAAATTATATAATTAACAGACATTTAATTGTTTTCCTAATTCATGCATAGCTTATAGAATATTAACTATTCTCGTTACTGTTACATCTGCTGAGAGGAGTTTTTCAAAATTGAAATTGCTAAAATCTTATTTGCGATCTATAATATCGCAAACTAGATTAAATAGTCTTGCCTTGATTTCTATTGAAAATGATTGTTTACAAAATCTTGATTATGATCAGATTATTAATGATTTTGTAGCAAAAAATGCAAGGAGGATGATATTCAAAGATTAGGAAGGCATCACTTTCTTTCTTTAGCCCTTGTGATTCATGTGCTATCGGTGAATGATGTTGATGTAGGATGCTACTCAGATTGTTACGTGTTCGGATTAATAGAGACATGTATAACTCTACTTTTGCAATAATTCTATTATAGTTTTGGTTTGGTTTGAGCTTTTCAATGTTGATGTAATCTTTAACTTTTCTTCTATGATATTTTATTTCACTTGAGGTTATACTAAAATAATTAATGACTAATTTTTTGCACCTCTTTTATTTTGAAAGCTATATGCATTTGATAATCAATATATATGACTTATAAAAAATAAGGTATCAATTTCATAGTTCACACAGGGCACCCAAAATTTCAGGGACGACCCTCTATCGTAGCCTCAGCCTACATTAGCCTAGTATTTAGCTAAAGAATATTGGAGGTGACCCCTTTTTCAATATGATGGCTTTCTTGTCACTATGATGTAAAAATGAAGAAATTATTGATGTTATATACGTATGTATGTATGATCGCATGGTCGAGCCTTATAGCTTGCTAGGGAAAACTCAAATTCTGATAGCTAGGCATAAGAAAAAACTCTATATTGTAAAAATACAGAAGCAAATTTGATTGTTATATATATATATATATATATATATATAGAGAGAGAGAGAGAGAGAGAGAGAGAGAGAGAGAGAGAGAGAGTTCGATCCAGTCAATTATGAAATGTACGTGGGTGATTATTTTTAAGAACAATCAGAGTTTTTCTTTAAGTTACAGAAGATCACTCTTTATAAACAATTTAAAAAACCAGAATTGTGTATGTGATATGCACATAATGTTTAAAGAGAAAAGGTTATAACAAAATTCTTATTATCTTTCTTTCTTGATATTTGACTATTTGCTTGACCATTGTAGAGAAATTGTCGGCGTACTAAAACGTTTTTGAGTATTCTCTTCTTTTTTTTCTCTTCAGATTAGGTCTATTTCATATCCGATGTATGTGTCATATATATGCGTAGTTATATGGAACAGTAACAAAATGTTTGATTTAAGAATCTTAAAAATTTGTCAGGTTGATAATATTGCTTTAAACGGACATTCAAAAAAAAGTAAATTGCACATAATCCTAAATTAAATGAATATTCTTATAATTTAGCTGTTTTTAATACACATCGAAAGCATACAAATTTGTGTTTAAAACATTCAGCAAACTACTTAGATCACTGCTTATTGGTAAACTCTTCCAACCAGATAGTCATTCAATTTATTTGGTTCTGATTTTGCTTATTATTGTGATAATTTATCTAAATGGAGTGTTAGCAACACACTCTCTTTCCAACACACACTCTCCTATTGGTTGAAATTCATGTTGATCCCATTAATTTATGTGAGTCCCACTTGATTTTTGTAGGACCCACATGAATTTCAACTAATTGAAAAAAAATGTGTCGAAAAGAAAATATTAGAAAGTGTATTACTCACATTTCTCTTCATCTAATCTGATTTTATTTTGTTAGTTTGCACCCAAAATTACGAAAACATCAATAACATGATATTGAAAAAAGATCCCACGGATATCACAAAAAGAACTGTGCTTACCCGAAATTGCACGCAATGTTGACATTGCTTGATTAAGACCTAACGTTTTTGCAGTCAATGTGCGATAACAACTACAAAGACTTATCTGCACCCAAAGCAAGAGGGCCTCCTTCCTTTTAATTGTTCAGTTTGGGCATACATGTCAGGTCACACAACTCAACAAAGACGATTAGGATTTTCAGAACCGAAAAGAAGATCGAGAAACAATAACACAAATAATAAAGAATTTGATTTCTCTAAAATGAAAGAAGCTCTAAAGTAAGAAAATAAGGGACTATCTACCATTGATTTGATTAATTACATAAAGATTTTAATCCACTAAATGATTTAAGGATGGATAATTTATTACTTTATCACTTTAGACATTCACTTATTCTAAAGGAGTCAAATTCAATGATAAGGATTTGGCAAATAGGAGAAAGGGGCCACTATTGTCACACAATGCACGTTTTATGTCAACAGTTTGTTCCACTGGTTAAAAGAATGAGTTTACGTGAGAGAAAAAAAAAACACGGAGTCGGCAAGCTTTCAAAATTGTCCTCTAATGATATATTGGTGCATTATTAAAAAGAGTTAAACTTGATTGCAATAGTCAATTTTACAAAAATTGTTATGAATATACATTATCGATAAAATAATAAATATTTTTTAGTAATGATCAAATTTATATAGTAAGAAGGATATATATGTGCATTAATTAGTGTAAATTCTATCTTTCTTACCGATGTATGTTGGTCCAAGTGAAAAAGAATTGAGTCTCTTAAGCATGTAGTACTTGATTCGATCTCTGGATTCATACTTATATATATATATATATATATATATATATATATATATTAATTTGGGAAGGATTCCCGCTTAGGCATTTGACAGTATCTCAAGAAATTAGTCTCTCATTTATCAGGTGAGAGGATACTCCGAAATCGATCTTTCCTTACCAACAAGACCCAACACATTAGGTAGATAGCTGAGTTCCTTAAGCATGCTGTAAGTGATTAGTCTACGTCTCAAAAGAGATTAGTCTTCGAATATCGATTGAGGAATAACCTTGTGCATACCAAAAATAAATTTATATCTTTCCTTAAATTTTACTTCGTAGTTAGTTTACTTAAAGATAGAATTTAATTGATATATATTATTAGTGTAAAAATTTTTATACTGTCAGTCAATAATAAATTGTCACATATGCTAAAAATGTTAGCCTCTTATCCTAACTATCTTAAAAGCCACCCGTATCATGATTTCTGATTAGTTGACAATATAAAAAATTTTACACTGATACTGTATAACAAATAAACTCTTACAGATAGTCCTTTAAGGTCTAAGGACTAGTTGAGTGGTTCCTTGCATGTCACTATTATGCTTAAATATAATCTAGAAGTAACTTATTTTTCGGGATAAATATGTTTTTAATCCATAGAAAATAAACGAATTTTGGTTTTGGTCCCTCTTAAAAAAAATTCTTATGTTTTTAGCCATCATATATTAACATAACACTACTGAAGTCATTGTGTATCACTTGGGATGACCATATGACATTTTGTGAGACATATAAGTAGTTAATAGATATCACATGATAATAGAAACCAAAAATAGTGGTTTTAGATTTAGAGGGACAAAAACCAAAGAAAATATTTACATGGACCAAAACCAAAATTCGTTCATTTTACGGGGATTAAAAACATATTTAACCCCTTATTTTTACTATAATTTTTTTAAAAAATGCGTATTAATGAATAAAAAAATATATTGTTAAATATTTAAAGTTCATAAATTCATATAATAAATAGTAAAGTGGACAGCAAATAAATAATAAAGGCTGATGGCTAGTCCCATAATGGGGACCCCATCGAGCAAATATTTGAAATCTTATGTGGGTCCAAGCAAATATAATCTTTGTGGGGTTCCCTTCCCCCTTCTGATCTAGAATGAATAGATCTTCTCTGAATTGCGAATCTGTTCCCATCGAGAAGTTTATCTCCTTTTGGGGTCGCTTCTTAAGTTTGTTCAAAATCCTTTTCTTTCAAAATTGAGTGCGGGACCCAATTGTTGTCTGCCCGTGTTTTTTTTCTATTTATAGTTCTCTATACCTAATAATAACAGAACTAATAAAGGAATCTATGCTACAATTTTCTTTTCCATAATAGATTACTTAAGATAAATTATTAAGTTGATTAAAAAAACAGATAAATTAGTAAGTATTTTATGAATTATTTGTTATTTTCAAATACATTTTATAAATCAATTATCCAATGTATAGATGACAAATGACACTAAGGACCATACTCATAGAATCTATATTAATATATTATAGACAAAATAGGTTGATTGGTCTTATATGTTTATTTAATTTTTCATATCTGTCCCATAATTTTTTTAATTCAAATTGATCCCACACGTTATGTTTCGTTTTCACGTGAGTCCTTTATGTCAATTTCAAAGCTAATATCATGTCACGTCAGCTCAAAACTAACGGCGTTAGGTTGAAATTGACGGAAAGGACTAACGTGAAAACGGAATATAACGTGTATGACCAATTTGGAAAAAAAACTGATGGGACCGATGTGAAAAATTAAATAAACGTACAGGATCAATCAACTCATTTTGTCTATATTATAAAAAAAGAGTTGTATGCTTGATTTACCATATAAAAATTGACTTTATCATTTGAAGTTATGTTTTGACATTTTCTACATGGTCTCTTATCCTTTTAATGATTTTGTTGTTCCCAATATTTTTTTTTTTGAATTTTCTTCTTCCTTCAATGACATTTTTTCATATATTTATTTTACTCCAAATGCTTAATAAATTTAAATTTTTTGATTATTTACTAAATTAAGATTATATTTTTCAAAAAATAGAATAAATTTATTATTTATTACTTAAACTTTTCCCCATATATATTTTTAATTTTTTCTTCTCCAATGACATTCTTTCTCAAATTTATTTTATTTCAAATACTTACTAAATTAAATTTTTTTGATTAATTATACACTAAATTAAGGTTATATTTTCCAAAAAGTAGAGTAGATTTTATTATTTATTATTTAAAAATATTAGTAGTTATATATATATATATAATATTATGTTATTTTCTTTCTTTATTACCCTTTGCATAGCAAGGAAAGATATGCTAGTATTATATAAATTCCCTAGACGTGGTTTGCACCTGTTAGATCATGTCACCACCATTTTCACCATTTACTTATTATTAAGGGATGAGGCCATTGCTGGTAGGATCAGGATTGTCTGCAGTTAAAAAATGACTGTAGAAACCTTTGATCATGATCCTATGATCATGAAGAGGGATCTAATATTTTTATAAAATTATTTTTGCATACACACATTTTTTTGTAAGGTTACAAGCTACTAATACAAAGTATGAATAGACAATTGTAAGTATTAATAGCAACACCCATCAATAAGAACATGTTTGGAAATAATTAAATCTTAAAATGTTTTATGAAATCGATATGTTTGGATAAAAATGATTAAAGTGATAAAAAAAAATTAAAATGATAAAAAAAAACTTTTTTTTTTCATAAGATGATTTTTTTCCCTTAAAAAGCTCAACAA
Organism: Ammopiptanthus mongolicus; assembly: GCA_039655645.1. Lineage (NCBI taxonomy): Eukaryota > Viridiplantae > Streptophyta > Magnoliopsida > Fabales > Fabaceae > Ammopiptanthus > Ammopiptanthus mongolicus. The sequence continues at coordinate 15,923,294 of CM077348.1, read as the reverse complement.
TAATTTTCATTATTTAAAAATTAATTTGACCTACCTTCTACCTTTCAACTATTAATTTAATCATTAACTTATTTATTTGGTTCTTTCTTTCCCCACTTGTTTCTTTCCCTCTTATTTATTTTTGTTGTGGTAACTTCCTTTTCCTTTTAGCTTGGATATCCATGGTAAAAGAAAATGATTTTTTTTTATAAAACTAGATTAGAAATATTTATATATATAGCATGCTTAAGTGAGTTTTCTAACCAATAGTCGGATACTAATACCTTTGAAGACGTAGAGATCACTGAAATGAGTTTTATCTCTCCTAACAAAATATTTTTTATACACATAATATGAATCGAACCTCTGATAAAATGGAACAGTATTGTAAATTTAGCTCATTGAAGAATAATTGTTTAATATATATTTTTGGTGAGTAGCTTGACATATATTTTGTTCACGTTAATTAGTGTATGCACTTCAAGCAATTCGATATTTATCAAATCAAATCGTTATTCAAGCGATCGTTGTGTTTTACTGTTATTGACTCCATTAGGCATATCTCATGATTTCTCCACTCTTTAAGTTGCAAATCTTGATGAGGCAAATCTACCAATCTAGACCAATGTCGCAATACATGGAAATGTAGGATCTATCGACAAATAATTGCATGTTGTTTGTTGGAGCGCCACCCTAAGATTATGTCTACTCACGTATTTTGCTCCTGGAAAGTGAGTTCGTCCCTAAGACTAGAAAATAAGGTATATTCATCATTGGTTTGATAAAGTGTCTAAAAATTTCAACCCACTAAATGATTTAAGGTAAATACACACTTAATTTCTTACTTTAGAGATAAACTCATTTTAGAAGAGTTAAATCCTTTACTTATAGTCCAAGATTTCAGTCTTAACTAATGATCAAGCCTTATTAAATTAGTTTCTAAAAGATATAACATATTGGTTATATTAGTAAGTTCTTGAAAATATTTATACATTCAAATTAGGCTCTAATCTTTTTCTTCCATTACCAAAAAAAAAATCACGCTCTAATGCTAATTAATGTGTTGACATTTATGGACTAACTTAAATGACAGAATCCACGGTTAAAAACCTTACAAGTAATTTTCTTCATTCAAGATATGATTGATATTGTATGTTTTATAGATTAATTTAACCATTTACTCAATTAAGTTTACTATGGACTTAATATTGATAATAATTATGTAGGTAAGGGATACAAACCACCATTACTCAAAGTTGTTGTTAGTACTAAAAAATTGTTGACCTCAAGTGAGCCGAGAGTTAAATATATGGCTGATGAAGTATTGAGTAATGGTTAACTGAGACAGTATAGCTGCAAAGAGTACTTTAACTGAGGAAATCTACTAATTTTGCTAAATTTGGGAAATGACATAAGGGATTTGCCGAATCAAGATTCTAACCAATTTTGGTTTTAATTGAGGTATTGTTAGCCAAATGTAACTGCTAAGACGATTTAGGCTTGGAGGTTATTATTGAGCTTCATTGAGCTTGGACAAATATCCAGTATTTGGGGCATTAGTTTTTATCTCTGTGTAGGAAGAGAGTTGGAAAGAAGCTGACTAAGTCAAAAATGTTTTATTCACTTAATCACTTCCCTAGATTTGTGGGATGCAAGTGGCAAGTTATTTTAGAGAGAGAAGTTGTGGATATATAAAAGATGACAGAAGCATATGCAAGTCATGGTCATGGAGTATAGTTGAAGACCCACTTCCTTAAATTTAGGAAAGTGCAAAACATGGTAAGCTAATGAAGTTTTAATCAATTAGTTGTATTAAGTAGTTTTTGTTTATAACTTAGCTGATTGAGAAGTTGTCTATATTATAGTTGTTAGCCATTACCTTGCATGATGTAAAACGTGAGGTTAGTGGGTAGGAAAATGGCACACAGTTATAATGTAAGTTAACTAGGATAGTTTACATTTATCTTTATCTTTTCTTTATTTAATCGCCTATATTTTACTTTCATGCAAATTTAGGACTATAGTTTACCCTTTCAAGCTCACTGCCAAAAAAGATCAGGTAACCGAGTTTCTGACCGATTTGGGTGGTGGCAAATATTTTTGTCAAATCAGTGGGAAAATCGATCGGAAAAATTGAATATTGAACAGCCAAATTAATATCTGATTTTCCGACCGATAACGGTCATAATTTTCCAACCAAAATACAGAATCGGTGGGAAACAGAAACAACGTGTCATTTTTCCAACCGAATTATGTGATCGGTTGGAAACAGAAACGTGTCATTTTTCAGACCAAAATTAAAGATCGGTCTGAAATATTATTTCACTAACATCCCGCGAACCACTCCTTCTCTTTCACTCTGAACCCTCATCACTCTCTCTTCCCTCCCTTTCCATCGACGGGGAACCACCGGACGACCCCACACCACCCACCGGACGCTCGCGTCGCCACCACAGGTAAGCCCTCTTCCTCTTCCCTTCTTTCTTTCCTCTTCCCTATTCCCTCTTCCCTAACCGTCTTCCCTACCACCGCAGGAACACACCTCACCGGAGGAGCGCACCACCGCGAGCTCTCTGCCAACACCATGAGCTCACTGCATCCCTCTCTGCCACCATATTTTCTGGTAAACCATTCCCTCTTCCCTAAGATTGGCATTATTCCCAATGATGTTAACAGTGTCAAATTGATAAACAACACATTCTGGTGCTTGTTGTACATTATGCTATCCCTCTCCCTTAAGTATAATCAGTGTGATATAGGAACCTAGCATAAGAAATAAGCATTATAATAAGTTGGTCCTTCCATTTTAGGAAGAATGGTAATCTACCTTTTCCTTTATGGGCTCTCCACCAGGCCTAAAGAAATGTTGTGTTTGTGAATCTCATTCTTGTTGCTGTTAAGTGTAAGAAGGTGAAGTATGCAAATATATATCTATGTGTAAGGTCATATATATATATATATATATATATATATATATAATGTTTGTATGAAAGTTTAGTTGGTACTATTATTAGTTATACCAATACTGATCACAATCAAAACAAAGATGATTTCCCACATTGTATGTTTTAAATTTATGGTGTATCATTTTTTTAAGTGTGGTCTGAACCCCGGATTGCGAGTGTTACTGTGATTGAAACCTCCTTCCCCAACTTTGTAGGACTTACTATTAACTTTGTTATTTTTATTTTCTTCTAGCACTCCTTGATCTTTGATCACTGCTCCAGTCGTCACCCTTTTTCATTGTTTGCTTGGAGTTGAGGTATGTTAAATACATTCTCTTATTCATGTTAATAGCTTTTGTTATGTGTTATGTGAATTGATTGGTTGTTTGCTAGTGGAGAGCAGAGCTCAATAGGGTATTGGTTGTGTGCTGATAAATTATTCAAATGCATGTGTTTGTTTGATATGTTGTTTGTTAGTGGAGAGCGGAGCTCACTAGGAACTGGTTGTGTGCTGATAATTTAGAGACTATGCATGTATATGCCAATTTTTGATATGTTGTTTGTTAGTGGTAAACGGAGCTCAATAAGTGATGTGCTTATAATTTAGTAAATTATATATATTTGTATGAATGCATGTGTTTCTCTCCCCTTAGGTACCTGTAATGGAAATACCTGAGAATAAGATGTGGATGTACAATAGGTTGGATCGCAATAGACATTTAACTCCATAATTCCAAGATGGAATTCATGTATTCATAGAATTCGCTACTAAGGATGAAAAATATGTAAAGAGCCCTGATAAAATGTTGAGGTGTCCTTGCTTAAAGTGCGCATGTAAAGTTTTCAAGAAGCCGACTGATGTAATGGTGGATCTTTGCAATAAGGGGTTTATGCCTAATTATTACTGGTGGATCAGGCACGTTGAAGAACCCAATGTTCCCGCAGTGATGGTCGAAAATTCATATCATGGAATTGGTGAGCGGTGAGCAGATGATCATGGATTGTGTTGGACCCTCAGTGGGCCAAGCCTTGGAAGGTGATTGTGTTATGGAGGACCAACATACAGAGGAAGAACCAAATCTTGAAGCTAAAAAATTCTTTGACATGCTCGCGGCTGCACGAAGGCCTTTGATAAACACTCAGATTTGTTGGCCGCTTTGGGAGCTCTAAGCCTGAAAGGTCAATCCAATAGGCCGCAAAATTGTTTTAATCAAATGGTGAAGCTTATGAGTGAGACAATGCCTGTTGAAAATTATATGCCTAAGAATTTTTATCATGCTAAGAAGACGGTGGCCAGTTTAGGTATGCGTTGTATTAAAATTGATTGCTGCAAATTTGGATGCATGTTGTACTTTAAAGATCAAGCAGCTAAGAGCATAACAAAGTGCACATTTTGAGGCACGGATCGATACAAGACAACCACTAGGCACTTTCTAAAGTAGCATAGAAACCCGATAGCTGAGAGATAGGATCTATTTCTCACCGTATCACCTGAACAAGGGGAATCAACTATCGAGTTAGCTGAACAATCGAGTAATCAAAAATCGCAGCTAACAATTGTAATATTAAAATATGAATCAAATGAACATAATCCTACATAACCTCCAAAAAAATATATGATAATTTCTCAAATTGAAATATCTGAAATAAAACCAGTAAAAAAAGATAGAAAAACCCATCCAAAAAAAAAAAAAATCAGGAAATAAGAACAACCTCATGCCACCAAGGCACCAACATTCAGAAGAAATGTGTTGCACAATAATCTCATTTAAAATGTGATAATTAATTTAGGATTAAAATTCATTAGTAAAGAATTATACTTTACTTTGAAAACCAATTAAGTAGCTAGTTTCTAACATCTTCAGCATGAAGCCACACTGCTGCGTGGAACCAACTCGTTTACACAAGCAGTTTCGGGGAAAATGTGATACTTGTGAGGACTAACTGAAACTCGTGTGGACTGTTCATTTCATGTTGTTCATGAACAATGAATGACCATTGATAAATTGTGGATTACCCCAAACCCAAAGTAAATTCACTTAATGGATTTTTTCACCCCATGCACAGCTATTAGCTATAGATAAGATGAACTTACAAGGAACTCTAGCTCACAAGTCATAACTGACAAGTATACAGCTTCATTAAGTTTTACCATAAAGTGATAATGAATGCACTGAGGCAAACAATAATCACAAGTTTTATGATAGATGGGAGGATTATTACAAGCAGAAAGCACTGGTGGAAGCGAAGTACTATTGTTGAATAAGAAAGGCACGTAAGAATAGATGAGCAGAGATTATCAAACAAGGGAAACGTTTACTTAGAAGTACACATAAGTTCTAGGTAGGTTCAACTTCAGATACATATTAGATTTGCCACCTTGTGTGTACACGACAGAATTCCAAGATGGATTCCATGGAAGAAATATGTCCTGCTAACAACAGAAATAGTTATTGAGGAAAGAAGTTAAAACTGGATCTGCCGGCTTTTAAGTCTACTGTATTATTTATCAAGGGTGCTCCTGCATAAACACAGGTATAAGGTCAAAAATATTGGCATATAGCAGGTGACCATGGAATAGGAGCTGCAGCGTCTGTCTTTAAATGCTGTAGACTAAAGTAAATGTACAATTTTAACTTTTATGTCATAATAACATATAGCTAAATATATAAGCCCATTGCTTGTTATATTAGACACTTGAGAAAACAAAATCACAACTTATTAATATTTATGTTCATTCCCAATATTTGATTTGTGAGGGACACCGAGACACCATTTTTTGGGACAGCAGATTTCTATCCCTATTAGACTATGTGTTAAGTTGTGATCAACATCTCAAAGATATATCCTGGATTTAATTAGTGAAAACAAGATTGATTCATGCAAGTGAATATTATTAAAATATTATGTCAACAATTTAGCCATTTACTTTAAATTTACCCCTAAATTCTCTATACTGTTTAAATAAGTACTTTCCTAAGGACTGTCACGTTTCTTTTGCTTTGGCTGCTGCTATGATCATATAACTTTCCCAAATAACCTCAAGAAGATGCTAGGTGGGGGACTTCCAAGGAAGCTAATCCTTTAGATTTTTGAAAGGATAAGAAAAAACTTCCTATTAAATTTATGGGGATGCTTTAATCCTTGACAAGCTATCTAATTGTTAGGTTGATCTAATAATTCAAAATGAATCAACTATCACGGTATAAGGTATCTTATAGCTGCAGATTTTGACAAGAGCACTTCATGGCCAACAAATTAATTTAGTAGTTCAGTAATTCTATCTTACCGGAGCTAAACTCGAGTGGATGACGTTTGGGTCCATACAAAGCAGTGTGGTTTTGGGCTAATGAAGCTCATAATTGAGAATGCTTATGTTATGACAAATCTTAGAAACCTCAACCATTTTTCATGGTGACTTGTTCAAGCAGAGACAATTATTTGCTGCTAAGATTACTTTAGCCTGGGCATTATGATTTACCTATATTTTTTTCTATGTGGACAAGAATTTTCTACCATGCCATAGTTACTAAAGTGAAGGGCGTGGAAACTTGCTTACCACTAACTCAGACCCTTGTTGAGATTCAAGCTATATAAGAACAAGGATAAACGATGCAGCTCAAGATTATATGAAATTCTTTCAAGTCTGGTTCTCATAACCTGCCCACACCAATGAACTATTGGAAATAAAATACTACTTGTCAATTACTGAAGTATATAGAAAATGTACAAAAGAATAATAGGCTATCCGCAGAAGACCTTTTGTGCAATGAGATATTGATTCTCTTTATATTAGCATTTTGTATAACACGCAGGGCATGTTTTCAACAATTCTATCTCAACTAATCTATAAGCCTTCCTTTAACAACAAATTCATGGATGACAAGTTATACTAAATTCTTGGAAGATGGCAAGAAAGTGTGGACCAAGTCCATCACCTAACCATTATCTCTCAATGTTCCCACTCTTGGCAATGGCACCACCCACTGGTTCGGATTTCATGGTCGTTGCCATTTCCTGACTTCCCTACTGCCAGTCTTGTTCCTCTCGTGTTGTTATAAAACTACTAATTTCAACTAGTTTAATTTTGGTATACTTACGATATCACTATCAATCAATCACAAATCGTCCTATAACATTTTTAAGGGTAGGAAGATGGTAAGGATGATTTATTTTAGCTTCGTTCAATTAGTTAATTCAAATAACCTCTCTTACCTTAATTTGAAAAAAGAAGAAGGTATTATCTGCACCATGTACACGAGTTTATGAATAATTTGATAATACTAGAACAGATAATGCTGTATTTATAACTTCAACAAACTCGACTCGCTTAACCATACTTGTACACAATACTCTTCTTCTATTTATAGCATGACACCAACTTCTCTTGCGTGAAATAGTGTTGGCTGCAATTAAAGTTTTGTTCTAGATCGGTTTAATTAAGTTTTTAGTCCCTAAAAGATGAATCAGTTTTGATTTTGGTCCTGCATTTTTTTTTTGTTAGTTTTGATCCTTATAAGTTCCAAAACTTTGGTTTTGATTTATGTCATCACTATTCATCCGTTAAGTGTTGATGTGGCTAGCAGACCGCCACGTTAGCATTATTATGTAGGCTATTATAATATTTTTATTTTTATTATAATGTTATTATTTGTTTTTTATACTTTTATTAAATGAATGAAAGGTTGAAATAACATTTTTAGGGTTCCTGAATACCTCTGTAACATTAAATATTATAAAAGAATGTAAAAAATTAATATTTAATCCTAAATGACATTAAATATTATAAATTATCCCACATAGCAGTACTAACGTGACGATCCGTTAGTCAAGTCAACACTTAACAGATAGATAGTGACGACCGGGACAAAAACCAAAATTCCAAGGTTTTGGAACTTGTAGGGACCAAAACCAATGAAAAAAAATATAGGAATCAAAACCAAAATTAACTGATTTTTCGTGACTAAAAACTTAATTAAACCTTCTAAATTTCATTTTTACCCTCTACTCTTGATCAACATTGTGATCGGAAATCTAAAGATTTGACCCAATAGCAAGAAGAATCATAAATCGAGCACACTATCAAGAACAAAAACATAGGCTGTCAAAACTCATCATCAAATCTAGCCCCCAGCCACCTCTGGGAATCTGGGATTAAAGCTTCTGTCAAAGAGGTCAGGAAATATCAAAAGCACGTCAAGGATGATGCTTGCATTGTATTGGAGCTCACATATGTACTAATATTGGAGCTCAAAAGCATGTTTTGAGTGAAAAGAGGGAAGTTTCTAGAGGAAAGCATACAGGTAAATTGAAGTAGCTAGTGGAGAGGTTGAGAATTGATACAAGGGAATGGAGGTGGAGCTGGCCATGGTTGAAACCAGCATAGCCGATGCCCCGTGACTCCCAAATTGGAACCATGCTCCTAGTCCTTAAACTCAAATCATTGCCCCGCTTTCACGTACAAGCCACTCACCACCACTGCAACCCGGCTCACTGCTACTGCATCTCAGCCAAGAGCCACCAAACCTGTGCTGCACACACCAGGTAAACTCAAGCAGAGGACCATGCATCAACCCACCACACTGAAGCACCACACCACCAAGCCACAATACAAAACGCTCTATCAAATTTGTTATTAAAGGGAGCCAATTTGTCATTTCAATCAACTAGGTGATGCATACACACGCTCAAGGATCCATTAAGTTTTTAAACAGATTGTCACCTGCAGGTGACTGTGTCATTAAAACTTCAATTAAGGAACGTTACTATGATTTCTCAAACAACAGGCGGGTATAATGTTTTCTTATTATGAAGATTAATGTTCGAGCTCGCAAATGAGTCAACATTTGATTTGATATGTATCACTTAGCCTGTAGGTATGTAAGCCTTTGCTGAGGCATGTGACATACCTCTTGGTATGCGAAAGCTTCTCTTATCCCCTAAACAACTTTTTTATCACGAAAAAAAAAAAAACAAGCATTTCTTTTGTTTAATAGAGCCTTCTCACAGGCAGGGATAAAAAACGTGACAATAATCCTAATCTCAATAATGCAGATGTTTGTATCAATAATTTGTAGGTTCATATTGGCAACAAAGGTAGGTAAGTCACCAATGGTTTTAATAGTTTTATAAATAATTTGCACTGTGTTTGTACACCAATCAAGTATCATATCCTTATGCAGCCATTCAAATAAATAATCCACAGGAAAATACAACTTCAGAAAACAGATAGATTTCGGATACAGGGTTTGTGTACTAAAATAAATGAAATAATAGTAATATACTCAAGTCTAACAATTCCCATCTCAAACACAAGCTAGATATTAAAATTTTAATAGACTACCAGCTTTCACTGATTTGGCTTCATTTTATTCAGCGCGAGATTGGCCTGCTCGGGATGAGAGGATGATACCCACAATGAGGCCATACAGAGCAAGAGCTTCAGCAAAAATCAAGATAAGAATCATACCAACAAACAGCTTTGGTTGCTGGGCATTAGCCCTGACAAAAAGGAACCACCTTACTCAGTGTCCAAGCATTCAATATATAACATGTATATTGCAAAGATTCAAAGATAATATGATAATTTAGTATGAGAAAAGCATGCACCTGAACACATGCAGACAACATGAAAATGAAAAAGCAAGATGACAAGGCATATACAAAATAACATAGTGAAACAGCGTAAAGGGAACACATTAAGCATTAAATGGACAAGCCCCAAGAACCAAATAAGCACTAAGCATCTGAAAATGCATGAAGAGGTTATTTACATCAAGCTTCCACTGTCAACATGTGTAAATGGGGGCAAATAGAAGAAGAGCAGCAGAAAATGTTCGCAATGAATATTCGTTACAAACAAAACCAATGAAATAAAGCTTACGTTGCAAAATGAAATTCTTAAATAGATTATGTTTCTCCACAAGTATCATATACAACATTTGCCTTTCTAATGTCAATCGTAAGAAAGGGGGAAAGGGGGAAAGGGGGAAACAGGTCTGCATTCATCTAACACAAGTGATGCAACAAAAGTCAATTTAGCTATTCACTCCACATTTGACTGATAAAATTTTACCCTTTCCACCTAAAAAAATGTTGACTAAAAAGAGGCAATGCAGATTTCATAAAAGAAAAAACTAATACAAAAAAACTTATAGCAATTTACGAAGAAATGTCATTAGCTCAATCCACATTATCCAAGACAACTTTAGTCTCCGCCTCAGGCAATATGCATATAAAATTTTAAGTATATAAATCTATAAAGACAACACATGACCATTAGACATTTTATACTCCCAACGACAAGTATGAACATGCAAAATGCACAACATATTGTAGCAGGAATTAAGCTGAGTAGAAACTTACACGAGCAAAGATTTTCAAAAGTTAAATATGTTTATTTAGCTAGCATTAGTGATTTCCACATCTTCAAACAAAAAATAAAAAGAGGCTGCTAAAGAGTAAGCGTGTAAAGAAATAAGTGTTCACAAGCCAAGATATATAACACAATACGTGCATGTAACTAACCTTAGTGGTGAGGAACAATATATTTTAAATAAGAGTAAAATGGCATATTGGCTCTTGAAAATTGATCTCACTCGCAATTTAATCCCTTAACACTTTGTTCGGTTTGGGTTGAAAATGAGAGCAAAGAAAATGGAAGGAGAGAAAATCCAATGATTTTGTAGTTTTCTCACGTTTGGGTATGGAAAGAAAAGAAAAAAAAACTGGTGGGACCTCTACAAAAAGTTTTCTCTTCACTTATGATCGGAGAAGAAAGGGAAAAAAGAGATAAAGTGGTGTGAAATGTCAAATGTATCCCTCATCTACCAGCAACAACCCCTTGTCTATCATGGGCATAATTATCTATTAAAAAAAACTCCATGTTCTTACTTTCTACCCACACTCTTTCTTTTCCATGTTCTTTCTCAAACCAAACAAAGCATTAGGAAGTGAATTTGAAAAATTTAAGAACTAAATCGTATAATAATTAAATAAAAAAGCAAGCCACAAAATTGAAAATGCAATACATTTTGAAAGAGCAACATGACAATTTACCCTTGCTATAACAATAAGAAGTTTGAATAGCCATGATATACCTGACTCCAGCATCACCAACAATTCCAATAGCCATACCAGCAGAGAGTCCAGCAAGGCCACAAGCAAGGCCAGAGGACAAGTGAGCATAGCCATCAAAGAGATAGTAAGATTTAGCCTTAGGGTTAATTCCAGTACTAATAATAACAGCAATAATCAAGCCATAAATTCCAAGGACTCCAGCCATAACAACTGGGACAATGGATTTCATCACAAGCTCAGGCCTCATCACACCCATTGAAGCCACACCCACACCACTCTTTGCAGTTCCATATGCAGCCCCCATACCTGTCATGTCAATGTCATCTCATCATCACACAATTACTCAAAACCTATCAATTATTTCCCCACAAATCAAATTTCACCCTTTCTATTTATCAGACAAAAAATTAATAAAACAAATTAGAGAGAGAGAGAGAGAGAGATACTAACAGGAGAAGACGAGGGCGGCAGCGGCTCCGAGGAAGCCGAAGAATGGAGCAGTTTCATCGCCGCTGAAGCCTGCCATCTTTCTTTCTTTCTTCTCTTCTCTTCTCTTCTCTTCTCTTTGGAAGATGAATGAAATTGAAATTGAAATTGAAACTGAAGAGAGATTAGATTAGATTAGATTGGTATGGTATTGCAGAGAGAGATCAGATCAAAGTGAATTGTGAAAGTGAATATTGGGAAATTTCATTAATTTGGATTGTCAACACAACAGAAGGTGACAGCTTGGTTAGGTTAGTGAGGAGGGGGTCCTATTCTCTAACTTTACCATAATGCCCTTTCTTTTTCTCCGCTTATCCAATTTTACTCTCGTGACTCTCGCTCTCTCGCATATTTTAAAGCAATGCAACATATGAACGGATTTGGATCGTGTGACATCGGAAAGTCACCTTATACAGTTTAATTGTTATATATTGTAGGTATAAAATTTTTTATATTGATAATTAATTAAAAATTATGGTGTACTTAAATTTTAAGATAGTTAGGATAAGAGTCAAACACTTTAGCTTTAGCTTATGTGATAATTTCTGATTGATTATATGTATAAAAAAATCTTTATACTGATAATGTATATCAATTAAATCTTTTTTATCTCTTTTTTCATTTTTATTTTTTTTATCTCTCTTTTTATTTTATTTTTTATTTTTATCTCTTATTTTTAATCATTATTCTTTTTTCTTACAAAATCACTTCTTTTTTCTTTATTGATACAAAATTACTGTAACCTTGTCGTCTGTAGGGGATATAAATCCCATATATAAACACGGAACAGACAATCACACACGTTAAATTACATCACTTTACCAAAACAAAACAGGTGATTTGGACACATTACGTAAATAGTTAGGAATTGGAATCATTTTGAAGAGACACGCGATAGTATGTAAAAATTTAAATCATATATATGAAAATATATATATTAAAATAAAAAATTTATAAAATTAATTGTTTAGCAATAAAAAATAGAGTAAAGATATTTCGACATAAAATTTAGGCACTTTGTATAAATATGTAATCAGTGGGGATGAGTACTTTTATAAGGTGTTGGACACTATTTTTGTATCCAAATATCATTACTCTATAAAATAATTGTTTCAAAAAATTAACAATAGACTAATAAAAGAGAAGGGATTGTTTGAAGAATTACATAATATTTTAAACTATCTTGATCTTGATATTAATAACGTGAGAGAATAAAGATATAATAATGGATCAAAGATGAAGGATAAACATCAAGGTGTACAAAGAAAATTATTAGATATAAATCCTAGAACATTATACAAGCCTGGGCCGGGTCGTTTTACCCCTTTTACCCGTAACTACGCTAACATTAAATGTTTGGGAAATATTAAATCCCAAGGAAACATCTTTTATTTTTGGTTTAATCTAATATGTTTTTTTGGGTGTGAAAGAAAAGAATCAAAAACCGAACTAAGAACAAAACTTAAAGCCAAGGACATCATGAAGAAGCAAAATACCCCATCTCCGTAGGTGCATGATGTCACACCTTCCAGCTCGTTGCATTCCTTGCCTCCATTTTTTGCCAGGAAATCAACACAATAGTTGGCGCCTCAGAAAGCTGAGAAACCTCCACATTCTAATCTCTACTAAGCAACTCCAATACATGAGATAAAGTTGTTGCATTGGTATGAAAGAACGGCGAGGACATGTTTTGTAATAGACTCATCGTATCTAGAGAGTTGGGCTCACACAACACACACTTATAGCCCTGACTCCAAGCTAAGTTCAAACTGTGCTTCACTACTAGCAACAAGGCATGGAGAATGTCTCCCTGCCTGTCATTGCTCGTAAAACCAACAATCCAATCTCCTGCACAGTTGCGAATGAGGCCACCAGAACCTATGATTGAAGAGTGTTCCAGGAAGCTCCCATCCACATTCACCTTCACAAAATCATCCAGCGGAGACGTCCAATGAACAACACAACTCCCACTACTCCTCTTCCTCTTATCAGTAGAAATGAAAGTTAAATACTCCTCCCGAGCTAGAAGAGTTTTATGAAGGATATCTTCAATAGACCAATCTTTGTCTCCCAGGACTGAGTTGTTGCACCAGCCCCAACTCCACCACAAACCTGCCAAGGATAGCTATGACTTACCACCTATTAGGTAAATGGAACATCCGCTAATTGATTGGAACTAGCAACAGGCAATAAATGGAACAATTTTGCTTGCAATTTCTCACGAACAATGTGTCAGTCCAACTTTATGTGCTTTGTTTGTTCATGAAAGGATGAATTTGCAGCAATATGATGAGCGGATTGGCTGTCACAAAATAATAATGCTGGAGATTGGAATGGAATAGAGAAGTCATGTACAAGCTAAGGCCCTATACTCAGCCTCCGAAGAAGATTTAGAAACGGTGGGTTGTTTCTTGGACTTCCATGAAATGAGAGAGTTCCAATTAATTTGCGGATGTTTTCTCTATTCATAATACCACCTGTTGCAAAAGTTTGAATCGAAATGATGCTATCAGACAAGATGGAAAAAGTAGGATCCTCCCAAAGACCCCATCTCATCCAAACCTCCCGAGAGTAGGGGTAGTCCCTAAGACAATGAATGACACTCTCCTCATTCCCCGAGCAGTGATCACAATGTTATTTGCACACATTGAGGTGAGGGAGGGAAGGGGGTGAGGGATCGTGGGGGTGGGGAGCAAGGGTATTTTGGTGAAGAAACTGGGGGAGGGAGGTATGAATGATATTAAGGGAGGTGGGAAAATTAAAATGCAAAAAATTATTAGATATAAATCGTAGAACATTTATATACGTTGCGGGCCGAGTAGCCCATTTTGCCACCTCTACACATAACTACGCTAACATCAAATGTTTGGGAATATTGAATCCCAAGGAAACATCTTTTATTTTGAAAAAAAATTATTTTGGATTTAATATAATATATTTGACAAACCTAATTAAATTATTTTGGATTTAATATAATATATTTGACAAACCTAATTAAATTACAAAAAAAAATTATTTTTGTGAGAAAAATGATTTTTAAAGAAGTTTGAAGTTTGAAACTTATTTAAAAATTATATTATTTTGAAATCAATAACACTATCTATTTTATCCCGTGCAAAAAAACTACAAACAAATATTATTAAATTATACAAATAACTTCAAACTATTTTTTTACATAACTCAGACGAAATAGATTATTTTAAAATCGATTTTAAGCAAATTTGTTCAAATATAAAATTGATTATATTATAAATGATTGTAAATTAACTAATTATATATAATCAATTAATAAACTAATCAAACAAACAATACTTGGGGATAGAGTATTGTACGTGACTACGTCAACAGTTAGAGCATACTTAAAGTCAACATGCTTGGGAAGAGTCCAAACCAAAGTGTGTGCGTCTCTGTTTTCTTTCTGGTCTTTGGTATTTCCGAATAGCCACAGCTACTGAATTGACATGGCGGATTCAAGGGTGGAAACCATTGCCAGATTAGCCCAATGGAAAATCGACAACTTCGGATCCTGTTCCTGCAAAAAATCCGAGCCTTTCAAAGTCGGAATCTGGAACTGGTATGTCATGAATCTATATATATATATGCCTCCATGCTCTGTCTCCATCTATCTATCATCTATAATATTTATTTGTGTAATTGAGTTTGAAATGTTTAATTGGTATCCCTAGGCACTTGTCCATAGAGAGGAACAGGTATCTCTACATACATCTGTTTCCAGAGCCTTCACGGGTTTCTAAGGAGCAACCACCAATTGCTCGCTTCATTCTTCGAGTCTCTAATACTGCCTCAACCCGCAGGGTTTACATTTCTCCTGGTATTATGCTTCAATACCCCCCCTTCTTCTTTTTTAAAACTTGTTGCATTCTTAGGTGTTGTCAATTCTTAGGAGTAAATACCCAAATTGGTCCCTAATTGTATAGTCGTATCAATTTAGTCCCCCATATTATCAATATTCCAAAATGATCCTTAGAATTGCAAAATGTTAATCAGGTTCGCCCCTCCATTTGGATCTGTTAGCAAATGCATCCTGACATTATTCACTTATTTCAAATGCATCCCTAAAATTATGAACTTAATGTCATTATAGTTCATACAAATACCAATGGAGGGATGAATCTGATTAACTTTCTGCAATTCCAGGGATCACTTTGGAATATTGATAATTTAGGGGACTAAGTTGATACGACCTTATAATTTTAGGGACCAAATTGAGTATTTACTCCAATTCTGAATCTTCTTGTTTGTTTATGAACATATAAGATGTTTCTCAATTTGATTTTTTTTTTTCGTGCTGATATATTCATTTGTTTTGTGTATGAAAATTGGGGGGGGGGGGGGGGGATAAGCACAGTTGTAAACTAGCTTTTTTTGGGAAGGCTGGCTTTGTATTCATCCTTAAATTATTTAGTGTATGTTTGGAAACCCTTAGTTGAGAACCTTAAAGTGTTTTTGCCAGAAGCTACTGTGAGTAACTTTCACGGTGGAGAAATGATTTTGGTGGTCTTCAGTGTGTTTCCAAACACACACTTAAAGAGCTAAGATCGTGATGCACTTTAGACTTAATCAATCGGATTTTATTGGTATGTTGTGTATGTCAACCAATCATAAATTGTCACATTATTAAAAATATTTGACACTTATCATAATTATCTTAAAAGTCACAATAACATAGTTTGTGATTGATTGATAATGTAAAAAACTTTACTCTCACAGTCTATCAAAATTAAACTCAAATCAATAATAAATACATCCTTATTTACTCTCTGTGTAATGGATTTATAGACAACCTCCTTTTATAAGAACTTTTTCCTGTTAAGGAATGGTGTGGTGATCTTTTCATGGGGATGTCTGCAAATAGTCATTTTTCATGGGCTTATATGACCAGAAACGCAGCCAATAATATGATGAAAATCCTGCAAGGAATATTTTTTTCTATGATGAAATTTTATATGCTCTTTTGTTTATTTCCACCCCTTCTTGTTATATCTCTTCTTGAGTATATTGGCCTTTGGCTTTCAAGAATGTTTTATGTCTATCCTGCCCCACAAATTCAAGTTTGCAACCCCACCGTGAAGTTTATTAACTCTTGAAGAGCAAATAGAGTACGTAGGGAAGACGCTGAAAGAATTCTTATTACTGAAAGATGAAATGTTCTACATACATAAAAGGTGAAGTCTAACCCCTACTTATACATATAGCTAAACCAAGAAAGGAGTGAAAGAAGTTAAACAAGATACAAGAAAACAGTAAAAATTAAAATAACTAACTAATTAAAATTAACTAACTGTCCTAACTCCTAAGAAACTGATCATCCGGTAATAAAGTTTGCTTCTCAATTTCTGCTTATTTGATCATCAGGGTTTTACATTTATACCCGAAGTTCTTGTTCTCTGACATGGATTTATTGGCATATACTGTCTACATACTTTTTTCTTCTTCTGGTTACCAACAAGAAATGGGGCTAATTTTGCGTTGCCAACTCAAATTAGCAACCAAGTTTGAAATTTCATTTACTTGTAGCAATTTCAAGATTGTATGATGAAATGGTGACACAGGTTGGGCCTTCACTTATATGTGCTTGTAATGCTGCAGTTCATGAGAGATTGCTTCGGACATGTGATGACTTTGTTTGGCCTGTTGATACTACATTCCTTGGCCGCTTCATCATTGATGTTGAATTTCTTGACCTGAAGATCTGTCCTCTGAATGTGAGTCCTGAATTTCTATAATCATTAGTTCATTACTATATTAATAAGATATTGATGTAAATAAATAAGGACAAAAGTTAGCCAAAAGTTAGGTGTTGTTCTTTAGGAGTTCGTGGTGTTGTTTTCCAATGATAATGGGACATATGTAACAGTTGTTACACATGTGATATTTTCATTGATGAGATGTTATACATGTATTCTTTTAATTGGAAAACAGCATCACAAGTACCTATGGAAGTGCACCTAAGTTTTGTCCAATAGATTCATATATAACTTATTCATAGTTTTTTTTCATGACTACCTATAAGATATTGGTTTGAATAAATCATGGTCTTTATCTGATGATTTGAATTGTCCCTAGGAAATCTCTGAACTAGTATCAGATTGTTGCTTCTTAACCTGAAATCTTTCCTTTTGAAAATCAGGGTGGGGAAGCCAGTTCTATATGGCTATCTGATGGAAAACTGCAATCTGTTGCAATTCAAAGCACACTCCAATGCCTGTCTCGCATGCTTGACGATGCTATACATGCTGACCTCACCATTATCACTGCAGATGGTACACTGAGAGCTCACAAGGCAGTTCTGTCTGCTAGTTCTCCTGTGTTCCAGGACATGTTTCATCACAACGGGGACAAAAAAGAGTCATCCATAATCCACATAGAAGACATGTCATTAGAATCTTGTATGACCCTTCTATGTTACTTGTACGGCACAATAAAACAAGAAGATTTCTGGAAGCACCGGCTTGCATTGCTTGGAGCAGCCAATAAATACAACATTGGTGATCTCAAAGATGCCTGCGAGGAAAGCCTACTGGAAGATCTTAACTCAGGAAATGTTGTAGTGAGGCTAAACGAGGCTTGGCTTTATCAGTTGCACAAGTTAAAGAAAGGATGTCTCAAATTCTTATTCGATTTTGGTAAGATATATGATGTTAGAGATGAAATAAATACCTTTTTACTTCGTGCAGATAGGGAGCTAATGCTGGAGATGTTTCAGGAGATGCTCACAATTTGGAAACCTGTATAGGTTGCAATACAACTCTTCTTGGACCCCCTTATATGTTGTTGCAAATTAATGTGATAGATCCTTGTTTCTAGGATTATATGTAGATATATAATACCTAACTGCCCTCTTCAAGAACCCTGTGGTTAAATTGTCAAATGAGGGAGTGTATAAGCTGATTTTGATTGGTTTTTCTACTTCGGCTTTCTTGTTTACTTACGGGCGGCAGAGGGTAAACACTGTGTACAAGCTGTAGAAAATTTATGGTCATGTTTTAAATTATAATGTTACATGATAAAAGCTTGTCTAAAATGAAATTGGTTAGGAAGTGAACAAGTAAGGGTATATTTATCATAAATTTAATTTAAATTGTATTATAATCTTAATCACTACTAATTGATTATAAAAAACAATGGATACACCAATAAAGTCTTTTTAGTATACTATGGATCAACACGATATCATAATCATAGCCTACAAGATAGAAATTAACACAGAAAAATTCAACAATGGGATATCTAGCACAACCAAAGAAAATGGTGAACACTAAACAAAATATATCAAAATAAAGGTCTCAAAATTCATGATAATTATCTCTCTTATTCTCATTCTCATGATAAATTATCTAATAATAAAATATTTATAATGTAAAATGATTTACTTAGCAAGCAACTACTCCCTGCTAAGGTGACGTTTGATTCATGGAATGTTTTATTTTCAATAAACTATATTTATGGAAATTTCATTATCAGAAATATTTATTTCCCACACTTACACATGTGAATGGAGTTTTTAATTATCATTTACAAATTTTATTCTCGGAATCCTTAATGTCTGTGAATGATTTTTTATTCCTCATACCAAACATAAGAAATTTTTATTTCCGTCTTACATTTCCGAAAGATTGGATCCTTAAGCAACTTCACATTATCTCAAATTAGGTAAATTAAGAAAGAAGAATGCTAACAAATGTTAAGGACATTACATTGGTTAAGGAATCAAGAAAAGAAAATTTTCATTAGAAATTGATGTCTTTAATGTTTGAAGGAGTGATATACTTAGTTTTTCCATGAAAACTTGCTTTTTCAAACTTCCTTAATCCGTGTCATTAAGATACTCGTTATCATGATCCTTTAAGAAAAGCGGCTTACACATGAAAGATAAAGCCCATAAGCCCAAAAAGATAAAGGGAAGAGGTCCATATACAAAAGCCCATAGTGGCAGAAACCGCAGGAAAGCTCCAGAGACAGTGAACACCGAACTGAGCATAAACCTTAAAACCGTTATTTCTGCAGTTGAAGAGAGAACATATTGTATCGAAAGAAGAAAGGGGGAAGGTAGCAGAAGGAAGCTATGTTCTTCTTCTTTGTTGGTGGGTTAGAGCAACAGTTGCGGCAGGTGGTGAAATCAGGTGTGGGCAGTTGCATCAATTGCGGCTCGCGCGCTGATCTGGTTGAATACGATAAGGTTCTCAAACTCTTCTTCGTTCCCGTTTGGAGGTGGCCCGGGAAGGAACCTATCTTGTATTGCGACAATTGTAAGTTCATGTTCCCTCAGTCCTACTCTTTGCCACCGCCGTCGACGTCGACGGCGACGACGCCGGCGATCTCTGATGCCTTGCGCTGCCGCTTTTGCGACCGCGTGGTGGAGTCCAACTTCAGATTCTGCCCCTTCTGTGGCTCTGAACTGTAAAACAAACTTGCTTAGGGAGGGGTACGAGGGGTTTTGTTTGAGAAATAAAAATATTTTCTTTTTTATTTTCTTAGTTGAAATAAGAACATAGATATTCATGTGAATGTATACCTAGTATTATGATATCATGAATTCAAGATGTGGAACATTGCTTATGATTGTAATAGCATCTCCCACGCTAGTTGCTTAAGAAATAAATTCATGCTCTAACACGGTAGGAACATCAATTGTAAACATGACATGACATCTAGATGTACGCACAATTCTTGTGTTTGCTTAGATGATGTGACATAGTGGATTTCATGAAACAACCCGTTAAACAACCATTGAAGATGCTTAACTTCAGCATTGGCCTCATTCAATATTGTAACCCAAACCAATCAGGAATTCTGAATTAACATTGGACTAAAATGCTTTGTCTTATTAGAGGGTGAAATTAAGACACCATCTAAGATCGTGAATATATCAAAAAGGAAAAATGGGTCTGATACTTTACACAAAATTTAAAAAAGGAACAAAAATCAATAAAAAGGTGTCAAGACTCAAGAGTACAGTTCTTCACTTTACAAAAGGGACAGCCTCTGATGAATTCAACAGTTCCCGGATAGCCTTGTAGGGATGATGGAGAGCCTTGAGTTAAAAAATCCTTATTGAATCGAAGAAGCATCACTGACTGAGATAAAAAAAAAAAAAAAAGCGATGTTTAAAATCTTTTATTTCATTCTATCTGCTGCTGAAGGGTAGTTGCTTAGCTCCTCGCTCCAATGCATTTCTCCATAACCTGTACCTTACCCCAAGCTTGTCATAGGATACTGGGAAATTCCATACATTTGCACCGTTGTTCATCCGCTCTTGCTGGCCTATCACTAGCCGTAGATCCTCATTTAAAACCTTCAGTAAGTGAACATAAACTCATCAATAATCAAAAGTTAAAACAAAACATTACATCAGTAGTGGTCTAAATGACACTGAAATAGAATGGTACTTATGCATTCACGGTTCAACACTCTTACCTGTTCTGCAAAATGTCTCCATAGATATTGCATAAAAGGAATGTGCTTGAGCAAAGGAGCAAAATCCAACGACATTCTGTATAACAATCTTGTTTTATGTTTTGAAGATGGTAGGCAGACATGAAGTTGGTGCAGGTGTGTTGCACACTGACTTATGTTTTGTCCCTCCAGTTTCCCGGGCTTTGAAATTCCAATGGTTGATAGAACCATACAAGGTGGTTTAAACTCCATATCAATTGGATAGGGATCCCAGTATCCTTGCAGACCAGATGCAGGTGTCAAAAATTTCACCAAACTGCAAGTTCAAATTCATGCAAAGAGACTAAGTGACCCAGAAATATATTATTTCATATCATAAGATAAAGGTTAGACTTCCACTCATGAACAATTCTAATATGAAAGTATGACACACTGGCTACACTATGAAATTGGGACCATTAACCCTGAAAAAATCTCGCACCAATGCATTTACCATAAAAATTTCAAAACAAAAAGGCTTCTGAAGTATTGACTATTTTGAAGAACAAAAATCAATTTAACCTATTGAATCATCTGCATGACAAAACTCCAACTCTTTATTACTCAATTTCATCCCTTCATCACTTGTATTATTCAACTTTTACCTCTTCCGAATGACAAATTGCTTTAAGTTTTATAGGGTATAAACCAAAACAAACCTGGGAACACTCCATCCCTTAGCGAACGTTGAAGTGTGAGTAAAAGGGGCATGTGCAAGATCCAAAAGGTTGTCCAAAAGTAACCCATGTTCAACTGGAAGTTCCATGACAATCTGTGACATACTCACATGTGAAAAGCCACCAAGTAATAAAATACAGTTTTTTTTCTTTTTATCAATCATACAATTGTAATTCTTTCTTCTTGCATCAAGCACAATACCTAATGGGTTATATTATGTTCATAACATACCTCAGCATGGACTTCAAACCCAGAAGGAGGTAGTAATGATGGAAGTGTGGCTGTAGGGGGGTCATTCCCAGGCCAAATCCAGATCATCCCATCTTTCTCAAAACATGGAATTGACTTTATCTTCACATTTAGCAGTCGAGTAGATGGCATTTTCTCACATTTTCCATCAGTGCTATATTCCCAGCCTGATATCCAGCCATTAGGTAATTTTAGAATCTGTCAGTTTCAGTGTACATAAATCTTTGGGTTATGTCATGTGATGTTATACATACATTATGAACAAGTGCATATAACTCATAGCAAGGATATGATCATATTTATCAAACTCCAGTGTCCTGAACAAACAGCATCAAGTTTTATTATTTTTTCCAGTGACTACTAACCATGGTAAGGGCATTGGATACGACCCTCATTTACAGAACCAAGGTGCAGAGGACATGCTCTGTGTGCACATGTATTCTGGACACATCCGGGTTCCCCATTCGTCCCTCTAAAGATAACCCATGGTTCCTCAAAACATTCTATTGGGATCTGAAATACAAAAGGAGTAACACAATTATGAGAATTCACATACAGATTAGAGTAACTTCTGTACAACCAGAACTTCATGTAGACCGTCTCATATCTGACATGGCACCCCCAAAAATAAATCGAAAAGAGGAACGAAAAGAAAAAGAAATGATAAAAGAGAGAAACTAAAAAACAATAGAGAAACATTTTTCATTTACTACAAGTCAAATGTGCCACAAAAGGCATTTTAGTAGCCCCACATAAAAGCCACTTTAGTATAGTCAAATGGGGTGAGAGTAGGGTAGAAACCTTAAGTTCAACTTCCTTCCAGTCGATTTGAATCGGTCAAAATAGAATACCCAAATATAATAAGTATATAATATTAAAAATGAAAAAATGATATCGACTTACCATGGTATCATCCTTTAGGTTAGTAGAGAAAGCAACCGGATACCAGAAATTCTTCAAACGGGGATTGTATGTCTGAACTGGGCCTGATACGTTCAAGCTTTTCATTGGTTGCCTTCTCTTTTTAATATCTATGGATTTCCCAGAAGTGCTGGGAGAAGAGGATGTCTGGGCAACTTCAGCTGTGCTTCTTTCCGGCAACAGCCTATCGTTTACCAATTCTTCCATGTAAGCTAGTTTGTCTAAAGCAGTAGCAACCCTTGCTTCAGATATATGGACCTGTTATTTATCAAGTTGCATAAATATAATAACAGATTAGTAACTAATGGACAAGTTCCTACCAAGTTAGATGATCTAAAGGAATCTCAGTTTCAAGTTATGGTGGCTAGTCTACTGCTGCTAATATTCTATACCTGTCTGTGTGCTTCTGCTAAATCTTCCTGCAACTCAGCTAGCTCCTTCTTCATAGTACCAATTGACTTATATTCACGAGCTAGAGGATTAAGAACTTCCACCACCTAGACCCATATTTTTTGGAGGTTTAAATCAGCAAAGCTCATTAATTGAAAAGGGGATGGTCAAAATCAAACAAAAATTATATTGCACTGAAGCTCTAATATGATCCTATGGCCAAGTTTATAAACGTCCAAATTTCGCAGAGATTAAATATCAAGAAACACCATATAATCCTTTCAAGCATCAAATTTGATTCTAAAATATATGATAATGACTGAAATCAGTTGAAACCTTTTCATGGAGGAGCATGATAGTAAGTAAGTCTTGCCGAGCTCGCCAATCACAATAATGAATATCATATCTAGCTACTTCTATGGCTTGAAATATATCCAAAAACTTCCCTTTATACTGTGGGACTTTAGATCTCGGATCCTCTACATCAAATAGCGCACCCCATGCATTTTTCTTCTCTACTTCTCCAAATACAGCAAACACCCCAAATCTACCTTTCAAACCCTGAAATTTGACATGGCAACAAAAATGTAAGCTACAGATATTCCTTCGAGTATGTTAGGTCCAGAAAATGTAGTTCCTGTAAAGGAGAAACTTAATATATTAACTGCTAATAGCTAGAAGTTTAACAAGCTTCGAAGGTATTTAGAGGGATTTGGAGGGATAAGGAAGGGAAAGTTTATCCTTTTTATCTATATTTTGATGTATATTTGAGATTTTTTTTTTAAAATGAATGAATAAAATGAGAGATGATTGTATAACCTTTCCACGACCATTTATTTATTTTTATAAACATTCCATAATTTTCTTAATTTAGAATGAAAAACAACCCTTCCTTTTCCACCCAAACATACCCTAATGAAGCCTACAAGAAACAATGTAAATTAAAGCCGAAGATTTTACTGCAAGCCACAACTGAAACTAATCTACCATGCCAAATTTTCAGCTTGAACTCAATTGCATTCCTAAAAAACATAGGGAAAAAAAAAAAAAAAGATATCCATCTAAATTTTTGTGAACTAGATTAGGATCAACATATATATATATATAACCACACAACACCATTAGCAACTACATGTAATATAAATTTAAATTTAAAAAACAAGCACCCAACAAAACTTACTGGCAGAATAACATAGGAAAGGAAAAAAGAATAAAAAAAGGGTACCCTTTTGGCTTCAAGCTTGGATGCTCCACAGAAAATTGGCAGAGTGAGAGCTGAAGCAGTTGCTATGGCATTCATGGCGATGCAAGAGTAACCGTGTGAAGAGAGAGAAAGAGAAGAAACGTTAGCAAAGATTAATGACTTAGATTTATTATTGAGGATTTTGTTGATAAGAGGTTGGTGTTTCGCGCGATCTCGGTTTGCCTCCTAAGTGTCGCCACGTGGAAGAGCATGGTTTCACACGTGGCCGCTATTCCTTCCACATGCTGTTTTAGGGCTCTCATAGTATCTTGTAAAGGTGGGGCCCTGACACCTTGCCACCTCGGATTGGGAAGATATCTTCTTTATCCTCTTTGCGCTGTGTTTTTTGTCCTTTTTATGCGGGATTTTGATTTTTCAAAAAAAGTTATGGGCAGTGATTGGCTGTGATCAGGTACAGAGATTTGTGTGAATGAAAAAGCCGTCCCAAAAGGTAATCCATCAACCGTCCAAACTCCAAATGTGGTGCTAAATGCTAAGGAGAATGAGTTTTATTCTATAAGTAATGTTTTGGGGTGAATTCTTTCATATCTCATATTAACAAAAGTGGGTGACCTTTATCTTAAAATTATGAGAGTACCAAAGAAGAAACCATGTGTTAGTTTGATTTGAGAAAGAACATAGAAAGAGAGAATCAGGGTAGAAAGAAATTAATGAGAAAAATAGTGGATTTTAATAATTGTTTAATACGAGAGAAAGTGAAGAGAAAAAAATGTAGGATTCTCATCTCACTTGTTCGGTATGATAAAAAATGAAAAAAATGAAAACAATGAAAATGAATTTTCTTGAATAAATAATTATATCCCTATTAACAATAAAAATAACATTGATTTTAAATTATAATTTTTTATTACAAAATGAAGTTATAATTTTAATAATTTTCAAATTTATTATATATGTGTATATATATATATACCTTATTATAATCTTAATTGTTATTTTGTCTAGCCGTTTTGTAGTGGATCAAAGGAAAAGGAGGGAGATATCAACATATGGTTGATCAGAGTGGTAAGGGACTCGGATATTTTAAACAAGTGATCGGGGGTTCGAATCCTGATTCTTATGTATGAGGAGGGGAGAACATATCTTGTGTGTCTAATAGGTTTTTTGATAAAGATTGATCACGGTGATAAATATTTCATATCTATAACATAGCTAAAAATAAAAAAAATAAAAAAATAAAAAAAAGGAGGAGAGGAGGAAGAGAGTGAGTGTTTTTTGCTGTAGTTGAAATTTGGTATCAGTAATCTCATAGAAATGGAAACGACAAAACAAGTAAAAGCTGAAGTGTGACTCAACTAACCAGTGGATACAAACAAGTGTATTCATGTCCCAGTTAAACTAAAATAGCAAGCCAAACAAAGGACAAAAAGAAATATAGCACTACCTAAAAATACTTTGCAATGTTAATTAACAAAAAAAAAAATTTATTAGTAATTACTTCATCAGAATTGCAGAAACTATATTATCAACCAAAAAATCATAAACAATTGGACTTGTAAATTTCACTATCTACTGGTTCCCTCATAAACTTATTACTATTATTATTATTACAATTACAATCATTAGTTTATGTCATTGTTTCATGAATGATAATATCAATTAAGAGAGACAATTTCTTTTCCTTTTTTTTTGTAACCATGACATTGTACGAAGTATTCACCACTGTTAGCAGTGACTAATTTCCGTCGGCATACCTGTTGGGCACACAAGATGGGTTCTCCCCTCCTAACCAGATTTTTCTCCATACACAAGAATCAAGATTCGAACCCCTGACTACTTGCTTAAGGTGTTTGAATCTTTTATCACTCAGACCAACCACATATTGGTATATTGGTATAAAGACATTTTCTTATTAACAAAAAAATAATAGAGACATTTCGTGCCTCATCTTGATACTATCCTCCCCAACTTAATAGCAACACTGCAAAGGTCTGGCAATTACATATCCAAAATGATATTTGGCATTAAAAACAACAATTTATGGTATCAAACTAAACTTAAGTTTGCATTCTCTCTCCCCCGACCAAAATTAAATGTTCAAATTGGTCCTTGACAAAAAAAACACGGTGACATCTTGGTCCCTGAAAAATGAAAATACCAATTTGATACTCAAGAATGTAAAATGCAGGTTAAATTAATCCTTTTTAGTGCACTTTTTAGGGACGTTTTAGTCCCTGACAATGACTATTTTGATCTGCATTTTACATTCTTGATAATCAAATTGATATTTTTCATTTCTCAGAGCCTAAAATGCCATCTTTTTTTTTTTTGTCGAATATCAGTTTGAGCATTTACTCAACCAAAATCTTATAGATCCAAAAGTTGTGTGTGTTTATTAAATTTAAAATATTATATAAATTTATCTTTATCTCTAATACACAATATAAATTATATACAATTTTTTCTTTTTTTTTTGACAAAGGTATAAATTATGTACATGTATTTCAAAATCCATAAAAAAATAAAAAGTACACCAGATGATAAGGCCAGCGTTACGACCACACTAAATTGCCTACATGGTGCTTCCTGCATAGAGTTTATTATAGTATTAAGGAAGGAATATCACAACGGGGTGGTGGCGCAGTTGGCTAGCGCGTAGGTCTCATAGCTTCTGAGTTATCCTGAGGTCGAGAGTTCGAGCCTCTCTCACCCCAAAACACATTTTTATTCCTTTTGAATTTGAAGGCTCCTAGCCTCCTATTACATTACATAATAATAACTCGGTTAATGTGAGAGTATGGGTCTCTCACTCTCCCTTGCCCACAAGAGCAAACCCATTCTTCAACCCAAAGGCCAGATGTCCACTTTCCATCCAACCCAATAATCAATATGATAGAGGAAGCAGATACACTTTATGAACACGATTAAAAAAAATTAAATATCCATTTTAATCATCAAAGATATATGCAAAATCAAATTAGTCTTTTAATGTAACATTTTTAATATTGAGCTATATATATCACGCGGCAGAAAAATAAATTTGTTTTACTTTTTTCTCTCTCTATAATAATGATATGATAATAATTGACTCTATATTTCAATAATAATAATAATAATGGTCTCTATAAGAAATGTAATTAACTATCGTATAATAATGGATTAAAAAGTGTTTCAGATATAAGTCGAAACTACAAAGGTCTGCAATGGGTGATCCAAGTCCACTACATATCCTCATGTTAATAATATGGAAATACCTAAATAGCATACAAGAAACTAAAATTGTAAAATCAAAGATCATAGAAGATATAATGTCTGTTTGTTTTAGATTCTCTACCATAGAATTACGTTTCAAAATCATGTTGATCAAAAGTTTATCTCATAGCTATTGAAAAAAATTTCTTTAAATATCTTAAGACTCGTTTTTTCACTTTTATGATGAAAATAATTTCAACCAAATAGATTCGTAAACATCCAGATTAAATGCTAAATTCACAATTACACATAGCAGGCTGCATCAAGCAGCACAATAAAAAAGAACTAATTTAATGATAACCACGTATGAGAAAAGGAAAGGTAAGTATCGTGTGTGTGCAAGTGAATTTTCATAACCTTATTTAGTGTGTTTACGAATAGAATGTATCATGAACCATGTGGTCTCAATTTTCAAGATATTTCATAATCTGTGATGAGTGTTTTTTTTTTCCATTAAAATATGGCTAATGTGAGAGACATTTTACTTTTACCATGCCATGTAGACGGTTAATGATCATTTGCAATTATTGTTTATTATGCCGTATGCAAGATCCTCCTCTTTGCATGAACTTATTAGCAAGGGTTGGTGGCGTCTATCATATACCCTCTATCATGTACCCCCTAAAATGGGGTGCATCCATGTTCCTTGAACAAGAGTCATTGGATTGCATGACTTTTATAGTTTCATTACTTATAATCAATTGACCCAATTTTAAGAGAGAAAAAACTGAATATTTAGAAATAACTTTATTCTTCTCAAATTCATTCACATTATCTCTTCATCCCAGCCATAGGCGCCCACCACCGACTCACCACCGCCACCGCCACCGCTTCTCCACTTGTTTGTTTCTTATCGCCTCTGCCCCACCATCACACTATATTGCTATGTTCTCTCTCAGCTCTCTCAACTACAAAACCAGCCACCATTACACTTCTAGCTCCAGCCGTGCCCACCACCAGAACAGGAAGCTCCACCGCGCGACTTCCTCCCTGATGCAGCTCCGCCTCGTCAACGTCAACATCACCCTCGCAGTGCCGCCCTCCACCAGAGCTAGCCTCCAATCATCCCACTACAGCACCGTCCAAACTGCCTAGAAGCTCCACACCGTCACTGCACGGAGCTGTCATCGTCGCCCACCACCGCCGTAACCACCCCTGCTTCGTCCGGTCCGACCGCCATCGTAACTACCTTTGCTTCAAGAAGGGGTGTTGAGGAGGTTAAGGGAGGGATGAGGTAAGGGAAATAATGATGGTGATGAGTAGTGGTGGTGAGGAAGAAGAAGTGAGGGACAGTTGGGGTTGAAAGTGATTTTTTATTTTATTTTTTTATTTTGAAAAGTTAAGTATATTCATAAATATAATATAATAAAATTGATAATTTACTTGTCATCGGGAGGTGTTTCATGCATCCACTTTAGTTTGGTGCAGGGTAGAAGCGACGGGCAAGGGTTATCCAATAGTGTTTTCCTTAAGTTTTCTTTTTTCTCTATCGGGAATAGCACTTACCTTCTCACAAGGTGATTAATTGATAAAGAAATAAACCACTTTTACCCCTTATGTCATACCAGCATTAATTACATACATTACGTTTGGCGAAATTAGAAGGAACCAACCAGCAATGACGCTAAGGGTTAGCTTGAAGTAGCCTAAAGGATCAATATTAAACAGCTTGATCTAGGACACAAATTTTGTTGGCAATATTGTCAAGAATGCATGGGAGAGATTGAACTGCTTATCACCATGATTGTCTAATTAAAGGCAAATAGAAAAGCATACAAATTAAATTTTGATAGCAATAAACGATGCCTGTGGGTAGGACTCCAAGTCCATGATGCCTGAGATCATTGGTAAGTGTCTGAACCTGTGATAAGGTATCATCTGCAACAGCAACAGAAGCGGAGCAGTTGCAAATGCACGGAAATCAAAAAGGCTATCTCCTCTTATACACACAAAGGCTATCATCGTGAAAATGGAATTAGAGACACTACATTATGTAGCTGAAAACAAAGTTCATGTTCATATTCATATCTAGAAGAGAATGGTGTCAGGGTTACAAGATTTTTATCAAGGAGGCTAAAAAAGAATAATACTTTATTTAGGGGTCAAATTAAAAATAAAATAAATATTGTCACAATATAACTACAATAGCCTCCGCCTCTATTGGTGCCTGTTTGCTTTTGTAACTGTAGAATTAAAGAGAGACCAGAGGCAGAAGTTACAAGTGTAAATTTGAGTCATTTAAGAAGCCACCAAACTGAACCTTCAAATGGAATGGCATTTAAAACATGAAACAGCAGGCTGCGTGCATATATAGCAGTAAGGGAAAGAAGGATTGAACCAGAAGTTGACATCATCAACAAACTGATGAGGTGGCTTATAAGGGACCCAAATTCTCTAAAGTCATTTTTTGACACATTTACGCACCGTTAAATCAATCTTAAGCTTTCTCAAATACTTTCAATGATTAATCCAACTACACTTTAATGCGTAAATGCGTCAAGAGGTGAATGCAAGAAATCCATTTTCATATCAGAAGTAATGGAATTACTTAACATCAATCTTTCAAGCAAGTATGTCTTGGCTCACGGAGCTGAGAGGGAGCTGAGAAATTCTTAAATTCCATACCTTGTTAGGACTTACGAGTCAGATTAGACATACATAAGAACAGCATTCAAAATTTAATTTTTGGTTCAAATGTCACAAGACACACCCTACAAAAGATTTTAAAAAATGATATAATTGAGGATTGATGCCGGTTGAAAGTTGTTAAATCTGTTCTTTGAATGACAAGACCAATCTGATTTACAACTTGAGAAAAGAATGACTACCATTATAGTTAATTCACTATATCCTCACTAAATTTCTAGTCGGATCCCACTCTTGGTTCTAGAGAAAAATTTTGCAAAGCCATTTCTACTCTTCTCAGAACTGACATGATTTGGCAATGCAGCTGATGAAGTTGATGAAGATGATGAAGGTGGTGAACTTTCTTCATTTTTGTTAAAGGATAGACCTGAGCTCCCATCAGCCAACCTTGAAGAACTGGAATCTCTTTTAGGTGAAAATGTGTCATTTGAATGCAACTTCCACATCTCTCCACCTGCTCGAGCAACGAGCGAAGGACTTGCAGGAATGCTAGCAGTATCAATAAAGAAATCTTCTAGTGT
The DNA here is from genome assembly GCA_039655645.1 of Ammopiptanthus mongolicus. NCBI lineage: Eukaryota > Viridiplantae > Streptophyta > Magnoliopsida > Fabales > Fabaceae > Ammopiptanthus > Ammopiptanthus mongolicus. The sequence continues at coordinate 15,892,488 of CM077348.1, read as the reverse complement.
AGCCAGGGCTTGTAACTGATTCCCCAAAGATGCTATTGTTTTCTGGCACTCAGCAAGCTTTCCAGCAGCAAGTGCTAGGTCCTCCTGGCACAGAAAAGATCACACAAGCAATACATTAGTTGTGTAGAAAGTCAATGACTAATTGAACATTTAATGTACATCTCAATGATGACCTACCTGCTTAATCCTCTTTTCTCCACATGAGGTAGCTGTCGACCTGAGTATCTCTTCCTCTAATTCCTTACATTTCATTGCAATTTCTTCTGACATAGTCCTCTCCTTGTCAACCTCTGCTCCTAATAATTCAACCTTTGCACATTTGCTTTCTAGCTCTTCCTCCAGGTCCTTACACTTCGTTGCAATTTCGTCTGACAAAGCCCTCTCCTTGTCAACCTCAGCTTCTAATAAGTCAACCTTTGCAGATTTGCTTTCTAGCTCTTCCTCCAGGTCCTTACACTTCGCTGCAATTTCGTCTGACAAAGCCCTCTCCTTATCAACCTCTGCCTCTAATAAATCAACCTTTACAGATAATGTTTGAGCCTCTGCCCCAATGCTCAGCAGGTGATTTTCTATTAATTGCTTTGATTTGTAGGCATTTTCTACCTCTCTTTGCAACTCCTCCAATTTCTTTTCTGCCTCCCTCAACTGAAGTTGCGACTCCTCAATACACTCTTCACTTTTCATCAATGCTATCTCTAGTTCAGCCTTTTCTGCTTCCACCTTCTCTAACTTGCCTTTTAGTTCTTCCATTTGCTGATTCATGATCTCAAACTCCACTCTGAGAGAGCTTTCTTCATTAGTGCATTGATTGACAACAACTGACTCCTGGACAAAGCTTTCATTTTTAGTCTTGGGCAATGCAACAAGTCGTTCCATTTCAAGAAAATCATCCATGAGATCAATTTTAACAGAACTGGATGGAGTTTGTCCACACTTTTCATTCTTGAACTGATCAAGCTCAGCAATTAGTGCAGATGCCCATGAGTCAGAACAACTTGGTTCACACTTGTTTAGTTCTGAGCCACTCATCTTGTGAGTATCAATCTCCACTGCATTAAGCCGCTCCCCACTGTCTGATTGACTATCTGTGAGAGATTCAACACACAATGAGGATGAAGTAATGGATTTATGATCATTAACAAAGGAAGCTTTAAAAGCCACGCTCTTCAGTCTCCGGCACTCAGCCTCAAGCTTGGCTACTTTCTTGATGCTTTCTAAATGTTGCTTGCTAGCTGTCTCAGCAACTTGAGTGCTTAAGTCCCTCTCAATTGTCCTGATTTCCAGCTCTTCTGTTCGAGCTAGGAGTTCGTGCCTTAGAGCCATGTTCTCTTTCTCCAAACATTCAACCTTTTGACACATACCCAGATCAATAGAAGATCTAGCATTAGAAGCATCTAATTTGCTCTGGAGCTCAACAAGCTTCTTCTCGAGTTTAATTTTGGCTGTTTCCAAGTCATGAGTTTTCTTCACAACAGCATCATGGATATTTTCTTCCTGCTCTTCTCTTGTCTGTCTTAGCTGCCTAACACACTCCTTAAGTGCACCGTCTAGATGGGCAACTCGATCGTCTAGAGCTGAATTCCTGAGAGTGACTACATCAAGTTGCTTCTTTAAAACTGCCACTTCATTTTCAGCCTTTTCCCAGCCTAAGTTAATGAAAATGGCCCAATTAAGAGACAATCTTAAAAAGGGAGAAAGAGAAAGAGAAAGGAAAGGAAAAAAATATATCCAGCCATTAAACAAGGAGATAATTATTATGAGTGTCAGCATGCATGTCTTATGATAGATCACATATGAGACTCTTAATATACTATTGACAAAATTCAGATGCAATATGACTTTTAATTTCTATAAACCCTACTTAACCCTCCTTTAGGAGGAGGAATTTCCGTGTAGTTTGCTCATTAACAATCAGCTGAAACAGAATCGGTGCACATCCAAGGAAGGATTGAAATGGTAATCAAGCAATAGCATAATCAGCGGTTATTTTTAAAACTACAGAAAGCAATAGAGGAATGTACTATTATTAATAACATTAGTTGTACCTGCAATGGCTTCTTCAGCGACTTTGGCGTGCTGCTTAACCAAGTCTTCTCTGGCGTTGACATTTACAAGCTCTGCAGATAGCTTCTCTGAAATATTTCTCAATCCATCATTTTGATCATTTTCCTTTATATTTTTTATATTTTCATTTACTTCATTTTTGTCTTTCTCAAGGGAACCATCAATTGTGATGCCTATAGTAGGTACAGGTTTAGAGGTGACTTCTTCAGGAAATTGTGCATCAACAAACGAACTATCGTTAACTTCTTCAGCACAGGCTTCAGCTTTTGAGGTGACATCAGGTGACTGATTGCTTCCATTAGGACATTCCTTTGATGCCTCCTGCTTTCAAAGACATGAAAACACTAGATTTATCAGGAAAAGGGAGGATAAAAGTTGATAGTGAACTTTGTTCTGTTTGTGAAAGGCATAAAAGATATGATTTTTATGCTTGACTGATGCTAATGTGTAGCAGAGAAGTTGTCAAAATACATTCTTGACCACACTCAACATACATTGGCCACAATTGATCCATTTTCAGCGCTGATAATAAATACTGGCGGTACAAAATGAGAACTTAATTTCAAATATGAGTGCATGGCTACATCAAACTCGAAAACGAGCTATGTCTTCAAGGTCATTTATGTCTAAAATGGAAATAGAAATTTATTTCATGTTTTGTGACAGACCAGGAGAAGGGCAAATACACTTTAAGCATCGATAAATTTTCAAAGATGGAATATTTTCCAGAAAATTTATTGGTGTCACAAAAATCTAAACAAAGCATATGTAGTAAACCGTTATATATTATGAGCGCAAATTTGTGTATATTCATCTAAATTAGGACATTAGATTACAGAAAAAAGGAGAGAGGGAAAAGAACAACCAGTGAAAACCATCTCAGCTTGCCAGTAAGTGAATGATAAAATTCATTGACTAAGTAAGGAATCTTGTGTTTACCTTACAAGAAAAGAGTCAAGTTAGAATTCAAATCTTGTAACTTAAGATATCAAAAAAATCCCAAATATTTCAAGAAGGGACCAAAGACTAAAACAAATCTTAGTGCACCCCATTTTGCAATTGATGCTAGATTGATTATCATACCTGTTCATCTGAGTACCTCTCAGAATGAGATGACACAGATCCTGAACTTTCACTTTCACCAGGGCTCTTCTCAGAAGACTCTCGCTTCCATAACCATCTCTTCTTATCCATCATTGGGTCTAACAATCTAACATTAGCTTGAAAATTGAAGGGCATTCATCTGCAGACATTACCCAAAAAATGTTGTCAAAACCAACCACAAAATCCTGTTCAAGATTATAATGAAGAGAAAAATATGAAAAAGCCATATGTTCTAGCCTTCAGAAAGCAGAAACATACTTCCTTTTAGACAACCTTAATGGTTTAAACCAAAAAGAAAAGAATGAACTTTCCCTTGACTGAAACCAGGTATTCCATAGAAAAGAAGGAATCTTTTTAGCTCCATTATCATTGAGACCCATTTTTCATTTGAAGAATTGAAATTAAAATCCAATAGCTTCATAACATTTTGCAGCAAATTTACAGACCCAACAAAGTAATGAAACAGTCAGAGTAAAAAAAAAAAAAGGAACTGAAGGTTATTACCGAGTACCCAATTCAAAAGATCCTAAAATATGAGTTACCCATTTCAGCCTTTGAGCTGAAAATGCCTCAAACGTTCCCAAAAAAACCAATGTATAATGAAAAAAACAGTTCTTCATTGACACGACAACACACCTTCGAACATTTAAACAAAGAACTGCAAGTAAAAGAATGAAAAATGATAAAAAGGCAGATCAAATACCTTGGACAAGTGAGGCCAACTTAACCAAACCAACCTACAGAAACAGCTGGAAGCCAAGAATAAACGGAAGGAAAGGAAGGGGTTGGAGTACAGACCAGAGATTTAAGAGCATAGAATAGAATAGAAGAAAATAAAGGTAGTAAATGACAATAATATAATGGTAGTAATAATAAATAATAAAATAGGGAGGCAAAAAATCTGTAGAATGTCACATAGCAACTACTTCTACTATAACACACAGGTACCAGATAATGGATTGGGTTAGAGGGTTTCTATACTATTTCTTTTGTTTTTTGCGTAACTTTTTTCCTTTTCTTTCAAATCAAATAATCAAATCAAATCAAATAATAAATAGTTATAAAAAATAGGGGGCCATGTGATTGTAGATGTTGTCAGAGAGAGTTGTGTGAAGTTCAAGGGTGTGTTTATGCGAGTGGGGTGTGTGACTACGGACACTTTATCAGCTTTTTCAAGAAAATGTTTCTTATTTGATTTTTTTCATTTATTTATTATTTACCAGTAGAGTAGTTTGAACTTTGAACTTGAGCTGTTCTTGTTCCCGCCCATGCTCATGGACCAGGACGTTTGCTACTCATTCATTGTCCATTTTCCATTTTCCTTCTTATTAATATTAACTAGATCTTGTACTCGTGCGATGTACGGGTGTAACATATTTTTATATTTATTTGTTTGAATATTTTTTTAGAATGTAAAAACTAAAACATTAAAAGATCAACGAATACATATTTGTGTAATATTTGAACGGTTCGGAAGATCTGTTTGTATGTTTGAAATATGAAAGTTAAACGGTTAGGGAAATGAGACTTAGTAACAAATCTTAAGGGGACGTTATGGTTTGGTGTACATGAATATGAGATATATTTCTTCCCACGTGATTGAGACGCGATTTTTTTCATGAGAACCAGAAGGCATTCCACAAGTAGCCTCTTGGTGGACTATACATTGTATTCGTTTGAATTAAGATGACCGGATTGTACATTGTAATGAGTAGTATGACACATTGTCAATCACTTAGATGCTTATTAAGTTATCCGTCATATATATGTAATTGTTCTTTCGAAGATAAACTATTGGAATATATGCAAGAAATTTTCCATGTCCACACTCCATAACATACAAGTTCTTGTATCTCGCATTGATGCTGAATCGTTCTTCTATTGTTCTTTACATGTTTGCTTCTTTAGACAAAGAAAACTAACAACAAAAATGATAAGATATAACCTTATTTCCCTATTTCTAATCATTGAACTATCTATTTAGTATAAAGAAAAGTGTAAAAACACAAAAAGGCCCGGTTTGAACTATCCCCAGTAATACCTGCATCTTCATTGGACCAAAATCTGAGTCGTTCCTTTTAACACCATAAGCTTCACAGGTACCAACCCTAACAACAGTCTTCAACAACAACAGTTGTCACTAATCAAGCCAAGCCCAAAAAAATATAATTTTTTTTGCAAAGAAAAATAAAATATTAACATAGCATTGTTCACATTCTCTAAAGTCTTTGTGCTTTTCAAGATAATATAAAAATAGATAGCTTGATTGTGTACTGCTATTACTATTTTGTACTCAACTGTATAAGCAGAAATCTTTGTATTAGCAGCGGCTCTAGAAATTGATGTCTTAAAATTTACTTTCGTGTTCTCTATTATATTTGAAAGAGACTGATAAATTCTCTATTTCAGGCTCATTCTTGGATGAGAGACTCCGAGAAGGAACAAATATGCAGGCTCATGATCTGCCAGAAGCTCTCATTGGAAGCCAGCACCCATGCAACACAAAATGAGAGGTTGCCGCTTCGTGTTGTAGTCCAAGTTTTGTTCTTCGAACAACTTAAGCTCCCTACATCTATTGCTTGTTGGTTATTAGCATCTAATAATCTTGAAAACTCACAAAATCTGAGTGGAGATTTTGCTCTGATAAGAAATGAAGGCAACCCAATCAAGCAACCCAATTTTAGCTTTTGATATCATGAAAGAACGAGTGTTTAAGCTTGAGAAGGAGTGCTTGAGCATGGAGCAAGAGTTGGAAAAAATGAAGTCCAAGGGAAGTTGGAACATGATCCTCAAGAAATTGAGTTGTAGGTTAATGCCTAAGCACTCTCATGGCAAGGTATAGAAGACATGTAGGAAGTTCAAAATATCCCCAGCATCTACAAACTAGATGGAAGAAAAGGTCATAGTTGCCCCTTTATTCTGATTAATAATGTAACTGAATAATGACCAGTTGCTCGCTTTTTGCTACATAGATATTATAATTTTTATGCAGATTCACTTTCGGCTTGGCCATTTTGCTCAGCATAAATGACTATTGCTATGCCCTCTTTTACTTGACAAACTGAAACTTTTCTTTTACTTATGCTCCTCCTCCATTAATCTCTTAAGATTTTATTTCTCTAAATTCACAAAAGTGCCTTTTTGATCGATACACATAACTATGTCAGGTGAAATTATTTCTTCCATTAAGTTGGAAGATTTACATTTTTCACTTTAAAATTTGAAGTTAGTCGATCAAATTTTCATGCTTACACGTTCAGTATGTTGGAACTGATGTTTTTTTATTTTTATCTATATTTAAATGTTTGTTTTGTTTTTGAAGTTGTTTTGAGCTTCAGTTCACATGTAAAATACTATTTTGTATTTGGTAACTTAAGGGGAAGGTACTCTAATTATGTGTTTTACTGATTTTTGTTGAAGAGATAAAGTAGTTCATTGCACAATGAAAAGGAACACATTCTTGCTTCCCACTATAAATAAAATAATAATAAGTCACTGCCCAAAACATAAGAATCTATAGTAATAAATTGGATAAGATTTGTGAGTTAGAATCACATATAAACTATAGTAGATAAATTAAATAAACATAGAAATCCTTTAATTCCAATATTGAATGTGGAATAAGACAAAAACCACGCATCAAGAACAAATATTACTCAAATCATATAAAAGAAATTATTTGTTGAAATCTGAGTGTGTCAAGGTATCCTACTCAAATCATTTATATACCAATAGAACTCAACATAAAAAAGGATGAAATGACACGTAAATGAACTTCATATATTAGGCCATATGATACAGGCACGCAATCGAGTTAAAGTTGTAAATCGTTTTTTCCCTTTCAACCATGAGAAGTGCATTTATAAAATGTTTTTTTAAAGCTCCCTATGGGAGCAAAAGGGATGCATTTCTTTGTGCATATGAACATACATGACACACAAGAAAATAGAAAAGAAGAAAACAAAGTCATGCTAAATAAGTTACTGAACCCCAATTAGTTGGATAGTTGTAATTCCTACTCTTAATGTTGCTTCCATTACAGTTCAACACATTTAAAAAGAAGACTTTCTCACGCAATGAGATTATTAATATGTAAAAGCTATTGTAATTGCACAACAATTACTTACCGGAAATGTAGGGTTATGAAAATTCTTAAAAAGAAAGAAAAAAAACCGTAAAGTAGTTCTATCAGATATTTCATGCTTAATTTCCTTTGAATAGCTTATACTTGTTAAATAATATAATAAGTTATAGTAACTATATAGTATAATTCGAGAGCTAAAACAAGTTATTAGTACTTGATAGAGACAAAACTAAAGTTTGATTGTCAAAATCCAACATAATGACAGAATGGAAATTCCAAGTTCTAAATTTCATTCAAGTTATACATTGAAGCCAGGTTACAAAATGGCTCCTGAATCAGTAACTTGTTAGAACAATAGATACTACTGATCCAAGGAATGATTTTATAAGATGTCAAATGCACTTTATGTGCCAATTCCAGTTTGCTCACAGTTTACCGAATCAATTACATTATAGTTTCTATTTCTATCTAAATAAAATCACCTATTTTTTGATAAAATCAAACATCAAATTCTAAAGAGATAAATAAAGCATTAATCAATGACTTACAAATAGACATTTAATCAGATAAAGTAATGCAACTCTATTCCTCCATCTACAACTTCAGATAAATCTGATAAATGAAAGCTATTGTGCTTTGCAAATGGAATTGTTCAGGAACATCTAAACAAAAAGTATTTAGATGGATGAAGTTGGTACCAAAAAGAAAAACAAAAGAAACCAAATATATGTTAGAAAAATGCATTATGTTTTCACCAATCAATACACTCAAAGTAGAATAAGATCAAAAATTAGAAATAATTTAATGATTAAAAATAGGATCAATAGAAGTTTCTCAAATCAAATCCCACCTTGAAGTGAACACTGTTATCTTAGAAAAGTTGAGAATAATATAGAAGATGAAGAAAAAGAAAGAATAGAAAAAATGGAACCTTTTCCTGATAGACTCCTCCTTCTTAGATAATAACAAATACATAAAAAAAAGTTGATAAAATAAGAAAGAAAGAATTTTAGCAATGAGAAAAATGAAACAAAGGTCATTCATAAAATAAACAATCAGAAAAGTTTTATTACATTTAAGGCAAACGAAGAGTAATAAATATGAAACTTAATTGAACAGGAGCTCACCTAAGAGAAGTAGAAATATTACTTATGAGCCTTTGTTTTTTAAGCAAACTTGTTGCAAAAACTTATACAATCTAGCTGTAATTTATCCATGTAATTGGTTGATGGTATCATTTCAAGCTTGGAGAGATTTCACGAAAACTTACCATCAATTGTACAATCTTTTTTATATCGGCCTTCGTCATCATAATCATCCTAAATTACATATCCTTATGTTAATAGTCAAAAAAATTGAGAATATAATTGTAAAGGGATATATGCAATACAACTTCAAATTAGACAATTAAATCTCATGCCATTGTATGTCTCAAACATTACAACTTAGACAAAATTTGTAATATAATTCTCTAACTACTAAGAGAAAAAACAATTATAAGCAAATTCAATGCGGCAAAGCCACCTTGTAACAAAGATAACATAATAAAACAGATGCAATAAGTTGGCACAATCATCAATTAATAAAAGTTGAGAATAATATGGAAGATGAAAGAAAAAGAAAGAATAGAAAAAATGGGACAGTTTACGTGGGAAAAAGGTTTTCTACAGTAAAAAGTGGTAGAACCCTCAATGTAAAGAATAGAACCTTTTTCCGGACAAGCTCCTCCTTCTCAGATAATAACAAATACAAAAAAAGTTTATAAAATAAGAAAGAAAGAATTTTAGCAATGAGAAAAATGAAACAAAGGTCATTCATAAAATAAACAATGAGAAAAGTTCTATTACATTTAAGGCAAACAAAGAGTAATAAATATGAAACTTAATTGGACAGGAGCTCACCTAAGAGAAGTAGAAATATTACGTATGAGCCTTTGTTTTTTAAGCAAACTTGTTGAAAGAACTTGTACAATCTAGCTGTAACTTATCCATGTAATTGGTTGATGGTATCCTTTCAAGCTTGGATAGATTTCACGAAAAGTTACCATCAGTTGTACAATTTTTTTTTTTATATCGGCCGTCATCATCATAATTATCCTACATTGCATGTCCTTATGTTAATAGTAAAAAAAACTCAGCAGTGTAGCAGCTAGAAGATATGAAAAAAGAAAAAGAAATTCAAAGCGTACATTACCTCATATCGATCATCCTCAGTTTGATCAGTCATTGGAACATCCTCTCTTGAGTGTCCTCGTGACTTCTAGGTGAACTTTGCATCCCATCAAGATCATCATCGCTTGGTAGAGGATGCCTGAAATTAGCTCGAGCCCTTTTTGAAGACCTTAATTGTCATCATATGTATATGCAATAGAAAGTTCACATATCAACACCATAAGTTTTCCATGTCAAAATTGATGATCCTGTGTGAAAATAGATTTTTACATATAAAATATAAATAGAATTGGGATTTAAGAAACTAACCTAATAAATAGAGAAGGGCAAACCTAAACGGCAACACAATGCAAACAAATTAAGAAGAGAAACCTCATTGATAGAAACATGAAAAACACATAAAAATAGAGAAAATTTAAGCACCCATTTGCACAAAAAGAAAAATAGAAAAAAAAAATTATAAATCTTGTGCGATTAACAGAAAGAAAAAGTTTGAATTTTGGGATTACAGAATCTTATCAGATAAGCCGATAAGTTCAAGTTAGAGCAGAAGGAAGTATACAAGGAGGAGAATCCAAACTAAGCCAAGTTGCCAGAAAACATAGTAAATTAAAACCCGTTTTGAATTATCGAAAATAAAAAAGCAAAAATGACTATTCATAAACTTGCCTTTGAAGTAGAGAAGGTTAGACAGGAAAATAAAGCAACACAAAGACAAATCTCTGCAGAGAAAAATGAAGTTAAAAAGACAAATTCTTCAAAACTCAGTTGTAGAAAGCTACCAGAAATGAAATCAACATATCATCAATAAAAGAAAAGAAAAGGCAAGAACCTAACATCATAGTAGGTATATAGGCGCCACCAGCCGTGCAAGAAGCAAACACCAATGCAAATTGTGGAATTCCTTCGGCACACATTGCAAAGCCTCATTATAGAAGATTCTAATGATGATATTACATTAGAAAAAGAGAGAAAGAAGTGTCCAATGAAAAGAAAAAGTAACTGTGGATTTTTGAATCCCTGAGAGAGAAAAAATTGGGTTAATGAAGAGTTAACCTATTCCCAAAACAATTAATATGTCATTTTAAATCTACAATTTTATCCCAACAATTTTAATTTTCAATATTTTTAAAAAAATAATTAATCCAAGTAATTTTATAAAAATACCACAATGACTACATTCCTTTTATATATAAAGATAATGCGTCTCTCCAATCTCCAATGCCAACTATCGATTTGTTTCTTTCGTTTTGTTTTTTACTTGGATTTCTTTCGCTAACACAGTGTTTGGAGGGGAAATGGAGGGGGAGAGAAACCAACGATTTTTAGATTTTTTTTTTGTTTGGTTTAATTTTTTTGAAGTAATGGAATAGAACAAAATCTCTACTCACTCAATTTTGGCTCAGCTTCAATATTGAGAATTTAGAGGGGAAAAGAGGTGGTTTAAAATATTGGAATGCATTGACTAAAATATCATTAACGTATTTTGAAATCCAAAATTATAAGAGTGTGAAAATAAATTAGTTTTAAAATTTTATTATTCACCATATGAACCAAATATGAATAATGATATTTCCTCTCCATTAAAATCTTTCCTCTCCGTCTTTTAAACCAAACATAACCTAACTCACGGTTTGGATGGGGTGATTTTGGGGAGAGGGAAGTGAGAGAGAAAAATGTAAGTATGTATGTTTGGATGTAAAGAGAAAACATAGGAGAAAGAAAAAATACAAGTGAGACCCACCCAAAATATAATCTCTCCAAAAGTGGAGAGAAAACTAATGAAAGTGAGGACAAAATTTGAAATATCAACTACATCCTTTTATTTTCAACAATAATATAAAATTATTATCATTATTGTTATAAGTATAAAAATGTCATTGTATTAAAAATTAATTTTTCATACTCTTCTATTTCTTTCTTATTTCTCTCAATTCAAACAATCTAAGGGTCTGTTTAGTTTGTTTCTAGTTTCTTGTTTTCATTTCCTATTTTTATAAATAATTACAGCATAAATAATTATAAAATTGTCACATTATTTTCATTCTATTTCTTATTTTCAAAAGTTTGTACAGGAAACACTGAAAATAACTTTTTATTTGTTTTCACTGTGTCCTATACAAATCTTTGAAAACAAGAAACATAATAAAAATAATGTGACATTTTTATAATTATTTTTGTTGTAATTATATTTGAAATCAGGAAATAAAAATATAAAACTAGAAATTAATCAAAAAGACCATAAAAATTCACTCATTCTCTATCTGTTTTCTCTTCTTTTTTCCTTCTCTCCTCCTTACTTCTTTTTCTCCTACTTCTCTCAAAGCATAAATGTCCCTAGACTCCCTACTTTGGGCCATTTGTAGCCCCCCTACTGTTTCTTTTTTGGTAAACAGCTCCTCTACCGTTTTTTTACTGTGTTGTAACTTGACGAGGAATCCTATTACTGCATTATTAATTTCCCCCCCTTGTTTGCTTGCTACAGACATTGCAAACTGGGAAAAGTTGTTCTCTCTTTGAAACAAAATGAAATGTATCAGTTGGGACTCGAGTTAAATGTAGGGTCACCAATTGCTTTCATGTCATTTTCATATAACAAAATTGAAGGTGATGACTTCCATGCACCTAAAACAATAAGGTGCTACACCATCAGCTTTTAATCATAAGAAGTGGTACTTGAATAAGTATAAGTATTTTAAATAATTTTTTGACAACTTTATTATTTATAAAGTAATGTGTTAAGAATTTGTTTAATATAATTATTTGAATAATTTTTAACCATTAATTTAAAATATTTTTACTTTTCTTAATACAATAGATGGAGAAAGATTTAACTAAGCACTCTAAATCCAAGGAACACAAGCATGTAACAACAAAGTGGAGTATAGAGCTGACCTCGAAGACGGTAAAATTAAATCATCTTTATGATCGTCTAATCTTATCGAAGAGTGATATTCCTATCAAAGTGATGGACTTGCGAGCCAACCTTTTATTCTTATGGAAGTCTATTGGTCATTGGAGCAATATGATTTCTTTGGAAAAAAGGGTTTTATGAATTCTCTTTTTCTTCCCCATCAGACCAATGAAGTGTTTTATCGATTGGTTCTTGGAGTTTAAAGTATGGAATTCTAAATCTTCCTTCCGGGACCCCGGACTTCAACCCCAATACCCAAAGCAGACTCATGCTAATTGTTGGGTGCGCAGCATAGGACTGCCGCAAGAGTACTGGCATGCCAAGATAATATTTGTGATCACATATGGTATTGGTGCACCTATTGCACTAGATGAGGCAACTAACAAGAAGATGTTCGGACATTTTGCAAGAGTGCTTGTTGATCTTGATTTAAGTGACAGCCTATGTGTGCAAATCTTGGTGGAAAGAGAAGGTTTTGCCTTTTGTGGGAATAGAATACGAGAATATGTCTTTCTGTTGTTCCAATTGCCAAACTATTGGCCACTCTATTGATAAATGTAGAAATAATCTGAATCGGTCTTCTCTTAATGCTAAAGATCAAGAACTGTCCAAAGATAAGAAGGTTAATCCTCTTTCTCATAAACCTGTCCAGAAGTATGTTCCTAAGAAGTCAGAGAACGAAGGGCCAAAAAATGGTTCAGTCAGTCAAGGAAATAATGCATTCCATATGGAGGTAAATGTTTCACAACAACATTTAAACTTTATTCCTTTGATTGGTTTTGCTAAGGATCACATATCATAGGAAGGGCAGAATAATGGTCAGGTAAATTAGGGAATTAATGAGGATCACAAGTCAGAATAATGTTTTACAAATGCAGCAGAACTCTCTTGGTAATAGCTCTACTCAATCAATTCGGATTGAGACATTAGATCAGGACTCATTGGAGCATGTGTTTAATTCTATTCAGAAACATTCTGTCAAAGGGACTAATAATGACCAACAGAATTTGCTTAGGACAGGTCAAGGAAATGACAGTCCAACTAATCGATTAGATAATCGATTAGATTATATGATAGACTCTAAACCTTTGTTGGGATTTGTGCAGGCCAATATGGAAACTGTAGTTGATAATAGTTTGAACAATATTGATAAGAGTTTTGAGACTCCTATGATTAGTTCAACCCTTATGCATCCTGATGTTATTCATGTTATGAAAGTACTTGCAAAGTTTTTGGGAGTTGGGAACGAGGATGACCTAGAGAATGTCTCTTTCTCAGTAGAGCGGAATAATGATAATGCTACCGAGAATGATAATTTTACAGTGGTTACGTCTAAATCTCAGAAATATAACCTGGAAAAGAATAAAAAATTTAATCCTAGATTTATTTTGTTTTTGTTTTTGTTTTTGCATGAGTTTTGGTTTATGCTTCCATAGTTTTATTTTTTTTTTGTTTTTCTTCTTTTAAATAAATTTATGGTGAGTTGATCACCATATTTAAAAAACACAACAGAAGAGCAAGATCACAAGGAGGTCTATCCAAAAGCCAAAGTGCTTGATGACATCGGTGGACAAATTCATATATTGGTAAAAAATGCATTAAATTAAATAGTATATAATTAAGTGAGAAAACTCATAAATTAATGCCTTAAAATTTTAGGACAAGATATAATATAAAATTCACTGTTATAATTTCTCAGTTCTCACTTAGCCCTTTAATAGTGATTTCCATTCATCCATGATTGATGTCCCACGTTCAAAAATAATTGTGCTATAGTATATCATTTGTCCCATTGACAGAGGTCTCTAAGCAACGGAGGACGTCTGCATACAAAAATACTTTATATGGTTATAAAAAAAACAAAAAAAAACTTTATCCATGAAGGTTGTCTACACAATTTTTCACTATGAATTTATCATAATGAGTCAATCCGGCTCTACTAGATAATCCAAGAGTAGTGATACAGCCTGCTTTATTTACCCACTTTAGAAATATTCTTAAAACCAAATCAATTATTAACCTAGTGAAAACATTACTTTACGACTAACTGATCTCGAATTAATAATATAATTGAATCGGTTTTATTATTCATTGCCCCTAGGACAATAATTAAGGATAATGGTTAAGAAAATGTAAAAGTTAAGCTTTTATTACACCCACGTAAATATAACAAGGACTCTTATTTATTTGACATTGCTCAAGCTATAAACAATCTTATTTATCTGTAGGCCTAGCAAAAGCATAATCACATCATTTGTCTATATATGTTATAGAAATTTGACAAAGTTTTAATTTAGCTTTTGATTATTCAACACAATCTTTTTTTATCCAACCTTCAGAAGGCCTGGCCTAGGGGAAGCTGATAAAGCTAGGATTTTAGGCTTCCAAAAAAAATTTTTTTTTATTATTTATTTTAATAAATTTTTTTTATGAAAATATTAAGAATCAATTATATAGAAGACCGAATTAACAATTGTAGAAAGACTCTACATTTTTCTTAATCATCATTTATCTCACGTATTTTTATGTCACCCACAAAATGATTTATTATTATAATAACGTTAATATTTTTTAATATTTTGTTATGAAAAATGAAAAATCAGTCTTTTCACTCAGCTATATGTGTCTCACTAATCTCTCTCTCCTTTCTCCTTTCTTTCACGTCACTCTCACTCTCTTACTGACTCTCAGACTCACTCTCACGGTCTCAGCAATTTGGAAATTTAACAAACTCTTTCCTTTCCATACATAATTCAATATTGGCTTAATTGAACTTTCGATTCTCAAGTATTATAATTATGTAATTTTAGTTTCCTTAAATTTTAATTGAGTCAATGAGATCTCTCAAATATCATGATTATGTAATTTTGGTCTCCCGAATTTTAATTGAGCCAATTGGATCCTCAAGGTATCACAATTGTGTAATTTTGGTCCTCTAAGTATCACGATAGTGCAATTTTTAATGCCAGTGACCTATGTGGCCCATGTGAGACTGATTTGATACTGAGTGAGGTCAATTTGACAGCTTACGGGACATTCTTATGTGGTATTTTTGATATCTCACATACTTTAATGATCAAATGCATATCACTATGTGTCACATAGGAATGACATGAAAGCTGTCAAGCTGGCCTCACTAAGTGTCAAATCAGTCTCACATGTGCATTGCAGGCTATTGAATTCAAAAATTGCATAATCATGATACTTGAGGGATCAAAATTACACAATCGTAATAGTTCGAGAATCCAATGAGCGCAATTGAAACTTGAGGGACCAAAATCGTACAATCGTAATACTTGGGGGACCCAATTAACGCACTTAAAACTGAGGGATTAAAATTGTATAATTGTTATATCTGAGGAATCAAAAGTATAATTAGACCTATATTATTTATTATTTTGTTTCACAAAAAAAAAAAACCAAAGGTTCAATTTTCACACTCTCTCCCACTCTCACCACGTCACTATCTCACTCATCACTCATCACTCGATCCATTTTACAGTGTAGTTGGAGCATCAATTTACAATTGGTGAGATGATTTACTCATGTTTGTTTGATCATTTTTTTTGCCCTATAACAATTTATTTATTTATTTATTTTTTTAAACTATTGCAAAATTCTTGTACAGAATTAAAAATTTTAAGAGAAATTTTATAAACGAAAAATGATACATCAATTGACATACTTAATTATATAATAAGACTTGACTCTTTTTCAAATGCGTATATTGTTTATAGAATAATATTAACTATTCTCGTAATCGTTGCTTCGGCAGAATTTTTTTTTTCAAAACAAAAATTAATAAAATTCTATTTAAGATCGACAATGTCTCAACAGGATTAAGTACACTAGTTTTATTATCGATTGAAAAAGAATTATTAAATAAAATCGATTATAATAATTTAATAAATAATTTTATATTCCAAAAAACATGAAAAATAAATTTTAAATAAAAATATAATAATTTTAATAAAATTTTATTATTTACTTTAAAAAAGCTTCACTTTAGAATTTGTTTTAAGTCCACGTGGGTATTGGATGGACCCTCTAACTTCTGAATTCTGATATCAAACATAGGTAGAGTTGTGTAATGATTTAAAAGAGAAGTTTGTAACTTTACCTTGTATTTTCAACACGTGATTTGTAACCCGGGGACCTAGGTTTGATCATAAAATATCTTCGAAGATTGGGAAATTATTCATTTGCCAAAAGTGGGTCATACAAATAGTTGACTACGAATAGTCCGTGGGATGCTCAGATTTCAAAAATAGTAGCATGATTACTTCAAACATTATCGAATTTTAAATAAAATTGATTATATTGAATTGATTTTAATATAATTAAATTTAAAATAAAATAATTTATGTTTGAATATTTTTATTTTAAAATTAAATTTAATATAAAATTTAGTTTATATTTTTTAATTTAATGTAAAAGCATCAAATTATAGCTTATATTATAATCATGTTTAAAAATAAAATTAATTTTGTCAGACAATAATCAAATACCTTTTTATCAAAATCACATTTAATAGAAACAGAAACACTTCTGATATCTCCAGACATGAATCAAATACATACGTATACCTCTTTTTGCTTTAAGCTCAAATCATGTCATTCCTCACTGTTATATCCTCTAAAATGGTGTTACCTGAAACAGTAAAAGATGGCTGACTAGCTTTGCTCATTAATTATATTATTTAAATACTTAAAAATGATATTTAGATAATATATTTATTTTATTTAGATAATATATTTATTTATATTCATATAATATATATATTTTAATTTTATGTATGATAATGATTATGATATACAAGAATATTTAATTACATTCTTGTCAAATATGATACTTACTGAAGTGTTGTAAGTTGTACCTAACCCGGGAAAAAAAACATTTTCCTTTTCACAGAGCCACTACTTTCTTGCCTTCTTGGTGTTGTACAATAAAAAGATACACAAATCAAATGCCGTGTGTGACCCACGTTTTGTTTGATTGGAGTTGTACAAATCTTGCCTTCCATGTGTTGTTCAAATAAAAAGATCCGCAAATCTAGCAGTTCTTATAAAGAACTATCGTAGTTGAGGGTATTAGTAGCCACAGATGGTTGTTGTTGTTGTAACATATTGAATGATTTCTTAATCACCATAAAAATAATAATAAATACGGTGAACAAAAAAGGGATCTATTAATTATTGCATCTCCATCTGCAAGCACTGTTTTCTGTTTTTGTTTCTTTTCAGGGCAGGACTTTGTACAGTGCGTTCCTTTAGCAGTTTCATATATGCATAACAGACTATATACTGATCTTCTAAATCCATCATTTGTGTGGTGTGAGTTTCTGTGGCTCTCCAATTCTGTTTATAGCCGTTAGTTAGTTATGCTTATTATTAAATCTTGTGATACACTTACCTGATAGGATCACTTGTTAGTTGCATTTTGTTAGTTACTGTTTCAATCAGTTTTAAGATCGGTTTGTAACTGTTTTATCTAGTGAACCTTGACTCTAGGTGTATATAAGTCAGGTTTGAGGGCTATGAGTGCAGAGGGTTGATTTCATTCTGCTGTAACTGTGAGGTTTGGGAATTGATTGTAAGGGTGTGTGCAAGTGAGAGATCGAATTCTCTAGGCTAAATTCTTGTAATGTGAGATGAGAGATTCTTATACAATCAATAAAATCTGAGTCAGTGTGGACGTAGGAGACTATTGCTCCGAACCACGATAACATCTTGGTGTGATTTTTTACTTTCTGTTTCGATCTCAAACTTGCTGGAAACACCAGCAACTCTAATTGTTTTACAACAATTGGTATCTAGAGCCCTGTTCTTGAGGGTTTCTTGGGCAGTTTTCCACGATGGGATCAGCAAAGTTTGAGGTGGAGAAGTTCAATGGTGAAAACGACTTCAGCTTGTGAAGAATCAAGATGAAGGCTCTTCTTGTTCATCAAGGTTTAGAAGATGCATTGCTGGGCATTACCAAAATGCCAGCAACTCTATCAGACAAGGAGAAGAAAGACATGGTCAACAAGGCTCACAGCACAATCATTCTGACATTGGGTGATGAGGTGCTTAGAGAGGTTGCAGGGGAAGATACCGCTGCAGGTGTGTGGTTAAAGCTTGAAAGTTTGTACATGACAAAGTCATTAACCAACAAACTATACCTAAAGAAGAAACTTCATCAATTGAAAATGGAAGAAGGCTCTTCAATCAGAGAACATGTCTCCCAATTCACAAAGGCTGTTCTTGATTTGAAGAGTGTCGATGTCAAGATTGAAAAGGAGGATCAAGCAGTGATGCTGCTATGTTCTTTACCCGGTTCTTTTGAAAACTTGGTTGACACCATGATGTTTGGAAGGGAAACCCTCACCTTGGAGGAGGTCAAATCCACACTCAATTCTCGGGAAATGAAAAAGAAGATTACTGAGAACAAAGGTGAAGGCGGTGATTCTGACTTGCTATTTGCTCGTGGCAGATCAGAAAAGAAGGAAGGCAAATCCAAAAACAAGGGCAGATCCAAATCCAAGTCAAAGCAAACCTGTTACTTCTGCCACAAGGAAGGACATTGGAGAAAGAATTGTCTCGAAAGAAAGAGGAAGGGCAATGGAAAACACAAAGAATCTGAAGATGTTGCTGTGGTGGCAGATGGTTATGAGAGTGCTGATGTACTCTCGGTTACTGCAGACAATTGCAGTAAAGAGTGGATACTTGACTCGGGTTGCACTTACCACATGACACCAAACCAAGATTGGTTTGAAAATTACAAGAAGTTTGATGGTGGAAAGGTTCTAATGGGAAACAACATCTCCTGCAGAGTTGTTAGCATTGGAACAGTGAGGATTAAATTGGCTGATGGCACAATCACAACTTTAACAGAAGTGAGACATGTGCCAGACCTTAAAAGAAACCTTATCTCTCTTGGAATGCTTGACAAATCAGGCTACATATTCAAAGGAGAAGGTGGTGTTCTCAAAATCAGCAAAGGTTCACTGCAAATAATGAAAGGCACAAAGAAGGAAGGCTTGTACAGATTGCAAGGTAACACAGTTTTTAATTCTGCTAATGTTAGTCTTGAATCTGCAAATCTCATTCCTACTAGATTGTGGCATTGTAGACTTGCTCATGTAAGTGAAAAAGGTTTAGTCGAATTACATAAGCAAGGGTTATTTGGAAAGGGTGATCTTGAAAAACTTGACTTTTGTGAACTTTGTGTTTATGGAAAACAGAAGAGAGTTAGTTTTCCTCATGGCATTCACACTACTAAGGGCTTAATTGACTACGTTCATTCTGACATTTGGGGACCAACCAAGGTTCCTTCATTGGGTGGAGCTAGATACTTTATAACCTTCATAGATGATTGGTCAAGGAAGGTTTGGGTGTATCTGTTGAAGCATAAAAACCAGGCTTTTAAAAGTTTCAAACAATGGAAAGCCTTAGTAGAAAATCAAACTGGCCGAAAGGTGAAAGTCTTGAGAACAGATAATGGTTTAGAATACTTGAGTGATGAGTTCAATACTTTCTGCAAAGACCATGGAATCTCAAGGCATAAAACTGTGAGACTTACCCCTCAACAAAATGGCCTAGCTGAGAGAATGAATAGGACCATTTTGGAGAGGGTAAGGTGCATGTTGTTCAATGCAAAGCTAACCAAAAGGTTCTGGGGTGATGCAGTCCACACTGCATGCTATTTGATAAACCGAAGTCCTTCTTCTGCCATTGGTTTTGTAACACCAGAGGAGAAATGGACTGGAAGGCCTCCATGCCTTGATAATCTCAGAATTTTTGGTTGCATAGCCTACATTCACACAAGTGAAGGCAAGCTAGAACCAAAGTCTAAGAAAGGAATTTTCTTGGGGTATCCAGAGGGTGTAAAAGGCTATAAAATCTGGTTGAATGAATCTGTTGGTGGCAGGGCCATAGTGAGCAGAGATGTTATTTTCAGAGAAGAAGATATGCTGGTTGAGCATGGCAATCAAGGCAGTGTTGCTCAGGAACAGGCCAGTGATGCTCAGGGTGCTATGCAGGCAGAAAAGAAGGTTCAGCTGAAGGTGGAGAGAAATGATTCTGAGTCTGCAAATCAGTCCACACATTCTGAGGAAGAAGAAACCAATGAACAAGCAGAAGGTGAAGACAATTAGCAATTGGCAAGGGACAGAAACAGAAGGCAGATCAATCCACCTGAAAGATATGGCTATGCTGACTTGATAGCCTATGCTTTGAGTGTGGAAAATGATATTCAAGATACAGATCCAATTTGTTACAAAGAAGCAGTGGCAGGCACTGAGAAACAGAAATGGTTAACAGCTATGAAGGAGGAAATGGATTCATTGTCAAAGAATCAAACTTGGGATCTTGTGGAGAAGCCTAAAAAGCAAGCAATTGTGGGATGCAAGTGGATTTTTAAGAAGAAATCAGAAGGTTCAGAAGTGAGATATAAGGCTAGACTTGTGGCAAAGGGATTCACTCAAAGGGAAGGGATAGATTTCCAGGAAATTTTCTCTCTAGTAGTGAAGCATACTAGCATTCGGGTTATCCTAACTTTGGTTGCAATTCACAACTTGGAGCTTGAACAAATGGATGTAAAAACAGCCTTTTTACATGGACATTTGGAGGAAAGGATCTTCATGAGGCAGCCTGAGGGATTTGAAGAAAAGGGGAAGGAACAAATGGTTTGTTTGTTGAAGAAATCCTTATATGGTCTCAAGCAGTCTCCTAGACAATGGTACAAAAGATTTGATTCTTTTGTAGTCTCAAATGGATACACTAGAAGTTCCTATGATAGTTGTGTCTACTTCAAAAGGGAAAAATCTGGTTTTTCCATATATCTTCTATTGTATGTAGATGATATGTTAATTGCAAGTGTAGATTCTGATGCAATTAATAGTTTGAAGATGTTACTCAGTTCAGAATTCGAAATGAAAGACTTGGGGGCAGCCAAGAGAATTTTGGGGATGGAAATTCAGAGAAACAGATCTGAAAGAACACTGGTTTTGCACCAGAAGAGTTATATAGAGAAGGTTCTACAAAGGTTCAACATAAGGGATTCAAAGGTTGTTACAACACCTCTTGCTGGACATTTCAGAATGTCTATAGATCAGTCTCCTAAAACTAATGAGGACCAAAACTACATGAATAGTATACCTTACTCCAATGCCACTGGGAGTTTAATGTATGCTATGGTATGTACTCGGCCTGATCTAGCCTATGCTGCCAGCATGGTTAGTAGATTTATGAGGAATCCGGGTAAGGATCATTGGCATGCAGTGAAATGGATTCTCAGGTACTTGAAGGGGTCGAAAACAGTAGGTCTCATATTCAGAAAATCAGAAACAGATTGTAGTAACTTGACTGGTTATGTAGATGCAGATTTTGCTGGAGATGTTGACAAGAGAAGATCCTTAACTGGTTACTTGTTTACTTATCATGGTTGTGTAATCAGTTGGAAGGCTAATCTTCAGTCTATAGTGGCTTTATCCACCACTGAATCTGAATATATAGCCTTAACCGAATCAATCAAAGAAGCAATTTGGCTTAAGGGTCTCATTAGTGAAATTGAAAATGTTGCAAAGGTTACCATTTGGTGTGATAGTCAAAGTGCTATTTGTCTCTCAAGGAATCAAGTCTTCCATGAGAGGACAAAGCACATTGATATCAAGTTGCATTATATTCGTGATGTGATAGCTAAGGAGATTGTTGATGTGAAGAAAATTCCTAGTGAGCATAATCCTGCTGATATGTTAACTAAGGTGGTCACTAGTTCTAAGTTCAACCATTGTCTTCAATTGGTGAACATTGGAACATGTGACATATGAAGTCTCTGTAGAAGGGGCTGACAGCATTACTAACTTGTGAAGAATTGAAGATCCAGGTGGAGATTTGTGAGTTTCTGTGGCTCTCCAATTCTGTTTATAGCCGTTAGTTAGTTATGCTTATTGTTAAACCTTGTGATACCCTTACATGATAGGATCACTTGTTAGTTGCATTCTGTTAGTTACTGTTTCAATCAGTTTTAGGATTGGTTTGTAACTGTTTTATCTAGTGAACCTTGACTCTAGGTGTATATAAGTCAGGTTTGAGGGCTATGAGTGCAGAGGGTTGATTTCATTCTGCTGTAACTGTGAGGTTTGGGAATTGATTGTAAGGGTGTGTGCAAGTGAGAGATCGAATTCTCTGGGCTAAATTCTTGTACTGTGAGATGAGAGATTCTTATACAATCAATAAAATCTGAGTCAGTGTGGACGTAGGAGACTATTGCTCCGAACCACGATAACATCTTGGTGTGATTTTTTACTTTCTGTTTCGATCTCAAACTTGCTGGAAACACCAACAACTCTGATTGTTTTACAACATGTGGGTTTAGCATATGTGAAATTTTCATGCTATGTAATTTCTTTTTCATTTCCTTGCTCGCAGCCAGGGTAGGCCACATGTCAGTATCAAGAGACACAGTCTTCTACTCAAAGGAACTGCATCTGCATTTATATTCGTAATTAACGTGGTTCTATATATGGTCTTATTGGCGTGAAGGCAACGCATATGTGGGAGGAGGTATCATGACTTTGGATTCTGAAAAAATCAATATACCGCGCAGGCAGTGCTCCTCAAAACAATTTTATTTTAAAAGATAACAGAGAACTCTTTTCTTTTTGAAAAACAAAACAAAGTTAACTCACTATTGACTAGAGTTATTATATTACTAAGCAGAATAGGCACACATATATAAACCTGACAAGATCTTGCTTCAGTCACTGCTCTTCTTCGGGTTTTTTTCTAATCAATTACATTTTTGAGTTCCATATATATGGGCTGGATTAGGCCCTCAACAAATCTACTTTTAGTTACTTGAGCCCATAGGGTATCACAGGCTTATATAGCCCAGAGATTTCTGAATAATCTGCCTCATGCAGCTTGACCAGAGGCATGCAGACGAAGTTTTGACGAAAAATAATGCAGAAGGGCAAATCAGTAATAATAAGCACTGAGTTTTAAATTGAGTTGGATTAGCTAGGTATATTTTTAGGCTTCTACATTTTTTTTTTTAAATTTCTGTATTCAGTTTTCAGCACTGAGTTTGGTGCCACACATCAATTGTCCTAATATTCGTGTATAAGTTAAATATCCTTGGGCACATAGCCTCTTCTAAACATCATTTCAAAAATTGATTTTAAATTAGTTTTAGTAACTACTAAAACCATATATAGATCGGTGGTGAAGGTATGGCATACAAAAGGGGCATAATTTATAAGCGATGGGTTGTTGCATTTGCAGGCATATTGTTGGGTGAAGCAGAATTACTGGCAAAGGTGACCGTGGAAAATTAAAATTAATTTGTTGATGACCCTCCCACTGGACAGGATAATTAGGTAGTCATACCTCCAGGCAAAGGATTCAGAGCAGCTTTGGGTCTCGGTGAAGGAGGTGCCTAACTTTCACAATATGCTCTAGAACCACATTTTGTAACTTTATATACATATGGATATGAGATTCAATGGAACTAAATTGAATTGTCACCCTTTCTTTTGTAGTACTTTCGATACGTGGTATATCACAATGCCTAAATCTAAGTGGACTACAATTGTCTTGAGTGTTTTGGAATGGTTTGTTTTTGTATTTATCAGGTCCTTTATTTGGATTTACCAAAGCAAACGAACTCTTTGTTGGAAGGTTGGCTCAATTAGGTTTTGCTTTCTCAACGGTGACAAAACAATTCATTTAAATATATTCCAACTAGTCAACCCACATCTAAATTCAATACAATTCATCCATTTATAAAAAAAAGGTTAAATGGATTGAATTGGGTTAAATTATCTTTGCTAATGGATTGTCAATGATTTTTCCAAAAATTTTCAACTAATCAGATCAATCGAATTAAAAATGAATTATTTTAGATCCATTTACTTTTTTTTAACCCATTAGACCAATCGATTTCCGCTGGCTACCGTCGTCGTCGATTTACTATTGCTGATCAACCACCTTTGCCGCCCCCCAACAGCCACCATTGCCGATCATTGTCGGCCATCACCGTTGTTGACTACCACCAAATTGTGAAAGAAAAAAGTTAAAATAAATTTTTAAAATATATCGTATATTTTTAAATGGATGAGTCAGATAAACATTCATAAAAAATGATTAAAAGATGGTTTGGATGGGTTGAACTTTTTTCAATATATTTTCAATGGATCATAAATATGGATTAGTCCATCTACTAATCCAATTCAAAATCCATCCAAACCATCCATTTTTTTAAACATTTGTTGTTTGGTTTATTTTTTAGGAGGAGAGATGAATGAAGGGGAGCAAAATCCCTCCTCATCCAATTTTGGCTCCCCTCCAAAAGTGGGAGGATTTGGAAGGGAGAGGAGGGGATTTAAAACATTTGGAATATAATGACTAAAATATCCCTACTTATGTATTTTAAAATCTAAAATTATAAGGGTACAAAAATAAGTTAATTTTAAAATCTCTCCCCTCCCCATGTGAACCAAACACAAATAGTGTGACTTTTCCTCCCCTCCATTAAAATCCCTCCCCTCTCATCTTCTCAACCAAACACAATAGCTAATTAAAATATCTCTCCTCCCTTCTCATCCCCTTTATTAAAATTTCTCCCCTCCTTTCTTTGAACCAAACACACCCTAATTTTGCCAAATTGTTACCTGAAAAGGAGTTCTAGCTCAATTTAGCATAAATAGGGGTGCCTGTTGATGAAATCGAACTTAGCATCGTATTCTTCTTCTTTGCTGCTTTGAATCCTGGAACTGGTAAAACTTTTCACAGATCAGGAGGACGAATAGTCAGAAACCTTTCTGTTGTATTAATAAAACAATGTTATATGAGGCCTAATGAGTTACTAGTACGCAGCTCCATCCCTCTCAATTTATGCTGAGATTCATTTAGTAAAAAATTTTGAATTAACCAATCAAAAGACATGCTTTAATAATTATTTCTTACTGGAAGGACCCATTAGTCAAATTTGATCATTGAAGCCCTCAGAGGGTTTGAGCTTCTGCCATTTTCAACTAGCGAGAGCACGCTAATTTGTTTTTTTTTTTTTTGTGCTTAAGTTAATTAATTCATTAAATTATTATACAATCATAATCAGTTTTTCTTAAATATTTTAAAGTGATTTTTTTCAAACTTAAGTTTGTTTCTCTTAGCGTGACTTAGCCCCGGCTTTTAGATAAAAAACATATCGAGTCCGTATCATCAAACACGATGCATAGAAACTTAAGTTTGTTTCTAATGATGCATAAATTCCACCGATGATAGCTTTTCACGTCCCCACATGATACGTTAATAATGAGTATGGCTGCATCTCAAAAGACATTTGGTGTAAAAAGAATCATAGAAATCTTCATTAAAATTGATATGTATTGTGTTTTAAAATATTAATTTATTAGTAAAAATATTTAACTTTTATTTTTACTATCTTAAAAGTCATTCATATCATAAATGATTGATATTTATATTTCATATCAATTATTAAATCATAAAACTGTTGTTTTCGTCAAGGGATCAAGATTCCCTATGATGGGAAAAACACACATACTTAATGATTGATCCAGTAGTGTGTCAAAAAATGTTTTTAATGATTAATCTAATAATATATATTTAATGAATATATGAATATGTTTTTTTTTTGAGTGCATAAGATCCATTTCCTTGAGAAATATAATTAAAGAGAAATACTAATAAAATATTTTTTAACACATATTCTTCATTATTAGATAAATTTTAAATAAGATTCATTAAATAAAAAGCGAGCCATGTGATTTTGTGAATCACAAAAGAAATTAATCTAATAATAAAATGTGCCATAAAGGTAGTGTGACAAAACATGTGTGTGCGGTATGGCTCATAATTGAGAGGAAGGGCAAAACAAAATTCCATTTTCTGGTGCCTGTATCGGTATACACGTGTCGCCAGATAAGCACGGTGGGTACAATCTCCTTGTGTTAACATAAAATTAATGATAAAAAAAATAAAATAGAATCAATGATTTATTATTATTAATTTTAACTTTTAAACGTAAATGTTAAAAATGGTCTTTGATAAAAAGAAAGATACAGTAATTTTTTGATCACTTATATTTAAAAATATCAATTTAATTTTTAAAAATTTAAAATATAAATTAAAATAATTATTCATAAAGTAATTTTTAAAAATAATTTAATTTTTATCGAGAATTATTTTAATCCATATTTTACGTATTTAAAAATCAAATTAATATTTTTGAGATTAAAATGTCAGGATGATTTTAACGTGAAGGATCAATTACGGTGAATACTCAATTTTTAATTTTAAAAAGACAAAATCCTAGTTGCATTGAGCTTCTTCTTCGTCTAGACGTGCAGCTGGATCGTGGACTCGTGGTACGTTATCGTCACTGAAACATTATCTCCCCAGTGAGTCGAGTCCCTCTTAAAAACTGTGTCGTTTTGGTTGCGTTTCGTTCTGTAGCATCACCGTTTCTTTTCTTTTCGGGGTCAAAAGTCGTGATTCCGAATCGTCCGGGACACGTTGTTCTTCCAAAAAATTCTAACTTCCAACGAAGCCCCTTCTTATAATTTCATCTCTCTGTCTCCCGCTTCTCTTCCACGGTGGCTATTTCGCATTCCTCCACCACCGCCACCGTTGATCGGAAATAACAAATGGATAATTCGGTTCATAACAGAGACGGTCACTTTACCCGAACCTACTCCTCTTATTCTTGCTCCTCTCAGAGGGATGTCCGTTACAGGTTCTCTTTTTCTCTTTCCAATTTTATGCTTTGCTTATTCCTTTCCATTATTCGCCATTTTTTGTTTTTCTTCCTTTCTCGGTTATTGGCGTAATTAAAATCTTTTGTAATTAAAATCTTTTCGAGAAAAGGACAATCAAATTGAATTGCATTGTGTTGATTTTGAAGAATTGTTTTTCTCCAGAAGCAGAATTTGTGGTTACGAGGTTTTGGAAAATCATGGCCTAATTTTCTGTGTTGCTGATCATGATAAGGATCTTAGCTATAGTTCTATATGAAATTCTTTGTCAATTCTTAACCCTACATTAGGTTAGTGGTGATTGGAAACATTGCATAATAATAACTTGCATTATTAAAGGGGCAATTTTTAGTTGTTATTGATTTAAGAGTGAATTCTAGATTGGTGCTCTCAGTCACTTTAACATCTAGGATTTAATGAAGGGTATTTCTAACTAGTGCTCACTGGTTAAGGAATAAAAAAGAGGTAAGTCTATGTTAGAAAACGAAATACAAAACTTATCAATATATTATATACATCATTTCCAATATAAATTTAGCTGTTTTTGATTTCTTAACCCCTTCTTTTAGGACAATGGTTAGATTTGCTTTTACTAATTACTTGATCATTCTAGAAGCACATGCTATTGCTGTAGTAACTAATAAGTGATACATAACATTGCCACGGGGAAGTAAGATTAGAAGGTATTCGGTCGTAGGCTTTTGCTTCTGGTATTGACTGTTAGCATGTTTGGATTATAGTTTGCACACCCCAATCCCATGTTTGGTGTGTCCAAATTGAGTTTTATCTACAAATAATATGTTTGGCAAAACCATGGTTGAGTTGTGTTTGAACATTATGTTGATTCTCAAACCATGGTTTGAGTGGAAGTGAACAAAAGTTGCTTTTCCATTTAGTCAAACCATGTTTTGCAAACTATAAAGAAACATGCAATGTATGAGATAGGTGTCTTCCTTTCTATAGGAAAGGATAAGTGTCTATTTTTCATTCTTATTAGTTATTACATTTTTTGCACCTTTTATTTCTTCCTTGAGAAACCGCATTCACTGCTAAGAAATGCAGTGGCTACTTTGATTCTCCCTGAATAGTATGCAGGACATATTACTCTTGAAAATCATATTGGATTTGTTTCTCTTTTGTCCTTCCTAGTAATTGTTGCTGTTAGGAGATGTTTTTAGACTGTGTAAAAGTTGGAATAGTTTCCAACATAACCTTTTCCTTGAGCTATATAGCACAGTGGTTAGAGTCATATGTTGAAGGTTTAAGATGATATCTGATTCACATTGATGATCCCATTTCCATGGAAAAGTGATGGGTTGTTTACTCTCAATACCTATGGCATTTGAGAACGACTATTAGTAGCTTCTTTAGGTTATGTAGGTGAGGAATTTATTACTCTTTCAAAAAGAAGGGGAAAAAAGGGTGCAGTTTACCCATGATATATGATGGCTGATGATGGTGATCGAACTTTCATAGAATATCTGCTCATCAAAGTATAGGAACGTGCGCATTGTTTTGAATTATGATCAATTTGCTATGAATAGTATGCTCAAGCTCTATTTGGGTCTTAAAAAGCCAAGCATTGAACAATGAAACACCTTAAATAGAAAAGGAGTTAGTTAGCTTCCTTTTCTGAGCTTTCTAGCAATTTGTTTTACTCATTTTCGAAGACTTGATGACTGAGTCTTTGATGATTTGGATGGCACAACATGCAAAGTGCTGTAATTAGCTTCTTGAACTTAAAAATGGAACACAATGTTTCCATTCCAATTCCCTTTCATTGAAAAGAATCCATAACTTGTCTTTATCAGATCAGATGCACAACAAAATCTTTTTAAAATGATATGTTATGATAGCCACGTCTTCTTCCAAATGTGTTCTCTGTTTTTGTCGTAGCTATTGTTTATCTTAATACATTGAAGAATGTGCTCGTTTATTGATTATGAGTATGAGTATGATGAATCTGATTTTCTTGTTGCAATTACTATACCTCTCCCCTATACTTTTGGCAGCTGTGGCAATTGTGGTTATGAGCTAAACCTATCCTCATCAAATCGGAACACAGCGTCGATTGGATCTAAATATGGGAAGTCCATAAGGCGAGGTATTATGTCATTCTTCAATATTGATCATAGCAGATTTACCCAGGTTGATGAAATTCAATGTGTGCCCCATTTTACGAAGCACTCATGGGGTTTGTTTCGCCGAAAAACTAAGCTTCTTTGTCGCAAGTGTGGCAACCATATTGGAAATGCATTCAATGGTTACACTTCATCCTTCCCTATTGTGTCAGATGGAGAAGAATCATCGCCTGGCACTAAACCATCCAGTCATACAAAATATGACATCCGCATTCGTGCCTTACAGCCTTCATCTTCTGAAGAATCTGGAATCCCTGTGTTTGCTTGAAATACCTGGTAAAAAGTTTACTCTGTTCCTTCCTATATAGTAATCACCAGTGACATGGAGGTTAGAAGTTCATTAATATATGTGAAGTTCTGGTTTGGCAAGGTTTTTATGTTTCCACTCTATAAAATGTGATTAATAGTGGCCGCATACAAGAGTTGTAAGAATTAAATAAAAGTTACTACAGGTGTGGGATATTTTGTAGCTAATTATATTGGCAAAATTTGAGATAATATTATATTACTGGGATTCTGGGAAGAAAAATAGAACCTAAGAGGAAACGGAAAGAGTGACTTTTAATGAATTGATTGATTAGTGTGGTACGTATGAAGGATGCTATTTAACATCAGATTTGCATTTTGTGATAGTTTTTTCTTAGCTCCCCGTGCAGTGATTCCTTTAGTAATTCAGCATATAGGCGGAGTTTTGTTGAAAAAGCTCTGAAGTGCGCATATCAGCATATGTGTGTAAGTGTATTATAAACAAGGTTAGTCTCCTTTCATTTTGGAGAACAACCACCTTTCTCCCAATCGAATCTTTCCTCTCCTCTGAGCCTTGTACCCATGAAACCAAACATAAAACTTCCATTATCCTTTGTCGGCATGAAGCTGTTTTATCTATCCACAACACTCTTATTTGAGCTACATGCAGGAGTTTACGTAAATTTGTCATCTATATTTACCTTTCTTACTAATGATTAATGAATTTCCATGTCCTGTCTGAAATTGTGTCAAGCTAGAAGGTCTATTACTAAAGACTAAAGTATCACACTGATACAGTTCTCAGAGCCTCAGGCAAAAGAAGAAAAAACATGTAATTGACGATCCATATTTAAGCTATGTTGAAGTTAATCAAGCTACTACAATGCAATGCATTATATATGCTAACATTAGCTGCACTTTTCATTCCTCATCGGTGGAAACCATATTTTTACTCTACATTTTGTCAGACTTGTGATTTGTTACTTTATGATTCGAATCAAGTCTTCATTGCAATTTTTAACTTTACACAATTAAAACAAAAATGAATTTTTTTTAACTGGATAACGATATAAATTTAACAAAGTAGACGCGTGGTTTGAAAATGGGCGTTGTTAACCCTTGGAAAGTAGAGGTTTTGAGTATCCTATGTTTAATTAGAATGTGTCATATCAATTAAATTGAGTTATGGTAATGTTATATGAAGTTAAGTTTTCATCATCTGATTGGTTTACATAATTAAGGGTACAGTACTCAAAAGATATCATCGAATCTTCCTTTTTAAAATACAGTTTGTTTAAGATAGTCAAGCTATCGTGTAGGGGAGGAAAATTCCAATTACGCAACTAGCTATAAACATATCATTATGAAACTGATTGGTGGCGGGGGGGGGGGGGGGGGCGGGGGATCCATTTACGCAACTAAAATGAATAAATGGGCTATAAACAATAACAATCTGCTATTTCCGTCACTAGATTTGTATATTATATATCTATTTTTTATTTTTTTTATTATATACCTATTTCATTTAAGACTTTGTTTAGTAAGGCACTAAGTAGTTTATAAGCTGGTCAACTGACTTATTTGCTAAAAAAAAAAAAAAACTATTAGAGCCGTCTTGTAAGGAAGCTTTATTAGAAAAAAGTTATTTAATAAAGTAGAGACAACATATAGTTTATAAGTGAGTGTAATTGTTATACACTGACAGTATAAAGCATTTTTATACGGACATTTAATCACAAGTTGTTACATCAGTAAAAAAAATTGACTTTTATCTTAACTACCTTAAAAGTCATCCATACCATGATAGATGATTGGTTGTCTGTGTAAAAATGTTTTACACTGTCAGTGCATAGTAATTAAACTCTTTGTAAGTTAGGAGTTGGACTATTTTTTTTTTGTTTTATTCAGACAACTTATTATGTTCCACTAATTAATATTAGGTTAAAGTAATATTTTAGTCCCTATACGTGACATCGATTCTTCATTTAGTCCCTATACGTAAAAAGTTATTAAAAAGGTCCTTATACGTGCAAATATTATCCATTTGGTCCCTCCCGTTATGTTGTCGTCTTTAATGATCCGTGAATTATTATGTATAGGGACTAAATGAAGAATTTGTGTCACGTATAGGGATTAAATGAAGAATTTGTGCCACGTATAGGGACCCAATAATTTAGGTTAAAGTAATAATCTGGTCCCTATACGTGGCACGAATTCTTCATTTAGTTCCAATTATTACTTCCAATTATAATGTCAAATAATCTTAAAAAATTCACCTCCTCCTCTCTCAATAATGATGACAATATTGATAATGAATTTATATATTTGAAATTATTACTATTATTATTATTATTATTTAATAAATTTATGCAACTGTATAAACATATAAGCATGTAATTTTACATATATTAATTAGTTGATCAGCCAATTTTATCAAACATTTTTTATTCAACCAATTAACTTATCAACTTTCAATTAGTTATGTCAAACAAATTGTAATAGTAGTTTAAATAGTATATACTTTTATGGGTGTTTTACGTGTCAATCTCAGTTGTTAAAAAAATATATGGTACAAGAATCAGCTTGAAAATTCAAAGAGTGTAGAAGTCTCATAATCTGTTTTATGTAATAATGAAGAATTAACTGGTAGGTTTCAAATCAACTGGGACAGGCGGACAGCACATTATTTTAGTCCCGGTCCACACGATAGACCTCAGACCCAAAAAAAAGGCAACAAAAGCCGATCGGAAATTATAAAAAAATGGATGTTGTATGATAATTCTAAAAAGTGGAAGATTTGGATAATCTTATCCAATCAGAATGTATTATATTAATTAATTGAGTCATGTCGATGTTATATAGATTAAGTTCTTACTATCTGATTGGATTACATAAATAAGAATATGATATTCAAGAACTATGATAGAATCTTCCAAAAAAAAATATATAGAAAAATCATATTATGTGACTTAGTAAACGATGTGGAAAATATCATATGGCACATCGTGAGAACAGGTTCAATTAAAACGTATATGTATATGTATATGTATTTTGCGATTCCTTACTAGGCTATATTGTTGGGCGTATCCAGGATTCCAGAGTTTTGTGACACTTTAGTGTTAACATTAAAAATGGAATTTAATATTCATACATCGGTATTGTAAATTTTTTATACAGTGTAATTAATAATATCACAATTTATAATAATAACTCACAATTGAGACAGAAGAAATTAAATGGTATGCAGTATGATATTTTTCTAACTCTTTTTTTTTTGTAATTATAATATGGGTATGAAATATTTATGACTGTTAATAATGATTAATCTCCGTCGTGGAACCTGTTGAGCATATAAGGTGAGTTCTTCCCTCCCAATCAGGTTTTCTTCATATATAAGAGTTAGAATTTGAACTTCTGATTACTTATTTAAGATGTTCGAGTGTCTTATATCTTACCTCTAATAAGTAATAACACTCACCAAATTTTATGAAATTGACCCTTTGTCACTGTACCTCTCTAAATAAATAGATACCCTGACCTTAGGACGCTCCTTCTTATCTCCCCTACGTGCTTCGCCGAATTATGTCCCTAATGGAGTCTCCAATCAGTACCAAGTGTCACAACCCTCATGTGTCTCTTTTGGTTCTTCTATCCATAGCTACCACAATACTGAACCCTGTATTTGCCACAAAAGGTTGTAATTTCCCTGCCATCTTCAACTTGGGTGACTCAAACTCAGATACTGGTGGTTTGGCTGCTTCCCTTCTAGCACCAACCCCACCATATGGAGAGACCTATTTTCACAGATCAGCAGGAAGGTTCTCTGATGGCCGTCTCATAATTGATTTTATTGGTAATTAATATAGTTTTCTACTTCTATTACATCCTACATTTCTAATGTCTTAGAGATGAGGCTTCTTTCTTAACCCTTTCAAGTCAGCTAGCAAGTGCTAAAACATACTTTTGCTCCCTGCAACATACATCCAAGTATAATCTGTGAGTTTTTTTAGCAACTCTTTTCTTTCGAAGGTTTTTTAGAAAAGCTTGACTTTGTTTTTGTAGGAAAAAGGTAAAGGAAGGTTGCTGCTTAATTACTTTGTAACATAGCACAGTAAGGATCTATATATTATTAGATTATATAATAATAACCTAAGATATCAATATATTTTAAATTAACTTAATGGTATATATATATATATATATATATATATATATATATATATATATATATATATATATATATCCCATTCACTTTACAAATAACTTTCTAGCATATACCCGATACAATCCTCTTTAGGCCGTACCAAATTAAGTCAAGCCCGATTCCTAAACTACATGCAGTAATTGAATCATCAACCAATTTACCACCAAATAAAGGCTTATATTCCAATTTTGATTCGTGACTTTTTTATTTCAGCGCAAAGTTTTGGACTCCCCTATCTGAGTGCATATCTTGATTCCCTCGGGACCAACTTTTCACATGGTGCAAACTTTGCAACAGCAGCATCAACAATCAGACCCCCACCCAGTATCATACCTCAAGGGGGATACAGTCCTTTCTACTTAGATGTTCAGTACACTCAATTCAGAAATTTCAAACCCAGAACACAATTGATTAGACATCAAGGTAAAGGAAGAACTTTTATTCATTATTCATAAATATCTTCAGGTTCAGTACATAGTTAAGGACATGGTTTTGTTTGTTTTTGTTCTAATATTTCACTGCAGTAGGCATATTTGCAAGCTTGATGCCCAAAGAAGAGTATTTTCCTGAAGCTTTATATACATTTGATATTGGTCAAAATGATCTTGGAGCTGGCTTTTTTGGTAACTTGACTATCCAGGAAGTTAATGCTTCTGTACCTGATATAGTTAATAGCTTCTCAACAAATGTTAAGGTAGTTAGTTCAATACCCTTCTTAGATATTTTAATATTTAGCTAATTTATCAATTCATTGTTCTAAATTGATGAATTTGGTGATCAAGAACATATACAAATTAGGGGCTAGATCATTTTGGATACACAACACAGGACCCATTGGCTGCCTCCCTTATATTTTAGCCAATTTTCTATCAGCCAAAAGGGATGAATATGGTTGTGCAAAGGCATATAATGAAGTAGCTCAGTATTTCAACCACAAGTTGAAGGAAGCCTTAGTTCAACTTCGCAAGGACCTTCCTCTGGCTGCAATTACATATGTAGATATCTATTCTGTTAAGTACTCTCTTTTCAGCAACCCAAAGAAATATGGTGAGCCAAATTAAAATGACCCCATTCTCACACATTCCTATTCACAAACTTGCCTACAAAATATGTCAATGGTTGATTTTTTTCATTGATGCGTAGGATTTGAGCACCCACTTGTAGCTTGTTGTGGCTATGGAGGGGAGTACAACTACAGCAGTATTGTTGGATGTGGAGAATCCATAGAAGTCAATGGCACTGTAGTTTTTGTGGGTTCATGTGAAAGACCATATGTTAGAGTGAATTGGGATGGGGTCCACTACACGGAGGCAGCTAACAAGTTCATCTTCGATCAAATCTCTACCGGGGCTTTCTCTGATCCACCCCTTCCTTTGAATATGGCATGTCACAGAAATTCCACTAAAAACTATTAGGCTTTAGATGCTTATCATTGCAACGATTTGTATAAGAAATAAAGTGTATTCTTCCATGCGAAGTCTAATTATTATAGGCACATCAATAATGGTAAGTCATGATCCCCGTCATGTGCAAATAATAAATCCTTTAAGGAGGGATTCTGTTCATGTTATTCCAGGTCCCGGAATGGTAGCTCACTTACTATCATTTTTAACATCCAAAAAGAAAAAAATCACATACAGTGAAAAAAAAGTGACTAGTAGAATCTATTATCTATTATATATACATTTTAGAATCTACCTCAATGCAAATTTTTCGAGGTGTCACTCTCTTAGAATATCTATGTCTGCGATTTCCTACGTGTCATTCATATCACGTTTCAAGGGCTGACTGGATTACTATTCAATTTGCCTATAAAAGGAAATAATTTCAATGCATTAAAAGACACATATTTCAAATTCAAATCTATTATCGATTATCTATTATCTATTATATATACATTTTAGAATGTACCTCAATACAAATTTTCTGAGGTGTCATTCTCTCAGGATATTCATGTTAGCAGTTTTCTACATGTCATTCATACCACATTTCAAGGGCTGATTGGATTACTATTCAATTTGCCTACAGAAGGAAATAATTTTAATGCATTAAAACACACATATTTCAAATTCAAATCAATCCAAAAAGAAGGGGTGAAATTTATAAAAGACAATAAAAGCAAATCAGATAGTGAAGTGAATCAAAAAATAGGAGGAAGTTAGAATAAAAAACAAATAAAAGCATATCAGTTACATAAGGAAATAATTTCAGTGTATTAAAACACACATATATTTCAAATTCAAAACAATCCACATTAAAGGCTTGAAATTCATAAAAGAAAATAAAAGCAAATCCGATATGCAAGTGAATCAATAGAGAGGACGAAAGTTCAATTGACAGCAAATAAACGCAAATAAGTTACGGAAGGAAAGAATCACAATGTATTAAAATCCGCAAGTTTCACATTCAAATCAAAGCAATTCGTGGGCATGTGTATAAAAGCAAATTACCCTGTAATGCATTTCAAACAATAGTTTCATCCTCAATCCATTTCGAGGTTTGTATCAGTCCTGCAAAATGAGGGCACAAGAAGAGAATCCTTGGTGGGTTCAATCAAAATTGCAATGTTACTTATAATCAAAGTGCCTATAATGTGTTTCTTAGGATTTCATATGGCTTCCAAGTACGTTAACATTTAAGGAAACTCTTGAACAGGGTACCTATCTATCTTCTATCTATATATTATCAAATCAAAATCAATTATCCATTTTTTGTATATTATTCAACTCAATTTTGAATTATAATTGGTGTTTTTGCTCTTGCTATGCTACTTGATATTTTCCCAACTTGGACAAGTTGTTACCTTACAGAAGATGCTTGACCGATAAGTAGTGGTAACCACTCTCCCACTCTCAGATTTAATTTCTTTTATGATTTATTCATTCATTCATCATTTTCACCTTCGCAGGTGGTTTATTCCCATGGATGTTGTTCTGGGTTCCATATAGTCTCATTCATTGGTTTACTATAAATATAACCTCAATAATATCAGGTAGAGTGGGTTACCTTTCTTTTATAACCTCACTCATTATACATAATTTTCCTTTTTTTTCAATGAAAACGTGAGTGAGGACAAATGACGTTTGTTCTGATATGTTGTTCATGATGTCTTATTTGCTATAATAATTGATTTAATAATTTGAATTTGAAAATGTTTTGAATTGGAAAATATTTTGAAGAGATCAATCATAACAAAAATATTTTGAATTCGGAAATGTTTGACAATGAGATCAATCATTAAAAGAATTGATTAAATATATTATGGGATCAATAATCAATCATATATTATGTTTTCCATACATTATATTTAATCTTGTCAAAAAAAAAATTACATAATATTTAATAAAGAAAATATGAAAGTCAGGTAGTGCGATTACGAATTTTCAAACTTAATATTGAGTTTGTTATTTTTAGCTACTGGAAACAATAATACAATCAAGGATGATCGGAGTATGAAACTTAATTAAAAAATCACCAATGATTGTACAAAATATATCTTTTATATGATATGATATGATGTATAATATTTATCTTTTTATATTAGTATAACATGAGGTTGAAGTGTCTACCTAAAAATATTTTTGTTATCAATGAACAATCGTTATCACTATTTTTTTTTGCTAGAAAGGGAAAGGAAAGCAACTAACGAACTACCCTAGGAAGAGATACTCCTCTAGCATCATCTTCTAAAATCAATCGTAACAGAGGAGGAACAGTTGTCACAATAATGCAAGAAAAATCCCCCCATGGCCAAGATTTGCCACCAAATCCGCACTACAATTTGCCTCGCGATATGTATGATGAATAGAGCATAACCAATTCGGAGCTTCCATTAACCTGATAGCCTCTTTGATTAAGGGCTTTAAAAATAAGCAATTTGATTTTTTTTCATGTGAATCATGTTTACCACCACTTCTGAATCCAATTCAGCCATCACAATCGGTAACTGAAGACTTCTAGCAATGTTCAGATCATGAACTACCTAGACCCCAATGAGTATCCCTATTACCAATAAGTTCCCAACCAAGTTTTAGCATATAGCTTCTATTGACCAATCTCAGGTTCCTGAAGCCTAAGCCTCCCTCTTCTTTTGGTCTGCAAATTGTATCCCAGGAAATCAAATGGCATTTCCTAGCCTCAACAGTAATTCCCCAAATAAATTTTCTACATAACTGCTCTACTTCATCATAGATTGAGGCTGGAATACATGCAGATTGCATAACATGATTAGGAATGCTCATGATGCAACTTTGAGCCAAAGTTATCCTTCCAACCAGTTAGTTTTTTCCTAACCTTATCAGTAATAAAGGGATATGCATCCTTTACTTTGTGCCCAATAATAACCGGAACACCCAATTACTAAGCAAGGTCATCAGTTTTTTCAATATTCAAAATGCTGCATATCTCATTAGTCAATTCATTCCCAACAATAACATTCTTAGAAAAAAAAAAACCTTATTTGGCAAAGTTGACCGTTTGCCCTGAACAATCACAGAAAGAATCCACAATTTCTCTAACACAATTCACTTGTTGGATAGATACTTCAGCAATCAATAAAATGTCATCCGCAAACATAAGGTGTGAGATTTCTGCCCCCCCCCCCCCCCTCCAAACTTCAAAGGACTCCACTTCTGCTCAGAAATTGCATCCAAAATATCACTATTGTTTCATCATGTTCTAACTTTTTATATGAGTGATGTTTCTATTTAAATTTAATCAGAGTAATAATCCTTCATTTTTTTTTCTCCAAATGCTAACACTTTTTAAATTTTATGGAATTTTTTATATTTTAGTCATATTGTGACTACTTATTCTCATGTGTTATTTTCTTTTCAGAGTTCATATTTGGATTGGTTTAACTATTATATAGATTGTCGTGTTATTATATGAAAAAGATTATAATAATTAATTAAACGTATACAAATCTTATTTTATTTTATGAGTTTTTTTTTTGGTTTTCCAATGTACCCTCCGCACGTAACTGCAGAGACTAATCCCTCGAGGTACTGAACAACATTTAAGGGCTGACCTCTCTCAACTAGGTTTTCTCCGTTCGTAAAAGTCAAGGATCGAATCGAATCCCTGACCACTTGCTTAAGGGGCCCGAGCTAGTTACCACTCGGACCAACCACATCTTGATATTTTATATGAGTTTTATATGAATGATGTTTACATCTAAATTTAGACTTTTGAGCTTTTCTTTTTTAATTCTAAATCTACAAACAATTTTTAAATTTTTTGTACTTTTTACATTTTATTCGTTCATATCAAACCATTTTGTAATATTTACCTCTTTTATATGAATTAATTTTTTATTTAAAATCACAATATTAAAAACCTTGCTTTTTTAATTCTCACTGCAAATAGGTTTTTAAATTTATGAATTTTTAACATTGGTGCAAATAATTGTTACAGCACATGCGTCACACAGGTAATGACTATTATGACAGCATACTATACGTAGTGGCCATTGTTGTGGAGTATACATAATTTGTTTGTGATTTGTAATGTGAATTTATTTTATTTACATTATTTGTTTGTGATTTGTTTTTTTTCGGATAGTGGCCGTAAAATTCGAGGACAACAACATTTGATGGTGGCTCCTTCGTCAACGGTGTCCACTTGTGAAACGAATTAGATAGAAATATAGAAGAAGATGAGGAGAGTATGGTTACGGTGTTTGTTTGGTGAAAAGGTGGCCCGAGCTAGCCCGAAAGGAAGAGAGAAGTGTGGTTTGTAGTGTTTGGTAGTGGAGAGAGAAGAGATAATGAAAGATGAGGAGAAAAGTATCACTTTTCTGTATACATTTTTATTATAATATTTTTTTTTTATAATAACATGGTATACATTTATATATTCTTTATAGATTTTTTATTTTTTAAATTATATTTTTAATACAAAAAATTTGTAGTAGACAATATGTACTTATTATTTACACTTGAAAGTCATTATTTGTATTATAATATCAATAATAATTATTAAGTTAATATCTATTATCCTTTGTGATCAATGAATGACGGTTCAGAATTTTTTTTTAAACAATTTTTAGTATATAATTTCTCACAAAAATTTTAATTCAAAAATATGAAATCAACGATTACATATATTTTTTATGAAAATCCTGAAAAATTAGCATATTTCTCATGCATCACCCAGGTCCAAACACCGGTTATCCATATATTATCCCACACGAAAGAATTCCTCATCGTATACTTCATTTGTGATCAGTTTACAGGGACTAATACTAGTAACTCGTGAAGACATATACCAGCCAACTCACATGACCCCGTCGTCTCGATACTAAGGCTTAGGAAGAAAAATGGAAGAATGGAAAATTACGAACCTTGGGAAAAACCCAAGTTTCACATTGATTAGAGATAATGTCTAAGAAGAGCTTATAAAGTTTGGACAGTCTTCACCTCTTGAGCTAGCTTTTGGAATTGAGTTAGGCCCAAAATCTAATATAGTATTAAAGCTATCCTAGATCCATTGGGCTACCCACCATATTATCCACGCACCAAGCCCAATAGTGCTAGGCGTGAGGGGGTATATTGGAAAAAATCCAAGTTCCACATTAACTAGAGATAATGCCTAAGAAGAGTTTATAAAACTTGGACAATCCTCACCTCTTAAGCTATCTTTTTGGGTTGAGTTAGGTTCAAAATCTAATACCATTTACGTGACAATTGCTACCCTAGTTATGAACACGAGTTCAACTTTGACTTTGAACTTGTTTGGATTGGCTTATCAACAGCTTATTTGGGTTTATCTACTGACATAAGCGCTTGTCAGAGTGTTTGGGAGAGCTTATAGAAACAGCTTATGACATGTCCATAAGTTGTTTTCAGCTTATTTTGATAAGCTCTCTAGGATAGCTTATGAAAACAGCTTATAACTTATATGAAAACAGTTTGATTATATTTTCTCTTTGATTATAGAAATAGCTTATACATAAGCGTTTAATTAAACTGTTTATCCAAACAGGTCCTTTGTCTTGTGCTGATCAACTATTTCCAACAATCTCTCCTTCTTGCGAGGGCTCCTCTCTCTATATACTGCTTGAATCACCAGTTCAATAATTTTTTTATCAAAAAAGGAAAATATTAAATGGTTCGAATCAGGTAAATGACAAATATTTATTATATAAGTCAGGGAGTGCCTTTTAAAGATGATGTATTTTCTATTTTTTATATTTTATTTTAATAAAAAAAGGAAAGGCATTGTATTGGATTCGTCAAAATCCATGAAAACACACTTCGTGATGAATATAACACTGGTCTTAATAAAATTATTATGAGTAACATTGAAAAAGGGAAGTTTTACGTACCATTTGAGAATATAAGGCCGGTTTAATATATATGACCGACTTTAAGGGACAAGATGAGCAAGAGCTCAACCAATATGTATGGAGATTAATACCTCTCGAGCCAAAGATACCATCCTCCGAGTGTCTTCACAGGTACCCTGCCAGATGCTCGCTGCATTTTGACCTATATACAAAGTATTTGGACGGAACATTTGACGTTTTGAACAATTATAGTTTAGGCTAAAATATACTTTTGGTCCATTATCTTATTTTCAGAATTCGATAATTTGGTCATTTATCTTTAAGAAGATCTGTTTTAGTCATTTATCTTATAACGTTACACTATATTGATTATTTCCGTTAGATTTGCACTAACGGTGTTAGTAAACCACCGTTAGTCGCTGGAAACCACCCTCCATCGCCAAATTCTGAGTTCCCTAATCGGAATTTAGGTATTAGAGAGCGAAAACAAATCTTTTTTCCTTTTCTCTTTCTCTTTCTTCTTCCTTCCTTTTCCTCCTTCTTTCTTCTTCCTTCTTTCCTCCACTTTCCCTTTTTTCATTGTTGGTGTTTTGCTTAATTTTATGAATTAATTAGGAGTGGGGACTGAATTGGGGCCAATTTGAATTTGGCGTTTAGGGCTTGAGATGTTGAAATTGGAATTCATGACAGTGGGCTGTTGATTGCATTGAGGATTTGAATGTCAATTTGAGTTTGAAGTTATGTTTCTCTGGATAAGTCTCTTTGAGTTGGGGAAACTAATTCTTCTGTGAAGTCATTGTTTGTCGATACTGAGTAAGAGAAGTTTGGAATTGATTTCTGCAATTGTTTGAAGCTTGAAAAGGAAAGAGGAAGAGGAAGGAAGGAAGAATAAATGAGGAGAAAGAGGAAGAGGAAGGAAGAAGAAAGGGAAAGAGAAAATGAGAAGAGATTTGTTTTCTCTCTCTAATACCTAGATTTCAGGGTGATGGAAGCCAAAATCCGACGACAGATGCTAGTTTCCAACGACTAACGGTGATTTACTAACACCGTTAGTGCAAATCTAGCGAAAAGAACCGAAATAGTATAACGTTATAAGATAAAAGGCTAAAACGGATCAAATCGAATTCTGAAAATAAGATAAAGGATCAAAAATATATTTTATCCTATAGTTTAATTGAAAATAACTTTTGCCTTTGTGCCATCATTACCTCAAAAATTTTAAGCAAATTAAATTTCCATCTCACCATTCTTTATCACACCATTTTTTACATCTAAATTTTAATCATCTATCATCTCTCTATTAATCAAAGTAAAAGTGATTAGAAAAATAATTATGAAGCTTGTAAGAAATGATTGATTTTTTAATAAACATTTTTTTTACCGTAATTTTCTTTCACCTAATTCTAGAAGAGGAAAACAATGGTATTGAGCAAAACTACGTACTTTGATTCATGAAAACTGAATGAATCCTTTATGTACAAACTTGTACGAAATGAATGGAAGGATTTAGATCGAACTACTTAATTCATTTATTAGTGCAAAAAGAACAAATGGACAGAATTGAAGAGATGAATAAAAAGGTAGAGGAGGTTTAACCAGTAACGCTTCCATTGAAGATTTCAATAGTGTCACCCTGTCCAACATGGTGCCACCTGAAGGACCTATCATCATCCATCACATTTTGCTTGTAAATGAAAAAATAACCATCTTGTGGAAGATGAAACTTGAGCCTCTGGTGCAACTTCTGCAACTCCTTCCTCAACTCTCCTACATTGTCTGACGCATTCATTTCTACTGGTATCTTCTTCGTTCCACTCTTAGGCAACACCATCAGCTTCAACTTCTTCGACCCTCCTCCACCACCACCGGCCACCGTCGAAGCCGGTGGAGATGGTTTAAAACTCACATCGACCTCGGTATTATCTGACACATCACAATCTCGCAACAACTGATTATCATGCAGTTCGTTACCTGTTGCATGCAAGATCAGCCTGTTAACCGGGACAGCTTCCATGTCATGAATCTTCTCCTTGAGCTTCAAGACGGTGTCGTTTACGTCCATTTCAAGAGGAACGTGCACTTTGGACGAAGCGGTTTTAACGTTGAGATGAATCTTGGTTGGTGAGGAATTCAACTCTTCGGTCTTGATCACAACGGGGTTATTGTCGGAGTCAGGGGCAACGAGAAGCTGAATGTGAGAGTTGTGAAAGATTTCACACTTCCAAATGTCACCGTCGTCTTGGAGAACTTGGCCGTTGAAGATTAGGGTTTGCTTAGAAATGGGAATGCCTTGATACATTTGAACCTTCTCTTTCATCTCTTTGACAGTGTCGAAGAACCCTATTTCAATGCAAAATGACTTCCCTCTTTGGACCTCAAATATCACATCCATGATGATGATGATTGATTGATGAGTGTGAAGGGTACTACGCTTTGTCTTTCTTTTGGTTAATTAATTGAGAGAAAGAAAGAGTGTAGATATAATTAAGAAAGTAGTTAGCAAAAGAATAAATTTGCACCCAAAAAAAAAAAAAAGAAAAATAATAAATTTTATTGGTGCGAGTAAAATTAGCTGTAAAAATCCCGATATTCGTAGCCTAAATCACTCAATTCAGTTTCAGTTAATTCAAAGCACTGAATTTGCAGTGGTCAAAAAGGAATATCTATCTATCTTCTGTTTGCGCGCGGATTTTCTGTTGTTGTTGAGTATAAAGATAGGCTTCCACTGCAAAAACAATGTCGCCTCTTTTCTTACCGACGAATAGCTTATAATAACGTCAAAATAGGTTCATTCATCCTGTATTTTTATTTAATTTTTCATATCGGTCTCATTAGTTTTTTTTTTTAAATTGGTTCTACACGTTATATTTCGTGTTCACATTAGTCCTTTTCGTTAATTTTGACCTAATGTCGTTAGTTTTGAGCTGACGTGAGATGATATTAGTGCGACACGTGGCTCTTTATTTAATAGCGTTAGATCGAAATTGATGGAAATGACTAATGGGAAAATAAAATATAACATGTGGGACCAATTTGAAAAAAAAACTTATGAGATGATTGATGTGAAAAATTAAATAAACATATACGAC
The DNA here is from genome assembly GCA_039655645.1 of Ammopiptanthus mongolicus. Taxonomy (NCBI): domain Eukaryota; kingdom Viridiplantae; phylum Streptophyta; class Magnoliopsida; order Fabales; family Fabaceae; genus Ammopiptanthus; species Ammopiptanthus mongolicus. The sequence goes on along the minus strand of CM077348.1, from coordinate 15,848,428 downwards.
CAATAAATCTATTTTGCCTATAATAAATTTTAGAAACATAATTTATTTAATTTTTTTTTTTTTTGTGAATCAAGGGTTTCCTCCTAACGACAGTCGGAAATAATCCCTTTCAAGATATAGAGATAATCGAAGTGAGTTTTACCTCTTCCAACAAAACATTTTCCATACACATAGCAGGAATCGAACATCTGACAGCATCCTTAAGGAATCCAGTTATCTATCAACTGTGCTAGGCCTTGTTGATATTTATTCTTTAATCTATAAAAAAATGTCTTTATTAAAATAAAATCTATACAAAAATGTATTATATTCACTATTTTTACGACGACAAAAAATTAGGTTGGCTTATATATTAATTATTAAAGAAATTTGGCAACTCAACCTAAAGATAAATTTTTATAATATACATGCCTCATATGCTCGTAAAAATAACATAAAGTTCTTATAAAAATAGAATAAGTTACACTTTAATTTAGTCTCATGTGGTTGTTGTCTCATATGTGTGGTATTGACACTTTACTCTATGTGCTTTGTCTCAAAAACATTTTGAGCCCATGCTATACAATTTAACAGTTTACTTAGAGACCAAATTATTTTTGTCTCTAGTCCTGCCTCTGGTTTTTTTTTTTTTTTTGAAGGATAGTCCTGCCTGTGTTAGATACAAAAAAAAAAAACCTTAATTAATGACAAAATTTTAATGTTATAAATTATAGATATAATTTAGGATTTAATTGGTATATACTGTCAGTGTAAAGATTTTTTACACAGACAACCAATCAGAATTTGCCACATAAGTTAAAGTATTTGACTCTTATCCTAACTATCTTAAAAGTCACACACACCATGATTTTTGATTGGTTGTCAGTGTAAAAAAACTTTACACTGACAATGTATAGCAATTAAACTCTAGAATTTATCCATAAATGAGATATAACTTTGTCCCAAACTCTATCTCTATTTGGTCAAAATCTTATTTAACAAGTGAAAATTATTTAAATATTAATCAACACGTGTAATAATACGGCTTGATAAGCATGTAATCGATCATGAGTTTGATTCTTATATTTAAGTGTATGAGAAAAATATTATTGGAAGGAATATCAACTTAGACGTTTAATCTTATCTTAGAAAATTATTATTTTCTCATTTATCGGGTAGGAAGATACTCTAGAACAAAAAAAATGAAACATAAAAACTTGACAATTATATATGAAGGATAAATAGTAGATACCCATCACATTTCTTGGCAATTAGGAGGGTAGGGAATAGGGATGGATTTTTGCTAAATCCAATTTGCCCCGCAATTAAGAAAACTGGAACACACTTGTGAAATAAATAAAAAAATATTAAAACATGTACTTGTTTTGCTATGTTCACCTCTGCTCCACATATATAGACATTTCAGATTAAATTTATATAACAATTAATCATTATTTTAAAAAATTGATTTCGTATCTCATATAAACTGAAAAATATGTTAGTTGTCGGGCTAGGCCAAATTGGCCCATATTGTTTTCAGGCTAGCACTTCCACTTAGACAACACATATTGGTGGTATTTTTAAAATTAATGACAAAAGATTTAATTTTGATCTGTTCTTTAAATAAAAAAATTACGTTGTCATCTAATGAGACACAAACACATTATTAAAATTATTTGAGATAACTAACATATTTTTTAGTTCATACTATATATGAGATAATAAATCAATTTTTAAAATAATGATTAATTGTGTTATATAAATTTAATCTGAAATGTTTATATATGTGAAGCAGAGGTGAACATAGCAAAACAAGTGCATGTTTTAATACTTTTATTACTTCACATGTGATTAGTCTGAGTGGTAAGAGACTCAGGCACCTTAAATAAATGATCAGGGGTTCGAATCCTAGTTCTTGTGTATGGAAAAAACCTGAATGGGAGGGGAGAACCCTCCTTGTATGCCTAATAGGTTCCCGACGGAGATTAGTCACTGCTAACAGTGATGAATATTTCGTACCTATATCATGGTTACTAAAATAAAAGTGAGTTCTATTTCTTAATTGCGGGTAGAATCTAATTTAGCAAAAATTCATCCCTACCCCCCTAATTGCCAATAAATGTGAGGGTATCTACTATTTATCCTATATAATTGTCTAGTTTTTTTTTTGTCTTTTCAAAGTATCCTCTTACCCGATAAATGAAAGACTAATCTTCGAAGATAGGTTTAGACGCCTAAGCTGGAATCCCTCCCAACAGTGTTTTTTTTCATATACTTGAATACAAGGATCAAACTTATGATCACATTCTTAAGGGACTCAAGCCCCTTCCACTTGAGTAACACATATTGGTGGTATTTTTCAAATTAATGACAAGATTTAATTTTGATGTGCTCTTCATATAAAAAAATTTATATTGTCATCTAATGACACATAACACATTATTAAAAATATTTGATTCCAAGAATAACTAACTTTTTTTTTTTGACTAACCAAGAATAACTAACTTAAAATTACATATATGATGATATATAATTAATTCATAGAATAAAAAATTGTACCTTAATAATGCATCAAAATTAAACACATGATTTAATCAACAAAGTCAAGCTTTAAAGTCTTAGCCATTTTTATTTATTTTATTGGTACACAAGCCCTTGTCAAATTATATTATTACATGTTGCAAATAGTAAGCAATGTAGAAGATGATGTAGAATCTGGAACTGAACTCAAAAGCAACAAATAAATTAACCGGAAAGTAAAAGATTAGTCAAATTATGTTAATATTATATCGCAAATAGTAAACGATGTAGAAAATTGTTCGGCAGGTCGTAAGAACAGGTTCAATGGAAAGTGCCGTGTATAATTTAATATTATATCTTGCTGTTTCTGACACAGATTTATATACTAAACATACATATATATTATAGAGATAAATGCGGGTGTTTGCAAGTGTCGATTTTGAGTAGCACACGTAATTGGTACGAGTCGTAATGAATTCGGATCCCTTAAGTAAGTGATTAAAGGTTCGATCTCTGATTTTTGTTTATGAAAAAAATTTAATTGACAGAGATTAATCCTTAAATATCATTTAATATTTCGAGGGATTAATCTCTCTAATAATAAAAAATAAAAAAAAATAAAAAAAAGTCTTCCCCCGTGTATGAGGGATATTCAGTACATAAATACTAATGGAGTAAGATACAAAACTGACCCTGCAGCCCCTGTATGACGGATACATTGAAAAAGTCTTCCTTGCCGGTGCAAATTACTACAGAGATCTAATTTATTATCCCCCCTACATGCTTTGCCAGATGATGTCTCCAATGGAGTTTCCTAGGACTACAAATTTTCACATTCGACTTGTGTCTTTTTTCGTGTTTTTATTATCAATTGCCACCACAATACTGAACCCTGTATTTGCCAAAAGAGAATGTGATTTCCCAGCCATATTTAACTTTGGTGCCTCAAACGCGGATACGGGTGGCTTTGCTGCTTCCCTTATAGCACCCAAGCCACCATTTGGAGAGACCTATTTTCACAGACCCGCAGGAAGGTTCTCTGATGGCCGTATCATTCTTGATTTCAATTCCAGTATACATGTTTTCTCAAGGGATTTTACGAAGGGGACACCTTTTATTGAAAAAACAGAGGACTTATAAGAACCTTGTAATGAAAAAAGTGAAAACAGAGGACCAGCCGCTTATTCCAGCACCTCATTTTAGAGTTTTTAAACGGGTTTTATTTTTACACATTACTTATTCTTACTTCTTACAATTTAAGCATCTCATCTCTCCAACCCAATAATTTCTAAAAAGTTTTTAAATGGACTCCACCATTAACCTCACATCCTTATATTTCATCAATAATTTATTTATCTCATCAATTTTTTTTATTAATAAAAAATACATCCTAAGGAGAAAGAAAGTGCTTATTAAAGATACTATAAACATCTTTAATAAAAAATGCTCCTACGATAAAATACTTGAAGCGCGAATGCATATTAAGAAAAAGTCACCACAGACCACCCGATGGAGATGCTCTAATAAAAAGATAGAGAAGGAATAACATCAATTTTAGTCAAAAGCTTTTTGTGGAAACTTCCCTATTAATAAAGGACCCGTTTGTTTATGCATTTTTCACAAAAACAAAAGTGTTTTTTTTTAAAAAAAAAAACTGGCTTTTGACATTTACATGTATGTTTGATTAGCCTTGTACTAAAAGCAGAAGTTGTAGAAAGCATAAATTCAACTTTTACGAAGAGTTATACATTTCTCACCCGTTTGTTCATGTTTTTTCTAAAAAAAATTATCTTTCGATAAAAAAAATAATTTGTGAAATTTACATACTTGCTTGTTTAGCTTTTTTACTAAAAATTAGAAGGTGAAAATTATTAGTTTTTAAGAGAGAATATACTTTTCAACTTCTAAAAATCATTTTTTTAGAGCGTCTTAACAAACATTTTCTTAAACCTAAACAAACGGGCCCATAGTACATAATAATGATAGTAATGATACCATCCTTTATGTTGGACAAATAACATGATTCTTAAATATCAGCCAGTTCTCCCCCAATTCCAAATGAAGGATTTTAATTCTAATTTTGATCCTTGATCTTCAAATTTCAGCACAAAGTTTTGGACTCCCCTATCTCAGCGCGTACCTTGATTCTCTAGGGACCAACTTCTCACAAGGTGCAAACTTTGCAACTTTTGGATCAACAATCAGACCCCCGCCTAGTATACCTCGTGTTATATTCAGTCCTTTCTACCTTGGTTTGCAGTACACTCAATTCAAGAATTTCATACCCAAAACACAATTGATCAAACATCAAGGTAATTGAAGAACTTACTTTCATTGATATCTTTATTTAAATGATTTGAGTTCTAATTAAAGACATGTTTTTTTTCTTACTTTTTGGGCAGGAGGCATATTTGCAACCTTGATGCCTAAACAAGAGTATTTTTCTAAAGCTTTATACACATTTGATATTGGTCAAAATGCTCTTACTGCTGGCTTGTATACTAACATGACTGTGCAAAAAGTGAAAGATTCTGTACCTGATATAGTCAATAGTTTCTCAGCAAATATTAAGGTAGTCCAAGAACATATACCTTTCTAATGATATTTTATTATTTAATAATTTAGCTAATTTATTAATTGATTGCTCTTAATTGGTGATGAAGAACATATACGATTTGGGGGGTAGATCATTTTGGATACACAACACGGGACCCATTGGCTGCCTCCCTTTCATTTTGGCGAATTTTGTATCTGCTGAAAGGGATGAATATGGTTGTGCAAAGGCATAGAATGAAGTAGCTCAGTGTTTCAACAATAAGTTGAAGGAAGCTTTAATTCAACTTCGCAAGGACCTTCCTCATGCAGCAATCACATATGTAGAGATATCTATTCTGCTAAGTTCTCTCTCTTTTCCAAAATCCAAAGAAATACGGTGAGCCAAATCACAATTAATGATCCTATTCTCACATTCCTAATCTCAAACTTACCAATTAAGATTAATAAATGTTCATTATATTGTGCAGGATTTGAGGACCCACTTGTTGCTTGCTGTGGCTATGGAGGGGAGTACAACTACAACATTAATGTTGGATGTGGGGGAACCATGAACGTAAATGGCACTGAAATTTTGGTGGGTTCATGTGGAAGACCTTCTGTTAGAGTGATTTGGGATGGGACTCATTACACTGAGGCAGCTAACAAGGTCGTCTTTGATAAAATCCCTACTGGCGCTTTCTCAGATCCACCTGTCCCCTTGAATATGGCATGTCGGAGAAGGTTCACTAAAAACTAATGAGCTTTTCATTTATGGTTTTGACTTTTCAGAATTTTTAATTTACTTCCGTTTTTATGAAGTTGTTGATGTTGATTAATGTGATGCACATGACCTCTCGATATTATGTTTTTATTTAATCTAGTATTATTTGAAGACATGTATGATTTAAATTGCACTTTATCATGAGGGGCAATGGATGTCACACTTAACATCCCATAATGTAGCTTTATTATATATTCCCTCCGTACTAATATATATGTTATATTTTACTAAATCATACGATTTAAAAAAAAATAATAAATGAAAGAAAGAAAATGATAATTTTATCAAATTAATCTTATTAACCATTAGTGTATTCACTATTATCATCAATGCAAAGTGAAATATTTAAAGATACAATTGATAAAAAATATTTAATATTATTATATTAAAAATAGAAAATAACATATTTTGAAACAAATTTTTTTTTTTTATAAATGTGACATATATAATTAAACAAATGAAGTACTCCCTCCGAACCTATATATAAGCAAAAAAAAACCTAATTTCACACGTATTAAGAAAGTTAATTATATTTGTTTAATTTTCTTGATTTGTGTAAAAATTAAGCTTTAGTTACTAAAATACCCTTTCTTGAGAGTGTATAATACTTTTGGAAGTTGTGTCTTGAGAGTGTATAATGCTTTTGAAAAAATATAAAAACAATTAACCAAAGGATATTTTTGATATAATGACATTAAATAGGGTTGTCTTGATGGACTTTTATTTATATTTAAATCCAAAAAATTTAGATAGTTTTTTGTTTAAATATAGATCCAAAGAGAGTAATATATAAAGGTAAAGGATGAGGCCCTAAAAGGTCCAAGATAGTGGATTGGGTGGAACCGTCGAAGAATGATAGACTTAATCCTCACCCAAAAGGCATGATATGGTCCACACAAATATGGATCCTTGGCTTCTATACATATCTCTACTATGATTCAATTCGGAAAATATTTTGTTGGTTAAATTTTTCAGGAGCGAAGATAATGGTAAGATCTCTAACCTGGACGAAGATAATTACCATGAAGAGAAACTTGTTTTATGTTTGCAGTTTCCTGACTTCAAAGAATGGAGGATACTTCAAGAAGGTTATACAATACAGCTTAGATTGAGCTGCCATGAATTTATCCTAGGGGACCAAAAAACTTTTTGTCATAAAATGTCGATAAGGAATACTTTCTTGATATAACTTGAGTAACATAACAAAGAAATATATATACTCAATCAGAAGAGTGATATAACATATAGAATTTGTCAGATTCAATTCGCCATGGCTTGTTGAAAGAACTGGTTGAATTACACAATAGGCTGAAGTAACATGCTAGGATAAAAACAAACCAACTCCAAATCATCACTGAACAACTGGAGCTCCCTGAAGAAGGGAATTTGTGTTAACTTTATGAGATTCTAGGACACTCCTTGCAGCTTCGATGACAACTTGGCTGTTCACATAGTGATGGCGGCACACTGGCATGTAGACATCAGCCCCACCAATTAGTTCAGTCTGTGTCTCTTCTGTCTTCCTCAAAGTAAAGAAGGCTCGTTTGCCACATAGTTCACAACGAGCTGTCAACTTGGTTACAGTATCAGCAAGTGGTATTATGTGAAGCACTGAGCCAAAGCTTCTCCTGAAGAGTAAAACACCCACCACCATTATAAAGGTTAGCTGAAAAGTAAGCATTTGAGAGAAACAACATCATAAAACCCACAAGGATTTATCTCTGAACAGTACCTCAAGTAATCACCATCCAGGCCAGCAACAATGACAGTTTTACCATCATCATCAGCAGCCTTGCAGCAAAAATCATATAGGTCCCCAAAGAATTGAGCCTCATCTATACCAATCACATCCAACTGCATCAAAGAAACTACATCACATTCAGCAAATGTTATATGAAGAAAAAATATCGTACATTACTTTATCAGCTACTAAGTTAAAGCACTAAACTTTGTTCAAAATGTACCTTCAATAAGTAAAATATTACTGCCGAATATTCTATATATCCCTTTCTAATAAAAATAAATCATAAGTAATGCCCACCATACCTCTTAGATTTGAACCTAACTCAATCCTAAAAGTTAGCTCAAGAGATGAGGATTACCTAAGCTTTATAAACTCTTATGAGGCCCTATCTCTAGTCAATGTGGGACTTGGATTTTTTCCAATACACTCCCTCACGCCCAGCACTATTGAGCTTGATATATGAATAATATGATAAGCAACCCTTTAATGAATCTAGGATATGCTTTGATAAATCTTAGATTTGAACCTAACTCAAATCCAAAAACTAACTCAAGAGATGAGGATTGCCCAAGCTTTATATAAACTCTTATGAGGCTCTATCTCTAATCAATGTGGAACTTAGATTTTTCCCAACAATACCCCTTAATTATAGTCAATGCTATTTGTCTTTCATATCAGCAGATACCAAGGAAAAGCGTTGTTGAACTCCCTACAACTTCCAAGGGAAAGGTTCCTTTTAACACATCTTAATTATATTCCACATTTCAGCCTAGGATAATGATAATTCACAGCCGCCATAGTTTAATCACTAGAACTAATTTATCTTTCAAATGATTTGATGATTGAAACCAAAGCCATACCGTTTAAGAGATGTAAGTAGCCAATTTCAAATAAAAATTACACCTTCACAAGGCAAAGAAAATCAACAAGACAATTACAGGGGAACATTATTCACATAACGAAACAAAAACAAATAGATATAATTGGTAGAACATTGATATAACCTTTTGATAAGCATCATCACCAAATTTTTGTCTGAATGACAACAGATCTGGCAATGCCCAACAAGGAAATTTAATCCCATCATGCGTCACAACCGAGTCGACTGCATATCTTGTATCCTTGCTTGATTTCAACATGGCCACATTTCTTGACAACATAAGACAATTATATTACCTGCTAGGAATTAGGGATTATTAAGAGAAAAGGAAGAGATGGTAGGAATTTATTTATTACCTGCCATTGTCAACCTCGGATTTAATACGACGAAGAAGGGCAGTAGTTTTCCCAGCGAACATCGGACCGACAATAACATGGACCTCGCCTGAGTGGGAACGATCCTTGCCACTGCCGAAGGAAATGGAGTGCTTGAAGGAAGCCATTGATGGGGCTTTGGTTTTGGGTAGGTGGGAACAGACCTCGTGGTTGCACATATAGGGGAATTTTGGGAGGGTGGCCTTGCTTTTTGAGTTTTGATTTTTGGAGTTCGAAAATGTGGAGGGAAAGGAGGGGTTTCCACATGGGAGATTTGGAGGGAAAGGCTACATATAAATGGTCATTTTATTTTGTGTCTGTCTGATCAAGCACCAATGTAGTAATTCACCCATCTTGAACACAATCACCACATGCCAAAATCTCTTTGCATTTCAGGATTTTCATGGGCACACTATATCCTCTCCATTTCTCACTTCATTACTATAGATTTGGTATATAATAAATATGATAATGTGATATTGAGTGGGATCCAAATATCTTTTATGCACCTTAAAACTATAGTAATGAATCTCTCCAAATGAGGGGAGAGATTTTAAGTAGCTATTGTATTTGATTGAGAAGAGGGGAGGGGAGGAAAAATAACACTATTTTTGTTTGGTTCACAAGGGGAGGGGAGACATTTTAAAATTAACTTACTTTTATATATATCCTTATAATTTTAGATTTTAAAATACATGAGTGGGGATATTTTAGTTATTTCATTCCAAATTCCCCTCCAAATCCTTCCACTTTTGGAGGGGAGCCAAATTTGGGTGAGGGGGAGATTTTGCTCCCCTTCTCTTCCCTCCTAAAAAATAAACCAAACAACAAATGTTTAAAAAAATCCGTCTCCTCCCCCTCCCCTCCCCTCCAACCAAACACTATATTAATGCTCTATTTGGTTGGAAATAAGAAATTTAGAAGAAAGAAAGAGGAGAGAAGGAAAAAGGTAAGAAAGAGAGTGGGTTTTTGTATTGTTTGCTATGAGAGAAAGAGAAGAGAGAGGTTTGGTATTCTATCTCCCTTTGTTTAGTTGGATAGAAAATGAAAAGAAAGAGAATAAATTTTTGTGGAATAGACCATTATGCCCCTAGTGACATTAATAATAATTTTCATTTTAAATTTATTTTTAAAAAACAAGAAATATTTTTTAATAATAATTTATTTTCAAAACCAATAAATAAATATATTTATTTAATTAAATTGTTTAAGAAATTTATTTTTACTAAATGTTATTATTTCTTCAACCTTCCATTTTCCAATCCTTATTTTTTTTTTCAAATCTCTCACGCTCTTTGGTAGTTTGCTAACCTTCCCTCTTTCTTCATACACATCTTAACAGCTAGAAGAAACAAGCATTGTTGGTGGGAAGTTAATTATGGTGGGTTGTACTTGATGCAAATACTTTAGATCTGCCTCCATCGTGTTGCGGATAGCACTACCTCTACCAGCAATGATGGTGACCACCACCTTCACGCCGCTTGAAATTCGTGCCACTTCATGTCGCTTGCATCGCCGCTCCAACTAGAACACGCACAGCCGTGCCATCGTCAGAAGACCACGACAACCACCCATTGTGAATAGCACTATCACAGTCATCGACGACATGCGTCTTGTTGCTGCAAAGATGGCTCAATGAGTGAGGAGAAAGGGAGACAAATGAGTTTGTGTGAAGGGAAAATGGGAAAGAGCAGCATTTCTTCGAGCTTTCAACTAAAAATTAGCTTATGAGCTATAAACTAACTTATCAGGCATAAGCTAACTTCTCAATCATTTTTGTCAAAGAGAACCTCTGTGATCAAACAAAATAAACATAGCTGCTTTCAGATTCTTTTTAAAATTTAGACAACAAGGATCTAACTATTCAGTATTTCAAAATCCCACATTTAGATTACTTCTGCAGAAACAACATTGCTGATGAAAACAACTAGTTAGTATTTAAATCTAAGGGGCATATACTAGTAATATTACCGTTTCATAAAAAAAAACAAAATCTTGATCCAAATGAACAACTTGATATTCTGATATGTTCAGAAGTACCTGATGGCTAATGAAGGAGATGGAGTGCATGAGATAGGGGTAGCGTGAGAAAAGACAAGGAGATGAAAACGTAGAGGGAGATGAGGGAAAATGCAACGCCATATAGAAGGAGAAGCACAGCCAGAGGGAGTTTCTAAGTTAGGGATTTGGAGATTCGAGAATGAACAAGAATTGAAAAACACAGGGACTATGAACGAAGCACACTGTTTTAGTTTTTTTAAAATATATAAGTGTTCTTTTGGTTTTGAAAAAAGAAACCGAAAACTGAACCGAACCAATCGATTATGAAAACAAAAGTCCAATAAAATTTGATTTTGATCCATTGTCGATTTTTTTGTATCGATTTTCAGTTTTTTTTTATTGGTTTGAATTTGAATAACCCTAATTTTGTAACTCATAGGCCGATTACCTACAGTATATTGGTGAAATTTTAAACTTCTAGGAAACAACACATTCTGTGTAAGCAGTAGTTATATCAATCACATTTCACCCTCAAAGATCTTGTTGTTGTTGTTGTTGTTTGCGCTAATAGGTCATGTGAGTGCTTGATAGTTCATGAGTGCTTAAAAATTTATGTCATATTTTTATAGGAGCGGCTCGACTTTACACTTATATAAGTGATTTCATCTAGTGTATATTGCACTTTATACAACATCAATAGAGATATGAAATTCATGAAAAACTTTCAACTTGTCCTCTAATAAATGCAGTTTAGCTAACACTTCTCACACACACAAAAAATGAATAAAATTAATAATGCTAGCACATCCCTAGATGTTTTATTTTTCGAATTTTTTTTCAAATACTTTTTAAATTATGAAAAAACTAAATATATTATTTCTCAATATAACCAAAAAATAATACCATTATATCTTTGTTGTTCTACAAGTATATGTCACGGAATTTTCAACTGATGATATCCTACATACTACTTAATCCTTTACCCGTGATTCATTCTTAATAGCTTATAAGGACTATGTTTACATGTTTGCTTGATTATCTAACGCAAACTCTATTTTCAATCCACACTTTTGGTTTCTTCAAATTATGAAGTTATACAGTTCAAAATTTTCTTTCCTGTTTTACTATTGTAGTTATCAATCAACTATTGCTATATAGTATATACTACTACCTTTTTTTTTTGGTAATACTATATACTACTATTTCATAGAACAAAACATGGGAGTTATCAACTATTGCATGTTCTAGCTTCCCTGCTATTATGGAAAAATATCCTCCCCATTTTCATACCTGTCATTATGGCGGTGGTGCTTTGTATGGCAAATGGTGTAGCGGCCACTTCAATTTTTTTTAAAAGTATATGATATCTTCAAATATTTTTAATTAATTATTTATTACTCTCACCGTCTCATTTTACTTGGTCTATTTAGTTATGCATACCTCTTAAGAAAATGATTAAGTTTACTAATTTTTATAATAAAATGATACTCTTTGATTAAAATATCCCTATTTAAATTGTACGGTTCGATAGTTGCAATTATTCGTGAACCACTACATTCCTTGATAAAAAAACTCATTAATATAAATTGATTAATTAATACTTCTTGATTTTCTAAAGGGACAAGTAATTTGAGACAATATTATATTTTAAATGGGACAAATAAAATGAAACGGATGAAGTACTAATAAAATTTTAAATAGTAAACCAGTAAGACCAAATGGAAAACAACAACTTTGTATAATTCTTATTCTTATATATTAAATTAAAGTAGTTACTCTTGAATGGGAGTTATTGTTGTGCTTCACTATGAAAATATTTTATATTATCATCTAATTACACATTACCACATTATTAAAATATGACTCATAATATGTATCTCAAAATTCCATATATATATATATATATATATATATATATATATATATATATATATATATATATATATTTGATAATTGTGTACAAAAATTTTAATCAACAAATTCAATCTTTAAAGTCTTTTGTTGATCAAAAAAGTCTTGGTCATTTTTGTTAGGTACACTAGCCCTAGTCAAATTATACTAATATTATATAGCATATAATAAACAAGGTAGAAGAAGATCAATTTATCTAAGTGGAAGGATTTGAATCCGTTAAATATACGGTTCTGAATTCGATTCTTGAATTCATATGTATAAAAAAATATTATTGAAAAGAGTTTTTTCTTAGAAATTTGAAATTACATGAAGGAATTAGCCTTTCATCTATTAGGTGAAAGATATATCGAAGTAGAAGAATATCTAGAACTAGAAAACGAACTAAAAAACAAAAAATAACTTACCTGAAAAGTATAAGATGTAGTCAAATTATGTTAATATTATATTGAAATAGTAAACGATGCAGAAAAATTGTTAGGCAGGTGATAAGAACTGGTTCAATTGAAAGTACCATGTATAATATAATATATATATCTTGCTGTTTCTGCCCCCAATTTATACGGAATGAATTTTTTTTATGTCAGTAGTTGAGACATGTGAGAGTATAGGTAGATACAAAGCATCTCATATATTTAAGTAAAATAAACATAGATAGATAGATATAAATGCGGGTGTTGGCCAGTGTCGATTTTGGGTATTGAAATAGACATGGAATAGAGACCCTTATGGTCGTGTAAGACGTTTTGTTACGTAGTACATTGAAAAGTCTTCTCTATTTGTGTTGCCACTGAATGTCTCCAATGGAGTTTCCTAGCACTACCAAGTTTCACATCCCACTCGTGTCATTTTTGGTGCTTTTATCGATTGCCACAACAACACTGGACCCTGTATTTGCCAGAAAACATTGTGATTTCCCAGCCATATTTAACTTGGGTGCCTCAAACTCAGATACTGGTGGCTTGGCCGCTTCCCTTCTAGCACCCAAGTCACCATATGGAGAGACCTATTTTCACAGGCCCGCTGGAAGGTTCTCTGATGGCCGTATCATTGTTGATTTCATAGGTACTTAATTATTATCATTTCCTATTTCAATTCCACTGTACGTACATCTCTATTGTCTAATCTAATCTCTTAGACGCGGCTTCGTTTTTTAAGCACTTCAAGTGAGCTATAGCAAGTGCTACATTATATGCCTTCTTTTTTTACCTCTACTTTATAATTATTGATAAAAAAACTTACCCTTCGAAAATAACTATGAATAATGACAGATGATTAGGATTTAGATATAAAAATTAACAAGTGGTGTGATAATAAAATGATATTTATTTATTTTATTAGAAAAGCTAAAAACTATTTCTTATCTTCACAAAGATAAAGGAAGGTGAGCGATTGGCCTGTACTGGATTAAATGGCTTTGCAGTAATGGCAGCCATGTAGATCCATCGATAAAGCGTTGGGTCACCGTTTGATTGAGCAGAGGACTAATAAGAAGGGTAGAGAAGGAATAACATTATTTTCAGATAGAAACATTTTAGTACACCCTTTTACGGGTTGTACCCAATTAAGCACCCGAATCATGTATCACGTGCTGCAGTTTAATTATATATATCTGCCTGTTCTCCACCAAATGATGGATTTTAATTCTAATATTTGATGATCTTTAATCTTTTAATTTCAGCACAAAGTTTTGGACTTCCCTATCTCAGCGCATATCTCGATTCTCTAGGGACCAACTTCTCACATGGTGCAAACTTCGCAACAGCAGGATCAACAATTAGATCCCCGCTTACTTTTATATCCCGTTCTAGATTCAGTCCTTTCTACCTTGATGTGCAGTACACTCAATTCAAGAATTTCATACCCAGAACACAATTCATCAAACATCATGGTAATTGAATAACTTACATTCATTGATATGATCTTTAGGTGATTCTCAGTTCAAATTAATTAAGACATAGTTTTACTTGTTTTTGTTCTAATTTTTCTGGGCAGGAGGCATATTTGCAACCATGATGCCTAAACAAGAGTATTTTTCTAAAGCTTTATACACATACGATATTGGTCAGAATGATCTTACCGCTGGGTTTTTTAGTGACATGACTATACAGCAAGTTATTGCTTCTATACCCGATATTGTCAAGACTTTTTCATCAAATATTAAGGTAGTTCAATACCTTTCTAATGATATTTTATTATTTAATAATTTAGCTAATTTATTAATTGATTGCTCTTAATTGGTGATGAAGAACATATACGATTTGGGGGGTAGATCATTTTGGATACACAACACGGGACCCATTGGCTGCCTCCCTTTAATTTTGGCGAATTTTGTATCTGCTGAAAGGGATGAATATGGTTGTGCAACGGCATATAATGAAGTAGCTCAGTCTTTCAACCACAAGTTGAAGGAAGCCTTAGTTCAACTTCGCAAGGACCTTCCTCATGCAGCAATCACATATGTAGATATCTACTCTGCTAAGTTTTCTCTTTTCCAAAATCCAAAGAAATACGGTGAGCCAAATCACAATTAATGATCCTATTCTCACATTCCTAATCTCAAACTTACCAATTAAGATTAATAAATGTTCATTATATTGTGAAGGATTTGAGCACCCACTTGTTGCTTGCTGTGGCTATGGAGGGGAGTACAACTACAACATTAATGTTGGATGTGGGGGAACCATGAACGTAAATGGCACTGAAATTTTGGTGGGTTCATGTGGAAGACCTTCTGTTAGAGTAATTTGGGATGGGACTCATTACACCGAGGCAGCTAACAAGGTCGTCTTTGATAAAATCTCTACTGGCGCTTTCACAGATCCACCTGTCCCCTTGAATATGGCATGTCGTAGAAGTTTCCCTAAAAACTAATGGGCTTTACTTGCTATTATTTATTGCATCCATTTGTATTATTACTATTTTGGGACCACACGGAACTTAAAAGGATTTAAATATTGGCTTTTGAATTGAATTAAAGTGAAATCTTTGGTAGCCAACAATTAATTTTACTCTGTCTAGGTGATCCAATCAGATGGTGAGAATCATTTGACTTAACCTACTAATATGACTCATTTAATTGTGGTGATACATTCAGATTGGACAGAGTAACTTTTACCCCAAAATTATTGGAGGTACCGAAAAAGACACCTTGAATTAATACCAATTGTATCGCCATCACGTCATTAATCAAGAATAATGATCTTGTTAATGAGTGCTCTAAGGGTAGGGATGGCAAAGCGGGTCAACCCGTCCCATCCCGCCATTAACTCATCCAAAACAAGGCGGATCAACCCGTTTTAGTCGTATGAGTTGAACCTCGTAACCCACCCCGCCATTAGGGCGGCTTGGCCCGCTATAAAATAAAAAAAAATCCTATAACATTTCCTTTTTTTTAGACAATCTTCATGACATTTCTTAAATTATTATCAAAAAACTGGAATAATCTTATCTTATACCATACAATTCGTATTACAAAAGTAAAGACATTATTTTTTTAGTATGAAATAATTCCAAGTAACAATTAAATTTGATTAGCTAATTAGTATTTTAATAATAATTTTTTTCTTTTTTAATCTGTCGGGTCCCGTCACTGACCCGTTTTCGGGTGGGTTAAACTGGCCAGGTCAAAGTAGGTTAGTGGGTTGAGGAGCCCAACCCACCCCGCCAAATTTTGGTGGGTTGGCGGGTTGACTCGCGGGTCACAACCCACTTTATTACCCTTACCTAAGGGCATTGTTTAAGGAATTAATAAAAGAAAAGTTTTTATTTGGAAACTAAGTGTAATATTTTTTCAATATATTAAATACACTATTTATCCATGCAATATTTTCTTTCTTGATTCCTTAACCAATACCTTAAGAGCACTCGTTAGCATTCTCCTAAGAATAAAAAGAGAATATATTTCACTATGAGCCTGTTTGGTAAAACTAGCTGTTAGCGGATAAGCTAGCTAATAGTGGATGAGGTAGCTGATAGCAGATAGGATATAAGCTAGCTTATTTTCTGTGAAAGTGTTTGGTAAAACTAGCGGTTGAACTAACTGAAAAATATAAAATGACATCTTCATTAATGATTTTACATTAAAGCGAGAGAAGAGGATAAAAGTAGAATTAAATTAAAATAATAAGGATAAAAGTGAGAAAAAAATAAAACGCTATAAGCTATAAGCTCAAACACGTAGTGTCAGGAAAAAACACTATAAGCTTATATAAAAACGCTATAAACTCGTGACAGATGCGCTTACCAAACGAAATTACTTTCATATCCACTATAAACTCACAGAAAAGACGTGCTAATCAGGTTCTATGTCATTATCAATAATTAATGGAGGCTTCTTCCGTATTCTTCCATTTCTAATGAGCTAGCCGCTAGCCCTAGCATTCCTTCGCTGGTCTTCCTTGTTTGGTTGCTGTTTTCTTTTATTTCTTTGTCAAATGCTAACCAGTGTCCAAAGGACATTGGTTAAGGATTCAAAAATAGAAATTTTGTATTGAAAATGATATATTCATTGCATTAAATATTCAAAAGTTATATTTTCCAATAAAAAATTTCTAATCTTAGATTCTCTAAACAATGTCCTTAGGACACTTGATAGCAAAACCTATTTCTTTTCATCCGTACTCAAAAAAAATTAGGCTAAACTCTATATTTGGTCCTTTATTTTTATTTTATTTTTCTTTTTGGTCCCTCTTTTATTAATTTTCCGATTTAGTTTCTTATATTTATTTTAGGTTTCAAAGTTGTCTTTTTCTCTTAAATTGTGATATGATGAGGATCACATTGGTAGAATTTATGTAAAATAAGAGATCATTTCGAAACAAAAAAGTAAAAGAGGGACCATGTCAGAACAAAAAAGGGACCACATGGATTAACTTTCTCAAAATAAGGGACTATTTCGTAACAAAAAATAAAAGAGGGATCACATTGATATAACTTTGTAAAATAAGGAACCAAATTGAAAAAAATTAGTAAAAGAGGGACCAAAACGAAACTAAAATAAAGATATGGACCAAAAAAATCATTTAACCAAAAAAATTACTAAAAATATCGATAGATTGAGTACCCTCTTAAAAACAAATATCTTTAAAGATATCAAAATAATCTCACGATTTATATGTCACTGCTTTTTTTGTTAAAATTATATTGACTTCTAAAATTATAACAACCAAGCCTTGTTCACTAAATAAGGTGTTATATAGATCAAACAAGTTCTATTTCCCTATTTTTCTTCATATTTATGTCTTTTTTTGTGTGCATTGAGAAACTCAACTGTTTATCAATTATGTTGGGCTTTGTTGATTATGTCTTCTTTTTACATAAAGTAGCATCCTTTATTTTGAAGAGTCCCGTTATTTTGACAACAAAATACATGTCCCATATTTTTATATATAGTAGTGTCATATTTTGTCTATATTAATTTTTTTTTTTTCTATTTCCTCTTTTCTCCTTCTCCTCACCTTTGGCCACCATCACAGCAACCTATTGGCATCGTCGACCCCCATCAGACCACCTCCTATCACCATCTTGCCGCTACTACCACTATTTCGATCGTTGTCGCCACCATCTTGACTGTCGCCAATGATCACCCACCAGCGACCATCGGAGAGAAGGAGAGAGAATGAAAGAAAAGAAAGATTGTCCGTATGTTTATGAAATGTTGTCAACTTTAATTATAGAAAAAATAAAATTGCATAGATGATCACAATTTTTTTATAAACGATCACACATAGTCGGGCAAGTTCAAATCGTCTATAATAAAATCGTCTATAAAGGAGGAACGTGAAGTACACTGCAAATAACTAAAGCACATTTCTTACTTTATTGACGATCGCAATTTTTTTTTTTTAATTGTACATGTTTAATTATTATTTTTAAAAGAACTGGTTACATACATTCTTTATGCTAAAAGTATAATTTATTTGTAAAATTATTACATTTATTTAATTAATTAATTAATATAATTAATAAAAATGCACATACTCTCTTCTCTTTGCTTAGTGTCAAGATAAATTCTTTTATTATCTTTTTTTTATCTCTTCTTAATAGTCAATTATATAATAATTTACCCACTATTTTGCTCTCTCTCATTAATCTATCTTATATATTCTTTTCATGGTATTGAATATCTAATAGTTTTTTCGATGGTTATTTTTTTTTTCCTATAAAACTATTTTTAAAATTTTTTATCATTCACTCCATCTTTTTTTTCTTATAGTTTTATTTTCAATGACATGCTCATTTTATACTTTGGCTTTTTAAACCACCAAATAGGTTTAGCCATTCCAAAAGATACACAAGTATTTCTTTTGTCTAAAGCAACTAATTATTCATGCATGGGAGGCCTTCCATGAAAAATCGATTTTAGAGATCGAAAAATCGAACATTAAAGTGAGTAAATCGGTGACTAAATTATTTAGTGGCTGAATTAGAAACCATTTTTTTTTCAGTAGCTAAATCATTGGTCTCTGATGCGTTGCAATCGATTTAGTGACCGATTTGTCAGAGATTGATTTAGAGACCGATTTAGAGTCTGATTTTAGAGATCGATTTAGATGCTGATTTTAGAGACCGATTTTTGTGACTGATTTAGTGACTGATTTTTGATCAATTTATGAGACCGGTTTAGTGACTGATTTTAGAGACCAATTTAGTGACTGGGTTTAGCAACCAATTTAGTGACCGATTTTAGACACCGGTTAGAGATCGATTTTAATGAGTGGTTTGTTGAATAATTTAGTGACCGATTTAGTGACTGATTTTAGTGACCGATTTAGATAACGCTTTTAGTGACCGAATATAATGATTTTTAAATCAATCACTAATTTGGTTGCTATTTCGTGTTTTGATAAAAAAATTTTTTGAAATATATTAGATATATATTTTTAACCTGATAGACATATATATCAAATACATTTTGTATAACAAAACACATCAATATATTAAAAACTTCAATGTGTATAATATTTGACCAATAGAATTACTATTTTAAATAAAGTAATTCCTAAATAATATGCTAAGTACAAAAGGTTTGCTAGTCATTAGAAAAGGTAAAACATTAAAATTTTCAATCTTCTTCCCTTGGTGGTTGTGTCTCATCCTCAACCTCATCATCACTGAAGTCTATACTAGATGGCATGGACTGACGGTTTATGCTTTCCATCAAGTGTCGCATCCATTGGTTGTTCTGCTCAATAAAGCTCTCAATTTTTGCTATTATGTTCTGAAGCTCATCTCTTTCAGTTCTAACTTCTTCCACTTTTTTCTCAGTTCTTCAAGCTCCTGTCTTTGTACCCACTCACTTGATGAAGAACACGAGCCACAAAAATATGGCCTCCCAGCCACTACATTTGATTCCATTCCAAGGCCATATATTCTACCTTTCTTCATTCCAGCTACATCACGCAACACATCTAATTCACTTGGTTGAGGAGTTCCTTGTGCGGAAGCTCTTTCGGTCAATTCTTCAAATCTGTGTGTAAATTCTCCCTATCAAAACCAATATAAGGCTAATTAATATTTTAGAACAGACCAAAATAAAATAAAATCAACACCTTAAATTAAATAATTTTAATTTTAATTAAATAATCAATCACTAATTCAGTCACTAATTTTCAACTTCTTATTTTTATTTAATGTTAATTAAATTATTTAGCAATTCAGTGACCGTTTTTTCGGTCTCTAATTTTAATCAAAAAATCGGTCTTTATTTTGGTAACTAATTCCCAACTTCTTTTTTTTTAATTAAATGAAAATTAATTATTTATCAATTTAACGACTGATATTTTGATATCTAATTTAATTAAATAATCGGTCTCTATTTCGGTCTCTAGTTCTCAACTTCTTATGTTTATTTAGCAATTTAGCAACCGATATTTAGGTCTCTAATTTTATTCAAAAATCGGTCTCTATTTTGGTCACTATTTCCTAATTTCTTATTTGTAATTAAATGTAAATTAATTATTTTTAGTGACTGATATTTCGGTCTCTAATTTTTTCCCCTCAAAATCGGTCTCTATTTTGGTCACTAATTCCTAACTTCTTATTTTTAATTAAACATAAATTAATTATTTAATAATTCAGCGATTGATATTTCGGTCTTTAATTTTTTCTTCAAAACCGGTCTCTATTTTGGTCACTAATTCCTAACTTCTTAATTTAATTAAACGTAAATTAATTATTTAGTAATTTAGAGACCGATATTTCAGTCTATAATTTTAATCAAAAAGTCGACCTCTATTTTAGTCTCTAAAATATGTCTATGACCGATTTTGAGACCAATTAAATTTTTGTCAATAAATCTATGAATTTAGACTCTAAATCGGTCTCTACAGTGACCTAATAATTTTGGTCTCTAAATCGGTCACTAAAGAGTGGATTTCTTGTTGTTAGGAAACTAGAGCATGCAATAATTGATAAGTCTAAGTTCAATGTTTTGTTCTATGAAATTGTAATATATATGTTTGCGGCCCAATACCAAGGTCCTTAGGGCCCAATATGGGAAAGCTATAAGTTATAATCAACATTTTAAAAATTGGACCGATCGTTGAACCGATGAAAACACTGATTCACGAGTCCAATCGTGATCCAACCGTGATCTAACCGATTTTAATTATATATATATATATATATATATATATATATATTATTAGATATATTATATTCAATAATAAAACAAAAAACTAACATACTAATAAAATAGTTTACGTTCATAATCAAACAATATATATTGCCTAAACTTGCGTAATTTGGTCAGATAAAAAACAGAGATTTTAATCACAATACATTCTTCTTCCATCCCACTACCTTTCAATACACTCTTCTTCCAGCAAAACAAAAATGACTTTTTCTACTTCAACTAATTAATAATGAATGAGATGTTCTTATCACACGAAATGCTAATTGATGATTATGCCTGCTTTTTCAAGTTGACTTTTTAGGACTATTTTGAATGTTATTTAAAATATCTGGGAACTAAAATATTTCAAATCAGTATTTTTCATTTCTTAGAAATCAAATATATTTCTGTGTTTTATCTCAACAAATAGTTTTGGTCTTTACGTTTTGAATAATTTGAATGGGTGAATATCAAACTAGTTTATTTAAGTAAATTTAGAGAAAATTATATTGATCTATTTTAATATTCAACTTAATTACATTCGACATTCTTATTAAAAATTATTAATCTCCATTGAGTCAAAAGATTAGTATAATCTCCCCTATCTTTTATTAAAAAACAACTTATTAATTTATCAATCACTTATTTTAGGCAATTTTCTGATTTCTCTAATAGCACAATGTTGGGAAGAATAATAAGGGGATATACTTGGAGCTATATTAAGTGAAAGCATTTTATCTAATTATGAACTTAAGAGGAACTAAAAAAGTTTCTAATTTGGTCCCTATACATATATAAAATTTTCAATTGGGTCCTTGGGATAGCAAATCCGTTACTGAATCGTGAAATTGAACGAAATATCTGTGTATCCCTCACTCATACTAGTAATTTGTGCATAATTATTGAGAATTTGCGATATCTAATCAAATAATCAACTAGAAATTTTGATGCATACACGTGTACGATTTCGAACACACCAGCAATTTCTGATTGATTATTGAGTAATTCCCAATAATTATGCACAAATTGATGATATGAGTGTCCAGCTTGAAGGGACTCGCCGATATTTTGTTTCACTTCACGATCTAGTAACGGATTTGCTACTCTACTAACTTCAGGGACCTAATTGAAAATTTTAGATATGTTCAAAGACCCAATTAAAAACTTTTTTAGTTCAGGAACCTACTTGAAAATTCGCAAATAGTTTAAGTACCAACTGAATAATTAAACCTTATTTAAAATATTAAACTAGCACAAACACCCCATTCAATCATTTATGGGGGTGATATCTGCTAGACAATGAAATAAATGCTCCTTAATGCTGCGCCATTATCAGCCTTTACTGCAGCAATCAAATTTATTCTCTCCATCATTATTGCAATTAGAAGTGTGATTTAATTTCATCATTATTAGCCTAACAGCAATTTTCGATCTCCAACCCCCTGTCATGGCCGCCACTACTCCTTCCAAATCTTCTCTTCTTCTCTTTGCCACCATCACATTCAAACTATATCAAACCAACTATCGTGCCTAGAAACGTCAAGTCACTACTCTCAAACCCCTACCACAATTAATTACTGATGGTGTCTCCAGCCCTAACCTCGACTACACAAACTAGTTCACGATTAATCAACTCATCATCAATATATCTCCTACTCTCATCCATGACTGAAGCAGGCAGTCTCTCCTTAATTTGCCTCCTATGACACTGCTGTGGGTTGCCATTGAAGCACAATATGCCAACACCTCTCGCTCTCATGTCATGTCCATCAAAAACCAAATTCAGCACTGCACCAAGGGTGATAAAACCATCACTGACTATCTCTTCTCAGTCAAAAGTCTTGCCGATGAAGTTGCTATCGATCATTGATAGAACTATCTCTAATGATGATCTCACTCTCTATATCCTCAATGGTCTTCGATCGGAATACCGTGACATTGCTGCCTCCATTCGGACTCGTGAACATCCCTTCACCTTTGAGGAACTTCACAGTCACCTAGCTAGCTACTAGCCCATGAGGCCAGGCTTGTCCACTATAAATCTGTTACGAGATATTAAAAACAAGTGTCATTAGGCTTCACTATGTAAGGTTGTTGGTGTTTTTGCAAGAACAAGGTATTGCTATGAGGTAATCTTGTTTGCTGCCTGCCATGATGCCTTATAGGCATGATTTGGGTGGAATTGACATTATAAAAGGAAGCAATTTCTTCTATTTTATAATTGTGGTCAATGTGGTAAAGTAAGGCATTGCATGCTTTGATCTGTGAAGAACAATTAAAAGGTTCTATAAATGATGCAGTTGGTTCAATGGAAGCATCAAAAGTACCATAAACTTTAACGAATAATGTTGCCAACAGAGGGAGTAGTAGAGGAAGATAGTTAAGGGAAGCCATTGTGACCTTTCTGAAGAATAGGTAGAAGAAATGCAAAGACAGTTTAATTTTGTCAATTATCTCTTTAGTTTACCCTTAAAGGACTTCATTATGTCATGAAATGAACTTAGGATCTTACGGCGGATTATTATAAAAAAATGCAGCTATTCGATTATTATAATTTGTGGTTACTTATGACATGAAACTTAATCAATAAAAACAAGGGTAAGCACATGTTGTCGGATCTAAAATGGCACTCCTGCCAAATATAATCGGTCAATATTGTCCTTTTTAATATTTCCCCATATATTCAAATTCAGTTGTTGATAGGAGAAATTTCTATAATACTTTATACAATGTTGAGAGTGGAGAGAATGATTATAACATATAAAAAAACCTAGGTTTAAATAAGATCTTACATTTTACATGCTTCACTTATTTTGAAGCTGATGATTAATTGAAAGAACAAGGTCAAAATGAAAAAGAACAGGCAGAATATGTAGAGCCCCAATTTTTTGCCAATACTTCAAATCCCATTCAAGGTGAGGCCTCAATCCCTCCCGTTGTGGGCTTTGACAACGCCGGAATTTCAGATGGATATGAATTTGAATATCTACATAACAAGGATGGATCTTTAGATGATAAGCAAACCAAAAGTAGATATTATTTGTATAATCCTGTACAGATATGCATGGACTACAAGTGGAAATGGACCTTGAAATTACATCAATGAATCAATTCAAATAAGCTATGAAGGAATGAGCTTTATTGAATGGAAGGGATATAAGGTATGTGAAGAATGATAAGATAAGATGCAGAGTGGGGTTCATAGGGGAATCTTGTGAGTGGATGGCCTACGTCGGCAAAGTGGATAACTCCTTAACCTATAGGCTCAAGACCTATAAAGAAGTTCAAATATGCAGCAGAACCTTTAAAGGGTATTTGACATCTTCAAATTGGGTTGCAAACAAATTGTCCAACACACTGAGGCTGAATGAGATGAAGAAATTCGCTCTTGTTATCCAAGATGAGAAGAAAAAGTATATGGCTAAGATTTCTTTTTCCAAGGCTTATTGGATAAGGAGAAAGGCACTTGAGAAACTCGAGGGTGAAGTTGTTGAGCAATATGGAAGAATATGGGATTATTGTGAACATTGATACTCACTGTTGTGTCTGCAGGGCCTTGTCCAAGTCTTTGAAGAGATGATGACCAGAGTTAAACACATATTTTGTTTGAGACATTTATATGCCAACTATAAGAGGCAGTTTGGTGGAGGTTCAACTTTTAGGGATTTGATTATGAACATTGCCAAAGCAACATATGTTCAAGACTGGGAGAGAAAAATGAAACGGACGGAGAAGGTAAAAAATGATTATTATGACAAGATAGTTGCATTGAAGTTTGAATTGTGTACTAGGTCACATTTCAGCTTTTTATTGTAAAAGTGACATGCTGATGAACAACATCCTTAAGGCTTTTAATTCAAGAATACTGGAGGCTAGATATAGAAACTTATCCTAAACATGCTAGAGTGGATAAGATGCTATTAGATGACAAGTTTTATTGAAAAAAGAACTAAGCGTTTGGATGCAAAAGTGATTCATTCAAGAAACAAGACATTTAAGTGGATTGGACAATTTAAATTTGAGGTGGCACATACTTACATAAATATTTCTAATAAGTTTTTGGTTGACTTGAAGTGGAGGTTGTAGCTACAAGTTCTAGGAGTTGACTGGTTTGCCTTGCAAGCATGCTTGTAGTGCCATTTTCTTCGAGGGTGATAATCGTGAGGACTATATAAGCAACTTCTACACCCCTACAGCTTACATGACCTGCTATGTCTAGGTGGTGAACCCAATTAATGCGGAGAATCTATGGCCAACCATGAACATGGACAAGATTCTTCCCTAACACATAGAGTCAAGCCTGGCAGGTTTAGAAAGCTAAGAATGAGGGAACCAGATGAAAACCCAAGCCAAACAAGGCTTAGGAAGACTGGCACAATCATAAGGTGTAGAAGATGCAAACATGTTGGCACAACAAGGCCAGTTGCAAACAACCACCTTCTGTTGGACCATCTCAATTTGATGGAGTAGCACCTGGACCGGCACCTACTACAGCCCATAAAATTGGATCTGTATCACCTATTGCTGCAACATCCAGACCTTTATCCTCTACAGTTGCACCATCCAGATATGATGGAGTAGCAACTGCACTAGCACCTATTGCAGCAGCAACACATGGATCTGTAGTAGCAACACACGCACAAACTGCAATAGCTCCTAGTGGAAGAGGTAGAGGTAGAGGAGGAAAAAGGAGAGGAAAAGCATCTTAACAAAGTGCATCTCAACCAACAACTCCTTCCATTGTACCTCCAGCTTTAAGAAGACCAAAGCTTCCAACAAGGAAGACCAACACTCAATGAATACAACCGTGTTGAAGTCTTTTTTTCCTTCTTATTCCATCAAGATGTTGTGGAATATGTAATGTGGCCATAGTGTTTGGGACCACATGCTTTGGAACTTGGATTTTGGGTTTTGTTGATGGAATATTAAACTACTTTTTTTATGTAATGAACCAATGTTTATTATGTATCACACCTCAGCTTTCTAGTTTATAATATATTAATATGGGACCACCTTTTGCAACTTTTTCTATGGTTGTTACATTATTGTTTGCTACAACACCTTATTATTGGGACCGTTTTTTTTGTTTGTAACATTAATTAATTTGTTCCTGACATTTAACAAAAAAATACCAAAAGAGCAAAACCAATAAATGCATTTATAAAAACAAATTCACTATATCACAATACATTTATTACATCACTGATAAATAACCTTCACACCAAGGTTATGAAAACCGGAAGGGACCGGTCGGTCGGACCGGTTGAACCATGAATCAACCTCTTTTTCAATCCTGGTCAGGGGTCAAAGCTATTTCTACGGTCAGACCGTTTTGAACCAGTCAAAAACCCAATTGGACCAGGTTGGATCGTGTTAAACCGGATCTGACCAATTTTCTTGAAAGAGAAAAATTAAAAATTAAAAAAAATTAGAAAACAAAACAAAAAAGATAACACCTAATCGACTAGTTAATCCTCTATTCAAATCAATTAATCCTTCTTTCGTAACTGCGACAGTGCATAAGGACAAAATCTCTTGGTCCTTACAACAATTCGTCACGTCTGATAGTGTAAAACAGTAAAAAAAATTGATATTGTGTGTTTTGATTATTTTCCTTATACTTTTTATTAGTATTGTGTGTGCGCGCGTGTGTGTATGTGTCTATATATATATGGCATCATTCAGTCAGACCATCCGATTGAAGCGGTTAAACAGGTTGAACCTAAACCGAAACTTTTTTCGGTTTGACGTGCGGTTCAGTTTTGACAACTTTCCTTCACACTTTCGTTTACTAATAGAAAACTCATAACTTAACAATGTTAGCTCCTCCTAATATCTAGGACAACCTTAACACACCTCCACACTTAACATAATTGACATTGCAAATAGCAAAGTCATTACACTGAATACATAAAAACACCATAATAACATATTGTATTTTTTCAACTTTCCATTCTCAGCTTCTAATGTCCTTAATTTTTGTTCTTCTTGCATCCACAGTATCCCGCCTCAATGGTTTTTCAATCCATTGAAAAAAAAACTTCATTGTTTAGCTACATTTGGCATAATCACATATTAAAACAATTTAACAAAATATCAGTACAAATGAACAATAGGAACGACAAGCATATATTGTAACTTGAGCACCCAATCAATCTCCTTCTGGGGTTCTTATCTGTCTTAGAGGTTAATAGAATTATTGAATGACCATAATAGCAAAGATTTTCAAGTTGTCTCCTTCTACTAGTTGATTAGGTGGAAAACGAACTTTGAGACATTATCACAATAAGATACAGTAAGATTATTTAAGATGCAGTAAGATGCAAGGCTACATTTCGGGGGAGGGAGATGTAGAACGTGAAACAAAGATTGGGGAAGGGAGAAACAAACCAAGATGGAGGAAGC
The DNA here is from genome assembly GCA_039655645.1 of Ammopiptanthus mongolicus. Lineage (NCBI taxonomy): Eukaryota > Viridiplantae > Streptophyta > Magnoliopsida > Fabales > Fabaceae > Ammopiptanthus > Ammopiptanthus mongolicus. Next base: position 15,820,681 of record CM077348.1, on the reverse strand, counting down.
ATCCACAGATGGGAGGAGAAGCAACTATTTCATTATTTTGGGTTTCTGAAACCTTAAAGACAAATTTGGGGGAAAAAGTTCGGGTCCTATTTCACATTAGCAAGCTTAGCGGCCTCTTCACAAAACCTACCCCTGGACCCAATTTGAAAAATTTAAATATGGTCAGGGACCTAATTTAAAACTTTTTTAGTTTAGGGACCTACTTAAAATTTTTTAAATAGTTTAAAAACAACTGAATAAGTAAACCTAAGTTTTATATAGATGTGATTTGACCGTATAAGGATCTAGCAATTTTTCATTGTTACAGTTCACTCCTTTGGTTTAATTTATTGATTTAATTGGTATGTATTGATAAAGATTTGTTGCATAATTAACCAATCATAAATTGTTACATTAGCAAAATTATTTGATTCTTATCCTCACTATCTTAAAAAGTCACTCATACCATATTCTGTGATTGGTTAATAGTATAAAAAACGTTACGATGAAAGTGTACAATAATTAAAGTCTTAATTTATTTTGTGGCGACATATTTCTTGAGTTTGACATTGGTAATGGATGACAACACATATCCATGTAAAGTAGGTGAAAAAAAATTTTTTTTGCATTAATACAAAAAAAAAAAAAAGTGCGCAGGTCATAACTACTTGATATTATAGTCTCTATAAGCTTAAAATTAAATTAAACATCGTGTCTTCACCAAAAAAATTAAACATCGTGTTAGATTTTTTAATTTTCTTGATTGAAAAAGAGTATTTTGAAAAAAAGGAGAATACGTTGTAAAGAATGTTGGAAAAACATTAAAATATTATCATAGAATTAATACAACAATAATGAATTATCGACTGTAATTAAAAATGCAACTAAATAATATATAGCACGTAAAGATAGATTTATCGATTTTGCCTTAGGCGTGCAAAAGCACTAGGTTTAAGAGTATTTCGCCACCATAGGTAAATTATCCGATGCAATTGATCTCACAGCTAATACTCTTCAGGATATAAGAGCCACTTCTTTTTAGCACTGCACTTGAATTAGCAAGGATACAGAAACAACTTTTTGAATGGGCAAGGGAAGAAAAGATTACAAATAGGATGTGTTTGGGAAAACTGGAAAAAAAAGATTATGCTGATAATCGATTTATGAATAATCGATTATTGTGATAATCGATTATAAGCAGAATCTATTTTTGTTTGGGTCTGTTTGCTGAAAAGTGATTTCAAGATAATCTTTTTCGTTTGGATGGTCTAAAAAAATCGCTTTTTACATAATAAATTACGAAAAAGGGTATGAAGTTATTTGTATAATTTAATAATATTTATTTGGAAGTTAGTTTTGTAGGGATAAATAGGGAAGAAAGTTTTGAGAATAAGAAATAATCAAATCATAACAATCGTAAGCTAAAACAAATTAGATGACATAAAACAGCTTTTTTCCCCCCAAAAAAAGCTTTTTTATAAATTTAAGCTAATTGCCAAACATGATAGATTATGTATAAAACAGCCTTTTAGCCAAAAAACAGATAAAATGGAAAAAATCCAGTATTCCCAAACAAGCACATAATTTCACAATTTATTTTCCCCGTCTCCCGTAAAACCATCAGCTGGAGAATTGAAAAGCTTATGCAATAGTCACTCCTCTTTTATCTCCAAATGACACACATGCAAATTTCCACCGAACCAAGACTACCAATTTCATTTGGAATAAATACCTAATTTGATCCCTGAAATTATAGGATCGTATCAACTTAGTCCCTCACATTATCAATATTTCAAAATGATCCCTGGAATTGCAGACAGTTAATCAGATTCGTCCCTCCGTTGATATTTGCATAGACTATAATGACATTAAGTTGGTAATGTCAGGGATGCATTTGAAACTAAATGAATAATGTCAGGGATGCATTTGCTACATTTTGAAATTCCAAGGATCATTTTGAAATATTGATAATGTGAAGGACTAAGTTGATACGGCTCTACAATTTCGAAGACCAAATTGGATATTTACTCATTTCATTTGACTTCAACAAGAACTAAAAGCAAATATAAGGTTTTTATCCTTTTGGTATTATGAAAGTGTACCAGAGTAAGCGCAGTGTTTCAATAATATAAGAAAGTTGAGAGGAAGTTAGTTTTCTAGTGGAGTTCATTGCAGTCAAAATATAAAAACGGAAAGCCTAAAAAAATGGAGAGAAAAAAAAAAGGATGCTAGCAACACACTCTTTAACACTTCCTTTTCAATACACACCCTCCTATTTGTTGAAATTCATATAGGTCCCACTTGAATTTTGTAGGGCCCACACGAATTTCAACTAATAGGAGAGTATGTGTTATAAAGAGAGTGTTAGAGAGCGTGTTGCTAGCATTTTTCAAAAAAAAATGAGAGAAAATTTATAGGTAAGTTTACTGGAAAGTAGGAGAAAAAGTGACAACCAACTTTACGGTAATGAGCCTTGAGACTCGATCAAAAAATAGTCATTTGAATATTTGGCTTTTAAAATAAATAATCACAAAATAAAATATAACAATCCTCACAATTTATTTTAAAGCCAAAACGAAAAAAGGTGTTCCCAAGAGCTTGAGAAATCCATGCATAAGCACTAGTGTCTTTTGGACTATGAACTATCATATAGAGCAAATGAGCTATGACCCACTAGAATGTCGGTGAGATTAGAACCTCTATGAACCATATTCCGTTTGTGAATCGGTGAACTCATCACTCACATGATCTCTCATCCAAAGTTGTTCAACGCGGTGTGGTGCTTTTTGGCCTTGCACCGTTACCTGGATTTCACGAGTGACTCTAGAAAGTTTGCCCAAGCTTTCATAGAGGCGGCCCCACCTCAACACTCATATAAGTGAATCTATCAAGTGTACACCACAGTCAAATACACCACTCATTCATGAGCTATAGATTCATTAAGAGTATATACTCAACCTCCAACGCTGTAGTATTACACTATCCTACACCATAGGGATGATCCATCATAAATAATGGATAGCGTCTCATCAAATTGACAAGTGACTTGTTCTTACCCATATGAACATAGACATGTGAATTTTCACAAACTATGTTGGATTACCATCACTCTCAATTTTTGAATTAGGCCTAATTAAGCCTTATCCCCCTTGATGTATTACTCACTAGCTTTTGCTTAATGATTTTATTAAAGGATCCTCCAGATTCATTTTTGGCCTCACATAATTTAGGGATGTAACCCATTATTCAGTAGCTACTTTACACAATTGTGACATATATGTGCATATATTTCTATTTTTCATTATAAACTTTATTATTTTTTCACGCTATTGCCGCTTGGCAATCATAGTTTACTATTAAGGAAGACACAATTTTCTTCTATCAAAGAGAATTGGCTAAGATATTTCTTAGTCAACCAATCCCATATCTTGCCAAGTCAAGAGTAATAAACTCGGCCTCCATATTAGATCGGGCTATACAGGTCTGCTTGGACTATTTCCAAACGACATCACCCCACAAAGAGAAAAATTAAATTCATTTATAGATTTATTATACAGTTCTGTTTGGTCGACTTCCAAATGACAACACCCCCACAAAGGGTAAAAATAAATCCACTTATAAATTTACTCTCTTATAGATCAAATCCAATTAATATCTTTGTATCATTCTAATACAATGGATAATCCACTAAATACAATACCATAATTCATGGTATCTCTCAAGTATATCATGCACGAGTCTAGCAAGTGTCACAAAATAAATTTAATATATATATTTTTTCAATGTAAAACATTTTTATTTGTACAAATGTACTTGGTAGCCCCAAAGTCTACCATTCCTTATATCATTTCCTTAGACCAAGTTTACCTTTGGTCTAGGAGGATTGTCAAGTCCCTATGTCTTAAACATATTATGCATTATGATATACATTTAAACAATTCTGCCATGCAATCTTCTTACATATGCATTTAAATACGCAAACACATGGATTTACACTTACAAATTATAACCCCCACATTTGTGTTTGTTAGGTGGCACAGCTCTCCACACTCTTGTATAACTCTCAAGATCTTGTATAACTCTCAAGATCTTTACTCACAACACCACTCAATACACACTTGCATAAGAGAGTAAAGAAAGAAGAAGAGATAGTAAAAAACTAAATGCACATCACTCTATTATTGAATATTGCACATAGGCATTTATACAAGTCCCACACGGACCACCAACACAATTCAACTAACTAACATTCTGTTAAACTAACAGAATTACATCACCAATCACCAACTAACTAAACTAATTAAACTGAATTACACTTTTAACACTCCCCCTTAATTCAGGTTTTACTAAGTAATCATGATATGTATAATTGCATCACTATGAAATCAAACATCCCAACTACTGGGTTGGCACCCAAGATTTCAACATTCATTTGCATCATACCATGCTTAGTTTAACTCTGAAAGAGACACAACACTCAGTTCATTTCTCAGCTTTCTAAACCTTTCTGCCTTCAGAGGTTTAGTTAATATGTCAGCTAATTGGTTCTCACTTCTGCAGTATTGTATCTTCAACTTTCCTTTATTGACTTGATCCCTTAAGTAATGAAACCGAGTTTCAATATGTTTACTCCTTCCATGAGCTATAGGATTCTTTGCCAAACTAATTGTTGATTTATTATCCACCATCAACATCATTGGTTTAGGACCAATCAACTGTAACTCTTCTAGCAAATTTCCAAGCCACACTGCCTGGCAGGCACCTGAGGATGCTGCAACATACTCAGCTTCACAAGTTGATAAAGCTACAATGCTTTGCTTCTTGGAACTCCAGGAGATTGCACCATTACAGCACATAAACACATATCCACTTGTGCTTTTTCGATCCTCTATGTCACCACACCAATCAGCATCAGTAAATCCTATTACCTCTGCCTTCACACTTTCAGATTATTTGAAAATATCAATCCAAAATCAAGTGTTCCCTTTATGTATCTCAATATCCTTTTAGCTGCAGCATAATGAGATGATTTTGGTTTCTCCATAAATCTGCTCACAAGACCAACACCATAAGCTAAATCTGGTCGAGTATTACACAAGTATCTTAGACAGCCTATCAGTTGTCTATACTTAGTTGCATCCACTGAATCTTCATTGGAAGCTTCTTTTCTTAGCTGTGTACCAGTTTCAACAGGTGTTGAAGCTAGATTACAGTCACACATTTCAAACCTCCTTAGGATGTCAGTGGCATACTTTTTCTGGTGCATGAACAACCCTTTATTTATTTGGGTGAATTCAATTCCCAGGAAGTATGCTAGTTTGCCAAGATCAGTCATTTCGAACTCTCTCATCATGTCTCCTTTAAAGTTCAGGATCAAGTTCTCATCACTTCCTGTTACCAATAGATCATCTACATATAGGCAAACTATTAAAGTATCACCTGTATGTAGAGTTTACACATACACTCCATGCTCGCTGCTGCATTTGTGAAAACCCTGCTGACTCAAACAAGTGTCAATTCGCTTATTCCAAGCTCTAGGAGCCTGTTTCAGACCATACAAAGCCTTGTAGAGCCTGAACACTTTCTCTGTTTCCCCTTTCTTCTCAAAACCCGGTGGCTGCTGTACAAATACTTCTTCTTCCAGTGGTCCATTCAGGAATGCAGATTTCACATCTAGTTGATGAAGGCACCATCCTCTGTAGCTTGCCACTGAAGGTACTGGTCGAATTGTTTCCATTCTTGCCACAGGTGCAAAAACTTCATGATAATCAACTCCTTCCTTTTGTAAGAAGCCTTTAGCTACTAATCTTGCTTTGTATTTTGATATTGTCCCATTTGGCTTCATCTTGATTTTATAAACCCATTTTACAGCTATGGACTTCTTCTTTGGAGGTAGCTCCACCAGTTCCCATGTAATGTTCTTTTCTATTGATGCCAATTCATCTTCCATTGCAGCCACCCACTTTGCATCGCTAATGGCCTCCTCAAAAATCACAGGTTCAGCTTTAATGAATAAGGCCATATGGACCAATTCTCCTTCTTTCAGTCACAGCACTGTCAGGTATTATCTCATAATCATTTAATCTTTGAGGTACCTGTTTGTTTCGCTGAGGTCTTTGAGACTGCACTTCTTCAACAGGTTCAGTTGGAAAGGATTGAACATCTTGGAGACTGATCTCTACACTGTTACTGGGATTGCTTTCTTCCCAATTCCACCATCTTGCTTCATCTATCACAACATCCCTGCTCACCAATACCTTTTTGTTTATTGGATCAAGCAGTTTAAAAGCACCTGTTGGATGGTACCCGAGGAAAACCATTTGCTCACTCCTATCATCTAATTTCCTTCTCAGCTGTTTTGGTACATGTCTGTAGCACAATGAACCAAAAATTTTAAGTTGAGACACATCAGGTTTCCTCCCAGTCCAGGCTTCTTCAGGGGTTATTGCATCTAGTCCTTTTGTTGGACACTTATTCAGAATGAAGACAGCTGTAGTCACTGCCTCTCCCCACAAGTATTTGGGCAATTTTCTTCCTTTCAACATACTCCTAGCCATGTTTAGTATAGTTCTATTTCTCCTCTCAGCAATACCATTATGTTGAGGAGTATAGGGAGCAGTTACTTCATGAATTATTCCTCTATCATCACAATACTTCTTAAAATCATAGGAATTATATTCTCCCCCTCCATCAGTTCTCAAGACCTTGATTGACCTGTCACTTTGTTTTTCAACTAGCAGGGCAAAATTCTTGAAAATAGAAAATACTTCATTCTTTCCTTTAATAAGATAGAGCCACATCATTCTAGTATACTCATCAATGAAAGACACAAAGTAATTGTTACCTCCAAGGGATTGGATTTCAAATGGGCCGCACACATATGAATAAAGCACTTCCAATTTGTCCCTAGATCTATGAGGAGCTTTGGTCTTGAAGGCACTTCTGGGCTGTTTACTGATGCAGCAGTCATCACACACCTGCTGAGGGTGACTGATTTGAGGAAGACCTTGCACCATCTCTTTCTTTCTTAATAACTCCAAACTCCCAAAATTGAGATGTCCAAATCTATAATGCCACAGCCAGTTCTGATCATGTACCTCTGCACTTAGGCATTTCTGATCAAGAACTTGAATACCAATCTTGAAAGTCCTGTTCTTTGACAAAGGAGCTTTCAAGATCAGCCTCCCTTTAACATCATAAATCTTCATTTGATTTTGTTGCATGTTCATTGAGTACCCCTTCTCCACCAACTGCCCCAGACTCAATAGATTATTCTTCATGTTGGGCACATAAAGAACATCTGTGATAAAAGCATTCCTCCCATCTTTCCTTTTTATCAGCACTTTCCCAATTCCTTCAGCTTTAATGATTGAATTATCAGCAAATTTCACCTTACTCTTGATTTTCTCATCCAACTCAGTGAACCACTCCCTTCTACATGTCATATGGTTGGAGCAACCTGTATCTAGGTACCATAGATCCGATGTATCACTCTCATTCTTGGTAGTCACCATCAGTAGAACATGTTCATCAGAACCCGAGTCTTCTTCATGTGCTAACTGTGCCTCATCCATCTTTCTTGGCACTTTCTTGCCTCTACATTCATCAGCAAAATGCCCCCATTTCTGACAGTTGTAGCACTGAATGTCTTTCTTATTGAAGCTCTTCCTGGTAACTTTAAATCTTTTATTACCTTCATCACCATTGTTCTGTATAGAATTACTGCTTGACTCATCAGAGGAATGTTTCCACTTTGAACCCTTCAACTTTTCTTTTCTTTGCTTGCTGCCACCCCATTTACCTCCCTTCTTACCTTTACTTTGAGCATGGAAGGCCTGCACAACCTCTTTTCCTCCACTCCTCTCATTGAGTCTCTGTTCATGAGCCTCGAGAGAGTTCTGCAGCTCCTCTATTTTCATACTCTCAAGATGTTTAGCCTCTTCAATTGCCACCACTATGTGGTCAAATCGAGGAGTCAAAGTCCTGAGAATCTTTTCAACCACTTGTTGATCTGTGAACTTTTCTCCACATGTCTTCATCGAGTTTGCCAGCACCTGAAGTCGACTGAAATACTCACCAACAGTTTCATTTTCAGTCATTTCCAAGAGCTCATATTGTCTTTTCAGAGACTGCAATTTCACCTTCTTTATCTTCTCCCCTCCACCATAAGCCTTATTCAAGATATCCCACGCCTCTTTGGCCGTCTTGACATGGGAAATCTTCTCAAAGTTGGAAGGATCCACGCATTGATGAATAAGGAAGAGGGCCTTGGTATCTTTCTTCTGCTCTGCACTATCCCTTTCATCTTGAACTCCATTCTTCACAATTTCAAGCACATCTTGGAACCGAAAGATAACCCCCATCTTTACCACCCAGTGATCAAAGTTCTTGTTATCAAGAACTGGTAGAGAAGAAGGAAAATGGCCATTGCCTGATGTGGAAGCCATGAGCACACTCGCACACTCTCTGGTTGGTCCCTAATCGATTGCTCTGATACCACTGTTAGGTGGCACAGCCCTCCACACTCTTGTATAACTCTCAAGATCTTTACTCACAACACCACTCAATACACACTTGCATAAGAGAGTAAAGAAAGAAGAAGAGATAGTAAAAAACTGAATGCACATCACTCTATTATTGAATATTGCACATAGGCATTTATACAAGTCCCACACGGACCACCAACACAATTCAACTAACTAACATTCTGTTAAACTAACAGAATTACATCACCAATCACCAACTAACTAAACTAATTAAACTGAATTACACTTTTAACAGTGTTTACCCAATTCAGTTAAAAACTACAGTACTTGACATCATCATATACGCTCCAACCAAAATGATCACCAACACTTGTCGGAGCTAATAACAAACAGCCTAACATAATAGCAAACCAAATACTAGATAATAAAAGAAGTTTGTTGTTGCCAAGATAATGAAAATGTAACTTTAAGCTTCACTCCACCAAAGGTTCAACAATTATATTTATCTATATACCAACCAATTTTCCCATTTAATGAGAACTGACCCAAGCATACAAGTCACTGCGCAACATCCCTATATGCAGCTCTCATTCCAGCTTTTAAGAAAAAGACAAACTGAGTGCAATTTATATACATATATACAGCCGAACAAGGGAAAAGAAAAAACATAACCCACACACTTATTTTCAGGGGTTCATGATAAGCTTCATTACAACATATGGATGATCATTAATTTTAGATTTAGCATGTTTATATACACATTTATCATTTTCCAAATCAAAATCTATAAACAAATCATTTTGAACAACAAAATCCCTCACAAATTTTTTTAGCACATCAAAATAGTAAATCTTTTAAACTTCGAAACTTAGGGTGTGCAAAATCAACAAATCATTCTATCAAACAACTGTATATTAATTCTATGTAAAAGAAATACTCTTAAGATTGTTGGAAAAAGATTAAAATATTAACATAGAATTAACACAACAACAATGAATTATAGGCTAAATTAAAAATGCAACTAAATAATATAAAGCACGTAAAGATAAACTTATCGATTTTGGCTGAGGCGTGCAAAAACACTGAGCTTAAGAGTATTTCGCCACCACAGATAAATTACCGATGCAATTGGTCTCACAGCTAATACTCCCCAGGATACAACAGCTACTTCTTGCTAGCACTGTGCTTGAATTAGCAAGGGCACACGAACAACTTTTTGGATGCTCAAGGGAACAAAAGAACACAAATAGTTTCACAATTTATTTCCCCCTGTCCCGTAAAACCATCAGCTGGAGAATTGAAAAGCTTATGCAATAGTCACTCCTCTTTCATCTCCAAATGACACACATGCAAATTTCCACCGAACCAAGACTACCAATTTCACTTGACTTCAACAAGAACTAAAAGCAAATATAAGGTTTTTATCCTTTTGGTATTATGAAAGTGTACCAGAGTAAGCGCAGTGTTTCAATAATATAAGAAAGTTCAGAGGAAGTTAGTTTTCTAGTGGAGTTCATTGCAGTCAAAATATAAAAACTGAAGGCCTAAAAAAATGGAGAAAAAAAAAAATGAAAGAGAAAAGTTATAGATAAGTTTATTGGAAGGTAGGAAAAAACGTGGCAACCAACTTTAGGTAGTGGACCTTGAGACTCGGTTAAAGAATAGTTATTTGAATATTTGACTTTTAAAATAAATAATCACAAAATAAAATATAACAAAGAATACATTCAATTTTGTTTCCTAATTAAAATGGATATAGTATAACTCAAAGGGAGTAGTAGCAGACTTCCTACCATTTTAAAAAATGGACATAGTATTGATGTTATTGTTTACTGGGTACTAACAAATAGACATGATAATTCAAATGAATGATGCGTTTGAAGAAATATTGTTCAATTTAATTTGAGCTAAAAAAATGTTTTCTCGAGGCAACTAATTAAAGGATAAATTGGCAAACAAAGGAGATGAATCATCCCATGCGGGCTGTTCTAACTTTTAAGTTTGAAATGAAATGGAAAAAAAAAAAAGTGAAGAGAAGAAATTAAAACAATATTGTAATAAGTGGACATTAATAAATAAACCATAGGGATGGGGGAGGTTGCAAACAGAGGCCTAGCTAGTTTGGTGTCTGCAGTCTAAAATGCCGTTATTGATCTCTGTTAGGTTATACTAAGACGGATTTGGATCAAATGCAATTACTTTAAAAACTATACCAAATCCTATCCCTTAAAATGTTTTATTATATGATAAATTTATTTTTGAAAATCATAATTCAATATGATAAGGGCGAGATGATGGAGTGATAAAGTGGCTTGATGGTTTGAGGAAAGGAACATAGGATTTGAAGTAACAAATAATAACATGACATAACAAATATTAATAAATTAACATTTGTGTATAAAAAAAAGGCCAGATGAATAATTGCACACACTGCAATTTTTGTGATCCAAATCCACAAAAGAGATATAACAACTGCGCCTTTTGTGAGGTTTGACAAACAAGATAAAGTGGCTCGTAAAGGCTATTTTGACTAAGGATAACGAGAGAACTTTTTAACTTGTAGCTAAAGGAACTACAGTAGTACTGTTAGGTGCATAGTTGCTGATCTAGATTGTCATCTGTCATGGACCAGCTTGCTTTATTTATCAACAAAGGAACAGAACAGGGCATACGAAGTTGACGGGTCCTTACTTGCCACTCTTTGTAATTCCAATCACATGAAGCTATAATACAATGTCTCTGCAATGCGTTACTGATATATACCAGAGGAGCATATGAGCATATAGTAATTCAACAAGAAAGAGATACCAACAATAAGCATTACATTTGAAGTTATAATAGTATATAGGATGTAACATAAGTACGACATAACCACTTCTGGTTGAGGTGAGACATATTGAGCAGAATTTTTATTTTTCTATATATATATATATATATAATGAACCAGCCAAGTATAGTTTTTGTAGTTGTGCTTGGCCCTCCCTACCTTCTTCTAATTAAGCTTGTCTTTTGTATAAGTTTTGATCATAACCAATATTTTAAATAGCGATCGCGTTGCGTTTTTCATTATTGTGGACTATTGCAGATTTGCAGAAAAAATATGGCCGATGTGATCGCAATGATACAGTTTCAAAAATTGTCAAACCAAAATGTTGCGACGTCAATTACGATTTCGGATCCAGATTTAAAATCTTGATGTTAATCATAATCAGCCAGGTTTACCGGCAATAACAACGATAAGAAAAGAGAGAGAGTGGTGGCGCCTTTGACAACAGAAGGCATCTTAAAACTACCGATTCCTTATATGTCTATTTCCCTAAACGTTTCCATTGAGCAATATATTTGGGCTGCCTTGTACAAAACATATCAATGATATATTTTCAATGATCTAAATGGTGGCTCACTTCCTCCGTGTCCCTCACCCTCTTTTGATGCACCGGATGATTTTAGTTGGGTGAAGATTCGATTATGTCTTGTTATTTTCGTCAGCTTTAAAAGCTTTTCTCTATCAGCCCCTTCCATTGTGGTCCTAATGTCACAAGTTGACGGTCCTACCCATAAAGCCATCAACTGGGGACAAAATGGCCTAGTGTAGCCCACGGCACCATTATGCAAATTACAAGGGCATAATCGGATGAGAAGAACATAATTAGGGTTGATGATTATTATTATTATTTTTTGGTTTTTCAGGATATACTCCACGCACAACTGTGAAGATATCTTCCGTGTGCAACTGTGAAAATTAATCCCTCGAGGTACTGGACGACATTTAAGGACTGACTTCTCCTAATCAGTTTTTCTCCATACGTAAGAGTCAGAGATCGGGTTGATGATTATTGATAATTAAGAAACTGATAATTTAAATTTTATAATTTGACAACACGTCTATTTATAATGCTCAAAACCCATTTGATTGTTATTTTGAAAATTGTGGGAACAAGACATGCATTTTCCCACTAGACAACTATCAAGACAAGCCCTGTAGCACAATGTGGACGGTATAGGGCCCTCATGCTTTAATTGTTTCCCGCTATGGATACCTAACATTGGGGGGTTTTGCATTACTTCCTTATCGGAAAAAAAAAATACTGAAATAATCAAATGTTTATGTAACCATTTTAATTTTGATTATATGTCATTTATAAAAATTTTATATCATTAAATCAATTATATGTATTATATGTGTGATTTTTAATATAATTATTATGAGGATCAAATGTTTTTAATGATATACAAATATATTTAGATGATAACGTAAACAAAAAAAAGCTTACATCAAAATTAAATTCTTATCTTATTTATATAGCTATACAGCAATGGGAAAAAAAGCAAAAAAGCAAAAGAATTACAAGAACCCCATTCCCAAGTGCTTAAAGCATGCAAAACATTTCCTTTTTTCTGTAATGAAAAGCACATTTTTGAAAGATTAATTAACAAAGCTATTTTTGACTTTACCTTAAGAATAATATTATATTATATAACTTTACATTCACACTGAGGGAGCTAGGGAAGGTATGGGTGGAGAGAAAAAGGAAGCCTTGGTGCCATTTTCTTTACGACTCCTTTATTCCATGGGCTTGTGCCTCTTTGTCAGCGTTCTCATCCAACCCTTTCTCACCTTCACTCCTTCAACCTTGCTCCCAACGTGGCACACACCACCCTTGGTGGACCTCCTCCATTGGATGAGATGAAACAAGTGCCCTATACGCTTTCGCCACCTAAACGCGTTATTATTTGATTTCCCATGTTGTATCACTCTCTTGGTCTCCTTAGCGTCCTTGTTTAGGATCTGGCTATGATGGTTCTCTAGAAGGACCTTATTAGAGACTGTGTTCTTTTCCCACGAGGCCACCCCATTTTCTTCAAACTTGATTGAGATGAATGAGTCTGACAAGTTAAAGCCAATCCAGAATGTCAAAGCAATTTGTAGGTACCAAGAAAACACACACACAAAAGAACATGTAATGTTTGACTAGTTGTTGAAAAGAATAATAATTAATAAAGTTAATAGAGAAGGCTAAGGTATGTCTACGTTTTATCTAAACTTTTAAGTTATTAATGCACACAAAATTGCTAATGTTGGATATAAAGAGTTCTAATTTCTTGTAATAATCTTATCGTTTAAGATTTTTTTATATAGAATAAAAAGATATTCTAAGAAAAAATGACCATATTTAATAAACTTTTTTTTTTCTTCTCCATTAATGTTCTCTCTATTGTGTTTAGTTGATATACAGGAGATCAAATGTAAAACAAAATTACTATTTAAAAGGACAGTTATGTTAAAAGGAAAAGAGGGGAAGAGTAAGAAATAAAACCCCTCAAAATTCTCTATCTAATACTGATATGCATTCTCTCCATTCAATGAAGTGTAGACACAAAAATATTCCATTTTTGTTTTTGACAATTGGATCAGAACTTCAGAATCCTCAACCTGCAATATGACTACAGAGAATCCTGCTCTATGTAATACAGACTACTTGTTCTGGGGGTACTTTTATTGAAGTTAGAAACCAGATAGAAACCAATTTTCTTGAAACTGTATGAGACACTGACATATATATATATATATATATATATATATATATATATATATATATATATATATATATATATCCGAAACATGAATGATACTTTGCCCAATTTGTGTTATAACCTAATTCCCCCCAAATCTATAATCATACGATATATGTTTTCATTTTTCTGTGTCGTAATGCTCTTGACGCCCATACGCCACACGACATACGCCAAGAAGAAAAGAATGAAAGACTTGAAAACCTTCGCCTTCTGTCTTAGCATTGATCTTAATTTCGTCGTCAACAAAATCTAATCTTGCACATGAAGAAACGCACACGTCCACTAGTAATTCTCCTCCAATAATGGAAGCAATTGATCATGAACACCAATCCTTCCACACACCTCACCATTAAAATTAAAACAAGGGGAAAAAAAGAAAGAAAGAAAACCCCACCATTGCTAAAATTCTCGGTATTTAGACATTACAATTGATTCCGACTAATTCGAATTGAGTCAGGAAAAAAGCACTCCTAACATCTATTTTTTCCATTCATATTATCGCTCTTTCTCTGTTCTCTCTCAATTTCTCTTAATAATTTACAATACTGGAATCCGAGATATTGATTAAATAGAACCAAACTCCTTATCATTTGGATCTAGAGGAGAGGGTTTGGTCCATTTCTAGCACTTCTAATCACACATTCACACCCAAGATAAAACCTCTCTTCTTATTTTTTTTTTTCATTTCATTTTTTGTTTATTAACACAGAGGAAGAATAACAAGAAGAACAGAATTTGACATCAGGAATAGCAATTAAGCAGTGTGTAAAATAAGCTATATTACCTTCTGGACTGGAACAGGCATCATTGTCATAGTTATCAGATTTCAATGGATGGGATTCTGGGCGAGTAAATAGAGAACCAAAAGCAAAGATCTTGTGAATAGAAGCTGATGATGGCTTCTTCCTATGCATGGAACTTTGAAGCCTGTGTGAAGCATTGCAGGTAAAGGGGTGGTGATCCCTATGGTGGTGGCCTTGTTTTGCAGCCACTATGAGTAGCCTCTCATTCAAGCACAAGTGGCACACTCCGATAACTACTTGTTTTGGGTGGAAATAGCAGCATGGTTTTTCCTCCCTGTGTCGATTTCCATCCATGTTTTGGTTGATAACGAAGATAGGCGCTGAAGAAGAATGCAAGGAAAGTGAAAATTCAATGTGATGACAACTGATTAAAATAATGTGTAAGGGACTCTTGAGAATATCGTGGGAAACCAAATGGAAAATCATGAGCTTGGCCCCACCATTTGTATGACTCTCAACGACGTATTAGTTTGGCCTGTAAGGTAGTAAGTAACATAATACGGTGGAATTTTGGTATGTATATATATATATAAAGCATAAAAGACTTTGCTACAATAACTCGTGACTAAGTAAGAGTTCTGTATACACTTTATAAAATCAACACTAAATACACAGTTACTTACATTAGAAACAAAGTGAGTTTAGAGAAGAGCCCATCCATAAAAAGCAGATGAGATAAATAGTAGATTACTATTACAACAGATAAATGCAGTAACACTGCCCCACCTTTGTTCATCAGCTAGCATTTTGTGTTAAAAGTTTCAATGCCGTTTCAGGGTTTAATCATAATAAGTTTTGATACATTGTTAGTATATATATTTTTTTGCATTGTCAATCAATCACAAATCATCTTATTCGAGATTTTTGAGGTAGATGATAAAATTTTAAAAGCAAAAGAGAATTTTATAGTTATTGAAACAAAAAAACTCAACAATTTTGAGATGACGTAAATCTCCAATTTCGCCTTTGAATTTGTAAGATCGTATTAACTTGATTTTTAACATTTTCGAAATTTTAAAAACATTCATGAAGTTATAAAAAATTAATCAATTCAGTTCCTCTAGCAGAGACCAAATTGATACGAACCTTATAATATTGTGGACCTAATTAATATAAGAATTAAATTGATACGACATTACAATTTCAGGGACTAAATTAACCATTTACTCGTTTTGAGATGTCTCAATGTTTTGGTTTCTTTGTTTATTGTACTGATACTGATAATTTTATAAATACCGGCAATAGATTTTCTCTTTGATCCTTTATGCAACTGCAACACCTGAAGTACGATGATCGCGGAAGGAAAGGAACTGACACCAACTTCGATGCTAAGGCTAAGCATCTCATCGCATATTGGACCGACCTACCATTTCTAAGTGAAAGGATAATTTAATTTCTTTCTTTTGGAGTTCTCAGTTGGCTACATCCTTCCTTGTTATCTTTTCTTTTCAACATTTCAAAAGGACATTTTCCTCTTCCGTTTATATATATACGTGCCTCTTTCTTTCCTAGTTGAGTTGTTTTGGGGCCTTGGTAATAGCAAACAACTCGTCTGCATTGAAGATTTGAGCAATAAAAGCATGTGGTGAAGAAGGCATGCAAAGGGGAGAAATGTCGGTTGGTTTAACTGTCCAGGACTGCAACCAAACCAAATAGGAATAAGCAACTGTCCGTCCAAAGTCTTTTATGCAACTATTGCTTGTATAAACAATTCTTACAGCAAATCATGTCCACCAAAAGTCACTTCAACCATGCAATTGAGTAAGGAATGATTGCTTAGCTTTATACACTTTATGTTACATATTTCACTTTTTCAATACTCATTTATTTTAACCACACTAAATTCAGATATTTCAAACATGGAATCAATTGTTATAACATATTTAATTGTAATAATATCTCAATTAATTAATTTTTTTCATAAGGAACATTACACAGAGTCATACCTTTCACTGTGTTTGGTTTCGGAAACAAAATGAAGGAAAGAAAGGGGAATAAGAAAAAATGAGTAGAAAATAAGATGATTTTTTTAGTTTTTTGATAGGAAAAGAAGATAAAATAAAAGAAAATTAAAAATTTTCTCTCATTTTCTTGATTGTATAGAAAGTAAAGAAAAAAATCACATATTTTAAAATGACATAAATATTTTAAAGAAAATATGAGATCTAATAAATAGGTCAGAGTGTTTAAGTATTTTCATCCAAAATGAGCCACTTCGTCCACTTTTCTTCTCAAATCGGGGGAAACAATTTTTTGGTGGGAGCCACGGCGGGAAAGTTTTCTTTCCTTCTCTTCTGATAAGAGAACTTGTGTGTGTGTGGAATAACATTGCAAACATACCTTCGCAGCAAAAGCATGTTTGAGTAAGCACCTAGTTGATATTTTGGGCCGCTGGCAAATTGTAACCCAAACATAGCAGTATACTCCCTCTTTTCTCCATTTTTTGTTTCCCTTCATCTCTTTTTCCTTCCTTCAGTTTTTTGTCAAAACAAAGAGTGATAGGAATAATGTCTTTCCCAAATAAAATTGTCTTCACTCGTTAGCATATGGCACAAATTATGTACAAAGCATGTCAAGCATGTGCTCTCAGTTCAGATCCTCTTCATTTATGGGGTAAATGATAATCTCCATTTAAGAGAGATAGACACAAAGAAAGATTTATATTTTAAACCTTTTTCTTATTTAAAAAAAATTAAATCATTGAAAAAAATATGTATCTATTTTTCTCCTAAATGGAAGGAAAATGGAGAGAAAAAATGGAGAGGATCTCCACTCGCGCTATAGGCGTGTAAGACGAGTTACAGAATTGTTACAATTTTCATCTCTCATGCTCCTTCTGTAAAGCATGCCCCATACAATACACACAAGGTAGAAGGCACTGCCATTAAGACCATTGCCTTAGGCCTCACTTTTTACTTCTATATATATATATATATATATATATATATATAATTGGTTTGACAAAGTTGAATAATAAGACCTAATTTTGTGTATAATACATGCATTATTGAGATTCGATCACAGATAATACAATCCACAAGACATAATATTATTTAGGTTTCAACATTCAAAGTTCTGAATTTATGTCTTATTGCCTTACTACTCTTTCGTGTACAGTGTCATAATTAATTATCATTTGAGGTAATCCGCATAATTAACAATTGAGAAATGGGAATGCAATTGCGCAAAAGGATAAAATGGTTGTTGGAGGTAATTAGTTAAGAATTAATTATTTTTTATATTTCCAAAATTTAACTGTTATTTTACTATATATATATGAGTTTAGTTGCTATGCACTAGCAGTGTAAAGTTTTTTATATTATCAATCAATCATAAGTTATGGTATGGGTGACTTTTGAGGTGGTTAGGATAAGAGTCAAACATTTTAGCTCATGTGAAAATTTATGATTGGTTGATAGCGTAAAAAGTCTTTACATTGACAATGCAACCAATTAAATCCTATATATATATATATATATATATATATATATATATATATATTATAGAATTTTAATATTTTCACTTCAAATTTTTTTTAACTCTCATTTCTTCTCTCTTGTTTCTTATTTCCATATTCTATTGAGAGTGAAATGTTAAAATTATTCGATTATAAAATTTTGATAAATGATTTCGTAACTCAAAATACTAAAAGATTAATATAAAAATTAATAATTTATATAATATTAATTTTTTTAAAAATTTTGTCAAAGGCCTCAAAAAGCATCACATGTTTTGAATCAATACTTTGGGGTAAGAGGGGGAAGGAAAAAGTATCATCGCAAAAAGAAACTGAAGAAAATGGAATTAAGATGGGAGAATGTGGTGTCCATGAAACATCCGAAGCTTAAAGGTAATTGAAACAAATCACATGGTGGATGGGGTGGGGACGATTTCTAATTTTGCTAGCTTCAAGTCACGAAATGGTCCAAAGTTAGGTCAAAGTCTAAGGTCATTTATAATTTTGTGAAGAATCAAACCTCCAAACTATTATTAGTCATTGATTTTTTTATTTTTTATTTTTTTAATCAATTAATTAATGATTCAGATTATTGGGAGACTAATCCTCAACTTATTGGCCGGAGAAACTTAGTCTTGCCCTATAAGGATGTGGGTCTCCTTCATACACCCTTGCCTCTGCTATATGTAAGTCTACTCCATATGAGTAAGGATATCAATTTTATCCGTACACACGGATATCCATGAATAATATCCGTAACGGGTAGAAAATAAATACCTTAATGGGTATCCACGGATAAATTAAATAGGTATTTTCTCTATCCGTTTATTAATGGGGCGAGGCGGGTAGTATAGTATCCATATCACGGGTAACCGCTAATGTAAAATTACTAAAATACCATTTTACATATATAAACAAATTACCCTAATTTTTTCACTATCTTTGATTTTGGCCAAGTGCTTTTGGATTAATGTTTTTATATTATTGCTTATGAATTAATGCTCATGTGTGAATGATGCAATATTTTACGTTTGATTGAAAGGGGGTTAGAATATTTACGTTTTAAAATATTAGGTCAATGGATTGAAATGATGCTCATATGTGAATGAATTAATTCAGACATGCTTATGGATTAGTTTTACTATTTACTATTTTAAATTTTAATTTAATGTCATGTATAATTATACTGCTTACATATTATATTGTTTACTATATTTGCTATAATACTTTTCAAGCACAAGAACTTCTCGTACCATTAAGGAACTCAAGTACAAAATTAGTTTGAATTTCATGTGTGAATAAAAATTGTTGTAAGGTGTTGAATATCCATGGATACCCGCAAATATTGATAAATTTCCTTACAACCCGCAAGATGGATACCCGCACAGGTATAAAATGGGGACGGATATAAAATTCATCCAACGGGATGGATATTGGGGGCTACTACCCGTACCCACCCCGCCCCATTTACATCCATACATATGAGAGAATGCTACATCTTCTTCTCACGTGTAAATACAATTAAGAGAATTTCTACGGTACCTTCAAAAATTTAAAGGTTTTGGAACACTTTTTTTTATTGATCAATAATAGATGAGTAGTAATGTATTTAATGAAGTCAAGTCAAAGTTTTAATTTTTAACCTGAAAACTTTTACTTTTACTTTTACATATTTGTCCCTAGTAACTAAATAAATTTTTTACCATTAAACTTTTAATTTTGATTAATTAAAATTTAAAGAGTAGCATTGAAAATTCATTCCTATGTTGGGTTAAGCGTTCTTCGGAGGATAAGAGTCTGTTTGGGTAAACGGCTTAATTAAGAGCTTATATGATAAGCGCTTATATATAAGCTATTTCTATAATCAAAGAGAAAATATTGTCAAAATGTTTTCATATAAGTTATAAGTTTTTTTCATAAGCTATCTTGAAGAGCTTATTAAAATAAGTTGAAAACAGTTTATGGACATGTCATAAGCTGTTTTCATAAGCTCTTCCAAACGTTATAACAAGTGTTTATGCCAATAAATAAATCCAAATAAATTGTTAATCCAAACAAGTCGAGGAGATTAATTATTCTTTGTAGAATTCTACGATCCTCCAACATAAACGTTAAGTATAGGTCCTCCATTCTTTTTTACCTGTTACAACCACCGGTCATCCTCCGCCACACGATCTCACCTCCTGCCGTCCCTCGCACTGACAACCTCGGCTCTGAAGTTGGAGGAGAAGGAAGGGGGTGGGGCTCTCTCTCTCTCTCTCACGATAAGCTCATTCTGCTTGCTTTCAATTCCAATAAGGTCATTTTCCCATACCTTAATTTCCTTCTGGTGCTTTAAGTTCCGATCTTGTGCAGATCATCACCAAGAATCCTGCATTGTTGTATCAAAGCTTGGAGAATACAATGATCTCATTTTATGATTTGGTCAAAAGATTCATACTTTCTGATGAATTGCCTATCTTCTCTATAAAATTCCGTCCTTGCGTTATTTATTTTAAGTTCTCTGAACATAATATTCAAGTCTTGCTTCACAATGGAGTCAAAGGTTGCTTTTGTACTCCCTAATTGGTCTTACTCACTTATTGCATACATCCCGCTGTCTTTGAGAAGGTCGTGGAAGAAATAAAGGCATTTGAATTAATGGATTCAACCCCAAAACAACAATTTGCAAATTACTCTAATTAAGAAGTCTAATAATATATTATGTGAATTAGTTTAAGATGTATAATACCAGGATAATCTTTTTTTTTACTGAAGGATGGATTTATAAAAGGAGAAGTTTGATATACTTAATGACATATCATTAAATCATTAAATGATAACTCTTCATCTATTGGTTCAAATCAAAACTTTTCCAAAACAATTAAATTATTATCCAAGGTACCCTAACGAATCCCTACAAGTAATTAGGGAAAATCATCTTAATCAATCACGTACAATCAATCACACATAATTTAACATGTTTCTGCCCAACATGCTAAATCCGCTTGATTCATGGATGAGATGAGTCTACTATTACACCCTTGTCTTTACTTCTCTCCTAAATCTCTCAGTTTTCACACTCGTTCTTATAATTCTACTAATTTTTCAATATATAAGTGTCTATAATCACAATTAATTTATGGTGCCTTCTACATTGCCTCAATAATTTTGGGGTAATAGTTAATCTGTCCAATCATAATGCGTCACCTCAATTAAATGAGTCATATTAGTGGGTCAAGTCAAATGGTTCTCACCATCTGACTGGGCCATCTAGACAGGATAAAGCTATCCTTGATATAGAATTCACCTTAATTTATATGGCAATCAACCACTCCTTCATCCTATCTTTATCAAGGTGAGAGATAAGACTTCCTTAATTTCTTATTTAAAAATAAATATATCACAGACAAGAGCAATACAAACTAGGGACGACACACACCACAAAAATGAGGCATGGACCATAGCACAATCCACAAAACGCAACAGTTTTGGGAAGATAACTTACCTCTACGAACCTTGGAGAAGAAGAAATTACTCTGGATATTATTGGTCTTTGTCATAGTCATTACTCTCTTTTGCTATTTACCTTCAATAATTTGATTTTGCAACTGCGATTTTTGGGCGCTTTGCACAATTTTGAAACCCTATGCTTATCATAGAATCGCTTTTCAGTAAAGACATCCAAACATAAAATTAATTCTATTATACAAATGATTAATCATTAAAATAATCTACTTTTTATTGCTATTCCAAACACACACTAAGAGCATGTTTGGGAAAGATAGATTTTTCCCATTTCAGCTGTTTTTTGACTAAAAAGTTGTTTCATACATAATCTATCATGTTTGACAATTAGCTTAAATTTATAAAAAAGCTTTTTTTGGGGGAAAAAAGCTGTTTTATGTCATCTAATTTGTTTTAGCTTAAGATTGTTATGATTTGATTATTTCTTATTCACAAAACTCTCTTCCCTATTTACCCCTACAAAACTAACTTCTAAATAAATATTATTAAATTATACAAATAACTTCATACCCTTTTTTGTAATTTAGTATGTAAAAAGCGATTCTTTTAGACCATCCAAACGAAAAAGATTATCTTGAAATCGCTTTTCAGCAAACAGACCCAAACAAAAATAGATTCTGATTATAATCGATTATCACAATAATCGATTATTCATAAATCGATTATCAGCATAATCTTTTTTTTCCAGCTTTTTCAAACACATCCTAAGTAATAATGTCTTTTAAGAATAAGTTAGACAAAAAATAAAAATTGTGCTCAAAGCCCGAGGTGTCACGTTCCAGTTAAGAGTAATATTATCAGGACAATCTTTTCAATACTCTCTAATACACTTATTGTTATTAAGTGAATTTCATATGGGTCCCTGAATTTTATGTAGAACTCACTCTATTTAGTAGGTTCCACATAAAATTCGTCCAATAATAATGGGTGCATTTGAGAGAGTGTTGAAAATAATATGTTGATAACATTTCTCTCTCACTAATGTAGGTTGGGTACATGACATTTGTATCCATCCATTTTATTTAGGGAGAACAAGAACCGGGGCAGTTGATTCCAGGACAAACTTTTGTGTAAGAGCGACATCCCGACAAGTATGTATAGTTTTTAATTTTCAGGAAGTAAATCTATAACAAAAAAAATGAAGATTTAGATTCTGTACGATCAAAAAATATATCATCCACTAAGATTCACAATTGGATTAGTGTTGTTCCATTTTTTAATACATACTTAGATGCATCCAACGATGCATTTTAATGAATGCAATGTTTTTTTTTACTATAATAAACCCAAATCCGAAAAATTGATACAACAAAATAAATAAAAATGTAATTTGTACAATTATTTTTACAACTTCAAAACAGCTCTGCTTCTTATAAATTATTAAAAAGTGAAGTTGTGCAAAAATTATCGAAAGTGAATTATCAGAAGAAAAAAGTTATCAGAATGAACAATCAAATAACACTTCTCCAAAATAAAAGGTCCAGTAAAGTTCACCTTACATAGTCACTATTGAGGCAAATTCAACCTGTTTTTGCCTCTAGGTCGTAATAAGCCTCATTATGCATGAAGAATGTAACTTCACATACAAAAAGAGTAATTAAAAAAAAAAAAAAAAATCTACACAAACTCTCCCCCTCACCTCAACGGCTCAACCCCAGCCCAGGAAAAACAAGGAAGCAATTAGATGGGAAAAGTATGAAAAGATCAGTAGCTTCTTTCACTGGGTCGAGTAACCAGATCCAAGTTTGCTCCTTAACCTATGAACTATGAAGCATATAACTTGAGAAGTTCTTCATGAAAAGTCTTTCTAATGGCCTCTCTCTTGAGCTTGAGAGCAGCAGTGACAAGGCCAGACTCAGGAGTCCATGGGTCAGAAAGCAATTTAATTTTTGCAGGAATCTCAAATTTCTGTAAACGAGCCTTCTTTCCTTCCTGCATATAGTTTCATAAATTATAACATTAAATAAGGAAAAATAGTACATCATTTGCAACAACAAAGGCAACATATATCGCAGGTTGGCAATTCCTGGGGGTCTCTAGATGTTGGTTCAAAGAGTATATGCATACTAGAAAACATGTAGATCATTTATTTTAAATTTTTGTTTGGTAGAATTAAGGACTGACGCCCAACAGAACTAACCCCATCCATCGTTAGTGTATATTACATGGCAAAAAATCAAGGTAGAAATGAACTTTACAAATTACAACCAAATGTAGGTCCCTTTTCTTTAGCAGTAATGGTGGTGATCGCGGTGGGGGAGGTGCCCTCACTATCTCTGTTATCTTAACAAGACTATTTCCCTTTATGGGGCCAATGTATTGTCATATGAGTAAACAACAACAACTTCTTCTCCATAAAGTGGTGTCATTTATATGAATCAAATAATGTCACTTTGCTTTATGATAAACCAAATCTTCCAGGTGATTCGGATTTAAACTTGGCATTTCTTTACCTCTAATTATTGAGCTATCGTCCATTCGATCAATTTTTCTAGCAGTGGCTTCTATTAGTCTGCTTTCCACATGTCTAAACTGTCTTATATGCAATTCTCATATTTTTTTCCATAAATGCCACTCTTACTTTCCTTCTAATGTATTCATCCCCGATCTTATCTTCTCTTTTATCAAATATCGGTCTTATGGTCACAATAAACAAGACAATCAACCCTTCCATAGAAAGGAGAATCCCTGATATCCTTTTCATGAGGATAAAAACTTTAGTTGGACTAGTTGGACTAAATATATCATATGCACATGCAAAAGGCCGTCTTGACTCCTCCCCCTGCCCTTAGTAAGGTCAATTGTGTATCCACCAATTAAGGTTATGCTTGTTTGAGTAGGTGGAAGATTGAAAACTGGGAGGGAAGTAAAAACAAAGGGGATGGAAAGGTTTTTATTTTCACTCACTCTAGCTTGATAGATGGTAAAAAAGACCATTTAATCTCAGTTTCATTCTATAGAAGTGGCTAAAATTTGAGAGCTGGAGTGTAAATGAGTTGTACTCCTCTTTTCACCGTTCCACATTTTTGTTGTACAAAATAAGTGTGAAGTGATTGTTATCACAAATTTCCTTCTTATTCGAACCAACATACCATAGACTAAGAAAATTTTGGATTTAACAATGACGTTAACCTCAAATGTTGCCTTAGTGAATTTTACCTATATATTTGTACCCAAAGGAACTCTGTTGTTGATTTAGACAAACATACCTTCTAAAGACCGGAAAAAAAATTATCCCCAAACATTACCACTAAGTTGTTGGAGGACTTTGATAAGAAAGGCATACCTTTACAAGTGATGCATGCACCTCCTTCACGGATTCTTCTTTCGTGCATAGTTGTGAAAAATCCGAATAAGCAATTCCTTGCTTTGAAGCCCATTCTTCCAAGGTGGACTGAGAAACCACCACAAGTGCCACACAGTAACTATGAAAAGGATCAGCATGCAACATAATATTGTCCACAAAGGGGCTGACAATAAGAGCTGCCTCAACCTGTATTTAATAAATTAGTCATAAAGGAAAATTATTGAGAATGGTGCAATCTTCAAACCAATATTCATACCTTTCCCAAGGAGACATATTCTCCATGCTGCAGTTTAACAATGTCCTTTTTACGATCAATGATTTCAAGGCAACCATCTGGATGAAATCTCCCTATGTCACCAGTGTAGAACCACCTCATTCCTCTTTCATCAACCTTTACAATAAAGATACAAAAGTAAATACATGTAATTGAAAAAAAAAAAAAGACACTACAATTTTCAACTTCACTAGGCAGAATTATTACAGCAACAAGTTATATCTTATCCCACCTTGGCTTGTTTCCCCAAGAAAAAGGAAAACAGAACAATGAAGCTATACCTTGTATGATTCTTTTGTCTTCTCCTCATTTTTGAAGTACCCAAGAGTGACATTTGGACCACCAATTACAATTTCCCCACGGGGTATTGGAGAGTCATTAGTTAAATATCCACCTTCAGGCCAGTTGATTAGCTGAGTAAAGCAAACCAAATGTTTGTGTAAGAAATATTTTTTCGGGATATAACAAGAGAAAAAGTAAACTGCAATAATAAGATAATCATGGTAGAAAAACACATGATGTAATCTTGATTCTTGAAGCCTCACTTACATTTGCACCATTATACAAGGTAGCAAGAGCTGCAAGACAATAGTAATTGTTTCATACCGAGCTCAAATTATAAAGGATCATGAAGAGGAGGATAGATGCTAGCCATTCCTATTAATTTTACAGGGTATGAATCACCAATGATGAGATTTAAGACAACAAGGAAACTGAGTTGGCATCCAATATATCCTCCTAGAGTCTCTATAAAGTCATAAAATATGGAAACACTTAAAAACATGCAGACAGTACATATATTAGAAAGTATTTACTAATTTGAAATTAACAATAGAATGTTGTAAACTTCAGACGGGATGCAATAACACCAGAAAGATTTCAATTTTCAAAACACTCGATCATAATCAGAAAAACATATATACAGGTCAAACTGAAGAGAGGCTTGCAGAAAAGGTATATGTTAGGTAGGCCCTAATTAGGACAAGAAATATTAAATTATTAATGGGCCTCTGTTATGTTAGCAGGCTTTGTTAATAAAGTAGTAAGAATTAGAATTTGTTAATTGCTTAGAATTCTATAAATAAGGGTGTTAATTGGTTAGAATTCTATAAATAGGGGTACAGAAGGAGAAGAGAGGTAGGCATTTGTTTAGTGAGTTGTGGAGTGGGAGAGTCCCAAGTCTCTCGAATACTAGAGGAATTTGTGTAATATTCATTGTATTTTCGTTGATTTGAGCCGGTACCTATCAGTATAACACAAGTTGCTAATGACAACCCTGGTTAAAAACAAAATTAATTTTTATGCAAACAAAATGTTACAATGAGTATAACGAAGAAAAATCTTTCCATGTTGACAAAGTCACTGATATCTTTTCAAACATGCCAGGAAGGTGTGCATAATGCGACTTTACAAGTTTAGCCGAAGATTGCTGTGTCATGAAAATACAAGAGAATATGATCACAAAAACAATTGGAGAATATTATCAATGTATGATGAATGGGGACTAATATTTTCAATATTTCTCATTTCTGATTTTGAGAATATTAATACTCATTCATCATACATTGATCATATTCTACAATTGTTTTTGTGCTCGAGTTTATTTGTTCTTGCTCTTGTACTGCTAAATGGAGGTATTATTTCTGATTATTGTTCTCTCAATTACCTTGTAAGAGAGTAAGTTTTCCCTCACTGTAAGTGGAAGGTGAGGTATCTTTCTATTGTAAAAAGGTGGGGTAGCCTTGTGTGGATTTTTGAGGCTCCAACACGCGGGTAGGAGTCCCAAGAGGCGTGGTGCTATATATGTGGTGTAAAGGTTCTTAAGCACATGGTCAAGCTTGATTGATAGTGGAAAAATCTTGAGTCATTGGCTTGGAGACCGGATGTAGGTCACAAGTGGTTTGGTGGCTGAACCACGATAAATCAACGCATTTTTTTTCTCTTCTCTATCTCTATTTTACTGTTCAATTATTTTTTTATAGAGTAAATAGCCAATTTGGTCCCTGAAAGTGTAAGGCGGTATCAACTTAGTCCCTGAATTTAACTAAATAGCAAAAACGTCCTTGAAGTTGTAAAACGTTAATCAACTTGGTCCCTCCGTCAACCCCAGTTAGCTGACGCCGTTAACGGCGCTGATGTGGCACGTTAAGTGCCTTGTTGGCACCGTTGTCACTGGTTAGGTGGTGTCCATGTGGTCAGGGACCAATTTGAAACTCTGAACCAAGGACTAAATTGATACTCACAACGGTCTTCTTCTTCTTCTTCTTCTTCTTCTTTATATTTCCCCTTTCTCTCTCTGCTCTCTCTCTCTCTTTGCTTCCTCTGTCTCGCGCTCTCTCTCTAACCACCCGTTTATAGACGGGTTATAGATGGGTGGTTCTATAGACGGGCGGTTAGAGAGAGCGCGAGATAGAGGAAGCAAAGAGAGAGAGAGCAGAGAGAGAAAGGACCCATCTATAGACGGGTGGTTAGAGAGAGAGAGCGCGAGACAGAGGAAGTAGAGAGCGCGAGAGAGAGAGAGGGGGGAAAGATAAAGAAGAAGAAGAAGACTGGTGCGAGTATCAATTTAGTCCCTGGTTCAGAGTTGCGAGTATCAATTTAGTCCCTGGTTCAGAGTTTCAAATTGGTCCCTGACCACGTGGATACCACCTAACCAGTGACAACGGTGCTAACAGGGCACTTAACGTGCCATATCAATGCCGTTAACGGCGTCAGCTAACTGGGTTTGACAGAGGGACCAAGTTGATTAACGTTTTACAACTTCAGGGACGTTTTTGCTATTTAGTTAAATTCAGGGACTAAGTTGATACCGCCTTACACTTTCAGGGACCAAATTGGCTATTTAGACTTATTTATATTTTGCTACGTTTTTTATCATTCGTATCAATGCTCAATGGCAACAACAAATTTTTTTCATTTAGCTTATTTGTTATGCTAAAGTTTTATAAAAACTCAATTCACCCATCTTGAGTTTGAAGTCATTTCTCACCAAGGGATTTGGGTAGTTTGGTAGATGTTATAGGTTGAAACTTCCATGCTACCATTGTATCAAAAAAAGAGAAATTCAAGTTAAAATGCAACCAGGTGGAGTAAAATAGATATAACCAAGTATTACCTTAATAAATGAGCACGGAAGAGGAGGTCCAACACGACCAACAGATGTATCATCAACATCAGAGAATGTCCCGCCAGCACAAGTCTCCGTAAGACCATATCCTTGACCTATTGGAGCACTGGAAACGACAATCCAATATAAATGTAACAGAGAAGATAATAAAGGAAAGGCAAAAAAGCGAAAGCAAGTACAGAAGTAAAGCTGGTAATATTTCCTTTAGCATAACATTCAAGGGTGAAACTAGTCATATATCCTTTAGAAGGCCATTTTGCCCATAACAAATACAG
The DNA here is from genome assembly GCA_039655645.1 of Ammopiptanthus mongolicus. NCBI lineage: Eukaryota > Viridiplantae > Streptophyta > Magnoliopsida > Fabales > Fabaceae > Ammopiptanthus > Ammopiptanthus mongolicus. Next base: position 15,791,889 of record CM077348.1, on the reverse strand, counting down.
AAGTTGAATTTTCCAAAAGAAATATGCAGACCCACAGAAAAGTTTGACTAATTTTTATATCAATTATCAAGCCCAATTGTCACATATCATTCACAGGTCATAACAGAGAAGAGCAGTTTTCATTTTGATTTTCTTACCTATCTTAAATTTGGGTATTACTGCAATTGCGCAACTTGCAATATTATTTTCTCAGAACTGCCAGTAATTTGAGGGGAAATATGCTAAAGACAACTATGGCTTTTGATACCAATTGGGGTAAAAAAGCAACAACTTATATTACTGCCAAGTCATCATGAAGATTGATAGAACAATCACTGTAGATTTCTTAAGCTGGTCGAGTGGATTTATGGATTTAGTGCTCTAATGCTCAACGGGCATCATAGAATAAATAGTTGAAACTCCAAACTAGTTTAACTATTGTTAAAAAGTCACACTACCTTCAAATATCAACAATTTCACTTCTAAGTTAACGACAGGATAGAGTTTGACCGGGGTTTTAAAATGAGGTCTGCAACCGCAATTGAGACCGCGACGTTATGGTTTTGATAGTCTTCGAAACCACAGCGCGACCGCAATTCGCATCGACTGCATTTTCCCGCAATGATGGAAAACGCAATGCGACCGCAACCGCGACCACAATTTAAATTTCACTTCAAAGTTAAGGACAGGGTAGAGTTTGACTTTGACTTTGACATATCCATGCAAGCTGTAATTTGGTGCATATGCTGGGAGAGGAAGAAGGCCTGACTGCCAGAGGTTTCAAGGATAATTCTTTGTTGTTTGACATGTTTGCACTTTTATTGGATATAGTGGCCTTCTCAGTTCAAGGTTATTTTATAGGGCTCTCATTGGTGGATATGCAGAGACTGGCTAGGTTTGCTTAATTAATGTGTCTTGTTTAGTCTGGCTTTTGTGTTTTTATTGTTTTTCGGTTTCTTTTAGGAGGGATATATCTTATCCCTGCTCTTCTTCACTCATTTTCTTCTCTAATTATAATACTTCTTTTATTTGAAAATTGAAATATATAGCTATATATATTGACAAGACTGACCCAAGACAAATATTGATGAATCTCTGGGTATCAGCAGAAAGGGGAGCCCCACCGGACAGTATAAAACGGATACGACCACCCAGAATTGCTCGGACCTTTTTAAACACAAGAAAATTCCAGAGAGCCTTTTCTATGCCCCAAGCTCCAAACCAACTACCATTAACTGCATGCAACCTCCGTGCATAGGCTAAATCAAACAACTTCTTTGATAATCCTCCTGTTGCATTTACCTGCATTGGCAAGCTTAAGTCTTCAGTCTTGCTCCACTGACTGTGTAAATAAAAGCCAGGTTTCTTGCAACTAGCTCACTAACACACATTATACTATTGATGCATGACCTGTAGGTATGATTTTACATGAGTCACAAATCAAAATACCTTCTTGAACACTCCATCTCGCACACGATCAAGAATTGCCGGTACAGCCGCCATTAAAGTTGGCATCAATGCAGTAGCGTCCCCCTTTGTTCCTTTCTTTATCTTGTTTGATGTATCAGTTAGGGTCAAAGGAGATCCATATCCTATAGCACTTCCAACAGCTGCTAACAAATTCTAAAATGTATTCGAGTTTGTCAAAAATATGCAATAAAGGAAAACAGGAGAAAAGAATTGAATCTACTCACAAAAGTATATGACCATACCTCAGCTGCTAATTCAAGGATATGAGCCATCGGTAAGTATGCTAGATATATATCCTTATTCCCAAGGTTAGGAACAATTGTCAAAACCGCAGAGACTGTTGCTAAGACATTGCCATGTGTCATCATCACACCCTGAGCAAAAGAAAGAAATAAAACAAAAACGTTACAGCAACAAAAACAAGACAAAGAAAAGGGAATTGGAAGAAAGAAAGTACAAAAATTACGGTCCAATCTAAAATACTATTTAGGACTGTCAATCCAGTGAAAGGTTTGAAAATTTTTATATTATAAGAGTTACATATCACTAAGATGCTTCCAACCTTAGGTAATCCCGTACTTCCACTTGTATACATTATTACTGCAACATCAGCTGAAAGAGGTAAATCAGCATCAACAGGATTTTCTCTACCAAGTCTCTCAACATCAGCAAAGGAAGTGATCGTCCAGCCATGTTCAATAGATGAGGCATCAGATGGGATATCATCATCCATGCATATCACACGTTTCACTGAGTCAAGTTGTCCACTAATACGTACAAGTGTCCTCAATTCTTTTTGTCCACAAATCACAGTTGCAACCTCTGTCTGGCACAGATTTTGAAGGTGAGTTTAAAACAAAACGAAGAGCTCACAAACTTAAATAATGGCAAACACATAAACATACCAGTAATTTAACCATTTTGGACCATAAACAAGTTCCATAAATTACAATACTGAGAACAAGGTATGTCTATATTAACAACTGTATGAGACAGAATTGAATTTTGATCATTAAATAAACTTTTAATACCAGAAATTGTATGTTGAGCAGTTCTGTGCTGTTTAAGTTTATAAACAAGTCGATTATAAGGAAAGGAAGGAGAAGAAGATTTGGACTAAAGTAAAGAAGTCATTTGTGAGAAAACAGAACATACATAATACTGTAATCTACCTAGAAGTCACTTCCTTTTTTGTATATTCTCGAAGTTTTCATTACCTAAAAATAAAAAAAAAAGTTCTTTATTATCTAATAGCATTTTCTATGAAAGCTATTTATTGGACCTACATCAAAGGAGGCCGTATAGCTTTAGAACTTCAATGACAATTACTTCCTTCTTTTTTACATGTTAATGTTATATAGGAGGACCAGAGCGTGAGGAAAGTGATACATCATGCATACAGATAAAGATGGCAAAGACCTATATCTATCCCTAATCCCTTAATAAACATAAGGCAAGGCTATCAATCAACTACATCGTTTTCATGGTGAAAGACTGAAAGGAGCATGATCATGGAGACATAGCACTCAAAAGGACTTTGCAAGCAGAGAAGTATGAAATTAGAGACAGAGAGATAAACCACAACCTCATTCAATGAGTGGCATAAAGCTTCCTCTCCCAACGATGCATACATAGTCACAACTGTCACATTTCGCCTGAAGCAACCCTGAAGGAGCAAAACCAAATGGAAAAGAAAAGAATAGGAAAAAAAAAAATTATTTCCCATTTCATTATACATAATGTTGGAGTTTACTTTCCTAGATCCTTAGCTTTGTAGTTTGTTTGGGCTTGCCCTCTGTATACCAAAAAAAATTATGCATAAGAAATGGCTTGAAAAGATGGGGGGGGGGGGGATTGTTGTTCTTAATTATACCTCAAATCCTACATGTATTAAAAAGAAAAATAGAGGGAATGTATCATAAATCTTCTACATCTTATACCCATTAATGATGAGTCAATTATTAGTTAATGTATATTTTTCTTAGAAAAATAGGTTATATTAGTCCATTAATCAATTGATACATGTTATTAACACCAAATAACTTGTCATGAATAAGAGAACAATATTAGTTACAACACATAGGACTTCAAGGTATTAAAGTTGGTTCCACCTACACATCAATACTTGATTTTGGCGGTGTCTAACAAGAATTATTTTACGTAAGGTGTAAGATTTGAGGTGTAGAAAAATTATTTCAAAACAAAAATAAATTTCCATACAAAATAAAATAATAATAATATTAATAATAAAAAGCTTGTTTTAGTTCAAGGTTTATGTGAACATGTAAACTTCTTAGGCCATGCATTAAGAAGTATTTATTATTTATTTTATTTTTGTTAAACTATTTAAATTTGTAAGATATTAAATACTAACATTTTTATTTATAATTAAAATTTCTTAAGATGTGGATATAAAGGCATAGATTAAGAAATCCCGTTAATTTAAAGAGATAGAGAGATTAAACCTGCAATGCAAGAAACCACTCTTCCCTTGTATCAGCAAAGATTGCAACACGCTCTTCCCTCACATGTCCGAGTGTGGCCAAACCAGAAGCGAAACTCGATACAGCTTCAAACGCATTAGCATACGTCAACCACTCGTAATCTCCCAAATGAACCTTCTCGAACGTTCTACCGTCTTTGCTGCTTATCTCAACCTCACTCGATATCAGCTTCCGCGTCCCCAGCAGCAATCTTTCCTTGTGCTTCTTGCACGCTTCCTCGAACAGCTCCGCCAGGGTGCTCACGCCCTCCCACGCCGTCTGAACCGGCGAACCGAACCGGCGGTTCCGTACTACGAGGCCGGGTTCGCCGGCAGCGTCGGCCGGAACGCCGCGGCGTTTGGGGGAGTTGCGGAGGAAGAGGGTGAGGAGGAGAGGGAGTATGGCGCCAAAAATGTAGGAAGTCATGGTTAATGTATGTATCAACTCAACTAGTACCTGCCCTGGTGGTTGAAACTGAAATTGAGAATCAAATTTGAATTGTGAGGTTGAGAGCGTTGGAATTTCAGTTGGAGAAGGAGTTCCGCGACTTCAACTTCAATTTTTAACTCTTTCTTCTTCGCTTGGTCGCTCGGTATTTGTCGTCAACTTTGTTGGGTTGGGTTGGGTTGCCCGCTTACTTGCTCATGCAATGCCACTCATTCCATGAATTATTAATATAAGGAAAAAAACTTAGAGGTATAATTCTACACACGAATATTAGGTCTATTTTTTAATGGAAACATTACATACGTTATATTTTTGTTATATTTTTATTGATGAGCTGTTATATATATCTTATTTTTATTAAAAAATAACATCTAATATATCAATTGAATTATACTTAAGTCTTGCCTTTAATATAATATACTACAAATGCTACTATTTTGAATGCTAACAATTTTCGTTAGGATATTATTTAAAAAATAAAAAAAAACTATTTTTTTATAAAAAAAATAATATATTTAATATATTAAAAAGTATTATCTATTAATAATTTTTCAATACAAACCCGTAAGAACCTCTTCACTCTCTCAATAGTTTGTAAATATTTATGATTTATTTATTTAATAATTATTTTATTTTATAATTCAACCATTGTAAATATCTGGTATCACATTTTGATTAAACTTTGCATTGTTTCCAACGACCACGGGAATCTCTCTGGCAATGGCGATAGGGGAGCATATATTAATTAATTAATTAAATAATTCAAAGGGCAAAAAAGATGTTATATTGTGGTCTGAAAAAATAGTAGCCCAGTTATCCGTGATTGTGGGCCACAGGAAATGGGTCCTAAAAGAGATTTGGGATGTGGTACATGTGGCCCTGATGCTATCTTCATTGACACGTCATTCCTTTTCTTTGTTCTTTTGTTCTTACAAAATCTGAATAAATGCAACAAAATGCATCACCTACACTTTTTTGCATATATCATGTAAAAGAAAATATAAAAAGGTGCACAATGCCACCATCACCTACCCCAGCTGCGAGTAGCACTATCGATCAGAACACTGGATCTGTTTCACTTCGTCCGCCCAAAAGCACCACCGCTCGAGTAAGCCACCATCGCCCCGCTGTGTGTTCCACTTCGAACCAGCCATCGGCCACCACCCAAGCCTCCTACAAATCATCAATTGCACAAATCATCACAACTAGGACTCGTGAACAACCGCACGCGACTCACTCGATTGTAATCAAGTTATACCAATCTTTTGAAAATTGCAATTTGATCATCTTTCTATTCACCACCTATCCCCACCGGAGACAATGCCACCACCACCTACCCCAACCGCGAGTAGCACCATCGATCAGAATGCTAGATCTGTTTCACTTCATCCGCCCAGAAGCACCACCGCGCGAGTAAGCCACCATCGCCCCGCTGCATGTTCCACTTCGAACCAGCCATCGGCCACCACCCAAGCCTCCTACAAATCATCAATTGCACAAATCATCACAACCAGGACCCGTGAACAACTGCACGCGACTCACTCGATTGCAATGTCTCCATCTGTGGATGATGATGAGGCGAGGGCGTTGGAGGGAGAGGACGAAATCGCATGGGTTGTAATGGCCTGTGAGAGGTACGGTACCCTCGTGATTGGCACGATTACGACCTCATAGACTTTGGAAGCGGTCATCAATAGTTCCCATCAATGGACGGTGGAGGGGTGGAGAGCCTCTAGGTGGAGATGTCTGTGGCGCAGATGAGTCGTTAGAAGGGTTTGATGGTGGTGGTGAGCTTCTTGGTGGAACTGGTGATTGCGGTGGCGACGATGGAGGTACCAGAGAAGAAGGTGGTGGCGATGGTGATAGATGGGGGGGGGGGGGGAGCTGGTGGTGGGGTTGGAGGAGGAGCTATAGAAGGTGGCAACAAAGGAGGAGGTGAAGCCCAACGGCGGTGGTGACGGTGGAGGAGATGGTGTAACCGACGGCGGCACGATAAGAGGAGAAGCCGATGGGGTTGCCGGAGGAAAAGATGGAGTTAGGGTTTGATCTCTTTACTTCATGGGGACTTTTGTTCAATTTTTTATATTTTACATAAAAGTACCAATGAGCAAATTTCAAAGTTTAGGCAACCTGCTACAGTAAGTAAAAGTGGTGTTGCACGGCTACCACACTTTGGAAGTGTGCCACCCTAGACTTCGCCATAAAAATAATGAAACTACGAATGTCAAACAGTTTTTTAAATACTAAGATGTAGTTGATCTGAGTGGTAAAGGATTCGAACACCTTAAGCAAGTAGTCAGATGTTCGAATCTTACCTTTTGTGTATGAAGAAAACCTGTTTGAGAGTGGAGAACCCATTTTGTGTATCCAACACATCCTTTGGATGTCACTACTAATGGTGATAGATATTTTATAGATTACAAAAAAAACAATTTTTTAAATAAAAACTAAAAGTTTATTTATATTTTAATAAAAAAATTTCTTACGCTACTTTCATGGCTTACATGTAATAATTAATATTGAAATATTACATATCAATAATATATTCACATTAACATTACATATACCCTCCGTTAATTAATTTGATTAATAAACAACCATTATTATAATTGCATAAAATAAAATAATATAATCAAATTAAATTAATTTTTACAAAAAAATCAACTGTGACAATGATTTAATTCATCTTTAAAATATTGTAAAAAAAAAAAATTGTATTAAAATATGACTACTGGAAATCACAATGTTTAAATCATAAGTTGAAATAACTCCTACAACTAGTTGCTAAATACTACAAAACACACAAGGATTGGCTCAACTGGTACGCAAGCTTGAGCTCCTCAGTTGAAGGGTTCAAGCTTCACACCTGATACTAAATAACCCCAAACACAACAGCCACCTGGTTCCTTCAACTTATAATCCAACAGGACGAGACAGACAAATGATTGCTTCAGAGCATTACAACAAAGATTTGCAAGCAATAATTTTCTAAACTTAAACTCGCAAGAATGTTCTTCCGCAAGTTACACAAGATTTGTTAACCAGTAAAAGTAAGGATACTGAGTGAATGACAACTACTCAGTAATATGTATTCTTGCCTACGCTAAAGGAAAGTGTCTCAAAGCTCTAAATAATAATAATAATATGTTAAAATGGAGGAGAGAACATTGTCAGGTAATTTTGTCATTAGTTCAAAAATATATTAAATAAAAGAAAACAAAGAACTTGTACAATGCTGTGTGAGAGTCTACACAGCCTCAGAATGCTATTTAAAATAGCTTAATTTGGCGCTGATCTTCCATTCATTTGATCTTGTGGTTGCCCCGAGGGTGCAGTCCCAGAAAACATTTCCATCATAGATCGAAATAGATCCTCAGGCATTTGCTCAATGCTCATACTAAAATTGCCCCCGTTAGCTCCATCCGCATTGGTATCTTGCCTTTCCTGAGGATGCGACCCTTGATGATATGCATTTGTAGAATTTCCAGGGAACATGCCTGCGAGGTTAAATGGAATTGAGGTGAAGGAAGGTGGCACTGCATTGCTTCTTGATCCTCGGGAAGATTGGTTTTGGAATTCTTGAGATGATCTTGAATTCTTTAGATAATAAATAAAGAAAAAAAAATGATTAGTTGAAGACATTATATGTTTGACCTAACTACCATCAGAATGCTATAACTACAGTACTAGAGACAGAAATAAAAAACTCAGAAGTCACTGCTTAATGAAGGAGAGAAGCAAAATGCTTCCTGACATTCGAGTGAAGTATTTATACAAGGCCAAGAAGCTATGCGTTGCCAACGTATTTCAGGGAAACAAACAGTTTTCCTCATATATATGTTACTAGAGTATGAAGATAATTAACATGTCATCAACTTGGCATCAAGCAAAATCACATGCAAGTGAAACATATCGTCACTATTCCCTACAAGTGAGCTAACAAGCTAAATTGCATTCCCTTACTACATGTTTGTTTTTAATGTAAGAAGCAACAACCACAGTGAATTCATATATTATATTAATAAAGAAAGGTAAATGAACGCAATGCATAAAAAAATGGATAACTAGGTGAAAATAACATCAGTTTGACTCCAGGGCGTGCAAGACAACATTAACCACTAGACCGTGTATTTCATCTGGTGAAGTTTACTCTTAATTGATTTTCAACAATATGCTCACTAACGAAAATTTCTTTTGGAAGAAAAAATAGAAGACCCATTAATTAGGAGTGTGGTATAATACGTATTTCTGAACCATGCAGTATATATATAATACTAAATTAAAGCTATACTGTAACTACAATCATATCATATACAGTACCAAAGACTGAAATATGGATAATACCAGATTTGTTAAAGAAATAATAATAATTAATATTAATAATAATAGTAATAGTAATAGTAATACCTGATTCTGATCTGCATGCTGTTGCTCTTCTATCAACCTTTGCACAGCTACCTGTGATTAAAAACAGCATTATGATAGCATAGAATAAGTAAAAAAGAAAAGCAGAAGGAAAAGGAATAACAGAACAAACCTGTATATTTTCTTTAACAGACTCATTATTCGGATCCAACTGCAAGGCTGCAGAGATACAACATAATATTTAGGCTGAATAACTTGATTTCTTCACAGATTCACTAGATTTAACATTTCCAAATTCCATCCAGCTTGTAACCAAATACTCTTAATGATATAATAAACTAATAAGGGTTTAAAAGTCTGTAGACGGAGTCATTTTCTAACTATATTTCTGATGAATACAGAATGCATCTTGGTAAAATCATTTCTTTTGACTATAATGTTTACAATTATCTGCAAATGTAGGAAACCGAAATGGGAAAAAGAAGCTAATCAATTAAGAACACTGAGAATAACTCTGTAAAGTTTGGATTAAGTAACATTGCATTAATAAGGTGATGGATCTCAACTATTTCACCCTGGTTTGTAACAGGACATAATATAATACTATAAGAATAACAGTGGATGAATATAATACTTTACCAACCTTTTAGAAACCCTTTACCAATAGCATCCTTGTAGTTTCCTTGTGCATAATAAGCTAGTCCCAGACGACTGTATGCCTTGCTATAGTTTGGATCAATCTCGATAGATCTAAGACAATCTTGGATTGCTTCCGTATATTTGTTAATCTGAGTGTAAGCAGCTGCCCTGATATGCATCAAAAGAGGAACAAAATGCAGCAGTTAAACAAAATGGTGCCTATGGTATTCTGAACCAGATAACTGTCCTTAAAATATGAAATGTTTTCTGAAACCTGAAACAGATAAAGAAGGATACATTTGACACCAGAGAGACGCATATATACATGGGGTGTTGTGGTCCAACATCTCTACCTCTACCCTCATTCTTAATGGGTAAGGTTGCACATTGAACCTAAAGGACATTGGCCCCAAAACAAAATGGCTTATATCACTACTAGAGTTTCCATGAACCACTTGATATAATTTCCCCCTGATAAGTTAAAGCAGATATCCTTAATTCTTCACTACACCCCAAATAATGTGTAGATATTTAGAAACTTCTTCAGAGCTTGTTCGACACAATTATCAATGGTGTACAACATAGCAAGCATTTTTACAAAAAAAAAAAATTTGCTATCCAAAAATCCTAGCATTCCCTTAAACAATGCCTTGCTGTGGAACTGTGTTTAAAAATCACATTACTTTCTGACCTATATCAAGCCTATCCTAAACTAGACTACTCCTCTAAAGTAAGCTTGTCTCTAAAATAAGAAAGTAAGGTTATATCCACCCTTAACTTAATGAAGTGCATCATAATCTTAAGCCACTAGATCCAAGGGTGCATACACCCTTATTTGCTTACTCTAGAGACAAGCTAACTTTAGATGAGTTTTTTTCTCTTAAACTAATGCTTCATAAAAGCATATTACAGATAATGAAAATCGGGAGCAGAGACATTTTTTGATAAGACAGATACGTTAACATTCCAGATTAAAACCACATATTCATATGTCTATTGAAAATAATATAGTAATATATTTGAGAAACAATATAAAGTTATAAACTATAAACCAGTGGAATACCTGTTGCAGTAGTAAACAGCACTCTTTTCATAGAGTGCAATTGCACAGTTATACAACTCAATTGCATCAGGGTATTGTTTAGATTGCATTGCCTTGTTACCTGAGGGAAAACACAACTTCAAGTATTAAATCATCTTCCAAATATCTAGCACTGTATAGTTATTCTCTAACAAAACCTTCCTAGATCCAAATTTAAATCAATTCAATCACACCAATCTGCAGCGCAATATAAAGACATATTTTAGCTAAATACAAACATTAGAAATGTGTTACATTTTCGATTTATAAAAAAATGCATTGCATAATTCAATTCTCACCAGTAAAGATGTTTGTATCATCCATGTCACAAGGTGTGTGTATGTGTGTGTGTGTGTGAGAGAGAGAGAGAGATTTTCATTTCTTCAAAGGATAAAATCGAGCTTCTTAAAGTCAAAGTCACTTATTATACCTAGTGATTTTAGTGATTCGGCCAAATTCTTCAAACTAAACTCCTGAGACCCAGATCTTTCCATCTCCTACATAGCAGCAGAATTTCTTTCATCAGAATTAAACACACAAATTTAGTGAAAATTTGGTCGTTTGTAGAGCCCATCAGCCCAATGCATTGACTGATCTATGTAGACAACAATGCTTAGTGGGATAAAGCTTGGATTTGGTCAATGTTGTTGTCGGATTAAACAACAGAAGAGCAAGAAATTAGAAGGAATTATATAAAATAACAAGAAGCAGTAGTAGTAGAAGTGCATACTGCATATCATCAACTAAATGGAGATACCAACTGACTTAATTATCTAATGGGATAAAGGTACAACTAATTGTACAAAACAGTCTGGAATTCCAAAGCTCCCTCAAAGGTCAAAGGTCTTTTTAGTGGTGTTTCTTTGTTAGACATGCTGAGAGTTTGGCATGTTTTGTTGCTCTTACCAAATAAAAATTTCACACTCTAAATCTCTCTCTCAAGTCTCTCTCTAAGAGCAGCAGAAGCTTCCCCTACGATAACTTGAATACCTCACTTTCAATTTTTGTTCCACTTTGCATGACCAAAATCAAACACCGAATACCCTAATTGATTGAACAACAAAAGCTTCACCTAGGAATGGAGTCATGGATTCAATTGGGAGATTGGGGAATCGAAAGAGAAAAATGAAAAGTTTTAAGTGACCAATGCAATATATTTTAGTGAAGTTGTTTGTTTCTTGAGAAAATTGAAAATGCGGGATCATGGATAGAGCATTTTAAACACTTCTAAAGGAACTTGAAATTGAAAGTGGGGGTCTGGATTAAAATTGGTCCAGTTTTATTTGGTCCAATGAATAAAAAATTGGTTGGGTCATTAACCATCCATTATTAAAAAAAATCCAATCAATCCAGTTCATTTAATCTATTACTAATATTAAAAGAAGGTCCCTCTACAGCCACGTGTAAGTCTGTGGCAATTATGCTTTCCCGCTCAAACACCTTTTCTATTCTATAATCTATATAAGGCGGATACGTGTCACTCTTTGCTTCTTTCTGTTTCCCGCCCACTCTCCTCTGCTTTTTTTTGTTTATTCATTTCACATTTTTATTTGATTTATTTATTATTTATTATTTATTTATTACTTATTTCTGTATTATTATATATTTTTTCAAACTTCTACTTTTGCTCAGTACTCTGCTGTGCGGTCATTTCTACTTCTTTAGCTGATAGCTGATGCTTTGCAGTAACCTTTACAATATTTTAATTTATTATTATTATTATTCTTTGTCTTCTTCCAGTTTTTCAAAACGTAAGAGGGAATAAGGTTTGATATCTTCTTCCGCTTCTGCCTTTGGGTGTTTTCTCCTGATCTTTTTCCTCTTCTTTACGAGTCTCTTATTCCACTTCTCACCTTTTCTTTTCTCTTTTTCTCAAGTTGCTGAGTGGCTGTAGAAGCCCTTTGGGATGGCGAAGGAAGTACTTTTCAATTACCTTGGATCTGGATATGGAAACACTTTTACTTTACCTGTGTTTAACTAAATACAAATCTCACTATCTTTAATTTTGTTGGCATGTGCCTTTAAAGTTCAGTCATGCATATTCATAAAAATTTCAAGTAAATATATTTTCTATTGATTACTGCTGCAGCTAAAGTCTTCACGTTTTTGTCTGGTCCACCTGATTGTGGAGCCGGACAGTTGGATACAAGACAATATGGTGAGACACCATTTTATAGCGAACTGGTATTTAACTGTTATTTATTATATTTTAAATATTCTATTTCTTAGGCATGGGAGAACTGACATGTATGTTGCAGCCTACAGATTGTTGTTGCTGCTCAAGCTGATGTCCGTGTGGACATATTTCCTATAACAAATGAGTACAGTCACTTAGCATCCCTAAAGTTTCTAAGCATTAAAAGTGGAGGTTCTTTATTTTTATATTCAAGTACCGAGGATTCAACTTTGCCTTAAGCCATATTGGTAAAATTAGTGCAATTGCTTGCCTTTCACTTTACCAACATTTAATTTAAATTGACTAAAATTAATCAACCACATATTATTTGAGGTAACTATTTACCACTTAATGTTTGTATCAATCGCTAAGTGATTTACATGAAATCAAATTTAGACTTAAATATTGTTGAAGTCGGAAGTGGCATCAATCAATACCACTTATAATACCAATGTATGTATGGATGCACTATGCACTCACATGTACATCAATTTAGATGACTGATTTCTGATATGTGCTCTTTGCAGGTATCAGATGCTTTGTATATAGTTTTACTTTATGTGAACATGGCAACTTCTCATAGTTTTTGCATCTAAACCGTTGATTTTCTTTGTTTTATCTGTTTGCTGTCTTCTGGCTTTTCTTTAACTGAATTTGGAGTGTTGAATTACTTATAACTTTGTTAACCATGACACTCTGATCGTAGAAGTTGAAAGAAATTTTATACTAGCATCCTCCTTTGTAACATATGGGTTTATATATTGTTTGAGTTTTACCGGTTTGTTCCTGGCTCATGTTCTTGCCTTCATGAGAAATAGGAATGGGTCCAAAGAAATGGATTAAGATAATAGTCAAGCTGAAGAAACCAAAGGAAGATAAATCCAAAAACAACAAAAGGTTATTTTTTTTTCTCTTTCTCTTTTCAGTCCTTGCACTTTAAAAGTTTGGAAACATGATGAGTTTGGAAAGGATTACACTGCTTCTCATCTAGATAAAGGTAACAATCTTTTGTTAAGCTTGGTTTGGGGTTGTTGTTCAATGAAGCTTACTATTCCGATTGCTGCTTGAACTCTTAATATTTATGAATATAATGATTATGGCATCGTGCCATTTTCCTGATACTTAGTATTGCATTGCCAAATGCTTCTTTTTGTTTTTTTAAATTATGCATAGTAGCTATATAAATTAATGGATGTGTTCCCAAACATCAGAGATTATGGCATTGTGCCATTATCCTAATACTTTGTATTGCACTGCCAAATGCTTCTCTCTGTAACTTTTGGATCATTTATAGGTGGATAGGTTGCCGAACTGCCATTGAAAAAGAGTAATTCCATTTAGTCCTTTTAGCAGTAACTAGATGTGCGGGGATTAGAAATAATAGGAAAAAAATATCGTTTATTGAGGATGACTACTTATTAAACTTATAGTGTCTGGTGATGAGTTCTATGCAATATTCAGTAGAAATCAATCGTGAGTCTATGCAATATTCAACTATGAGGGAACATAGCATAATTAAATATGTCAATTAATTAGGAAGTTGTCTGATGCAAATTCCCTCAGAGTCTAACTCTATGTTCTAATCTTAATAGTTGGCTTGTGATGCCTTCTTTTTTCCAGCAATTCTCCACTTTGGATTTATCTTTATTCCTTCTTCAGTCCTTGACCACTTTATGATAGACTAAGTAGGCATGTAGCACAAGTTAGTGAAAGTTTCTGCATCTCTCTTTCACGTTTTACATTCATATATAACCGGGTTAAGATAATTTGTTACTCTATTTTTGCCACTTTGTTTCTTAAGCTCTATTTGCTCAATCTGCACATTTTTCTTACTACGATTTGTTACTTTGATCTGCACATTTTTTAACATTTATTCACATTTTTGTTACTTTGATTTTACATTTATTTACATTTTTGTTACTTTGATTGTTACTTCGATTTGTTACTTTTATCACATTTTGATTGTTACATTGTTGCACATACTCAGCTTGCAAGTTAGCTTCTAAAGGTTAGCTTCTAATGGTACTAATAGCTATGAATATTCTGCTTGAGTTATACATGTTGACAGCAACAATTCAGGAAATTGTGGATAGCATCAGCATTTTACATTCATGCTTTTCTGCATCATTTGTACAATAAGTAAAGATACATCCATTCTATTTTTGTTCATACGGGCTCAACCCTATTTGTGAGCACCTACCTGTGCCAAAGTAAGCACTTGTGGTGTCTCACTTTCCATAAAGATAAAATAAAGTGATTTTCATAGAGAATAGGCAACAAAAAGATCAATAACTAAACTTAGGCTTCCTTCCATATTGGTACAAAAATAATATAATTCCTATATTCCTATAATGTCAAATTATAGCCTAATATAATGTCTATAATAATATAATTCCTATAATAATATAGGGTAATCACTTTTAAAAGTAAATGTTTCAGGCAATGATAGACTAAGTAGGCGTGTAGCACAAGTCAGTGAAGGTTTTCGTGCTCTAGCAAACATCTTTTATCTTTTTGTGTGGATGATAGATTAATTACAATGTTTGGCATGAAAAAGTAATGAGTGCCAAGTTCTGGCGTGAAGTGAAGAGGAAGAAGAGGAAGCTGTCTGAAAGGGAAGTTTGGCATTGAAATCAAAGAATCTTTTGAAGAAGAAGGAAGAGAAAGAGAATAGATGGGTGAAGTCAAGGTGGGTTTTCCTCATATTTCATCTTTGGGCATGAGGTATGTTGAAATTTCTCAACTTGCAGTGTTTTGCTTTGTTCTATACCGCATTGTACTTGAATCTCATATTGAGAATGTTGTATCTTTTTTGGGTTTCTCTCATTAGTTTGAAAAAGTATTTTTCTTTCTATTTTGTGGAATGTGAGAGCAGATTTTGGTGCTAATGTGGGAGCATTATACATTGTTTGTCAATGCTTTGATGTCCGTTTTGTTATCAATAACTTATTTGCTTTAAGGAGCCACTTTGTTTACCATACCTGACAAAATATTAAGACTTGGTGTTAGAGCGTCACATGCTCCTCTTGAAAAACTGTTGATTTTCTTCTTTTTTGATAAAAGGACAGCTAGATGGGATGTATTGGAAGCTAGATGAATTTTTTTTTTCTCTTAGCTGTCCAATAAGATAAATCATTCTGCTATAGATACCTTATGGGTTTTGCTATAAAAAATGATTGACTGATCTGCTAATTTTTCTATGTAGCTTTTTTTCTGGATGGATCTACCTCATGTACACATGCAGTATCTTTTGATAACACCGCAGCTGTTTAGTGCTCTTATATCTGCAATTGATGCCATCATTGTTTTGTCCATATTCAGGTGATTTACATACTGCTTCGATATACAATACTAAGAGTTTAGACTATTATGTAGATAGGCCTTAGAAAATGTGTTTACTAAACGTAGTCATGAACCCCCACAAACTTTTGTCAATAAATCAACCATTAGAAGGTTAAGTGTGTGTTTGTGTATCAGTTTGCAACGTGCGTTTCTCCAATGCAAAAAAATTGTTCTTTCACATTGGATGTGAAATTTTTTACAGTTCGAACACTGCAAACACATGTTTGAAGGAGCAAACAGTTAAACACACTCTAAATCATCAGTTCATCCAATTGTAATATCAAACAAAAATTAAATCGCCCTGCTTTACATTTAGTGTATTTACTTCTGTTTACTACATAAAAAAACAAGCTCCTGGCAGTGTGTTCTATTTACTTCAAAATATGAAAATTTACACATTTTTTATAGAGAATTTGGGTAGTTGTCATCAATATATTGCACACTAACAAACAATAACTAAAGGCTTAGACTCAGTAAATATTATCATTTTAGTTACAATCATTCAATTTTCTGTGTAGGATGTTGTGTCTGTTCAAAAAAGGAAGTCTCTATCTTGTGCTAGCAAGGAAGATAAGTTAATTGACTTTGTAAGTCATACCTATGTACCTATCATACTTTTTTTGACACCTTGGATGTGTATGTTTTCGGCTTATATTGTGAAGTATTGTTGGTGTATGTTTTGCTCTGGCATGAGCTTTCTCATAGTAATGTATGATTTGACAAACTATGATGACATGATTGAATGATGTCATGTGACTTTGTTCTGTCTGTATAGTACCTTTTTTAGTCATTGAAGGACACTACTGACCCAGAGATGTGGTTACAAATTGCAATTTGGAATATAAATTTTTGTTTCTAAACCCTCCCTTATACCTGCTTCTCGCAATTGTAGAGTTTGGGCTTGCATACTACCAATTTTCGAGCAGACATATGATGCACTCAAGTTGATCCTCAAGAATATTTTGGGTGTAAGTGAAACTATTTAGTCGTTTAACCATTCATAAATGATATCAAGTGTTCAAAGTGAATTAAATTGGATTCAATAAACTATTTATTTGTTGTACAATAATCCAATAATAGATTACTAATAAGTAATCTTAAGTTATGTGATAATTATTAGAAATAGCAGCATATAATACCAGTGGCATCTTTAATATTTTTTCGATCTATTAATACTAGGATGCTTTAATATCGATGGCATCTTTAATATTTATCCATTCTTAAAATTCTAATTTTGTTATTAGGATGTTTCAACAATCAAAAAAGAGAAGTTTATTATGTTGTGCTGTTATCCTTGGAAGTTTAATATCTCAGAAGTTTACTATATGATGTTGTTATTCTTGGAGTTTATGTTTAGTCAGGTTCATGATACAAATATTTACTAGCTGTGTTTGATTCTAAGTAAATATTTAGTTGTTTATGTATATAGCTATGTTTGATTCTAAGTCAAATTTAATTCTATATACAAGTACTCTTAAAACATGCGTAAGAACGAACGTGATCCGTGCGAAGGCACGGGTATTTTACTAGTTT
Source organism: Ammopiptanthus mongolicus (assembly GCA_039655645.1). Taxonomy (NCBI): domain Eukaryota; kingdom Viridiplantae; phylum Streptophyta; class Magnoliopsida; order Fabales; family Fabaceae; genus Ammopiptanthus; species Ammopiptanthus mongolicus. Next base: position 15,774,374 of record CM077348.1, on the reverse strand, counting down.
TATTTAAATAAATGGGTGGGCTGGGTCGGATTTGCATGTGGATGGCCCCCCTATCCATTAGTCATAACTCTCTCTCTCTCTCAACCATAAACCATAAATAATTGCCAGTACAGTTGAAAAGTAATTTCCATAAAAATTGACTCATTCAAGCTACTCAAACCCAAAAAAAAAGAAGGTTTGGAAACTAAATTTGAAATCTGTTTTAAAGCTTGTTCAACATATGCAACGGAAGAGAGATTCTCCATCAACAAGCCTACTTTTCCATCTAACACACTCTCACATAGGTCCGCATATTCCCCACCCTTCTATCATCTCTATCCGCATTTCCCCACCCTTCTATCATCTCTATAACAGTAGAGCTCCACCACCATTTTTCTGTCCTATGTTAAATTTCATAGGCGGAACAGAGGCATCCGTAGAATCACAAGTTGAAACTAGGGGAAGTCCCAATGCACCAACACTACAACTTTTTTCTGGAGTTAACCTACTCACTGTAGTTGTTTAGGTTAGCCATGTAAAGAATTTGGACTTCCAATATTTTTGCAAGTAATTATCAATCAAGCAAAAATGGTTCTAGAAACTTAGGTTGCTACTTAGACCTTTCTATTGGAACTATAAATCAAGCACATGTTGGGTTCTGATTTCAAATCGACTGTATTGATATTTTTTTTTCCTTTTACTAACTGGAAACCAATGGTGTGTGTTAGAAAGTAGGAGTAGCACCTACTTAGGGAAAGATGGTAGGATCGCACCTAAAATAGTTTGTACATGTGAGAAGAAGACCAATAGAAACCTCAGTTACAAGAATTGATCAGGAGGATAACCTAATAATTAAAGGTAGAGGAAGAAGACCAAGAAAAACCCTAATTGAAACCCTTAGAAAGGATTTAGATCTAAATGACATCTCCAAATATTTGGTTTCTGACATAACACAATGGTGTCGTTTGATCCATGTAGTTGACCTTACCTAGTAGAAAAAAGGACGTTGGTTGAAAATCAATGAAATATCAAGATAGAAGGAATCCAATAATAATAATAATAATAATAATAATAATAATAATAATAATAATAATAAACAATAAAATTATAACAATGGTATAGTATAGCAATGGTATAGTATAACTATTTTGACCAAATAAAGAATTTTATACCTACAAGGCTACAACCAAGTACAACAAAGAATGGTATATTGAAGCAAATGAACGGGTATAATTTAAGTTTCAACATCCACCGGAAATGCAACATATGCTTTATTCATGATAAAGTATGTCATACCATAAAGGCATCACTGAATAAACGAGATGCTTTCTCCAGTTGCAGTAGGTCATCACTCCCATCAACATTGGTCCTAAAGTAGTGAATTTTCTCCAGAGCAGCAAAGAATTGCCCACAGAGTTCATCTTTAGATGCTGCTGTCAAATGTTGAGAAAACATCAATGTAACTTCCCTTAAAACCTTTTAGATATACCGCAAATAAACAACATTGAGGAAACTAAATGTCCTGTTTAAAACTTTCTGCAAGATACCCATTAACAATCAGAACATCAGATAAATCACAAATATGTTAAACATGTTAAGAAATTGTTTTTCAAAATATATTACGAGATTGCAATTTTTTTCATCCATAAATATCACCATCCTAAGGAAGGATTAAGTTGAAAGACTCTAAACTTGTCTAGCAAAAGAACCCAAAATGATTTAATTAATTTTATTTGTAGTAAAGTAATGATTGTCAAAGGGGTCTACACCCTTGAGCTTGTCAAGGTATGACAAATGAAAGAATTTAAATGTAACAAAACGATAAACTTGCCAGCAATAAATGTCCTCTCATTATAATCTTGAGATCATAAATGATTTTAGAAACATACTATATAAATGGAAGAGCTTATAGTCACTCAAATTTTAAATGCAATAAAGGGAAGAGATTAGCCTACCAAAGGTGTGAGAGGCCTGTATGCAATCTTCATCCTAATCAAGTTACAGATCATGAAATAAATCAGAACCAAAAACAAAAAAATTCAATAAAGACAATTTTAAACCAACTTGATATGTCACGTACAGGAAGATCATTTTAAGCAAATCTGATACATCATAAAAACACTTAAGCATCAACATGATATAAAGTTGTTTATTGACTTCCAAGATCTTATGGGCATAAACAATAGCTTAAAACTTCTTAAGTAGGCTAAAAAGGTTACAGCAATCAGCTCACTTGTTTCTTCAACAACATAGCAGCAAATCACGTGAAAAATTACCAGACTCGGCATAATTGAATGATTGGTGGAGAAACTCTCAGTGCCCACGTTTTCTTTTTGGTACAGGTGAGTGTGTCCTATATGTTTTTATGAATTTCCATTTCCTCTAATAGCCGGTCCATCTACAAAGGCGATGCTTATTTCCAAATCCACACTCACACCGGTCCACTATTGAAGGGCTGCAATGTAACTGCTAGAAAGTTGGCAGGTGCATTATCTTGTCCTACTTTAGTACTGAAGTGTGGGTACTGCCACAATTCATGGTTTTCCATATAAGCCATTTCCAAAACATGGCTGAGTTGGACACTAAAATTAAGGAGGCAGTTGTTACAAACTTGTCAAAAGATGCATGTTAGTAGTAGAATTAGATGTTTTTCCAATGCATCACGTGATCATCACTAATAAGAACAATTCAAGAACAGTACGTGAAGAGAGACAAGCAGTTTTTAAGCAACTAAACAATTAAGGGAAACATATTATCTCAATAATGCAGAGTGGAGAAACATTTAGATTTTGGATAGTTAAGTTACTTAGGGATAATTATGTTATTTTTGGTAATTTAAGGAATTTCCTTTATTTTAGGGATCATTTTGTTTTAACGGATTTTATCTTTAATAATTTATCGCTTTTAGGAAAAATATTATCTTAATCTGATTAGGGAAATGATAAAAGATACCAATTTCCCCCGTAAAACGCATAGGAACACATATAAGCAGGAAGTGCATGGTATGTTTTGACCAAGCAATTATTTTCTTAACTCTCATGTGATTGCCTGATTGGTTGTTTCACTTTCGTAACACTACGAATTCATACCAAATAGCATCGTTGATCTAATTAAGATTTCTTATTTAATTAGGGCTTAGTTAGGGTTTATTAGGGTTTTGTTTGACCACTATTAATAACCTCTAAGTGCCTTATGTTATTCAGACTTGATATTGATTGAATAAAAAAAAATATATGTTTTCATAGCCTGTTCTAAATTACTCAATCCACCAATGATAAGGCCCCTCAAACAAGCAGCTTAAAAAAATGAGTAAATTTGCGAAATTTGACATGATTAAATTGACATAACACAAGGGTAAGCGAAAATTAACCAGAGATTTGGATGCCTGTGAATGATTTTTAGCATTAGGAGGATCCTGAGCAGAGAAAAATGAACTGGAAGGATCCACAGAATCATCAGGTTGAGGAGCAACGTCTGACTTACTTTCACATTGCTTGTTTGCTTCAAGGGACTTGAAAATGTCAATCAGTGAATCCTGATCACCGGTTTCAGGAAATGAATTCAGCTTAAAAGCTTCAGCCAAACACTCCTTAGCAACCTCAATCCCTTCAGCATCAACCCCAGTACCCGCTTCAACTATGCCACAAGCAACGAAATTAAAATGGATTAAATGATAATTGGCAAATTCAACCTAATTAATTAATCATCATAAATTAAAATGAGTGGCAATGATTCTATGTATGTGAAAGTGAAGGAAGGAGAAAGAGAGAATACCAACCAGAATTGAGGAAGTGCAGGAAGGAACGAACTATGCGACGAGAGAGAGGGGAATCGATGGTGATGTCAGCCATTATTATCAGAGACTGAGACTGAGAGAGAATCAAAAAGGATGTCTACATGAACATCGTCGTCTTTATATTCTTACGACTTAAGAGACAGAATTCTAGAAACTTCGCACGACAGGCACCGAATCTAGCACTAACCGGTTGGGGAAAGTAAAATAGACATAGACGAGTGTCTTCTCTTACCCCAACAGCGGTTTTTGGTGATAAAAACGATAAAAGTTGATATGTTGTGATAAATTGATTAAATTATAAAATAATTGATTTTATGAAAAAAAAATTGTTTTTAGGAAATTTATAAATTTAAAAGTTATTTAAAAAGTCGTTAGATTATTTTAAAATTAATAACTCTCTTTTTATTTCATCTCTGTAAAATTAATTATCAAATAAATATTATCAAATTATACAAATAATTACATACTTATTTTAGTAATTTACTACATATAAGTGATTTTTTTACACAACTCAAACGAAATAGATTATATTATAATCGTTTTTCAATAAACCCATCTAAACATAAAACTGATTATATGATAATTGATTATAACAATAATGGATTAGGCATATAATGATTATTGAAATAATCAAATTTTCGTAGCTGATTCAAACACACACTAAACGTACATTTCCCTTGCTTAAAAAAAAATGCCGCTACACTTTTAGTCCATGAAAAATAACCAATTAATCCCTTATTTTTATAGATGTGGGACATGTTAGTCTCTCTGTGATGTTCCATCCGTCTAGGTCTGCTAGAGTTAAAATTTTTGTCTGCGTCATACGTTAACTCGCTTACATGACACTGTCGACATATTCACCATGAAAAATAAAAAAAATAGCATAAAATATAGCAAAATATATCGTTTTCTATGCTGCAAGGAGTTAAAGAAATAAATCCAGAAAAGTGACACATATGAGTACTTAAAATTATTATTAATGACCCAATTTAGTCCTGAAAAATTTAATCATGGCCTAGGTTAGTCTTTATATGCAGTAAGCTCCAAACGGTAACTGCTCATGGAGAAGGGCAGCTTAAATCATTATAAATGATTCGTATGTGATACACTCTGTCGACATAATTAGCCTGGAAGGCATCCATGTTTGTAACATAAAGATTTTCTTTCATAGGTTAACACCATAACTGTTGAAGATAAGGATGATATTACCAAGTTTAAAGATTACCAACCTTAAGCATCAGATCCTGGTGGTGCCACTGCTAAAATACCCTTTGCTCATCCTCAACCAAAGAAAGAGGTGGTAGAGGAGCCTCCCCAAGAACTTGAGCCAAAGGTTTCCAAACCCAGTGTACCATCTTCATTTGGAGATCACATATTTGTTGGTCCTCTAGCTAGAACATTGGCTGAAGAGAAAAATGTCAGCTACTAAAATATCATGGTTGAAACTTGAAAATCGTTCTGTCAAAGAACTGAATTAAGCCATTTTCACAACATAGGAGTATTACATAACCTCTCCCCCCACCCCACCCCCACCAATGTAGGCCCCTTTCTCTAGCATTAAAGGAACAGGACCTGAATGGCTCATCGTTAAGGGTGATATTAATGATTACTTGGGCATTAAAGGAACAGGACCTGAATGGCTCATCGTTAAGGGTGATATTAATGATTACTTGGGTAAGTAGTTATGTCTTTTGTTCTTACGTTGAAGTTCAATGTTAACGATCTTTTATTTGTCAACCCTATGTAGATCATGTTGGATGTCTAAGATATCTGCATCTTGAACACAGGTTGTGCGGAAAAGAGTGTGAGCAGTTACATTAAATCCATCTCCTTTTTTTCTTGTATGCTTAGGAAAAAATAATATATCTTCAATGAAGAATAGGTCTGCTTCATCTACTTTCAAGTTGTTTACATTCCTTGCAACTTGCAAGCATTAGTTTACCATTTTTTTGTTGCATTAAAATTTAATTATTAATTACTTACTTTCCCGGAAGGGATTTTGATGAACGGTTCCGCATGATATTTTATAGAATTAATGCTTTTTAATCTAGGAATCAGCTCATTATTTGCTTAGGGTTGTATTCAAATCATGACTGATTCTGTTTATGTATTTAATAGCTAAGTAGCTAGTTAACAATGCATGATTTTGGCGATGGTTGTGTTAAGACATGACAACCAAAAGTAATTTAAGTTCAATGTGATGGTTAATGCTACATTTTATTGTGTCTATTTTTTGCAGATATATGCAGGCCTCCACAAACTATTATGAAAGACAGTTTCAGTGGGAGAGTACAATCTAACCTAGACATTGGTGAAGTGTGTCAACTCCGAGAGCAGAGAAATTAGTCATGTGAATTTTTTTGGACCTTTTGCAAATTATGGAATAAGTTTCAAGGCTAAAATGTTCATACACATTATGCTATTTTTCTTTTGTTAAGAGTTAAGTTCCATATCAATGGAGTATATCACCATAAGATCATTTATAATGTTTTGGGTTACCCTCCCTATGAGCAGCTAGCTTTTGGTGCTTATTGAGTTATGCGTTGAAAATAACTTGGGTCACAAATTTTTAGGGACTAAATTGAGTCACTAATCATAATTTTTCGTTTGTGTTTTTTTATTTTCCACGACTAAATGCTAGCAGTGCCACATAGGTGAGTTAACATGTCATGTATACAAAAACATTAAGTTTAACGAACCAAGAAGGACGGTACATCATGAAGGGGTTAACATGTTTCGCATTTGTAAAAATGAAGGACTAAGTTGTTAATTTTTTTGAAGAATTAAGAATGCCCCCGTGTTTTTTAGAAACCAAAATGGACGTTTTAGTCGTAAACATATCAGGCTCAATTGGTTAGTCGTTTTTATCAATTGATTAATAGATACATTCATTATGACCGATCAACCGTGACTTGGAATGGTGTGATGATGTGTGGTGTTTGGAAAAAAAAAAAGTAAGGAAATCACCAATGTTGCAGAAAACATTATCAAAATAATTGTCACCACCAAAAAAACAAAAACAAAAAAATTTTTGCTATTTGATTTTTGATTTGATCTTTGGCTCTCGTTCAAATTAGTCCAAGAGCTAACAAGGATTGACATATCTGATCGAACCTTTCGTTTACACTCGTTGCGGTTTGGATTCGATTCTCAGATCTCCCTTATTAGTAGATAATATATAAATTCCACTATAAATCATCATAGAGGTTGGTGGTCATCCCTAACCTTATATGGGGGCGTGTCTTTTTCTAATCTAAACTTTATATCTCACCAAAAAAAAATTAGTCCAATCAAGAGCAATCATTATAATTCTGATGGTAAAAATTACTTTGACATTCTTAAATATACATTTAGACACCTAGATTGGTTCCAAACACAATACATAGATGTTTAGGGATTAATTAAAATAATATAATATAATTTGAGATATTCCCTCCATTTCATTATATATATGTTATATTTATAAAAAAAAAAAATTTGTCCAAAAATATATATCATTTTCTATTTTCAATGTAATATTAAATGTTTTCTATCAATTTTACCTCTAATTATGTTTTTAGAATTCTGTTATGTGTTGTATTAACCGAAGTCATTCCTTTTTTATTTTCAAAGTGAAAAATTTGAGTGACCAATAACTGTATTTTGTTCTATTATCAATGTCTTGGAATACTTGTTTTTTCTGATTGAATGTAGATTATCATTAATGATAACAGAATTTATAAAAATAAAGAAAACATAAATAATGTTAATTTGATAAAATTATTGTTTATTTTTTTTTATTTATTATTTTTTCTTAAATCGTATGATTTAATCCAATATACAATATATATCATGGGACGGAGGACGTATTTCATTATGTATAGTTGATCTGCATTAATGTTAGAAATAAATTGATCGATAAATATTACAGACAATGACTAACCTTTTTTTTTGGGTAACAATGACTAACTTTTCTTATTTATAAAGTTTTACTTTTAAGAATTAATATGACAAACTGGAAATTTTGAGAATTAAATTGATGTTTTATTTATTTTTATAATATTTAAAGAATTAGATTGTTGAGACCAGGTGTGATCCACAATATCCTGGGACGAAGTGACGAAAGAAAAAAAACTAAGTGGACAATTGGCCAAATTTTTTTCTCAAAGGTTCAACATCCTTCATGTCCAAAATCCTTGATTTAAATTAGCTCATTAACAATGTTATTTGAGCCAAGTACAATACACTATCTGTATATATTTTATGGGTCTTCTTAACAAGTGTCTTAAGGGTATTATTTAAGAAATTCTAAGATAGAAAATTTTTATTAGAAAATGTAACTTTTGAATATTCAATATAGTGAATACACTACTTTCTATACAAAATTTCGATCTTTGATTTCTTAACCAATATCCTCAGGATACTGGTTAACATTTGTCATATCTTATTATATAAAATACTGTTCATGAAGGTGTTAAGACCTAGGTATGCGGATCAGTCTGCATCCGTCTGTATTGGTCCGCAAGCAAACGTACCGAGTCGGGTTGGTCCGTGTATGGAACAGACCTATAAATTGCATGCTCTGTCCGCCCCACCTAGGCCCACAGATTGGCAGGCTGACCCGCATAATTCATAAAAAATCTGAAAAATCTAAAAATAAATTAAAAAAAGGGGAGCGCAGAGGTAAAATCACAACCCACTGAATAAAGAGAAATGTTAACAACACACTATTATTATTATTAGGTAAATTTCATGTGAGATCCACTAAATCTCATGAATCCACTCTCTATTCAATGGGTACCACATGAAATCCATCCAATAATAAAGAGGGTGTTGAAGAAAGTGTGAAAAAAATGTGTTGCTAGCATTCTTCCTAAACAAAAGCCCAAAGGTAAAAGTCCAAACAATAAAAAATGTAAAACTTAGCAAATTAAATAATCAAAAAATAAAGCAAAACAAGTATCAGAAAAACAAAAACCTCTTTTCTCTACCGCGGGGAGCACGACGAAGGCAAAAGCAAAGAGAATGAATGGCGACTCACACAGGAGGCCGAGTTGCACGATGGTCTTCACGAAAAAGGGCGGCATTCGATGGCCAGGTAGTGCAGGCACAAAGCTGTGTCACAGAGAAAGAAGGGGACACGATTATGAGGGTGGTTCGAGGAGTTCTGCCAATGGTCTAGTGTCCGTTTGGTTTAGATTATTTTCAACGCAAACGTGAAAATAACACTTCCTGAGACAATTATTTTGGAAGCTATGTGAGAGAAGTTTTCTCGTGATTTTCAAACGTGATTTTGCCTTTGCAGAATCTAAAACAAACAAGCTCATAGTGATACTGGATTCCGTTGGTAACGCGATGACTTGGTGCTGCAAGGCTTACCGTGGTGCTCTTCATAGAGGAAGAAGCGGACGCGGTGTGGCCTTGCAATGTTAGTGGACATGGTGTTCACATAGGCTGTTAACGTCTCACGTGGATCTATGGCCTTGCCTCCTAGGGTTACTCTTTCTATCACATTCTTGGCTTGACCAACTTATGAAATAGGAAATTGTTTTGTCTGTAATTTAGCTGACAAGGCAATTCTCTGCATTATTATTATTAGTCATGATTTTTCATGATATAAAATATGGTTTAGTGGGTTAAAAAAGTAGTAGACACGGGAAGTATAGGTTAATCGAGTAGTTTAAAATTATAAATACCAATTGTATAATCAATTTTGATGCACAATCAATCAAATACAAACCTTTACATTTATCTTTATTTTATTTTATCGTTTTCCTTCGTCGCTTTTTATCTTTTATATTATGCAAAATTAGAATCATAGTTCAACCTTCAACACTAGACACTTTCTAGGGTAGCCTAAAAATCCACCGCTGAGAAATATAATTCCTTTCTCGGCATCTCGCATGAACAATAGGAAACAAATGTGAGTTAGCTAACCAACCGGCTGATTAGCTGGCCAATCGATTAATCAACTAATCAATCGACAAAGCACCAATTTCACACGACAACAAGTATGATGTTGATCTTGTGTAATGATCTATCTTTTGTGATTGATAATTATACAAACCTTAAATCAAAATAAGCTCGCACTATTTGGAGTGACAACCAATTAAACCAACAATGATTTCATACGTGCAAGTAGAAAACCAGTGCAGGTGCCAGTAAAGCTTTATGTGTACCTCCTAACTACCCAGTAAAATTTTATGTGTGCTCGCGCACGTACTACGTGTGTGGGTGTGTTTTTAAAGAGGCAAGTTTGAAAAGTTTGTTTACGGAGAATAATTAACTGGTGCAAAAGAATTCATGATATCGTATCTGAAAGGAAATATAATTGTAATAGTAATACTATTAAGACAAAATCTACTATAAAAAGATGGTTATGAAGTGTTGAAAGGAAAATATATATATACACAAGCTCTCGATTTTCTCAATTAGGTGAATGGTGCAGAATGTGAAAGATAATGACCACCTCAATTTTGGTATTAGAGAAAGGGACGTATTTGTTGCACTAAAAAACTGCTACTACGTAAGCTAAAGTAACTATTTTTTAATACAGTATTTTATTAGCATGTTGCTATGATTTACAGAACTTTATCAGGTTAACTGAACTAAAGCCTTTCTAAAAGCAGAATTTACAGAAGACGAAGACCACAACTAGGAAAAGAGTAATGCCTAATGAGTCCAAAAAAACTGCATATATCGTGGATCGGAATTTGCAGTCAGTGTCTGTAATTGAAGGCGAAAGCACAGCATGATATTTATACTTTCCGTCTTGTTCTAGAGGCCTGAAAACAGCCAAACAATAACTCAAGATAGAGAAAAGAGTACAGAAGGGTTCGTGCAGCTTGGTTTTCATAAAAAAAAAAAAAACAAGTTTTGCTTAAGACAGGAGCAAGTATCAGGGCAAGACTTACAGCACATGCATTCGCATTGACAACTTCTGATGCTGACGTCTCCGTGCATTTCCCCTTTCCATTCATGCTAGCTGCAACGAGATTTGCATCATCATTGAAAGAAATTTCTTGATATACAAAACATCAAGCACACAAACAAATAGAACTTATAATCCATGATGAATCAACAGGTAGCAGAAAACTAAATATCACTGAGAGGTCTTTGCAGCAGCGAACATTTTGTATGTTGCCTCTGCAGCATTTCTACAGTAGTTTTGGAATACCTCATTTTGCAAAGTTGCCTTTCCAACTAACGTTAATGAAGCCTGCATCATATTTTTAATTCTTTTTTCCTTTATATGTGTTTAGGATTTTTTGTCCAACTAAACATCTGTAAGATTAGGGGGTGTTTAGAATCTTAGAACTATTCTTACGAGGCGTCACTTGTACTAGTTGGACCACACTAGTACTTGTATTATTAGTATTAACAGCTTTTAGGGATTTGTATCACAATTTCACAACTCATCGTCACATCATTAAAAGATTTTGACCTCTTATGTAGCTGCTATTGCAATCAAACATTTTAAACATAGTGGCAAAGCAATAATGGATGATAGTGTAAAAAACCTTTTATGTTGACAGTAGATCAAAATAATCCATTAAATCCATATATCATAATAATATCAACTGATCAGATTCTCTACTCTTCTTTTACATCAAACCCCTATTATTTCAACAAAACTTATTGAGTTCTAGCCCAAAATCCCAAATACATGCCCAAATGTTTGAAACCGCAAAAACAATTAGCTTGATATGCCTTCAGTCTTCACACAGGTCCCAGGCGATTCTTAAAACCCAGATCCGGATATTTCCAATTCATCCTATTTTACTGGTCTCACCAATTCAGAACATTTTAACCCCCAAAACAATTCTATAGTTCAACTCGGACTGACAACCCACCCATTTCCCGGTCCAGATTTTAAAAAGCTTCCCATCAGAGTTCACCAGTGACCAGACATAACTGGAAGTGGAAGTGACCAACTCTAGCAAACAAAACTAGCTAAGGATGACGAAGAAAACAGCTGATGAAACACCTACTTCTGCTTAGTGCTTGCTACTGTATAAGATAATCATGTATACCGGAATCAAATAGACGTTAGTTACCCATTTAGTAAAATTTTATATTAGCATCATACAAACAAATATCAGCTATAAGATCCGTCTGATAGTTGCGGCACTACTTACCATTTTCCTCATTCAGTGACGTTTCCTCTGTGGCTGCTAGGCCTCCTGCTGTAGGAGGAGTTTTCTTTATACCATTCAGAAAAGAATGTTCACCAGGATCACTGCAACATGCAATAGGTATTTAATGCTTATGGAGGAAAAAGGCCAAAAAAACGGCAAGCTAAATATAAGTCCAAGTGGAAAGAGTTTCAAAATTTATAGGCTTTTCAAGGCTCCAGGAAATGAAAGGACAAAAAGTAAATAAAAAATAGAGGTAGCATTGGATTCCAGCATTGGCACTGCAGATACATGGTGATGTTAGATATTAATAGGCTACTGTATTATGTAATTAAGTAGCAGGACTTCAATGAGTTAGGCATATGTCCTCACCCTGCCCACCATGTTCCACACACACACACAAACAAAATCAGATGTGGTTTCAACCATATGGCATAAAATCCAGTCCTACCGAATAACCTTAATGAATCATGTCAACGATTATGATTCCAAAAATGAGTCTATTGATGGTTTCAGGCAGGATATCAACTATCATGTAACTAGTAAGTATAAGGGATGATCAAATAATATGCAAATAAAAGCGCAGTTGTAAAAATATCACCACTACAAAAAAAAAAAAAAAAAAAAAACATAAAACCTTTCTGTGAGAATAATAGACTGGACGACTCTCCCAGACAGACATACAATGAGAATGTATATAAGCAATCAGCAGAAAACCAAAGTCATGGACAACCTACTAAACATGCGTTAAGAGCCTAAGAGGGAAAGTAATGTGTTGAAATGTTCCTTTGATTTTGAACAAAAACCAAACATGCTTATAATAACTTGTTTGGAGAGGCAAAAAAAAAAGATAAGACTCATGAAGTCAAAGCTCATATCAGCCACTGCTAATGAATTATAAAATTTCAAATAACTAATCACCATGCTGTAATCTTTGGGGTATAACTTTCACTAAACAGGAAGAGTGCAATCTCAACCATTCATTTCATAGAAAAGGCTTAGAAATTTTTTGGCAGAACATATCCTCAAAGTATTATGGGAAGTAATGGTAAACTCGTGAAAACAGGCCATTGCTTTAACAAAATGATAGCTTGCTGGCATGTCTTTGCTCTGCTTTTGACTGCTTAATTTTTTTTTTTAAAAGTTGTGATCAATTTAGAAGTCATGTGAATGCAGACCAGTACAATTGTTAAACAAGAAACAGTGACTAATGTACAAGCTTGGAACCCTCCCACTTCAATTCACCAATCATGGTACACCTAGAGAAAAGGAAGACATTGGGATCGAAGATTTGTGCTGAGTTTTTTTTTTTTTTGGGGCGGGGGACGTTAATTAATTCAAGAACTTTATTTAATCTTATGAAGATAAAAATGGTGCCTGCAGTGTCAGCCATATCCATTGCTGGAGTCTGGACACTTTATTATTTTCTTTCACATTTATTTCATTTTGCACAAAAACATAAATATCAACCAATAAACAAAGTACCAGTAGGGTGCATTAGTTGTGTTGTGATTTCTTTTGGCCATTTTCAAAGAAATTTGAATTCAATTACTTAAAAAAGGGAAAGGACTAGAAAGTAAAAGTTATCATCACCGAAAACTCACCAGTGTGAGAAATGATTTTTATTTGAAACATCTGCTAGTATATCTTGCTTCTACACAACAAAATCAAATGACACCCATAAGAATTTTTTCCACAGGAAAAAGTTAAGACAGCAAAGCAATACTTAGAAGTGTGAAAAATGAACAAAGTCAAAGTGAATCTCAGAACAAGGCATAGATTAATCCTGTCTTTTAAAAGACAATAATTTCGACAATTAGCATAACGTATTGATCTAACATCAATCTGTAACAAGAAGAAAGCATAACTGATCCAACCAAGGCTCTTGATGACAAAAATCCTACAAATTACATTTAAGGCAATACTGTCTGCATTTCGAGTTGCATATAGGCCCCTCGTGTGATATCCCAATTATAAGTGAGTTTAGTCATCAATAAAGGAACGAGCTATCCCAAAAGCTTAATCTATTAGCAGTAGGCTCATAAATGCTTTATACTTGTAACATTCCTCCATTTGCAAAAGCCCTTCAGGCTTGAAGGCTGAAGAAAGCACAAACCTACTCAAGCCTTGTGCTGGATAATATGATTTAATTAGAAAATCAAGGTGAATGGGATCAAACTCTTGACCACTTGGTCAATGATACTCTCATAACATGCCAAAGAGCCAACTCTTTCCAAATGTGTAAGCTGTCAACAGATTAACAACGGTTTTATCTGAACGATAACCACCATTCAATCTTGAGTAAGCAAGGGCAAAGTGGAAGCTAATGTTTTCAATGTTTTTGCCTCATTAAATACTATTTTTCCATATAATTCACAAAAGATACTTACAAGAACATGCAAGTATGCCAAATAATATTCAACTTCTACTATTTAAATGAATTTCTCACCAACCTTTGAGCCGCAAGTATCTTTGAGGTTGGTTCTAGGGAATTTGAAACTTTTAACAGTATGCCTGCAACTTGCCACGGCATTTTCTGAAGAACAAGCAGCAGCTCTTTTCAATTTATGGGTAGGCACATGTGGTTCTGCCCGAGTCTCCTCACGGCTCACAGAATCACAAGATGAAAGCACGTTACTCTCTAAAGTCTTTTCACAATGTTTAGAAGTAAACTTTTGTTGCTTCTCAATAGTAGAGCATTCATGCAAACCAATTGATCCAGAATCACATGGAGGCAAATGCTTTCTCCTTTTCACTGAAGGGATATCGGGCCTCACAGTTTTAGCATTTGTTATTGCTCTCCTTGACAAATCATCTGGTTTGCTAGATGCCAAGTCCAATACACCGTAAATATTAATATTGGAGTTTGGGACACCCTCTTGACCCTTGCGACCATGCTTAGGAAGAGTTTTTGCAGGCTGATAGCAAAAAAAACAAGGGGGGAAAAAAGATAAACTAATGGCATCAACAAAAAAAAAAAAAAAAAACAAAGAAACATTTATAGCCTGTTGTGTACACACCAAATATACCTTTTGACCACATGCCTGAGGAGCATTAGATTTAAGTGTGTGAAAGACTCTACTTAGAAAACTTTCATCAAAAAAGGACTTCGGCCATTTTGAATTAGCCTGCAATTAACAGGTTCATTAAAACAAAATTACATGAATAAAACAAATAACCTAGATTGTATAAACAAAATAAAATAAAAAATAATCTGATTAAATCTTCTGTGTGAAGCAAAGACAAGCCCTGAAGAAAACTTACATCATTCTTAGTGAGACTCACTCTATATAATGATGAAGGCAGCAAAATCTGTCCAGGGGCTTGCGATACAGAAATTGCACCGTGATTTAATCCATTTAAAATAAAAATCCCAATTTCTGCTAGCATGTGCAGCTTCTGCATTTCAAAAATCTAAAATAAAACTTATATACAAGAAAAAGACAGTAGTTAATGAAAAAAACTGTTGAAAAAACTTTACAGTAGTTATCTGCGCATCAACAGCATCCTCAGCTTTTCTGATTGCTCGAAAAATACTAAACATATATAAGACAGCACCATTAACAAGGTCCACGTCATCATCAACGATACTGACATCAACAAATGCCTGCAGCACAAAGAAGAGCGGACTACAAAGAAGTAATCCAGATGTGTCGCCTTGTTTAGGACTTATGTTCATATGCCATAATTAGTAAAACTAAAATAAGATATTGGCCAATAGCAATGCATTACCTACAAAGGTTAGCAATCATTTTTTCATCTTGACAGCCTTCAAATGGGAAGTCACTATTATGAGCAAGGACATGAATTAAGAAGACCAAAATGTACACTGGGTAATCAATGATTGCTCCTTGGACAGCAGAAGTTTGTCGTTTACGAGCTACTATACTGTAATCCTTAATAAATTCTGCCATATATTTATAGTTCTAAAATGAGCAGTATCAGTAACCATTAATCAGCAGAAACATACATCAACCCAGTAATAGAACTAATCTTAAAAAATAACATCAAGAACAAAAGCAATAATGAGGAAATATGAGCTTTCTTCTGGGGCTGGATGGGGAAACAAAACTCCACATTGTCTCCATCAATTAAGCTTGTGCGGCCATAGATAAAATTTGAAACTTTACCCAATTTTGGTTTTGTCCACTAGATTCTCCGGACTTTTTTTTTGGATAATAGAAAAGAAGGCCTTAAAAAGAGAGGAGAATCCCTCTAAAGTTTATACATTTTTCCTGTTACATGCCCATCTCCTGACATACGTAGAGTCATAAATTCAAAAAAGCAAAGAGCCACTAATTCTTGCATTCTGAGGCAGCTTGGCATTTGTTGGGCATGTTGTTTAGGGAGTTAGTAGAGCACTGGATACATCAACCTAATTCCGTCTTTATTTCAATCCAATATCAGAGATGAGAGAAACAGGAGAGCAAGACACTCTGGAATTTTACTCTTTAAGATCGTATTCACTGCATTTAAATGGAGAGAAATGCTGGAACCTTTACTCAGAATTTCATCCTTTAAGTAGGACAGGCTTGTTTCCTTAGTCTCTTTGTGGGTTGCAGTTCAAGTTTTCAAGAGAGACCCCTTGAGTTTTCAAGAGAGACCCCTTGTCTATTATGCAAAGGAATTGGTTAATTTGGTTTTTCCTTCAGTCAATGTGCTTCTTACTTTGAAGCTTCCTTTTTCTTCTTTAAGAGGATTATTGATCCACCATTTGTTACTTCCTTTTCTCTTTCGGAATCTTAATGAATTATGAGGGTGTTTGTTTCAAGGATTAAAATTACATTCCCGGGAATCACATACCCGGGACTGCTCTTACCAAGAATGTGATTCCTACTAATATGTTTGCTAAGTAATTTAAATTCCTAAGAATGTTTTTATAATTTATTTAATTTAAAAATTTTAAAAATTTATTGATACAAATAAATATGATAAAATGAGGTGGGAGTGGGAAGTTATAGATAGTTAAGTTTTATTCCCATGGGAATGTTAGATTCCCACCCTTTAAGATGGGAACAAAAAGTGAGTAACTCATGTATAAACAACATTCTTGGGAATAAAAAAGTACCTGGGAATAAATTTTCAAAACTTGAAACAAACATGGGAATGTTGCATTCCCTCACTCACTTTCCTGAGAATAATGTTATAATACTTGAAACAAACACACTCTATTTTTTTCATAAGAAAAAGCAGAAACAACTCTCCGGTTTCTCTAATGAAGCCTTGGACCAGTGTTATCAAATATCGGCTATAGCGGCGATATTGCGGTATAGCGTATCGGAAATTGATGAAGCCGATTCGCAATCCGCTACGCAATGGGCAATTCGCTATGGTGGGGATATCAGCGAGATAGCGGATTTCGCTATGGCGGTGAAAGCGGCAATATTGTAAGTTTAATGAACTTTTAGGATTTTTTGCCATTATCGGGTAATAGATATGCTGAAATATCAATAGTCAGCATTTTTAGGGGGAAAAAAAACCAAAAGTCAAGGATTTCTAGCGGCAATATCGGGTCACAGATATGCTGAATAGGTTTTATAACCCTCCACTCCCATAACCCCTTCACGTAAACATAAACTGCTCCACTCCCTAACCTATCGTCTGCCTCCCTTAAGCCCTCCTCCATTCTCATAATCTCCGGTGAGTCTCCAGCGAGCTCATTCTCAGGTAACAACTCGTCTTTCCTCTCTTTCACTTCCTCTGTTCTCTTCCTCTGTTTTTTTTATTGGGTTTCTTTCCTCTCTTTCTCTTCTATTCTCTCATTTTTCTTCCTCCATTTTTTTATTGGGTTTCTTTACTCTCCCTTCTCTTCCTCTGTTTTTGCTTCCTCTGTTTTTACTGTTTCTTTTTTCTCCCAGTCTCCCTTTCCTTCTCTGGTTTTAATTCCCCAGTTTTTACTTCCTCTTGTAGTATGGCAAGTGAAGGAACATCAAATCCTTCAACAAATGTGTCTAGGACTGACCCTAGATGGAAATACTGTCGTCCAGCACAAGCAAACAATACCAGTGGCTATGCGATATGCCTTACTATTATCAATTTTTTTGAGGATATGCCTTACTATTATCAGTTTTTTTATATATAACTGATTTATTTCAACCGCTATGCGACTTCCGATATTTGCCCGCAACGCAATCCGCTATTTCACATATCGGATTTTTGGCTTTCCGATATTGTCCGCGATTCATGATTGATAACACTGCCTTGGACTTGGAACCGGGTTATGTCGAAGTAGCAATGTAACATAATTTCTGAAGAGGGTAGTAAAGTTGGAACATCTAGCCAAGGTGCTGGGTGTCCAACAACATCATTTTCAATAAGTAATACGTATTGTTGCCTTTTGGTATGACTCAGAGTGAAGCTAACCAATTTGTATTCTATTGCCATTCAGCCCAACGATGCAGCTATTTGATAGTTTATGTATATGACTGTTAGGATCTAATTGCAAGGCATGAGACTTGAATCCCACATCGGAAGTATGGAATTCCATGTGGGGTTTATATGGCATTGAGATCTCCAACTACAATGGCAAGCTTTTGTAATGTGGTTCCCCCAAGGTTCGTTGGTATCAGAACTTTCCACCATGGCTCTCAGCCGCAAATGAGTGGCGCGGGTGGTGATGATGACATTGCAGTGTTCGCCCAAGACTAGTCAGAGAGCTAGTGCACAACCAGCCCGCGTCGGCGCCAGGGCTACAGAGCGTGATGAGATGTTAGGATCTAATTGCAAGGTACGAGACTTGAGTCCCACATCGGAAGCATGGGATTCTAGTCAATTTTTAAATTTCATGTGATAGGCCCATTGGGATGACATGATCCGAATCCCAAAGTATATTAAAGGAGCTCCACGAAAGGGTGTCATCTACGAAGACTAAGGACATAGCCAAATTGTTGAATATTCAATTAACAATTGAGGAGGAACTCCTAATGAAAGATGATCCCCATCTAGGTATTGTATACTCCGTGCAACCTACGAAACTAACTAGAAAAGTAATAAACACAATGTGGTTGGAAGGTCAAGCATGGAAGCAAAATATCTTTTAAAGCAATTTCTTAAAGAACTTCAATTAGGAGAGATCATGCAAATGTCACATGTTTGTGATAATCAAGCTACAAATGCATATTGCCTCAAATTCTGTTTTTGATGAGAGGACCCAATATGTTGAGGTAAATTGTAACTTCATAAGAGAAAAGACCCTATGAATAAACATACTGGCTTTGTCAATTCCAATTACCAACTAGCAGATATTTTCACTACATCTTTGAGAGGTCCTTAAATAAGTTATCTATGTAGCAAGCTTGGAGCGTATGACCTATGCCCCATCTTGAAGAGGAGCGTTATTAATATGTAATTGAATAGGTTCATTGTATCTGCCTAGGTTCCTTATAACATGTAAAAATGGTAATTAAGAAAATTGTATCATTGTATTCATTGTTTTCATAATATATATTTTGTACGTGTTGTAGTCAAAACACGATCTCAGCATCTCTATGCTTCCCATTTTTTCTCACTCGAAGAAAAAAATTCTTTTGAGAGGATTCTTTCTACCGATACTCAGAAGAGTTTTAGCATAGAATAGGAAGAATAATGATATCAATTACAATTTGGTGATGCGGAAGGGGACATTCTAGTGGAGAGTGTGGATATGACATATGGAGAATATTTGGGGCAATGAATAATAACAAACTCATGGAAATAAGGGAACCCATGATTTGGGTTGCAGAAAGCTACAGGACATGCTAGTTTTGCCTTAATATTCCCAATGAGCCATACCAATAGTTGATATGCGAACATTTATCACAACATCTCAATACCACATCTAATAAGATCTGAGAAATATGGGTTTGGGTGCCAGATAAGTTACGCCTGTAATTTTTTATAGCCCATTTTTCGAACAAACATAATGCAATTTACAGTAAAAACATAAAAAAGGCAAGAAAAAATCACATGCATAAAAGACATAAACATACATTATATTGCAGATCCTCAAAGCCATCTATCACTGCCAATGCAAAAGCACATGCAAATCTGATAGGTAGTTTGCGCTCCTTCAACAACTTTTGTGTTTTATTAAGAAATGTGCTTCTAACAAAAGAAGAATCATCCTGGAATATGGAAGACACAAAAAAACATGAAATCAACAATATATAATGAATCAAAAGAATCACGATCATTGAATCATGACTCCGAGTACTGGTGATGTTACTCTTGCATGCCAAATTTCAGATCAATTGAACATAACTAAGTGCTAAATCAATTCAAAATCTTTAAATTTTTTAAAATGATAGTAAACATTAGAAGATGTTTGGTTTATTTTCAATTGATATGTTTACATTAATAATTAGAAATATACTACCTTTTTTCTTTTTCCTGTTTTCAAAATTTTGCAAATAAAATGGTGAAAATTCCTATGCAAATTACTATTTAGTAGACTGTGAATCCATTCTGAATATGCTTTAGCCATCATAATTTTAAAAACTTTAAAACTTCACCACTATGAACTAGTTCACATTTTAAAAAAAAAACAAAAAGATTATAGCCACCAAATTACTAAACTTTTGTAGAAAATTATAATCATTGTTATTTGGCTTCTCCAATATTCTACTTCTAGTTCCATCATTTGAAACTACGATAAAATGCAGAATCAATCTACAATTCCTAACTGCTGAATTACTTCAAATGGGAAGAGTCCAATGTACATACCTTTGCAATCAAAGTAGCAAAGCGAAAAAGCTCTGGAGTAATATGTAAATCCCACTTCCTAGAAAGCCTAAGAATTGCCTTTGCAGCAGCTAATCTGATATGAGCCTTATCATTTTCACTACACATAGTAAACAAAAAGCAACATTTTTTAAGAAAGTTCAATGCATGAATTTGTATAGTACGGTGCCCGGGTCCACACACACAAAGCAATACAGATAGTCAGCCAGAAATTGTTTAAAACACATGTTAGAAGTTCAGTAATTAAGATCACTACTAAGCAGTAAAACAACACTTATATTAGTCACTAAGAACACTTAGTTCGTTCACAAAACGACTGTGATGACATGGAGGTTTAAACCGATGCACTCCTGCAAACCACCCAAACCCCCCTCTCCACTCAGATTTTATATTTCATGTCAATTTAATCTCATTTGACATTTGAAGTCATTATGAATCAAGGTCAAACTATAAACAAAAAAAAAAAAATAGAAATCAACTTCACTATTTATTCAGTTGATGAGAAATAAAAGCAAAACATTGTGTATCTAGAACTAGTGCATAAAAAAATTTGACCGAAACAAGGAAATTACTTTAGTAGCCATACCAAGTGCCTCCTGCATCTGTACTAACATAATTATCACTTTCCTGTAGCATTCTTGACAAAATATCCAACAAACCAGTAATACTCCGTTTGACATGGTTTCCTTGATAAGGTAAAAAACTCTTCACTAGTGTTTTCAGACCATAAATCTGCAAAAAATAGGATGCCAGAGAAATTACAAAACCATTATAGAAGAAATACAATGTATACCACTTAAAACATCCCCCCTGCCTTCTAAACGGAATCCATCCCTCATATTGCACTGAGAAATGAAGAGGTTTATTATTCAAACCTAAACACCTTAGTTTAGCACCACAGCATAAGATTCAAACCATTTTTTTAAATGCATGTGCAAAACCAACAAATTCAATAAGCAAACAACAGAAATGATTTGTATGAGGATGATTTAAATTAAAGAGCAACGTTCAAGCTCAAGAATGAGGTGCGTGTGCATGAGTGCACGTTGGTGTGTAAAGGCACACATAAATAATCTATTTGAATTATAGCAACAACTTTTTTCTATATTTGAATTTTATTGAAGGTAAAAGTATAGCAGTTTATTACACTAAAAATAATTAATAAGAATAAACCTTAACAGATATCTGAATATAGTTTCGAAAAGAAAAAAAATGTCACCAATCATTCCAAAGGCATTAAATTGGTCCAATGCCAAAAACCTCAAAAGAAGCACATGGCAATGAGACCAGCTTCATTCTCTAGTTTTCTGACTACTACTGCAATCAAATTTACTGTCTGACTATATCAGACGCATCTAACTAGTTAAAAAGTCACCGAAAATCATCTCAATTCAGAATAAGCGATTGATTAAACTTGAGAATAGGCAAATTATGACTGAATTGTGCGTCTCGACTGACAACATAAGATTCATTACATAATAATAACAACATTAATTACAAAGATAGACAATCCTAATCAAATAAAAGAATGAATCCTAGGAATGCTCCTAATTGGTCTTAATTGATTCTAGAGTAATCAATCGCGCGCTATAGCGGAGGGGCGGAACGGAGCAGCCAGTGGCCGCTACTCGGGCGGCGTGGCAGAGTGTTTTCATGTCGGGCGGTAGCGGCCGCTTTCCCGTCGGAAATAGTGCCGAAAAGCGGTGGAGCGGGTGCTCCTTGGCTGCTTTTGTTTCAGAGTCCTCCGACGAGCCTTTCCCGGCAACAACCAACCGTCGGTGCCGCTGTTCGACGGGTGACTCCTCTCCTGCGGCTGGCACTTTAGATCTAGGGTTTTTTTAAGCTTCTGCTCATTCTTTAACATGTGTTCTTCCTATTCTACCCTCTCTTTAACTCACCGATTCTCTATTTTGCCCTCCTTTTATTTATGCAAATGTTTTTTTTACCCTCACTGAAATCTCCATTTTACCCTCTTTTTTTACTGACTCTTCCTCCCACTCTCTTCTCCCTCACATTATTTTCTTTTTGTTCTGGTTCAGTGTTTCTTCCTCCCCCTCCCCTCTCCCTCCCAAGTTCATTCCTCTTTTCCCTCAGCCTCTCCGCCTAAAATAGTTCATTACTGACTGATTATATTTTTTAAGTATTTCAATAAAAAGCAATTTGGTCAAAAGTAGATACATTTTCTGAAAATTGAGACTACTTCATAACTTCCTTAATCATTATGCATTACCTTAAATGACACATATTTCGAACCAACCAGAGGGAGTATCTATTAATTGATCACATAAATAAGCAGTTAAAGTAGGCCTCATGAGAATGGTTAGAAATGTAAAACCATTCAGGTGTCTCCATCTAATAGCTTAAGCTTTTGGGCTGAGCTGGCCCTCAATACTCCCATTCTTCATAAAATATAATAAAATTTTCAGCACGAGGTAAAGTAGGCCTAAGCAATGTCCACACTTAAAAGTCCAAAGGATTCTTGCATGAGGACCACGTTAGAATTAAAACCATGAGCCTCCACTCAAAAGCTCATTTCCTCGGTTTGTTTCAAGTTGCAACACAAGATCAAGACCCTTACATCAAACTCCTTACCACAAGCATGGAGTTGAGTGGATGAAATGGGTGACCTCTCTCATTTAATCCTAGGGTTGGACAAAACCTGTGTGAGGCGTGAAAAAGCAGCCAACATTCTAAGCCAGTTGAAGGGTGGGGTGGGCTTTCCCACCTATGTACCTTCATGGTTACACACCACTAAAAGTATATTACATGTCAAATACTAATGTATATCACATTAATACAAGAAAATGATAGTCATTTTGTAACCTTGATTCCCATTAAATACAAAACAAACTTGTCCTTCAAATATGTATTGTCCAATTTGCCCTTCAAATCCCCCTTTTCTAGTTGCATTTTGTGCTCTTTTTTATGATAAAACTAAAAAAAGCAAGAGCACTGCGCATGAAATCCAAAGCCAATGGTGTAGTGAAGCATTATTAGAGTATAGAACCGTATAGGATTGCATGTAGCATAGCACAACCCATTCTGTTAGAAGTCTGTTATGCTGTTAGTCAAGTTGTTAGCTTGACACCTGTTCACACAGCTGTCACTTAAATGTATAAATAGCTTAGATCTTCTGATCTCATGCAAGAATTGAAAAATACAATTCAGTATTACAGCAACTTCTCTCTCTCACTCTACGGTCTCTCTCACTCACTCTCTCTCTCATCATAATAAGCATAAATAGATAACTAAATTTCTTTTCCCTCTAAGTATTTAAGGTGACTGGCATTTTAACATTGACCGAGTAGATGAAAAATATAAGATTATCTCTGGGAAAACTAGTTGCAAGTTGAAACCTAGAAAAAAAAAAAATCAATACTAAGTGTAGGCAAGGACACAAGACATTACATGCACAAACACAGCAGCATAACAAAATAATAAAATCTAAAAAATACAAGAACAGAACACTTCATAGACATAAATATTAAAATGCTGAGATAAATTACATGCATTTGTGTGTCTATATCTATAGTGGGAAAACATCAACAAGAGAAAAAAAAAAAAATTTGCAAGTTACAATATACCTGGTATGAGTTAAAAATGTTTAAAGAGTATCTAAACAGTCAAATATCAGAAGTTAGTATCTTTAGTTCATAAATATATAGAGGTGTCTGACATAAGTGCTAGTATCTAATACGTGTTTGGTACAAATTTAACTCCTTAATTTAGTGTTTATGATTCAAAAAGTGACTGCAGATTACATATATCACAATTGTTGAATTCTCCCCTCCCCTTTGTTTAGCAAAAACAAAGAGAACAATTATTAATATGGACATCTAAACAGTATTTCTTTTTTCCTCTTTAAGTTGGTATCTACAGTACTGCCAGATTACTACTGAATTCAAATGCACTATCTGATTCCTCATACTAACCTTTATTTGGCAAGATTCGCTACATTGAGCAGTATCATCGAAGGATGTCTCATGTTGACCATCATCCAAGTGCTCCACCTAATCAAACATGTGACTTATCATATCAATGAGTTCCATGAACAATTCAAGCAGGTGAAAAGCTTTTACAGAACATCAATCTTGTGCTGGCAGAACAAATTAAACAAGCAAGACAATTTATAGTTAAATTCAATTACTTCAATAATCTTCTGGCATATATACGATGTGACCTCTTCACCTCGAGTTTGAAAAGTTGAAATAGAGTATTGTGCAATGCATCCAAGAGATTGCAAAATTGTTGGGACATTCCACTGGCTATACAAAGAATCAATTAGACCCTGGAAACGCAAAAAAACAGACAAATGGTGTCAATTATATCTACTAAGAAACAAATCCCCAAATATTAATAGAATGCCCCCAAATTAGCTATAAATGTCAATAAACAGAATGAAGTATCCACGAATTTCCAAGCTTCAGTCATCTTAGGTCTCAGATCACAAAATGATATGCAGAATGGTTTGATAATTCATAAATCAATCACCTTATGAATAGGTGTGTAAGATAACTAGTGTAACTGGTGCTCACTGGTAGCCATAACAAAGGGCACAGTTTTCTTAACCCTAAGCTTGTACAACAAACTAACCCAGCCTGAAGCATGGGTGACCTTGGATCGACGGCTTATATATGGCAACAAGATACACCTTTTTAAACGAGTTTCTTCGAAGGATTTACAATTTCTACACTTACTAAAATAAGAAACTATATGGGAAAGAGATTGCAGTTCAAGTGATAATTTTTATTTCTTTTTATATTATAAAATCATGTTTTACGCATCTTCAAATCCATGAAATAACATAGTTTTTTTACAGAAAAATAATTTCATTGAGAAAGACAAAGATAGAAGGATAAGATACCTTCTGATGGAAATCAACAAAAAATAAATTACAAAGAGAACACCAGAACAAACTTCGAGAGTAACATTGCACAATGACAGCCCAATCTCTACATATACTTAAAACTGCAGTCCCCTTAAAAATGCCATGTGAACAACACGAAAGAGAAGCCAAAAACCTTATTCTATCCCACAAGTCACAACATTTCTATCGACACCAAAATGCCTTGAAAAATATGATTACTACTCTCCAACCAAATGCACAACAGAGTAGCAAATACAGCAAAGCCCTAGCAACCTACAGGCTTAAATTTAATCTGCAAGAATTGGTATGATTATGCAAGCAGCAGTAAAATCCAAAAATCAAAGGTTTAAAGATCCAATATTAGTGCTAACTATGATATTTTCAGTCATAGGCATATTTTATTTTTCTTATTATGAATAAGCCCCCGATTTGGTCCTCAAAAGATTTTCGGAACATCTTATTGATCCTCAAAATAGTAGTGACATCAAATCAAGCCTCAAATAATAATTAATTGTCATCAAATGACAACAATTTGGTCCCAGCAGACTGTAAATTTTGGAGTATTTTGATGTAAAAAAAATCATCATTCAATGAATAAATTGATGAAATAATCTTTTGAGGACCAAATTGATGTTCTGAAAAAACATTGAAGGACCAAAAAGAAAGTTTACTACTTTTGTTAAGGTCTTAATGCCAAATAATTAGTTGTGTCTGTTAGAATAAACACATGTAACACATGACAATTGTACCTAGTCTACTAAGAGAGCAGAATACTAAACATTGATTGTAATCAGATCTATGTAGGAACTTAGGAAATAGCTTCCACTTATTAACCTTGTAAATTGTAACATGATGTATATAAATAGATGATACCGAGTATCAAACCACTCATGCAATTTCATCATATCCTTTCTTATTTCTTTAGTGTCTATGAATGGGCTTCAGCTTTGCTGTTTTCTGGGTAAGTTAACAAGTAATCATTGTGATTTAGATAATTATTTATGTCATTAGAGGATTCTTAATTTATTTTGGGCATCCCGAAGTTCACTAATCCTATATAAGTCACCAACCCAGTCAATAAATAAAGTGATTATTTTCAGGGAAGGCCAGTTCACAGATTATCTAAAAGACTGCATCCTGACAGGAAATTCTTTTGCACTTGAAACTTTATTACTTTGAACTCATTTATCAAACTTAGTTTTGTAATTTCAATAATTTGAGAACATATTGGTGAACAATTTGAGACCAAACGTTTTTCACCAAAATAGTTATGGCTTTATTTGATGATGCCCAAAGCAATCAATATTTGCTTTTTCTGTAAAAAGGAAATAAAAAAATGTGTTTTAGTTGGGCTTGAACAGAATATTTGTTTTCTCCACTAAAACTACAATCATACTTCTGGAAGCAGCACCAACACAAAATAAATGTACCTCGTATAAATTTAAGAAAACTGATTGCTCAGAACTTAAGGCAGCAATTGCAGAAACCGCAAATTTGGCCTGTGTGCGAGTTCCATCCAAGCACATTCTCTCAAGAAATGGATAAATATCACTGCAAAATGAAAAATGAAGAGACAACATTAGAAGGGTAACCAAAGATTAGTTAACATCTAATCAAAAGGGTTGATTCAAAGCTGAAATTTCTCACTATGTTAATCATTAAAATTAATTCTTTAGATCATTTAGCCAACCTTTCATCTAGGCTAAGCCTCAAATCAGACTTCCCTAAAGAAGAGGGGAAACCTATTTTTGAAAATCAACAAGTAAAAGCAGATTTTTCCTCTTAATTACTTCAGAAAATACAAAGGAGAAACAGATGTTACCTGAGATTGAAAGAAATATGAGAACCTGCCTTGGCTATAACCTCAATCAGCCTGTCATTAACAGGACTTTTCCTCTCCAACAACATTTGGAACTGCTTTTCCAAGCCTTTAAGCATTGAGGGGAAAATTCTAATGATAGCCTAGTTAAATAAATTGGAAAAAAAAAATATCAAAAATAATCCACATTAAGAGACTATTACCTTATTACTACAAGCAGAAAGCCTTCCTTCAATTTGGCTACCATAGCCAAAATAATCTAAAAGTCTTATTAGTCATCAAATCATTTCAAATTCAAAATCCTCTCTATTTTTTACTTTATCATGAAGACCAAGACATTTTTAGAGATATATATCAAAACTGTTCGTAAAAAACTAATGGCTTAAGCTTTTATGTAAAATTAGTTCTTTGATGAGGTATCTGAACTCCTTTGACTACATTTCAAAAAATTGATTCTCAGCATCCTCCTATATTGCAATGAAAAGTGAACAAGTATTCAAACCCTAAACAACAGAATACACATTTTTTAAAGCTACATAGGACAGGATATTGTTAAAAATATATTAGAATCTGCACTCATATAAACAACAAATAAATTTAAACAAATTAATATATACATACACAAAATATAAATTCATTTTTAAACAAATAAAAGCATTTTTGAAGCATTTGTTTAATATGTTTTAAGTTTTTTGCATTTTATTGAGTTTTAGTGCATTTCAAAAAGTTTCTTAACTTTTTACCCGTCCTGTAGCATTTCAAAACATTTTGAAGCATGTTTGAACCCTGTATCAACCTGTTTCAAGTTTCAACCCTATTCAATACAGACCAAAATGTTACAGCCAAGAGAAACTCCCAAAGGCAAAGGGGGCCAACATGAAGGCAGGTGTACAATATGTACATCTTCACCCCACGAGCCCAATACAAATATGATATGAGTGCAGAAAGCACATACCATTGTCTCTTAGCCACCCTCATTTTTCATGCAATGAATTAAATTTCAGCATCTAGCCAAAAAGCTTAAGTGGTTAGGTGAAGGCACATGAATGGTTTTTATATATCTAACATGCCCCCATCATGCAAGAACCATTTGAGCTTGAACTATGGACATTTTCACTAGCCCACCTACCTTGAGCTGAAATTTAACTTTTTTATTAGCAGAATGGAGAAAGCATGGATTGAACCCTAGGCTACTCGGTCATACAGGGCCTTACAGGCTCTAATACCAATTCAAATGCATACATAGTTGTTCTTTGTACTTTACTCTAATGAATAAAATTTCCTTTTCTATCCAAAAAAAAAAAAAGAAGTATACAAAATGGCAGTAAATTACCATTTTGCATTATCGAGTGCCTAATTTCATTTTCATGCAACAAAGTCAAATGATTATAAGCCCAAAAAAATACTAAAAGAAAGTAGATCAAGATCTACTAAGCAGCAATTTTTGTACCAGAAGTAGATTCACAGAAGATTCCTCCAAGTGCTTATATCCACTTCCATTATCGGAAAGATAATCTAAGATACAGTGGACATGCTCTGAGCTGAAAATATTGGATGAACATTTGGAGAAGAGTGAACGTAGAAACTCATAATATGGATTGCCGTCTCCAATCATTGCCAGAAGTTCACCCTGAATAAAAACAAAACAAAGGAAACATAAAATGGAGCTAGGGAAAAATAAGTGGGAAAAAAAATGCAGGATGGCATGGCACAACTTTTATGGCAAAATTCAAGAAATTTCACACATGAAAAAGTTATTATATAGATGGGGTAGTTTAGTCATTTCCTAACTCTTGTAATACAGTGTGTAGTACATTGTATAGTAACATTATTTTGTATATCAATATAATACAGGCCTGCACCCTATTGGGTGCATAGTTTTCCAAAATAATTCTACAATAGTCATACAACGCACACCTGACCACAACCAATAATGTCAATCTTTACAATTATCATACCAAATCATCATCACATACCATTGAAGAGAAAAACGAACCTACTGTAGGAAGTATAAGAAATAAAGGGCAGCCAGCTCACTGCACGGGCTGGTGGGGTTTGGAGAGGGTAGATGTACGCAGCCTTACCCACGCAAGCGGAGAGGCTATTTCCAAGATTTGAACCCGTGACCTCCAAGTCACAAGGCAGCAACCTTACCTTTGAGCCAAGGCTCACCCTTAGGAAGTATAAGCAATAAAAAAAAAATGAGACAGAACCCCAACCCCTTATCCAACAAAAATGTATTCTGCTTCAGGTCACCACAAGAATAATCGAAGAATTATATAAGTTGTGACTAATTAAGTACAGATTGTAGCATTGACACTTCCCAACACACCCACACAGACACGCAAAAGAACTCTGCATAATTATGCTCCTTTAATATAGATCTCTAGAGGAAAGTCATAATTCTGAACCTCTGAGATAATTTTGTAAACACAGGACTAGATAAATTATACGCTCTTATCACTTATCAGCCATCTCTAAATTGATTTATTAACAGCCTCAAGAGTTAAGAGATATATAAATGCAAAACTTAGAGACATTAAATGGCCTGTCTACATCTCCATGCATTATCTCATTCTCAGGGGAGTTTTGGCGATTTGACACTTTTTGTATACAAAGCAACAGCTTCTGACGTTTAAACAAAAATACCCCCGCCTCCACCATTTTCCCTTTGTCTATCTCTATCAACTTAACTAACTCATCACCAACAAAATGCAAGAAACCAATCAGAATGAGTTCGATGCAGGTAGCCAGGTAATTTATTGATATATTATATAACAGAATACATGCTATCTAAATAATTACAACCTAGCATGACATGCACCATCACCTATCAAATTTCAAGCATATAATAGTTCTCTAGTTACCATGCATACATAGATTCAAAGAACACCCATAAAATGGCCGATATAAAATATTTTACACATAAGTAAAGTCAACACAAGCAACATACTTGGATGGCTTGTCCATTTGTGAAAGTTTGTTCGTCCAACAATTGTTCAAGTGATTTAAACACATTATTATCTTTAATTTGGTTTAACTTATGAAGGCCCTCTTCAGCTTTGTGGGAATCTGGGAAGGATGCAGCCATTTTTGTAAACATACTTTCAGTCTTCTTCTGTATTTCTTCAGGACAAATTTCCTGAAATTATTATAAAGCTTCATTACTTCCAAGCTATCAAATCATGGTCAGAAAGCATAAAAGCTACCCATGTGCAACATGCTGACACCAAATCAGTTAAGTATTAATTATTGTTGAATTGGAAGGTTTTAGGTAGAGAAGAAGAAAAAGAGAGAAATAAAGTATCAAATAATAAGATTGATATTGATTTGATATGGTGATGATGTGATTACAAAAGACAACCTAATAGTCCTATTTATAGTAAATATAGAATCTTAATCCTAATCAAATAGGGAAACAAATCATAACATATAAATAAGAAATAAATCCTAAGAGATCATCTAGGATACTCTAAAGTATTCTAAGATATAAAAAAGATATTATCAGATATATCTTTGATTTTCTAATAATTATCAATTTGAAAAAATTAAAATACTACAGACTGTACAGCATATAGAAATAAAATCCCCTTCTTAGTGCTCCCTAGTCTCTCGTAATTGAGAATTTAGTTAAGAAAATAACAACACCAAAGTGAAAACATATGACAAAATATATATAAGGCATGCACCCTGAGGTAAACAAATGAATAGAAGAAACACAGAACTATGGGATTTGAAATTTAAAGCATCTTCAAAGCACAAGAAGAATACTGGAAGTAAAAGTGAAAAAGAACAACAACCAATACATTAAACAAACACAACTGGTACCTAGAAATTAGAATTTTGTTCCTGCCTTCATTCCTGTGAAAGACAATTCATTGTTTATCTATTATTAATTTGTTATATTTTATTTCCGTTCCGCATTGATTCCAAATATCAAATATATAAAAGGCACACATGATTCCATTCCCAAGGAAACCAACCAGTAAAAATGTCCTTTACAGATTAATGTATTACCTAGAGACTCCGAATAAACAAGCTTAAAGAGTTTTCAGTGTACAATGTAACAGTGCTTTATTAACTAGATGCCACATAAATGTCAGTGCATGTTGTTTTCAAGTGAGGAAAAAACAATATGTAAGCCTTTATTTACAGTAAGTTTCTTTTGTTTAGAACTAAAAGAAAGAATATTTTAGGATCATAAGAACAGCAAACTAGAAACATTGAAATTCAATCATAAGCATGTACACAGGCCAAAACTTTACTCTCAATACTGTTGTGTCTCTCCCACTAGCAAAAGAACCTTCATTCTTGTTCCATATGGTCATATAGAAAAGTCATGCTTCATAACTACCCTAATAACATACATAAGATTGTAATAACAAACTTTCTATTTTCAAGCCCAGATCTGTCACTCTGCAATCACAAATAGCAAGCATCTACTAATAATCATTACATATTAGTTTGTATTCCATGTATCTTCTATACGGCCTTTCATCACCAATAAATTAACAACTTATTAGAGTATTTTACTCATTTCCAAACAAAAAAAACGGTTAAAAGGTGTGCCCCTCATTATAAGTAAAAGCACTCAATCATTGAATTTGTACCTTCAATTTCTTCCGGAAAGCCAAAAAGTTTTTCATTTCATCTTGCAACCTGAAAACAGGAACAACTCGTAAATAATATTGAGGTTCATCCTGTTAACAGTAGCATGTTGATACTGATACCTTCGCTTTTGAGTCAAAATAGTATTCAGTGCCTTTTCGTGAAGAGAGCTGAAAAGAGAAAACATGTGTATCCAGTGCTTTGTCCTTTCCTCCACAGAAAGATTCTCCAGAAATAAATCATTGGCAAGAACAAATTCCATGTTCTGTGATCTGAAATTCTATGAAAAGCATTTATATCTGACAAGAGAACTATAATTTTTATTCAACCAGCTATCTAGAGTGCATAAGCTGACCTGAACTCCTTACAATCTTTATCATAGCAAAGCATCATAATTTTACATGGAATCTCTTCATAGTGATCACTAACTGTCATGCTGCCTTCACAACATTTCTTGCAGTAATCTTGATACACTTCAATCAACTTCTGCAAGGCCCTCTTTCTAACAGATACCTGGAAAAGCACTTTTAATTGTCAGGATATCTGTATTCTGCTCTTCAGCAAGCAAAAAGATTCAACAGCACATGCCTTTTTATCCCGAAGCCTTTCAGTGGCTTGAGATATTAGTTTGGATGGAACAAGTTTCAGGTTTGACTTGGAAATATCACAGGCAACGAGAACCGCCTGCATTCTTACTCGGTCATCAAAGTCTAGTAAACGATCTTCAACAGAACCTGCTTGGTTGAAAGGTTAACAAAAATATTTGAATGAAATTGTGAGGGCATTTGAACAAAGAATATGGAACCAAACTACATAATATCAAATTATCAATAAATAATGATAAGAAAATATTTCGAGCAGCTTACTGATAATTTCATGTGATTCACTCCCATAGGGATTTGCCGCATAGAATGCTTTAGCACATTGTAGAGCACTAATTCTGACATCTACGGATTTATCAGAAAATCTTCTCAAAAACTCCAAAAAAAGTTCATGATACTTCTGTGCAACATGATGCTGAGGAAGTGCAAAAAGCTTCCCAACCAAATTAACAGCTTTTATCCGAACATCAACCTGATCAGCCTTTGAAGAATGCAAGTATAATTAAAAACCAATAGGTAAGAATATTTTGAAAAAATAAGCAAAAGCGTGTCAAAAGCAAATGAATTAATTCCAAGCAGTTGGATTTAGCTTGTATGATTTTTTAAATTTGACTACAAGGAGAGGATATACCATTAATTCTTCAATTAAGCTTGGAATGACAGCAAGAAGCATCTGAGGAGCACACTGGAAAACTCTAAAGATAATTTCATGGTAAAATTCTTTAAGCTCACAGCCCACAGCATCTCTGTCATGTATACAAGAAGTTAAAAACCTACAAACTAGAGCATTCAGCTCATCCTCTTGTGCACAAGTTTTGACGACTGATGCAGCAAGTTTATAAGCAGCACATGTTGCATCCTGTTGGTCAGTCAGGAACAGCTAAGTGAGATTTGGAAACAAGCTGGATTTCACTTAACTAAATGTGTTTTTAGAACCCAGAACATCTAGGTGGCCAAAAGAAAAACCAATAACATGTAAATACAACCAATACTTCGTATACTTCGTAATTACAAGCAATGGTATTCTCAGTAAAGAAACTAAAAATCAAATTGCTCAATAATTTGCACACCTCCTGGTAATGATTTTATCTTGTCAGACTTTACAAGCCAAGCCCATATTATAATGCTTTCTTCAAACACAGATTCGTTTCAGTATTACATAAAAAAAATAGTATCATCAAAGATCAATAAGTACCCAAAACACGGCTAAAAGAAAGGCTTCTCCCAACTTGATTGCAGCAAAGACTATTAAGATTTTTTGTAATGGTAGCTATGAAATCTAGCATACATTCACGGCAAATCTTTTAGCAATGAGACAGCGGCAATAGTTAACAGACATTGCTTTTCTGGAACATATTCAATATGTTGCATATCTTGAACCAAGAAAATAAATAACCTATACTGAGCAAATTGACCAGAAAAATAATAAATCACATTTTTTTAGGATAATAGCCACATTATTGCAAATAGAACAGTATGAAAATGAATATTATAAATAAAATATATTAACTATGCACAAAAAAACAAAAAGGGGATCTTACTTTTCTTCCCTTTAAAAGATTTCGTAAAATCACTTCCAATAGTTGCTGAGAAGCCTCCTCACTCTCATTCAATATGTTTATCATTATAGAAGACATGGCATAAATCAAACTATCATGGTGATCATCTCTGCAAAAAGGGTGAAGCAGAGTGTCATTAACTCCATGAAAATGAACAAATCATAAGTAGACTGAATTTTCTGTAGTTACAAAGGAATTGCTAGCTGTATTAGTATTAGTTAGTGCTTTAGGCTCAGCGAGTCCTTTCTTTCGTGATGAACTGCCAGCACCATTCCTACATTTTGTCACTGTGAACCAAGGAGAAAGGGAGCTCAGCAGCAAGAGGTTGACTTAGGAGTTAATGAAACTTTCCCTTCATAGGAATCTTTCATAAAATGATCAACTAATATTATCAATTAATCCGAATGGTTCGTTAGTAAACCATGGTATTTGATTTGCCAAATACATCATCACTGACTTTATGATATTGTTAGGGAAGTGGATAATATATGACAAATTCATTATAAGCTAAAAGCTAATAATTGGACTCGCGACTCGGACACTATTAGTGCCAGATGAATAAACCTTCTATGAATCTAAAAAAGCTAAGAGGCTTATTTCCCAATTAAATAGCAAGCAGAGAATCCAATAAAACAGCTAAGCGCAAGGAGGAAGAGAGAGGAAGAATGTAGATCTCAACCTCACAACAGAGAAGAAAATATTGAACATCTCGAGAACCAGGTCATTGCAGTCAATCTCCAGCATAATCACCAAACACCTTAACTTAGCCACGGTGTCCAATACTTTAACCCTTTTTGAAAAGTACGGACTCGCAGTATCAGATAGATCGGCAAACAAACCAATGATAATTTTAAATACATCCTGAAATCAAAGCACAAACATATTTGCAATCAGCATAAAAATTAAAAGAGCATACAATTCAAGCACTCAAGTGCTTACGAATATTTCAATTATATTATGCATAATGAGTACCCTTAAATGCTTGTCTTCAAAAGGTGGTTCAGGTGCCTTTACTCTAAAGAGTTCAGTGACACAAATAGCAACCAGAAGCCTAACGTCCTTATCAGCATGTTGAAGCAAACCGCGAATCAAAGCATTTGCCAGTGGCTTCAAATCAGCATCTCGTTTCTTAGCAGCATGTACTTCTTTTGCGGTTCGTGGCTGTGGAGACTGTTCTAACTGAGACAAAGCATTTGCAGCTTGCTGCACGAGAGTGTCAACATAACAATAAATAAATAATAATTCCATCTTAGGTTACTGAAATTCAAACTGAAAGAATTCTAGGTTTTCTCACTGAATAAATAGCTTTACAACATTCTGCTGGTAATTTAAAATTCTATTAACAATTTGTGATTGATAGCATCGATTTCAAAACAAAAACGAGTGCGAAATGAACCATAAGGTTTTATTAACGATTGATAGAAGTGGTTTGCATTTAGGAAAAAACGGAGAATGAGGGAGAGGGTTTAGGAAGGTGACGCTTACTCGCAGAGATTTGACGATGAAATCCTTGTTGGGACGAGTTCGTTGGGTGAGGTTAGTTCCGATTTGGGAGAGGAGTTGCAGCGAGGGGTCGTCCATGGAGGAACGAAGGAGCGAGCAGTTACGAGAAGCAGAGAGATTGGGTTGGGTTGGGTTGGGTGGAGTGTGTGAGTGTGAGTGTGAGTGTGAAGTTCACGGTTGAGGTTGAAGAGTGGAAGGGAGGAAGGGGTTGTTCGTTTCGCTTTCTTTTGAGTGCGGAAAATCCCGCCCTTGCACGCGCGTGACAACTAATCGCCGCCAATGACAATTGCATGCGAATTTCAAAACGAAGACGTATCGAATGGAAAGGAGGGTAATTTCATTTATTTTTTTAGAGTATAATTACTATGCATGTCAAAGAAAAATTTTTTATATCGTCAATCAATCAATTATAAATTATGATATAAATAAATTTTAGGATGATTAATATAATAGTTAAATATTTTTAATGATATGATAATTTATAATTAATTGATAACGTAAAAAATATTTAAACTGATAATGTATATCAATTAAATTCTATTTTTTATCCAGAGTGATATATAGATTTTAATATAAATAAAGTTTTTCAAATTGAAAATTTACTTGAAAAAAATATAAGCTGTAAGTAAGATTATTTTTGTAAGTAGTATTGCTATTTGTACATTAAACTTTTGAATATCATATATGATATTATATATATTTATTTTATCTCTCACTTATTTTTTTTATTTTTTAAATATACACATATAAAAAATACATTACAAAATTAGAGAAACACATGTGAATTCCCTTTTATAACGTTCATAGAAAGTTTTCCTTTTGTAAGAATGCCCTTTGAAATATACCAACAAAGTTCAGTATAGTTGATAGATAGTTGGATTTTTTAATCATGTTATCAATGTTCAATTTATATCGTGTATGGAAATAATTTTGTTAAGAAAGATAAGACTCACTTCGATGATCACAACACCTTAAAAGGATTAATATCTAGCGAACGCTTATCTAGTCGAGTTGCTTGCAGCTCCAGGCCTCTTACTGGGCGGGACTCCTCCTATTTCCTAGAAATCTACTTTTTGAGTAATACCCTTTTCCATACCAAAAAATAATACCCTTTAAAATATGGAAATTTATGTGTGTAGCAAAGCCAGTAATATGGATTTGATCCTATACACCGGAGATCGTCTTCATGAAGCGTGTGGAAGATATATGCATAATTGGTGCTGAAACTTCATTGTTCAGATAAAAATACTACTTACCAACATTACGCTGGCCTGAGAGGATGTGGGCTCTGATCACTTAAGGATGGTATCGAGTTCGAATCTTATGAATGAAAAAAATATGATTGGGGGAAGATTCCACTAAAGGTAGTCAGATAAGTTTCCCGAAGGAAATTAGTTATCGATGAAGTCGGTGAATACTTCACACCTATAACATGATAACAAAAAAAACAAGTAAAAACATTATTATATTAATTCTAAAAACATCAAATTAAATTAAAATATGTGATACACTATTAAAAACTCAAGTAAATAAACTTGCGGACAAAACTCAATCAACTAGCATAAAAAGGAGCAAAAATCCACCGAATAAGCACACACAAATCATATAATCTAAAAATTCATCAGAAATATATTGCCTTTGGCTCAGGATTCTGGATCCACCACTGGTTTGATTCATGTAATTGACCATATACCTAATGAAAAGAAGAAATAATAGTTGTTGTTGTTGTTGTTGTTACTGTAAATGCATAACATTTTAGTTATTTGTGTACAAATATTGATATATTAAACGTA
The DNA here is from genome assembly GCA_039655645.1 of Ammopiptanthus mongolicus. Taxonomy (NCBI): domain Eukaryota; kingdom Viridiplantae; phylum Streptophyta; class Magnoliopsida; order Fabales; family Fabaceae; genus Ammopiptanthus; species Ammopiptanthus mongolicus. Next base: position 15,737,016 of record CM077348.1, on the reverse strand, counting down.
ACTAATTTATCATCTAACACTAACCACGAATGAAGTTGACATCCGACTAAGAATTAGTCTTATATAACAGAGCATGATGATAATTGTGGTCTTTACAAAAAAAGATTATAATTTTAGCACAATTTTTTAATATTAACTCCACTCAAGCATATCTAAGAGTACTTGGATGAGATAATACGAATTTTTTCTAACTTAATCAGTGATTTCGAGTTCGAATCCGAGTCTTGAGAACGCAACAACATTAAAACTCTTGAGGGAGAGTTTTGCCGCCCTTGTGATCCTACCTGGCTCGAGGGATTAATCTCCATAATTGCTCGTAGATGATACCTTAAAAAACCAAAAAACTTTCGCTCAAGCATTGACATACATTCATGGAAACATGTGTTAAATGGTTTTTCTTCTATAAAAATTAAATTATTTAATTAGTTACCACGATATTTTTTATATTATAGTTATCACAATAAAATTAAAATGCATAACAAATCTTAAAATTAAAGTTCTGAATTGACAAATTCCCTTTAGTCAATTCAGTTGGTAGCTGCGGGACATATTGATTGTGAGCATGTGAATTCAAAACCCTACAATACGTTTCGCCATTTTCCCTTTTCCATTCCCTACTTCTCTCTCCCCTCCCCTTAGACAAAAAAAAAAAAAAGTTCTTAATTGATGATGATTCATCTAATGTCGTTGTACACCACTTTCCTCCCATGTTGTGCAATTAATTACCTTTTCATTTAGTCGTTTCAAAATTTCAATAAGTAAAAGCATCCACAAGCTAACATCCCGTATATTTTTTTCGGGATTCTTAAACTGGTCCGACGTTTACATATCACTCATTTGTACTTTTTACAACTTAAAAACCTCATCTTTCCGACTCAACACCTCCAAAAAATTTACTAAGTGGCCCCCACCAGTGATCCACATACTTACATTTCATCCATACTTATTTAAAAATGTCAAAACATGGCCCTCAAAATGATACAAGAATGGATGCTTGTGGAAGATCCCTGTTCTTAATAAAAAAATCTCTCCAACAGTTGAGGTTAGAGCTGTCAAAACGGGCCAACCCGAGGCCAACCCGGCTCACTCGGGTTGGCCCACCATGGGTTCGGGTAAAAAACGGGTCAACCCAACCCGACTCACATTTTGATGAGCCAGGAAATAGCCAATCTGATCTGGCTGACCCACCACAGGTTGGTGGGTTATACGGATTGGATCACTTTTATTTAAAATAAATAAAAAATCATAAAAAATAAAATAAAAAAGCTGGTTTTTTTAAAAAAAATAACTTATCTATACCAAAAATACTATTAGTATCATTATCAGGCTTATTTATAGCAAACACGGGTTTTCCTACTACTCTACGTGGCTAATTCTCTACCCCTCTTCCCTTAAGAAATATTCAGAGATCTTTTCATTGATATGGAAGATGACAAATCTTTCATTTACTTGCAGCCACAAATGAAGATCTTTCACTGATCTGGAAGACGACAGATTGATGGCGTCGTGCAGCAGTGGAGGGAGATCTGGAAGACTGGGACTGATCTGGATGAAGGCGTCGTGCAACAGCTACGACTCCAAGCTCTCTAGTGTTTAATGGCATCATGTGTACTGCATCTTCCTTCTCACTTCTTCTTGGTGCCAGTCTCACGAAATTTTCGAAATGGAGATGGGTCATCACTGTTTTGTCACTCTTGTGCCTGATGGTTGATAGGGTGCATTTGAACATTGATTTTTTTTTTTTAAAATGATGCAACCCATGAGCCAACCTGACTCAACCCGGGCTGAACCCACCCAACCGACGAGTTAGGTGACCCGGATCAAAATGAGCCAGGATTTATGCAATACAGGTCGGGTTGGCTCACGGTTTCAACTCATTTTGACAGTTCTAGCTGAGGTGCTTAACAAGCAAGCACCACATGTAGTTTGGCCGTTGGAGTGCTCTAAGGAGGACTTTTCTTTTCAATGGAGGAAAGTTATGCTAGAAGTGCTTATGGGTTGCCCAACTTGATAAATTGTCTCCACTCAAAGCTAATTTGATTAGGTGTGTGTTTGTTTGCACGTTTGCAGCTATATATGTGCTTTCCGGATGACATAGTTGTAAAATAAATTAGATTGAACGTGACAGTAGGAAATTATTGCTTTGGTCAAACGTCTGTTCACCAACGTGATCACAAACACAACCTAGATTGAGATCGTAGAATCATGCTTGATATAATTTTGAGATTGAGTTTAGGTCATATTTATGTCAATCTAATCTAACTTAATATTACATAATATATAAGAATTTATAACTTTAAAAAAGTTAGTAACAAATTATAAATTTTATTAATTTAAATTAATATTTTTATAGTTGTTTTAATATATATATCTATATATATATATATATATATATAAAGTATCTCATAATTTTATTTTATATTTTTAAAATTTAGAGTGAAGGTCCAAATTGATCATTCAAAATTTTCGGGGACCCATTTTTAGTCCCTGAAAAAATAAATTAATTATTTAGTCCATCAAATTTACAAACGCGAGACACTTTAGTCCCCAGTTTAGTTTCAATATCTGTTTACTTGCCTAAATGACTCATTAACCATCCTATTTGAATTGTTAGTGGTCATGTGTGGCCTATAACGAATTTTCTCTGTGAAAAACGAATAAAAAGTGAAAAAAACATGCACAATTTGAAAACCCAAAATACTTGAAAATTATGCACTTTTTTCACTTTTCATTCATTTTCCACTGTAGAAATTCAACATAGACCACACAAGACTATTAACGGGTCACGTAATAGTTAATATGGCACGAAAACAAGTAAATGAACGTCGAAACTAAACCCAAGGACTAATATGTCTCATGTTTATAAATTTGAGGGACTAAATGGTTAAATTATTTTTTTCAAAGACTAAAAATTGGTTCCCAAAATTTTTTAGGCACTAATTTGACCCTTCTCTCTCTCTCTCTCTCTCTCTCTCTCTATATATATATATATATATATATATAAAATATTTTAATTTATATATTTTATTTAAATATTAGGTTCAATAAATATTATTGAGTAAATATTCAATTTGGTCGCTGAAATTGTAAGGTTGTATCAACTTAGTCTTCCATATTATCAATATTTCAAAATGATTCCTGAAATTGCAGAAAGTTAATCAGATTCGTCATTCCATTGGTATTTGCATGGATTATAATGACATTAAATTGATAATGTCAGGGATGCATTTGAAACTAAGTGAATAATATTAGGGATGCATTTGTTATATTTTATAATTTCAATAATTATTTTAAAATATTGATAATATGAATGATTAAGTTGATTGGAAACTACAATTTTAAAGAACAAATTAATTGGGTATTTAGTCAAATATTATCATGTCTGATTGGAAAAGGTCTCAAGGCTGGCTCATATGAGGGACCCTATAGACCTGTCGGAGGGAGAGAGGGAGCGAGGGAATGGGGCTTCATCACCTACAAAAACCCAAATATCACCAACATAATTTCCATGGCTTGACGAAAATTCGTAACATAGCTAGAAAGAGAGAGAAAAGAAGAAAGAAAGAAACACATAACATCGATAGAAAGAGAGAGAGAAACGAAGAAAGAAACATAAACATAACATAAATAGAAAGGCGAAGAGAAACGTTCAGAATTGTAACATTAAAAACAGAGAGTGACACAAAATCACATTGAGAGTGGAAGAGCTACCTTCCCCTCCTTCCATTCTCTCTGCCTTTTGCAATTCCCAGCTATTTTTATCGGGGCTCCGAATTTGCCAATTTGGGTCGGGTTGTTTGATCTGTGTTGTGTTGTGTTGTGTTGTCGGCGAGCGGTGATGGAAGAGAGCATTGTTTGCCAGTGGAGCGTGATTAGATCACTTTTCGCAATCCTTCAATGGTGGACTTTCAATGTCACTGTTATTATCATGAACAAGTGGATCTTCCAGGTTCCCCTCTCCTTCATCTCATTCCTTCAATTTTTTAATCTACCCCTTCATTTGCTTTTTGTTCCTCTTGTGTTTGTAATATCTTAATTTTGTGGCCAAATTAATTTTAAATCTTATTGTGTTTATGTAATTTGATTTCAAAACAATAAGGAATGGTATTTATTATTAATTTTTGGTCATATAGGATTTTTGTTTGTTTGTTAATACCTTAAGGCTGAATAATTTTCTGATCTCCAAAGTTTTGGTAAGATCCACCATTAACATGTTGAAGCCTGAAGCTTTAAATTCATATATTAAACTTCCAGAATCAGGAAACTTAAGAAATTGCCAAAAATATTGTAATTTTGTACTTTTAGACTTTATTGTCTGACTTTATCTTTTGATTCATTGCATTTCGGTTATTGCGATACATCTCTGGCGTGTTCAATGAGCTAGGCCTGTTCCAGTGCCAAAACTGTGGTTTTCTTTAATGATCTATGTACGGTACATGTGCAAAAGTCTCCAAGTAGTCTATGCCATAGGTTTGACTGAAACCTTTGGCGACCAATCTGGCCTTGTACCTTTCAAGAGAGCCATCTGACCCATAGTCGATTGTAAGCACCCATTTGCATCCGACTATTGTCTTTCCTCTTGGTAGTTCCACCATATCCCAAGTCCGATTCTTTTCAACAGCTTTTATCTTTTCCAACACAGCCTCTTTCCCTTGGGAGGGGAACCTTTAGAGCATCCTAATCCTATATATTACTTGGAATCTCCCTCCGTGATAGTTCATAGTTGTGAGGTAAAGGCATGAAAAGAAGGTGAAAGATTTTCTCATGATACAAAATTGGACAGTGGATGTTTAGTGCAGGACCTTACACCCTTTTGGATGGCAATAGGGACATCAGAATCATTTTTTCCTGGACTCTTGGACTCAAACAGAATCTGAAACAGAATGAGTTGACTGTACGTTTCGGGAACATTATTACCTGTTGGATCCTTGGACTTATGGTGGTGCTTGGGATCACTATGCTCATTCCTTTGAGTAGTTTGCCTTTTTAAGTAGACAATGTCATAGGGTTTTATGCCTTTGTAATTGATACCTGTCTCAGTTCCATTTGTTAAAGTAGGATAGTCATGGCTAGGCACCAAGGTTTCATCATTTAAAGGACTTGATTGACTGTTCGATTCACTGTTTTCATTACCTAAAGGACTTGATTCACTATTTTCATTATTTAAAGGGAAAAGGATTGGTGAATCAACAACATCAAGTTGAAAGTACTGAGTTGAGTCTTCAAATGCACTCCCCCGTGAAGATGAGGAGTAAAAAAAAGGTTTTGACCCAAAGAAAGTGACATCCACATTAACAAAAATTTTTTTGGAAACTGGATCAAAGCACTTGTATCCCTTTTGAGTGGGAGCATACATGGTAAACACATATTTTTTGGCTCAAGGGTCATGTTTACTTTGGTTTTTGTCATGAATATGGATAGATACCGTGCATCCTATCTTTAGGGGGAGAGAAGATGACAACCTATTTGTTGGGAAAAAACTCATGAACATATCTAAAAGAGTTTTGAAATTTAAAACTTTCCTACGCATTCTATTACTTAAATAAGTTTATGTTAAGCTGGCTGCTCCCACAAGGTATTTAGGAACCATATTTTGATGAAGTAATGCTTGAGCCACTTCCAAGAAGCGTTTATTTTTACGTTCAGCCACCTCATTTTGTTGGGGGGTGTCAACGCCAGAAATTTGATGTTCAATTCCTTTTTCCATGAAAAAATGATTTAGATGTTTATTAAAGAATTCTCTACCATTATCACTTCGAAAAATTTGTTTTTTTTTTTTCTTCTGAAGTTGTGTTTTCACCATTTGGAGAAAAAAATTGAAAATTGTTCCACTTCAGATTTCCCCCTCATTAAATACACCCAAACATCACTATGGATGATGGTAAAAGGATTGGATGGTTTGTAAGGTTGAGAAGGATAAGAAGTGCGATGATGCATAGCTAATTGAAAGATTTCACAAGTGAAGGAAAAAATACTTCTATTCTTAAAAATCAGGAAACAAGTATTTTAAGTAATTGAAACTTGGATGGCCTAACCTATAATGCCTTAACATAATTTCACTGTCTTTAGAAACAAGACTAGAATTGAAACAGGTACTTTGAGTTTGTCCGCTCAAGTCACATCCTTTGTCAAAGATATAGAGTCCATCAATCTCCATAACACTGCCAATCATCCTCCCCGAATTCAGTTCCTGAAATTTACAACATGAGGAGTCAAATATAGCACAACAATTTAGAACAAGGGTTATTTTGCTAATAGACAGTATGTTGCATGATAGGTTTGAAACATGAAGAACATTATGCTGAGTTAACAAGGGGGAGAGAGGAACAAATTCTATTTCGGCTATTGGAGAGAAGGACCCATCTGCAGTTCTGATTTTTTTCATTTCCTGCAGAAGGACTAGAGGAAGAAAGCACCTTTGAGCAATCTGTCATATGATCAGTTGCTCCAGAATCAATAACCCAAGGAATTCTAGAATTTATAGTAATACTAAGGAGTGTAGCGGGAGATAAGTACCTTTTTGGGCTAAACAACTAGATGGGTTCACTATCATTTTGGGATGAAAAAAATTGTACAGGTGCTCCAATTGTTCGTGTGCAAATGGAGTTGCCTCAAAAGTGGATGGTGGCTCTTTCGTATCCTCGGAGATGGTCTGCAAAACACGACCTTCCCCATTGAATTTCTTCTTCCAGTTTATACCGCTTTTTCATGGATTTTCCAACAAGTCTCCCTTGTATGCCACAGTTTTCTATAGTGGTCACACCATGGCTTCTTCTGTTTATCTCCTTCTGGGTCGAACCCTTTAGTCACAAGGGCTGAACCCTCAGTATCCTGAATTGTGGAGGGTTTGGGAGTGCAAAGCATAGTCCTTCTCCTGGATTCCTCTCGCTTGACTTTAGAGAAAACTTCCTGGATGGAGGGTAAAGGTTTTCTGCCCAAAATTCGTCCTCGTACCTCATCCAAGTTTCAATTAAGACCAATGAGAAACATGTTGACCCAATCATTCTCCTTCCATTTTTTGAACCGATCAACACCCTTGGGCTTTTCCAATCATCCTCATAACATTGATCCAACTCTTGCCAAAGGGTCACCATCACATTGTAATATGTGGTGACATCTTGATCACCTTGTTTGGATTGCCAGGGTCACGTCTTGAAGTCAAATATCTGCGAAGAGTTCTATAGGTCTTAATAGCATTCGCGAACAGCTTCCCAAATTTCTTTGGCCGTTAGTAGAAATAGATGAGATTTCCCAATAGCTGGCTCCATGGAATTAATCAGCCAAACAATTGTGAGAGAATTTTCAGACTTCCACTTCGTCGAGGAGGTGTCATTCTTTGCAAGTTGAGCTACATGTCCAGTCAAGTACCCTAGGTTACCTCTACCGTCCATCACCATATTCACGGACTGTGTCCATTCGAGGTAGTTTTTCCATTGAGCTTGTGTACTGTGACTCTGTGAGTTAAGTTTTGGTTTTGGTAAAGAGCCTCAGCAGATGATGTGGAAGGCTCTGATTGAATGGTTTGGGCACCTCCAGATGAGTCTGTTGAGGTAGTTATCTACTTGAGGTGGCTCCGGTCATCATCGGAGAAGGCAGTACAAAGCACGAAGCTCTGATACATATACATTTAGAGAAAAGGTTTTTATTCTCTCTTGCATTATCATTGAATCATACAAAGGAATTTATAGCCAGAATTGGTTACAAAGGAATAACCATTCTGCTACAAATTAGCAGAAAATAAAGGTACAAAATCTGTATACAATCATAAAATAAAAACTACATATCTAATGAAATCTGAAATTAATTCAGATTTTATTCTATTTAACAAATATCTCTAAAAATCCTCTACCAAATAAACCCTAACCAACTTCAAAAATATATTTTCTTCTTTTTCAGAAATTGGAATTCAAGTTTCCCCTGTCAGTATCTTGTATCCATTTATCTGCTCAGCCATTGGAGGATATATGGTAATTAAGGTGCTGAAGCTTAAACCATTGATAGTTGTTGACCCTGAAGATCGCTGGAGAAGAATCTTTCCTATGTCATTTGTGTTCTGTATTAACATAGTGCTGGGGAATGTGAGCCTGCGATACATTCCAGTTTCTTTTATGCAGACAATAAAGTCATTCACACCTGCAACAACAGGTAAGGTTCAATAATTGGTTACATTTCTTCCACCCGCTTTATATGAAATTTCAAGGACATTTTGATCTGATCTTGGTGAACTTGCACAGTTGTTTTGCAATGGCTAGTATGGAGGAAATATTTTGACTGGCGGATTTGGGCTTCTCTTATACCTATTGTTGGAGGGATTCTTCTCGCTTCTGTTACAGAGCTTAGTTTTAATATGTTCGGATTTTGTGCTGCCTTATTTGGTTGTTTGGCTACATCTACAAAGACTATCCTTGCAGAGTCTCTGTTGCATGGATTCAAATTTGACAGGTGCAGAATTTATGCTTTGCCTTTTTTTTTATTGTTTGTGTTTTATAAATTGTTATTCTTTCTTTCCTTTCTCTCTTTATTTCTCTCTAGATTTTTTGCTGTGTTGACCTTCCAGTTATTTATGGGTCTGTAATGTCTATTCCTTTTGGTGGACAACGGATTTTTAACCCCTTACATTGATTTTTTTAGTCCATTTTTTCTAGGTTTTGAAGAACTAGAGCTAGGAAGTTTTTTGTATTGGAGCTAACTGCTAAGAACTTTTTTGGGTGCTGTGAAGTTTGATTACAGCACCTACTACTAGCACCCATCAAGCATGATACCTGATGCATATTAGCCAAATTTTGCTGGATTTTACACAGAAAATGGGTGTGGCTGATTTTGTTTCATGGACTTTTAATGTAGAAGTTCCTCATTCTCACTCATGATCTGTATGTATGTGTATGTATGAAAATTAAAGATTGCACTTAGTAATAACCACCTTGTCTAGTGCATCTCTATATTTAAAAGATTTGTTGAGAGAGAGAGAAGAGAAGCATGGTGATGCTAAAACTGTGTGTTTGAAATTACCCCTTTGGAGGAAGATCGACAACCGAAGTTGAGACGCGGTTGGCAGGACAAAATTTTCACCAGAGGGCAATGGGTCCACCCGACGTGCTTGGTTCTAGGGTTGCCTCTCTTTAGGCTCTAAGTATCATGTTGAGAGAGAGAAAAGAGAAGCATAGTGATGCTAAAACCGTGTCTGAATTACACCAAGGCTCTTTATGCATAATATATGTTATTCTAATACATTGAATCTGGTCAATGAATTTGGATATTATACATACAATGAATCTTGACACTAATACTAAATTACAAGGCAATACACAGTAATTACATATCCAACATGATTAATGTTTATGTTGTATGGTAAGTTGTTATAAAAAAAAAATGTTGTATGGTAAGATTAAAGTAGAGAAATAGTTTTGTGGTCTAGATATGACTCAATTTCATATGCCTCTTAGGGTCCGTTTGTTTAAGATTAAAAAAAAAGTGATTTTCATATAAAATAGTTTGTTGATTATTTTTTATAGATTTTTAAATAAAGCAGAAGCTAATTTGTGTTTGTTTACAATCATAAAAATCACTTAAAGTAGCTATTCAGAATAGATTTTTATGAGAAGCTACTCAAAATAGCTTCATATTTTTTTCCGATTAATGGTTTTTTTCAGATTCTGTTCTTTTTTTCCAAAGCGGAAACAAACAGATAAACAATCCTTAAAAAGTGATTATTTTTAAAAATATTTGATTTTTTAACAAAAAAAAAAAAAAACTGTAACAAACGGGTCTTAATTGGCAGCATAATCACTTACAAACAGCAGGTAAGTTTAAACTTAGCATGGTTGGTATAAATAGTTCTGTCTATCTTGATGTTACTGCAGGGTGTAAACTCACTAAACTTTCAACTGACCCACTTAAATACCATTTACTTGTTCTTGTTCATCAACATTACCAACCATGATGTTTAATGACAATTGATGTTTTATTCTTATTTATCCTACATTTGATATCCATGATTCTGGATATATGCATTGAAACAAATATGCAAAATGCATCATACCATTAACGTAACCACTAATCACTCTGGTGCTGAAATTGACCAGTGTTGTGTTCATATCGTGTTTCTGGATGGTTTGGCCCTTTTTAATGGGTTACATTGGAGGTGCAAGCTCTTGGTGTGAGGGAGGGGGAAAGGTGTTGCAGGACGAAACCTCCAACATCAACCTCACACTCAAGTCTCAAAATTGGGTCACAAGCTCATTGGCGATGCTCCTATCCTTTTCTTTTCTCCAAGCTCTCTATGTCCTAAATGGGCTGATATATAAAATATTCTCTTAATTCCTCGATTAACAAAGTAACATTTATGGAAGATGTGGGTTTTGCTTTGCTCCTTTTGTGTCAAATAGCTTCCAATGTTTGCAATCAATACCATGAGTCTGGAGAATGAAAATTTTTACTATTGTAGTTAAGCAGTCTGTGTTGTAGCATTTATGGAAGCATTTCTGATCAAAATACACTTAGGTGGCGAGTTTTCAACAGTGTTTCTTGTGTTTCTTTTAATGCATCAATTTTAAAAGAAAATGAAAGTGTTTCCATTGGGTAGCTGGTGATCTTTATGGTTCCCTTTATTGCTCGCATTTGTCTTAGTGATGCTATACCTTGTTCTATTCTGTGCTTGTGTAGGTTTCTCTGAATTACTTTGGCATGTTTTGTCTGCAGTATATAGGCTAATTGTTCTTGTTTTGTTACTTTTGTATTTTTAGCATAAACACAGTTTATTACATGGCACCTTTTGCAACCATGATCTTGGCCATACCTGCTGTGTTACTTGAAGGCAATGGAATTCTTGAGTGGCTAAGTACTCACCCATATCCTTGGTCGGCCCTGATAATCATTTTCACCTCTGGGGTTTTGGCGTTCTGCCTTAACTTCTCCATTTTTTATGTGATTCACTCCACCACTGCTGTAACGTTTAACGTTGCTGGAAACCTTAAGGTGAGATCTATCAGGCAGATCAAATGCTTCTATATTATTTAGTCTTAACATTCAACTTAATCATTTTCATTATCAATCGGTTCAATTCATGTATTATTTGATAATCTGTTCACATTTTCCATTACCTATTTATTACCTGGAGAAACCATATCCACATTATCACTATTCCTTTAACAAGCACTTTTTCTTTTTCATTCTTCCTTAATCCCTTGCTCCATAGTTTCATTGAAGTTTACAATTTAGCTTTGCGCGTAAATAAGTGGGTGACTGGATTATTGATGCTAGGGCAGTATGATGGGGGTGTGTTCATGGTGAAACCTAACTGTGATGTCTTAAATCGTAGTTGTTGTGCATTTTCCAATTAACATTAATCATGCTTTTTGTGCAGGTTGCAGTTGCTGTCCTTGTTTCTTGGCTAATATTTAAGAACCCTATTTCATATTTAAATGCTGTTGGATGTGCGGTGACTCTTGTTGGATGTACATTCTATGGTTATGTGAGGCATATGATCTCCCAACAGCCACCAGTTCCAGGGACTCCTCGGACACCCAGGACACCTAGGACGCCTATGAGTAAGATGGAGTTGCTTCCACTTGTAAATGATAAATTAGATGATAAGGTCTAATTGGTTTAGCTACGTATTAGGTTTCTGCCGTTTGGAAGGGCAGTAATAGCAAAAGGTACAAAAATATAAGTGATCTTGGTTATTTGTTCCGTTAGATTACCCACAGGTTTAAATAGGATCAGGATCCTCTACAGTTTTTCATATATTGTTCTTTTTTGAGCCCCCCAATCTTCGTTATACTATTTATTTAATTTTTCGGCGTGATGGTTCAGTTTTAGTTGTTTCGCCACCAGTTTCTACTGTTTACTGACATGGATTGCATCCTACATGATATCTACACGGGATGATTGCTAATTGTTATTATTTATATTCATGAATGAACAAACATAGCAAAATTTCGGATTTGGATTGAGTGATTTTGAGATTTGGTACCTTTGTGACCGACATTTTTTGGAGAGAGAAAAATGAGAGAGAAAATTGAGATAAGAGAGAGAGTGTGTCAAATGAGAGAAAAAATATCTAAAGACATCAAATCTCAAAATCACTTAATCAATTTTTCAAAATTTCAGAACTAACGTTAATAGCTACTCCTGTTTGCAGTTCAAAAGAACAGTGTATATATCACTGTCCGTTAGCATGTGATTCACAAAAATTTAGAAATTTATTAGCATTGATTGTTAATAGGTCACCTCTTCTACGTCGATACATTTTTGTTTTACAGTACCCAAAAAAAGAGAAAGTGGGGGAATTTAATGCTTATTGTAAATGACTTCTTCTATCTCCTGCGTTGTGGTCCTTCTTCATCTATAGGTGGTAGTGGTGGTGGTCCGTGATAGATATGATTTCGCCGAAAATATTTAGTTCTCTACCAGTCTCTATCATTCGTTTAAATTTGCAACGGTGAAGAATCATCTACACTAAAAAAAGGCAACAAAAATATTGGTCACCAGCAAGTTTTAGATATAATCAGACACCATGGACTAACTTAAATTGATGCCACCTAGTCATTTAATTAGTACAAGGACGTTGTAGTTAGAACTTAGAACTAGTTATTGGGGGTGACCAGACGTTACGTATTATTGGGTTGATTTTCCTAATTATCCAATTTTGTGAGAATTGAGAAGCTAACTCTAGCTACTAAATTCATGATCTAACTAAGCCAGTAGCCAGAAGTTCTTTTGCCACCTTGTGCTGATAAAGTAGCCATTTGTGCCTTGACTTCTCTTCCTCACCCCAATTGCCAAGCACTCTGCATTGTTGATGCAATGCTCAGCAAACTCCTCTGTGCTGCTACTGCCGCTACCACATAGGCTGCCAAAGTTAATGAATTAAAATTCAAATACTGTATCCTTTTGAAGAAAATATTGAGTAATAAACTAAATTTTGTAGAAGTTTGAGAATTTAGATTTAAGGTTGGAATATGGAAATTGCTTTAAGGATGGATTGCTAGAATCTCACCAGCTGAGGATATGAGAAGGCTTCTTTTGGCCCAATACCAAGACAGACACCTCCAGCTTCTTCACTTGGCTCATCACTGTGGCCAGTTTTGGTCCTTGGATTACAAGTGCTTCCACTTTCACCTATCAGAGCAAGACAGTATCAGTTTTAATTTTATTTTATTTTTGGGTGGGGATGAAACAACTAAGGGGGCAATGTGAAAAGAAAAGCTGAAGCAGCCGAGCATTTCTCATGATTTCTCTCTGGAAAGTGAAAATAAAGGAGGGAATACTGCAGGAAACTCAGACCCTTTGCCTTCTAAAGAAGAGAAAAAGTTGAAAAAAATTATGGGCAAAAGAAATATTAGAAGAAAAAGAAAAAAGAAGGAACTTCCTACTTCCCTCTTTTTGAATAGCATTGAAGATTCACAGACCCACTTGAATCAAGATCTAACAAGCACAATAACCATCCTTGACTTCAATGAATGCATGGAAAGAAAAATGGAGAAAGAACATATATAACCTAGCCTATGTTCTCTCTATCTGACCTCTTGAAATGAAAGTAAAAGAGTAACATATTAATCTGACTCCAATAGTCGAATGATGAACTTAATTACCTCTGGCTTGCAATCTTTGCAAAGGGATCCAAGATAATTGACAAGATTGGCAGAACAGGAAGATTCAGAACCCTTATGTGGAGGGACAACGTGAAGAAGAGTGAGCAAATCACCCTTATTTGTTACATGGGTGAGTGCCCACATCATTGCATGCTTGGAATGTGAAGTGTGATCAATCACCACCATCACTCTCTTCCTCACCATCATCCCATTGTCCTCATTACCATACATGGCGAATCCTTCCATTTGATTCAGACTTGCCTCACCCCCACCAACGGGGCTGAATTTGTCTTTTCCACTCCACCTATTTGATGTTGATTTCCAAGCCTCCTTCACACTTAACTGTTTTAACAATGACCCTGAACTTTGCATTGTCTCTTTGACACCCCTTGTGGCTGATATCTCCAAAAAGAAGTGCACTGTTACTTGCTGAAGAGATAGAATAAGAGAGTGGGATGGTAGGGTGCTAAAGTGCAGCAGAGCTTTTGTTTGGCGGGTTATTATAGCAGTGAAGACAAGCTTGCTCGAGAGAGAGAGATAGATGCAGTAGAGGTTGATGTGGGGGAATGGTGGTACAAAGTTGGGGGGCTTTAACATAAATATCTTTTAGGTATATCATATCTTAAATATATGAGGTGTGTTATTTGTACAACAATTTTTCACATCAAAATTCGACATCAAAATTCGTGATTAATAAAGTGTTGAGTTTGGTTAATGAATATATAAGATGTCACAATTCACTAACCATCCACTGAACTTCATCAACCATGATTTTGAATGTCATTAACCACGATTTTTAGGTGGTCAAATATACATGTAATAATACACCTAAAAAATGTGGTAAATGAGGCTCAAAAACGTAGTTAATGAAGTTCAGTGGATGGTTAATGAATTACGACACCTTGTACATCCATTAACCAAACTCAATATTTCATTAACCACATTTTTTAACTACAACTACATTCATCATGAATTTTGATATCCCAATTTGTTGTAAAAATAACATTTCTCTAAATAAATATATTCTGTGCTAACGTGAGAAAAATATTGACTATGTATATGTCTCATACTCGGCGTATTAAAATAATATAATTAATCTATATGCGCATTAAAGTGTCACGGGAATCCCTAGCTACTTGTGGCTTTACTCAAACATGATGGTATAGTAAGCAAATAATCACAGTGTTCAGTTTTGATGAAGAAACAAAGGATTTCTGTACGATCTTTCTCATCTGTTCAGTTTCAGATTCTTTTGTACATTAGTAAGAATAGTTTAATAATAGCTAAAACAAAATACCCATAAACGTATAATGGGTTGCCTCATGCCACATGATGCACATGAAGTGACATGATATAAAGTGATCCATCTTTAAAAAAAACTATCCTCAGTCCTCAACGCCATTAGATATATTTGATAGATTCCCAGAGAATATGTCGCAAGCCTTCATGGGCAAAACTAGGGATGGTAACGGGACGGGACGGACATGGATAGCATTCCCTCCGTTCCCGCACCTGCGGGATAAAATCTGTATCCGTCCCCGTTCGTCACCCGCGCGGGTATCTTGCAGGCGGATATCCAGTGGGTTTCGCGGATATTCGCGGGTTTGCGAATATCCACGGATTATTTTTTTAGAAAAAAATTATTATTTTTGCTTGAAAAATTGTTGAAATATGCGTAATTTCTATTGAAATAACTGTGTTCATACAAATAGATGTTACGAAGTTACGAAAACATTATCCAATTACAAAAGTTACTAACAAAAGTATTCAAATATATTTATTTTCTTTAAAAATAAAAGTTACAAAAGTTAGGATCCACTTAAAACACCCTCGGATTATGTTTTCTCCTAACTTAATAATAGCTCAACTTAATATAATTAATATTAGTAAGTACTTATTTTTCCATTAGTATTAGCTTTAGTAAGGAAGGATAGGAAATTAGGTTCAGCAATTAGTAGATATATATAATAAAGAGTATTATAGTAATTTAAGTAACGGGTGCGGATATCCGCGGGCACGGGTAGCGTGATACCCGCCCCCGCCCCGTTTATAAGCGGGTATTGAAATTAGCCGTTTATTTTACCTGTGGACACCCATTTAACTACCCGTCCTGTGCCCGTTGCGGATTTTATCCACGAATATCTGCGGATACGGATAAAATTACCATCCCTAAGCAAAACGCCTGGGTCTAAGAGTAAGAACAATGTTTGCATACAGAGCCCTTCTTGCATTGTCATATCAATATGGTGAAGTTTAGTTTGATGCATTAATACTTATTGATAGTATTGTAATTTACCTCCTCTTGCGTTGGCCGTCCACTTATACCAAAGCAGTGTGACAAATGGAGAAAGTAATTGATCTCTATCATTCTAGTTTTAGTGTGAAGATGAATGTTAATTTTTTTTGACAGGAAGCTTCAGTTAGGCATCCTCACCTTCCAAATAAAAACTATTGATTGCTTTAGAGATCCGATCTAATAGGCACAGCAGGCCAATAATGAAACATAGTTGAAGTTTAGCAAGTAGAGAATACAAGAGAAATATAAATAAGGGTCTTCCTAATCAATACCCTAAAAACATTGGTTAAGATATTAAAAAGTAGAAACTTTGCATTGAGAATTATAATTTTAAACTTTGAAAAAAATTGAATATATCACTTCTCAATACAAATTTTTTATCTTTAATTCCTTAACCCATACCTTAACATTTCCCTATAAATAATTACCAACATCTATAACTAATCAAGAATTTAAAAAATGATTAGATTTCTTCAAGACTCTGGTCCCAATAAATAGTTCCATCACCATCAGTTATCATGCTTCTCCATGGAGTTGATAGTGAAGACATTTAGAGAGTAAAGATATAATTTAGAATATTACACCAATATTTTTTTAATAAAATAAAAACAAAAAGCTTTTGGTTTCTTTATTTCTCAATTCTCATTCACTCGTCATCATTGGTCAGGCAAGTAGTAAAGAATCCTGACCAGACACAGGCTATAATAAAAACAATTTTGATAAAAAAATTTTTAAAAAAAATTAGTATTTTATTGCTACTATAATGTTACGTATAAAGATATTACTGGGAAGGTGTCAGAAATCAGAATCGGGACCCCTCGTGAACTGGGTTTGTTTTGGGTGCTGCTGTTATGCTCAAGCACGTCTCAGAAACTAAGAGCTGGGCCCGGGCCCCGGGGTCCTACTTGCAAATAATTGCTCCCGGGTAGCTCGCTGAACCAACCAAATCTAATATAGGCACACACACTCACTCTCAGAAAACTACCATTCAGTTTCAACCCTTTCCCAGTTTTCATTTTCACCCTTTCACATAGTCTATACTCTATACACTATACTAAATGCATTCAGATAAGAGTATTAAGTTTATGAGAAATGGATATACACAAACTATATATTTTTCTTTTCAGATTCTTCACAAAGGATCATGTGGTATAATTAAATGAAGAAGAGGGGGCCATGCGGCAGATTGGTTGTCAGGTCGCATTAACATGATCTCCTAAACTTTTAGATCAGATAAATAATACCAGAACCAACAACCAAATAGGCCATATTCATCTCTCTCTAATATCTTGTTTCTATTTAAATGCAGTAAACAACAAAAAGTGTTACATCTGACTTAATGCATAGGCGTGTGCTGTAAACACTCACACGTATATGGATCTGCATGCAGGTACACTACTTTTAATTTTGTTTCATTTCAATGGTCCTATCCAGGACAGTCTTATTATTAACATTGGCTCTTTATAGACTGCACCTTTTCTTTTTTGGGATGCCAGGAAAGTTTGAAAACTGGACGCATTTGCTCCATCATACATTTCAGAGCATTATTCAGTGTATTATATGTTTGAACAATGCTTCTCACACTTATGGGCCTCGCCCTTAACCAAAAAAAACAAAAAGCTTCTCACACTTCAAATTTTATCTCGCATCTCACGTTTATTGACGTGTCAGAAAGATAATAAAGATTACAGAAAAAATACGGTGCGACTAACTATAATCTGATGTTAGAGAACTATATAAATGTAAAATGATGTGTATAAGTAATATTATTTTATATGTTTTTAACATAGTGTGGACATATTAAAACAAAACAAGGTAGTAGAATGCATTTATATAGAGGTTGGCACATGACATATTACCATGATACTTTTTTTCACCATTTATTAGTAAATTATGCATTAGGATTTTCGATTAACAATAATTTGTTATTAATTCTGTCAATTTAATCATTACAATTATTCTTTGATTTTTAGTTGACCTTCCATCAGCTAACTTCTCCGCCATCATCTCTGAGGACACTGCAGTGCTCTCCCACCTTTGCATCTCAATGCAGAAAAGGGCTGAAAAATCAATCCTTCTCACAAATGGAATAAGCATAGCTCGCACACACACGCAACCCAAAATCAATCCATCTACAACCCAACCATACCATTTCTAACACAATCATCCCACACCATGTAACAACCACACCCAAAGTCCAAACCATAGCACGGCACACTCCAACACAGCCATCAAACAACATCCAACATAATAATACTCCATCCACACGCAGCTCACAGAGAACAACCCATTCTTTGAAAGTTAAAACTGACCAAACCAGCAATCAAGTGCAGCAAAGAGAGACCAGAATCCCTCCCAAAACAGAGCAACCCACACCAACCTTTGACCAATACCAATTGGTCCCCTGCAACTCGAAAACTAATTTGATTTATTAAGCCAAACCAACAGATTCTCAACATTAAAAAAAAATTGCTTAATTCAGTTTAAATGATTTTTTACGCAAAACCGGAACAATTCAAACCATGATAATTTCTACTCAGAACATTTCAAAATGTAATCTCTCAAAATGAATTGCCAAACCCTATCAATAATAAGTTAATGTATCAAGCAAGCATTTCCACAGAAGTTATTTTCGAGGAACAAAGCAACATGCTCTAAGATCGCAGTTTTCATGTATTAACAACAGCTGCTTAGAGTTCTAGTTAAAGAATAAGATTGTTTTAACAACAATAGCATGCATACAATGAATCGTATCGCTGCTCTAGTTTAATTTACAATCTCGGCCTATGACTAAGGTCATAGGCGAAAATAAACCATATCAATCTTGTCCTATGCCAATCCTCAACGCATTATTCTAGCTGCTTGTAACTAACCAATATATCACATAGAATGAATGGCTTTATTATTAAATTTGCACTGTAAAGTTTATTCATGTACAGTTGCTTTCCACGTCAGTGTATATTGTGACGAAATCTTTCTGTAAAGATCACCCTCACACACCAATGATATATCTTCAGGTGACAACGTCATTTTACCTCTGCTCAAATAATGTTGAGCACCCCGTACCCTGCATTAAAACATTATGAGATTGAGCAATTATTCATGGATACCTGGTTAACTTTCCCAATCAATGTAAAGGTTGAAAACAAATCGATTTGCTTCACAAACATACCTTCGTCCTCTCTTCTTCTCAACACCTTGTGAAATGCGGATACCTTCTGACATTGAAATTTGGCGCAATGAAGATAGATATTCATTGAACGCAAAACCTTTCAATGCCAACGATAATCTTGCAGGAACTATGGACTGGATCACCTTGAACAGAGATGTTTTATTTTCACTGTATTGCATGTTCCCAAATAAGGTTCACATTAAGACATACAAAAAAAAGTATTAAATAAAAAACCCCGAAAAAGTGTGCCGAACAGGTAAGGAATTGTGTGTAACTACTAACATGGAAGCTGAGGCTAAATACCTCTTCATATAATTGCTTGAGTTGTTCACCTCTAATTGCTTTCTAGTATAGATATTCTTATTCATGCTTTTTGTGTGGTCCTGTCTAGATAACTTCCCCAGTGCCATAACATTAGTTGTGGAAGCCAAAATCTCGGAAGCTAAATCTACCCGGTTCTCACAACCCAACTTTGATCCCACATCTGACATAAGTTTAGCATAAAAACAAAATCCATGTACAGCAACAGTGGACATCATCATTTGCTCATCATACCAACCAAGTGTGGCTTCATCAGAAAGGACCATTGGAGGTTCCATAATACCCTGCACATGCATTATTATCATAATGGAGGTACTGATAAAAAATAATTTTGATTTTAGTTATTAAAAGGCACTTACACACTGTTTTTGTTGGTGATTACGAAACAAGAAATCAGATTCTGAAATTAGACTGCTCAGCCCACTAGCAAGTTTAACAACTTCAATAGCACCTAGCTTTTCTGAAGTGGCGTGCTGTCTTAAATCCGTATGACAATCACGAAGTTTCCTCCATAAACTTTGTACCATATCTGCCTCCATAGATGGACTAGACTCAGAAAACGTTGATTTCAATTTAAAATCAGCATGATTGCACTCATCTATCACATTATACACCATGTTCTTATCTCGAAAATCTTGCACAGCTGCTTCTGGAGAAGATTCTGGAATTTCGGTATTCACCAACGAATCTGAATTTTGTGGCAATTTGGATAAGCACTTACAAACACTGAAAGTGAATGGTGTCAACTCATTATTCGTAGAAACTTCTACAGGACCATCAAGATGGCCAGAAGACACGGCTCCAGACATTTTCTCCATTCCATTTTCAATAGCAGTCTCGGGAACAAATATTGGTTCTGGCACAGAGGATAGATTAAATGAGTTACATGTTTCATTTAGGCAAGCATCAACAGGTTTTTCTATAAAATATTGATACTGTTCCTGTTCGAAATCCTCCAAACCAGAACAAACCTGCTTGCCAAAAGATGTGCTGTTGTAGCTTTGATTCAATTGAAACTTAAAGGGATATTCACTATTGCCTTCAAAGGATTGTCTCTTGTAAGTTTCATCATGAACGTCCAGAGACTGTCCATCATTTGGATCCTCATCCTTGGAATTAGAGGACATCAATACAAGTTTACTGCCCTTTTGCCACGAGGATTCTACTGGTGATCCAGAACAATTAGAAAGCAGAGAAATAGCATTATATTGACTTTCAAACTCACTGCAGTCTATAATAGATGTATTCCTATTAATCATTTCTACCTTCTTGGCCTCTATGCAATCAATCCCCATACATTGCACATCTGAAACATTTTGCTTTTCATTTATGTGAAACTCTTTCTTAACTAACCGTTGCAAGCAAGAGTTTTCTTCCATTATGGTTATTGACTCGGCAACTTCCTTCTCAATTAGTTTGGATAACTCTGAGGGAAAACTCCAGGGTATTATCTTTGGTAGTATCTGATGACCAGCCTCAAGATCAAATGGAAGTGAGCCATACACTGCCTGCACTTTCTTGTCTGGACAGTAAAGAGAGAAATCATAAGTTTCTGCAAGCAATTCCAATCCAATGGTAACAAGATCAATGAGAATTGTAAATAATATAATGTTTGAATATTAATTACCTAAGCAAGTATATCAACATAGAAAAAATTAGAGTTGTAAGTTTATGGAAGTATCTTAAAAAAAAAAAGAAGAAGAAATCCTCCAGATGAAGTCGTAAGTCATAATTGAGAAAAGGGAAAAAAGGAAGTTAAGGAGAAAACAAATATATTCACTTAAAGACTTATCATTGATATTAAAAATACTGACAACAGTGTATTATGCACTACAAGAAAACTACTTCGTTAATTACTTAAAACTTTCTTAAACATTGTATGCTCCTTACAACTATGTAGAAACCAAAAACCACCCTTCCCAATAAACAGCAAAAGATAAGCCAATAGAAAAATAGAAAAAAGATAGAAAAGAAGGGGAGGGTACATATTGATGCTGATCCCAAAAAAAACAACATGCCAATCTCAAGGAAGGCAAATTTTATATACAAACAGAAGGAGCTTATTTTAAGAAAATGAATGAACGACAGCTCGACTAAGA
This sequence comes from Ammopiptanthus mongolicus, assembly GCA_039655645.1. NCBI lineage: Eukaryota > Viridiplantae > Streptophyta > Magnoliopsida > Fabales > Fabaceae > Ammopiptanthus > Ammopiptanthus mongolicus. The sequence continues at coordinate 15,715,536 of CM077348.1, read as the reverse complement.
AATTTATTAAGTTGATCTACTCTCAATAGCTGTTTTCTGCAAAACAGCTCATCGTACGTCAAATCTGTTTACTTCCATGTTTTAAATCTTTTTCCATAATCAATACACGCATGTAATAAGATGTTTTCTTTTCTGCGTACATGCTACAAGCTATAGCTAACATGAACTGATAAAGCAGGTCTTAATTATAAGAGAACATTCAAAATACACAGTAATGAACAAAAAATTGAATGATTATAGTTTGCTTATAACAAGAATAGACAGTCATAAAACATGCACATATGCGATAAACATATGCTGTGTGATTCACCTTTACGATATTTTTTACTCTGGAACCAGAACTGAAGTTGCATAATGGTTTTACGAATATCTCGATTGCAAGATTGTATAAACTTCTGCAGCAAAAGAGGATGGATATTGACTTCTTCTGTGACACAAACCTGCAGGTCATTCACAGTACATGTATTTTAATTTCAGTTGTATTCTTTTTCCTTCTTTTTTTTGGGGGGGGGGGGAGGGAAATCTTAAAGCACATACCATGTACAAATGGCCAAGCAACTCGTCCAGCGATGGCAATGAGAAAGAAACATGTAGTCTATCAAAATTATATGGCAGGCTAGGATTATTACCTAATTTACAACAACGATATTTTCATAAATATGAATACATCGGTAAACGCTATATTTTTTAGCAAGAATGCACTATTGTAACAAGTCAACTCACTATTGCTGGTCAATATAATTGGCCCTTTTGCTGTCTCAGCAATGTGTTGTATGGCAGCAATACATCCACGGTCTTCAGGAAAAAGGATGTCCATATCCTCAACTAGAATTAAAGTCTGAGCATTATCACATGTAAATACATTATTTTTGCCATGTAATCTCCTAGGACTAAGAGCTTCATCATCGGATATGGATATCAGTTTAATCATCTCATCATCAATCTCCTCAGTTGCTTTACCATTAGGCAAAGCTGGACCTGAGGGCAATTTCACTGTTTTCTGCTGTGAACTCATAGTGTGCTTCAATAATCTGAAAAGAATGCACTATATAAGATAGATTATCACATAACAGATTAATAGAAAGTCTTCTTACAATGAGTAACTTGATTCATATTAAAATAAGATGGAATCAAGGCAAACAATATAACAAAGCAGTTTAATCATAAGTTCCACACTCCTTTTTTACCACTAGACCCACACGTTTGCTATTCTATTTCTCAATAAAGAATAAATTCAAGAACCAGAAGAGTCCCACATTAAAAGCTTGTTATTACTTAAGACATCTAGGGACTCCAACAACTCTTCTTAATGCTTACATGCTTGTTTAGATAATTCCTACTTGCTTACTACCCTAAACATCTAAAATTTGTTTTTCTCTCTTCAATCATGTCATAAACCAACTATCCCAAAAGCTTAAGGTGTTAGGTGAAAACACGTGAATGGATTTATATTTCTAACACGACCCTCGCACAAGAGCCCTTTTGGTTTGAAGCATGGACATGCAAAGGCCCACCATACCTTGTGCTAAAATTCAACTTTTTAATATCAAAATGAGAGCGGCAAGGATCAAACTCTAGATCACTTGTTCATAAAGGCTCTTAGACCATGTCACGAACCAACTATCCCAAAAGCTTAAGCTGTTAGGTGAAGGCACATGTATGATTTTATTTTTCTGAGAGATCATTTAGATCTAAATCCTTTCTAATGGTTTCGCTTAGAGTTTTTCTTGGTCTTCCTCCACATGTAATTATTGGGTTATCTTCAATTTGATCAACTCTTCTAACGAGGACTTCAATCGGTCTTCTTCTCACATGTCCCAACTCTCTTAGGTGTGATACTACAATCTTTTCCTCAATAGGTGCAACCTCTACTTTCCCTCAGTTGAGACTATAGGAGTTTAGACAGAAATTTTGTGAAATGCTTGAGTGATTAGCACTCGACAGACTTGATATTTATATACACTTCATAATTAATTACATATTATGTTTACAAGGAAAATAAATACAAGTGCAACTTCCTAAGTACATGAATCTAAAAATACATGAACCTAAGACTTTAAATGTTGCTATTTCCAACAGTCATCTTGCTCTTTATACCCTCTAAATTTCATTTCAAATCATATATTTTCTTGTATGCCCACTCATCCAACATAACACTATCATCTTTGCCACAATTATCTTATGGTCTTGTTGGCACTTTACTGCACAACATTCAGTACCAGGAAGCATTGTTGTTCTTATAGCTATGCTGTAAAATTTTCCTTTTATCTTCGATCATAAATAACACCTGAAGCATTCCTTTATTTCATCCACCCAGCTTGAATCCAATGTATTACATCTCCATCTATTTCTCCATCACTTTGTATGATTTAGATCCAAAATACCTAAACTGTGTGACTTGTGGTTTGGTCTGATCTCTAATTTTCACCTCCAAGCAAGCGCTAACATGCATCTCATTGAACTTGCATTCAATATACATTTTTTACTTTTGCTTAAATGAAAATCATGTGCTTCCAAAGTTTCCCTCCATAACTTTAGTTTACCATTTATTCCCCGTCTTAACTATTACACTAGGTTTATATCATAATTGAGGCACTTGTTCTTGGATCTGTTGAGTAAGAATGTTCACAACCAAGGTAAAAATATAACGGCTCAAGGTTGACCCTTGGTGTAAACCTATGGTTATAGGGAAATCCTTTGTGGCCCCACCATGTGTTCACAAACTGGTTTTAATCCCATCATACATATCCTTGATGGCCTAAATATAAGCAATTCAAACTCCTTTCTTCTCTAATGCCTTGTCCAGGTCAATGAAAACCATGTGCAGATCACTTCATCTCCTCCAATGCCTCTCCATCAAGCCTCACAAAAGGTATATTGCTTTCATAGTTGACCTTTGAGGCATAAACTCAAATTATTCTCTGAAATGTGAGTCTCTTATCTTAATCTCCGATTTTCCGTTAAATTACTCTTTCCCATAGTTTGGTAATATGGCTTATGAGCTTAATCCCTCTATAATTAGCACAATTCTTTGTACATAAAAAGAAAATTCAACTAAGCCAGCAAAACATTGCAGGAAAGTAGAATCACATATATAAGGTAAGGTACGCTCAAATAAAATTACTCGGCTGTAGATGCTTTCAGTCCTGACAGTAATTAGCAATCATTGACAGGACAAATTAATAAACCTTTTGAACCCACGTGATCCAAGAGTATCTCCAAAATGTTGCTTGACAGCGGTCCCATTTCGACAGTCTGAAGCATTGAGCTGTTGAGACAACACGAGTAAAAAACCAATATTTTTGGCCAAATTCATAATAAAATACAGAAATATAAAAAGAAAGAAAGGAAGTATTTGAACTAGAAGATATTTAAAAAAAGTTGGTCATAGGAGTGTGGGGATACATTCAACATTTGTTTCTCAAATTCTTCCAATTCAAGATTAGGCCAGAATATGGGCAACACAAGTAATTGTTTCCACCACTTCTATTACAATGCTTTTAGGAAAGGTGATTGCTGGATTGTTAAGAAAGTAAGTGAATCTCTCTAAGACTCTGGTACTCAGCACCTAATTTGAGAAAGGAATCATCCATGTTAGATGGAACATCATAAATTCTAGTTGCAGGGTACACATAAAGTTGAAGATGCATAGGAAAAATTCTTAACTTAGTTCCAACAATGCCTGGTCACATGGGCCATGCTAAAATCATAACAATTCCCAAAAACAAAGGGTGAGAAAGTTCAGAATCATAATGGAAAAGAGATCGACAATGAAGCATGTTCAGTAGTCGTGGACATGTCTAGAGTTTTCTCTACTCCCGAAGATAGATTAGACATAATGCAATTAAATAATATTGCCAACAATATGTTGTTAGCGATGCCAATGTAATTCAAGATTTGACTCTATCGAATGTCAATAGAATTGATTGGCAGAATATTATTTATTAGTGCAGATTTGTTGGCCATTTAAACCAGCAGATTAGCACAGATTTGATTGCCAATTAAACCAGATTTGAATGTCATTTATTCCAGCAGATTCTGCATTATTGTACAGCTGTAATTCTGTAATTATTAGATAGCCCAGCTGTAGGATAGCATTTATAGAAATTTAGCTAGTTTCAAGGCTACAAAAACATATTGTATTAAAACTATTTAAAGGAGAAGACTCAAGCTGAGAAAAAACAGCTTTTACCCACATTTCTGAGTTTAACCTTTCTGAGTTTGACATGGTATCAGTCTAGGTTTCGATCCCAACCAAGTTATTTCTTTTGTTCCCAGTCCCTGTGTTTCCTGTCTTTTTTTTCCCAAGTCAATCCTGTTTCTTGTTTTTTTCCCTGCTGTTTTTTTTCTCTCAGCATCATGTCTGCTGATAAGTATGATGTCCTTTTCATTCGTCTTAATGGAAAGAACTATTCTACCTGGGCGTTCCAGTTCCAGATCTTTGTCAAAGGCAAGGAGCTTTGGGGTCATGTTGACGGCACCGATTCTGCCCCCAACAAAACAACCCACAAGGAGGCACATGCCAAATGGGAGGTCAAAGACGCACAGGTCATGACATGGATCATAGGCTCTGTTGATCCTAATATCGTCCTCAATCTCAGACCCTTCAACACGGCAACTAAGATGTGGGAATATTTGAAGAAATTTATAGCCAGAACAACACTGCTCGCAGGTTCCAGCTTGAACATGAAATTGCCATTTACCAACAGGAAAGTCTCTCAATTTCTGAATTCTATTCTCATTTCATGAATCTTTGGGCTGAATACACTGATATTGTTTATAAAGATTTGTCAACTGAAGGACAAACTGCAATCCAAACAGTTCATGACACCACAAAACGAGACCAATTTCTTATGAAATTGAGATCTGATTTTGAGGGCATTCGGACCAACCTCATGAACAGGGCAACTGTCCCCTCCTTGGATGAATGCCTAAATGAACTACTTCGTGAAGAACAACGTCTCCTCACACAAACAACCATGGAACAACAGAAATCTGCCTCCGTTCCTGTGGCTTACGCCGTACAAGGCAGATCTCGAGGACGAGACATGAGTGCTGTCCAATGTTTCTGCTGCAAAGGTCTTGGACATTTTGCTTCCCATTGTCCTAAAAAGTTCTGCAATTATTGCAAAAAAGGTCACATCATTAAGGAATGTCAAATCAGACCACCGAGGAAAAATGCAACAGCCTTCACTGCCTCAATTGGTTCTTCTACTGCTCCTGTTTCTGTGGATCAAAATCTGTCTGCTTCTATGCCAACTTTGACCCCTGAAATGGTTCAACAAATGATTGTTTCAGCATTTTCTGCTTTGGGTCTTTCAGGTAAAGCTTCTTCACACTGCTCTCCTTGGTATTTTGACTCTGGGGCATCTAATCATATGACCAACAATGTTGCTGCCCTTATCAATGTTACAAATTACTCTGGTAATTTGAAAATACATACTGCAGATGGAAACAATTTACCTATCACAGCAATTGGTGACATTTCCCCATCTCTCACCAATGTTTATGTTTCCCCTGGTCTCACTAGTAATCTTATTTTAGTTGGCCAGCTAGTTGACAATGATTGCCGAGTTGAATTCTCAAAATCTGGTTGTTTTGTGCAAGATCAACACTCAGGGAAATGATCGCGAAGGGGCCTAAATTTGGACGTCTTTTTCCTCTTTATTCATCGCTGCCTTTGTGTTCTTTACAGCCTTTTATTTCTTGTAATTTTGCAACTGTTAATTTCCAATTATGGCATAAGCGTCTTGGTCACCCAAACTCAAATGTACTTCAAGATTTCATGAAATCTGGAGTTCTTGGCAATAAAAATTCCCCATCTCTTAGTGCTGTTCAATTTGATTGCAATTCTTGTAAACTTGGTAAAAGTAAAATTCTACCATTTCCAGTTCATCAATCAAATATAAATCAGCCTTTTGACATGATTCACAGTGATTTATGGGGAATAGCACCTGTTATATCTCATGCACATTACAAGTACTTTATCACTTTTATTGACGACTATAGTCGTTTCACATGGGTCTATTTTTTGCGCTCTAAAGCTGAAGCATTCTTTGCATTCAAATTCTTTCATGCCTATGTTCAGACTCAATTTTCATCAAAAATTAAAATTCTGCGTTTTGACAATGGAGGGGAATACACATCTCATTTATTTCAAGAATTCTTGCAGGAAAATGGCATATTATCTCAAAGGTCATGTCCTTCCACCCCCCAACAAAACGGGGTAGCTGAAAGAAAAAACCGCCATTTTCTTGATGTGGTGCGTACCTTAATGTTGGATTCCTTTGTGCCCTCTCGGTTTTGGTGCGAAGCACTCTCCACTGCTGTCCATCTTATTAACCGGCTGCCTTCTCAAGTCTTAAACAATGATTCTCCTTTCTTAAGGTTATTTGGTAAGCCACCCAATTATTCCACTCTTCGCACCTTTGGTTGTGTCTGTTATGTTCATCTTCAGCCCCAAGAACGCACCAAGCTCACAGCTCAATCTGTTAAATGTGCTTTTCTTGGCTACTCAGCCCATCAAAAAGGTTTTTTGTGCTACGATCCTAATCTACATAGGATTCGGGTTTCTAGAAACGTCATCTTTCAAGAAGATACATATTTTTTTGCTACTATCCAAGACACTTATTCTTCTACATCCAAATCTATTTTGCCATTGTTTCCTAACAGTTCTGCAGGAGAACAAGCTCGTCCACCTTTATTGGTCTACCAAAGACGTCCGACTGTTCCCCTAACTCAACCTTCAAGGCCCTTTCCCGATCATTCTTTGGCTGTTGATCCAACGCTTCAACTAGAACCAGCCCCTTTACGTCGCGGTATTCGCGTTCGTAAACCACCGGAGAAGTATGGTTTTTCTGAACCTTTATCTTTGACAGCAACTTTAGCATCTGTTCCTATTCCTTCTTCATATAAACAGGCTATGGAGCATAAATGTTGGCAGGATGCTATGGAAGCTGAACTTTTGGCACTAGAAGAAAATCAAACTTGGGACATTGTTCCCTGTCCTCCATCTGTTAAGCCTCTTGGTAGTAAATTTGTATTCAATATAAAGCTCCGTTCAGATGGATCAATAGATCGATACAAGGCTAGATTGGTTGTTCTTGGCAATAAGCAAGAATTTGGCCTAGACTATGAGGAGACTTTTGCACCTGTGGCCAAAATGACTATTGTGAGAACCATTCTTGCCATTGCTGCATCTGAATCTTGGCAAATTCACCAACTCGATGTCAAAAACGCCTTCCTCCATGGTGATCTCAAAGAAGAAGTTTAAATCAAACTTCCTACTGGTATGCCCTCACCATTACCTAATACTGTTTGCAAACTAAAACGTTCTTTGTATGGTTTAAAACAGGCACCAAGAGTGTGGTTTGAAAAGTTCAAAACAACACTACTTGGTTTTTCATTCATCCAAAGCAGCTATGATCCATCTCTCTTTCTACAAAGGACCTCAAAAGGAATTGTGATTCTCCTTGTTTATGTTGATGACATGGTCATCACCGGCTCAGATCAAGAGGCTATCACTACAATCAAACAATTGTTGCATACAACTTTCCACATGAAAGATCTTGGACAGCTCACTTATTTCTTGGGATTAGAAGTACAATTCCAACAAAAAGGCATCTTTGTCAGTCAGCACAAATATACTCAGGATCTAATTCAGCTCGCTGGCCTTACCAATGCCGCTACGGTTGACACTCCCATGGAGGTTAATGTAAAGTTAAGACGGGATGAGGGTCAACTCCTACAAGACCCAACTTTATACCGGAAGCTGGTTGGAAGTCTTATCTACCTAACCATCACAAGACCTGATATCTCTTTTGCTGTCCACACAGTCAGTAAATTCATGCAAAATCCTAGACACTTGCATCTTTCAGCAGTACACCAGATCATTAAGTATCTATTAGCCACTCCCAGGCGTGGTCTTTTCTTTCCTACAGGTGCAGCACTACAACTTCAAGCATACAGTGATGCTGATTGGGCTGGATGTCCAGACACAAGGAAGTCTACTACAGGCTGGTGTATGTTTTTAGGAGATGCCCCTATCTCCTGGAAATGCAAGAAACAAGAATCGGTTTCTAAATCCTCCACTGAAGCAGAATATCGGTCCATGTCTTTAGCATGCTCTGAGATTATTTGGTTACGAGGACTTCTTTCAGAACTTGGTTATGCACAAACAACAGCAACTCCGCTGCATGCCGATAATACAAGTGCCATACAGATTGCAGCAAATCCTGTATACCATGAAAGAACGAAGCACATAGAGGTCGACTGTCATTCAATCAGGGAAGCCTATGACCGCAGAATTATCACCTTGCCTCATGTCTCTACATCTGTTCAACTCGCTGACATCCTCACAAAATCCTTGACACGTCAGCGTCATAATTTCCTAATCAGCAAATTGATGCTCGTAGACTTACCAGCAGCAATTTGAGGGGGGATGTCAATATAATTGATTGGCAGAATATTATTTATTAGTGCAGATTTGTTGGCCATTTAAACCAGCAGATTAGCACAGATTTGATTGCCAATTAAACCAGATTTGAATGTCATTTATTCCAGCAGATTCTGTATTATTGTACAGCTGTAATTCTGTAATTATTAGATAGCCCAGCTGTAGGATAGCATTTATGGAAATTTAGCTAGTTTCAAGGCTACAAAAACATATTGTATTAACACTATTTAAAGGAGAAGACTCAAGCTGAGAAAAAACAGCTTTTACCCACATTTCTGAGTTTAACCTTTCTGAGTTTGACATTGAAGAGTGTCAGAAACCGTGCATATAGCTTAGAATGAATATTTAGGGGAATCTTGTATTTATTTCTTATTATTACAGGTTTAGTAAAATTAGGAAATATCCCATAATTTCAGGGATCTGATTTTAGAATAGGCTGACATTTTATTTCCTAAATTACCTTACAAGCAATGTATATATGACTGATGTACTCTCAATATTAGATATGAAAATCAATTCCTTCTTCCCTAAATTTCTAGATGGTATCAGAGCTCCCGAAATCTGGGAGGCTCTGACTGCGCGACTCAAACCCTAGACGACAGCTTTCATTGCTGTCGCAAATCCTTGTGCCTTCATCGCACAAGCACTGTGCTGCCGCTGCACAGTTTTCTTCTTTTCTCTATCTTGTGCCTTCATCGCACAATCTGCCATGGCTGAGATTGTTGACCCAGCAACAGAAACAGGGGATAGTAAATCCCAAACTTCTGGAGAGCTGCAGAACATCCACTCTGCCTATCGATTGAATGGGAAGAACTACCTAAAATGGTCCCAACTTATTCGCACCATTTTGAAAGGAAAAGGTAAGATGAGTCACTTGACCGATGCTGCTCCTGATAAGAAGGATCCCAAATTTAAAACATGGGATGAAGAAGACTCTATGATCATGGCATGGCTATGGAACTCAATGATCCCGGAAATCAGTGATACATGTATGTTTCTCGACTCGGCAAAGGAGATTTGGGATGCGGTAGAACAGACGTACTCTAAAGCCAAGGACGCTGCTCAAATATATGACGTAAAAGTGAAGCCTTTGGCGGCAAAACAGGGAAACAAACCTGTTACAGAATATGCTAATCAACTCAAGTCATTGTGGATGGAGCTGGACCATTACAGGGTCATAAAAGCTAAATGTTCAGAAGATTCAGCAATACTCAAGGAATATATTGAGCAAGACAGAGTCTACGATTTCCTGGTGGGTCTGAACTCCGAGTTTGATCAGGTCAGAGTTCAAATCTTGCGAAAGGAAAAAGTCCCAGGGTTTAATGAAGTAGTGGCAATTATCCGGAGTGAGGAAAGTAGGAGGTGCCTGATGTTGGAGACCCCAGCTGTTGAAAATTCAGCTATGATAGCTGATGGGACCTTGGCCATGGTTGCTGAACAGAAAAAAGGAGGAATGATCAATGTGGAGAAGAAAAGTGATGGGGTCTGGTGTACCTATTGCAACAAGCCTCGCCACACTAGAGAAAAATGCTGGAAGTTGCATGGGAAACCTCAGAACTGAGACCGAGACAGAGAATGGGGGCAGAAAGGAGAGAGAGTGGGGGCAAAAAGGAGGTTTCTCAAAAAGAGGGGGACAGGCACATATAGCTGCTGGGACCAGTGAACAAAGCAAAGGAGAATCTATCCAACTCAACCAGGAAGAGATAGAAAGAGTAAGATCCTTCCTCAGTAAACTGGAGAAACCAACAGGTACTTGTTCTTTAGCCTACTCAGGTAAGTTTCCATTTTTTTTTTTTGGTAAGTTTCCATTTTCTTTTGGACTCAATGTCTCGGATACACCCTTTAACCAACATTGGATACTAGATTCTAGAGCCACTGACCACATGACACCCCTACCTAAACACTTCTCTACATATTCCCCATGTCCTAGCAATAAGAAAATTTCCACAGTCGATGGAACCCTCATAACTGCAGCTGGTCAAGGAGATGTCCAAATAAGCCCATCAATAACCCTGAAAAATGTCCTTCATGTCCCCAAACTATCCACCAACCTGATATCTATACAAAAACTTACAAAAGATCTATCATGTAATGTTGTTTTTCATAGCAATGCTTGTATGTTGCAGGACAAGAATTCGGGGAGGACAATTGGACATGCTAGAGAATGGAATGGCCTTTATTACATTGAAGACCCAAATCTGCCTAGCAAGAGCCACTCCTTCATATCTGAATCAGTGATGACCAACAAGGAAAAAGTTCTGCTATATCATTGCTGCTTGGGGCATCCTTCCTTTCGGGTTATAAAAATGTTGTTTCCTTCCTTTTTTTAAAAAATTAGATGTGGAGAGTCTTCATTGTGAGGTGTGTGAGCTTGCCAAGCACAAGCGTGTACCTTTTCCCATTAGCAATAAAATAAGCACTTCTCCTTTTTACTTGATTCATACTGATGTGTGGGGTCCCTCTAATGTTCCAAATGTATTAGGTGCTCGATGGTTTGTAACCTTTATAGATGACTGTACCCGGGTTACTTGGGTTTTCTTACTTAAACAAAAATCTGAAGTCAGCTCTGTTTTCCTACAGTTTTTCTCAATGATAAAAAATCAGTTTGGGGTTAATATAAAGAGGCTTAGGTCGGACAATGCTAAAGATTACTTCAATCATGTACTTAATTCCTTTTGTCAAAAGGAGGGTATAATTCATGAGTCTTCTTGTGTCAAAACACCCCAACAAAACGGGATTGCAGAGAGGAAAAATGGGCACTTATTAGATCAAGCTCGAGCTCTTCTTTTTCAAAATAATGTTCCTAAAAAATTTTGGGGGGAAGCCATACTCACTGCCACTCCCCCGATTAATAGATTGCCCTCTAGGGTCCTTGCTTCAAGAAGTCCTATGGAAGTATTATCCTCCTTCTACCCAAATGTGGCCACTACAAATAACCTTATACCTAGAATATTTGGGTGTGTGTCCTTTGTTCATGTCCATAGTACTGATCGGGGAAAACTTGATCCTAGGGCCTTAAGATGTGTTTTTGTAGGGTACTCATCCACACAAAAGGGATATAAATGCTATCACCCACCGTCCCAAAAATTCTTTGTGTCAAGGGATGTCACTTTCCATGAGCAGGAAAGCTATTTCAGCCAACCTCATCTTCAGGGGGAGAGTTTAAGGGAGGAAGATGAACCCCTCATGTTTCCAAACTTGACACTTGGACCATAAGCTGGAGCTGAATCTGAAAGTGAAGATGGAACTGTTGTTGAACAAAATGAAGCTAGACCGGAACAGGCAATTGAAGTTGCAGCTGAACCCGGACCCGATGTCAGATTTGGGAAGAATAAGGTATACTCAAAAAGATTAAAGGCCATTCCAGAACCTGCTCATGTCCAAGAATCCGACTCGACACTATTACATGAGGTAACATATCCTTTAAATTCTAGTGATTCAATTTCTAGTGAATTCCCAGCTGCACAAGTGGAAACTAAAATACAACAGGACCTAGACCTACCAATTGCCCTTAGAAAAGGAACCAGAAAATGTACCAAGCAGCCACTCTACCCTCTATCAAATTACCTATCCTTTAAAAATTTCTCACCTACCCATAAAGCCTTCCTCACAAGCCTAAACACTATAACCACACCTACGTCCCTATCTGAGGCATTGTCTGACAGAAGATGGAAACAAGCCATGGACTTGGAAATGGAGGCATTGAAAAAAAATAGTACTTGGGAGTTGGTAACCCTACCAAATGGAAAAAAACCAGTAGAGTGCAAGTGGGTATATGCTGTAAAATACAGGGCTGATGGGTCTATTGAGAGATACAAGGCGAGGTTGGTGGCCAAGGGATTCACTCAAACCTATGGAGTGGATTACTTGGAGACATTTGCCCCAGTTGCTAAGATGAACACAGTAGAGTGATATTATCCCTAGCCGCTAATTATGGTTGGGACTTGCAACAATTCGATGTAAAAAATGCCTTCCTACATGGAGAACTTGAAGAGGAAATTTACATAGAATTACCCCCTGGATATGGTGGGGAGGTTGCTGCTAACACTGTTTGCAAGCTAAAAAGGGCGCTGTATGGGCTGAAACAATCACCGCGGTCGTGGTTTGGCAGGTTTACTAAAGTTATGACAGGTCTAGGCTTCAAACAAAGCCAAGGGGACCATACTCTATTCATTAAACACTCCATGTCAGGGGGAGTAACAGTGCTATTGGTTTATGTGGATGATATTATAGTGACAGGGGATGATAAGGAGGAGCAGCAAATGTTAAGCCAATGCCTAGCCAAAGAATTTGAGATCAAGACCTTGGGAAAATTGAAGTATTTTTTGGGGATCGAAGTGGCTCATTCCAAGAAAGGGATTTTCATATCCCAACAAAAATATATTACTGATCTACTTAGAGAAACCGGCAAGACAGCTTGCAAACCTGCCAGTACACCAGTTGATACAAGTATTAAACTGGGGAATGCAGAGGAAGATGTTGCAGTTGACAAGGAGATGTATCAAAGACTAGTGGGCAGACTCATATACTTATCTCACACTAGGCCAGATATTGCCTTTGCTGTGAGTTTAATCAGTCAATTCATGCACCAACCGAAGGAGAGTCACTTGCAAGCTGCACTTAGAATTGTGCAGTACTTAAAGGGGACTCCAGGAAGGGGAATTTTGTTCAAACGAAATGGAAGTGTGAACCTTGAAGCATATACGGATGCTGACTATGCAGGGTCAGTTGTGGATAGGAGGTCAACTACAGGGTATTGCACCTTTCTTGGGGGGAATCTTGTGACTTGGAAAAGTAAAAAACAAAGTGTGGTAGCTAGATCCAGTGCTGAAGCAGAGTTCCGGGCAATGGCACAAGGGATATGTGAACTTCTTTGGCTGAAGATCATCTTGGAAGATTTGAAGATAAAATGGGATGAACCAATGAGACTTTATTGTGATAATAAATCTGCAATTAGCATAGCCCAAATCCAGTGCAGCATGATAGAACCAAGCACATTGAAGTAGATAGGCACTTCATCAAAGAGAAATTACAGTGGCCTGATCTGCACTCCATATGTGACCTCTCAAGGCCAACTCGCAGACATTCTTACCAAGGGACTGAATAGCAACAACTTTGAGAGGATTGTATCCAAGCTGGGAATGGAAAACACCTATTCACCAGCTTGAGGGGGAGTGTCAGAAACCGTGTATATAGCTTAGAATGAATATTTAGGGGAATCTTGTATTTATTTCCTATTATTACAGGGTTAGTAAAATTAGGAAATATCCCATAATTTCAGGGATATGATTTTAGAATAGGCTGTCATTTTATTTCCTAAATTAGCTTACAAGCCATGTATATATGACTGATGTACTCTCAATATTAGATATGAAAATCAATTCCTTCTTCCCTAAATTTCTAGAAAGAGGATGGAGAATATTCTTTTGTAGCAACTGAGGTGGGTGGATTTTATTTGATGAAGATGATCTTGATTTCTTTTATGAACAGGGTGAAGGTCTAAGTGTAGAATATGATCTAATAGAATGTTCAAACAGGGTGTTCTGTTCTGACATTGATGGTAACTTACAAGGAGTGAAGGAGATTTTTCAACAAGAAAGTGCTGAGGTTACTGAAACTTTTGGTTTAGGCTTCCAGGTTTCTAGAAAGGGCAAGGTTAATTTTGAAGATGATGAAGGTCCACTTCTGGAAGGTTTGATGGCAAAATTTGATCAAGAAAAAGTTCAGGAAGAGTGTCTTGACTTTAATGGTAACTTACAAGAAGTGAAGGAGCTTTTTCAACAACAAAGTGTTGAGGTTAAATATTTGTAAGTGTAGACTGCCAAGATTGCATAGAGGACAACAGTCTTTTAGGAGGTCATTCTTTTGATGCTGATTCTGGAAAAGGAAATTCCAACTTGTCCATATATTGAAAAGCTTAAACCTTTTGGCTAACGAAAGAAAGGCTTTGGATGAAAAGTTATTTCTATTAGATCTTTAGGCAATGCAATTATGCAAGTGAATTGTGTGATCCACAACCACTTCTTGATTCAAGGGGAATAAAGTTGGTTAATCAATTGGGTAAGGAGATAAAGGTGGCTTTTTCGCCAACAGCCAAATACCAAGAGTATTAGTATGAATAAGGTAGAAAAGGAACTTCAAAGATTAGCAACAACACCATTATAGAGGGCCTAAGGAATAAGAAAGCTTAACTACATTCTTTTGAAGCTTTTTATTTGTCTTCTTTATTGAAGGCAAAGTGTGTGTTGTTTTGATGTTTATTTTAGTATGTTCCCTTTTGCTGCAGGAGCTTTAGTGGAGGGAAGTTTTCTACGAAAGTTTTTGGGCAGTTGTGGTGGTTCCTTTTTCTGTTTTCTCATTGGGTTGTGTTTGTTTTGTGGTTTCCTATGGGGTTCTTTTTTTTCTGTTTTTCTTTCAGCAGTGGTTTCTTTTGAAGGATATATTATCATCTCTAGCATTGTCCCCTTCCTATCTAATAATATTTATTTTTCCATCACACAAAAAATGCTTTTTACTATAACATAATATAACAATCTTTCAGACTATCATTCTTCATATTTGGCATGAAACAGCAAGCGTAACTCCAGAAAAGAAGGCAAAGTTAAAAATGCACCAGAATAAATCCGAATCTGGCTAATCAATTCCTATGCTCGATCTTTAGCAATGCTTTCCAAAAATTGAATGTGACTATTAAGAGGATGCATGAGATCAATTAATATCATCATTACAAAGGTGGATCATCAAAAAACATAAATAGCCAAAACAAATTAATAAACAGTGATACCTCTAAAACCTCAAAGCCTAGCTCTTGGGCACAAGCATAGATAGCTGCAGACTTGCCACTCTGCAATATGACGGACTTATGCTTTAGGCACCAATTTGAACAAAAAGTGTTTACACTGAAAAAATTGAATCAGGCAGCACAAATAATGATGGCTCTCTAGACTACAACTATGTTAGACTTATCCATGCCAAGAAACTTGTAGAAGGCATAAATGGGAAATTTTAGATTTTACACATACCTTTAATCAAAATATAAATGAAAAAAAGACCATCGTCCTTACAACTATCATTAGAAACCAGATGAAAGAACTACTGAACTTTTCTGAATATTTTATTATGGTAATTGTTAAACAGAGGTAACCAATTACTTGAAAAGTACAATAAAAACTAAGGGCCTGTTTGCGTTGTGTCCAAATTTCTATTTTCATTTCCTGTTTTCAGAAATAATTACAAAACTGTCACATTGTTTTCATTTTGTTTCCTGTTTCCAAAGATTTGTACAGGAAATTGTGAAAACAATAAAAAGTTGTTTTCAGTGTTTCCTGTACAATTTTTTGAAAACAGAAAACAGAATGACAATAAGGTGACAGTTTTGTAATTATTTCTAAAAACAGGAAATGAAGAGAGGAAACTAAAAACAAAGCAAACAGGCCCTGGGGTTCCAGTCATTTTTTAATTAAAAGGACAAATAAATAAAATAGAAACTGAGGTTATAATCAAACCAAACACTAGTAATACAAGAATAAATGTAGCTTTTTTACCTAGCATTCAATATGCCACAAAGACATTCATGTGCATGAGCATAAGTACTTGGTAAATATGGGAATTCAATTTTGTCATGATTTTATAATTGGGTCATTAATAACCCAAGCACTAGTAGTGACCAAGAATGCAATGTTTGCCGGTCTCTAATTTGTTAAGAATCAAATTCATTTTCCTTCTACATACCACTTTAATTTTGGAGAACTAATGATAAGGACAGCTAACAATACAAAGAAAATCTATAGGTGAAACCATGAAAAAGGACTTCGATTTAAATGACATTTCTGAAGACATGTATTATAATAGAACACAATGGTGTCATTTGATCCATGTAGTCAACTCCACCTAGTAGGAAAAGGCTTTGTTGTTGTTGTTGTTGTTGTTGTCATTGTTTGACCAATTAACCATTTAGAATGGTCATTGCTGTTATGGGGGTGGTTATTGGTCATTCACCTCTAATTTCATACTATTAAAGGTATTTTCTGTTAGACTTATAGTAAAGTCATTCATGTACCTTTACTTAACAACTTCAGCTATTTGGAGAGATAGTTCATGACAAGATTGGTATCAAAGCCTTTATGACCAAATGGTTTAAAGTTTGATCCTCCCCCTCCCCCATTATTCTTAATAGAGTATACACGCATGTAACTCAACTAACAGTTGCTGAGTCAGCACTGTTAGTTGAGAGCTTTCCCGCCATAATGCAATTATGGTTGCTTTCTAGATACATCTGAATCTGGACTCATATAAGTACCAGATCAGAAACTGTAATCATTTGAGTTTTTCAATATACTGAATATTCAGATCTCTTCCTCTCTCTATCTCTCTATCTCTCTCCCTAGTTTTCTTCTATTATGGTATCTAGAGCTTGATCTTGGACCTTGCTCTCTCTCTCCACGGCGACTGTCTCACCTCTTCCCGCTTCTGGTGGATCTGGTAATCCATTCTTCGAAACCACTATCGGAGGAAATGTTATTCCGGCACCGGCAACGGTTAACTTCAACCCTGCACTTTCCATTAAGCTTGATGATTAGAACTTTCTGCTATGGAAACAACAAGTAGAAGCTGTTATCATCTCGCACAAGTTGCATCGGTTTGTAGTTAATCCCCTCATTCCTCCGAAGTACGCTTCTGATGCCGATCGTGATCTTGATATTGTCTCCGATGGCTATCAGTTGTGGCTCATTCAGGATCAAATGCTTTTCACGTGGCTCCTTGGATCCTTATCTCCATCTATTCTTCCAATTCCTTTGGCTCTCTGCCTAGCTCATCACCTCCTCCAGCTGATAACATCCACCCTATGCAGACACGATCCAAAACAGGGAGGCCTGGCCTCGGGTCTTACTCACTTACATTGAACCTGCCACTGTTAAGCAGGCTCTTGGCCAACCTCAATGGCTTGAGGCCATGAAAGCTGAGTACTCAGCTCTTCTCCACAACAATACTTGGTCTTTGGTACCTCTTCCTTCCCACAGGCAAGCCATAGGCTGCAAATGGGTCTTCCGGGTCAAGGAGAACCCTAATGGTACCATTAATAAATACAAAGCTTGTTTGGTCGCTAAAGGCTTCCGCCAACAACTTGGCTTTGATTTTCATGAGACATTCTCTCCTGTCGTGAAACCTGTCACCATTCGGACGGTTCTCACTCTTGCCCTCACTCACCACTGGCCCCTCAAGCAGATCGATGTCAATAATGCCTTTCTAAATGGCATTCTCCAAGAGGTCTATATGACTCAACCTCCCGGGTTTGAATCCCCTGATAAATCCCTGGTGTGCCACCTGCACAAGGCTCTCTATGGCCTCAAGCAGGCCCCCCGAGCCTGGTATGAACGACTTGCCTCTGCTCTTATTCAATTTGGGTTCGATACTAGTAAGTGTGACCCCTCACTCTTCATCTACTCCAAAGGTTCCATTACTCTTTATGTTCTAGTGTATGTGGGTTATATTATCCTCACTGGATCCTCCTCCACTCTTATTGCTGAGCTCATTTCCATTCTCAATGCATCCTTGCTCTCAAAGAGCTTGGTGATCTTGACTATTTTCTTGGCATTGAGGTGAAGCCTGTCCCTACTGGCAACCTTCTCTTGACTCAGTCCAAGTATATTCGGGACCTTTTGGCTAAGGCAGATATGGCAGAGGCCAAGGGCATCTCCTCTCCCACGGTGAGCAATTGTAAACTCCGTCGATTTGGCATCGATTCTCTCTCTGACCCACACCTCTACCGATCCATTGTGGGTGCTTTGCAGTATGCCATACTGACCAAACCTGACATAGCTTACAGTGTCAATAAGGTCTGTCAGTTTATGGTCAATCCTCTTGACAGTCACTGGCAAGCAGTCAAGAGGATTCTCCGGTACCTCAAAGGGTCCTCTGCCTATGGTTTGGTGCTCAAACCTGCTCTTCCTGGTCAGCCACTCACTCTTCGGGCCTTTTGTGATGCTGACTGGGCCAGTGACCCGGATGACAGAAGGTCCACCTCTGGCTCCTGCATCTTTCTTGGGCCTAATCTCATTTCTTGGAGCTCTAAGAAACAAAACCTTGTGGCTCGCTCCAGCACAGAGGCTGAATACAGGAGTATGGCCAACACCACTGCTGAGATTCTTTGGATTCAATCCTTGCTCCCTGAGCTTGGGGTCCCTTTTCCTACCCCTGTCGTGCTCTGTGATAATTTGAGTGTCGTTTCTCTGACACACAACCCTATTCTCCACTCTCGGACCAAGCATATGGAGCTAGATATTCACTTAGTCAGAGAAAAGGTGATCTCCAAAGCTTTACAAGTTCTCCATGTCCCTGCTGCTTCTCAGCTAGCTGATGCACTCACCAAGCCTCTCCCTTCCTCTAAATTCTGTGACATTCGAGCCAAGTTCAATGTTGATGTTTTTCAACATCCAGGAATAATAGAGTATACACGCATGTAACTCAACTAACAGTTGCTGAATCAGCACTGTTAGTTGAGAGCTTTCCCGCCATAATGCAATTATGGTTGCTTTCTAGATACATCTGAATTTGGACTCATGTAAGTACCAGATCAGAAACTGTAATCATTTGAGTTTTTCAATATACTGAATATTCAGATCTCTTCCTCTCTCTATCTCTCTCCCCAGTTTTCTTCTATTAATTCTAAATACAAGTTGAGCACATGGTAAAGATGGTTCATGAGCAGGGCATGTTAGACATATAGGGGCCCTTTGTTTAGGCTTTTTTTACAAAGAAAAAATGATTTTTATGATAAAAAATCACTTCTAACATCTATATTGTGCTTTTACTAAAAAGTAGAAGCTGAAAAAAGCTGGAATTCAGCTTTTATGACAAGCTATACTTTTTAGCTTATCAAAAAATCACTGTTTTTTAAGCCTAAACAAACGGGCCCATAATAAAGCCATTCATGTACCTTCATCTTAGAACATAAGCTTTTGGGAGAAATGGTTCGTGAGCCTTCCCATTAATTCTCTCTGTTGGATTTTCACCCATTAAACTATATTTTTGTTAATAAAATAGCTCAAGATTTATGTATCAATGGGGTTTATTATTCACTCTTTTATTTGATCTTCTACATTCTATTTCCCTCTGGTTTTGCCTTTTTCAATTGGGCAACTTCTTTTACCTTGCATTCACAGAAAGCCCTATTTGAAAAGTTACTAAGTCCCTAGTTCTTTTTCTGAAACTGCTTCACCCATATTTTAACACTATTTCCGAAATCAATCACTATCTTACTGAACTATGGTAGTCTTCAATAGATAGATACATGATGATTAAAGGAGCCAATTCATATAAAGAGGTGAATGACAGAGTTTTGATAAAATAGATTTCTACGCACTCCAATTGGTCCTGTAATTAAAAGAACTTTCTGCAGGGAATCCTTCTCATTACTATCTTTCGAATCATAGTCACTATCAGAACAGTTATAATCACCGCCATCGTCATCTTGCATGTCACTTTGATCCTTGTTAGAGGAATCTTTTCTGCTTTGATAACGTCTTTCCCACCAAAGATGTAACCAGTCACGCAAGAAATTCACAGATTCATCATTACCACACACCTAAAAAAGTATGACAGGAGAAATGCATGATTTAGCAGCATTGAAGATTAAAACATGCAATGTTAATTTATAAATATAAAAAAATATGACCCAGAAATGTCTGACCTCAATGGCCCTTGTTGGCTTGTACTTGTGTGTCCATGAGCTGCCCTTAGCCTTATCTTCACAACTATGGTAGTAAGACCTCATACTGCAACACGGGATACAAGGGAAAACCTCTCAATCAGGAAATAAGTTTGCTAGCCAAGCCTAAATCATATGGGACAGAAAAAATGAAGTCACAACTGTCCCAGATGCTGCGAATCTCATGATAAAGAGAAGCAACAGAAATACAACCATTTTCTTTTATATAATCAATAAATTTCATTCGTAACTACTGAGGGAAACTGAGTTTCATGAGGCCATAATTAAGTATGCTAAGAGAGAGAATGTGGAATAAAGGCAGCAGAAATAAACTGCTACAATTAATAAACCACGTCTATCAAGATATTCAGCAAAAGGTTGTAAGCAGCATCTGCAACATAAATGGAATGTGCATGACCACACAAAAATAAAAGGAATGACATAATTGGCTATGGTAAAATGTACATATATTATAGCCATGAAGATACTGGGTGTGTTCCATGTGAACCTTTCTTGAAGAAATCTACTCGGTGGCTCAGTATCTGACATTTTGAAAATGCTCACTTGCCCTGAAAAAGTGCTGACTTCATCCAACTCCAAATCCTGACAATAATTTTTGCAACAGTTACAAATCATTGAGACAAAATTGAGAGTATATTCCCCCTCTAAACTAGCTTCCACTGATTACTTACAGCTGAGCAAGGGGGCAGGTTACTAGGGACAGAAGTAGTTAATTGAATTATATAACAAGTTATATACCAACTTGGAATCTTCTGGCACCTGAGGGCATATTGTTTTCTCATTAGCAAGCACAGCTGAATTTGCTGGTAATATTTCTTGCAGGTTTTCTGGCATTATAGACAGTTGATCTGAACAAGGCAAAGAGTTCTGAGAAATTAAAGCACTGGTGGGATCTAAAGCACTAAGAAGGTGATCAAAATTTAAGGATTCAACAGAACCCTCCAAAACAGATGAATTTGAACTTTCAGGACCACAATTCGTAATAGTGGTCTCCCCCAAAAATGTCCAGTCTCTCCAGTCAAGGGATAAGGTATCATCCTGCATTGACAAAATTTACACCTAACTCAAAAAATAAGAAATTAAAAAAACCTAAAACCCAGAGATCAAGGAAATA
Source organism: Ammopiptanthus mongolicus (assembly GCA_039655645.1). NCBI lineage: Eukaryota > Viridiplantae > Streptophyta > Magnoliopsida > Fabales > Fabaceae > Ammopiptanthus > Ammopiptanthus mongolicus. Next base: position 15,694,239 of record CM077348.1, on the reverse strand, counting down.
TATTTACCTACCTTTAATAATTCTAGCCCAATATAAAATCATATACTCAACTACCATACCTGAATATTTTCAAATACATGTATAGGTCCACTGGTAATTTTTTCATCCTCCCTCTTTGCTGTGCATAAACTGCGCTCTGAATCATCTAGCTCCTGAAATTTCTTCCCCACCTTACATGACGAGAAAAAAGGATGTAACTGCCGTCCTGCAAACATCCTTGAATTTTCCTGGTTCAAAAAAGAGATAAAAAGCGCATTACAGAATGTCAGGTCGCAATGAAACTGCAGTCACGGAACTAACTCATAATATAAGTTCCAGCTCAATGTCTTCACATAAGTAACACATCCAAATTTTTTGCATACATTGCTATTTCATCACACAACTCAAAACATCAATAAATTCTCTCAAAAAAGCCATAGTCATAAAGATAGATATGTATTAACCAAACTCCAATCCAATCCAATACAGCAAGCTGCCTATGCACTAACCTCAGCTGACAATTTCGCCTCCAACCGCAAATTAATCGTCCGAGCTGAATCAGGCGAATCCATCCCATTAACAGATACATTTTTCTTCGGCGTGCTATTCTGCTTAAGCCAACATACATTACAAATTCAAAATCATCAACTCTCCCATTCACTTTCAACTCTCAATTTCAATGCAGTATATATACTTGAAAGTTACACCGTAATGCAGGCATGGTGCAATAACAGGATTAAATTACCTTGGAACCCTTTCTTCGTGGAGTGGCTTTTCCGTTGGACTTCCTCTTCTTGGTGTTCTCGCCCGCACAGGAATCTTCCTCATCTTTCCCTCCTTTTCGGCGCTTTGGTGTGCCGCGATGGCAGGGACTGAGCTCCGTTACGGCGTCTTTTAACGGAGGAGAATTGTTCATGGAAATTGGACTGAATTTGGGTGATTGATGAATTAGGGTTTTTGAATTTGGGGGTGATTGAGGAAGAGAGAGAGAGAGAGAGAGGTACTGTGGAGAGTGTAACTGTGTAACAGAAATAGAAGCGTGATCACTGATTAGTTATGAGGGAATCTTTTTTATTTTTAATGTCAGTTAGGAGTGAATAATATACTTCAAATAAGAAGCATCATTATTAAATTAAAATATTTCAAAGGTTAGATTATTATTTTTTTTTAATTTTTGTTTCGATTTGACCTCTTATGATGTCAACATTACATCAATTTGATCCCTTCCATTAGTCAATCATCAGAAACCACCATCACTCGTCGGAAATCTCATCGAAACCTCATCGGAATCTAGGTTTAGAGAAAGAAACCTCATTTTCTCTGTCTCTCTTCTTCCTCCTTCCTCCCGTCCTCCTTCCTCCTTCTTTCTTCCTCCCCTTTTCTTATTCAAAGTTGGTTCCAAGTCTGACTTCTACAAATTTGCGGCGAAACCCAACACGAGTTGAAGCAAAAGTCAAGCTCTCAAGGGAGTCATATTTCTTCAAGAACCATTCCTTTGTTGGCATCAAAACTGATTTTGACCATTTCTTTCTCACGTGGAACTTTGAAGTTGGAAAATCAATTCGTAATATTCATAAATCAGATGACATAACTTGCTGCCAAAGTCCCATTTTTTCGGGATCATCTTCCAACAAATGTGGTTCAATGTCTGCCATTACAATTGATTTGGCCTCCAACCCAGTTGGATCATCAAATTGGTGGGAGTGTGCAAGAGACGAAGAAGGAGAAGAAACAAAAGCAACAACTCTAAGAATTATGAGATATAGAATTCGAGGAAGGGAGGAAGAGAAGGAAGTAGAGAGAGAAAGAGAAAATGGAGTTTCTTTCTCTAAACCCAAATTTCGACGAGATTTCGGCGAGTGGTGGTAGTTTCCGATGACTGACGACGGAAACCTAATGTCGTTAGTACAAATCTAACGGAAAGGATCAAATTAATGTAACGTTGATAACGTAAGGAACTAAATCGAAACCTAAAATAAAAATAAGGGACCAAAAATATAATTTAGCTTATTTCAAAATTTCAAATTGATCTCCACCTACCTTAAAATTTTGTTTTCTACTTTCACAATTTACTATTCTACCACAAGAGCAAGAATATGTTATTATTATTATTATTTCGAGACATGGACATAGTTGTCCAATAAGACAACCAATATATGATCATACTGTGCAACACTACTGTGTCTGTCTCTTACTCCTACTCTAACAATTCCTTTCACTTTCCCCAAGATTCTTCTTCTTCTCTCTCCCCTTCTTGCTGCAAGCATTGTTGAATAGGTAGTAGACCACAATGTACCCTGTTGGGTAAATAAATTGTTATCCGCTTTAAGCTTTGTATCATCTACTACTCTTTTTATCTTCTTCTTACACACAAGCTAGTAAAAGCCACAGCCACAAAAAATGCCAAATCAAAACCCCACTTTCCTTTTCTTGTTACTCTTGCATGTTCTACTTAATGCAGCTCCCATGAGTTGCAAATCCATCATCGAGCCGTGCTCCAACAACGACTCATGCAATGCTCTTCTTGGTTACACACTTTACACTGACCTCAAGGTCTCCGAGGTGTCTTCCCTCTTCCAAATAGACCCCATTGCTCTTCTAACAGCCAATGCCATTGACATTTCTTACCCTGACATAGAACACCACATTCTCCCTTCTCACCTCTTCCTCAAAGTCCCCATAACCTGTTCCTGTGTTGATGGTATTCGAAAATCAGTGTCCACCCATTACAGAACTCGACCATCTGATACTCTCTCTTCCATTGCTGATTCAATATATGGGGGTTTGGTATCTGCTGACCAGCTTAGGGAGGCTAACTCCATTGATGACACTTCAGTGCTTGATGTTGGTCAGAGTCTTGTGGTGCCACTTCCTTGCACTTGTTTCAATGGGACTGATAACTCTTTGCCTTCAATTTACCTCTCTTATGCGGTTCAACCAATTGATACTTTGGCTGCAATAGCAGCTACATATTTCACCACTCTTACTGATTTGATGAATGTCAATGCTATGGGGACTGCAGCTGTCTCTGCTGGTGACATTCTTGCTATTCCAATACCTGGTAATTCCTGGTTTTCTTCTGCTTGAAGGGTTTCAGTGTCTATGATAATTAAGGGCCCTTTTGCTTTGTTTCCTATTTATGTTTTCAATAATAATCGTAAAAATGACATCTTGTTTTCATTTTGTTTCCTGTTAGTGGAAATAAAATTTTGTTGTTTTCACTATTTCATGTATAAATCTTTGAAAAAAAGGAAACAATGAAAACATCGTGACATTTGCAATTATTAACGAAAACAGGCAAAATTAGTGCTTTGGTCCCTTTAGTTAATTTAATTTTTCAAATTGGTCACTTTAGTTTTTTTTTTTGTGTCAAAGAGATCCCTTAAGTTTTTTTTGTGTCAAACAGGTCTCTTAAGTTTTTTATGACATCATAATTCACTGATTTAATAGCAAAATCATACACTTTCATAACAACTTAAGGGACCTGTTTGTCACAAAAAAAAAAACCTAAGGGACCTGTTTATCACAAAAAAAACTTAAGGGACCAATTTGAAAAATTAAATTAACTTAAGGGACCAAAGCACTAATTTTGCCAACGAAAACAAGAAATAAAAACAGGAAACTGCAAACAAAGCTAACTGACCGTAACCTTCTTCCTTTGTGCTTATGTTACACTTATGAAACTTCTTTGTGCTCTTTCTGGGTTTTCCTGTTCAGGGTTAAGTTTGTGAGTTTGGTATGTCAAGCTTTTAAGTCTGTGCTGATTTTTTGTGCAAATTCTGTAGTTTCTGAACTGAAGTAGAGATGATGATTTTGTTATTGCTACTTTTCATATAATAAATTATGTTATATAATGGCTAACTCTTCTTCTCATGTTACAGCTTGCGCGTCGAATTTTCCAAAATATGCCTCTGATTTTGGCTTGCTTGTCCCTAATGGAAGCTATGCCATTACAGCAAGTCATTGTGTGCAATGTAGCTGTGGGCCACGAAATTTAAAGTACTCACTAAGCCACTTCTCTTTTCCTGTATCAATTTATTCCTTCTCTCATTTTAAGTAAATCTAGATTCTCTTGTTTTAAGAGTGGTCCATTGCTAACTTGTTCATTTGGGTTTGTCACTTTCCCTATAGTTTGTACTGTATGCCAGCTTCTCTGGCTGTCTCTTGCTCCAGCCTGCAATGTAAAAATAGTAACTATATGCTTGGGAATGTTACTGTGCAACAGAATGGTGCTGGATGTAATGTTACTTCTTGCAGTTATGATGGTTTTGTTAATGGCACCATAATAACAACGTATGTTTATCCTTAGCAAACCTGCTTTTGACATTGAAATATTTCTATACCATATCTTTTTCTGGTTAATTTTAAGCTTATTCAATCTTACTTGCTACCCTGCAGATTGTCCCCATCTCTTCAGCCTCGATGTCCAGGTAAGAGTTCAGCAGCCATTTATACATATTTTTGAACTACTTTGCATTGTGAAATGGAATTGTTCGCTTCCTAGCCATTGCTATAATAAACATCAAATATTCAAATGAGTTATTTTCTGTTTTAGTTTCACTTTTTAGTGATCTGTTACTGTTAGGAACTGAAGAAACAGAACTTGGAATTTGATAGAAACAAACAAATAAAACGAATACTTTTATTGAACAAATGAGAATAGGAGAAAGGATTCTCCTCCAAGGGTCTCCTCTTCACAAAGGGTTGCCCCTTTTCCAACCGAGCCTCGGTTATTACAAAGCTAAAATTTTGAATGATCGTCTCTACTCTTATTCTTCCTTATTTATATCCTCTCCCACTAATTAACTAATCCCTCTAACTAACTAACTATTACAATTCTCCTTATTTCCTAATTGGGTTGGGCCCTAACAATAGTGCCCTACCCTGAAACAACCTTGTCCTCAATGTTGGAAGCTCTTTCCTCTGACTTCTTCTGCTGGGAGAGACGTTCAGTTTGCTTGTTAGCTTACATTAGATGGATAAATTTAGTACTATCAGGGTCTTCAATTCCAGCATCTTGAACATGCCTTAATTCTGAATAGACAACGTGTTGAATTTCTGGAATTTTGAGATATTAAAGATACAATGAACTATATTGTCTTCATGATTTCTTTTTTCTTTGTGATATCTCATGGCAGCTTACTGTATGTGAACTAAAACTCTAGAGTTTAATTGCCGAAGCTAGGGTGGCTTGAATTTGGTATCATCTTGCTTTATAATGCAGACTAGAGTAATGGCAGGAAGCATATTTTTTTGGTTTATTTCAACTGATCTGATATTGTAAGTCTTAATTCAAGACATGCCTTCTAAATCCATTTAAAATGATGTGCAGGGCCACAGCAATTCCCTCCACTTATAGCCCCACCTACGTCTGTTATGAGGGAATCAGTATTTGCCCCATCACCATCACCTCAATCAGATGGAACTGGTCTAACAACACCCAAATCTTCGGTGGTGCCTGCAACAAGGTCATTTCCTGGATTCCCACCTTCAAATGGCCCTATTAGTGGGATTACTTCTGGTGCTTCTTCAGCATGCTCCTCCATGAATCCATTACCCACTTTGACATCTGCACTTTTGTTATTTCTTGTAAAGTTGATTATCCCTGTGTCATTATAATCTTCTCTATTTTGTAGTGGATTTTGTTTTATCCTGTTGCTTTGTTTGTTATAGATGCTCCTTACTTGTTGTAGTTGCTGGTATTCGTTTGTATTCTTGAATGATTTGTAAGAACTGGAAAACCATGGCATTTCAGGTTTCATCACACACAGCCTTTTATTATTTGGTGCTTTACATTAATATCTTGTCCTGTACGCAAGTTGGGGCTAGTGATTCAAAGCATAATCTATTCGGTCATTTTTCAAGGTCTTGAGAAATTTGTGGTGGTTTGATTGCCTACACCATCAGTTGTGTGCGCTCTGCAACAGAGTTTTACCATTTTCTTCTCCTTGATTTGGTGCTAGCTGGCCTTTATTGACTTTTTCTGGTTTACCAAATCTTAAGTACCTTTGAAGCTAATTTCTGTAGCATGCTACAATTTAGAGGTGCTCAAAATGTTAGGCCATGTGGAAATGGTGAGAAAAATACAAATTTTCGTATAATAGAAAATTAATTTGATACTAAAATTATCTCAATAAAAACTAAGCTCAATTGCAAACATGATTTCACTTGGGTTAACACTAACTGCACCTGTTTTTCACAAGAAAGAATCCAGTGAATTAACATTCACATGACAACAGTCTTGAAGATGAGTACAAGAAAAACACGAGTCTTAAATCATTCAATAATAAAACATTCAATACAACCAATGAAAGTCAGCAGCAATTTTAGAAGCCAATGTTAAATTCACAGCAAGAATAAAGAAAGAACAGTTTTATTTACAATAATTTACATTGGCTAGACCTTGTAGGAAGAAATTAACAAATTGGTTTATACTCAGACAAGGCCCTATAAGCTCCATGAATTAGCATTCATTTTACATTTGCTATGGTCATGGAACAGCCATCTTTAGAGAGCCTTGAGAGCGAGTTTACTGCCTGAGTGAATACCCTTTGCAGCAACTCTTAGCGCCGCACGGCCTTGGTACAGCCTGTTATCAAAATTAAAAAATTACAAAATAAAAACAGTCAGTAAAGGAAAATTTTACCATTGACATATGCTTTGCCAACACTCTACTGTGCTGGAACTGAATTAAGACTAGAAATCATTGACCAACACAAACTTAAGGTTTAGCTTGAGCAAAACCAGGGTAACCCTATGCCAAACAAGTTCCTAGGCATGCTGCATTTCTCTGGAATTCAACATTATTTCCTGGAGTTGAAGTAGGATAAATCCTTCTTTACCCAAACCCTAAAATAAAGACCTCAAACTTAGATATTTAAGTTGCAAACATGAGTATAGCAGAGACACTCCACACATCGTCAACATGATCACAGACTTCATTAAATTTACAAAGGGAAAAAAATTCAGAACTTCAAAGATTAAAACGTTTGGAAGCATTGATAATTTGATACATCCAACAAAACTTCCCTATCATTTATTAGATAGATTCCCTCCGCACTGTCCTCGGCAAGGATTGATCTGTAGAAACTTTAATAATTTCTCACTACAATGAAATATTGCATACACATAATGCTATCACACGTACACACACATGTATGCAAGTTCATTAGAAATTTTACATGTCCATCATATAACTTGTCCATCGTATAATCAGCAATAAGCCCGTCTTTGTGTATCCCGCAAATATTAGTAAGATTTACATTTTCAACGTCACAATAAAAGGAACCATTGAAATTATTTTAGATCCCCATAAAAATTTCTATCATGCCATGTATCTGTCTTTGTCATCGCCTAGAAAAGACAGGAAACTCAAGAATGTTCTTAAAATCATGATAGTAGTTTTAGGGGGGGAGAGAGAGAGAGAGAGAGAGAGAGACTTACCCTGCCAAAGCAAGTCCCCAGGTGGACAATGCATAAAACAACTTCCCAGCATCCCAAATATCTAAAATCTTTTCCAGTTTGCTTTTACCACACAATGCTTTTGATAGTGCTGTCATTAGATAAATAAACATATGAAAGATATGAACATTTTGTTACTTAATCAAAATGGCAGCAATTGTACAGTTGGGTACTTCATTCAAAATCATATCAATGCAAACACTAAAAAATGTTGAAACGAAAATGAATAAAATAATTAGTAAGTTGATAGACAACACATCAAACTTAGAAAGCGAGAGACAGAGGATCCCAGCTCCAAGAAATAAGAAAATGAAGAAATATTACAATAGAGGATTATCTGATAAAACAGTATTAGGTTCATCCAGCATGTTTGAAAGGGGCTTTCAATTGTCTACTCGAACCATTCATTGAACTGAACAATAGTGACCATCTTAAATGACTCAACAGTTAAAGTCAGATGACAAAACAGGTTTATGGTTGCTATAAACAACAGTTCCCCATCCAGCATAAGAAAATAAATGGGTTTGAGAACCTTTACCCAAATCATTTGAGCAAAAGCAGATTATAAGTTACAATTCTAGATCCTTTCTTACAATTTGGGTTAAGGAAATGTAAAAGGCAAACCATTCAAGATAGAAAGATTTGACCACAAACTTACTTTTCTGCAGTTCCTCTGGTGACAATTTCTGCAATTATGACGAGGCAAATAACATCAGATACAGCAAAAGAAATAAATAACAATGTGTATTAGGCTAATATATACCAGAGCTTTCGGGTTTGACAGAACGCATCTTGCCATAAAATTGGCAACTCCATCGACCACATGTTCCTCACTAATGACCAAGTAACTCTCATCATCAATTCCACTCCATTCCTCAACATTACTTGGCTCATCTGTAACCCACACCCACCAACTGGGTTCTTGAGAATCAACATTGATCAAAATGTCAACAGAGCGATAATCAAGCTCTGTCAAATGTCAACAAAAACACCAAAGAAAGTGTCAATAACCAAGTAGCTCAATGGGCACAAGACATGCATTCAACAGCAAAGAAATTTAACTGAAATACCAGTGGCCTCCTTAAAAGGAAATTGATTTCCTCCGGTAGCACTTTCCTGTTGTAGGAACTTAAGCCGCGTCAGGTACTCATCAGACCTCACAGTACTAACTAATCGAGCGTGCAACTACAACCAAATAGCCCAGAAACATCCATAAATGGTTAAAAGGGTAAACATAATCAGTAATAACACCTAAAACGCAAGGCTGGTAAAATTATAATCATAATCGTTGGAATGAAAATTTGAAATGCTTCCTATTTCATAATTGTAGGTCAAGGATTTAGCTCTTCTAAAGTGGAATTGTCTCTAAAATGAGAAAGTATGTTGCATATACCCTTGGATCATTTAATGGATTCAGTTTTGTATGCCCTTTATCAAATCAAAAATAGATACACCCTTGTTTTCTGACTATAGAAACAACCTCAGTTCAGAGGAGCCAAGTCCGTAGGTCAAATACTCTTGCACAACATGATTGACCAATTCTCAAAGTAGTTTAATTTGTATCCAATTATTAAGGAACTATCAGCACCCAATTCGAAAATCAACTCCCCCCAGCCCCCAAATTAGCTTATTTAATGAAATTCTATCCAATAATTAAGGAAAGAGTAGTTAGTACCCGAGTCAAAAAACAACTTTGCATCCAATTATGAAGGAACAAGAATTACCCAATTTTCCCCCAAAACCTTACTTGTCATAATGAAATTATTCTACCCAATTAAGAAAAAAAAACATTTTTTTTTAAATTAGCTTCTTTGACGAAATTAAACTATTCAAAGGCACATAATTAGAGAAATAAAATAAATAATAATGTAATATATATACATCGGGAGGGCAATTATTGAGGAAGGAAGGTGATTCAGAGAGATTATTAAGAAGCCTGAGATTCTGGTCGAGCAAGTTCCTGAGGCGCAGATTCTCGGATCGCAGAGACTCAAATTCGTCGCCGTCGGAGAAATTATCGTCGGCGGTGGCGGGAGGATTGTGGTGGCGGAGATGGTGGCTGCATTCCACGGCGGTCCAAGCGACGTCAGCGACCTCGAGCACCGTCTTGGCCACCCCAACGGCATTATGGCCTCGCATGATTTGATATTCACTATCAAAGAGAGAATATGGATTTGCTTTGGTTCTCGAATCCCTAAATTGAGTTTTTTTTTTTTTATCAGTTTTCAGAGGAAACGGGTCGTCGTCGTTTTCGTGTGCAAATGTAAAATGTTCCGAAGAAGAGACGGAGCCGGTTTTGTCGTTTTCACGTCAAACCGCTCGGCCCGCTCTTTATCATTTTCATAATTTCTTTTTCAGTTATCTGTGTTTTTTTTTTTTATCAAGATGGTGTAATGTGGTGGGTATGTTTTTTATTTCGGTACAGTTTAATGACACACCAATAACAAAGTTTGACGTCAATCATCCAAAAAGTAATTACCAATCGAGGGCAAGCCTGGAATGTCAGTAATTTTTTATTGAGAATTATAATTTTTAAATTTTAAAAAAATTGAATATATTATTTTTTAATACATAATTTTTATCTTTATTTTCTTAATTAATGCCTTCCGAATACGAATTAATCTTTTTTTCTAATAAAATTGGAAGTCGCAAATGACAATTGAGGCTTGTATTTTTTTAATAAAATTGGAAGTCGCAAAAAGAAATTGTGACTTGTATTATTTTTTAGAAAAAAAGTCAAGTCACACTTCCTATTTGTGACTTCCTCTTAAATTATTTCTAGGTTTAGGGAGTAGTAGATTGAATCACCTACTTGTTTGAACGACTTGCTGATTGAAAAGGTATAAAATAAGAAAGTCACAAGTGCAATGACTTCCATTTGTTAAAAAATATATTGAGATTCAAAGCTTCCTTCACATCAGAGAAGCAAAAAACCTTCCTAGTCCCAACATTCCAAGTTAGGCTGACCATTAATTAGACCCATAAACTCAGCTTCAAGATTATTGGTGACTTCGATGAAACCCAATAGCCTTGTGACCCAAATACCATCTTTTTTCCTTACTAGAGCTCTGGATCCGGCTCTTCCTAGATTACCCAAAGAGCTCCCATCAACATTTAGAATAAAGTCAAAACCCATAGGTGTTTCCCATTTCCCAAGTTGAATAGGATCCCTGAGCTGATTTTGAAACTTCCATTGCAGGTTCATATTTGAGGCAAGAATATTAGTTGCCAAAACTAGCCTCCAAGGCTTAGCAACTTCAGCACTGATACAGTGATTTGCGACGATATCTCCAAATCCACTGAGCAGTAGCAAAGAATTTTGGCCCACATTGATGGAGATCAAGGAAGCCCAATGTAGCCAATGCCCAATGATGCACTACAAGGACTTGGATGCTCAATGACAAGATCGAGGACCAAGAAGGTTCAAGAAGCCTTAGACAAAGAAGTCGATTATTTCCTATCTCTCAGGTTGTTTGTATAAGAGACAAGGTCAAATACAGTCCAATTGATCCAAGTTGATGAAGACCCCAGTATGGGAGCAGGATTTAATTTTTATTGAGTATTTTGAACAATTCTTAATTTTTAGTTTGGTTTTATTTGGATATTTTTGTAATAAAGTCTCACCTTAGGAAAATAATGCAACCTCCTCTTTTGGGCTTGGCCCATATCCTAGCATAGATTAGGGTTAGCTAGATGCTTCTTAGTGGCTATAAATAGCCTTGTCTTATCCTTGTTTCACACTTTTGAATTGATATTATAATTTACACTCCTTTGTGAGTTTTGGAGATCTTGTTCTCTTAGGTTCTTGGGTGAATCATATTTGATTCTTATCAAGAGCTTCCTTACTCTTGTGATGAATCTTCGTTGGACTTATCACTCTCAAGAGGGTGTGGCGTCTTCTTCATCTCTTTATTCTTTCATCTTTTCTTTGTTTAATCCTTGTTTTTTTATGTTCTTTATTTAAGCGCTTCAATACTAAAGTTTACACCTTTATGCGTCTCAATCTTCTTGTTTTCTATTAATTGTATGTGTGCAATTGATAACAAGGTACAAAACTTGTCTTTGTGTTCATATTTCTTCAATAAGAAGTTGCGCCACTTTTGGGTATTCAAGAAGCATTCTTTAAGTTTTCATTTTTTTTGCTCTTTCTTCTTTTCATAACAAGAATTCAATTCGAGGACAATTTGTTAAGAAAACATTATGAACACAACTTGGTTCATATCACAAATTCATGACAATTATTTTTCATCTAAGTCAGTGGTTCTATTTCTCGAAAATTTTATTCACTCCAATTCCCCATTTTTATTCCATATCGTCATAGCCCAATTGCAGTCCTTTAGACACTGTAAAGTATCCTCATGAAGGTTACTACATCTCTGGCAAGCAGCTGATTACTACATCTCTGCGAAGCAGCTAAGGTAGCCATTACTCTGGCTACTCTTAGGGCTCGTTTGGTGGTCAGGATAGGATAAGGATGGATAGGATATGAGAGCTGGATAAGGATAGGATAAGATATGAGCATGATAAGCTCTTATCCTGTCCAATGTTTGATGTGCATCAGATAATGACAGGATATGATATAAAATATCCACAAATGATAAAATTATCCTTATATCAAAATTACATTTTTTTTCAAAAATAAATTTTAATATTACGTGGTTGTTTTATACATTTAAATTAAAAAATATTTAATAATATATATTTTTGGCTTTTTAATTATAAATTAGTCCATTTTTTTAAATTATAAAAAATTAACTTTTTTTTCACTTTTTATAAAAATTGTTAATTAAACCACATATTTTAATTAGTATTAAGGTTGACTAATTAGGTTTGAAACCGTAATTAAATAATAACAATATTAAAGGTAAGAGATAAAAGAAAGCATTTTCTTATCCTATCCTGTTGATTCTAACCCAGCTCCACCCTCAGGATAGAATTATAACTAAGTAACAGGATAGGATAAGCTAACAGGATAAGCTTATTCTATCCTGCTGGTTCACCAAACTACAGATTAAAACAGGACAGGATAGCTTATTCTATCCTGCCTCCCTTATCCTGACCACCAAACGGACCCTTAAAGTATTAGTAGGAAGGGCTTTATGCCCAATAAGCCAAACAAAATTTTTTTACCTTTTCTGGGGTTGATAGCTGCCAAATCCAAATCCAAATCCCATTGATTGGATCAATGTAGACTTAATGAAATTGTGAAAGATGCTTGGATCTGATCAAGCCATCCCAAGATAGTCATAAAAGTCTCATTGTAATTAATTATTTTAAAGTAACTACATTAAATAACACTTCTAATTAAAATATGCAACAAGTGGCCACCATTCGAAATGGTGTAACACCTGTAGCATTTTTAATAATTTTTATCACAATTAAATTTCTTTCTCTTACATAAGTAGGGCACAAATTTCACTTATCCTAAATAAACAATTTATTTTTTTATTCTTCCCCATTATCAATACAGTAAAAATTGAAGGGAAAAAAAAATCTTTTAAATCAGCTTTGTTGATTAAGCATTAGACATGAAAAGTAAGCGAGTTCAAACTTCAAACCCTTATAATATACTTTGTCGCTTCCCCTTTTCTCTATCCCCCTTCTCATATAAGATCTCTTATGAACCTTCCCTTAAATAAAAAAAATTGAAAAAAAACAACAACAAGAACCCGTCTCATATAATTCAATAGTAAATATTTAATAATTAGTTTATTTTTTTAGGATACAGAACATATCCCTTTACATTGAAAAAGAACAGAAGAGCCCACCAAATTGGCTCAAAATAAATAAGGTATATTACTGGCACATCATTTGTATCTATTCCTTAAATAGCTTTGAAGCAGCACCTATGTCTAAGTACCATTTCAACTCCCCTTCAGGTGAAACCAATTCAACAGGCAACTTATCAACTTTTTGATCATCCTCTAGGGCAGAGTAAACTGTGTTAGCTTTACCAGCGCCAGTCACCACCATTGCTATGTTTGAAGAAGAATTGATGACTGGAAAGGTTAAAGTGATTCTGTCTGATGGTGGTTTTGGTGAGTCCTTGAGGAAGGTAACCCATTTTTTATCCTCCTTCAGAAGAGGATGCCCTGGGAATAGGGAAGCCACATGCCCATCTGGGCCCATACCAAGCAGCATGAGATCAAATTTTGGAAATCCACTAGTTGATGTAGCTATCACACCACTCTTAACCAAGCGTCTCAGAGTTGTGTCATAATTATCAGCTGCTCCATCAGCTTCTAGAGCATCATCAATGGCATAAACATTTACAGGAGGAATTGGTACCTTCCAAAAGAACAATGAAACAGAAAAGGTTTTAATTACTTAACCAGAAAGAGCGTCAAGTACTGTAGAATCTTAATTTTATGTTCTCTAGCTAGTTCCAGAGAGTAACATCAGCTATTACTAAAAGGAGTATACCAGAATATAATAATAACTGTTTTTCTAACTTCTGCAACAAAATGTAGGATAAAATAAACCCCATTAAATTAATATTCCTCCCAACTAATTCAATCATTTAAAGATTCCACTAATTAAGTAAATTCTTTGAGGGTGTTTGGGTAAGATTTATACCCAAATAGATATTTTTCATGATAAAAGGTGGTATATTTAGATAAACTGATTAAATTTCAAAACAGTTGTTTTTATGAGAAAATAAGTCTGAAGTTTGAAACTTATTTAAAAAGCTGTTATTTTGAAACCAATAACATTCTTCTTATTTCACCCTTACAAAACTAACTATCAAACAAATATTATTAAATTATACAAATAACTTCATACCATTTTTAATAATTTACTATATACAAGTGATTGTTTTACACAACCCAAACGAAATAGATTATCTTATAATCGCTTTTTCAATAAACACATCTAAACATAAAACAGATTCTATTATAATTGATTATAACAATAATCGATTATCCATATAATTAATTATTGAAATTATTGAAATAATCGAATTTTGACGGCCGAATCAAACAAACACTTTGCAAATAATTGTTCTCTCTTCTCTTTGTTTCTTCTCTCACTCCACAACTAATTTCTCTCTCTCTCTCCTCAACAAATTTACCCCTAATTTCTTTCTAATCCATTTTTTCACCTCTTCCCAAACATAGCAACGCTAAAGACAGCAGAAAATAACACTTCAGTGTGCTTTTAGTTTTTTACAGAGCATATCCATCAGTCCACCATTCAGTTCCATTCAATTTTTCACCTCTTCCAAAACCCAATCGCAAAGGGATATGCGTGGATTTCTTAAAAGATTGGGTTAATCGGGAGAGATTTAATATGGCTAATCCTATGCATGGTGTAGGACAGAAAAACCCGTATATTAAAGAGAGAGAGAGAGAGAGAGAGGGGGGGGGGTGATAATAAAACTGACGATCACAGTCAAAACAATTTTAAAACCATCCTCATTCTTCTTCAAGCTAAATAATCTAGGGCACGTGAAAATCAACTTATTACCTTGGAGAGAAATCCATCATAAGCAAGCTTGTAATTACTTTCTAAGTGATCCTTCGGCACGACTCTCTCATCCACCCAAAAAACATGCCACTTTGACCAGTCTATGGAATCGGCAAAGGAGTTTCAACCAATTTCCTAAAATTCCAGCATGAAAACATGATAAAGCTTTGCTCATATATATTACATACTAGAAATAAGGTGCCAATTCAGGTTTGTGAGTCATGTTCATGTCCGTAATGTTAGTTAATATGCCTAACATTTTTGAATTATTCAAAAATTATCAAACATAAAATTATTTCAACATTTGCTCATTCATGTAGTTTAGGCGAGGATTTGTTGTCCAATTTCAATGTATCATACCTTATCCCTATTATTAATATTTTATCACATATTTTATATTTTTTAATTTATAAGAAATTTCAACTTATATGATAAGATATTATTGTGATGACGGAGTGTGATAAACTAAAATGGAACAAAAGATCTTCATCTGTCTAGTTTATGCCATGTGAATTTTGTGGTTTGATGTTTTTCAGTGAAATGATATAGAATGAGTTAAGTTCGTATTTTATCCAAATCACCATCCCTGCATTATTGTTGCCCTTGTATGAATATATCTCACTTCATTTTTGGCAACTGATGGAAGTTCTTCAAAGCCTTGATTTTTTTATAAAGAAAAACAGAGAAAGTTTATATTTTACAAAAGAAGTCACAGCACTAATTACAATTTGAGGCCTCTTTTATAATGCAATTGATATAAATTAAAGTTCCATTAAAATGAGACGGGGCCCTATCCAAAGAATCAAGATATATAGTACTCACCTGAGGTACTTGATCAATGACCCACCAGACAAAACGACAGTGAAAGCACCTCTCTCTCTGATGAATTTGTTGCTGTGTTGAGCAACATCATAAGCCAATGAAACAGCAACATGTTCCTTGGTGAACACCTCCACGTTCTTAAACCCCTTCTCCCACTTCATTGCCTTCACTTTGCCAAAACATCTCTCAGGAGAAAAGCCTTTATACCTTTGAGGTTGATAAAGGAGTTTCTTCCCAACTTGGGGTGGGAATAATGAGCAGGTCTTTAGGAATAGTTGATTTGATTTGTGTGCAGACAATAAGCTACTTTGGGGAGTGTAGGGGCTAGAGAAAGCTGCTGAGAAGGCCATTTATGGTGTCTTGAGACTTGAGTGCATGTGAAATGAAACCTACGTTTCATTTGGTTGTTCGATCGGCTCCTTTATTTATGCTTAATATTAGATTCTTTTATTAGTAATGGAAGTAACGCATATATGAATCTTTTTGTTAATATTACAAGACAAGAATCAAACACATTGATCGGAACACACATAACGACTCCTTTAGTTTCTATCAAGTTTCAAGTAAACAAGTTAAAGGTTATTAAAGAATGTTACTTATAAAAGGTTATACTATATGTTTGTCCTTATGCGTGATGTTCAAAAGATAAGTAACAAGGAGCTAATAAATTAAATTTTCCTCTCTTTCTCACACACTAGTTCACCCAACACGGAAAGAAGAAAGCTTTTGAATTGATTTCAATTCAATTTACACACTCAAAAACAACGTATATATGTTTTTTTATAGGCTTACAATTATAATAAATTAATAGAAAACTTATCAAAGTAAGTAAATTTTGGGTGGCAACAGCGGGAAACGGTGGAACAAGGATGGATCAAAATTAATTTGCAACTAAATTGCAGCTGTATAATGCAGCTATTCAGTGTTGCAATGCGACTGAGCAGCTTTTCTTCATAAATGATAGATAATTATTATTGGTTTTTGTAATACCATCCCCTCAATAATTATTTTCTCTCATCTTGGACCTTGTTGTTATGTCGAGTTGTCTTCTAAATTCTTCAAACTTGATTATTAGTGTTCCATTCTTATATCTCCAAGTAACACTTTCTCAGGAACAAAGTGATATTGAATTTCTACATGTGTTTGTATGAGCATGAAACATGGGGTTCTTTGCCAAGCATATTGCACACTGATTATCATTATACAAAAGTATAACATAATCAATTGGTTGGTGCAAATTTTTCAAAAGTTCTTGTAGCTAGCAACGAACTTTCTTGAGGTGCACCATGAAATAGGTCCTAAACCCATACTAAATACTTACCCAGTTGTGGATCGACGCGTGTCATAATCATCAGCATAATCAACGTCACAATATCCAATCAACTTGCAGTTTCCATTTCTCGAATAGAAGATACCATAATCAAATGTACCTTTAATGTATCTCAGAATACGTCAAACCATATCCAAATGGGGCTTCTTTGGATTTTGCATAAATTGGATTGCTACTCCAACTGCAAAAGAAATATATGGTCGTGTCGGTGTTAGTAAAATCAGGCCTCCAACTAGCTGCCTATACATAGAGGATTCTTCTAGATCTTTGCCTTCAACTGCACAAAATTTGGCATTGACTTCTATCGGGGTTTCTATGGGTTTGCAATCCAGCATTCCAAATTAATCTTTCTAGAATATCTCTTGCATATTTCAACCGACGTACACAAGAACAATCCTTGGCTTGTATAGTCTATTTCAAGCTCAAGAAAATGTTTGAGTTGTCCAAGTTCTTTCATCTAAAAATGCACTGATAAATTCTTTTTAACTTGATCAACTTCATTTTTGTCAAGAAAAAGTTATTTTCATTGTTTCCGGTACAAATTTTTGAAAATAGAAAACAAAATAAAAACAAGATACCAATTTTGTAATTAATTATAAAAACAGGAAATGAAACAGGAAACTTGAAACAAACCAAACAGGTCCTAATAGTGCCTACAAAAACTTAACTTAGTCTCTATTCCTATTGTTATTTTCAAGTAGTAATAAATAATTAATAATATTAATAATTAATAAAATAATTTTTTTTTTCAGTTTCTAAATCGATCACTAAGGGGTGAATTTATAATAATGGTATATTTCTCCTCTACATAGGAATGAGGTGGAGCTAAACTTCCCTAGGCACTAACCCAACATGAGGTGTTAAACACAACCAATCGCACTTTGTCAACATATTAAAAATTGACAACACATTAAAATTTTAATAAATTAAAATATCTTTTTTTAAAATAACAAAACCCTAATTTTCCTTCTTGATCCCTCTTCCAAAATAACTAAACTCCCGTACCTTTATCAATTCCCAAACAACTCCAACAATTCTAGCTCCCGTTCTCATCTCTGCAACCACAGTACTCTCCTTCCGCCACCCTCGACTTCCTCCTCCTTCCTCCTTTTGAAAAGATTCTTATATAAATCTAGCGCTTTTGCTATGTGAGCACTTGTTTGAAGATTCTATCTACAAACATATGAACTACCTGTATGGGAGCACAATTTTCATTGGAATCAAGTAACAATATTGAGTTAGCAAACTGTAGCAACACTACCTGGTTGGCGCATACCAACTGCAAGAAAAATCATGAAGCATTTTCCACCGGTATTGGAAAATACAACCATATAAAATCCAAACCAGACACAATGGCAACTTGGCAAGCAGTATCGTTAATGGAGGATATTGCTGGTCCATTAAAGAGGAAATTACATTTGAAACTATTAGGGTTTGCAGTAAGATTTAGAATGCACAAAAACAAAAAAATACAATGGTAAAGTACATATAAATGTTTTCCATCTACAACTAGTAAGGCAAAAAAAAAAAAAAAAATCGCTCTCGCTCTCACAATTCCACAATCTGGAACCACAGCATGTAACGACCAAGAAGAAGAGGAGGACGAGGAACCATAGGAGGCGTACGATTAATGGTCTATTTGTTTAAAAAAAAAAAATAATAATTTTCATATAAAATAATTTAATAATTATTTTTTAGAAATTTTTAAATAAAATATAAGTTAAATAACATAAAAATCATTTAAAATAGCTACTCAGAACAGATTTTTATTAGAAACTACTCAAAATAGTTTCAAATTTTTTTCATATTAATTTTTTTTTCAGATTCTGACTTTTTGGAAAAGTTAAAACAAATAGATAAATCATTTTTAAAAGTGATTATTTTTAAAAATAATTGATTTTTCACAAAAATAATATGTAACAAACGGGTTCTAAAACTTTTGTCCTTTACCTTTCCTCTTTTTATTCATTATATTTATTTTGTCTCTTTTATTTCTAATTAGCGGACTTTGTTGCGCTCATTCTGCACATATGGAAAATGTAAGTAATAAGAATAAAGTTCTCTGCAGGAAGAAAGAGAAAGGTTGCGTGCTGGTTGGAGGTGTGCGTGGGAGAAAGAAAAATCGATTTTTTTTTCTAAAAAAAGGAAAAAGATTGTATAATGAGTCCTATTTTTTATGTGTTGTCCTTTATTAATGAGTTGTACATGCCCATACAAGATTTGCTCCAGATTTGATAGCAATAATTATTAATTAATAGATTTTAAAATAAATCATAAAAAGAAAAGTAATTAAATGGAAATAAGTAAATGATATTTAGGTTTGGTAGTAATTAATAAATATTAATTAATAAATTAATAAATATTAATTAATAAATTAATAAATTTGAAAATATATTAAAAAAATTAATGTAGGTGACGTCACTTGACTCATTGAGAAGACCGATTGTGAAGAATGACCCACGTTCAACAATGAGTACTATAATTTAATATATGGATTGATTAGTAGGAAATAATTAGTGAATAATTAATAACAAAAAATCTAAAAATTAGTATTATATAATTAGTACGCAATCCTGAAATTAGTATTAGTATTAGAAATATTTGTCATTAAAAGGAAAAGAATTAAATGAAAAATTAAATAAACAATTTTGACAATGCATTTAAAAAGACACATGACACGAAAGAAAGACAGTGAAGAATGAGGAATTTAATTTAATATTAGGTTTTGCTAACGAATGTCCTAAGGACATTAATTAAGAAATCCATAAAATGCAAGATTTTATTGAAAAGCTAAATATACAACTTCTCCGGACGTGTTTGAAGTTCAGTTAGTGAACGTACGTTTCACCAAAGCATAAATTTCGTAGTGTCACAGTGGATGTAAAAAAATTTACAACACTGCCATCCCAAACTTACATTTGCATTGTCTAACGGCCAAACAAACACACACTCAGAATATTAAATACATCATTTCCTATGTAAATTTTCTTTTTTGGATGTTAACTAATGTTTTTAGGACACTTGTTAGTATTCTCCGTAGATATTTTAATATATATAGGGGTTGATTAATTATGCTAACAAACATAGTCACAAGTTGTACATTACTTTTTTTTTTATGCTGGGACTGAAGGAGCCCACCTCGTACCCTTTTGTTTCATCATGGCTTTTTTCTCCATCTTTTATTTTAAATGTCACGTATATATTACTAAAAGAAAAATAAATGGTCCACTATTAAGTATATTAAATAAATAAAGATCATTATTGTATTCAGTCATACTTTGTAGGATACTTGCACAGTATCGAATTACATTAAAAAAAAACATATCCATTATTCGAAACTTATTATAGTGTCTTATAAACCAGACACTATTATAACTTCATATAGAAAAACGTACATTAATTTGAATCATGGCTAGCAGTCCCATCTTATGCCTTATTTTCTCATAAGCAACAGTTTGAACATATAAGTTCACCAAATAACTTGGATCTACCTATACAACCTTGAAGCTGCACCCTTGTCTAAGAACCATTTCAACTCTCCTTCAGGTGAAACCAAATGAATAGGGAGTGTATTACCACTAGGATCTTTCTCCAGTGCAGAGTAGACTGCATCTGCTTTACCAGCACCAGTAATCACCATTGCTATGTTCGAAGAAGAATTAATCACTGGCAAGGTAAAGGTGATCCTCTCTGGTGGTGGAAGGGGTGCATTCTGGAGGAAGGTAACCCACTTTTTAGTCTCATTCACTGCAGGGTGCCCTGGGAACAGAGCAGCTACATGACCATCAGGACCCATGTCCAGCAGCATGAGATCAAATTTTGGAAATCCAGTTACTGATGAAGTAGCTATCACATTGTTTGCAACCAAGCGCCTGAGAGCTGTGTCATAAACATCAGCTACTCCATCAGCTGTTAAGGCATCATCAATGGTGTTGACATGGTGAGGAGGAATTGGCACCTACCAAAGAGAACAATGAGAACAAGTTTCAGTAAGTTCAGGATTTTTAGCGGGCGATTGTGGATGTGTTTGGAAGAACTTATAAAGAGTTTATGAAAATAGTTTATGAAAATAAACTTATACAAACAACTTATGAAAATAGTTTATGATATTTCTATAAACTCGTTTTAGCTTATTTCAATAAGGCTATGTTTGGCAAAAAATGGCTGATAAGCTAATTTTTAGCTGATAGCTGAAAAGATAGCTGATTGAATTTGAAGTGTTCGGTAAAATTAGCTGTTGAACTAGCTTATAAATGTAAAATGATATAAAAAGACATATTTATGATAAACATAGTAAGTGGGAATTTCATTAAATGAATGAGAGTAAAAATGAGAAAAGTCAATAAGTTATAAGCTATAAGCCATAAGCTAAATAAAATAGCTTATGAAGAAAAGCTATAAGCTCATGAGATAAGCTTGTTTATCAAACACCTCTATTTCGGTTAAACTAGCTTATAAGCTAGTCAAATAAACTATAAACTAGTTTATTGTACGTGCCAAACAAAACCTAAATTTGTCAGAAAAATAAATTATTTTTAGTTTATTTGAAAAAAAATTATTGAATAAACGTTTCAATTCCAAAATGTGACATTGCTGTACTCAATACTCAGTTTAAATCATCATAATTAATAAATTTTACCTTGGAGATTAATCCATCATAAGCAAGCTTGTAGTTGCTATCTACATGAGTCTTTGGCACCACTCTCTCCTCCACCCAAAATATATGCCACTTAGACCACTCGATTTGGTCATAATACGGAGAATCCACCAGCTTCCTGAAATTGTAACATCAAGAAATTAATTATTGCCTAACTTTCCCAAATAACAAACCATCATGCAATGTCACATATTTACTTTGATAGTGATCTCTAATTACCTCATATCATTTGGTAGTTAAAAAGGGAAAAGTTCTATATGCTTTCAATTTTTAACTCAATTCATGTGCAAGTAATTAGTTGATAGAAAAAAGGAAACACTGAAACAGTGAAACACTCATATTGTATACTGACCTGAGGTACTTGACAGACCCACTAGACAAAACGACAGTGAAGCAACCTCTTTCTTTGATGAATTTTCGGGAGAGATCAGCAACATGTTTGGCCAAAGACACAGCAAGATGCTCCTTGGTGAACACCTCCACGTTCTTGTTGTTCATTGATGCTTTCACTGACACTGAGCCACCAACATGAAGTCTCTTGGGGTTCATGTGAATTGGAGAAAACCCATTGGATCTTAGAGGGTGGTAGAGGTGTTTTTGTCCAACTTGGGGTGACAACAAAGACATGGTTGGGGATGTTGTGTGTGAATTCTGCTTGGAAAGCAATCTACTTTGGGGAGTGCATGAGAGGGAGAAAAATGTGGTAGTGGCCATTGGTATTTGGTAGGTTATTTGTTAGAAACACTGAGTTGAGTGTGTAAACTTCGGAACCTCCATTTCACTTGGTGTTGGCCACCCTTATTTATGTTAATTTGCTTTGATTCTTTTATTCATATTGGAAGCAAGGTATGGATCCTTTTGTAAGTTCTTGAAGTAGTTTGTAAGTTACTATACTTTGTTTAATGTTTTTTTTAACATTATAAGTAAGAGAAACAATAATACAATAAAATATAGACTATTAGCATTTTTGAAACTTATGCCCATAACGGATTTGAATTCTTGATAGACTCTATACAAGACGATATGTCCATAACTTGAATTTTACATGTACAGATTTATAATTTTACATATTTTCTAAAATGAATAGACATTTATATCTAGGGTCTATATACTCCAAAACTCATAATAACACAAACAACTCTTAAAAATCAAATACTTGGTGGGAGAAGTTGAGATATATGTGTCATTAAAGAAGTTATTCTGAATTAAATATTAAGGGATTGATAAGTAGACTTTAACAGCTTCGCCTGTAACAAAATTGCTTACAGAGAACTTAGAGCTTTTTCGGCACAAAAGAGAAATAAGACTTTGAAATAAGATACTGTGTAATAAACAAAGGGATAAATGGTTACTAAAATAGAGTAAGGGAGAGTAAGGGAGTATTTCGATTTTCTTTTCATGTTTTCCATTTAATGACAATGGAAATTGATGCCCAAACATCATTTTGCTTAAACAAATTTTATTCTGAATAACAATTAACAACATACAAAATTATATATTATTTGATTAACGGGATAATAATTTATGTTAGTAAAAAAAAAAAATCATTTATGTCACATTGTAGTAACTGATTATTAACATAATAATCAAATATTACTTTTACGAAAAATACCTAAGGACCCAAGCCCAACTAAAAAAAATAAAGAAAATTTTGTTCTAAAAGAGAAGAGGCTCTGCCAGAATAGACCCAAACCCCAAAATTAATATAATATCCATCAAGGGCTTTGCTAAGGGTACTCCCATGATTGCTAAGGACACCCCCCATGAACAGTGCATTTACCAAAATACCCCCTTAAATTTTTTTTTTTGTCATTTGGCTCTGCTATTTGCGAGTGAGAAAAATGTTTGCACTCTGGCAAATATAATATTTGCGAGTATACTCGCAAATACTATATTTGCGAGTGAGTTATTTTTTTAGAATTGTTCACTCGCAAATATCATATTTGCGACTATGCAATTTAAAAAAAAAATTCACTCACAAATAAGGTATTTGCGGGTGAACAAAATTTTTCATTTATTTGCGAGTGATGAAAAATTTTGTTCACCCGCAAATACCTTATTTGTGAGTACTAGATGATTTCGCAAATAAGGTATTTGCGAGTGAAGAAAAATTTTTCACACTCGCAAATACCTTATTTGCGACAGCACAAATCAACAAATATTTCGCAATTACCTAAATTGCGAGTAAAGAAGATATTTGCCAAAATGCTATACTTATTTGCGAGATTTCAGAAAAAAATTACCAACTCTCTGAAATTGGTAATCTGCGAGGGTAAGAATGGGGGGATAAAAAAATATTGAGTTTTAAAGGTTTAGTTTATGGGGATATTTTGGTCAATACACTGCTCATAAGGGATGTCCTTAGTAATTTGGGGGTGCCCTTAACAAAACCCTATCCATCAAATAAGACTTGCATAAATTCTAAAAATGACCTAGGCCCAACTAGAAGACAAAGAAGGTAACTCTAAACCCTATTTTTGTATCCATCTCTAAGCCCAAACAACAACTCTCAATTCTTTAAAAACATGAATAATGTTAGACAACGTAAAAAATGGATAAACTACATGACATTTCTTGACACTTGACTTAATTATACTTCACATTTTCTTGTTTTAAAAATTATACGACATCCCTTGAACTTTAAGATCTAACGACCCATTATCCAACCAACCTATTCATATAGAATTCCAATCCAATCCACTTATTTATAAAAAAAAAAGTTAAAACTGATCCATGTAACTTAGATTATTAAACTTCAACATTCATGAATGATCTTGGTTCTATAGGTTTTGGTTGCTAGACAATGGAGGATATCCAAAACTGATCCACTAATGAAGGCATTTCTTACAAAAGAAAGTTACTCATAAATATTGAGAGCACGCGGAAATCTTAGAATATTTTGATTCGTGTCAAAAATAAATACACAAATCAATCTATTCATGAATATCTCGTTGTTAGCCGGTGGGATATCCATACAAATTTTTGATATAATTTTTTCGTTGTTCCTTTGTTTCTAACATGATATCAAGTGCTTAAGCTCACAATCCTTATTCTCGTTGGCTATCTACTATTCCTATTGGTTTCCTAGTCATCTTCGTAGGTTTTCCGTCATTCCTATTTTAAGGCTGGTGTTTAAGGCTCCGAAAGTAAACTCCTCCTTGTTATGACGAAATCATCAAATATATCTCTCAACCTATTTTAGTGGGCCTTGGTGAAACTTAGAATGTTTTGTTGGACCTGTTAGCATAATATATTTTTTTGCGAGAATGGTTGGATGAGAGTGGGGGATATCCTATAAATAACATTTAAGATACAAATATTATTGAAATATCTAAATTTTACACTCTATTTGAAAAGTGGGAGGAAAAAAAGTGGAAGAAAAGAAAGGGAAGGTGAGAGAAAAAACAACAGAAAATGAAATGATTGTTTAGTTGCTTCGTAGAAAAGAACATGAAAGGAAATAAAGTTAAATTTTTTTTCTCTGTTGTTTGATCGGATAGAAAGTGTAAGGAAAGAAAAAAATATATATTTATAAAATGACATAAATATCATAATATAACGATTTAAAGAAAAAAAAGAATGAGGTTTTTGGTCTATTTACACATAAAATATACTCCACCCTCTACTTTGCCACGCGGTTAGAAGAAAAAATTTTAATGTGGGTTTCACAATTTTTTTTTTCTTCTCTATGTTTTCTTCTCATTCCAAACAATGGAAAGTTCCATTTTTTTTTCTTTTTTTTTCTCTTTCATTCTTTTTCTGCTAAACAAACAGACGCTTATAACATGTTTCGAAAAGATTGATTTTTCCTATTTCAACTATTTTTTAACTAAAAAGTTATTTCATACATAATATATTAAGTTTGACAATTAGCTTAAATTTATAAAAAATGTTTTTTTTAGAAAAAAAAGTTGTTTTATGTCATCTAATTTGTTTTAACTTAAGATTGTTGTGATTTAATTATTTTTCATTCTCAAAACTCTCTTATCTATTTATCCATACAAAACTAACTTCTAAACAAATATTACTAAATTATACAAATAACTTCATACCATTTTACATAATTTATTATGTAAAAGTGATTTTTTTACATCACCCAAACGAAATAGATTATCTTAAAATTGTTTTTCAGCAAACATACCCTAACAAAAACAGATTCTAATTATAATCAATTATCACAATAATCGATTCTATCAACATAATCTATTTTTTTCAGCTTTCTTAAATACGCTATTAATGTAATAACCAATTGAGGAGTTCAATTTTGAAGTTTATTAATTAAGGAACTTAACTTTATTTTAGTAATGAACAAACTTTATTTAAAAAACATTTAACAATGTTTATCAACTAAAAAATTATAAACCATATATAACATGTATTTTATTCATATTATTACAAATGATTACTTATTTATTGAATTAAATATTGATAAAACTAGTGCTTTGGTCCCTTAAGTTAATTTAATTTTTTAAATTGATCCCTTAAGTTTTTTTTGTGACATCATAACGTATTGATTTAATAGCAAGATCATATATTGTTATGACAACTTAAGGGATCTGTTTATCATAAAAAAAACTTAAGGGATTTCTTTGACACAAAAAAAAATTAAAAAAATCAATTTAAAAAATTAAATTAACTTGACGGACCAAAACACTAGTTTTGCCTTAAATATTTTATCACAAAAATTTTAAATCCTTAAAAAGTAGTATTTCGAACCGATTGATGTCCAGTTTTATATAGTGAAAAACTAATTTATGTTCGTACCCTAATAACTTGGGCGGTTTCAATTTCAATTTCATTTTGGGCAGAACTGAACTAAACCAAAACCCTGTGTGTATCGTATCGTATACAGTGTAAACACAGTAGCAAGCGAAGCAACCCATTTTCTTCTTCGTTACTGTCTCTGTTTGTTTCAGATTGGAAGCAGAAAACTGTTATTGCTTTCCGGTTTGTGCAAATTAGAGAGAGAGAGAGAGAGCATGGCAGAGAGCGAAACTACGAAGAACGATGTTAGGGTTGATGTCGAAGCACCCGTTATCATTGAGTCGCAAATTGAGACTGCTATGCGCTCTCGCGTCCTTCACTTCAAGGAACAAGCGGAGTACACACTCTTCTCTCTCTCTCTCTCTCTCTCTCTCTCTCTCTCTCTGTACTTAATTATTCATTTTCAACAACTATTTATCTGCAATAGCGTATGTTTAATTATACTGTTATTAGTTTGATTTCTACTCTTTTTATTTATTTACTTGTTTGTTTGTGTAGTTCGCGTTTGATTTCTAGAGTTTCAGATGTATGCTAAAGGCTCTACTATTTTAGTCTAATGTACCAAAATTATTGTGGTTACTACTTCCTACTCTAATTCTTAAGTGTCAATCTCCTTTTGAACACACCTTCCAGATCTCAACCACAATCCCATGTATTCCCTGTTTTGCTCATCAACTCATACACAGGAATCTGGGCCAGATTTCTGTCACAGAGAGGAACTCACTTAATATTAATTTAATTGCTGTAATTAATTAGGACTAATTCAGTAGTTAGCTATAACCAAGAAAGCATTAACGCTTCAAAATTGTCGCACACACATGGTTCCTTGTTAGATACTTCAGGGACGCTTGGGATACTCTTCACTGCATTCTATAATTCTTTTACGTTTACTTTTTTAATTTTTATAATACATATGCAAATATTACACTAATTAGAAAATTAGTAGTATTTTATTATTTTATTATATCTACATTGAATAATGCTAATTTTTAAAACATTGATTCTATCTCTTAATTTAAGTTTTCTATTTTTTTATGTAATATTTAACTAATTTTATATGTTACATTATAGGCGTCTGTGACTCTGGTCTATAATTTTAAAAAAAATTTGTATCCTCGTTCTTTGTTGTATAGTATCTGTGTTTTGTGTTATATCTTTGCTTCCTAGGTTATAATAGTCCTGTAGTTAGTTACAGATGTGGTCACATTCGTCTGTGAGTTTTGATTAGCTATATGACAGTGCGGGATGTGATCATGCACTTGCAGCTGATGTTCGTACATACTTTTTCTGTTTCATGAATGGATTAGAAGTCTCATTCTACACATCTATTAGAAAATTGCAAAAACTGATCCAATGGTTGGAGCACTTTATGACATATGTTTGGTCATGATTATATATAGGACTCAATATCAAATCAACTTTAGGTTATTGATCTCCAACTATAGTCAGTCTCTTATTTATGCTGATGGATTTGCAGTTAATATGGGTTCCTTCTTGCAATTCTCATTCAAAGGGAAGGATAATATTCGTATGCTGTCAGTAGTTAGAGTTCCTATGATAACTTGAACCCAATGAAGATTGAATACTAGCAAATCCATTTATCTATATTTCTTTGTATTAGATATATGATTTATCGAAATAACCAATGGTTGTTGCAATTTTGTCTTTCAATGCAGTTCTTTAACGTTTGAAGGGGTTCGGAGATTGCTTGAGAAAGACTTGGGGTTGGAGGAATATGCTTTGGATGTCCATAAGAGATTTATCAAGCAATGTTTGCTGAAGGTACTTATTCTTTCGCATTAAGAAACCCCTAATCTCAACATCTTATTTGTTTTTTCTTCCACTTACATTGGCTTCTCAGTTCCCATCATTCTCAGTTATTTATTTATTTTTGTGTCACCCAATAAACTAAAATGGTTGCCGGCATTAAAGATAGCTTAGGGGCATACATAAAAAATGAACAAATAATATATAACTATGAAATGCCCTTGTACTAAAAATGCCTGTCCTCTGACTTTTGAGAAAGTTCATTACAAGGGCATTATGTGGATTAGTACTATTGTTTATCTTCTACCATTAAACTAAATATGTACACTTTTATGCAGAAGATGATGTTATATTGAGTTTAAAGCTAAAGCAGATCTTACATAGAGAAGAAATCTTCGTATCGTTCCCTCTGGCTGCACTGTAGCAAATTACAAACCTGTCTTTTATTTTCTGTTTCCAATAGAGAACGAACACAAAATCTGCCTTTCTCTTCATATGATTATTTAAGAATTTGGGGGAACCTATGATCCTTTCTATGCTTTTGTGTTCCCCGAAAATAAGTGATTACCCATTGGGCCCTGCATTGATTAGCTTGGGCTTGAAATCAAGGACTTTACAGGAATGGTGCATGGGAGGGATGATTATGGAAGGACATCATACCTGTTGGATACTTTAGTTGAAATATGCTGATTCCCTTCTCTCTTTCTCTCTAACTTTGCATTGTTGAATTTTTTGTCTTCCTTTTATATGACAATGGAAAGATCAAGAGATAGATTTTGTTGAGTAATTTGGCAAACATGAGGTTTGAATAAATTTTATCACTTATTATACCACCTAGCTCTGTTCTCTAGTGTCTTCATCCTCATGAATGTCGGACATCTTGGATTCCTATGCAATGTAGTCTTAATTGGAAATTGCGAGTTAAGATCAATGTGTAATGAGCACTGTAATTTTTTCAATCGCAAGGATTTTTGTGGTAGGTCGTTCAAATTATAAAACGATTACGAAATGGCAGATACTAATATTGGCTACAGTCTTCTGGATTATCTGGGCCCTTTCCACCTCAATGTTGTAGAGCTTGTTATTAGCCACTATGATGGTCACTCTTAGCAATAATTCTTTGCACAACCTTTCTGGAAAATAAAAAGGTTGGAAATTAGATATGTATAATTTCCACAGCTCCTGTGATGCTGCATCTTGAGCTAAGAAATATGGAGGTCAATTAGGCAACTAGTTCATTCTAGAGTATGAAATTAGCAACTCCCCTAGTGAAAGAGACTCTCATCTGCAGTCATAGATTCATAGCCATTAGCTGAAGTGCTGTTTTTAAGATTTTATAAAAAAATTGCGAATAATATTTAATCAAGGCTGTCATGAGACCAAATCAGCTGTTATGTTTTATTATGTTTCATTTGTTTACTAGTAAATGCATTCAATAATTTTATTATGCAAAGTGTGCTGAGTCCTGAAGAAGTAACTTACGTAGCATGACAACTACTTGGTTTCACGGTTAATTAACTTGTTACATGCTGTGCTATGTTCATATTTGATTATCTGTTAGGTTGTGCAGAAATCTTATTTTTGGGTGTGTTTTTGTGTGTCTGTGTTTTTTAAATAAAATATAAAAAATTAAAATCTGCATATTGTAGAGCATGTGCATAATACAGTGTCAAACCCTGAACATGGTTGTTGCTAAATAACTCCCAATGACTATATGAAGTACAACTCTACCTGTACTTGGATTTTATGTGGGACAATGGTTTTTTTTTTTTAACTGGGAGCTCAATGGGTTACATCTAACCAGACTTTGATTAATATAATCAATTATAATGAAGAGTTGTATGGTGTTTAATGATAATAGCAATTTGCTTTAGAATGTATTTGTCTCTGATTAAATCTTTAACTTCTTACTTGATGAAGAATCCTCAGATTTTATCTTATTTATGTGCATCAATATTTTTTCTCTCATTATGGCTGATAGTGCTTAGAAGGGGTTGCTGATGATGATACCCCAAAGATATCTGGGGAGGCAGGGGAAAAAGGCGCAAGTACACAAGAGACAGAAGGATCAACAGAAGAACACCAACCAAAACAAGATGTAAAGGATTATTGCGCAGAAGATGAGGATAAAATGGAAGACTCTCCTGTATTTGGTCTGCTTAAAGAACAGAAAGCAGTTAAACTTGAAACCAAGGAAGATAAAGACAAGGGAAGAAAAGTAGTTCCAAGTGAGACCCTAATTAAGAAAGCCATTAGAAAAAGAGCTTCTTACGTGAGGGCTAATTCAGAGTATGTTACTGATTCTTTCATTATTTATCATTCTGACATCTTTATGTACATTTATTCACGTGGACTGAATCTTTTGCGTTTTAATTCTTGAGGTATAACATAGGTACTTTTGCCTTGCTAATTTCAGGAAAGTCACAATGGCTGGTCTTCGTCGACTATTGGAAGAAGATCTTAATCTTGATAAATTTACTCTTGATCCCTATAAGAAGTTTATAAGTCAACAGCTAGATGAGGTGAGTGAAACTACTGTCTAGAAAAATGTGATTGATGCTCATAAGCAGCACACAGTATCTGATGATTAACATGTCTTTGTTAACTATGAAGGTACTAAATTCCTCTGAAGTTTCAGTACCTGCAAAGAATGCCAAGAAAGTTGTTAAGAAGAAACCGGATACCAAGTTAACTAAAAAGGTCAGCAGTGAAGAAGGGAACTCTGATACTTCAGATCAGCAGAGTGACGAGGAAGATGAAGTTAAACATAGAAAAAAAATTGTTCCACAAGTGAGAAAGCAGACCGCTGAACCTAAAAAACGAAAAGGTCCCCCAGAGGAGACAAATCTATCCAGTAAGAAAAGGGTCAAGATGACGAAAGCAGCCTCGGAAGAGAATAGTGATACAGAACCTGGTGGAAAAAACTCTGAAGATGATCAGTCCCATTCATCACCAGAGAAACCTGCCAAGGTCATACACTCGTACTACTAATCATTACATAACGATTGCAATGAGGACTGCTTGGTAATAAGTTAGACAGTTGAGGCCATAACCATTTTTTAAGGGAACAGTCGTGATCTTTTAACTGAATAGCTTCTTTTTTTATAATGAAATAACCACATGGTTGTCCTTCTATCCGAGTTTCCATGATGCTGTCCCTAACATTCTTTGTTACTTGCAACCCTAACATTCTTTGTTACTTGCAAATTCCTACAAGTTAAAGGATAATATATATATCTAATTGGATTGTACCTTTTTTTCTCCCCAACTGCAGAAGAAAGAAGCATCAACTCCCGTCTATGGTAAACGTGTGGAGCACTTAAAATCTGTTATTAAAGCATGTGGAATGAGGTTATTTTCGTCTTTGCATTCCATTTTATGATCCATGTTTGTTGGGGATGATAGCTTGATGTTATTTATTTCTTTTCCAGTGTTCCCCCCTCAATTTACAAAAAAGTCAAGCAGGCACCTGAAAACAAGCGAGAAGCCCAGCTAATTAAAGAGCTGGAGGAGATACTGTCTAGAGAAGGATTGTCTTCTAATCCATCTGAAAAGGGTGAGCTTAGTTGTTGAGCTTATGTTGTAAGTGATCCATGATTCCATGTAAGCTGCAATATTTTCTTCGTGGTTGAATAAAATATTCATTGCATTGTTAAAGGAGCTCTTAATGCTGTAGTTATCAACTCTGCCCAATTATCTTTCAATTTTCATACAACCTAACAACTAAAACTCTTTGCTGATTCTATCTTGGTCTTCTGCGTTTAGTTAGTTTTTTATCATGTTTACTTGTTCTGATAATCTAAATTGCAATACTTGTAACAACAGAATAATTTGTAAACTTAATTTGTCCCATAAACATTCATACTTTAAAGTTAATTAATCCCATGATTTGTGTGGCATGTTTAGCACCTTAACTGTATTCATTATCGGTTTAGGAGTTGCAAACTGAAATTTTGACATTGACTATCATAGTATTTGTGTCTTTGTTGATATATGATCTTTGCGTTGTAAGTTCATTCTATAGATTGAAATTAATAATTAAGAATATTGTTTGGAGCAGTTATAGTCTAGGATAACTATGAAATAAGGGAAGAGCCAACAAGCTGGTAGCTCAGTTGGCTCCACCTCAAGTCTTTAATACTTGGGTCTGATGCCACTATTTGTCCAGGTATTTGTTACTCTTTCTTTTCAATTAATGCCACCTATTTTTGTCTTTCCCCCCCTCATTTACTCAGAAATCAAGGACGTAAGAAGGAAGAAGGAAAGAGCAAAAGAACTTGAGGGCATTGATCTCAGCAATATTGTATCAAGTTCACGCAGAAGGTCAGTGACTAGTTTTGCAGCTCCTCCAAAACCCAAGATACCAGTTGAAACTAATGGCAATGACGCTGAGGATAGTGATGATGACAATGATGATGAAGATAACAACAATGAAGAGGATGAAGACGAGGATGGTACTGATGCTGATGGAAGTCAGAGTGACGAATTTAATGAGGGTAATTTAAGATATATGATGTAGCTCTCTGGTTTCTTTTCATTTGTGGTTATGTCTAGAAGTAATCTTCAATTCTGGAATCTGTTTTCTAAAGTGCTTTTGCAGTGTTTAAGTTGTTTGTTAATAATAATTAAATGCTTTGATAGGAACCTCACCGGAAAGCTGAAAAACTGTTTTCTATCAAATGGACCCCTCATTTCACACCTAGATGGTATCAACACTCACCAAATAATATTGCAAACGTATGGATATTAGATATTACTGAATTTTGGTAAGGGAGTGGGATTTCATTCAAGGATATTTGAGTGTGCTAGGTCTTAATTCTCTAATAACTTAACAGTCCGACTATGTGTTGTCTAACACATGGCTAATTTTTTTTTGTAGGGGTTGGTTTAAATATTTTCGGAGAGTGAAGAGTGATGAACGAGATCTTAGTTGCACTGTTTTCTATTTTCTATATCTTTGAATTGTATCCTTTGTTACTCAGTTTTGCTCCTTCATATCTTTTAACTAATTCATAATATAAAAAGAAGGAAAATATGAGCTTCATTGTATGTACAGTTTTACTAGTTGTGAAGCAAATGTGTGGATGGCTGTTAAATTGCTTGGTGTGATGTATTCTATTCTCTATGATAACAACATTATGCATGTTTTGCTGCACTTTTTCACTAAATGGTCCTTACAAGTCCATTGTGTCCTTACATCGTTCTCTCGTTTATGCAGATGAAGAGGACAGTGATTGAAGTCAGGGCAGGTTCCTGAGTGTTTAAAAGGTGATTTATTTAGTAAGCAATTAAGAATTATGTACAATGTAATGCAGTGTCTTTTCTTTTGCTTTTGTAACCCCTGCGGTTGCGTCTTTTCTTATACTTTTCCACCTAGGCCACTTTGTTAGGAACTTGGACATTGATACACTCTGGTTCAAAAATTAGTACCATTATTAGATTGTCTCATCCCAACGGGAAATGGCAGCGTGGTCAATAGTGAAGGTAATGTTGGTCATCTGTTAAAACTTCGCCAAATTTAATTCATGGATGACTTCGTCAGTCTACAGTAAGCTGAACCTGGAATGAAATTGAATTGTTTGAGGCATCACATTCGCTCTAAAATGAGCCGAATGTACAAAATCGTTCTCCCCCCTTTTTTGAAAATTAGATTGGTTGGGAAAACTGAAAAAATAGATTATTGTGATAATCAATTATGATCAGAATCTATTTTTGTTTGGGTATGTTTGTTAAAAATTGATTTTAAAAAAAATTATTTTTACATAGTAAATTACGAAAAAAAGTTACTAAGTTATTTGTATAATTTAATAATTATTGTTTGAATATATTTTTGTAAGGATAAATAGGGAAGAGAGTTTTGAAAATGAAAAATAATCAAATAACACTAATCTTAAGTTAAAATAAATTAGATGATATAAATAATTTTTTTTTGAAAAAAAGTTTTTTTTTATAAATTTAAGTTGATTATTAAACATGATAGATTATGTATGAAATAATTTTTTAGTCAAAAATAATTAAAATGGGAAAAAATCTATTTTTTTCAAGCATGTTATAAATAGAAGTCTGTGATTAGAATTTTTTTTTTAAATAACTATTGGTTAAGTTTTTGGTTTTCATTTTACTCAAATTGACATATCCATATAATGTAAAAAAAAAAATGGATTGATAAATCTATGTCAACCCAAACAAGTTACCAAACTCGTTTTTTTTACAAATGTTTAGCCATGGTAATATTTAATGTTGCCTTTCCCTTTTGTGTGGTGTGCTAATTATTTTCTGTATAGCCATTGTAATCAGTGAGAATGTAGCCGTAGAAAATAGATAAATTTATGAAATATCTGACAGAACGATGGCTTTTGGAACTTGTTAGTTTATTTCATACTTTTTTTTTTTTTATAAGAGATTTCATACTTATTTAACTTAGTAAAATTTGTTATATTTATTTTAGACTTATTATGTTTGTGTAAGATTGACTATGTAACTTATAGTTTATGTCATACAACTTTTTTAATTAAAATGTGGTGTAATGATTTTTCAATTGTGTTTCTACACTTGTTATAACATGAGAGTTTTCTTTCAATATATATTATATTCATGGGTATAACCCACCAACTCTACTGTTTTGATGAGCAAATCTGGTCCAAAAATGCCATAAAAAACACTCAACCCACGAAACGAATATCCTTGTTTACAAGAATAGTACATTTAATTTTCCTATAAGACATTCACACATTTCAGCCATTAGAATTGGACTAATGGTGAGAGACTTGGGTAGTTTGTGTGAGGTTATATGATCAAACTCTATTGTCACCACTGTATCAAAAAAAGTATTCATATATTTATAATAGAGTTTAATTTTTATACATTGACGGTGTAAAGCTTTTTTACACAAACATTTAATCATAAATTATTACATCAGTAAAAAAAATTTAACTCTTTTCTAAGTATTTTAAAAGTCATCCATATCATAATTGATGATTGGTTGACAGTATAAATTTTTTTATACTGTCAGTACATACTAATTAAACTCTTTATAATAACTTTGAATATTTTCTTTTAAACAGTTTATCAAATAAATAACATAAATTTTTAAGAATTAATGATATGAATCTCAAGAATTACACAGCTTAATTGCACTTTACATGATCCAGACGTCAGGATGCTAAAATGCATTTCCCCCAAAATATAATACATTTGACTAAATTGCTCTCTCACTGTATTAATACTTTTTAATTCTATTTAGTGAGGATTGAGACTCAGTTTGACAAAAATGGCTGATAAGCTAATTTTTAACTAAAAGTTTATAACTAATAGCTAAAAAACTATATGATTAAATTTGAAATGTTTAGTAAAATTAGTTGTTGAACTAACATATAAATGTAAAATGACATTTATGACAAATATAATAAAGTGAGAATTTCAGAAAATGAATAAGGGTAAAAATGAAATAAAAATCAATAAGCTATAAGCCATAAGTTAAATAAAATAACTTATGAAAAAAGAAACTCTAAGTTAATGAGACAAACTTGTTTACCAAATATTTTTATTTCAGTCAAACAAACTTATAAACTAATCAAATAAACTATAAGCTAGCTTATTGAACTTGCCAAACCGAGCTTTAATTGATATGCATTGTCAGTGTGAATATTTTTTCTACTCTCAACCAATCATAAATTGTCATAAAAAATGATTGACTTTTATCCTAACTATCTTAAATAGTTACTCATTATGATTTGTCATTTGTTGATGGTGTATAAAATCTTACATTGACATTTATAACAATTAAACCGTAAATGAGAGACAATTTTCTCTCTAAACCAATAATAAATATTTTAAAATGGAGGAATTACTAGCGAAGAGAACAGAGAAGGGCAGTCGTGTATACATAATCATGTTTTTTACAATATATGTAGAGATATAAAAAGCATTATATTAGATATTTATTGTGATTGTGCTCTACTATAGCAACGGTTCCAGCTCTAGTTGCCCGATGGCGCGACATATAATCAACATGTTACATGAGAACTCGAGAAGATTGTTGAAATAACAAGAGCTGGATATTGTTTTCCACTAACATTTTTGAAAGAATTGAAGTTTCCAATGGATTTATCAAAGGCTGCTCGAAGTCTTAGGATGTTGAGTGCAAATAACACACAGAACAGAAGCATCTAGTGTTTCTCTGCAAGAATACGCCTGACTTCATTTGCAAGATCAATAACATGCTTGTCTTTGCATCCTAAAGATTGATAGAAAGGAAAAAAAACCTAATAAGGAAATTCATAGAGAATAATTAAAATGACCTGTGAACTCTCATTAAAGAGACTCACCTATTTGAAGAAGAGACTTTTCAAGTTGGAAAAGATAATCTCGGTTAGGTCCTGAGGGACCTTCCGCGTGAATTATTTGCCTGAAAGGATGAGAAAGAAAGAGTTTGAATACAAGTGATGAGTCTAAACCTCAAAGGATCATGCAAAACACAGCTACAATGCATGAACTACACATAAAAGACTAAAAAGTGTACAGAAAATTCAGCAAGATCCTCTAATCAAGTCATCTTATTCCTAGGCTCTGAAAAGTGGCATCTTCATTAATTAATGTATCATAACACTGACGGTTCAATACAAATTAATCATCACCTTTTGATTTACAGTGACCAGCCTGTCAGAAAATCATGCATAAATGACTAAATTCATTCGCCTCCTCAAGCCAGATCTTTGGACCAAATATAATAATCTTGATTCTTGAATACTCAAGTTGAGTTTACTTTTATGCCACACACTAAGAGTGTAATACATGGATGAAAGTTACATACCTCGCAATATCGTCAACAGATGCAGGGCCCAAGTAATTTCGTTAACTTTCTTGTCTGGAGAAGCTATATATCTGTAANTTATTGTGATAATCAATTATGATCAGAATCTATTTTTTTGGGTAGGTTTGTTAAAAATTGATTTTAAAAAATTATTTTTACATAGTAAATTACGAAAAAAAGTTACTAAGTTATTTGTATAATTTAATAATTATTGTTTGAATATATTTTTGTAAGGATAAATAGGGAAGAGAGTTTTGAAAATGAAAAATAATCAAATAACACTAATCTTAAGTTAAAATAAATTAGATGATATAAATAATTTTTTTTTGAAAAAAAGTTTTTTTTTATAAATTTAAGTTGATTATTAAACATGATAGATTATGTATGAAATAATTTTTTAGTCAAAAATAATTAAAATGGGAAAAAATCTATTTTTTTCAAGCATGTTATAAATAGAAGTCTGTGATTAGAATTTTTTTTTTAAATAACTATTGGTTAAGTTTTTGGTTTTCATTTTACTCAAATTGACATATCCATATAATGTAAAAAAAAAAATGGATTGATAAATCTATGTCAACCCAAACAAGTTACCAAACTCGTTTTTTTTACAAATGTTTAGCCATGGTAATATTTAATGTTGCCTTTCCCTTTTGTGTGGTGCTAATTATTTTTCTGTATAGCCATTGTAATCAGTGAGAATGTAGCCGTAGAAAATAGATAAATTTATGAAATATCTGACAGAACGATGGCTTTTGGAACTTGTTAGTTTATTTCATACTTTTTTTTTTTTTTTATAAGAGATTTCATACTTATTTAACTTAGTAAAATTTGTTATATTTATTTTAGACTTATTATGTTTGTGTAAGATTGACTATGTAACTTATAGTTTATGTCATACAACTTTTTTAATTAAAATGTGGTGTAATGATTTTTCAATTGTGTTTCTACACTTGTTATAACATGAGAGTTTTCTTTCAATATATATTATATTCATGGGTATAACCCACCAACTCTACTGTTTTGATGAGCAAATCTGGTCCAAAAATGCCATAAAAAACACTCAACCCACGAAACGAATATCCTTGTTTACAAGAATAGTACATTTAATTTTCCTATAAGACATTCACACATTTCAGCCATTAGAATTGGACTAATGGTGAGAGACTTGGGTAGTTTGTGTGAGGTTATATGATCAAACTCTATTGTCACCACTGTATCAAAAAAAGTATTCATATATTTATAATAGAGTTTAATTTTTATACATTGACGGTGTAAAGCTTTTTTACACAAACATTTAATCATAAATTATTACATCAGTAAAAAAAATTTAACTCTTTTCTAAGTATTTTAAAAGTCATCCATATCATAATTGATGATTGGTTGACAGTATAAATTTTTTTATACTGTCAGTACATACTAATTAAACTCTTTATAATAACTTTGAATATTTTCTTTTAAACAGTTTATCAAATAAATAACATAAATTTTTAAGAATTAATGATATGAATCTCAAGGAATTACACAGCTTAATTGCACCTTTACATGATCCAGACGTCAGGATGCTAAAATGCATTTCCCCCAAAATATAATACATTTGACTAAATTGCTCTCTCACTGTATTAATACTTTTTAATTCTATTTAGTGAGGATTGAGACTCAGTTTGACAAAAATGGCTGATAAGCTAATTTTTAACTAAAAGTTTATAACTAATAGCTAAAAAACTATATGATTAAATTTGAAATGTTTAGTAAAATTAGTTGTTGAACTAACATATAAATGTAAAATGACATTTATGACAAATATAATAAAGTGAGAATTTCAGAAAATGAATAAGGGTAAAAATGAAATAAAAATCAATAAGCTATAAGCCATAAGTTAAATAAAATAACTTATGAAAAAGAAACTCTAAGTTAATGAGACAAACTTGTTTACCAAATATTTTTATTTCAGTCAAACAAACTTATAAACTAATCAAATAAACTATAAGCTAGCTTATTGAACTTGCCAAACCGAGCTTTAATTGATATGCATTGTCAGTGTGAATATTTTTTCTACTCTCAACCAATCATAAATTGTCATAAAAAATGATTGACTTTTATCCTAACTATCTTAAATAGTTACTCATTATGATTTGTCATTTGTTGATGGTGTATAAAATCTTACATTGACATTTATAACAATTAAACCGTAAATGAGAGACAATTTTCTCTCTAAACCAATAATAAATATTTTAAAATGGAGGAATTACTAGCGAAGAGAACAGAGAAGGGCAGTCGTGTATACATAATCATGTTTTTACAATATATGTAGAGATATAAAAAGCATTATATTAGATATTTATTGTGATTGTGCTCTACTATAGCAACGGTTCCAGCTCTAGTTGCCCGATGGCGCGACATATAATCAACATGTTACATGAGAACTCGAGAAGATTGTTGAAATAACAAGAGCTGGATATTGTTTTCCACTAACATTTTTGAAAGAATTGAAGTTTCCAATGGATTTATCAAAGGGCTGCTCGAAGTCTTAGGATGTTGAGTGCAAATAACACACAGAACAGAAGCATCTAGTGTTTCTCTGCAAGAATACGCCTGACTTCATTTGCAAGATCAATAACATGCTTGTCTTTGCATCCTAAAGATTGATAGAAAGGAAAAAAAACCTAATAAGGAAATTCATAGAGAATAATTAAAATGACCTGTGAACTCTCATTAAAGAGACTCACCTATTTGAAGAAGAGACTTTTCAAGTTGGAAAAGATAATCTCGGTTAGGTCCTGAGGGACCTTCCGCGTGAATTATTTGCCTGAAAGGATGAGAAAGAAAGAGTTTGAATACAAGTGATGAGTCTAAACCTCAAAGGATCATGCAAAACACAGCTACAATGCATGAACTACACATAAAAGACTAAAAAGTGTACAGAAAATTCAGCAAGATCCTCTAATCAAGTCATCTTATTCCTAGGCTCTGAAAAGTGGCATCTTCATTAATTAATGTATCATAACACTGACGGTTCAATACAAATTAATCATCACCTTTTAGATTTACAGTGACCAGCCTGTCAGAAAATCATGCATAAATGACTAATTCATTCGCCTCCTCAAGCCAGATCTTTGGACCAAAATATATAATCTTGATTCTTGAATACTCAAGTTGAGTTTACTTTTATGCCACACACTAAGAGTGTAATACATGGATGAAAGTTACATACCTCGCAATATCGTCAACAGATGCAGGGCCCAAGTAATTTACGTTAACTTTCTTGTCTGGAGAAGCTATATATCTGTAAAGTGTTAACAATGAGCCAATTAACTATTAATGATCAAACATGCAATAAATGAAAAAAGTTCAAAGGTTGTTTCTTCCACTTACACCATTACTCCAGTAATGGCTGGACTTGTAGCAGTAAGCTCCTGAAACAAATTTCAGTAGATGCCAACTTTCACAAATCATAAGTGGAATAACTAGTATTATAAAGAAGAATAAAATTATGTATCTTATCAGTCTAAAAAATCTTGGCATGTGGGCACTTACAGTGAAAAGATCTAGGTATTCCTTCTTGTCATATTGCTTCTCCCTCACTTCCAGATACTGTGCAGTAATTAAATTTAAATACATCAATTTAAGGTACTGATATTTGTAAAAAAAGAAAGAAAGTCTCTTGGGAGTGAATGTAGTTTTTAAGATTGTGTCATGTATAGCCACACCAAATATGTGATCTCCCACCAACATTGAGTCCTATAAACCAATTTTGTAAACAATTATGCAAGTCTGGCAATCATATGACATCATTCTTTGGGTGACCTTAAAAGGGCTATGATAACAAACGGGATTCACTGCTGCTTCAGCAGCACCTATCATTCATTGAGACACTATTGTGGAGGCAATAAGATGTGGAGGCAATAAGACAACACTTAATTTTGAAGCTTGAGCTGAGGCTTAAGCCTCTCTTCTTTTAATTGATCACATCCAAGGCTGCATAACAAACCTTTATTTATCAAAGTTTCTAGTATGGGCCTCAGTGGTCGTGTTCACGTCGTTGTTCAATGAGATTTCCCCATCATCTTCTAAGCTTAAGTCTAGTACCATGAACAATTTTAGTACAGCAAGAAGTCATTAGTACAACTTGAACTAAGAACCTTTAACCAAATCCCAACTCATTCCAGAAAATTGGATTGATAGATTCAAATGATTGCTTAAAGAGAATAGCTCAACCTTCCTTTATTTCAATCTCATAAGGGTCATTTAATAATAGCACAAAGTAAATCAGTCTCCTTTCTGGTCTGCTGGTATAGCCTGTTTCTGTTGATGGTGCAATTGAGCTTAATTAATCTCAATAACGGTATACAGTACATATAGACCTTTAAATATGTAGCAACAGAGTAAAATACACAATCACTAACTTGACAACAAAATTCCATTTTGTAGCAACAATCACATGTGTTGGGTCAATGTCAATCCCCTATCTAACAGAGCAGGTATTGGCCATTGGCAAAAAAAAAAAAACAATAATCTATAAATAAGTTTGAGGTTTAGTTGCAGCAAAATAAATCCATTTAATATAAAAATATTTTAAGAACATACCGTTAATGCAATTTCTTCATCTTCTTTCTTTGAGATCTTGTAAGCAACTCCCCACTATCTCCTTGCAAAATAAAGTAAGTGTCCATTTCACATATTGATTGCATTTGGTAATGTTAAACTTAGAGAATTGTGGGTAAAAAACTGTGTTCTCCTCTGGAGAATTCTCCATTAAATAATATTGATACAATCTAATTTCTAGCCTTAAAGCTTGCTAAACTGCTAACCTACAGCTGGGCTAATTAATTCAGAATATAATTACATAACTGCTAACCTACAGCTATGCAATCTTGCAGTATCTGCTGTTTTAAAAGGCCAATAAATACCAAATAATCAGCCTAACAAATCTGCGCAGTAAATACCATATATTCTGCCTATTAATTCTATTGACATCCCCCCTCAAATTGATGCTGGTGAGTCGACAAGCATCAATTTGCTGACTCGGAAATTATGTCGCTGCCGTGTCAAGGATTTGGTGAGAATGTCAGCTAGTTGAACAGATGTTGATCCATGAGGCAGAGTGATAACTTTGCGGTCATAGGCTTCCCTTATGGAGTGACAATCAACCTCTATGTGCTTCGTTCTTTCATGGTATACCAGATTTGCTGCAATCTGTATGGCACTTGTATTATCAGCATGCAATGGAGTTGGTTTTGTTTGTAAAAAACCAAGTTCTGAAAGAAGCCCCCGTAACCAAGTAATCTCAGAGCATGCGACGGACATGGCCCGATATTCTGCTTCAGTGGATGATTTAGAGACCGAGTCTTGCTTCTTGCATTTCCAGGAGATAGGAGCATCCCCTAAAAACATACACCAGCCAGTAGTAGACTTCTTTGTGTCCGGACATCCAGCCCAATCAGCATCGCTGTATGCTTGAAGTTGTGGTGATACAGCAGTAGGAAAGAATAGACCACGGCTAGAAGTGCCCAACAGATATCTAATAATTCGTTGTACTGCTGAAAGATGCAAGTGTCTAGGATTTTGCATGAATTTGCTGACCGTGTGGACAGCGAAAGATATGTCAGGTCTTGTGATGGTTAAGTAGATAAGACTACCAACCAGCTTCAGGTAAAAAGTAGGGTCTTGAAGTAGTTCACCTTCATCCCGTCTTAATTTTACATTAACTTCCATGGGAGTGTCAACCGTAGATGCATTGGTGAGACCAGCTAACTGAATTAGATCTTGTATATATTTGTGCTGAGTGACAAAGATGCCTTTTTGTTGGAAGTGTACCTCTAATCCCAAGAAGTAACTGTCGAAGATCTTTCATGTGAAAAGTTGAATGCAATAGTTGCTTGATTGTAGTGATAGCCTCTTGATCGGATCCAGTGACCACAATGTCGTCCACATAAACAAGGAGTATCACAATTCCTTTTGAGGTCCTTTGTAGAAAGAGTGAGGGATCATAACTGCTTTGGATGAAGGAAAATCCAAGTAGTGTTGTTCGAAATTTTTCAAACAACAATAGGTAATGATGAAGGCATACCAGTAGGAAGTTTGATGTAAACAGCCTCTTTGAGGTCACCATGGAGGAATGATTTCTTGACATCCAACTGGTGAATTTGCCAAGATTCAGATGCAACAATGGTAATAATAGTGCACACCGTAGTCATTTTGGCGACAGGTGCAAAGGTCTCCTCATAATCTAGGCCAAATTCTTGTTTATTTCCAAGAACAACCAATCTAGCCTTGTATCGATCTACTGAACCATCTGAACGAAGTTTTATAGTGAAAACAAATTTACTGCCAAGAGGTTTAATAGATGGAGGACAGGGAACAACCTCCCATGTCTGATTTGGCTCAGTTTCAATAGCATCCTACCAACATTTATGCTCCATTGCCTGTTTATATGAAGAAGGTATAGGAATAGATGCTAAAGTTGCTGTCAAGGATAAAGGAGAAGAAAAACCATACTTTTCCGGTGGTTTACGAAAGCGAGTACTGCGTCGTAAAGGGGCTGGTTCTGGTTGAAGCTCGGGATCAGAAGCCAGAGAATGATCGG
This sequence comes from Ammopiptanthus mongolicus, assembly GCA_039655645.1. Lineage (NCBI taxonomy): Eukaryota > Viridiplantae > Streptophyta > Magnoliopsida > Fabales > Fabaceae > Ammopiptanthus > Ammopiptanthus mongolicus. The sequence continues at coordinate 15,650,597 of CM077348.1, read as the reverse complement.
GACGGGGCCTAGGTGGTACTGAAGGCTGATTTTGTGGAACAGCTGGACGTCTTTGATACACTAAGAAAGGGGGAGGTGTGTGTTCTCCTGCAGATTTGTTAGGAAACAATGGCAAAACAGATTTGTATATAGAAGAGTTAGTATCTTAGTTTGATGCAAAAAATATGTATCTCCTTGAAAGATGACATTTCTAAAAACCCGAATCCTATGTAGATTAGGATCATAGCATGTAAAACCCTTTTGGTGTACTGAGTAGCCAAGAAAAGCACATTTAACAGATTGAGCTGTGAGCTTAGTGCGTTCTTGTGGGTGAAGATGGACATCACAAACACAACCAAAAGTGCGAAGATTGGAATAAGGGGGTGGGCTTGTGGCCAAATAACCTTAAAAAAGGGGAATCATTGTGTAATGAGGGAGAAGGCATTTGATTAATAAGGTGCACAGCAGTGGATAAATCTTCTCACCAAAACCGAGAGGGCACAAAAGATTCCAACATTAGTGTACGAACAACATCAAGAAGATAGCGATTTTTTCTTTCAGCTACCCCGTTTTGTTGGGGTGTAGAAGGACACGACCTTTGAGATAATATACCATTTGTCTGCAAGAACTCCTGAAATAAATGAGATGTGTATTCCCCCCCCCCCCCCATTGTCAGAACACAGTATTTTAATTTTGCATGAAAATTGAGTCTGAACATAGGCATGAAAAACTTTGAATGCAGAGAATGCTTCAGCTTTTAACCGCAAAAAATAGACTAATGTCAAATGACTATAGTCATCAATAAAAGTGATAAAGTACTTGTAATGTGCATGAGATATAACAGGCGCTATTCCCCATAAATCAGTATGAATCATATCAAAGGGTTGAGTTACATTTGAGTGATGAATTGGAAATGGTAGAATTTTACTTTTACCAAGTTTACAAGAATTGCAATCAAATTGAACAACACTAAGAGACGGGGAATCTTTATTGCCAAGAACACCGGATTTCATCAATTCATGAAGTACATATGAGTTTGGATGACCAAGACGCTTATGCCATGTTTGAAAATGAACAGTAGCAGAATTACAAGAAATAAAAGGAGGAAAAGAACACGTAGACAACAATGAATAAAGTGGAAAAAGACATCCAACTTTAGGTCCCTTCGCGATCATCTTCCCTGATTGTTGATTGTTGAGCAACTTCGGGAAGTATACCGAGTCGTACAAGTAGTAAAAGAGGTGAAAGGGATATCGTTCCCACGAGGATTGTGTGACAAATAAAAACACGCACAAATCGATTCTACCTAAAGAGTTGTTTGGGATCAAAGGGAGCTCAGAAGCTCAATAAACAAGAATTAGAATTAAAAGGAACAAAACAAGATGAACAAGTTCTTTTTGTATTTTTATCAAACACTTAATAAGCAAAAACTGTTTTACTTCCAAGAGAAAATATGTTGGAGTTAGAATTTACTAATCCCTTCCTCTCATGCAATGAAATGACAAATAATATAATTTCATACTTCAATTATGAATATCAATCCACTAAAATACTCAATCCCTAATTCCTTAGATGGAAAGAGCCTAAACCCCCAAATTAAACCCTAATTCCTTAGGTGGCCTAATTAGTGGGTTTGCATTAAGATTAGAGATTCAAAGATAACTAATAAACCAAATTCCATTCCTAGAGATAAGGTTTACTAGGTGATTAATTTCATGTCTAGATTCAATAAGAACTTTCCAATTGCAAATCAAATCAAATATCAAATCGTGGGTGATCAAGCCACAACAAGCATTAAGCATAGAAATTAAGCATTCATAAAGAAGTAGAAACTACATTAAAATATCAAGTCAAATACATGAGAGTTTAGAACTAGCTACATCTAACCCCAACAAAAAGGGATTTAGCTAGACATAATAAAGGAAACTACAAAGGGAAATGAAATGAACAAAGATGATGTAAACTCCATGAAGATGATGTTGTTCCAGCAGAGAAGAAGCTCCTATTTCCACTTTTAGGTTTAGAAATTCGTGCAGTTGCTGGATTCCTCTCAAAATGGGTAACAAATGCTTAAATACCCTGTCAGGAAAAATAGCCAGCGCTGGGCGCTAGGTTTCTGGCGCTGGGCGCTAACAAGACAGAGAGCGTATTTTCACTAAGGATACAGCGCTGGGCGCCAGAGTCCCTGCGTCCAGCGCCAGTTAGGCAGAGAGCAGGTTCTATCAGGGGTATTCAACGCTGGGCGCTGTCATTACTGCGCTGGGCGCTGACCTTCCAGAGAGTAGCTTCTTATCAGGGTAACCAGCGCTGGGCGCTGGATCCCCCACGTCCAACGATGAACTAAAGTTTCACAACTTCACTTTTTTAGGCTCTTCTTCCTCCCATAAGCTCCAATCTTCTTGAACAAATTTACTTTTCTCTTCAATCTTCCCACCTTTCTTGAATCCTAAAATGATGAAGGAGAAATTAAAAATTAAAAAGCATAAAAATAAACTTAAATTGACTCTAATACAAGAAATTATCACAAACATAAAGGCAACTAACTAAGACTCAAAAGACTCAAATAAGGACAAAACAAAGACAAAATTCTAGACAAAAGGGAGTAAAACCACTCAATAAAGGCACAATTACTAAAGAATCTAGCGGATTATCATTGATCCTGCACAAGACAACCAGATTTTGAGAATTCAACTTTGCAATTATTGTCAACTAATTGACCAATAGAAATAAGGTTACTGGTGAGACCAGGGGAAACAAAGACATTGGTTAAAGAGGAGGAAATATCACCAATTGTTGTGATAGGTAAATTGTTTCCATCAGCAGTATGAATTTGGAGATTACCAGAGTATCTTGTAACATTGGTAAGGGTATCAGCAGTGTTGGTCATATGATTGGATGCCTCGGAATCAAAATACCAAGGAGGATACGAGGAAGTAGATTTACCTGAAAGACCCAAAGCAGAAAATGTTGAAACGATCATTTGTTGAACCATTTCAGGGGTCAAAGATGGCACAGAAGTAGGCAAATTCTGATTGGCAGAAACAGGAGTAGCAGAAGAACCAACAGAGGCAGTGAAGGCTGGTACATTTTTCCTTGGTGGTCTTATAAGACATTCTTTAATGATGTGACCATCTTTCTTGAAGTAACTGCAGAACTTTTTAGGACAGTGGGAAGCAAAATGTCCAAATCCTTTGCAGCAGAAACATTGGACAATACTTATATCTCGCCCTCGAGGTTTGCTCTGTACGGCATATGCCATAGGAAGGGAGACAGATTTCTGTTGTTCCATGGTGGTTTGAGTGAGAAGACGTTGTTCTTCACGAAGCAGTTCATTGAGACATGCATCCAAGGTGGGGACGGTAGCTCTGATCATTAGATTTGACTGAATGCCCTCAAAATCAGATCTCAATTTCATAAGAAACTGATCTCTTTTTGCGGTTTCATGAACTTTTTGCACTTCAGTTTGTCCTTCATTTGACAAAGCTTCATAGACAATGTCAGTATATTCAGCCCAAAGATTCAAAAAATGAGAATAGAATTCAGAAATGGAGAGACTATCCTATTGAAAAGTGGCGATTTCATGTTCAAGTTGGAACCTACGAGCAGTGTTGTTCTGGCTATATATTTTCTTCAGGTAGTCCCACATCTTGGCAGCAGTGTTGTGTGGTCGAAGATTGAGAACTATATTAGGATCAACAGATCTTATTATCCATGCCATGACTTGTGCGTCTTTGGCCTCCCATTTGGCATGTGCGTCCTTATGCATTGCTTTGTCAGGAGCAGAATCGGTTCCATCAACATGACCCCAAAGCTCCTTACCTTTGACAAAGATCTGACACTGGAATGCCCAGGCGGAGTAGTTCTTTCCATTAAGATGAACAAAGAGGACATCATACTTTTCAGTAGTCATGATGCTAAGAAAAAAACAAAGGCTGAGAAAACTAGAGAACGAACTGGATAACTGGAACACGAGGAAAACTAGGACCGCAAGAGGCTTAGAACGCAGGAAACCCAAAACACTAAGTTTGGATCGCAACCTAGACTGATACCATGTTAAACTCAGAGAATTGAGGGTAAAAAACTATGTTCTCCTCTGGAGAATTCTCCATAAATAATATTGATACAATCTAATTTCTAGCCTTAAAGCTTGCTAAACTGCTAACCTACAGCTGGGCTAATTAATTCAGAATATAATTACATAATTACAGCTATACAATCTTGCAGTATTTGCTGTTTTAAAGGGCCAATAAATACCAAATAATCTGCCTAACAAATCTGTGCAGTAAATACCAAATATTCTGCCTATTAATTCTATTGACAGGTCATTTCAACTCATAACAAATTGAAAATCATATTATAGCATAGAAGAGTTTACAGAATAATTAAAAGTGAAAAAACAAGAAAGACTGAGAGACAATGCCAAAGAAATGAATTTTAGCTTTACAAAATAACAAAAGAAAAAAAAAATATATTGCTTAAAATTAATCTTATATCAGACCAATTTTCATCAAATGAGCCATATTATATGCTATCATTTGCACATCATAAATGTAATCAATAGTTATAATTTGCACACTCATACCCAAGATATATGTATACACTTCACATACCAATTGAATACATGTAAGCTCAAGTGATGAATTGTGACACTTACTATCATTTACAGATGAATCTGACTAATGAGTTTTTTTTAAAAATAAAAAAAAGAATCAAAATTTGGAAACTTACACATAATTCTCCTTCAGCAGGCTCCAGAGTGACCGTTCTTCCAGGATACTCAGGAGTCCCTCTGTGGTCAGTAGAGCCTAAAAAAGAGAAGACCCACTTGATGGAAACTGTGTTTTGTGTATTGGGGAATTGAAAAAATGAAGGATAAGAAAAAAAGATGAAACCTTGATAGAAGACACGTCGATAGCCTTTGATGAAACCAACAACACGGTCATCGAAGTTAAACCCAGCTTTCCAGATCAGAGAACCATACCCAAATACCCACATTACCATGTTTGTTTTAATGTTGATTGTATTTGGATTACAACACAATGGCTCCACTCAATGAATCAAAACTGAGAAGAAACAAACAAGCCAATCAGAAGGCAACTTCAGTCACTGACTCACATACTAGGGGAAAAAGACTTCAACATCCGGCTCTTCCACTATAAACTCGCCACAAAATCAATTATTTACTCATACAATACAAATTATTTTAAGTATATCTTATTAAATATAAATTTATTAAAACTCAATATTGAAAAAAAAATAAAATAATATTAAAAGAACTTCTATATGTGTTGTTTGTATTAAACAATAAAAATATGGACGATAATTATCACTTGTGGGCGGATTCCCGTGGACACGGAAATGGGAGAGAAAATCTCCCAAAGGCAATCTGTGGATAGACGGGGACCATAGTCCCCACCCTGCAGGGTTCCGTCTTCAAGAATATTATTAAAATACCTTTAATATATATATATATATATATATATATATATATATATTATTTTATTAAATTAATAAAAAGAAACTTAAAGTAAATTCCTTCACACGGATCTTCTAAAAGTTTCTGAAAATAGACTCGAATGTCACAATTCGAAACCCATGGTAATGACAGCGAATCTTGTTATACCCACATTGGCACCCACATTTGCCTTATCTGGAACCCCCTGAACAATAACAGAGATGTCAGGTTTGCGAAAGGCTTTCCCTTTGAACATCCTCACGACGTTCTTGTGGGGCTTGTCTGGTAGGGTTTGCAATCCGAAAGCGAGTATAGAAATGGGTACCAAACGCGTTCCAACTTCCTAGACACTGGCAACAAGAGGGTGGGACTGAGGGGGATTTAATTCAATCTAAAGGGAATATTACATTAAAGGAAAGATGGGTGTTGATGATGAGGAAATTAGAATTTATGTTTGCACCAATTGTCATTTCGGGGTCCCCACTAGGTGGCGAGGAGCTAAGATAGGGGAGAAATACTCCTCATATGGTAGAAATCAAGGAGGGAGACGCAGAAGAAAGCAGAAGACAAAGATAGGGAGGGGTACTCCCCGCCCCCGCCACCTCGTTGCCATCCATGGGCATGAGTTTTAACCCCATTCAATTGGTTCTTGAGGGCATGACTAGAGATTTGGATCTTTTAACTTAAGGGTGGGAAAGTCACATATATTTCTTCCTATCTCTTTATTCATTTTCTCTTTCATCTTTATCTCCACATTTTTAATCATCATTCTCTCTCCTATATAGACATAAAGTTACCGTAACTTTCTCATCCTAAAGTTAGAGGATTCGGATCCGCACGACAGATGACCTATACACTAGTTTATTTTTGAACCAGCCGATATAATTTAGTTTTCTTAACAATAGATAAATACAAGTATATTACTTGATATCCAATTTAAATTTTAGTAAATTCAAACTCGGTAAGCCTAGATAAAAAGAACTGAACTATGAATTGAATAGAGATTTAGTTTCCTAAAACAATGGAAAACATATCATTGAATTAACTGAACAATGAGCCTATCAAAAAAAAAAACTGAACAATGAAGTGATGACGAAATTGGGTATTTACTCCACAATTTATTGTCCAAAGCCGCAAAGATCACCTAGGCATGACATGAACTTTTCAATGAGCCCGTGTAAGATAGAAGAACTTCAGTATAATCTATACAATATACAATTACAAGTAACATCTAGGGTAATTTTTTCTACGTGTCAATCTCACAGCAACCTACACACAAACCACTGCAAACACAAAAAGTACCCATTTTGGAAACTTTCGACCCATGCTTGAAGAATGGCAACAAAATGGTGTTATTGTAAATTACTGATCTAATGTGCCCTTTTACATGTTGCTTTTCAAATTTCAAATTTCAAATTTCTGTTTCCGATGCCAGCTATTTTTTATATGACTCTCCTCCAGAATTTCACTGCATTGAAAATAGAAAAAGTTATTTCAATTGTTATTTCTTTCTCTCCCTCTCTCGCGAAAACCCTCTCCTACAGCCAATATGCTTCTCACGAAACCCTCCCATCGTCTCTCTCTCACACACACATTATCCCCGCTCTTTTGTTCGTCTCTCTTCTCTTCTCTTCTCCCATTCAACATTTTCTTCACATTTTATCTCACTCTCCTTTGAAGTTTTTGCAGATCTACGAATCATGGAGATGTAACGCGTTTTCGAGTCACCGCTGCAAGGAGACCACCGACGTTCAGCCACCATTTTCGAGACCATTGACTTCCTTTTGGCATCTGACACAGGTTTGATTAATTTCCTAAGGTACTATGGTTCTTTTCTTTACGTTTTCCTCATTGGCAAAAACTCACCCACTTTGCAACTGTTCCGATGACGACATGCAGGCAGCAGAAGGCAAGGTGAAGAAGGTTCTGGATCTGCTACTATCTCTTTATGGTTCGACATCGGTTGTAGGACGAAGACTTGGACGAACCGAAACTTGCTGCTATTCGCGTAGACGAAGACAAATACTTTCGAATCTTGCTTGGTTGGTGCGTTTTTGCTTCTGCATTCTACCACTACCACTACCAGGTATCGCCTCTCTTTCTCTCTCATTCTCTATCTCTTCACTTTACTCTTTGTCTCACCCAATTTTCTCTCTCCCATCGGTATTCTCGCCTTCTCTCACTCTCTGCCATTGTTAGGGTAAGGAAATGGAAGAACGGAGGGTTAATGATCCAGAGCCTCTCGAGAGAAATTTCCACTTCTCCACACGGCTAAAAGTTTTCAACTTTGCCTTTTTCTTATTTTTTTTTATTTTTTTACTCTTTATTTAATTGCATGAATGTTGATGATAGTGATTATGTTAACTTCTGCATTTCACATGTTAACTTGCCTTTGATTTTGTTTTCTCTTATACTAAAATTGAATGTTAACATCTTCATAATTATAAATTCTAATTTACAGCTACAACCATCTACTTCTATTATTTTATTGTTATAAACTTGGGTGAAATACCTTACTTTATGGAATCTGTTCAAACTAAGGTAAAATTTAAGTAAAGGTTTATCCCTTAGTGTTGTTTGATTGACTGGTCGTCTTCTGAACATAAATGTTATCCCTTTGAGTTTGCTTTGCCTGTGATGAGGATTGTTATATGATATTGAGACTATGGCACATTTGCATACAACCTGTTTGAGGAAATTCCTAAATGGACCTGACATATTGTTGAATGATTGCAGAGACAGAGAACAGAGGGAAAACAATTTTGACTCGAAGACACTTGATTCTGCAAGAAGACTACTCCAGGAGAATTATTATAAAGAGGCTACAAATGGTGGGGGGGTTTGATAGCTGTTTACTTCAGCGATGTTTCTTTTGTGGTTTCTACTCAAACCTTTTTTTCTTCCATTTCCATTGATGATTTCATGCACATCTAAAGGTAGCAAACCTAACCTTAAAAACTTATTTTCTTCTCTTCCACGCTTTGTTCTAGGCTCTACATAAAAATGATAAAATAAGTTCCCCTTTTGTAAGCTGTAGTTAGATAATATATAATTTTTCAGGACAAACTACATGATATGTGGATAGAATGGTCATTTGGCATTGATCCATGTATGTACCCTTCTTTTATTCCCACTGCTCTCTTTCAACAAACCCAATTCTTATTTCTTATGTTCTCTTTAGATATCTCTGCCTGAACCATATCTCGAGGCTGAATCATAAGGTATATATTCTATTTATGTCTTTAACCTTTTCCCATTTTTAAATTGTGAGTTGATTTGATTTGGCTTTTAGATATATATATATATATATATATATATATATATATATATATATATATATATCATTTTGGGTGCTTTCTGTTCGGTCTGATTGTTTTATGTTGATTGTGTTTGATCCATTTCTTGATAGCTTGCACAAAGATCAATGGATATCTAATCTAATTGACCAGTCTTTCTCATCTTTTATAATTTGTAAAAAAAGGTTGTAACTATGGTTGTTGTCATTCTTAGTGACTAGACCCTGATGGACTGTTTGTTTTACTGTGATAAATGATTGGAATGATTCATCAGTTTTTTTGGCTGAATGAAGATGTGTTCTTAGTAAAATCTTAATTTGAAATCTCAGTACATCCAATGGAGCCCCAAAACTAAGATCAAAATTACTATTCACAAATGAGTTCAGAAGAGCCTGTCAACCAAAGTGCTATATGCATCAACATCAACACCTAAAATTTACTATTATGTCCTCCAGTTTGAACTTGAATGGAAATATGCTATGAAAGATTCATTTGTTGTTGCTGTTAATGAGTTTTTAAATTTTAATTTACAACTAATTTATTCATGTAGATTTAGTTTAGTGACATTAGGATTTTTCAACTGGTCTATTAGGATTTAGGATAGTTTATAACAATTTTACTCAAATCTTTTGTTGTGGTAAATTTATATGGATCAATTTTAACAAAATTGCTTGTGCATTTTTATTCTTTATCTAGAACTATAATCATCAACTGAAGTTTTATCTTCTCTTGTGTTTCTTCAGCTGTGATGCATGCTTATGGTTTTGAGTATGTGGCTAGATTTACGGAGCATTCAGACTTCGTTTGCAAGCATATGAATGAAGCAATACTTGATGGCAGCGGCATAAATGGAAGGCGGGTGAAGCAAAGGCTATAGTGTGAACACTGAACATCTTTCTGTATAACTCTCCTCCCATTTCCCTTATAAAATACATTGAGAGCTATAGATTGAGGGAGATGATAATCTTTTATAGGCATATGACAACATTATTAGAAGCATCTTTGCAATGTGATTGTCCAAAAGTTATATCAGATGACTTGAAATTGTTGTAATTCCTATATTTCCATTTTTTGATGTTACTTAGCCATTATAACAGAATTATCAGTTGCAGCTTTAGATGTTTCCATTGTTATATCAACAATTCATTTTTGTCAATTGTCATTGTTGATTTTTGTGTGTAAATGTTTTCACTGCTACATCACTGTATTTCATTCTTTGGGCCTTGGATTCATTTAAGCATAACAAGCAGAGGTGAGAACAAGGTGCACAAAATTTATAATAAAAGTACATTTAACTTGCTTCCTTCATTGCATTGTTCTATCTTGAATGCAATTTGCTTTAACAACTAATCAAACTGTCTATACTGTTGTTGAAGATATACTGCTATTGCTGCTTTTTAGCTTGATAATTATAACCTTATACTACTTGGAGAAGGTGCTGATGCACAAGCCCTATTATTCTAAGTCTCCTTTTTTTTTTTTACAATGTAATTTGTTTTAAGTTCTATACTGCTATGACTAGGACAAAATTGTTTTTGCAATAAAAGCTCTATTACTTTTTTCCTCAAATTTCATTTACAATTCATCTAACTTTAGAATATTTTACTTTTCTCTTGAGTTGCTATTTTACTACACAAACTTCAATCAGTGGGAGGCTATCTTACTAAACAACTTTTGATGGCATGTGGCAAGTATTTTAGCTTCAGCAATGGACGCCTACAAATGATTTGTCGGATACCTGCAAATAATGGAATACTCCTTAGGCTTATAAATACTCTTTATAGCTTAAATGAGGCAACTGGACTAGCTTCTATATCTATTGGGTGAAATTCATCATGTGTTTAAAATACCTTTAGTAAATCAAAATGGCTCTTTTTAATATTTTCACGTTGGTGTATTCTTTTTAATTTTAATATATTACTATGAGTATATGGGTAAATCTTCTGTTGGTTACTATGTTAGCATGGATTGGTATTATTCTTATACCTATTTGGTAGTTATATTCATATTATCCGCTTCGGGTCAAACTTCAAACAATTGAACTATAGTGGATATGTTACTGCAATTCTAGAGAGGGGTGATGAGATCATCTCTGTGGCATCGATCGTGTAAATCTCTAATAATATCTTAGAATTGGTTTTGAATGCTTTCATGTAATTTATAAGCCATCAATAATTAGTATGTGTGTAGAGTAAGTAATGTGAAATTCAATATTTTGTGAGGGTAAAGCAATGATTATTTATTTTCCTTTGGTATTTGACTTTAGATGGTTGGGTTTAACATCATTGGTACTTCACTTACCTTCTTGAATAAAAATGTATTTATCTATCATATTATAAAAAAATATGATAGATAAACTTGCATGGGAAATAGTAGAAATAAATCAAATAGATTTTGAAGAGAGAAGAAAAAAATAATATGATAGATAAATATAATTTTCTAGAAATGATTAACTTGCATGGAAAAAAAGGAGAAATAAATCAAATAGATAAGAGAAATAAATTAAATAGGAAAAAGTGTGGATAAAACACTTAGCAACTATAAACAGTCAAATCTCAAAAGTAATGAGATTCAATTGGTATGTGTTGTAAGTATAAATTTTTTTGTACAACTCCTCCTTTTACTCTAAGGAGCAAACCGAACTTTTGTTTACTCTGCGGTACTTGGTGATCAACAACAACCAAAACAATCCTCATCTTTTGCAGTTGGTATAGCCGCATTTTTAGCCACATTTCCAGCTCTAAATTTGTTTAATAACAGAATCTCAAATGACTATATTTTCTTCATCAACCAATACTAATTACATTAGCTTAATTCATTGATTAGATGGTGCTGTTATAAACAAAATATAGGCCACTAACAAATGTATACATAAAAAATATTGATTCTTTATCAAGCAATTGTTGTAATACCTATATTTCTATTTTTGATGTACGTATTCAATTATCATTTATAATCCATGCTTTATCATGATATTGATTTTAACTTTGATTTCAATTTCTTCAATTCTTATTCTCTCCAAAAGATAGAGACTAACACAGCTCCTACATTTACTTTAACCAGCAAAACAAATTTGGGTTTGCTCTACAGTACATGCTGCTGTTATGAATAAGATAGGGTATTAACAAATTCATACAAACAAATATTTAGAAAACCATTAATTTGATAATTTTGGCTATCTTACCTTAATATATATAGACAATTACTCATGAAATTTCAAAAGAATATTCTTTTTCCGTGTGTTGCACGGGTCAGTCACTACTCCCCTATGTCTATGTTTTGGAATGACATTTAACAAAAGTCAAGGACAATCACTTTCTAAGGTAGGACTGTATCTACCAAGGCCAGTTTTTACACATGGTCAGCTATACGTTGCTATATTTAGAGTAAAGTCAAGAACCAGATTCAAAATTCTCATTTTGGACGATGATGGAAATATATGCACATCAACAAAGAATGTCGTATATGAAGAGGTTTTTGAGAACCTATAGTAGGTTTACCACATGAGGTTCACATTTTTTTTATCTCATCATTCCTTTCCTGAATTTTTCTTTTATATACAACTTGGACAAAGGTGCTTATCATTGATTTAATAAGGGTATTTTGAAGATCCTCTACACCTATTTTGCTATAAAGAGTAATGTAGAGCTACTTTTTCTATGCAGAGGAATTTGAACCTAATTGGCTATAAAGAGGAAATTAAACCTATTTTACACCTATTTTGAACAACTAGCTAGGTGAAGTTAACAAGAATTTACTTCATACTTCTTTATTTATTTTTTCCATATAAATAAGGTTTACTTATATTAAATTTTAAACAATTTAGAGATTTATAGGTATAAGATAACATGATCAGAAGCATGTTTGCAATCTCAGTGACCACAAGTTATTTGAGATGGTCTAAAATTGTTATAATATCTATAAAATATCTATTTCTGGTAGCCACTTACCGTATACTTTAATTTTTTTTAATCAAAGTGACATGCAAAAGCATCACAATGTTAAACTGTCATCCCAATTAGGTTGACACCATGTCGTGTACTTTAGTTAGTTAGCTATTTATATGCTTGATTCTTCCACTTTTTATATTGCCGATTACATATTGGATTTGTAAATGTATAAATCTTATTTATATGGTCGATATTATTTTATAATTATTATATCATCATACAAAATATTATTCCAAAAAAAAATTGAAATAACTTTTTTCCCCGTGCATTGCATGGGTTAAAATACTAGTATATGACAAAGAAGAGATAAACTTTATTTTTCGTAGAATTAATGTGCTGAATTTTATATGGCAATAGTTAGCAACACTATCAATGTCATCAAACAATTTTCCATACGTAACAGAAACTTTTTTGGTGCTGTACGTAACACACACTTGCTTTGTTAAGTAAGGACTTAAGATTGGTTTTGTATCTCTAACACAAACATATCTTCTTTTTTTTTTAATAAACAAAAGAATTTTATTAATTCACAGTAAATATAAAGGGGTATTTCAACCCGTTTACAAGAGAACAAAGCTCATAACATCATTTTTCAAGTCTTAAACAACCCACTGGATTCATACACCAATCAGAAAATGTTAAACCAGTCCAACTTCCCTCCCTAATAATAAACCAACCCCATGATAGAATCTTAATTTGAGCCAAAACATGAGTAAAATCAAAAGTGAGGCATTGAAATACTATTTTATTTCTCAACAACCAGAAAGACCAATTCACATGCTGGATAAAATGTTGTATCCCCTCATTATAAAGAGCCCCAGAATAATCCAGCCAAGAGCAACGCAAGCTTAGCTTATGATTTGATTATTTGTTTCTATCAGTCAAATTGCAGATTCATTACAAAATTTTAAGCCATGATCTCAGAAAAAAGTATTCTGGCCTTTGTTTCAAATTGACTACATGCAAAAAAGTTGGTGCAGTACTGCAGGCCACCATGACACAATTAATTTCAGGTTTTGATCCCACACGTGTCAAGAATCAACCCATCAAGGTCCCTACTAGAAATTTGCCTTTAAGTGACAAATAAAATCTGTCACTATATGTTTAAAATCCGTAGGTATATTTACAACTTATATTCACCTACAATCAATCCAACCGTCCATTATGAGCGACGAATAACAATGGAGAATGATTGCCATTATAGGTTTTACCTACGATCCATATACATTCACCTACAGTTATATTTGACTTTCAATAGGCTTTACTTACGGTCTATCTATTTTTACCTACGGTTTGACTGATACAAATACCTATACCTATAATGTTAACGACTGTCACTAAAAATGTCAGTAGATATATGACAAATTTGTTGTAATGGGTGTATGTGTGTGTGTTGTGTGCATTTTCTATTGTTCGTTTTTAGTCTACATTTTAGTAGGCAAACCAAGATCTGATGTCTCACACCCTGTCTCTAGTACTATTTTGTCCTATCAATTTGTTTTTTAACATTACATGGAAATTTTAAGTGATATGACAAGATAATATTGGGACATGTGATACCAAAACGAGACACCAGATTTTCATTCTTAATAGGCATATCCTCACAAGTCGTGATAAAAACGTACTGGCTGTGAACAATGTTTACGATCGAGGATCCACCAGTCTAATTTGTAAATTTTTCGTCTGTGCTAACTTTTTGAGGTAGATATGCATGGAAGAAGCCCTGTTGGCTATACGTAAGCACAGAAGACCGAGGGGTAGGGGGGTATTAGCAGATGTGACAAGAATGGACCTACCTATTAAATATATTTAGAAACGTGCAAGTCTTAATTTGCTTATTACTAAAAAGTTGGGGATGACAAGGAAAAATAAGGCCAACACTTAACTACCATCCATGATAGGAACACATGCATCACCCAAACAGTAATAAAAATTTTTGGTAGCTAGTAGTGGACTAGTGGTGTTAATAGGAATGCGATGGCTGGAAATAAGGGACACTAGGACAGCATTATCGAAAAATAAAGTGAAAAGTGCATGCACTTAATTGAATTTAATTACATTCAGCTTTGGAGAAGAAGCTGGTTGTCGTGTACCAGCAAGGCAGCACACATTTATGTCTAATATCGACATTCGAACACTAGATGGCTCAACTTAGAGCTCCACCAGCTTGGATTGGTCCTAGTAAATGAGTGTATAAACAATAGGAAACTGATATAAGTTAAAATCCCTCATCAATGAAGATATATATCTGAAGATCTTATATCTATTATTTTTTATAAGCCAAAAGATATTATTAATTGAGAAAGATCATTTATTTGGTACGATCAGAGGATGGTAAAACACACTTTCTCCAACACTCTGAATATCATTTATGCTAAAAATACTCGGGAAGTTTGGTTTTATCTTGGCGCACCGTTATTTGATCTATTTGAATTCATAAGGAAGGAATAATGTTTAGAGAAGATGTGCTGGACTTGGAAAATTTAGTGAATTTGATAAAGGTGAGGACATGACATTAGATTAGAGCAAATGTCGAAGGGGCTTATTTTTCGATTATGGAATGATAATTGAATCCAATGAATTGTATCAAACAATGTTAGAGGTCTTGATTCTTGTTGTAAGGATTGCAATATCCCTTGTACTTCACTTTTAATATCATTTTTTTTTGTTGATAAAAAAACACACAAGAGAAGGATCATCCAGACCAAACCAAACAGTCAATCCCCTGCCCATTAAATTACCCACACCAGCACTGTTTATCAAAACACAACAGCACCCAACCAGAGAAAACAGAACAACTCCTCCCCATTACATTGACCACAAACAGCAACATAAATACAACTTTATATACTAAACTCTAAAGCCAACAGCATAAATACGGCAACCCTCCCTATTACATTGTCCCCAAACAGCAGCATAAAAATTACATTGATAGTTACGATAGGTATAAGTGATCAACTCCTTTTTTCTCACACCAACATTTTAACTTTGTCACCTATAATATAAATGTAAGAAAATGGGTGATGTATAATAAATGTTTTTGCACGTACCCTAAGTGCTCAGGCTAAGGTGTAATTACTAATTAGTCCTGTGACCTCCAAAGACGAATGTATAATTAAATCTTATCAAAACCAATATCATGAACTTCTTTTAAGCGTGACACTACCCGGGAAAGAATTAGACTTTCATGCCTAATATTTACTTACCAAATCATAAACATTTTTCTTTCTTGAGAGAAACTCGCACCAAGAATAAAACACACTTCTTATAATGTGTCATTTAATATTAGCTATATATCAGTTTGATGGACATTGTTATCTGCATAAATACAGAATTTTTAAAACAAAAATGGAACAGAAAGTTGATATGTCTAATATTAAATGGAAACACATCCTCAACGTTTTGCAGTTAAGTAACAACATTGCTTAACCTATCACCCCTCATGGTCTGTTATTACTTAATGAATTATATATGCTAATTAAGAAAAAGATTACATTTACGAACGGAAACAGAAAATTATTGGGAAAACCAAAAGATTTTATAAAGGAAAGAGTACCGCAGGGACAAAAATAGGGACAAAAGCATTAGTGCATTATTTACTCATACTCAAGTTTCAGAAGCATAAAAAAGTTAAAGAAAAACAAGAAAGGTAACATGAAAATCCAGCCGCTAAGGCATGCATTTTGAAAGATTTGTACACCGTACAATATCTTTCTTGACCTCATTTTAGAAGGAAAATTTAAATTTATAATGCTAGACCCACCCCTAAAAGACCTAAGATCTTTCTGAAGGTAGGACATTATTGTTCCTTGCCCCCTTCATCTCAGCAGGAACATTGACCTCTATGCTGTCAAAAATGTCTGATCCTGATCTTGTACCATCCTTTATTGGCAAGTCTTGGCCCTCACCTTTCTGTGCATCCGTTGCGTTCAGACTGTCTTTGCTTTTTCCCCATACCACAGTGTAAAGCCCGGAGACAATGATAACAGCTCCAATTATACTGTAAAACACAAAAGAAAATATAATTAGCACATGAAATGATGGAACACATTTGAATTTTG
Source organism: Ammopiptanthus mongolicus (assembly GCA_039655645.1). Classification (NCBI taxonomy): domain Eukaryota; kingdom Viridiplantae; phylum Streptophyta; class Magnoliopsida; order Fabales; family Fabaceae; genus Ammopiptanthus; species Ammopiptanthus mongolicus. Next base: position 15,633,856 of record CM077348.1, on the reverse strand, counting down.
GCTTTGCTAATTAAGGACTATTAATTAAACATTGAATGTACCTTCCTAGATGAACTTGCTCAGCCAAGACAATGGAACCCAGTGCAGCGGTGATAATCATACATAGCGGGCTGAAAGAAGTCACAAACACAGGTCCACGTTCCCTGGTCACAACTCCTTGTATATAGTATGCCATTCCAGAGCATACCACCCCCTAATTATCACAAATTAATTGAGCAAGTTGAATGATAATTAGAAATCACCATGTATAATGATTTTCACTAATTATGATAATTCATCTCAAGAATTAAAAGGCTGATTAATTAATGAAAATAATTAAAAACAACATGTGGATACATCAGTTTTTGGTCTTGTATATGTTTTGAAGTATTCCTTATACTCCCTTTAATATTTTTGTCTTATAAACAAAACTTGGGTACATCAGCATGAAAAAAAGGTACTCACCGAATAAACGCAAGCCAGAAGCCTTGAGTCCCAACCTATAGACCAGACGCTCATGTCACGTTCAAATATAAGCGACGCAATTGCACCCTCAAAAATACCCAAAAAGCAAATCCAAGATGTGACCGTGAGCTCCGCCGGATACGCCTTCAAAGTGAAAGACTAAAATCCAAAAAATAGTAACACAAGTCAGATTAATTATTAGTTCACGATTTTCATGTCTTTGTTTTTATTCTTGTATATGGGTTAGAGTATTTCATATACTCTCGATCAATATACTTCTTTACTTATAAAAAAGGAAGAATATTATTAGTTCATGAAAAATGTAAGACATTTTAGTTTTTGGTTTGGGTCTTGGACTTAAAATGACATCATTAAAAAAATAAAGAATGTGCATGTGAAATGTGTATAGATAGTAGTCCATACTTACTTGCAATATAAAGAAGCTAGCCCAACCACCGCAACTTGCAATGAGCATTACTGTGCCAAGCACCCAGTGTTGGCTAGAGGGCTCGGTGCTGCCACTGTCTTGGTGGCTCCCTCCTTGTCCCTTAATGATCTGAAGTTCAGGGCCTTTGTACAAAGTCATAACCATGGCTCCTGATACTGTTACTGCGGTTCCAATTACCTTGGCTAGGCTGTGTATTTTTTTCAAGTTCACTGTCTCTAACCTGCATGGTTAGCAGATATTAGAAGAATTATGATTAGATATTTGTATTAAAAGTGATTTATTTAATAAATTAAAAATTTAGAACTTTTACTTTCTAACACAATTTTTTATATTTTGATTTTTTTAATTAGTATTCATAGATCACTGCTTAACAAGTCCCTTCATATTATGGAGAAGTAAATATTGAAGGTCATATATAATTTTACCTGAAAACGAGTGCCATTATAAAAGTTATGGCTGGGAGGACATTAACGGTGGCCGATGCAAACGTTGTTGAGGTGTACTTCATCCCCAGGTTGTACAAATTCTGATCAAGCACTGGCCTGTTTGTTTTCATCACCAACCAAATTATTAGACCACAAATTCTGCATATTGTATCTATAAACAAAACTTATATAACACTATGTAATCTTTAAACTTTTACAACTTGTAGGATTAAATCAAATCATAACCAATCCAAAAATGAAAAATTCTAGTTATCAAGTGCTGTATATCTCGAAGTACAAAAGATGCGCTTATTTCCTACTTTGGCTAGATGACATATTCCTTGTTCATGAGATAACTCTTTCTGCCTCAGGTTTTATTAGTGAGATGAATATTATATGCTTAATCTCTAGGTTTGATGATCTCCATCCTCTAGTTTCATTTTTAATTATCTATGAGTGCTCTGTGCTCATATCCAAGGCTGAATAGCTAAATGATTTTCTTCAGATGGTAATATTAGTGTTTAGAGGCATTTATTTGCCCTGTACGTGGAAATTCTGGGCTTTACATTGCCTAATTAAGTAAATAATAACGGCTAGCAACACACTCTTTTAACATACTTTTATTATTAGTTGATCATATGGATTCACTATCTAATATTAGTGTGTTGAAATGAATGTGTTAAATAGTGTATTATTAGCATTACTTATTAAACAATTATGATCTTTTACAACTTTTTAGGACATCTTAATTTGAGATACCTACTATCTTTTCTTTCTGTATTCTCTTCCCTCTCTCTAGTGATTGTGGCCATTGGTGGTCACCCCCAAAGGTTGGAATGGCAGTGGTGGCCAAACTAGCGGGGATGACCACAGTGGTGGCGAACGACTATGAAAAGAGACGAGAGAAAAAACAGAAGAAAAAAATATAAATGATGTAATTTTTAATTAAAATAACAACAAATAAAGGTGTCGGTAGGTGAGAAATGAAATCATGATGGGGAACAGGGGAAGTACTGTGTTTTGTTAAGGACTTCGTTATTTGCAGACAAAAATTGTTACACCTTTTTTACACTTTTTTGTTTCACAAAATAAAAGCAGAAGAAAAAAATATTAAAAATTTGTGTTATTTTTATAAAAATTTATGCTCGTGTTTTTAAGACTTTATTATATATAAAAGAAGTGGAAAAAGAAAAAAAGTGTACAAATAGTATTATTGTTTTGTTACTAATTTTGTGATGCGTTTTCTTCAGCATGATGTGTCCACTAGAAATAGTGGGCCAATATGAAGCACCATTATCGAGTTGTCGCATTTCTTTGAAGTTCTGAGCTTATGGATTATGCAGAACATTCTTTTATTTCTTTAAGGATTTGGTTTTCAATAAGATACATAAAATAAGTTAAGTAATTTAAATACCATATTTTATTGAGTTTAATTGACATGTATTGTCAATATAAAATTTTTTTATATTGTCAACTAATGACAAATTATTATATAAATGACTTTTAAGATAGTTAAGAATAAGAGTCAAACATTTTTAATGATATGATAATTTATAATTGATTCATTATGTAAAAAATCTTTACGATGACAATACATATTAATTAAATCTTATTTTATTTACATTTGTATATGATATATATTTATTTTAGCTTGACATATTATATACAATATTGAACCACACCCACGTGCAATAATTAATGTATCTTAGACGAGTATTAATAAAGGTGAATTCTCTGCTATCCTTAAGATAACTTATCATGTCTAGGTAGTCCAATCATAAGGTGAGAACTTAGTCCTTTATGAGATTCGTTGATTCATTTAATTGAGGTAACACATTCTAGTTGGATATGTTAACTTTTATCCCAAAATTAGGAGGAGGTAAGAGAGAAGATAAATAAAACGCTTATCCAGTTGAACTAAAGATAAACAAAACTCTAATTAACAAGTGTCTCGTATTTATATATAGACTTATCATTTATGCAGTTATATTAAAGGATAAGAGTATATGCGATAGGCATATATAGCTACTTAGTAGTAGTAATGCATGCATGCAAGTGTACAAAATCAAATTAATAATATTTTTCACACGATCACGGGCCCATGAAGCGACTAAGAACTGAGAGGAAGCAATGAAAATGTATGATTCGATACTGCGAATATATTGATATATGTGGAGAGGGTTTGAAGAGCCTTACTCAAGGAAACCAAGCACCACTAATCTCAAGAAGATGGGGAGAGTCATCTTTGGCCTTATTTTTCTGTAAAGATGGATGGAGAAACAAAACGTACACTTATCGTTATATATAAGTTGATGATGATGGAAAAGTTAAAATAGCTAGCAAAAGGAACGAACAAAACAAGCTGTTCTGCTTTCGTGTACGTGTTGATAATTAGTTGTGTCTTGTGTGGTGAATATATATATATATATATATATATATATATATATATATAGAGAGAGAGAGAGAGAGAGAGAGAGAGAGAGAGAGAGGGAGAGGGAGAGAGAGAGAAGAGACCTTTCTAGGACAAGAGCAAAAGGAGCCATGATGAGAGTGGCAACTACATGACGGTACACTGAGAGTATCCAATGGCTCATGCCATGCTTGAAAGAAACCATGGTGATGATATACATCCCAGCATAACCAAACTGAAGGGACACCATAGCAAGGTAAGGCTTCACCTTGCGGAACACCTTGCTAAACTTACCATCTCCATTTTGGTCCTCAATTTCCATGTCTCTATCTATAAGCAACACTGCCACACACAGAAAATAAACACAAATTCACTAAGGAAAGGAGCTATGGGTTGTGACTTGTGATTATGATCGAGTTTGTGGATGATGGAGTTTAAAATGCTGAATGGCCTTCTTATAGACCCAAAAAAGCAAAATTTTAGAAAGAATTAGCCCGGGGTTTTCACAACACCGCAAGGCACTAACTCTCTCACTTCAATTTTCAGCCCCACAGATTCCTTTATCCATTTAATAAATAATTAAATAAATAAATTTTCCTAGCAATTACCGAAAGGACTTAACTCCTCTAAAGTGGATGGAACTCTAAAGTGATAAAGTAAGAAACTGTCCACTATTGATTTGATTAGCTATATAGAGATCTCAACATACTAAATAATTTAAGGGTAATAGCCCCTTACTTTCTCACTTTAGAACTTCACTCAATTTAGAGGAGTCAAATTCTTACTAGAATACGTACTCTTTTATGTATATAATAGAATCAACAAAATAAAGTAATTAAGGGAGATATTTTATGTGTATCTTCTACATGGAAATAATTCATTTTGTCTCTTATTACAATTTCTCTTTATCTTTCTTGAGTTTGATTGTTATGCATTGTTAATGTAAAGTTTTTTACATTGTTAACCAATCACAAATCATTGTATGAGTGACTTTTAAGGTAGTTAGGATAAGAGTCAATTTTTTTTACTGATGTGACAATTTATAATTGATTAACAGTATAAAAAATCTTCTTTACAGTGATAATACATGTATACTAATTAAATCCATCTTTCTTTTGTGTTAGTTAATTATGAGAAGTCGGGGGGAGTGGGGATGTTAGATTTCATTGACAACCAAATGGAAATTAGGTTAGTGCTTAGTGATGACGCATGGATTTAAAGGCATATGTTCCAGCGAGGTGCTGAGTAAGAGAAATTGAGTGATTGCTATATATGTACACACCTTTCACAAAGATGGATGGATGAGTGAAAAGTTACCTCGTTAGAGCTTTCACCTCTATAGTTAAAGTGTGCATATAACATTGAGTGTGTGTTTGGATAAATAGTTTAATTAAGTACTTATTCAATAAATTATTTTTCAAATAAATTAAAAACAACTTACTTTTATAAGCTTCTTTGCCAAACTTATGAAAATACACTAAAAAAAACTTATAAAAATATTATAAACTATTTTCATAAATTATTTATATTAATTTAATTCCATAAATTATTTTCATAAGCTATTTATAAATTCTTCCAAACGCATCTCATATTATATATATATATATATATATATATATATATATATATATGACATAATCAGTCATTAATGTGGGATATGATCATGCATATCTGAAATGAACGTATATGTCTCATACTCAAACGTTATCTACTGTGTTATTGAGAACACATTATTATCTACTATCTGTTGCATACGTCAACGTCTAATTTAATACGGATACGTTGTATACCCTGGTTTAGACATTATTTTAAAACTAGATTTTTTACCGGTAGGATACACGAAAGAATTATGTATAAAGATAAATATTTCAAAAGAATGTTTATACTTAAATATAGAAAATGATAAATTAGAATAACAATAAATAAGTATTTTCATCTAGTCGACAAAGGACAAATAGATATAGATGAAAAAATGAATAAATTTACTGCTATCTCTAAAGTAGCTTGGATCCTTCCATAATCCATCCCACATTAAAAAAATTAAAAAGTAATAATAGTCATGAAAGAAGTTGTAAAAAAAATATAGTTAAAAAATATTAAGCAATGATTATAGATAATACATTCTCATCCAAAAATACCAACTCTATATTATCTTCCAATTGAAGTTGTAAGAAATTTGATTGTTTTCAAAGCCGTAATACTCTACTTTGATCGTCTATTTATCTTTCCCCAAGGTCTTATAATTATCTATCCCAAAAATTATAAATATAAAAATTACTTTTATTTTTTTTTAAATGTAATATTGAAAATGTGTGCCACATGTTAATGGTATGAGCTAAAGTTATGATGATAACCTTTTAATATATGACACTTTGTTTATCACTATTTATATGTGACAATTAACTTTTAGTTACTTTAAATAAATCAATTACATTGAAAATGATCGATAATCTCCAATATCAATATAAGTGAAAAAAGAAATATCTGATAATTTATAATTTTGATTTTAAAAATTTAATTTATATAAATAACATATTTTCTAAAAATAAAAAGTTTTGTCAATTGGCAAAAAAATTAAAATTTTATAATGGTTATGAAGATGGCATGACAAAAGTTTTTTCTTATGGTTTTTACTTTATAGTATTTATTATTTATAGATTATTGTGTCCCTAAGTGAAGGGTGATATGACACGAGTCATGATCAACTATGAATTCTATTGGGTAAACTCAATTATGTAACACTGTAAAGCTAGTGCGAGTGACGTGGGCAGTCGTTCACGAGATACCGCAAAAAGATGGTGGATGGATTTGGAAGACATGTACTACATACATATAACTAATAACACATGTTTCAACGTCAAATGGGTTATAATCATTTAATTTAATTTAAGAATTCTATTATTTAAACATTAAAATTTTGAAATCATATTTAATATCGTATGTATATATTTTTATTTTTTACTTACTTTTTATCTTCTTGATATATATACATATCAAAAATATATCACCAAAATAAAAAAGACATCATATGATGTCCTTTTTTTATGTTCAAAAATTATTTCTCTTAACTCAATTTAATTTAAGCTTATAAAAAAATCATTTAATTTAAAGAATGAAAAAACATATTGAGGTTGAATTACTGAGGATGTCATCTAGCTAATTGCTGGTTGCTGCTGGGCCCTCCTTGGATTTCAATTACCATAAACAACATTTCCTTACGGTTCCCACCAAGAAAGAATTACCCACTGATGTCTGGCGTATATAATAGCATTTGCGTGTGAAACATCTTAACCTCAAAAGTCAAAATGTCTTCTTTCTCTCTCACTAAAATGTCATTTTTGTGATTATGGAAAATTAGTTTAAAAAAAAAAAAAATCTTCCTCTCATTCTTTTTCTTCTTTTTAATATTTAAGAGGGAAATATTTAAAAATAATTGAATATTTGTAGACTGCATAATATACAGATATAGGTACAGCTTTTCCTGCCAACCACTTCGTTAATTCTAATTTCCTTTTAAAGTTATATAAATTGCGTATCCTATTCGCATAAGAAGCATCTTCCCACAAAGGGTAATCGAGTTTTTTTTGGTGGGGGAGAGTGGTGTTTACATCAGACTAAAGAAAAGGGAGATTGTAAGTTGCTAACTTGTGTTTCATTACATGCATGTAAAAGGAAAATCGATGACGGATAATAAAAAAACAACAATATCGTCTCATTCTCAATCAGCAGTAGCTTGCCAAATTTTGTCTGAAAATAGGTATTCCAAAACTTGGTCTGGAGACTAAATTTGGAAATCTGATATCTATGGTTTCAAGAATGGAAAGCAGTTTTTCAGACCAGAAAAGGAAAAATGGAGAATAGCATTCAAGACGATGTCTAATAGGCCCTTATCATGTTTGTTTCACGACTGTCGACATGGGATTTGGATAAGCTGTTATTTTCCATACAATAAAAAAATGAGGAAAATGTTTCGGGTCGGGATCCTTTTCATTTCTCAAAATAAATGAAGAACTCTATTTAGAAGAAAGATAGACACAACAGATTTTTAATGATTTAAATTTTTTAAATAATAATAAAAAGTTTGAAATACAAAACTTTCATTTGTGTCTATCTCTCTCCTAAATGGAATCTGAGAAATGAAGAGGATCCCAACTCAAATCTTTCAATGACCTTATATTTAAAAGGGTACGGGTACCCTTTCCACAAGACATATTCCTATTGAACAAAATTTATCAGAAAGTAAAAAGTTCTTTAACGTGAATTTGTTTTTAAAATGAGCAAGTAAGAGTGTTTTTATTCTTGATTTGATGAAGTGAGTTAAAATCTTTATATACTTTATTAAATTAAGGGTGAAAACACTTTTGCTCGCTCACTTCGAGACAAACTCACCCTAAAGGAGCTTTATCCTATCAGAAATTAGTTTCCCTTTAAAATGAGACAATAAAAGTGTATTTATGTTGTTAAGTGCAAGCGCTCTCAGCAAGTGTAATTGTCGACCAATAATATAGGGGTATAAGATATCCCAAGAGATATTATACCCACAAAGATTGTTTGACAAGTGCCAGTTTCATGAAGTCCTTATGTTATTTAGACAATCAAGGATATTATCAAAATATGAGTGGATTTAAGAAATATAGAGGAGATAAAATAAAAGCAAGGAAATTGAGAAGTCACTGCAAAATTAATTAGCCAACTTTGGGTTTAGTTACACATAATCAAAGAAGAATAGAATTCAAGAAACATATCATGAAAGAATCCATAATAAAAATAAGAAGGAAAACAAGAACCAGAAACCCCATTTCATTAGGAATATTAACCTTCAATATTAGAAGTGGAATCAGGAATTGGTCTGCATGCAATTAAGGCTCGAATTTGCCATGTTCCCAAAGTTTATCTCCAACAATTGCAAATCTCTCTTAATCATAGTTTGAGGGTAACATGTTTAGTTGTTGCATGGTGGTGCACAAAATCGACGTCAAGTTGTGCAACAAATTGTGCATAATCTTCATGGTTGTCCTTCCTTGCACGCCTGTGCTCCTCGTGCCTAAAATCTGCTTTTTTTGTTCAAAACCACCAAAAACGGCTCCTTTTTGCTAAGTTTCTACGACCGTCATTAAATCAAGAAATAAAGGAAATTAGGTGAAAATCAAATATTAAACACTAAAAACATAATAAAATGCACCCAAAATCTCGCACGAGCAAACTGACGCTTTATCAAATCACCTTTGATTGATAAAGTATATAGAGATCTTAACCTATTAAATGATTTAAGAATGGATACAACTTTACTCATTTTTAAGACAAACTGATCACTTAAAAATAGATTTTTCATTCTTATTGGTTAGTTTATAAATTATTTTGCGTAATATCTTATTGTGTTTCAAAGCTTAGGTATTGTGACGAAAATAAATTATCATTTGTGGTGGTATAATGAAAATTTAATTGTATCTTTATATATTGAGAAGAGTATTGGTGACTTGAAGTAAACATGGCAAAAATATTCGTTCTCACAGGTACTCGCGGATAAAACCCATTGTGGATCGGTGATAATATGTTAGATTATCTATATTTTGAGGCCAAATTGGGTGGTTAATTACTCTTTTTTATAGCATTTTGATTATGTTTATCCCTTAGTTTCTTTAGTTTAGCAGCTATATTCAATTCATAGTTGTTTTGCTAGTTTTAACTCAATTTACGCATTGTTTGATCATCCGCTTTGTATTTTCTTTTTAGTTAATGAACAAAGAGGGAATATAAGCATGAAGAGATGAAGAAAAAGGGTAACAAAAGAGTGAAAGGGCTTCTGTGCAACTAGCACTGGCGTCACTTGCCCAGAGCGTGGTGCTAGAATTGAGAAAAATGGACATGCTCTCGGGCACATGGGCAGTGGACTCCTTTTCCCAAAATATTGATTTTGACCTTTCAGCGTTAAACGACGCTGAGTGCTGGCATTCAGCCAGTATGTTATAAATTCTCGTTTTTCACATTTAGAAAGGTCTTACAACCTCCCAAAGGTCAAGGAACAAAAGTTGAAGTCCTAATTTTGCTTCTCCTTAGAGCTTGAAGGAGGAGGGAGAAGAATATCTTGCCACCCCTCTTCACCTTTCATATAGAGTTCTTTTATCCCCTTCTCTTTTTCTTTACTTTTAGAGTTTTTATTAAGTGTAGTTAAATCCTTCTTTGTTAGGGAAATGATATAATGTGATTATTGATGAAATTTTAAACTTGATTAAGCTATTCTATAAACATTTTCCTTTGTTTGGGTATCAATTGTTATGCTAATGCTTCTAATGTTTGGCCCCCATTTAAATATATGATTTGTTGGTTCATGATCATATGCTAGGAATAGCAAGATATAAGTTTGCTTCTTATAATTGCTACCATGAAGAAGGGTTAATCGAGGAATATGTAACTTAGTTCATGTGGTATTGGCTTAAATTCCATAGAGCTTCATAACCTTGCTTCGTTAATTTGACCTAAGGAATTATGTTTGTTAATAGGGTTATAGGTAAGTTTTTACCACCGAAGGAATTTGAGTTATAACCAATTTAATAAATCTAACCTTCAACAAGGAAATTAGTGTTAGGATAAAATCAAGGGTAATTCAAAAGATGCTTTGTCTATGAAGTATTAGGATTATTCAGAATCAAATAAAATCGGATCCCTGACGCTTTTATCTTTAGTTAAGTTTGTTACGGTAGTTTTGTTTAAATTCTCGAAGAAAAACCAAGAAAATTTTATTGCTTTTATTTATTGTTTTATGTTTTAGAGCTCCTTTCGTGCCAAACACAAGTCTAAATAGTTGGTTTATTTTGCGAATTGGTAATTGACAACCAATCCCTGAGAATGATACTCACTACTTTACCGTTTTGTATTATTAATTGCACACGATCTGATACACTTGACATTGTTTTGTCAAGTTTCTTGCGTCGTCACCGGTTCTTGCGTCGTCACCGGGTACAGGTTTTGCCAGTACTATTAGTAACAAATGAAGCAATTAGTTTAACCAATTTGGGGTATAGTTATTTTTCTCCACGCATATGTGGGGTAGGTTATATATTTTATAGATAAAATAGGTTGATTGGTCCTATACGTTTATTTAATTTTTCACATCGGTCTCATAAGTTCTTTTTTTCAAATTGGTCCCACAAATTATGTTTCGCTTTCACGTTAGTCATTTCCGTCAATTTCGACCTTACAACGTCAAATCACGAGCCACGTGTCGCACTAATATCATGCCACGTCAGCTCAAAACTAACGGTGTTAGGTCGAAATTAACGGAAAGGACTAACGTGAAAACGGAATATAACGTGTATGACCAATTTGAAAAGAAAAAAACTTGTGGGACCCATGTGATAATTTAAATAAATGTATAGGACCAATCAACCTATTTTGCCTATTTTACGCCCCCTTATTAAATGGAGTGGGGGTGAGTATTGAAGTATTCTTGCCTGTGGGTCTCTTTGCCCACTTATTGTAATTTTTGTTTATATTTTTGTGACTAAATATACTAAAATTAGCTTTTGGAAATTTATATTGTTGATTTATGTGTTGATTATACTATTAATTTTGATTTAGGTGCAATTGATACTTTAAGAAAATTGTGTGACGTTATTATTTTGATTTAAAGTATTTATAAGAGCTGGCAATTTTTTTTGGCTAAATTGCACTTTCCGTCCCCCAAGTTTTTCATTTTAGCGATAGTCCCTCAACTTTTTTTTTGGCGAATTTAGTCCTCCTAAAATCCAAATGTTGTGAATTTGGTCCCATATTTTTTTAATTGCACTTTTGGTCCCCTAAATTCTTGGATTTTTTGCCCTTTTGATCCTCCTTTTTTTCAAAATCTATGAGTTTTAGAGACTAAAATGCAAAAAACACACAATTTTGGAGGACCAAAAGTGCAATTAAAAAATATGGGGACCAAATTCGCAATATTTGAATTTTATAAGGACTAAATTTGCCAAAAATAAAATTAGAGAATCATTTTCGCCAAACTGAAAAACATGGGAGACGAAAATTGCAATTTAGCCTTTTATTTTTTAATCTTCATGTATTTTTTTGAACTTTTTTAACAAATTTAATGGATATCATGAATATTTGTGGGTACCTATTAAATTTACTGAAAAATTAAAGACGGATACATGTGCGAATTATATAAAGCGGGGATGGATGTGAATTTTAATTATTTGTGCGAGCGGAGAGCTATTACTCATACCTTCCCCACCCCATTGTGATTGCTAATTTTAAGGGAGCCGATGTATTCTGTAGCTTGCAGGTGTTGCGGAGAATGAGATGTTTTTGGTTATTTACAATCACGATTAAAGTCCGGACCAAGGGTGAGGCAACTAAAACCCTAACTTTAGGCCTACCAACAAAAAAATTATTTGTTCTTAATTTTTATAAAGTAAAAAGGTCACACATGCTGACAAATAGGTCAAACCTAAAGCACAACCTGACCCAGATACACTCCTTCACTTAAAACAAAAAGACTTCACTCAAAATTTGCTTTAGGCCTCGCTCACTCTTGGGCCGGTCCTGTTGATAGGTGAACTTGACGTGAATTCGAAGTGAGTTTATTTGTTTGTTTTTTAATAATCTATAATCTTTTTTTTTTTTTATCTAATGGGAGCCTTACATGGGGAGAAGGAGAAGGAAGAAGGCAATGAAAAAAAGATAGAGCAAATTGCGAGGTTTGAGTTCGTACGCTCATGATTATATCCCGCATCTTAATCAAACTGAGTTGAGGGGACAAATTTAATATTATATCTATATGACACATATTTATTGAATGTAATTCAATAGGATGGATGCTCCTAAAAAATTGGGGGTACCGGTACCGTACCGGTCCCTGAGAAAAAAAATAGATTTTAAAATCTTTATTCTTACTCATTTTATTTTTATTTTATGGGTGATTAAATATATATATATAAATTAAATGTAAACCAATCAGAACTTAAAGTCTTTATACACAGTACACACTAATTTATAACAAATTATATCTTTATAAATGCAAATGCAATTTTAGATACTTTCATATGAGGTTTTTACATCGAAAAAAATGAGAGAAAGACACAAGATTTTATAAAGAATATAGATTCTATATGTAGAATGTGTATGTATCTCTTTTATGTGACCTAGGTTGAACACGAATTATATAGAACATATCTATCTCTCATAAAAGATGCATGATTCTAAAAAGAGCTTTGCTTTTCTGTAAATGAGAATATATACTGAATTAGGATAGCCTTTAAAATTTTATATTTCGTAGTAGAAATCACAGTGGGTTGTAAAAATGTTATAGTGGCACTGTTTGTAAAAGTTTGGGAATAATTTTGTACTAAATATTAGTTTTCTTCTTAAAAATAGTTCGGCAATTATTTAAAAGCTTATATATGATTAGAATTATTTAATGAATAAATGAAATGTCCTTAAATATTTTAAGCCAAATGTGAAAGAGTGAAACACGAAATATCTGAAATAAATAGTAGTGTAGAAAAAAATTGATTGGATATTGAAACGGGAACTTTCATTGGTTAAGGTTGAAAAATTAGCCTATTTTTTTTTATAAGTAATGTAATTTTAAAGGAGTAACAAGAGTACTTGAATCCGTACATAAAGAAAGCAAAAAGAGAGAATAAATGTAATTAGCATACTAATTCTAACTAATTCTATCAAGCCTAATAATCTGTATGACTATTACAAAAGACAACCCTTTGATATTCTCACAAAACAAAAAACACCAGAAACAAACAGCATGTTTACACCAACAATAGCAGCAAAATACATCTTGAAACCGTGAAAGGAGACGCCTCCCCTGCATATGAGGAGCAGAAAAAGGAGCCTCAAGGAAAACTAAAACCGCTCCATGCAACAAACCAACTTTTGCACAAAAATATTGACTGTAACAGGTTATAACAAGCATGCGGCTCTGTAACAACAAATTTTGAGATGTTGTATATTGGAATGGACCTTCATATTTACTTTGGACTTAGACGTAGAAGGAGTGCTCCATTGGTGGATGAATAATGTATCAGGATTCAGGATGGTAAGTGTTTTGCCATGACTCCTCTCTCCACCGCATGTTAACTGTAATAATATAAGTGAGTTTAATTGTTAAATACTGTTAGTTTTATAATATTAATCAATTATAAATAATAGTATGAATGACTTTTAAATTAATTAGGATAAGAGTCAAACAATTTTATTGATTGGATAATTTATGATTGATTGATAGTGTAAAAAATCTTTATACTGACAGTTCATACCAATTAAATTCATATATAATAATAATGTAAAGTTGCCTTTGGATAAATTTTAAAAAAATAATTTTAAAATAATAAAAAAGGTACTTTTCTTAGTCTTCTTCTTTTTTTTTTTTTTTTGACCTTTTCAAAAACAGCTCATTTATCTTCTCAGAAATAGTTGAAAATCTGATTATTTTGAAATTTTATTTATTTTAAAAAAAATTAAACAGTTAAAACTATTTAAGAAGTGTTTTTTCTTTTAATTTGAGAAAATTATTTTTTCCAAAAAGAAAAAACAAATGCACCCCAATTGGAATAGTACTAATGATTTTTCCACAATTGTGTATATTGTAGATTGATTATATACGATAAAAATTGTTTTTTAATTGGTCCCCACTTTTTTTTGTGACCATCTTATAGATATAGAGTATCTACCATCGTTAGTAGTGACTCATTTTCGTCGGGGAACCTGTTGGATACAAAAGGTGGGTTCTCCCCTCCTAACTAGGTTTTCTCCATACATATGAATCAGGATTCGAACCCCTGATCAATTGCTTAAGATATCCGAGTCTTTTATCACTCGGACCAACTTAATGTTGGTTTTAATTGCTCCCTCTTTCTCTTCTGAAAAAGTTTGATTCATTATAACTTATAAATGAAGTTTTAGCATAATTAATTATTATTTTTTAACTTCGCCTTTACTTTAGAATTTCTCAAGTCTAAACTACTTGCGGAAACTAGATGAACATAATAAACCGAAGTAATTAATTGCTAAAAATTATATCAGGGTTTGATTTTATTTAATTTTTGGTGAATATTTAAGACTTAATTTTATATTTTCAATTTTTGTGTCTTATATCAAAATGACACTTAAAATGTACTAGAGATAATAATTTCTATAAATATTAGTAATTATGAATGGACCATAAAAATATGAGTAAATACTTAATCTGATCCCTAAAATTGTAGGGTCATATCAACTTAGTCCCCCATATTATCAATATTCTTTTAAAATGATTCTTAGAATTGCAAAACGTTAATTAGCTAGGTTCGTCCTAGCATTTGGATCCGTTATAGTAAATGCATCACTGACATTATTCACTTAGTTTCAAATGAATCCATGACATTACCAACTTAATGTCATTCTAATCCATGCAAATATCAATGGAGGGACGAATCTGATTAACTTTTTATAATTCTAGGGATCATTTTGAAATATTGATAATATGATGGACTAAGTTGATACGATCCTACAATTTTAGGGAACAGATCGGATATTTACTCATTAAAATATGGATAGGCCCTGGAATTAAAGTTGGTGGCTTCGTGTTAGGATTGCAACAAGCAATTAGGTTCAGGTTGGTGGAATCCAACATACAACCTATTAGGGAAGCACTACGAACAGATGTGAAACAAATGCTAATAGGTGGGTAGGCAGAAAGTAAATAAACCACGTTCTCATTTGGTAAATATAATAACACTCTATATATGTATGAGAGTCGGAGGAGTGTTTTTATATGACAGGGAGAGAATTAAATCTTAGTTTTTGGATCAAATCATGAAAGGTCAAGATTAGAATATAAAGTCACATGATTTTTTTAAGTGGTCACATGATCACTGACCAACTTTTAATCTTGACCGTCCATGTATGTTTTTAATGACCAAGATTTGCTCCTCTCACTCTCACATAAAAAACCTCTCTTACTATATATATATATATATATATATATATATATATATATATATATATATATATATATATACTTTTTAACTTGTATCATTAAATTAGATACATATATTGTATTTTGAGATAAAATAAATATATTTCATTTTAGGATTTAATTGATATACATTGTTAATGCAAATTTTTTTTACAATATCAACCAATCATAATTTGTCATATTATTTAAAAATTTTGACTCTTTTCACAAGATTCATATAATTATCGTAAATATCACCATAAAATGATTTGTGATTGATTGACAGTATAAAAAACTTTACATTATAACGTATTAAGATTAAACTCTGTATTTTAATATAAAAAAATATCAGGTGAATATTATATCATTAGTGTTCCAGTCAAAAAAAATTATATCATTAGTGTTCAATTAATGAAATTCTTATTGTGGTGGCTGGTGGTTCTTATTATTTTTTGCAGCCACTTTATGTAATGAACTGTTTGTTGGCTAATCTTTTGGCACATCTTGTGCTTTTGGTTAGTCTTTTTTTTTTTTTTGGGGTATCTTCTATTCATAATTATGGAGATTAATTCTTCGAATCAGATAGGATCATAAAGATGATAAAGCTTTCCCTCAAGAGTTTTAACGATACTGCATTCTTAAGTTTAGAATTCAAACTCAAGATCACTGATTAAACTAAAAGAGATCCATATCATTTCATCCAAGTGTTTTTGATTAATCTCTTGTGATAATTAATATATATATCTTTTGATAATTAATATATATATTTCTTTTGCCTAAAAAAAAACAATGTGTGGCTCAAATTTGATTGTATAATTATTCCCTAAACGGAATTAATACATATTTTACTCGACAGAAATGATTGCCCAAAAGAACATATCTATAGTACGGTCGAGAAACCCTTGCTCCGGGCTAGTGAGGCTAGAGTAGTCAACCTTAACACACTACTTCTTCCCCAATCTCTCATGTTCAAAATCCATACACCCTCTCATTTATAATAGCTTCAATTAATGATCAGGATCACCCTTTTCCAAAATATCTTATTCCCGGGGATTTATTCATATTCTTCCACCGAAGAAAAGGAATAGAATGCTGGCATGTATCAATCTGTCACTAGTCTAATCATTGCCGAGATCAGAAGGGATATATAATCTGGATGTACTATCAAGGGACCCGAGAAATTGGCATCATATATAGTCCTTCCAATTGATATATCTGTTTGTTTTCCTACTATCAAAAATCCTTCTAGCATACGAATTAACCGCTCTATTTAATAAAAATAATTGATAAGTTAATTAAAAATTAATTTTTAGTTGAAAGTTTATAATTGAAAATTAATGGATTAAATTTGAAGTGTTTGATAAATTTAGTTATTAAATTAATTTATTAATATAAAATGTCATAAAAGGATGATTTTTTTATATAAATTATATTTTATATTATTTATTTTAAAATAATTATTACTTTCAATACTTTAATTTATTTCAAATTATTTGTCACCTTTAAAAATAGAATATTGATTTTTGATTTTTGATTTTATTTTTAAATATTTTTATTAAATAATTGATATAATATATATGAAATGACACATTTATGTGATTAATATATGATTGGGTAAAGTAAGAACTTTTATTAAAATAATAAAAATATAAATGAGAGAAAAATTAATAAGTTATAAGTTAAAATGCTATGTAAAATAGCATCTAAAAAAAGGTACAAACTAATGAGGTAAACTTGTTTATCAAACACTTCTACTTTGATCAAACAAGCTTATAAGATAGTCAAATAAATTATGAACTAATTTATTTGACTTATCAAATAAAGCCTAAGTACTTTACAATTACTATAAGTGATATAATTACTCGTGAGTAATGCAATATATTTTTTATGACATGGTTTTCTCATTACAGATTTTAGTAACTTAATTGGTAATTTCTAGTTAATAATTACGTTTGTTTAATTAAAGATTAAGGAAATTACATTCACCTCTAAGATTTTTAACTTAATTACACCCGACACTGAGGAAAATAAAGGGAAAACATGGTTATGTGATATGTCATGGTCTCCCACAAAACTTTGTCATTATCTTCATTTACTTATTTATATTCAACTTGGTACTAAGTTTTCTTGATGTTATATATGTTTGGTTTGGTATGACTTCTCTCAAACTAAATTTTTGACTCCGCCTTTGAGGACACCACTCTTATTTTAAAAATTGCACCAACTTCCCTTGAGATTTATGTTATCATTATACTTATCTCCTAATGTAGAACGTAACCCATGAGTGGCCCTCTTGATAAGGTATTCCCATAAATATACTTAGAGTTATCTTTTAGGGAGGAGTGTTCATCCAACTTAAGTTTCAGATATTTTCTGAATTAAGAAAGTCAGTATTAAATAATCATCAAAGTAGTCTAAATATTGATATTGAAGGCTTCTGTTTATGGAGATAATATAATAATCCAAAACAGAATAAAATTCCTAAATAACAAAATAATCCCATATTCAAAACTCTATATGTAAAATAAAATCATTAAATCTAATAATAAATAAGTAACCCAATCTGCAACATTCTCACAGATGAGATGAACTCTCCTTCAGAGAGTCAATATACAGATGATGATCCAAAAGGGTAGAATCTAGTTGACAAATCTATGCTCCATGTAACATCAAAAGCAGATACCAACGAAACAGAGCTATGAAAGGTCCAACATACTCATCATCCAAGATAACCTCGATCAGGTGCATGCATCTTCCACTTCACGAGATACCAACGAAATAGATCATCGAAATATATATCCACCATACTCATCATCCAAAACTGTCTTGATCGCATCAACCGACCAAGAAGATGTAAGTAATCTAGGAACATGAGGGGACTGGAACCTACACAAACAATTAGAGACGATAAGGGGTCTCAAATACCTTTATATGGTTTTAGATCCTCCATATGAAAAATAGGACTAATATTCATATCACAGGAAAAACAAATAAATAAGTGTTAGTCTCATGTGTATTTAAGAAGGAAAAGGCACAACAACTCTAACATGTGTAATTGGTTAAAGGAATGTGTTAGATAACGTTTAGGATGACTGCTACCATAACCTAGTCAGCCATATTAAAAATTTTAGCTCGACGACGCACCTTAGTTGTAAGTTTACAATTATCAATACTAAAAGCAAGCTTACGTCTAATTTCAACGTGCAAATCATGAATATGGACAATAAAAGACTTGACAGAGATCGAAGTTCGAAAAGAAACAGCTAGAGGTACAAGATCAATAGGCTAGTGAGGAGGTAAATCATGGACAATTTCAAATGGGCTCTTACCTGTAGATCGATGAACAAAAGTTTATAATCAAACTCAGCAGTTGGCAATACAAAATCCCAATTTCCAGGTCTATCCCCAACAAAACACATAAGCAAATCACCCATATTACAAATAACAACCTTACTTTGACCATTCGTTTGGGGCGGAAAGCCGACTTTCGCTCATCCAGCAAATACTGACTCTTTGATTTTATTCCTTTCAATTTTTTTTTGTGATTTGATATCTATTCATTTTATTTTAAAACTTAGAAAATAATTTCTTTTATTAATGTTACATTGTTCAGTGCTGATGTGATTGATAGAACATCATATCAGTTAGGCCATATGGTCTAAAAATTCACTTTTTTAATGTCCCCTAATTTTTTTGATAATTATTTTATCTTTTCAATAATCAATAATATTATAATTTTATTTGAAAATATTAAAATATTATGTAATTTTGAAATATTTTTATTATTATTTAAAAATATTATGTAATATTTCAATATTTTTAATTTTATTATTTATTATTATTAATAAATTTTTTAATTATTGTGATATATACTTTTAAAAGGAAATCCTAAAATAATTTTGCAATAAATAACAGGAAAGAAATATCGGAACTTAGAAAGAACAAAATATTATACTAATTTTTAATAATTAAAACAATATCATAATAATAAAAAAATATTTTAATATTTTTAAATAATAAATAATAACAATAAAATATTAAATATCACATATTTTTAGATGATAATAATCATAAAAATTGTTAGAAATTACAAAATATTTTAATATTTTTAAATAAAATATTAATTATAATAATAATAATTAAAAAAATAAAATAATAATAAAATAATGACATGTCATTAAAAAATTAATTTTTGAATCATGTGACACGACCGATATGACGTTCTTTCAGTCATACGAACACTTAAATGTGCAACATTAATGATAATGTCTATTTTTTAAGTTTTAAAATGAATAAACATCAAAAATAAGAATTTTTTTTGGAAGCATTAAAATCAAAACAATTCTTACCTGCTGGAACTAAAAGATTGATTAAATCTACCTTTTTCTAGTGTTTAATAACGATTTTTAGTGTTCCATAACGACAGGGACAGATCTATCATGAAGAGAATGGGGGCAATTGCCCCCAATAGGCAAAAGAAATTTAAATTATAATATTTAATAATTTTGATTTTGTCTCCACAAAAAATTAAAGGTTGTCCCCATATATCAAATTATTATTTATTTTTTGATGAGAGTAAAAATTATTTTTGTAATCTATCATCTTTTGCTTAATAAATTGTTTTTCCTTTTTCACATATTGATATATGTTTAACATTGAAATCAAATCATGACATATCTTATTTATTTAATATCAATTTTTTTTGTCGTTTATATATATTTATAATATTTTTATTTAATAAAAATATTTATAAATTATTTTTTATCCCCACTAATCAAATTTTCTGGATCTGTCGGTGCATAACGAGTTATAAACAACATTCTCATGTAAATCTATTTTGTATACAAAATATGTAATCTTCACAGTTACGGCACATGGTTTAACATTGGTTATTTAATTCTAAAACCTTCTCTATCTAACTGTGGTTTACAAACTTCTACTCTTCTAGGATTACAAACGCGTGGCTTTCGTTCATAGAATTCAATTTTTTATTGGTATTAAACTATTAATTGAAGTTTAAAGTGAGGGAAATTTATTTGTTTCGAAATCAGGGATATCATATCATGAACCTTACCGAAGACTTGCAACTATATTAATGGAAGTGACAATGTCATTATCAAAACAGTAGATTTGAGATATTGGCCAGTGAGTTACACATAAAAGCACATAAAGGCAAAGGAAAAGAGTCTAAAATGGTAAAAACTTCATAAGCTTTTTTAGACGCCACGTTTTAATGGATAGGACAATAAGCAAGTGCGTCTGTCGGCTTTTGTTACCAAATTGCCACCAGAGTGACATTTTGGTTCTAGATTATTATTTTAAGTAACTAATCCTAAATCAAAGAGAGTTAACCCGTTTAACATGGAAATTCAGATTCATAAATTGCCAACACATGCTGACATGCACAGATGCACTTGAGTGGAGGTCCAGACATATCTTACTTAACCTTTGATTAACCCTTGATTAAAGATTATGTTTAGTTAATATATCAACAATAATATTATATATATATATATATATATAACGAGAGAGAAGAATAAGGATCCGTTTACGTTAATGTAAATCATTTTTCACCTAAATTTAATCTCAGCACTTGATTTTATTTTCATTCAACGGTTACTAAAATTAAAATCACAATCAACGTTTGATGAAAATAAAAACAAGGGTTGAAAATGAGTGTAAGTAAAAAATGACTTACACTGATAGAAACGAATCTCATCCGTTTACACTCGTTTAAATTGACCAACAAGGCCCCACTACGCTACATTAGGGAATAATTGACGCTACCTTCACCAGCATTTCCCCGTGAAACGCTAGAAAATATGAGGCGGAAGAGTATTCTCAACGCTTTCTTAAGGAAGCGCTAGCAAATTGTGAGACTTTACCAGCGTTTTCTTAAGAAAGCGCTGGGAATACTCTTCTTATGGGAATTGTCAGCGCTTTCTAAAGAGAGCGCTGACAAAGGTGTAGAACCTTTACTAGCGCTTTCTTTAGAAAGCGCTGGCAATGTCCCTTTTCTAATATTTCAATTTCCCACCTACAGGTTACTTTTCAATTTCAATCTAGTCTCGCGCGCCTAGAGCTCCGTATTCCTTCTCGCGACCCTCACCGCCCCACCATCGTCTTGCTCGCTGCACCAAAAGGACCACCGTGACCCTCAAACCTTCCCTAATTTCCTGCCATTCTTCTTTCGCGCAACCTCCTGCTCGCTGCTTTCTCTTCTCACTGCCATTGTTGCTTCCACTGCGAGGGTTCACTCCTCTCTGCTTGGGTTCTCAACTCCTGCCATTTGTTCTTTTGAGTTTCTCTTTGTGAGTTTCTCCCTTTTTTAATTTTGAGTTTTGAGTTTCTCAACTACTGCCATTGTTCTTTTGATTTTGATTATTAGAAATCCCTTTTTTGTTCTTTTTTATGCTTGAAATTTTGGTTGTTTCTCAACTACCACCCAATGTTTTTGATTTTGATTATTAGCAAATTTGAGTTTCTCAACTACTGCCATAGTTTTCTCACCTATTATACATTCATTATGCTTGTGTCAATTTATTTCACCTGTTTGGTTTTAAATCATCTGTACCTTAATTGTTTGTTTTGCTTGTGTTGATTTTGCAAATTATTTTGGTTTGCAGGAGGGGAAATAGATAAAACAAATGTAAATACATAAAAAAAAAAAAATAAGGGAATTGCTAGCGCTTCCTTGAAAAAGCACTGGTAAAGGTGCACAATTGCCAGCGCTCTCTTGGAAAAGCGCTGGCAAAGGTGCACAATTGCCGGCGCTTCCTTGAGAAAGCGCCGGCAATTGTGCACCTTTGCCTGCGCTTTTCCTCCAAGGGAGCGCTGGCAATTGTGCACCTTTACCAGCGCTTTTTCAAGCGTTAGCGAACTTTTTCCCCCTTTTGCTAGCGGATAGATAGCTAGCGCCCGAAAGCGCTAGCGAAGGTCTAAAAAAAACGCTGGTAAAACTCTTTTCTGTTGTAGTGCCC
Organism: Ammopiptanthus mongolicus; assembly: GCA_039655645.1. NCBI lineage: Eukaryota > Viridiplantae > Streptophyta > Magnoliopsida > Fabales > Fabaceae > Ammopiptanthus > Ammopiptanthus mongolicus. Next base: position 15,611,205 of record CM077348.1, on the reverse strand, counting down.
AAAACAGTTGGTAGATGGTTGGATTTCTTAAACATGATATCATAGATTCTATTGCTGCCATATGTATGGAAAAGATTTTGTTGGAAGAGACTGTGCCCACTTTCGTGTTCTCTCCGTCTCGAAAGAGATTCGTCCCCGGCTGCCGGCGGGAGGGCACCTTGTTTTACAAAAAAAATTGTCCATTTTTTGGCACTTTCAGTCATTGATTTTATTTCTATCCAACGGTGTAAATTATTACTAAAGTTACAATCATAATAACCCGCTAAAGATAAGTGTAACTAAAAAAATTAACACTAGTGTAAACGGATGTTTCCTCATATATATATATATATAAGGAAAAAAATATTATTAAGAGAGGATAAAAAATATTCTAATCCATATACATATAACAAATTTACACAAGACCATGAGAATGTCATAATCGTACACTCCAATGGGACATACACCATTTTGAAAACATACATTTATCATCCGCTACTCTAAATGAAAACCAAAACGTATTATTTGGCTTATTACCAGCGATTGGCATGGCCCTCGTTAAACATGTAGGATCCTAGTTTTTGTGAACAACGGGTATCATGCAAATCAAGATTTTATTTTGATAAGCCAAATTCAATAAAAAATAGTACAAGGGTACTCCAACCCCATATACAACCAGAACATAAGTCTATATAGCCTCTAACAACAGTTTTTTAAACAATCAAGGGGCAGTAACACCAATTTAAATGATAAACAAAGGGTTGTCCAAAGTAAGTTAAATCCACCACCAAACTCTAAACTTAATTAAATCTAAACAAAAAGCAACACATAAGCAGATTCATTCCTAAAAATAATGTCATTACGCAGCACATTGATTGTCCAAACAATTACATGGCAAATCAGAATCCATAGTTGCTTCAACTTAGATCCACTAACTAGACCTAAGACCACGAAATTGAATATAATGATCTCTCAGGTCAGAAGGATAAGCTGTAGAAACACCAATCCAGTTATAAACCATTTGTAAAACCTGGGAAGAAAGTCTGCAATGATAGAACAAGTGTATATTGTTCTCATTTTGAGTGGAACAAATGAAGAGCGCATACCAAATCTTAATGAGAGGATAGAATATACCAAATTTGGTAGGTTCGATAATGTTCTAATCAAGAATACAAATCACAATCCATCAAAATCCAATTCGGTCAATAAAGAAAGTCTAACCGGCTTTTAACCACATCCTAATAAGCACTATTACTTTATAATCAAGATTCACACCACTTCTCTAGCAATCGTTGAGAAACATAATAGTCCGGCCAGCTGAATAAACATGCAGATATCTAGCTCGGATGTGACATTGCCGGGGCCGATCCAAGGGTGAGGCAACTAAAATCCTAGCTTTAGACCCATCAGCAAAAAAAATATTTACTCTTAATTTTTATAAAGCAAAAAGGTTATACATACTGGCAAAAAGGCTCAACATAAAGCACAACTTGCGACTCAGATACAGTCTCACTTAAAACAAAAAGGTCTCACTCAAAGTTTGTTTTAAGCCTTACTTAATCTTGGGTTGGCCGTGGACACTGCGAGAGACTTCTGCTATGAATATCCTACGCCACAACTGAGGTAAACCATCTTTCATATGTATCACTCTTCTCTTAAGAACAGAGTTATTAGAGGTTTTCTCTTGAATTTTTCACTGAGTCTCTATTTTCAAGTTCTTATTATGATCTCCATTTTCTACTTTAGATTTTGGTTAGCTTGAATCTTAGATAGAAGTTTCTTTTGTTTGTGGTTTTGGAGTGTTTTTGGTCTCCTCACACCAACTCTTCTTTTTAGAGTCTTTTTGCACATTCAATTAGTAGTTATTATCTAATTTATGATTTCTTATAATTTCAGTTTACAGGGACCATTTAGATAGTTTTAATTTTCATTTTATGATCTTATGGAGTTTACTTGTATTTCTTTATATTTGTGCATTGTTGAACCATTTTAGGAATATTTCTAATTTTGATTGAATGTATACTTGTACTGTGTAATTCACCAAATGATTTATTAATGAGTTTTAATTCATTTTACTATTATTATTATTTTTACTCTCATAGGATTTTAAGATAAAAATATATTTAATAAACAAGTTTTGTAAATACAAAAAATATTTTTTTCCAAAAAAATCACAATTAAAATTAGTTGGGACTATCTATAAACCATTGTAATATTCTTTTGTATTTGAATATTAAAATATCAGGGCAGTTATCGGTGTGACATTATTTTCTTTTGCAAAGTTCAAAATTAAAACTTTGAGGCGGTTTACTTTTTAAAGAAATTAATAAAGGAACATTCGCGATAGTTATTGAAACGCCGTTATATCTTAATTGATTTCACTTTTGATATTTGCGACGGTTCAGAAATCACCGTAATATTTTTTTTTGAAGATTGCATCCTTTTGGAAACTGTCGCAAACTGTGCTCCTGACGGTTGACATAACGACAATTGTCCAACAACCGCAAAATCTTTTTGAGGCGGTTTGAACCATTGCTGTTAGCACTAATAACCGCCACAAAATGTTATTTTTGTTGTAGTGTATTTGTAGTGACTAAAGTGTGGAGGTGTCTTTGTAGGTTCTTCCTGCATCATTACCAAAACCACCACGCGAGTAAGGAGCATTGTGTATCTTGAATTCTTGATCATAATATGGCCATAGGCATAATATGGCCATAGGCTTTAGACGAACCTAGCTCTAGCGGATATATTTTGTCTTACATTCTTAGTAAGCATATCTTGTCCTTTAATTCTATTATTCGTCCAAAAGAATACTAATAATGAAAAGAGTTTAGTGAAGTAAAACCAACTTCCTATAAATTAAAGAAAGCATCGTTTATGTTATAAAAAGAAAGAAAGCATCATTTGATTCTATACCACTCCAGTTGATTTTGGTTGATCGTTGAGTGTGTGGGTTTCGTTTTAGATGATATTCATTATATATACAGCATACTTATCTGTTAGCAAATAATATTTGTTGAGTGTTAAAGTCTCCAATCGATTGAATATATGATTCAAGAAACATTTATAATAACTTTGATAATTTTCTCTCTATAAGCTTGCTTTTAGAATGGAATTAGACCTAAAGTATTCTAACATGATATCAAAGTCTATCACTACGTTGAACCACTTGAAAATATCAAGTCCTGAAAACTTCACGCTTCAAATATTCAGTCATAAACATGAGGGTGTGTGTTAAGTGTCAAAATCCCACATATGAAACAATGCTGTACCAATGTATAATTATTGTAATTACAGCAGTGAAAATCTTCAGTAGAAATTTATAGTGATGGTAGTTAGGACACGAGAATCACGCAGTTAGCAACAATTTGTCGTTTACAGAGTTGATGGTGGAGCCGTAATTATGCGATTTTAATTTAAATAAACAATTATTTAGCATTCATATTAGAATAAAGTATATCAATTGGTGGACATTAGGATTGATGGTAACAGATATTAAAAGATAAAGAAACCGTGAAGCAACTTTTTAATTTCTAGTTGAACCTCTTTCTTTTATCAATTGTAATTAGAACTTTTGGCTCCTCAGTGACATCCCGAGATATCCCACAAGTTTCGACTCCTTTGGACCGGCTATGAGACTAATCCACGGTCGGCTGTTTAGAACATGAAATTAACCCTTGGTTTTCACAACCTCCCAACAAGAGTGTCTATCATCAGGATTCGAACATGTGTTCTCCTTCTTATAGGATCGAGATGTTTACCACTCGAACAACCCTTGGTTGGTTCTAGCCAAATCCATAGCACGAGATTTAGAATATGTTTGGATTAACTTCGTAAAGTTGATTATTTTATTAATTAGTTACTTCCTCCGTAACAAAATATAAGCAAAAATGAACCCATCTAAGTTATAACAAAATATAAGCAAAAGTTAAATTTGTATCCTATTTAATGATAGTATACCAAAAATGCCCTTCATTTTATTGTATTTAATTGAAACAAGTTTCCATACAATACAACTAATGTGAATCAACAAAGAGAGGTAATTTAGGCAATGAACTTGAACTTTTAAATGAGATTAACAATATTAAATGTAAATAACTAATTATCTTAATAAGTATGAAGGAGGTTAAATTTGCTTATATTTTGTTACGGATGGAGTATATGTATAATAATCAATTATAATAGAATCAGGTTTTACGTTTGAATGTATTTGATGAAAACTGATTTTAGGATAATTTATTTCGTTTGAGCTGCGTAAAAAACACTTTACATAGTAAATTATAAAAAATGTATGAAATTATTTGCTTATATTAATAATATTTGTTTGGTAGTTTGTTTAAGAGAGGTAATATGAATAGGTAAATTCTATGGTACTCTACGGGTAACTTTACCCTACTTAGGTAGCCCAATCAGATAGTGAGAACCATTTGACTTGCCCCACTAATATGACTCATTTAATTGAGGTGACACATTATGGTTGTACAGGGTAACTTTTACCCCAAAATTATTGAGGGTACCGAAGAAGGCATCAATGTAATTGATTTCAAAATAATCAAATAACTTTTTTCAAGTAAGTTTCAAACTTCTAGATTCTCTAATTAAAAATAACTTTTTCTTCTTCTATGAAAACAACCTTTTCATACTCTAAAACAACTTTTTTCAAAATAAAAGCTTTTTTTTTGTGAGAAATAATTTTCGCCAAACACCAACTTACTTCAAAAAAATGTCAGCTACTGTGCTTCGATCACTAAAATGCTAAGTAAACGGAGCCGATTGAACATGTGGAGGTAAAGCCCAAATCAACCGAGCATGGGTAGGCCCATGGTGTTTTGTTGGATTTGGATGTTGACCGCGTTGAGAAATCAGAAATGGGTTTGGAAATAGGGAGGAAGCGATTGCATATTATTATAGAGAAATAATAGTGTGGGAAAAGTGCAGGAAGAAGCCAGTCTATCCATACATCTTCAAAACCATGGACTGGAACAAACATATTTACAATTATTATAAATATATAATGCAAGCTACAACACAGGAAAACAGATCAATTACTTGATTTAGAGAATCATTATCCTTGCTCTAATGGTCAGTTAACAATCAAAATATTAGTTAGTTAAATTTGGGTCTATATGATCCTTGCTTTTTTCACCTTATGGTATATTTAATTATAGTATCCCGAAGTTCAAATTAGACTCACTTATAGTTTTTTTTATAAACAAAATGATTATATTAAGGAAAATATAAAAGATACTCTAACATATATACAATAGAGAACCATAGAATTAAGAAGAAAAGTAGTATGCAAATGCATCATAACAAGGAGAGCCATCCCTAAATAATTAGGGATGACAAAAAAATCCGTATCCACGGATATCCGTGGGCAAAATCCATCACGGATCGGATTTGGATAGTTCAATGGATATCCGCGGGTAAGTCTTAACAGATTTTTTTACTACCCGCTAGTTAACGGGACGGGTACTGATTTAGTACTATCCGTGCCCGCGAATACCCGTATATACTAATATAAATATTTTTTCCCCCTAAAAATCCTAACTTCTAATACCCTCAGTCCCTCACAAGTCACAACCTCACTCAACCTCACCCTTCATCACCACACCAGTGCCGCTCTCATTGCTGCTGCACCTGTCTCCGCCTCTTCCTCTCCATTCTCTGCATTAGTGTTGCATTTTATTTTCCATTATTAGCTAGGGTTCCTCAATTTGTATATATGGTTATAGATTCTGGATTTTGATTCTTAATAAAACTTAATTATTTTTATTTTTATTTTCTTAGTAGATATCCATGAAAAATCCGCGCGCATCTCCTTAACGGATATTCGCGCGGGTAATGGGCGGGCACGGGATGGATTTTTTTCTCGCGGGACGGGTAGCGGGTAACTACTATCCGTACCGGCCCCGCCCCGTTACCATCCCTACCAATAATGCTTTCAAGTCATCCCAAAGGCATCTCACTTAAACTTGCTTCAAATTTTACCAATGCTTCAAGTTCTTGACATTGATATGGTTTGTTAATGGCTAATTCTGTTGTCTATTTCTTTTACATACCTGAACTGTTGAATGTTAGTCATTTTTTAGGAACACTATCCTTACTCTGAATCTAACAGTCGATCAGAGTTGGACGCATTCACATGTTCCTGAATGTGTTGCATTACATCTCAGAGAAATTTACTTGTGCTTTATTAAGCTTGAAATATGTATATTAGAGAATGCAATAATGTCAGAGAAACAACATATATTGATAGTGTTTCTTAACTGCAGAGGACAGGATTAGAATCCGAACACAAATTATCCAAAATTGGAAGGACTTGAGCAACATCTAAGCTCATAATTCACAATACATTGGCCTTAGACCATTGTAGATCACTATTATTTTCTATTGGGAAAGGGATCCAAATTATTAATTAATTTGATGTGATTGGCTCTCTGTACTCGATCTCGTGGCTTTCACATCGCTGTTTTTATCTCCAATTATGACCAATTGATCATTATTATTATTATCATTGCTATCATTTCTGGGGACAGTAACTGGTAGCTGCTGGTGACCTTGCAGGGAGATCTCCTTTTCAGGTGACGGTGGCATGAGACGTTTTTGTTCTTTAGATTTGCCCCACACAACTAGATAAAGCCCTCCAACCACCACTACTCCTCCAATAATGCTGATATATACATATCATATTAATAATTCAACAAAAAGGTTAGTATTCTTAAAAAGTAAATTAAGTTGGATTGAAGAAAGCAAAACTTAAAAACGAACAAAAAAGTGTGGAATTGTACGTAGCACTTGACTTGCTTTATTAGGGAAGTACCTTCCAAGGTAGAGTTTCTCAGAGAGGAGGATGCAGGCCAAGGCCGTGACTATGATCATACGCAGGGGATTAAATGCTGTCACAAAAACTGGGCCCGTGCTTTTAATAACCGTACCTTGCACGTAAAATTGGATTGCTGATGTTACAATTCCCTGTGTAATAAATTGGCAAAATAAGTCAACAAACAAAAAGACTATGGTATCCGTGGTATATATCTACTGCTAATAATGTAACTTGAGTCTGGCCATTAGCAATAGATTTAAATTGTGGTTGCAGTTGCGTTTTTCATATAAGATAAATACGACTGTAATTATTATTATAATGCGATTTTAAAAACTATCAAAATCATATCATTACATCTTCAATTACAATTGAAGAACCACATTTTAAAATCGTGAGAACATTAAAAGGGTGGTTGAATAATATTGTGTACTGACCGAGTATAGAGAAGCAAAAAGCCTGGAATCCCAGCCTAGAGACCAGGCATGAGGGGTGTGACGTTCCATGAAAAGAGTTAATGCTGTGCTTTGAATTGCTCCCAGAAAGCAAACCCAAGTGGCCAGGGACATCTCTGCTGGGTACTTTCTCAATGTCATGGTCTGCAAATGATCAAATCATGCATATACGTCACTATATCTAAAGTTATTATTATAATCAAATATGATGCAACAGCAACAAGTTACTTACTTGTAATATGTAGAAACCAGAGAAGCCAGCACAACCTATGAGGAGGAAACATGCACCCATGACCCAGTGGTCCCCAGTGGGGTCGTTAACGTTCTCAGGCTGGCCCACATGGCTGGCTGATGACTTCACAATATTAACTAGGGGACCTTTGTACAGTGCCATTAGAAAAGCGCCTCCAAGACTTAGCACTGTGCCAATCACTTTGGCTTGACTTCCTACCTCCTTCAACCTCATGCGCTCCAATCTGTGAAAATATTTTCACCAGGGAAAAAACTCCGAATAATTAATATCAACTACATGTATTTGTTTTTTCTTTCTCTTTCTCGTTCATATTTAATGTATCTTTTGATCCACGATCAGTAAAATGAGTAAAAATCCTTCTCTACTTTTTAAAAGAAATTTAGGACTTCATTATTATAATTTGAGGTATATAAAGACATATATTTCTAAAATTGATGATATTTATTCGGCTTTTATGAGTTTTATACATCTAAAATTATAATAATGGAATCCTCTATTTTTTTGAGATATGAAGAGGATCTTTAATCGAGTAAAATAGACACGCAAAGCTTAATTACGTCGCAACAAATGTTTTCTTTTTTTCTTTTTATTAATGATTATAAGCTTGTTTTATTTGTTCTTTTCAAAGATTTCCACAGAAAAACAATTTGTTGTTTTTCCTATTTTCTGTACAATTTTTAAAAAAATAGTAAAACATAATAAAAAAAAAGTGACATTTTTGAAATTATTAATAAAAATAGGAAATAAAAAATAAAGCAAACAAACCTTTGTAAACAAAATAAGTTATAAGCCTGCCTCAATGTTAAAAATATGTTGAAAAAATACGGCAGTTTTTCGAGAGTATGGATACAAGAGTTTTGAAAGAAATCACACGTTGTTTTATCAATCATAAGTATAATTAATGTCAAATTGTTACAAAATTTTTAAAACAAGAAACATAATAAAAATGAAATGGTATTTTTATAGTTATAAAAAGCATATTAAATTTAAAAAACAAAAAAAACCAGTCATTCATTTCTTGAAATTTTAGCTAAAAGATTTTATTGACTCGTTGATTAATATGGCACAGCTAGCAAATGGCAAACGTGAGTGCGGTGACATAAACCAATCGCTATAAATTTATATGCAAACGTTAAATATGCTCACGAGCCAATCAGACACTGCCCCATGCCATGGGTATCGGAGCTCAAGAGATAGTGGGATCTATGGAGGATAATCACTGGGTGCGTGCTTGTTTTCTGATCTATTATAGCCTTGAATAATAATTCCTTGACAAAGCTACTTACTTCCTCCGAACTTATATATAATCAAGACAAATTAATTTCACATGTATTAAGAAAATTAGTTATATTAGTTTAATTGTCTTGATTTGTATAAAAAATAAGTTATAGTTACTAAACTATCCTTTCTTGGGAGTGTATAATGCTCTTGGAAGTTGTGTCTTGTGAGTGTATAATGCTCTTGAAAAAGTAAAAAAATAATTAACCAACGAGTATTTTTGAAACACTGACATTAAATATGATTGATTTTCTTAACTTTTGCTTATATTTGAGTCCAAAAAATTTAGATATTTTTTTGCTTATATATAGGATCGGAGCGAGTACTAATTAATTAAGATATTATTTGATTGATGTCATACCGAAAAATGATTGCCAGCACAAAGGTAATGGAGGGTACGGAGTTCATCACAGCAGATGCAAAAGATGCTGATGTTAGTTTCATCCCCAAGAAGGTGAAGCATTGATCAAGTATTATCCTGTAAATAACAACTTATAATTAATTAATATGTTAACTAACAAGCATTCAATACATCATATATATTACATGTGTGTGTGAGAGAAGATCATTTTAGAAATTGAGGTAAATGGATGCAGATAATTTGTTTTTGAGAAGTGTTAATTAAACAGTGCGAAACGAAATTCATACATAAACTTTCCTAAAAAATAATAAGAGAAACTACATGTTTAAATGATAAATACAAATTTGTTGGAACATCAAAACGCAGTCTACTTATTTATTTGTAGGACATTTTACAAATATTCATGTCCTACTATTCAACATTTTTCTCTCTTTATCGAATAACAAAATATTTTATTATTAAGTGAAACTAATGCTTTCAATATTATTTTATACACTAAAAAGGACTAAAACACGATCCAAAAAAAAATCGGACACCATCTACTTTAGAGCAAATCCAAAAATTAATACAGATTTGCTAAACTTTCTTAACTACTTTGATTACTTAATTTTTGTAATTCCCAGAGATGAATGCAATAAGATAAACACTCCCTAACTGAAAATTGCGACGTATATACAATATGTAAGTAAGTGGAACGGATGATCTTACTCGACGAAAGCCAGTGCCATAATCTCTGAAAATATCCGAGCTGTCATCTTGGGCCTAATTTTCCTGCAAAAAAATGTGCAGAAATAGATAAATAGTTACTCAACACGAGCCCCCAAAGTTACCTAATATTGTTAGTTCTTTACTTCTTTCTCCCTACTATAATAATAATCACATAATAATAATAGTAAAAAAGTAATGTTAATGGAGGTGTATTCTAATTGTATCCAATTAATGTTGATATTTTGGAAGGGATGTACTGAATTAAGTACGATCAAGACATAGCATTATATATAATATTCAAATTTATTGCAATAGAAATAATATATACTGAAAGAAAAAACTTGAAGTAGCGCATATGTGATGTTAACCAGCACCAAAACATCCATCAAAAGAAAAAGACATGCATATATTATGTATGTAGAACATGCATTCATGCATGGCTGGCTGGCCAGGTGATCATGAGATGAGAGGAGAGAGGGAAATTACTACGTACCTTTCAAGAAAAAATGCGAAGGGGACAAGAGTTACGGTGGCGATGACATTACGGTAAACGACGAACACATAATGACTCATGCCCTTATTGAGAGCATCCATGGTGATAACGTACATGCCGGCCGAGCCAAATTGCAAGCTTAATATTAGCAGAAATGCCTTTGAATTGCTGAACTTCGCACGTACCTTCTCACAATATGTCAACTCACCCATCTTAATTATTAGCCTCTCTCTATCTCTCTCTAGCTAGCTAGCTACCTTTGTATGACTATGTGTTTTGAAAGGTAAAATTGCCTGTGCGGCTTGATTCTGTTTGTGGGACTGAATGCACAAGAGCAAGGTTAGCCTTCTGTATATTTATACCCAAAAATTAGTTTTATCTTAAATAATTTATTATTTATTACTCATAATCGAAAAGCCACTATGACAGAAGTTGCCCAGTCTCTATAGTCTACATTTACAGCAGCTAGCTGTAAGGCAAAAAAGAGGAATTCCTACTCGTTTGTTTGATATTTGACCAACAAGTGGGATGCTTTTTCTAATTAAATACTGTTATTTTAGGTATGAACTTCTAATCTCTAATGATATATTATCCACTCACATTAGTAAAATTATATTCTTATGATAAGCTGTGCTCCTTTTCATATCTAATTTGGATTACCTCCCCCTTCTCATTTTATAAAGTTATATAATTATATTATTTGTAAAATATATTGTGAATATTAATATCATATTTATATATTTTAATATATTTTTTATGTTTTTTTTTCTTATTATTCCAATACATTATCATAAAAAAAAAAATATCATATAATATGTTTATATAAAAAATGGCCATATAAAATTTATAATTAAGAAGCTCTACTGAACTCCTAGATAACTAATTAAGATCGATGATTTATCTCATATTGCCACACAAAGTTGTTTGACGGGGTTAGTTAATTGAGAATACTAAGAAAAAAAATATAAAGATGATCACTTATACCATATTCTTAAACATTAAAAATCCAATATGGATCCACTGCAACCACAATCTCCCTCTATCATCTCTTGCGTCAAATATAAGCCGTTGGATTAATCTAACGGTCAAGGAGAGATCCAAATATAATGTTAAAAATTAATTATAAGAAAATTAATTTACATTAATTTAAATATGTTAATAGGGAGAGACAAAGGGTGAAATTAAAGTGCAGAGTGCAATAAGGGAGGCAGAGTGCTTGGGAGTTGCGTTGACCCTCGAGTGCTTGGGAGTTGCCGAGTTGGTGGAAAAGACGAAGAAGCTGAAGTCCGAATAATGGGTCAATGATATGGCCCATGACATTATTGTAGGTTTACAAACAATTTTAATTAAAATTGTACTTTGTAGTTTATTATTTGTTAATAATTATAAATAATGATCTTCAATTGTGTTTTATAGAAAAAAAATTCATCAGCGTTGGTATGAGGTCCTATCACGTGGCTCACAAAAGGATGGTACCTCTGGTGAAGGGGCCCACTCTCCGGCATCTGGCAACGACATTAATGTCATATATATATATTTGGAGGTTGTTAGAGGTAGGAATAAGAAGAGGCAATGTATAGGCTTGGCTAGTTGGGCGATGAGTTCGTGGCCTCATCGTCTGGTTGGCTTAGCCAATCCCACGCGACCTACGTCCCTTCAAAGCAACTCCGAGAGACTAAATGAAACAATAAACAGTGACCTCGTTGTAAAAGCTACTAGAGAGAGGTTGCTGGAGGAAAGGATTGTTGATCTAACGTAGTCTTCATAGCAATTGGATCCATATTAGAGATACATATTAGAGATCATGAGGATCCAACCTTTTATTGCGCCATCACCTCCTCATCACCCACACTAGAGGAGGACGACAACACTGCTGACACCTCCCCATTGTGATTTTTTTTGTATTTTTATGCTATTTTCATTTTTCATTTAATCCATGTATGACACATTTTATATTTTATTAATAAAATATTTGTTTCATCTCTTGATTTATATTACAATTTTTATATATTTAATATTTTTTATTTTTTGTTAATAATAATAAATCATAAAATAACCAAGATCATTTGTGACCGTGGTTCTCATGCATATGGTCAATTTGGATGTCCCGTAATCAACTGGTTTACCAAGATAAAGTAAGGAGCTTGGAGGACATAGTAGAGACGATCAAACTTAAGTCCTGGCACTGGATTCTTGTGAAGAGTGCTATGTTCAAATATCTGTTTTTTGTTGGTTTGAAAATCGAAGAGGATGTTTGAATTTTTATTCGCATGGTCAGTAGGGTGTTTGGGCTTTGGTCGGTGTTGTGAGTTATCAAGAGATGCTTAATGCTGTTATCAAGAAAATTTTCAGGTTTAGGTTCGGAGGCCCCTGTAAGAATTATTAATTGGAGTGTAGCATAGTTCTAAATTGCGGACCGCAACACGTGTTGCGGCCGCAATATTGCGGTTGCGGCAGGCACCGCAACGACATCAGGCCGCAATTACGGTGTGATAGGAATTCACCTATAACAGCCGCAATGTAACGGCATTTCGGCCGCAACGGGAGCCCGTAAAGGCCGCATCAGCCGCATCAAGCGCAACGGAGTTTCTACTCCCGTTCCGCTGAGTGATTCTTTCAAAAACACAAATTTCACAACTCAGAGATGTCAGATACATACTGAAAACGAATCCCCGCCCGCTCCAGCCGCGCTCCCCGCTGCAAAAGCCACAAACGAGCAACACGAACCGGAGTCACCGCGTGGGTGAGTATCTTGCTGCTTGCCTACTCTTCTTGGGGGGATTTGATATTTTTGGGGTGGGTCATGGGTGATGAGATTTGGGGGTGAAGTTTGGGGTGAGATTTGGGGGAGAGAGAGAGAGAGAGTTTTTTTGTGTGTGTTCTGAATATGAAGAATCGAGAGACTGAGAGTTGAGGAATACGTGAGGGTTTTAATGATTAAAAGAAAAAGAGAGAGTTTAGGCTGTTTGGAACTTTGGGCTAAAGAAATTGTTTTTGGATGGGATGGGAATGGGCATTAAGGTTAACATTGAGAGTTTTTTTTTGTTGAGATTTGCAAATAATTGATTTATTTATTATTATTGTTATTTACAATACATGTTATTAATAAAAGAAATATAAAGAATTACAATAGTTATATATTTTTTTACATGTGGTGCGAACATAAAAAAAATTCACGTCGCAACGATCACAATTCGCGTCGCAACGACCTCAATGACCACAATCGCAACGCCCGCAACCGCAATTTAGAACATTGGACTGTAATATGGTTGTGTGCTGAACCTGAAATAATGTATACTCAGCTTTTGATCTTTGGTCACTGTTGCTGTTTTGTACAATTGCATTTGTGTCCTGGTCTTTGGATCGCTATCGGTTTTTGCTGCAGGGATCCTTTTGGTTAATTTGCAGGTTTGCGGTTTTAAAGTACTACTGTAGGGTGTGCTGGTTTGATATAATTAGATGCAAGCGCATTCAGTTGGTGTGCATTCGGGATTGTTGTACGTTGCTGATAAATGTTCGGTAAGCTGTGTTATTAGTGTAGTAATTTTTTAGTCGTGTCGCGCAGATGATTATTGAAGTTGTCGATATAATTGGGATGATTCTTTTTATTGTGATATTTTTGTAAGTTATTTTAGTTTTAATTTTTTTGGATTATGTGTATATAAGTTAAAATACTTCTTCTATTCTCTACTTTTCAAGATTACTAAAACAACGACTTATATTCTTTTCTTTTGCTTATAAAAAAAAAACTTCACCGAACAGATATTTCTTATCCAGTAAAACGCAGATCTTTTTTATTTTTAGTAGATTTTGCATTATACACTAATGAGACAGATTAATTTTGAACCGTCGTTTTCACCCATGTCATCATTCTGATTAACTGTGCACATGCACGACCTGTTGATTTCATTTTCACTTGGCTACAGGGATCGATGCAAACGCCATCCACGACCTAGCTATTAGACAAAATAGAAAATACAATCCGCGTAGGACAAATTTGGACGCATTATATATTTATATATACAGCTGAAAATGAAATACTTAGTTCATCCTATACCCTCATTACATGTGTAAAACACTAACAATGGCAATGTCCCCATAACCTAATTAATGGAAATGCTTACTTTTAATTAGGTAAATAGGTTAATTGGTAGAGATATGGTGCTGGCCAAAGAGCACTCACTTGTTTCCGCACTGCCTCAAGTGCGTTCTTTGATCATGTTTAATTATATCCCTGCTCGCAGGGAAGTGGAACTCAGTTTCGATCAGAATCAATCTCATTATCCGTATAACCAATTGAGCAAATAGAATAAAATTAAAGCTATATATAAAATGAAAAAGTAGGTATGAAAGGATAACATAAACCTGAAAACGAATAGTAGCTTTTTGTTGTTAGTTTCTAATCATTGTGATTTGTGGAAGAAGGTCCTTCCTTTACCCAATGTTATCGGTTTAGTAGATGACGGATCATACTCGCGTGTATCATGCATGTGTCCATTTATAATAATTTTGAAGATAGTTACAATTTTTTTTTATAACCTTACAAGAATATTGATGAAATTTACATGTATTTATATTTAGAAAAAAAAAAAGTACGTTTATTTAGGAACTCAAAACTATGAGTTTAATTTTGATATAAGTATCAAAAATTATACATTGTTAATCAATTATAAATCGTTTGATGTGTGATTTTTAAAATAGTTATCGTAAAAATCAAACATTTTGAATGATGTGATGATTTGATAACAATATAAAAAATTTTTACATTGACAGTGTATGGATCCAGATTCCCTGTATTCAAAAAATGATGTATTCACAAATTCATACATTATAATGCACCATTACATCAATCCTAAATTTCCTCAAACATTTTTAATGATTGATCCAATGATGAATTAATACATGAATGTGTGCACCATGTGACCGCAGCAAATCTGTTTTGCAGACACAATCCATATCAGAAAACAAAGAGACAACAACGACCCAATTTGATGCAATATACTAGCATCCACAAAATATCAGACAAAAAAAAAGTCAAAACATAAACGAGTTGAGATTCTTTCCATTTCTTTCATTTAGGAGAGAGATAGACATAAAGTAGAGATCTTTGTTTCAAACTTTTTTATCATTTAAAATAATTTAAATAATTAAAAACTCTTTATATTTATCTTTTTTTTAAATAAAGTCATCCATATCTTTTGAAAAATCGAGAGGATGGCAAGCCCAACATAAACACGGTATGCACCAAATTTCGTAGGAACAGTAAAGGTATCCACCCTACAGATTCAGAGAAAAACAGAGCAGCCTAGCTAGCTACTAGCTTCCAGCAAACAGATAGAGCTTGTTTGGCAAGGTACTTCAACGAGCTTATAGCGGATGAAAAAGTAGTCTCGTTTGGTAAGCGCATCTGTCACGAGCTTATAGCGTTTTTTCACGAGCTTATAGCGTTTTTTTCAGACACTATTTGAAGTAGCGTTTGAGTTTATAGCTTATAGCATTTTATTTTTCTTTCCACTTTTATCCGTATTATCTTCATTTAATTCTACCTTTATTCTCTTCTCTCTCTTTTATGTAAAATCATTAATGAATATGTTCTTTTATGTTATTTTATATTTTTCAGCTAGTTCAACTGCTAGTTTTACCAAACACTTTCACATAAAATAAGCTAGTTTATCCGCTATCCGCTATAAGTTATCCGCTATCAACTAATTTATCCACTAACAACTAATTTTATCAAACACACTCATATTAACTTCAGTCGACACACAAAACCCAGCAGCACCACTTTTTACTATCTGTCTGCATTTCTAATTAAGCTCCCACGCAATCTGCAATGTTAAAACCAAGACAAGCTGCAGGATCCGGAAGCCAATTATTAGAAGAAAAAAAATATGAGAATCTCTCCACCTTAGCTGATTAACTAATTAAAATTTAATTTTTTCTTATTATAAAATTATGAATAATTAATAAAAAGTATCAGTAAACAATCAAAAATATCAATGACAATATTCTTCTTTCAATCTTACTGACATCCACAGTTTTCTGCTTAGGCTTTCACTTTCGTTGGCCGTACGTCCGTATAACACGAAATAAAACAATTTTTTTAAAAAAAACCTTTCAGTGATTAAGTACCTTTCATTCTTTCTCTTTCGTGAATTTTCTCTTTAATTTAGAAGTGAGCAGTTTATCCAAAAGCAGAAAAGAATAATACGATGAATATGTCAAAGCCTGCGTCTAACCGTGCAAAAAATAGAAACTTAATACAGCATTTACACCCAAAGTTTTAAATTGCGATCACGGTTGTGATTACGCGCGGTTGTGGTTACAGTTGAGTTACGTTTTTTATTATTATGGACAATTATGAGAAAATGTGACTGATGTGATTGCAATTATGATCGTGAAGCGATTTCGGAAATTGCAAAAACCAAAAAATCACTATCCTAATTGCCGTTTCCCATCCAGATTTAAAACCGTGTCTAAACCTTGTTTACTGTCTTACGTACCTAGTAGTTGCTTCCCAATCAGCATGCACCATCAACAGCACTTCAAGTCGGCTATCAAAAGCTGAAGATAGGTAACGAAAGCAATTGGATATCGCTTCTCAGCCGTACATATATAATTGCTTTAATTTTGTTAATAACAGGAGAAATATTATTACTAGGTTCGTTTTTTACTATACAAACTCACTGCACTAGTAATTACTAGTATATATCATCATTATCGTTTTGCTAATGCTCGCTTGTTCACTAGACATTATAAGTTTCCACCAAATGAATGGCCAATTGGTTAATTAGTATGAGACGAATCTTCACATTTAATTCTGCCCACGAACACATGCTTTAGTAGCAACTAAAAGCAACTAGAAACATTGGGTTGGCTTAGTGGTCACCAACTTTTCCTTCAATTTACTTAATGGTTTACTCATATAACTCACTTTTAACGAACTATAGGTTAAAACCTATAGACATTTTCTAAATTTTCGGCTCTGATGTGGATATGTTGGGAGGACCTTGATCTGCAGATTAACTTTGATAATTAATTGCTCATATATATATATTTGATGGGGAATATGTATATTATAGCCTATCTGCGTATCCATTTTGTATTAAAAAAAAGATATTCAATTAGAGGCTATCAAGTATAAGGTTCAATATGGTCCCTCCGTTCCATTATATATTGTCTAAATCACACTATTTAAGAAAAAATAATAAATGAAAGAAAACGAACAACAATTTTATCAAATTAACATTATTTATATTTTCTTTATTTTTATAAATTCTGTTATCATTAATGATAAGCTACAAATTGATAATAAAACAAAATACAGTTATTGATCATTCAAATGTTTCACTTTGAAAATAAAAAAGTGATGACTTCGGTTAATGCATCACACAATAAAATTTTAAAAACATAATTAGGGGTAAATTAAATTGGCAGAAAGCATTTAATATTACATTAAAAATAGAAAATGACATATATTTTGGGATAATTTTTTTTTCATAAATGTGACATATATAATAGGACGGAAAGAAAATATTAAATACAAACTAAAAATATGTACCGAAAAAAATACAAACTAAATATCGAGGAACCCAAACAATATCCTTAATTAAGGCTGTGCTACATGCTAAGAAGTTGTTCAACATCAAGTATAAACTGTTAGGTGCAATGTATTCCGTTCTGCTGAGACAAAAAAAAAAACATATTGATGACTAAAGAACCCAGGTGCTTGCCACAAACCATACGTAAATCCCCACGAGGCATCCACCACAGTCGTATTCAGAGCATAAACCTTAAAACATATATAATAATTAAATAGTGTTATTTAGTAGTGATGCTGACGGTAATGACGAACAGAGTAAATACTCCATGGCGATGGCGTGATCAAATCAGAATAGAGCTGATTAGAATTATTACAATACTTGACTACAATTCTTTCTATGTTTATTGTATTGTTTTTAGATAATATATATAAAAAGAGTTATAAGGTGGATGAGTTGGTTTGGGGAGGGACATACCATAAGGTTTGAAGTGATAAGGAAGCCATCAGGTCAAGATCTCCCTCTAATATAATACATTATTATTAACATTTGCTGATAAATATAAATACAAAACAACTCATCAATAAAAATATTATATTTTTATTAAAGAATATTACTGTAGATACGAAAAAGAGTGTAACTAATCAGTTTTATCTTTGAATTAATTAATAGTGGATTTTGAGCATTGTACACGCAGCTTTTAACTTTTAAGCCTAAAGTGGAAGTACACGATGGGTACAAGAAGGGTACGTAAGTCAGACAGTGGATTTACAGTTTCCACGATGTGCTTACTGCGGCTCAATCCATTTTCAGCAATACGTAATCCATTTTCAGCAAACTATTATATATTTAATTCACTTTAAATGATTTTCTTTGATACAATTCACTCTTCTATTGATCTTTCTATTGCCTCTTCAACAAACATCTTTTTTTTATCAGCATTCTTTAGCGGTCTATATCTGCAATCGTCACGAGTATTCTTTAGTTTTCTTAACAGTGCATGCTTATACCACTTATATATTAGGGACACCTAAACCTACCCATTAAACTATTCAATCTAGGAGACTAAGAATTTCTCTACTGTTGCAGAATGTGGATCCAAAGATTTCAAAAGTAAAAGGGATATAGTAATATAATTGACGCAAGAATATTAGTTCTGAAGTTCCCTATTAATTAAGAATTTAGCCCTTTAACTCTTAATATTTCAAAATCCTTTTGACTTTATAGGTTTCTAAAAGACAATTTGAGGCAGTGTTGTGTTGGAGATTAAAAGGATCGACCTTGGCCCATTCCCATGAGAGAATAAAACCAGGCCGAAGTGATTATACAAGCACAAGATGAATAGAATAATAATAATAAAGTATGGAGTGAAATAACCTAAAATTCAACTAAACTCATTTGAAAAAAAGATAAAAATGTTTAAAAAAATCAAGATTTATTAATATTTTACATATACAACATGTGGTATATGTCAACTTTAACTAGGCATGAAGGTTTATATGAAGATATATATGTGGGAGAATATAAAATTTTTCACATTACTTTTTGTCCCAAACTCTATAAATAATCTTTATAGACAGAAATTAACTAATTAAAGCATCCCCTTGCAATTACACACCTCACCTTATCTTTTACAAGCCAACAAATATTTATTAATAAAAGGAGAATAAAAAGTACTTCAACCCTTACATCAACAATTAGACCTATAGGATTGATACAAACATTCAATTATACCCTTCAGTTTTTTTTTTTTTTTTATCAACAACAAAACATTCTATTCAACAAGAGTATATGGAGTACTCTAATCCTTAGAACATTTCAATTGAAAACAAAGCACTAAAGACTGTAGAAGAAACACGCGACCAGCACATAATATAGCCCCCCTAAAAGAACACCTAAAGCATATTCAACCAGTGGCATGAACAACATAAACCCACCCCACATTAACTTGGACACATTTCATGACACCCTTCACTTGTTCCCTGATTCAATTCAAGACTTCAACCAAAAGCTTGTTGGGTCATTTCACCACATCCCAATGTCGCTGCTCCTTTGTGGGTATATATAGCTTCACCCTAATCCAGTAGAGCTTCCTTCTAGAACTAACTGTTTGTGGGATTGTCTGTGTGAGATTGATCTGCTGCGTCGTATCTAATGAATTAGGTGGAAGGGTAAGAAGAAAAGGACTCCAAGTTAAAAGCAGCCGTACGTACATAAAAAAGTTCAAGCTTGGTTGCTATGTACTCATTAATTTGAATCCAACCTTTTCTCACTGGACTCCATTGGTTTCCTGTGATAACCTCCGTGCTTTATTGCTCACTGCCAAACTAGCTACTATTTCACAACAGAACTAAGCACTTTGGAAACCTTTTAATTTTCCACTTCTGAGTTTGTGGGAGCTAGGCTAGCTACAGTTAGTTATAACTCATCACTACTAGTTATAAGTGATATCAGTAGTGATTATTTAAAGCAGATGTAATTAGCTCAGTGAGTAGTCACTTACTAAGAGCTTAATTACTCAATATATAAATATTAATATTAATATTGTGCACTGTTACACAATCATTGGATTCACATTTCTCATATCCAAATCACTTTCCATCTCATTTCCCTCTTATAGTCTTCTATATTTTTTGGCTCACTCGTATACCTTACATATCTTAACATGTAAATAGAAATAGCCAATCCTACTTGAGTGAGAGCTATTGAGACTTTAAATTGCTTATTCACATTCCTCTTATTAATTATTGATAATTTTATGAAATAAAAATTTAAAATAACGATTCTCCTTAATAAAAGTGTGAATAGAGAATCTGGAGCATTAACACGTACTCAATAAAGTTCTATATATAAAGTAAGAAGAAATTAAAATAAAATTGCACATTAAATTAACAACTTAAACTTCTGGTAGAATAATAACAAAACACTTGATCTAATAACAATTAGTATTAAAACGAAGTTGTGTTTCAACATAACATAGCTAGTATAATAATAAAGATATTCTCACATAATTTTTTACATTTTTTAAACACCTATTTTATAACCATTGATCAAATCACTTTTGTCTTGAAAACAACAATAGTTAAATGATAAATTGCTAGAATTTAGGTGTAAAAAATGTTATGAGATAAACAATATTTTCCCTAGCACAGAGCCCACACGTACGGCCACACCAACACAGTACCACCATATGATTTGGTGCAAGTTACCCTATTGTTTGTGACTGCGCTCCAAATATAAGTTGAGCTATATTTATGTAATTTTCTTTTCGTTGCTAATAATTTCTATTATTTATCAGTTGATGAGGTAATCGGCAGCTGCTGTGTTTCTGTTTCCTTTGTTGTGTCTGATGTTGTGAGGTCTGCATAGTCTTTGCCTTTACCCCACACCACAGCGTAAAGACCCACTGCGATAACGATGCCCCCAATCACACTGTGATCAATAATAATATAGAGAAAGAGACGGTAAGAAAGAGAAAGAGAGTATCATTCAGAAAATTAACAAGATTTACCAGAAAAAAAAAATATGCAGTACGATTTGATTTTTTTAAAAATAAATCAAAAATCAAATCGAACCAAACGGAACAATTCTCACAAAAATAAATTCAATAAAAATCTTTTTTATTTGGTTTCCGATTTTTTTTATATAAGTTTTTGGTTTTTTTTATCGGTTTGAATTTGAACACTTCTAATATTCAATGTTAAATAGTTTAATAAGAGTTTAATTTTGATATATCGTTAATGTAAAAAGAAAATATATCATCAATCTATCATAAATTATCGTATATGTGACTTTTAAGATAATTATGATAAGAATCAATTTTTTTTTAATTATATCATAATTTATAATTGGTTTATTTGTGCAACAATTTATAATTGGTTGAAGTTATAGACTTGTATGTAGCAAATGAAATGATGAAAATATTAAAAATATGGATTAAACAAAAAGAGCAAATAGACTGGACTGGGCCGAAAGCAAAGAATAATAAGATACCTTCCCAGGTGCAGATATTCTCCTAGAAGGAAGGAGCCCAAAGCAGAAACGATGATCATACAAAGAGGATTAAAGGATGTTAGAAAAACTGGGCCTCTGCTTTGCATTACCAACCCTTGTACATAATATGCCATTCCTGAACTCACTATTCCCTGCAATTTTGAAAATTGTTATTATTATGACAAAAACAATAACTTTTAAATTTGGAAACTGTTTATCTTATCACTTTTTATCACACCACTTTTTACACTTAAATCATAACCATCTATTATATATGCTTATTGTTCTTTCCAAGACAAAGTGATTTAATCAATGGTTATAAAATAGGTTAAAAAAAGGTTGTAAAAAAATGATTTGAGAATATCATTGTTGTTCATAATTTCAAACTTTGGCTTTAGGGGAAAATAGATAGATAAAATTTAACTTAAAATGAGCACTTCTTTCCAAGTTCAACAACAAAAATTCTGAACTTTTCTGATCTCATAATTGGACAATTGTTACAACATGTAATGTACAAATTAGATACCGGAAGATGAAAGCAAGTTGTTGTATACTAACAGTGTAGAGAGGACCAAAGAGCCTGAAGTCCCAACCAATAATCCATGACTTAGAGTGATGATGATCTGCAACCAGCGCAACCACGGCACTTTGGAAAGCACCCATCAAGCATATCAAGGACGCCAATGATAGTTCCGCAGGGTACTTTCTCAACGTTATGGACTGCGCTTCACATTCACATTTTATTAATATTGTCGTACATCAGAACATGTCAATTTTTACTCACATGTCTCATAAATTTGATTAAGTATGAACATATATTGAAATGTATAATTACCTGCAAAATGTAGAAAGAAGACCATGCGACACAACCTAGGAGTATAAAGAGAGTCCCTGTGACCCAGTTTTTGTGACTCTGAGGGGAGTACCTTTCATTTTGCGGGTGGGTTGTGTCAGAATGAAATAGGTGGATTTGAGGGCCTTTATAAAGTGTCATTAACATAGCCCCTCCAAAGGTTACCAAAGTTCCTATAACTTTCGCTTGACTGCGTAACTCCCTTATTTTTACACGCTCTATCCTGATACAACACAAAGTATATTAGACTTAGTTAGAGCAGTTACAATTAGTTAAAAGTTAGTTAGATTGTCACCGTATAGAATGTTTATTGTATATTCATTATAGTAAGTTTTCTCCTTCAATCAATTTCACAATATTCTTTCTCTCTCAATTATTCTTCTTCTTGAACTCTACCATCTTTCCTAACAAAGTATGTTAGCTAAAGATGTAATAAACTTGTACCAAGAAAAAAGTCATTAATAAACCTTCACCTAACTTTTTAAGTTTTAGTATAATTTGTTTTTAACTCGGTATCAAGCTTCAAGTTTAATCTCAAAGGATGAACATATTAGATAAATTTTGCATTAAAGATTATTGGATTAGGATCCTTTACCTCTACGGCGAGAAAGTCACTTATCTTTTCTCTCACATAGAACAATTCCGTTCGACTTAATTTAGTGCATCCGACTGAATTCTACTAGGCTTAATTTGGTCCAACGAACGAAATGCCTTCTATGTGAGAGGAAAGGTAAAACATATTTCCCGTCCTAAAGATAGAGGATATATTTCTAAGATTATTAATTATGAATACTCTTCCCATTAATACTCCATTGTTTTGTACTTGTACATATTATAAACACAAATCATAAAGTAATTAAGATATAAGTTGACTTTGTTAGGCTAAGAGTAAGTGTCAAGATAAAAATTTTTAAAAAAAAACTAAAGGAAAAGAAATGTGATACGGAGAACTATACCACAAAGGGTACGTTTGGATATACAGCTTATTTAAAGGTTTATGCAATAAGCTCTTTTTTAAATAAGCTAAAAACAGCTTATTTTCATGAGCTTCTCTGACAAGCTTATGAAAATAAGCTAAAAACAGCTTATAGAAATATCATAAACTATTTTTATAAACTATTTATATAAGTTTAATTCCATAAGCTATTCTTATAAGCTCTTCCAAACGTACCCAAAAGCTAGTTGTTGTGGTTGGAAAGCCCAATGTCATATAAACTCCATTATGAAATCTCATACTTCTAATGTGGAAGTTAAGTCTCATACCTTACAATTATGATTTCTGGACTTATACTTTTTATGATAAGTGAACTTTTGTTCTTATCAATTAATTAAGAACTTCAATTTTTATATTCCATTTAATAAATGAAAATAATTTTTAATATGAATAAATCATAACCTCTATTCATAAAAAAAAAAAAAAATCATAACCTCCATATATATATATATATATATATATATATATATATAAATGTCCTAAAACTTAATTTTTCAATTAATAAATATTCTTAATGTTTTTTCATTAAAGTTGCGGTCCTTAATGGTAATCAAAATATATAAAGTATAGATCCTTAATTAATTATATTTTTCAAGTTAAAGTACTTAATTGATTATGGCAATAAAGTCGAGATCCTTCTATAATACTTTTCTCACACAACATCGGAAGTGTTTTATTTTAGAAATAAAAGTAAACTTATCTTCAATAAATAATTGAACTTCTTACCTCAAAATTACTGCTAGCACAAAGGTGACAGAGGGCACGGCGTTCATAATAGCAGATGCAAATGAAGCTGAAGTGTAATGCATCCCCAAGAAAGTGAAGCCTTGGTCAATCACTGGCCTAAATATCAGACATGGAATACTATCAACTTAAGCACGAAAATTTGCTATGTCTTAATGTTTTTTTAGTTTCACTAAAGTACATATAATCCGTCACTGTCTTATTTTATTGATTTTTTCGGTAGCCTTATATTTATTGATTTGAATGATAAAAATTCACTCTTCTCAGACCTTTTCCTGTTTTTTCCTTCTTTAAAATAAAGATGCCCCTTCATATATATATATATATATATATATATATATATAATCACACTGCTTATTATTAATTTAGCAATTGATGATCAAATAAGGACCTCGATTTCCTACACTCACAAAATCCCTACATTCACGCATTCATCTTAATTTATGGTCAAAGATTCATACACTTATTTTTGTATTGGTATATTTGACATACACACAATAATTAATCAACGGTAAAGATTTCTTGCGGGTATAAAGATGACTGTAGAGAATATCTATTTCCGTCAAATAAACCTATTTCATCCATTTTTTTTTATCCATTAATGAAGAGTATGTTACCTGCAATATTTATTTATGTGAATTTTAACAATTATTCAATCTATATATTAGTTATGAATTTAATTAGTATGCATTGTCAGTGTAAAGATTTTTTTACACAGTCAATCAATTAGAAATTGTTATATAAGCTAAAATGTTTGACTTTTATATTAACTACCTTAAAAGTCACTCATACCATGGTTTCTGATTAGTTGACAGTATAAAAAACTTTATACTGACAGTACATACCAATTAAAATAATTAGTTATTGACATAAAGTTAAAGGCTCAACATATATACAACTAGTGTACAAAAAAGCATTTATATACAACTAGTGAGTAGTATTTTGTAGGGGATTTTTCAACTTCAGCTTTTTTTTAAAAAGGCAATTTCATTAAAAATGTTTAAAATTCAGCTAGATAGTATTTTGTAGCGGATTTTAAAAATTCAGCTAGATAAATAATGTTTAAAAATGAAAAGGAGATTTTAATTAATAACGTGTGTGATTTTTGTAAGGAATATAAGAAATTAGGTCCCTCTCAATTTAAATAACTTAAAGGCAAAATAGGTTGATTAGTCCTATACTTTTATTTAATTTTTCACATCGGTCCCATAAGTTTTTTTTTTACAAATTGGTCCTACACGTTTCATTCTGTTTCCAAGTTAGTCATTTCCGTCAATTTCGATCTAACGCCGTCAAATAAAGAGACACATGTCGCACTAATATCGTGCCACGTCAGCTCAAAACTAACGGCGTTAGGTCAAAATTAACAGAAAGGACTAACGTGAAAACAGAATGAAACGTGTAGGACCAATTTGAAAAAAAAACTTATGGGACCGATGTGAAAAATTAAATCAACGTATAGGACCAATCAACCTATTTTTCCTAACTTAAATTTAACAGATTGAGTATATCTTTATATATAAAAGTAAGGTAGTATATGATTAACTAGGGATAATTTTGTAGATTGCCTTAAGGACAACTTAATAAATTCAATAATAATGATTATTAATGGGCAATTTGGTAGATAATAATAATAATAATAATAATAATAATAATAATAATAATAATTAGGAAAGATAGGTTGATTAGTCATATACGTTTTTTTACTTTTAAATTAGGTTTTATAAGTTTTTTTTTCAAATTAGTTCTACACGTTATGTTATGTTTTCACGTTCCTTTCCGTCTATTTCGAACTTATGGTGTTAGATCAAAAGCCACGTGTAGGACTGACATAATAGTCACGTCAGGTCAAAACTGACGGTGTTAAGTCGAAATTGACGGAAATTAATTACTAACATGGAAACAGAACATAACGTGTAGAGCCAATTTGAAAAAAAAAACTATAGGACCGATATGAAAATTTTAAAAACATGTAATTAACTTATTTTTCCAAATAATTATTATTATTAATCTTTCTTAAAAATCTTAAAGTAGGTAAATAAAATCAATATAAAAATAAGGTATCTTTATATATAAAAGTAAGGTAGTCTAGGGTTAATTAGAGATAAGCTTATAGATTGTCTTAGCGATAATTATTAATCTTTTTTTAAAAAATCTTAAAAAGGCAAATAAAACCAATATAAAAGTAAGATATCTTTTTTTATGAATTTATCACGAGCTAGGGTTTTTTGCAATTAAATTCGTTTATGTTCTAAGTTAAATTTTGAAAATATTTCTTTGTATCACACGAATGACTAGTTTTCTTAACACTTTCTATTATAATAAATTAATAAATTGTCAATAATTTTTTATTTGTTATTATTTTAAATTTACAAACAAAATTTATCTTTACAAATAATACATAATTATTTTTTTTAAATATTATTTATTCCTGCATCACATGGATCCATTGTCTAATTTAAATTAAAATGGTAGTGTAAATAACAAACACTATACATGATTACTAATTTTTCTATGTGAGGCTGATTGGTACATAGGTTGGAGTACACATTGTATTTCTTGCTATTTACTTCTTTTTTTTCTGATATAAATAAAAAACAAACACTCTGGAAGAGGAAAGAAAAGTAGAGGAAAAAAAGGGAGGTGAGAAAGAATAGAAAATGAGATGATTATTTAGTTGTTCGATAAGATTGAAGGTTAAAGGAAAGAAAGTTAAAACTTTTCTTTTTCTCTTGTTTGGTTAAGTAGAAAGTGAAAGGAAACAAAAAACATATTTATGAAATGATATAAATATCCTCACATAACATTTTAAAGAAATAAAAGAATGAATTCTTTTGTTCTTTTCACCTCGAAAGATTATGCCTTCGGTTTCCATGTTTTTCTCCTGAAAGTATGAAAAAAAATTGGAGGGGGTCCCATTGTTTTTTCCCCATCAGAGGAAAACTGATTTTTTTTTCCTCTCCTCCATTTTTCTTTCTATCCTCTTTCCCTAAGGCCAAACTATGCTTATCCAATAGGTCAAAACTAAAGGGCTGCTCTCTAATTTCTCCAGTGTGTTACATGTCATGTGACTATATACTGATAGTGATAGCTAGATAGGTTTTAGATAATTACTCCAGAAATCCAAGAGCTAGTATTTGTACGAAGACAGAGATTGTCATCTTTGGCCTAACTTTCCTGCAAAAATTAAATTAGAAGAAGATATATAATTAATGAAGCAAATAATTCCCTATTTCATTACGGATATGGAGTATTTGCATAAAAGAACAATCCCTGCAGATACAAAATTGTTTTCTAATTAAAGAGCATAGGCATCAGCAATTTTAAAAGTAGCATAAAATAATTAAGTAGCACCTTTCAAAAATCAATGCAAAAGGAGCGAGGGCAAATGCAGCAATGGCATTGCGGTAGACAACGAACACAAAACGACTCATTCCATGATTCAGACTGGCCATGGAGAAGATGTATGTTCCTGCCATCCCAAATTGCAATCCTACAGTTAACAAATAAGGTTTTGCCATATTAAACGTCTTGCCAAACCTGCCACCACTTCTTTCTTCCATCATTGTGTTACAATAAATGTTGCTATATTTATTTAAAAATTTGGAGTTTCTATGCTATCAAGTGTGTGAAATGGCCTTCCTTATAAACACCTATGGCAATGATTAAGACAAAACCCACTATGCGGAGCAAGTGGATAAGTATAAGCATATCTGAAACTGTTTAAAGTTCTGCTTCTGGTCATTCTCATCAAACTACTCATCCTTCTAAAGTATCCACTCACACCAAGTAAAAATAAAAGCAATATTAATTGTTTAGTGGATTTCCCTGAGACTGGCTTGTTTGATACCCTCCTTGTTGAATTGTAATGCGTCAGAATACACTTTGGCAGCAGCATAATTTTTCATTAACCCACAGTTTTTTTGGCTTCTGCATTAGTATCATATTTTTCATAACTACGGTGGGCTCTTAACATAATGTTTGGCTGGAGGGAAATGGAGGAGAGGAGGGGAGGAGAGGAATTTTTTTAAACATTTTTTGTTTGGTTCATTTTTTAGGTGGGAAGGAGAGGGGAATGGAGGGGAGCAAAATCCCTCCTCACCCAATTTTGGCTCCCCTCCAAAAGTGCGGGGATTTGAAGGGGAGGGGAGGAGATTTAAAACTTTTTGAATGGAATACCTAAAATATTTTTACTTATGTATTTTAAAATCTAAAATTATAAAAGTATAAAAGTAAGTTAGTTTTAAAATCTCTCTCCTTCCCTTATGAACCAAACACAAATAGTGTTACTTTTCCTCCCCTCCTCCCCTTATGAACCAAACACAAATAGTATTACTTTTCCTCCCCTCCATTAAAATCTCTCCCCTCCCCTCCTTTCAACCAAATACAATAGCTACTTAAAATCCCTCACCTCCATTAAAATCCTTCCCCTCCCCTCATTTAAACCAAACACATCCTAAGTGAGAGGCACTTATATGCCAAAATTCGGTCAAACATCTTTATTCATGTTTTCAAGTTTTCTCTTCCAATGTCAACAATTTTTCAGAGCAGTAGCGAATAGCGTACACTAATATTAAATGCAAGTCATTAAAAAAAATGTTTTAGCTAGCAACCTAAAAATTTGGTTGGTAAAGGCAAGAATTCGGTCACTAGATGAGTTACCAATCGAATTAGTGACCTAGCACAAGCCATTGTAAAAAATTTAGGCTGATTTGATTTATCGTTGCAAACATATTTTTGGGTCTACATTTATCTTAAAGAAACTTTATATATATTTTATCTCAAACGTACATTTATAATTTTTCAACAATAAACCAAACATATACTGAATTGTTAACTCGTTTAGCGACCAAATTAACAAGCAACCATATTCCGCCGCTAACCATTGGTCGCATAATCTTTTAATAAAATCATTGCAACCAAGTCTTGCGTACGCTAGGTGATCATTAAAGCAAAAATCTGACTGATTTACATATCAGTCACAAAAGCCAAATAACTTATGGATTTTTTTATCATGTGTAAACTTGCACATATTAAATAATCAATAATAGTAATTCTCTCTTAAAAAATGTTGCATTCAATATATTGAAAAGTTAAAAGTGTGATTTTCCATAAAAATTTTTTATATATTGATTCCTTAACATGTATAAATTTGCACATGATAGAAAAACCTATAACTTATAGTTGCTAAGTTATCGACTGATGTGGAGTTATATTATGTGGTGGAAAGAAAAGAAAAAAAAAATGAGAAAATGCTTGAAGAAATTAAAAGGACAAAATAAAGAAAGAAAAAGAAGAGATGTGAATTTTGAAATGTTTTAAAAGAATGAAGAGGGAGGGAAAATAAGAGAAAATTAAAAAGATGTGTTGAAAAGACGTGTTGAAAAGACGTTAAATTGTGAAGCTTGAAAAAGAAAGAAAAATCTAATTTTTTCCCCTTATTGCTCTCTTGTAGGGGTGAGCGTGGGACGGGTTGGGACGGGTTGAGCTTGTCCCTCACCCGGCCCTAAACATTGATCAAGTCAATTCTTTGAACCCTAATCCGTCCATAAACCCGAAGGAACCCGACCATACGCGGGTTGATTTAGGACCGGGTCTAGATGGGACGAGACCGGGTTGACCCGAAATTCCATAGATCCTTTGTAAACTAAATTAATAAATTTTAGTAAATGGAAAATTTTTATACTTTACCATTTGATGGCCACTTTTTATAGTTTATAGTTATACAAAGCCATTGACCATATAGTTGCTGCAATTCACATCAAATCTCACTCCAGTAATTACACAATGTCATAATCCCACATCCTATATTCTTCTTATAACTACATAATTTCAAGGCTGCCTATCACAAAAAAATGCTGCTGAACTTACAACTAGCAATTACATAATTTCAAGGCTGCCTATCACAAAAAATGTTGCTTCAGCAACTAAAGCTTTTACATAAACCCTCTAGTTTTGAACTGCTAATTTTACAATAGCTCTAGTTTTCATCTCAAACCATTCATAAAAGTCAGTGCAGTATATCACTGATATGCAGAACACTAGAACAATGAGGAATTGACATAACCAAAGCACAAACTATACCAAAATTAGTGCAGAACAGATTTCAATGTCTAACATAACCAGAATTCAAAACATAAGAACTACAAAACAGAACTTTAACAACCAGAATTTCAATCCATACAGGCTACATCACCAATAAAATTGATAAGGTGCAGTCACATAATAAGGGCCTGCTCAAACAGAAATTAGACGAGGGAAAATTCATGACTTTAACATTATACTAAAGCAGACGCTATGCATTATATCTTCCAAGCAAACCACAACTGCAACAATCCCATCTGGCATGTTATTGAGCCAATGAGAATCTTCAAAACTGCAATAAGGCACAAAACAGATAGCACATTCTCAGAACTTAGCACTATGCACAAAATAGGCTCACAATAAAGAAAAAAAACTAAAACAAACATATGAGACAATACACTAACCCCAGAGTTCAAAATAGGCTGCCTATCAGTCAATGTTCATTACTTCTTGCTTGTCAGTTGCTCCTTGTGACTCAACAATCTTTGCAGAAACATCTGCAAAACATATGAAAAAATCTATATTAAATGCATAATTTTAAATGAATTATCCAACAATAAAAAGTAGTAAACTCACCATCAACGATCTTTTCAGTGCTATCAAATTGATCAAATTCCTTTTCATCAAGCTTGAGGCCAGCAGGGTTTAACCAATTTTGAGTGCAAATGAGAGCTGCAGCCATTCTGGGCGACAAAGAACTGCGGAAGACATCAAGCACACGCCCGCTGGTGCTAAAGCATGACTCCGATGCCACGGTAGAAACCGGAACAGCAAATACATCACGAGCAATGACTGAAAGGATTCTATATTTTGAAGAGTTTGCTTTCCACCAATCCAAGACGTTAAAGTTAGTATTCTCAACATCATCCAAAGTTTCTTCTCCCAAATATCTCTCAAGTTCAGATTTTTCAAGATTGGTTTGTGCCCTCTTCTGTTTTTTTCCATACTTGCATCCTATCCCCCAAAACACCTTTGTCAACATTTAAACCTTGAAGATTGTCATCCAAGGTCGCACTCTTTGAAGAATCTCCACCATCTTCACTTTCCTTCTTTTCACCAATTTCTTTTGCATAAAATTGGTACAAGTCATCCAAAGTGTCTTTAACCAACATAGACATGTTGGCTGCCAAATCTGTATCATAAGTATCCTCTAAACTCCAAGTGATATAACCAAGTTTGGAGCGAGGATCCAAGACAACGGCAACAAACAACAACGGGTTAAACTTTTCGACATTCCCCCAATATTTGTCATATTTTGCTCTCATAGAACAAGCCATAGACCCCAAAAGTTCAGATTGGTTATTACTCCATAATATCAAAGCAGATTGTATCCTAGCAATTTCGTGATAGCATTTGTTTGATGTCACATGCAAAGAACCAGAGAAACATAAAGTCATTTCATAGAAAATTTGCAAAAACTGAATAAATATCCTAGCATTCTGCCAATCCAAATTTGTTGGTGGACCAACTTTCTTTTTCCCTTTCTCATCTTCACGAAACCATTTACGATAATCTGATTCTTGATCATAGAGCCTATCAAACGCCTTCTCAAACTTCTCAGCATGTTCCAACATAATATAAGTAGAATTCCACCTAGTTGGAACATCCAAGCATACAAGGTTGTGAGACTTAATCATTTCAGCCTCAATGCATTCTTTAAATCTTTTAAGTCTTTGAGGAGAAGATCTAACATATCGCACAGCATTCCTAATGCTATCAATGGAAGGTTGTTGTTCCTTTATGCCATCACCCACAATCAAATTCAGAATATGAGCACAACACCTCATATGCAAATATTTGCCCCCACAAACTAGCCCATCCCGAGCATCTAGTTTCTTTAGAAGGTATGAAATGGCCCCATCGTTTGAGCTTGCATTATCAACCGTGATTGTGAACACTCTTTCAATTCCCCATTCTCTTAAACATTTCTCAACTTCCCTTCCAATGGTTTCACCCTTATGGTTTTCAACGAGACAAAAGTTCAAAATTCTTTTTTGTAGCCTCCATTCTTCATCAATGAAATGTCACGTCAAACACATGTACCCTAAATTCTGGTTTGATGTCCAACAATCGGTTGTCATACAAACACGGGGACATGACTTCATAAACCAAGCCTTTAACTTTTTCTTTTCATCCAAAAACAATTGGTAGCAGTCCCTTGAAATTGTGAACCTAGATGGTAGTGTAAATCTAGGCTCTAATCGGTTAATCATTTTACGGAACCCACGCCCTTCTACAACCCTAAATGGCATTTCATCACATATAACAAATTCAGACACGGCCCTCCTACAATCATCTAGGTTATAGCCAACAGAATTTTTTTCATCTAAAGCATCTTCTCCCTCATTAATCCTTGCCATATAACCATGGATTGTTCCCTTCTTTCCCACTTTAGTAAATATCCATTGATGACACCTATGCAAGTGTTTGTTCAAAGAATTTGTGCCGTGTGTGTTTGGGTGACATAGATATACGGAACGACAATGGTTACATTTGGCCTTTTGTTCTCCCTTAGTCTCTGTCAAGGGAAGCTTAGTGAAATGATCCCAAACAATGGATTTCCTAACCTTTCTACCCTTTCCCTCAACTATAGTTTTATCGCCCACAACCTCAGATGTAGGAGTAGGAGGGATTGGGTTACAATCTTCAGTTGCATTTCCTATGGACGGACTAGGCTCTTCGTCTGCCATTTCTTTTTAGCTAAACAATGATAATCAAAGAAAAATTGCATCAAATACTACACACATAAGACTCACACACTGCAGCAACATACACACACATAAAACTCATACTGCAGCAACATACACACACATAACACACACACACTGCAACACGTAACACTCACACACATACCACTCACACTGCAGCAACATCATATAACACTGCAGCATCAACATTCACACACATAACACTCACACACTGCATCACATAACACTCACACTACAGCAACACACACATAAAACTCATACTGCAGCAACATACATTACACACACATAACATTCACACACTGCAGCATATAACACTCACACACATAAGACTCACACTGCAGCAACATACACAAACATAAAACTCACACACATAACACTACAGCATCAACATTCACACCACATAAACACTCAGACACTCCATCACACAACACTCACACTGCAGCAACACACACACACATAAAACTCATACTGCAGCAACAAACACACAGTCACACATAACACTCACACACTACAACACATAATACTCACACTACAGCAACATACACACACATAACACTTACACACATAACATTGCAGCAGTAACATTCACACATTGCACTACTGCAGTAACACTCACACACTGCAGTACATAACACTCACACGAAGTAGAACATTCACACACAAAACAAAGAGCAAATAACACTCACACACTACAGCAACATACAGACACATTGAAACATTCACACACAACTCAGAATTTGACATAAAGAAAGTAAAAAATAGAACTAAGGAGAAATGGAGGAGAGATCATTACCTAGAAGCAGAATTTCGGAGTTGAATCACCTTTCCACAGAGTTGAAATCCCTAGTTTCAAAAATTCCAAAGTTATATGGGAGAGAAGAAGAATTAAGAACTGGAAGTGAATAGATGGGAGAGAAGAGGTGGGTACCTGGTGGTGAACGACAACGGTGGTCCAGGGAAGAGAAGAGGTGCACCGATTGTTTGAGAGAGAGAGGAAGGGAACCCTAATCGCGTATGAGGTCACTGAGGTGTGACTGAGAGAGAGGACAGAAACCCTAACGGCGCGGTGGCGCGACGCAGTGGCCACTGGTCAGGCACGGCGGAAGTTGGGAGAAAGGGAACCCTAATCGCAGGGGTTCGAAGCTGGGTGAGTGACGAGTGATGAATTGAGAGTGTGGTGTGGCCGTGGGTGGGTACTGGGCGAGTTGTGTAATGAGGAAAGGGGATATAATTCGAAAGTGAGAGTGGGGTGTGGTGTGGTCAGTGTTAGTGTAAAAAAGGTAACAAAAAATGTAGAGGAATAGTTGGGACGGGCCGGGTGACCCGAAGGGCAACCCGGACCCGTCCCCAACCCGGTAATGTCCTTAGTCAGTGGGACACAGGCCTGTCCTTTATCCACCACGGGTCCGGGTCCGACCCGGCCCGAAACCTACGGGTTGGGACGGGTCTTCGGGCCGGGCCGGGTTATGCTCACCTCTCTTGATTCTTATGGTGATTAGCTTGCATTCCCCTTTATTTTTCCTTACCTTACACATTGGCCTCATTACAATCTTGAAAAGATATTTGTACCGTGCATTCATATGATTGTGTGAATCTTATTTTTTTTTTTTATAAGATAAAAAATGTATAGATATAGATAGATCACTAGGGGTGCTCTAACCCATATACACGACTCAGAGAGTGAGTGCTTGATTTTTGAAATTCGAGAGAAACACAAGTCTAGACACTTGAGAATTGAGAGAATGATATATCTTATGTGCTGATGACCCAATAATGCTTTTTGGAATTGCGTTGAAGTCCTTTTGATTCCAAGCTTAATTGTTGATTGCATGGTTGCGTGTAGGGGTGGGCATGGGTACGGGTCGACCCGCGAACCCGGTGTACCCAATCCAACCCAACCCACAAATAATGGGTTGCTTCGGGTCATTGGGTTGGGTTGGTTTCTAAATAAGGAGACCCATAGCTTATGGGTTGGGTGCTGGGTCCAAAGATTGTAAACCCACTCAACCCAACCCAACCCACATATTGAGAGGAATATTATAAGCCCAGCTCTTGGAGCGTGGAGTGACTCTTCTATCTTGAATTTGATGACTCTTCTTTAATACTTAACCGTCTAAATTGGAGTGACCATTTTTTGGTTACATGAGTATAAATAGTTTGAAGACATGCAGAAATAGCTTGAAGACATAATCAGTGAAATTGTTTAGGAATTGTTTGAAGACATTATTTTTTTTTTTATTTCACTTGTTTGTTTAATTTTGATGGATATTGTGTTCGAAATTGAAGTTGTATGCTTCATTTTGTATTTGGAAGTTCAAATTAATGCATTGGTAGTATTTTTCTTCCCTATTTTCCCCCCATTATTTGCTTTTGATAAAAACAAAATAATTTACTACCAAATCCGGTCACTCGACCCAAACCAACCCATATGAGATTGGGTTGGGTTGGGTTGGGTTACATAAAATTTTTCGAAGAAACCGATCCAACCCAACCCATATTTTTTTGATTGGGTTGGGTCTTTAAATGTATCAAAACCCACCCAACCCGACCCATGCCCACCCCTAGTTGCGTGGTTCTCTTTTTTGGTCAACTTTGAGTCATCTTGCTAGTTGAGTGTTTGATCTTAGGAAGGCATGATTATTTTGAACTGTTTGTGGCTATGGTTTGGCATGAATGGGGCATACAGGATTTTTGGCCCATTAACTTAGATATTGACTCATTGGTTTGTGTGTTCTTAGTTCTATTTATTATTTTTGTTTGCTTGACGACTTGATAATTTGTTGTCTTATCTAGATATATCTTCGGTTTTTTAGTGGGTTTTACCGATTTAGTTGAGTTTTATGCTCAATTTATCTCTATTTTGGCTTCGTTTACCTTGAGTCGTGTTTTGAGTCAAGTGTTGTATTTTGTCCATTTAATTAGAATATTTGAGTCATTTTATTGATGTGTGTGTTTGTGTGTTTATTAGGTATGATTTTGGACATCAGAAAAGTGAAGTCTTGGAGCATTGGAGAAAGAAGAAAAGAAAAGCTTGAAGTCGGATTCTATGTGTAATTCGCTTGGCGGGACTTGTTATGCCCGATGGAAGTTGTTGCGCCTAGCGGAACGAGGATATCAGGATGTATAAATAGTTTTTCTTTTTACAAAACGAGGGTTGTCTTCTTGCTCCTTTGGCTGCATCTTGAGGTTGTCGAACACGGATTTGGCTTTGTTTATTGTCTGTTTCTTCCGTATGGGTTTGGATTTAATTGATTTTGGTTTTACCCTTTCGATTAGGAACTAAAACCTTTTTTCCAAGGTGACGATGTAGTCGCGTTTTGACGGTTTGGTCATATTATTTTGATTTCCTAATTCTTATTCTTCACCTTTTGTGTTTTATTCTCTACGCTTAATTAATGCGCTTGCTAGCCATTACTATGCATGACATGTCAATCATAATATGACCGAGAAGAGATTTATGTGTCTAGAACATTGAGATAAAACCATAGGATTAGTGCACATAGCGATATACTGTATTTTCTTTATGTAACCTTCATAGAGAGTCACTAATCTTAATGATTTTCAGGGTAATTAATTATCATAAAGATATAGTTGGTGAAATCGGATTCCAAGAGCTTCACCTCTTTGACTGCCATCTTGCATTAGATTACCTTATCTAGTTTAATTAAATCTGAATTGTTTTTTTAACTGTTAGTTTCATTTATTATTTGGTCACTATGGACCCATCACTTGGTTGCTTAGTTCAAATAGATATTGATTTTGCAATTTGGTACTTGACTACCGAATCATTGTGAACGATATTCGGTTCTAGCCATATTTTATTGCTTGCATTGATCTGCTACACTTATTGCGTTCCCATCAGTAAACAACCACGAATTTGTAAAACTATGGAGCCACATGAGTAAACAAATCTCAAAAGGATCCTAAATCATTTGTAAAAATCTTCTCTAATGCAAGTGTTAAGATTCTGATTCTTGTTATGATGCCACATGTTTATAAATGTACTTAACAACAGAGAAAGGTAGAAAAACCCACCAAGCAACAACAGTTAAAGAAACCAAACAGAGCTATTTTTTCCAAAAAATAGACGGTGCATAGATTGCAAACCTTGAGAAAAAATAATTTGAATTTTATGATTCATACCAAACTTTCATCTACTAAACTCATTCATCCCAAATTTATCAAACACTTAAGAGAGGGGGGAAGAAAGATTGTAATGGGGTGCGAGTTTAGAGGTAGAGAGACGAGTCAGACCAAGCAACGGCATTTGGGTTCACATTTTCTGGCAAAGCAGATAGCAATGGCAGAACAAGGACAATGATGGTTTGGGTTTGCGTTTTTGGGTGAGTTCGCATAGGTGAAGGGAGCAATGACGTTTGTATCACAGGGGAGGGTGAAGAAAGAGAGAAATAAGGGAAAAAAGTAAAGGGAGTCACATGTCAAATTAGGGATTTATGGTTTAGCGATCGAAAATTTCAGTCACTAAATTTATCGAAAAAACTAATTCAATAAAGTCGGTTGATACTCAGTCACTAGATCCTGCATTTCAATTTTTGTAGTAGTACACTATAGCGACCGAAAATAAATGGGTGGCTACAATTTTTAGTCAATTATCTTGGTTTGGAAATAGCGAACGATTCATAACAACCTCAAAGCATTGGTCGCTGGATCAATCACCAAGTATATTATAAGAATGTTTTTACACCTAACTACTGATTTCATAAAACAACAATCTTTGACTTTTTATTTTTCATTTTTAACAATCGAGTTAGCGACCAAACCAACTTGCAACCATCCAAATTGGTCGATAATTTGTTTGTTGGATAAAATAAAATATGTTTTGCAACTGCTCCATTAAACAAATGTTGCTTCCTTCGCTATTAACAACCAACTTTATTTTGGTTGCTAAAGTAGAAAGTTAAATTGTGTTTTTCTTGTAGTGAGATATGAATCCATCATATTAGTTAATAAATATGCAAATTATGACAAAGTAACAAAAGAATGAGAGTGTAAAAGAAAGTTCCTAAAAATAAATTTATCCATCAAGGTGGGAAAACAAAGATTAAACTCCACTTTTGTCATAAAGTCTTTACTAAACTATCTAATAAAGGTGTGTGTATGAGTTATCTTTAATGTTATATCAGATAGTTATCTTTAATGTTATATCAGATACTCAATCTATGGGATTCATTGATTTGATTCGAGTCCTCTCTTAATTGTAGCCACGAAGGATTTGCATTGCGTATCATTAGTGGGGTTTAATTTTTCTATGAGCAAAGATCCTCTCCATTTCTCAATAGAAATGGAGGGCTTCATTACTATAGTTTAGGATGTATAAAGACATTTATTTTTAAAGTGGGTGACATTTATTAGGCTTTTATGTGTTTTATACACCTAAAACTATAACAATGAAACCCTTCATTTCTTTTGAGAAATTAAGAGGATCTTTACCCTTTTTCTATACCATCCATTACCAATTTACCTCTTCTAAGTTTTATCAATTTACCAATCTGGTTATAAACTCCGCTTGTAAACATAATTAATGCAACCAAACCCCAATATTTAGGTTTTTGAAGTCTCCCCTAATTAATCCTAAATTTGGGCTCTGAAATTTGAATATCGTATCAATCTTGTACTTGACATTAACGAAATTTCAAAAATATTCCTGAAGTTGTTAAATATTAACCAATTTAGTCCCCCAACTCCAATCAATCTAGTCTCTGATATTATTGAGCGGATGATTAGATTGATTAACGTTTGACAACTTTTAAGATATTTTTGAAATTTTGTTAATGTCAGAGATAAAATTAATATAATATTATAATTTCAGAGATCAAATTGAGATTTTACTCCTCGTTATAATAATGCAACCACGATGGCATTACCCCCATCCATTACACCCGTCATATTTTCTGACAAATGGCATGATCAGATAATGATGAATACCCACATATATATATTGAGGAATGTCCCTGCCAGTTTAGTAATTAATTATAACGGTAAACCGCTATATATATATATATATATATATATATATATATATATATATATATATATAGTGAATGTAAAAAGATTATATATTATAAATATTTTTATTAAAATAATATGTAAATACATGAACAATAAAATAATGACATCACAATCAAGCCAAAAATTTGAAATTATATAAAAAAATCCTCATTGTCACAAAAAATTTATTTAATACTTAATAAAAAAAAATTGTGGGTGCAGCAGCCCCATAAGCTTTCAAGTAGGTCCGTCCCTACATATATAATTTTCGGTTGCTTCCTATTCAGCATGCATAATAAAAAGCCTCGTTGCAGGAACTGCTATCAAACACGGGAAATAAGGTTATTATGCAGCTTTGATTGTGATGTAAGTGCACTAGTCCAGGGGTCTTCTTGGGAAGGATTATTGTTGGGCATTTTTTTTTTTTGTTTGTTTTCCTGGTTAAGGGTTTTGTAAATAGTATACTGTTGTTTTTTGGCCGTATGTGATTTACATCACTTTTGTTGATCTTTTTCTTATTCTTTTGTATACGAATTAGAATATTTTTAATATTTTTAATCAATATATTTTTT
Organism: Ammopiptanthus mongolicus; assembly: GCA_039655645.1. Taxonomy (NCBI): domain Eukaryota; kingdom Viridiplantae; phylum Streptophyta; class Magnoliopsida; order Fabales; family Fabaceae; genus Ammopiptanthus; species Ammopiptanthus mongolicus. Next base: position 15,571,357 of record CM077348.1, on the reverse strand, counting down.
ATTTATAAAAAAAAATCATCCTGAAAACTTATCATTCTCTTTTCATGGGATCGATCAAAAAAATTTAAAACAGTTATATGTTTTTATTTTACTAAAACCCTATTTTAGTTCTCATACATGTAAAAAACTAAACTGAAAATGAAATCAAATATGAGAGCAGAATAAGGTTTTCCTTTTTTTTTTAGAAATAAAGTGTTACTTCTTTACTCACACTTAAATTTCAAATGCAGTAACAACAAGTTATTAAAAGTTGGTCCTTTAGTAATTGCAAAGACATTAAAGCTATGGCTAATTATACTGTGAGATTAAATGAATAAACTTATATCAATATATGAAAAGTGCATTATTTGAATATATTCTAAATGTTGAAATAATGAAATTAAACTTGGAATAGCAAATACTAGTATAGCGCAACAGCTAAACCGATTTGGCTTCCCCAGAAAATTGCATGAAGATCTTACTTAGATAAAGTAGTCAACATGGTGTCGTTTTGGTATCAAACTATCATTCACAGAGAAGACGTGGAATATAGTCATATCATATATTTGTAAAAGGGCTAAATTAGTCGTTTGGTCCTTCATTTATTTTAATTATTTTAATTTGATCCCTCTATTTTAAAAATATTCAAGTTAATTCCTTACTTGTCAAATGATAAATAATTTGGTCATTTCCGTTAAGTTTTACCATTAAGTTGAATAAATTAAAACAAATAAGGGATCAAATTGAATAAATTAAAGTAAATAAGGGACCAAGTTAAATAAAATATAGGGACCAAGTTGAATAAAGTAAAACAAGTGATGGACCAAAATAGTAATTTAGCTGGAACTTAACAGTGAAACTTAACGGAAAGGACCAAATTACTTAAAATTTGACAAGAAAGAGACCAACTTGCATATTTTTAAAATAAAGGGATCAACTTGAATAAATTAAAATAAATAAGGGATCAAAAGAACAATTTAATCTTTGTAAAAGTATATAGTGGCCCATTTCATATCTCAGCAGTTAAGATCAGAAAGGAAAAGATATAGAGAAAAACAGAATCATGAAAGATCAAATTTGAGAAAAGAAAAGAAGAGAAATCTAAATAATGGGCAGAAGAAGGTGACGATGATCAAGCAAGTGGAGAAAAACACTAATCCGTTGCATTATTGTGGTCAAGACATCCGGTCAAGGGAAATACCATTATAGACTCTTTTAGGTTGATTAAAAGTGCTTTTGCTTTAAATATCTATTAATCAGTCGTGTCCCTTGGGTGTGACATAATACGACACGACAACAAATCTTCAGCGTTTCTTCAAATAAACTACAACCTTTTTATCAATCAGTTTTATGATTGAAGAAAGACGTACACTTCACTCATTCGACAAAGATAGTAGTTAGATACTTAGATTTTAAGATGAAGTCCACTACGGTAATTGAAGTCATAATATTGTAATTTTGATAGTCTCTTTAGTCATATTTTATCATAATTATCCATAATTATAATAAAAATAATAGATTTAATTAAGTTCTGAGTCCGTGAAAAGTGAATTAGTTTTGGTTTTGATCCCTGTATTTTTTTCGTTGATTTTGGTTCCGGCAAGTTCCAAAACTTTGGTTTTGGTTATTGTTGTCATTATCCATCTGCTAAGTGTTGACATGACTAACGGATCATCATATCAGTACTGTTATATAAGTTAATTTTATAATATTTAATGTCATGTAGGATTAAATATTATTATTTTTATAATATTTAATGTCACGGAGGTATTCGGAAACCCTAAAAATGTTTCTGAATGTTATTATTTCAGCCTTTCATTCCTTTAATAAAAGTATAAAAAACAAATAATGACATTATAATAAAAATAAAAATATTATAATAGCCTACATGACAGTGTTAATATGGTGGTCTATTAATCACGTCAGCACTTAACGGATAGATAATGACGACAACGATCAAAACCAAAGTTTTGGAACTTGCAGAGAACAAAACCAACGAAAAAAAATGCAAGAACCAAAACCAAAACTGCCTAACTTTTCAAGGACTAAAAACTTAATTAAACCAAAATAATATAATAGCAATTTAAAATCTTGATTATAGTTGAAAGTGGAAAAAATGGAGAAAAGAAAAGCTTGAGTTTCACCGTGTAAGTAACATAATATGATAAATCATATATAGTGGGTGGAATTCCTTTTTATGATCTTCAAAAATAGATTTGGACTCATATGCAGCATTAGTTCTTATCCATCTAATCCACTAAAAATCAATAAACAAAACTTCCATTAATTGGGTCAGATCATATGAAAAAAGAGTATGATGTGAAACTTGTGGTCCAACTTTCTGTAATCAAATGGTGAAGGAGACCTCTGTTCATTAATGAATGAGTACGCTTCCTTTCCTACAGTGAAAGTGGTCAAGAAGCTGGTGTTCACCATTATAGTCGTGCATAATTGAACATGTGAACGTTGTATAACTATCGATAAATTTGGAATATATGCTTTATATGACAATTCCGTGTGGGAAACCGCATAGCTATTTTTTGATTTTTTTTGTAACTTTTGTCAAATTTGACACGAAATCGTAGTCACTGGAGAAAGGCTACTAGGGAGAGCATACTTCCATTAGCAACTGGGCGACATTACGTAGTGCATAATCTACCTGTATTCATAATTGAAATGACATTTCAAAAATGCATCGAAATAATTCATACTTTCTTTGTATCTTGACATTAAGCTTATTATCTGCACAAGTATAGTGAATATGATTCATCTTGTTCTCTAGATTTTCCTAAAAGCATGCATGATCATATTGCAGAAAAAAGTAAAGATTCACTTACATTACTTCTGTAGTGAAGCAACGAGCAGGGTTAACTTCATGCAAGTAAGGGGTCAACAAGATATTAATCAAATGAATTTGACTCCTCTAAAATGAGTTGAGCATTAAAGTGAGAAAGTAAGGGACTATAGCCTTAGATTATTTAGTAAGTTGAGATCTCTATAATTAATTAAATTAATGATGAATAGTCCCTTATTTTCTTAATTTGAAGATTCGCTCATTTTAGAGGAACCAAATCCATTTCTTTTATATCTTGTTGAACTCACATTGATTTTAAGAACAAAGGGTATATAGAAATACAGCATCACTACCATCCTAACCAAACCCAAGATACAATAAAATAAAGCGAATGCGTAGATGATGGATCCTCTAACAACTGAATTCGTGTGGTCTTTTTTCCTTTTATTCCTTGTTTAACTCGAAGGAAGTTATATCACCCTGGTTACCTAACTTTATTTAATTTATCATACTTGTCCTGTAATTTTATTTTGATCAAATTTGTTCTATAACTTTAAAAAGTTACACTATTTTTTCTGTCAATGTTTTTATCTCTAAATCTATTAAAAATGACATATTATTCATTCCGTTTCACTTTAAAAGTTAGAGGATAAATTTGACCAAAAAAAAGTACAAGCCAAATCTATAAAATTAAATAAAGTTAAAAAACATACAATTCCTAACTTTTTAAGTTAATAACATTATTCAATTTTTATAATCTAATTGTGTACAATTGTGTTTGTAGCTTCATTAGTCTCTCAAACCAATCTATAGATGAGTGAAGACCTCACAACTTTTTGGTCCAACTTTAATTAAATTAATGTTTTGTGCGAAGAATTAATTTAACTTTGTGAAGCCTTATCTGAAAACAACCATTTTGCAGTTAAGAATTTGACTTAGTCTTATCTTATTTCAAATGCATTTAAAAACGTGGTACCAGAGTTGTTAAACTGGTTGATTTAACTGGTCCCTGTTTTATGCCACTAACTCTATCTAATCCTATCTTTTAAAAACGTTCGAATTTAAAAGCTTTTAAATGGCTGTCAATTTTATATACTTTAATTTAATCTAACTTCCATTTTCGCATTACTTCCTGGGTACACTGCCTGTTCTTCTTTCTTCTTAATGTTCTGTTACCTTGGTTCATAAATCGGGAGGGGCCTATTGTATCCCGGAGGTTTGCGCACCATGCGGAGAAACCTTTGAGGGCAGTGTGATTCCATATACTCAGGCTACTGTGTTTTGTTAGTGACTTTAGCAATTGTTGTTGTGTTCGTGTTGCGTTGAAGACCATCCAAACAACAATGTCAAAGGTTTATAATGTCTGCCAACGCATCACCCAACAAAGAACCAAACAACAATGTAGTACCTCCTACTCCTTCACCCACGGCACCGTCGGTCAATCATGCCAAACCATTTCCTGACATCTCAAGGATCGAAGTCTTTGGTGGCCAAAACTTTCGAAGGTGGCAGGAACGTGTCTTTACCGTCCTTGACATCCACGGTGTCGTATCCACTCTCGCAGATCCTAAGCCAGCACCATCAACCAATCCCAAACAGATTGAGGATTGGACATATGCTAATAAAGTATGTCGTCACACTATCATAAGTATATTATCTAAGGATCTGTTCGATGTTTATTGTTCATGCAAGGGTGCAAAGGAGATATGGGACTCAATGATCGTGAAGTATACAGCTGAGAATGTGGGAAAGCAAAAGTTTGTCATCGAAAATTTCTACCATTGGGAAATGACCGAGGACAAGGATATCAAGGAACAGATCAACCAGTACCACAAGCTCTTAGAAGATCTCAAAGCCGAAAACATCACTCTGCAGGATGAGTTTGTTGCTGGTATTCTTATTCAAAAGCTCCCTCAATCATGGAAGGACTGCAAACAACAGCTGAAACACAAACAAAAGCAACTCCCACTCTCGGATCTGATCACTCACATAATCGTCGAGGACACCAACAGCAAAGAGTGTCAAGCGGCAAGGGCAAAGGCATTGATGGCACGAGCAAATATGATTCAAAATAATTCTCATAAAAAGATGTACGATCATAAGCCTGATCACAATAAAATTAAAAATTATCATTTCCCTCGTGTTTCTAACCCCAGTTACAAAAAGAAAGGCATGTGTTATGTTTGTGGTAAACCAAGTCGTCACGCATCTCAGTGCAGACATAGAACGAGAAATGATGATCCTCCCAAGCCAAAGGCCAATTTAGTCGAGGCAGAAAGAGATGACATAATAGCTGCGGTCGTTTCTCAAGTCAATATGGTGACCAATGTGGGCAAGTGGGTGGTAGATTCTGGGGCTACCAGGCATATTTGTGCGAGCAAAGATGACTTTACCTCTTACACTACTGTGGAGGGTGGAGAAGAACTCACTCGAACTGTTGCAATTTCGGGAAAAGGGAAAGTTCTTCTCAAGCTCATTTCAGGAAAGACATTGGCTTTAAGTGATGTACTGCATGTGTCAAGTATTAGAGCAAATTCAATTTTTGTGGCTTTATTGGGAAAAGTTGGGGTTAAAGTGTCGTTTGAATCCGACAAAATTGTAATGACGGAAAACAATATTTTTGTGGGAAAGGGATATTGTGATCATGGACTTTTTGTACTTCATCTTTCTGAAGTTATGAATAAGAATACATCTTCTTTTGGTTATATGATTGAATCGTATGATATATGACATGCTAGAGGGCATATTAATTCCTCCTATGTTAATAAATTACAACACCTTGGTATGATTAATTTAAGTAATAAACAACATGATAAATGCGATGTGCAATTTTTAACGTCAATAGTCTATGAAGCACATGTGGGATTGATTTGACACTTAGTGAGGTCAGCTTGGCAGCTTACATGTCATTCCTATCCCGCGCTTAGTGATGTGCATTTGACCATTAAAGTGTGTGAGATGTCAATGATGCCACATAACAATGTCCCATAAGCTGTCAAGTTGACCTCACTAAGTGCCAAATTAGTGCCACATGGGCCACGTAGGCTACTAGCGTTAAAAATTGAATTATCGTGATATTTAGGGGACCAAAATTGTAAAAAAAAAAAAAAAAGGTAAAACATTGTTGAACAAACGAAGTTGTGGTTATGGAGGCGAGGAGGGAGAAGTGGAGAGAGAAGCAAAGCGGCGCTCCGCTAGGGTTTCAGTTGTTGTTGAGTGACAAATGAGAAGTGTGTTAACCCCTTCTCGATCCCCTCTGTCTTTGTCTCTCTAAGATTGAAAATGAAGTCGTCCGCTTGAGATGTAAAATGAAGTGTTTATGTGTTTAATGCATCACGATCGGGTTCGGATTTCGTCCAATTTTTTCTTTTGAAAGACCCGAGCCCGACCGCCCTACTCATTTGAGTTTGAATTTTCCAACCGTTAACCCATTGACCCGGAAAAACCCACCCAAATGCTTGCTTTTGTTATCGGATTTGATTTGTCGGGTTCAGGTCGACGTGAGTGTTTTTGTCCGGCCCTAGTGACTGGACTGCTCTTGTGTCTTGTTGTCCAGAGGGGTGAGTTTGAGGGAGTGATGAGTGTAGTGCATTACACCTCCTCCATGGCCAGCCCCCGCACTTTACGCTCTCACTCCTTCCATTCCTCACTCTTTCTCTTTCTCTTTCTCTTTCTTTCCTCATCACCCCTTCTTTCCGCAACAACCCAATCTCATCAACCAGAAGAACAAGAAGACCACCCCATCACCCGCTTCCAAAACTACCTCCGAATCAACACCGCCCACCCAAACCCAGACTACACCTCCGCCGTCACCTACCTCATATCCCAAGCCCAATCAATCGGCATCCACTACCAAACCCTCCATTTCCTCCCCGGAAAACCCCTCCTCCTCCTCACATGGCCAGGATCAGACCCTTCCCTCCCTTCCATCCTCCTCAACTCCCACCTCGACTCCGTCCCCGCCGAGCCTTCCAAGTGGCTCCACCCACCTTTCTCCGCCCACCGAACCCTCGACGGCAAAATCTTCGCCCGCGGCGCCCAGGACGACAAGTGCATCGCCATGCAGTACCTCGAAGCTATTCGCAACCTCAAGAGCCGTCATTTCTCCCCCACACGCTCCGTCCACGTGTCCCTCGTCCCCGACGAGGAGATCGGTGGCTTCGACGGCGCTGCTAAATTCGTCGTATCCAAGGAATTCGAGGAATTGAACGTTGGATTTGCGTTGGACGAAGGACAGGCATCTCCAGGGGATGAGTTTAGGGTTTTCTATGCGGATAGGTTTCCTTGGGGGTTGAAGATTAAGGCGAAGGGTCAACCCGGGCACGGTTCGAGGATGTATGATAACAGTGCGATGGAGAATTTGATGAAGAGCGTTGAGATTGTGAGTAGGTTTAGGGAGAGTCAGTTCGATGTGGTTAAGGCTGGGAAAGCTGCGAATTCTGAAGTTGTTTCGGTTAATCCTGTTTATGTTAAAGCTGGGGTTACGTCAGAGAATGTGAGTTGTGTGATTATGCTTTTATTTGGAAGTTGGTTGTTGTTGAAATGAATGGTGTGTGTGTTTGTGCAGGGGTTTGTGATGAATGTGCAACCGTCCGAAGCAGAAGCTGGTTTTGATCTCAGGTTGACCCCTACGACCGACCCTGAGGAAATGAGAAGGAGAATTGCCGCAGAATGGGCACCGGCTGTGAGGAATATGTCATATGAGGTTGTAACTCTTTCAAATCTGATTTGCCTTTTGGATCCTCATTCAAAATAGTTTATATGCTGTTTGTTTCTTTTCTCTCTTTTTTTTTTTGTTAGGTTGTTGTTGATCTAGTATATAATGTGGAAACATTGGAAGACTTAGAACCAGGTGTTAGGTACCCTATAATAATAACAGTTAGTTACTGTTATGGTTAGAGAGTGATAGTTAATTAGCTAGAGATAGTTATAAAAGGAGAGGGTAATAGGAATTGGGAATTATCTTGTATCTTTGGGAAATAGGAGTTAGGAGAGTTTGGGTCTCTCGAATACCCAAGAGGAGAGTGTGAGTCTCTCAAATACCCAAGAGTGTGTGAGTTGTGAGCAATCTTGTGCTGTAATTCTGAGTATTCTTTTACTGTTCTGTACCAGTACCTATCACCGGGCTGTGGACTTTGTGGAATTTATGCCACTGTCAGCCTTTTTTTTGGTTGCAAAGGAGGTCTATGCCCTAGCGTGGAGAAGGGAAAAGTAGGCTATAGTGGTGATTTGAACCTGTGATCAAGTAGACCTCGAAGACACTTGGTGCCACTTGAGCTAAGGCTCTTGGGCAGATAATCTCATTTTTATTTTGTGGGTGATGGTGGTCTGTAGTTTCAAGCATCAACTAGTTAGTGTGTTGTTATAGGTGAAGTTTACTGCATTTTTTGTTCATGTAGGAGTTTGGAGTTGTATGAGACTGAATGTTGGGCGGTAAAAAGCCAAAAAGAGAATAAGTTCAATGTAGCATAGGTGAGACTTTTTGCGCTGGATGAGTGGACGCACTAGACAAGAAAGGTCTAGGAATGCATGCATTAGAGAGAAATTTTAGGTAACACCTATTGTAAAAAATGGTAGAATCTCGTCTTAGGTGGTTTGGGCATTTGTGGAGAAGACCTACAGAAGTCCCAGTAAGGAGAGTGGATTAGATGAACGGTAGCCCAATAGTTCGAGGTAGAGGGAGATGAAAAACTATAGGAGAAACCATTAAGAAGGATTTAGTGATTTACCTTTAAATGGTTTTCTATAGATATGATTTATGATAGAATATTATGGCGTTGTTTGATCCATGTAGCCGGCCCCACCTAGAGGGAAAAGGGTTGTTGTTGTTGTTGTAGGAGTTTGGATTTCCCGTGCTTGCATATTGAGGTATTGATTTGGCGGCGAGGTCTTGGATTATTATGCATCCCTGTCATTTGTAATGACAGAGTATGAAAACATTGGGTGTACATTTACAATTCCATTCCCATTGTATAGCTTTTCATTATAAAAGATGTATAAATAGGAGCCAGATTCCAAGACAATTTAAGCCTACGACCATCCAAACAGTGCACGAATTATACCAAGTATGCCACCACCAATGAGGGCTTTCAGCAATCGCAGCTTTGTATTCGTGTATGGTGGGTACCTTACTGATGCATCACCAATAAAACTTCGATAAAGAACTGCTTTTTTGTGGCTAAAAGCATCAAATGAGAATTTCCCATGGTATGCGCCCACTCCACTCTCCCCAACTCCCCCAAATGGCAAAGTATGAACTGCAAGCTGCACCAGGTGAAGAGAACCAATGGAAAACAGAAACACAGAGATTAAGAGTGTTCAGATTTAAAATTAATCCATAACAGTACATATGAATAGCATAGATATCAACATATATAGATTAAAAAAATCACTTCTTATTTGAAGAAACTCAAATTTCAATATGAATGAATAAAAGCAAACACATTTCATTTAAAAAAGATGGATCCTTGCTATGGCAAATGAAAGCTGAAAAATGTATAAGAAATTATTCTGATGTCATTTTTCAGTTAAATTTATTTTTAGTCTGAAGGTAGCTTTAAAACAAGGAATTTATAGCAACCACCAAAACTTTGAAGCTGGTCAGCCATCTCCTTTAATGCCATTCTGTTTGCATATAAGAATGACTACTAGTCGTTGTACACTTGTACTGCACTAGTACTTGACCTAATTACAAATAAACCCGTACAAAAAGAAACAAGTTAAATATGTGATAGGCTCCATAAACCATAGCTTGTAATGGGATCCAAAAAACAGTAGAAGAAAATGACCTTGAGAGACAACACAGTGACTGGGCTGCTGGAATGGACCACATTTAAATAGAACAACATTGCTTGAAAGAGTCAGTGCGGGAAAGGGGCTGGCCTGCTGGGAGGAATTAAACATGACCACAGTTAGAGGAACACTGCTTGAAAGATGCATGGCGGGAATAAAATCACCACTAGAAATATGCATATTGGGAAAGAGATTTCCTAGACACATACACAGCAAGGTCTAAAATTACCAAATAACTTCTCCAAATTCATCAAAACCATAATTTAGGAGCTTCAAGACTCAAGAGGGGGAAAAAGCAACCTCAGATTTGAATTTTGGAGACCAAAACCTTTGAAAACATGTCTGGAATGTGAAAATTGTGACCGGCTGAAAAATGGGTTTAATGTTCTCTAAAATAGCTCAATTCACAGCCCAAATAGAGCTAAGCAGAACCACTGAGGAAACCTCAGACAAACAGAAGTAAACACACAGCCAAACAGAAGCAAGAATACAGCAGTCCATGATGGAACATAGCCAAACAAACCCAATCATAGTCAAACAGATCCAAACTGATCAGAATGGAGCCAAACAAGGTTGAAATGTGTCAGAGATATGGCCAAGCAGCTCCCTTCAGCGATGGATCTTGGGCACAAAGGGGTGGGCTTGACCAGAATGAGCAAGTCAACCTCCCTTGAAGAAGTTTTGGCCAAAGGGGTGGACAGACATGCCTCGTGTCACCGAGTAGTTGATAGGATAGTGTTGTGAGGCAGTGCATTGGGGTGTTGGATTAAGTTTTTTCACATTCCAGACATGCTTTCCAAGGTTTTAGGTCACCTAAAATCAAATTTGAGGTTATTCTTGCTTTTTGAAGCTTCCAAATGCTATTTTTTCATTTATGAATGAGTTTGGATAAGTTTGAGGCTTTGAGCCTTGCTATGTATTATTGCTAGGCAGTAAATTTCCGTTGCGCCTCTTTCTGGGGATGTCTCTCTCCTTCACCACTTTTCAACCAGCTCTTTTGGATGTTGCTCTGTCCATCTTGCTAAGCTATATTTCTAGTAGTGCTCACTTTCCATTTTGCTTCTCTGATGTCTCAATTGTTTGGGATGACTTATTTTCCTCAGCTGTCTTTCCAGATCTAATTTTTGGTGTACATATTTTTTTTACGTCTATTCAGTAGTTAAGGGCTTTGTAAGCTTTTGCTTGAGGGGTGGTATTAGAGTATTAGGGTTATTCATATGTAGGAGTATTTTTATGTTAGTAGTCTTATTGAGTTGAGCTCATAGCCTCATACCATTTATAGTATGCTAGTACTTAACCTAGTATTTTTATGTTAGTAGTCTTATTGTGCAAGTCTCTATCAATTGTTGTGTTTGATTAAATGCTTTTTTCGATTAAGTTACATTGTAAAAGTCAATATTGGTTCATGGTTCAATGTTTATTTTGGCTTCCTGGTGCCTTAATCCGATATAGCATCATTTAGCCAATAGTTTTATTCTCTTGAGAAATGACCACTTTCCCTTGCTCACTCACTGGTGTCCAAGATAAACAGGTTGGTACTTTTTCCCCAAGGCAGCATTCCAAACCTCTGATCTCGAAGCCAGGCGTGACTCTGTCACCTCCATGATCTCTGCCCTCGCTGACCTTTGCGCCTGCCTCCTAACACTTACCTGTCAGTACTTTAATTCATATACATTATTCTCAATATGACTAATCAGATCCAAACAAAAACAATAAAACATGATTCAGTTACATCAACTTTTCACTTTAATAAAGTGCACAAGTTACCAAAATATGTTAAGATATAGAAATATATTCAAAAGTCCTTAAACACCAAAAAAATTAAAACTATTCAAGTCTTTAAAATTTCCCCACATAAAACATATACCAACTTTCTTAAAATATATACCCTACTTTCACTTTCCTAAAAAACCAGCGTTACATGGTTTGGTTTTCCACGGTTTCTTGATGCATTTTCAACTTCTCATCTTGATTTTTATTAGCACTTTGCTTCTTCACATTGTCTTCTCATGCTCTTTCAATTGAGCATGGAATTCCTCTACAGTTTCATTAGTCTCGGCTCGAGCTTTTCAACTTTATCTTTTATTATTATTTAATTATACTTGAGTTTACCTTATTTTTTGCCTATCTGCATCAGAATTCTATCATATAAATAGATGAGACATATATGTAATGGTGGTGTATGTGTATGAGTACTGAGTAGGCATTTTTCAATAAAAAGGTTGGATTGTCGTCTGACGAGAATATGATCAGATGATAATGGTACTGGTAGTGGGTGGCTTCATGGCAAAATAGCCTGCGTTTGTTGCTGTGACATGTAGAGGAAAATGATAGACTACTGAACTAAAGCAAAAACAACTCCATTATTTGAACACTCAAATTTGATATCCCAGTTGACACATTTCTCACGTTTGTATACAGTACATCTATTTCATCTCGGAGTACCATATATTTCAATACCCATCTACACTCACATCTTACAGTTGATGGCCTTTGATGGTATATGAATATGAGTCTCTTTAGTGTTTTGATTTTTATTCAAATGATCAAATTCTATGAAGATGGAATGTCGTGATTGACTTTTATACGCCACACTTTCCTTTTACCCGGGGCTTATGTGGCAACTGGCAAGTGTCAACCTCAAATATGTTAACAATTAAGAGGGTTGAACATGTTTCTTCTTTCTCACTGATTTATTTAAGAAATGTGCTATGTTGTATATAACTTAATAAACCAAGAGACATTAATGAAGTTGTGACTATGTTGTCAAAAACCATTGTCTTTGCCATTAATTTCTTGACCACAGTTCTTTTGTCTTGTCTCTGGCAACCAAATGTGCAGATAATAGAAAAAGGACCCATTAGAGACTACTTGGGGCGCCCCTTAATGACTGCAACTAATGATTCCAATCCATGGTGGTTAGTTTTCAAGCAGGCTATCACATCAGCTGGAGGAAAACTTTCCAAGCCTGAAGTTCTTGCTTCAACAACCGATGCTCGATTCATTAGACAGAGAGGAATTCCTGTACTTGGTTTCTCACCAATGAGAAATACTCCCATCTTGCTTCATGACCACAACGAGGTTTGACATTCTTCATCAAGAACTCAATGATAGTTTTGTTTTTTATTTTTTAACTCCCACAACCTTCGCTTGCAGCACCTACAAGAAAATATATACATGAAGGGAATAGCGATGTACGAGTCTCTGATAAGTTCCTTGAGCTCATTTACGGAAGCATCACATTAGGGTGCCCAGAGATGTTTCTTATTTGACGGGGCTGAGTTGGTTTGCTCAATATTGTAGAAACAGTCGAAGGTTATGATGCTATCCATCTTCCCTGGAGCCATGTATAACATTTGGAGTGAAAATCATAGCACTGGATGTCCTTGTAAGGCATTGAAACGCTAATAATAAAAGGAGGGTGTGCGTAAACCCTAAGTAGTACTAGTTACAATGATCTGACACCATCATTAGAAAAACCATGGCATCTATGCTTTGAGTCGCTTCGACTCTATGCTGTTGGGGATGATAGATAATTATAGTACCTTTGTAATAACCATGAAGTTTTTTTGGTCACGGGCCTACAACTCAACACTCTACAGTTCAGAAGTTCCATCCTTCCATATATATTTCGATCCTATGAAGGCAGAGTTGCAAATCTTAAAAGTTACTCATAATTTCTTCTCCGTCATTTTGAATTAATTTTCAATATAAGTATTTATAATCTATAAGAATTTATGTGGAAATTAATAAGACGAAGACTTTCCCAGTTTCTTAATCAAAACAATCTCTTATTTTTATAAACTCGGATTATAGGTACAGTCTGCTGATATGATTCAGTTTATGTTAGTGAAAGTAATTGCTGCAGATTCCAACTTGCTTCTTTCACACTATGTAAACAGATAAATGGTTGAGAGTTGAGACATTATTCCGTAATGCCTAATGGACACTCATTCTGATTTGATCTGAAAGTGGAATTCACTTGATGTAAGCACATGATAGTGACAATCATGGATCGTGCCTATTGCCTACACAAGAAAAATCTCAATGGTATCATGTGAGAAATATTGGTTACATATCTCTCACTCCGTCAAAATCATTGGCTCGCCTCACTTTTAGTTACTTGCTCCAACTAACACTTGTATTCTATATTTCTATTAATTAAAAAGTATCATATCCCGCGTTTGATTCTCTGAGATATACGTTTCATAAGTGAAAGAAACTAATTAGAACACAAGGTATAGGTTTTCTAAACACCCAGATCATTAGTGCTGCATTCATAACTTCATTCCATGAAATCTTCCGTTCAAAATTAACATGTTGGAATGTCAATATTCAGGTTCTTACATTTACAAGATATGTGTATTATGTGGATCACTATTGTGTACCCACCTTGTATTCTTAGGCTATCCATATAGTGACTTTTCATAATATAATATGATTTAAAAAGTATTGAAAACAATGAGTATTCCCTTTCATAAAGGACAATTGCCTAAGGATATAGATATACAAGTTGGGGGGTAGACTCCCCTTCCTAGAAAGTGGGGAGAGTAGTCATTATGATATTTGAGTTAAACTTTATTAATAAATTTTTATAATTATCGAGAAAAAAAATACTCCCTCATTATGTAACTAATATCTACTCGTAAATCTACATTCACAAAAATGCCTAAAACAAATATAAAGATGAGGAGAGGAGAAAGTAGAAGAAAATTAGTTGGTTATTATATTTGGCCTTATTATTAAGTGTTAATGTATCACATTAGTTGAGTATATAAATAAAGAATCATTTATAATAATTTAGGTAACCCTCTCCCGTGAGTTAGTTTTTGGTTGAAGTTAGATCTAATTATTCTAATATGATATCAAAGTCTATCATGATACTAGCTCAATAAAGATGTCCAATTCTATCAACTTCACATTCTATATGTCTAATTTTAGGTGTGTTAAGTGTTAAAGTACAACATTGGTTGAAGTTATGTATAAAGAATTATTTATAGTGACCGAATAACCTCCCTTATATGAACTAGTTTTTGGAAAACAGTTAGACTTAGTTATATTAATAGTTAGCATAAACTTTTAATCCATTTTCAAAGGTTAAATTCGTAAGAGAAACTTAGAACTATTTTTACCATTTATCAATGGGATAGCAAGAAGATGATAATTTTTTTTTAAAAAAAAGTCATGTTAGTAGGAAATAGCCTACGAAGGTTACCTAGTGGATCAAGATTCTTGAAGTTGGTGTTGTTGGCCCCTTAAGGTACATATATTATTGCATAATATGAAAACAGCTATCAAACACTGGTTATCACTTTGGATATGTTTGTTGACTTGAAAATACCCACTAATACAACATATTTTTTCTAGGAAGTTTCACTATATATCCTTTCTCTGTAGAAAAACAGGGAATTTGAGATTTTTTTTATTCTTATAATTCTAAGAAGATATCATCACCCCACCCCCACCCCACATGGATCTTGCCTCTTCATCATATTGACCTCAACTACCTTCTAAATTTGAAATTCTTGAGTGCACTTTCGCCCATCCCTCCCTAAGCCGTAGCTGAATCTCAATATCTTGAGAGTTCTCACTTGTCACACCATAATTATTTGTTTATATTGAGGATGAAATGACACTAGTCTAGTTGGTCTTAACTCTCAACTCCCAAATGCATGCATGGTTCTTGGATGATGTCACTTCATGGCCTGTGCTGCGTGCTATCAGCTGTGTAATTTGTGTTATCCTATCCGGTTGACCCTACAATTTGTTTGGTTGTCGTTTTCATGGGTGTCTCAGTACGGAAGGCCTCATAGTCGGTACGGGCCAGTTAGGAAATTATCAAATTTTGTTATCAAAATGGCACAAACCATGCATTATGGTCCAGGGGTTCGGCAACATGATCCCAAACACTACTGTTATTTCGATAAATTAGTCCATGACGTGGAGATAGAGCACACATATCTCCTTCATTTGATAATGGATGTAGATCATTTGTAAAGTTTAGAATTGATTCCTTAAACTTACGACATATTCGGTAAAACTAGTTGTTAGCGGATAAGCTAGCTGATAGCGGATAACTTATAACAGATGAGATAACTGATAGCAGATAATGAATAAGCTAACTTATTTTCTGTGGAAGTGTTTGGTAAAACTAGCAGTTGAACTAGCTGAAAAATTTAAAATGACATAAAAAGATATCTTCATTAATGATTTTACATAAAAGAGAGAGAAGATGATAAAGGTAGAATTAAATTAAGATAATAAGGATAGAAATGAAAAATAAAATAAAACGCTATAAGCTATAAGCTCAAACGTTACTTCAAGTAGCGTTTGGAAAAAACGCTATAAGCTCGTGACAGAGGAGCTTGTCAAACGGGACTATTTTCTCATCCGCTATAAATTATCTGCTATAAGTTCGCAGAAGAGACATACCAAACATGTAACACCCCGATTTTTCGTGCTTTCTAAGGATGATAAACTCAATGAATGAGTTTATATTTTTATCTGTGTTTTAGAAAATGATTTTGGGAAAACTAAAATCATAGTCTTGTTTCATAAAATCGTAGGAGCCTTCGGTTAAGTTTTGAGCCGAAAACTCAAACCCGATCTACGTTTTTCAGATGATAGTGTTTTTCTACTATCACGACCTAAGCTGGACTAACGGACGAAACCATTAGTCTTAGAATTTGATCCTTTATCTTTTTCCTAAAATGTGTCCTGACGTCCAAAATATAAATAATATTTTATATTCGGGCCGATAATCGATCGAGGAGACGATTCGAGCTGTCTTACGGTTTTTCGAGACCCACGATCAGATGTTTTTCATGCCAAAATTGTATCAAGTCATGTGAGGAATTCATACCAGTGTCGGGATGATTCCAAATATCGGGATGTGAATTGACCAAATTGCCCTTGGTTAATTTTTATTACAAATTTACCTCTCCTATTATTAAACTAATAAAACCCATAAATATCTAATTTTTCACCCTTATCTCCCCATTTCCTTCGGCAGCCCCCTCCCCCAAATTTACCTCATCTTCTCTACTTTCTCTTCTTCTTCCGTTAGAACTCATTTGAAGCTTGAGTTTTGAGCTTTTCTTGAAGCAACCTTCACCAATCTTGGAGGAAAGCTTCATAGGAGGTAGTATTTCAACTCTATCTCTCTCAATCTCTCCTTTCTTTCCTCATATGTTCATGATCAAGGATGTTAGGGTTTTGTCCCTAAAATCTTTGAAAATCCATGAAAAATTGTAGGAAAATCGTATCTGTACCAAACCAATTTCTATGGCCTAGGTTCATGACATACTTGTATGATCCAAGAGCTTAGAGCCAAGAAATCTCCCTAGCTATGTTTTCTAGGAGGAGGCCGAAACCCCCTATGTGTGTAGGGTAGGGTTTTGGTTGGTTTTTGATGATCTGATTTGATATCTAGGGCTGTCACACTTAGTTAGGGTGTTATCCAGAAAATGAGAAATTTTGGAGCTCCCTAGCTATTTTTAGTGTAATAGGGCCGAACCCTAGGGGTGGTGCATTAGGAGAAATCTTTGTTTTGTAAGTTAATGCCGATATGTTTTGCGTGTATGTAGTGATCGGCAACGTACCGGGCCAGTGAGCAAGTTGATCGGGTGTTCAAAGTTTTAGCTGGAAGCTACAAGAGGTAAGGGGATAAACCTGAGGAATTCCATTCCCGACAGCTATGTGCTGCATCGGTGTCTGTATTGTATTTAAATAGTTTATATCTGATGTTGGTTGATTTCTTGATTGACTGTTGTTGATTGGAATATGTATTGATGTATTGATGTAACTGCTGATATAGTTGAATGCATGTTATACTTGCTGAACGATTATATGGATGTATCGTGTGCCCTGTTGTGGGATTTAGGCATTAGAGGACCTAATTTTGATTAGGATCCGACATCGTGTAACTTAAAAGCTTTAAAAGTCTGAAATGTGTTTTAATAATGAGAAGTGAAGTCTAAAAGCAAGTAGAGCATTAGAAACCTTCAATTATCCTAATTTGATAAGTTAACCCTTTTGAGAAATGTGGTTTTCAAAGTTATATTGAATTGATTCAAGAAAAATGAGTTTCTGCGAGTTTTTGTTTTAAGTTCGTATTTCACCGAAAAACAACGAAAGAAAAGAAAATGGTCTCTGGACCAAGTTTCGTTTTATGGAAAACCGATCCCGATGACTTTGTGTAAGTATCGGAGATTTGGGGTTTTTGGTTTTCGAGTTTTCAAGAAAAGTGGTTTTGAAGTTTGGAAACTAGAAACCAAGACGTCGGGGTTCTAGGATTCTGTAGAACACGTGGATCAAGGATCCGTGTTAGTGGTTATCCTGTCAGCTTAAGGACGATCTTTGTGGCTCTGTAAGCTTGAAGATGTTTTTATATCTTGAATCCGGCGTCCTAGACTGGTGCATCGGTTAGGGATGTTGGGATTTGAGTTGTTTTTGGACTAAGTGTCCTGTTTTGAGAAAATATTGTGAGATCTAAAGAGTTTAAGACATTATGGTGGTTGTTAGCGTTGATGCTACAACGAGGAAATATTGATGCGACAAAGATCAATTATCGGAAACTAGATAGTTTTCTCATGCATTAAATGCGGGGCAGACGTGCCGTGAAACGGGGGACCTTGGTAAGTAAGGAGAACCTGAGATGACTTACTGGTCATGACATTGTGCCTTGATGGACAATGGTGTCATATGTGTTCTGGGAACGTATTGTGCCTTAAGTTGGGCAATATAATATGACCGTATTCTTGTGGAGTACTTCTGATTGCGCCCCCATGTGAGAATCGCGTAGTGTCATGGGATTCAAAGTACTCGTTTTTGGGCCAAATATTGGTGTTAATCATTAGAGCCTGATCAGCTCATTGCGAATGGTGATGGGATTTCCGGAAATCTAGTTTGAATATTAGTTGAGATATATGGAAGTGCCATGCATACGTTTAGGAGATAACGTTGATTGTGGGATACGAAGCCCTTGTGCCTTTACCGCTATTTGTACTTGATTATACATGTTATGTTATATGATGTATAATGATTTGAGTGGATCACATTATATGAGTCTGTTGTGTGGATTGGGTATATAGTTGTCGTTTATGGATTCATATATTGGTTTCTCACCCTTGCATGTTTTTGGACGAGTTGTCCTTTGGTATATATTGTATCGTATTTACAGATGGAGCCGACGCCAGATCACCTAGCGCACTCAGGGATGCGCGTCCTAGTATTTGATCAGAGGATGGACACAGCCGCGTGGGTTATCCACCCAGGAGTGGAAAGCGCGGCATACACCGGACCGGTTTGTACCGTAAGTGGGACGATTGAGACGGGACCGCGGAAGAGCACTCGTACCGTGGAGACCATCCAGGTGCCTCTCCCTCCCATCGGGTTGATGCTGCAGGCCCTTATGGAGCAGGGTGTGATCGAGTCGGTCGCCCCCGCTGCACAGTCCCCGCAGCAACAACCGCCACAGACACCTCCCCCGCCTTTTGTTTTGGTAGCGGGCGAGCACGTAGTGGAGGATGTGGAGGAAGAGAAGGAGGAGGAAGACCCTGAGGAGGATCCTCAGGAGGACCCGGAGGATCATCTTTCGGATGCTTCCGAGCCCCATCCACAGGGGAACGGGAACATGGGTTCTCAGAGTCCTTCCCCTAGTTCCAGCAATGGACCTCCCTCCGGGGGATTGTCCAATGGCTTCCATTAGTTGGACCAGATTAGGGTGTAGATCTTCTTTTGAAGCAGCGGTTTTTGGGTAGTCTGTTAACGGCTACTGATGGCCATAGGTTTTAGAGATATGGTTCCAGACTGTCGCTGTCTAGTTTTATAGCTTTTTAGAAGTTTAGTATCATTCGTTCTTTTGTAAAGGGACGTGTTGTCCATCATATATATATACCTTGTTATTATTACATATGAGCAATTCTGTACTATCTGGAGTGGTGTTTATAAGTATTAATAAGAGAAAATTTTTTATCACGATTTCCAGAATCTGCTTATACAAAGGATTTATTTTCTGAAAGTAAAACCAGCGAAATTTTATTTATCGTTTCATTAAGTGTGTTGAGTTACGAAAGTGGCACTGGATTTGAGGGTGTCACAAAATAGGCTCTTAATTGCATCATTTCAAGGGAAAAAAAATGGAGCACACAAAGGAAGAGATGAAATAGAACTGTTTATTTACGTATAAAAAAAATAATTTTAGAGAAATTTTTTGTAATACAGAATCTATTTTATTTAAAAAAAAAATAGACCGGTAATGCTAAAGAAAAATAAAAAAAATAATGATATAAATTCCTCAAGGGTATTGCCATTTTAATGAGTCGAGAAATGAAGAGAGAGAATTTAAATACTTACTAGTACTTATTAAAATGTAATATCAATTAAAAATTACAATATTTTTATATTTTTATATATGACATTTTTTTTAAGTGTTAATTTATTGAATGCAAAAAAAAATTGAAATTTTGTATAAATTCTTTCAAATTTTTTTTTTTTTTAAAAAAAGATGACTGCCAACAAACGGAAGAAATTAAAAAACAAAAGAAAACATTTAGTAATTAGTAAGTAACCGAACTGAACGTTTGATCTTCTAAATTTATTTATTTTTTCAATTTTTATTTTAATAGAACTATATTACCATTATATATTGATATAATGTATATAGAATTATAAATTATTTTACATTTAATAAATTAAAAATTAAAAACGATGTAATAAATAAAAAGTTATTTTTTTATTTTTAACCGACAATACAATTTAATTTATAATTAAAGTATTCAAAAAATAATTTTTTTATTTTTAACCAATAATACAATTTAATTAATAAGTAAAGTATTCAAATTCTCTCTCTCCAATAAGAATTTTATTATTTCATCTCCTCATTAATTTAGGCGATTTGAATCATTAGATTGAAGAGAAATGGAAGGTTAAAGATTGATGTAAAAGTTTTTTGTTTTTATATCAAAAAGCCTATCTTATACCGCCCAGTAGCTATTAATTCCTCGCCGACCATTTTACAATCTTTACAACAATCAAAATGTCGTCAACAGAGACCTCAGTACTTTTTGACCGTGACAGTCAGGTTTGAAATATACTGAAGACAACATTCAAATTTTTAAATTATGAGGTACGAGAAGAACCGAGTGGATATGAAAATTGGATGAAGATAGAATCTGATATAAGTATGAAAATTTTTATTCTGCATAATATTTGATATGTATCAGATAATGATAAGATATAATATAAAATATTCATAAATGATAAAAATATTCTTATATGAAAAATATATTTTTTTAATATTATTTGATTTTTTTTAAACATTTAAATTTAAAAATATAAAAAATATTTAATAATATATATTTTTGGCTTTTTAATTATAAATTAGTCCATTTTTTAAATTATAAAAATTAAAGAAAATTTAACTTGTGATATTTTTTCACTTTTTATAAAAACTGGTAATTAAATCAAATATTTTAATTAGTAATAAAGTTGACTAATATTTAGGTTTGAAATCATAATTAATAATAACAATAGTAAGGGTAAGGGATAAAAGAAAAATATTTTCTTATCCTATCTTGTTAGTTCTACCTGAGTCTCTCCCTCAACATAGAATTATAATTAAGTAGTAGGATATGATAAGCTAACATGATAAACTTATCATATCCTGCTGGTTCACCAAACTACAGATTAAAGAAGGATATGATAATTTATCATATCTTGTCTCCCTTATGCTGACCACCAAACTGGCCATGTGAATTCTATGTCTATGATATCCAGGAAACAAAAAGGTAATAGTTTATCCTATTTAGGTGGTCCAATTAGATGGTATGAACCATTTGATATGACCCACTAATTTGATTCATTTAATTGAGGTGACACATTCTAATTGGACAAGATAATTTTTACCTTTTCATTTTCTAGGTATAAGAGAATTCACTAGTCTTAAAATGTAGATATAGAATATAGTTAGTGTGCATTCTCTGACACCCCCAATAATTTTGGGATAAAAGTTACTCTATCCAATTAGAATACATCACTTTAATTAAATGACTCAACAAATCTTACATAGGACAAAGTTCCCACCATATGATTGGCCACATAGGTAAAGTAAAAGTTACCCTAACATAGCAGAGAAAAGTGACCTATAATTAGATGATATAAAATTTTTTATATTATTAATTCATTATTTATATATATATATATATATATATATATATATATTATTTAAGCTAGTTATTATAAAAATCAAATATTTTTAATGATTTAATTAGATATCAGTATAAATTTTTTTTTATATATATTAAAATTAAATCCTAAAATACATTACCTCCCACGTTCCAATATTCAGAACTCAACAATACACTATTGATAAGTCTAATTACGAAGTTTCACCCTGATCATGTTCACAACTTCACATGCATGGTAGGTAACCAGACAAGTAAAACCAAATTCCAGAAATTCCAGTTATATTCAGCAAATGACTAAAACCCATTTGCAAATGAAGTTTCCTTATAACTTCCAGCGAACAGAGACTTTGCTCCTTTTCTGATTATCTGATGGATAAACAAAATGAGTGTGGCAAGAACATGTGAGAATGATTAAAATAATCGCAAAATTTGATGTATATTCTGTGAGTATATCACAAGGGCTAGCTGAAGGAACTAGCAGAGAAGAGGGAGAGGATTTGTACGGATTGACGACACTATTCTCTTCACACATGCATTATCATCGGAGAATGCGAACTGTTAATTTTTATAACTTATTTTTGCTGTCTCACTCTTATATGTTTATTCACAATTTTAAAAAAAAAGTCACACAAATTTCATAAATTGTATTGTCTCTAATGATTGTTATGAATAATAGTATAAAAAAAATGCAATGGTGCGCAGGTAATGCTTAGTCCAATGTTAAAAAGGGTTTGTTCATCAGATATTTAACACGATAGTCTCGAGGGATTCTAGTGTGAAAACGAATAAATTAACAAAACAAATTTCCATCTTTTCAATTTTAAATGTGGCATTCTGACTTTGCTATTCTTTCAAATTCGAAGTAAAGGCCATTGCTTTCGGACACATATAAAGCCTTTGCTGTAAAGTTGACAAAACACACACTAGCTAGTACATAAGCTTAAAACAATAAACACAAATTAATGTACTTGCATGCCAAATTTTTTTATTCATTTTTCATCATAATTTAATTGTTGCATAGAAATTATCTTTTTCGCACATGGAAAGTAATTTATGTATAGAATAATAATATAATGAATCGGGGAAATTACACCAATTTTTGGTAAGGTTTAGCTTAATTTCATTAGTTAAATATCTCTCTTATTTTAAAAGTTATATTAATTTTTTTTAGGTTTATGTTATTTTTACACTTGTTCTCTGAGTGGTGATACAGAAAAATGCTAACTAATGTCCTAAGGGCATTGGTTAAGAACACAAAGATAAAAAATATGTATTGGAAAGTGATGTATTCAATTTTTGTCAAAGTTTAAAAGTTACAATTCTCAATGCAAAGTTTCTATATTTTGATTCCTTAACTAATGCCCTTAGGAAACTAGTTAGCAAGACCCTATTAAAATTACACCAACATTCCTTATAAGTAATGTGTATAACTTTGGAAACAATTGAAGTATATATCATATGTAATTACACTAAATTTAAGGGAGATTGATGTAATTTCGTAAGACAAGTGTTATATGCAAACCATTTTTAAAAAAACAAAAGAGAGCAGAAGAAGCGAACGTGAGAATTTGACCCTGAATCATTTAGAAAAGGATCATGTCCCAAAAAAAGAAAAGCTTGTGTTTTCCACACGTATCCTCCATGCATGTGTGCTGGAATTTTTCTCAAAGTAAAAGGCAAACAATTTGGTCTTGCACCGTACCAATGGAGAATACATTCAAATTAAGCCTTAAAACTAAAAAGAAAAAGAACACAAGTAGGTGGGACAAAGGAAGAGTGCAAAAGTCAAATTATGCAGGCGTTAGCAAACTAAGCATTGTGATTATACCATTGAGATTTGAGAGAGACTGTTTTATTATTAAATATAATAAATATCATCGTTGAGTAGTTTGCACTTTGCAGTGAGAAATTAAAGTGCATGCAAGAGAGACATTACATAAGCAAGGAGGGTCCATAACGCGGTTTTGGAGCTGAGTACAGAGATGCAACAGCTGTGGGTGATTGCATAGGCCAATGGGTTCACTCTCTTCACTGACGTTAGTCTTTCGTGCATACCAGGCAGTGATCGATGATCATAGGTGATGAATTTGGTTTAACTTGAATTTGACTTAGATATTTTAGTCCAACATTTGTTTACTTGAACTTAATCCGATTATGACCTAAAAATGTATGGATTAAAATTGGACCCATCCAATATAGGTGGACATTATCTAAAAACTTAAAAAATTAAAAATATGCATAATTAAAACATAATATTATATATAGAAATAGAAAATCAAAACCAGGATATATATACTTTATAATATATATTTTTAAGTGAATAATATAAATATATTATCATATTATAAAAAATTATTAATTTAAGTTTCGAAGTCTTATTATTTATAACAATTATAAAAAAAAAAATATGAATTTTAAAATAATATATGATATTGAGCTAAATTGAGATGGCCAAAGACATAATTCAAACCTAACCCAAAAATACAGTAAGGGACTAATTTTTAAAATTCAAACTTGTTTCAATTAATTAATATTACATCAGAAGCAATTAATAAGATAAGTCTTTGTTTGTTTTAGATTTCTTTCACAAAAACGAAAATGTTTGGCTTTCCAAAACAATTTTTCTTGAAGCAACACTTTTCTTCTTTCATCAAACTTGCATTGGGAGACCAAATTTTTTTACTTTGTTGTGCTAGAAATCTAAACCCCCCCCCCCCCCCCCCCAAAACAAGAAAATGGATTCCCACCGTTCACGGACTTGGATTCACTACAGTTGCTGCGGCCACAATGACTCCCATCATTGGATTTATTATCACTCTTCTTCATTGTTGTTGATTTGTTTTCTCCAAAAATAGAAAAAAAAAAATGGAAGTAGAGAGAGAAAGAGATGGTTAATTGCAGCTAATCCAATTCCTCCATTATTCACCAGTGACAGATCCAGGACCCTAAGTAAGTGAGAGCAATCTATTTCCAAAAAAATTAATAGTAATTATTTGGGTTAATTGTATTTTTGATCCCTGTAGTTTTACAAATGGGTCATTTTGGTCCCTGTAGTTTCAATTGCTCAAATCAAGACGTCCCTCTAATTTCATAATCGAACAAATCAAATCCTTGTAGTGTCAATTGCTCAAATCAAGTCACTGTAGTTTTACAAACGGGTGATTGTAGTCCCTCTAGTTTCACAAACATGCCCTTTTAGCGTTTTTTACCTTTTAGTTTTAGTTTTAGCGTTTTTATTCGACTAATTAATTAAAACTAATCTTATACTGATGCCTCGTCACAAAGGATTTGCCAGGTTAACAAACCCCGTTAAATATTGGATGATAGGTGTGACAACAAGATCAGATTTGTTCGCTTTTGAAATTAGAGAGACTTGATTTGAGCAATTGAAATTATAGGGATCAAAATCACATGGTTATCACAAAATCTCCAATTTTGAGCATATAAAAATCCTAACCTATCAATATTTGAAATTAACCATCATCAAGAGAAATTTTCATAAATTTGACTTCACAAATATGTTACTCATCATCTAATTGCATAATCAATCATTAAGGCTACAATAGGAAAAAGAAAACTAAGAGTATAATATTTCTACTCAATGGACATACCGTAAGAAAGAAAGAAAACAATGGCACGGATGCAAATATATCAACTATGGGGTGCAAATATATCAACGAAAATGTTTGGCTTTCCAAACAATTTTTCTTGAAGCAACAATTTTCTTCTTACATCAAACTTGCATTGAGAAACCAATTTTTTTTCGTTTGTTGTGCTAGAAATCTAAAATAAAAGGCACTATATATGTTATATCTCCGACAAGAAAATGGATTCTCTACATTGCACACACCGTTAGATCAATTCTAGACTTTTTCAAACATTTTAAATGATTGGTTAAACTATATGTGAAAGCATAAATGAATGATTTTTTAATGCAGAAAATCTGGATTCCCCTTAGAAGAGTTCACTCCAAATTCTAGTTAAACATCAGCACCTTAGTACCTGAATTTCGTGGAAGAAGCTGCCGCTTAACTGCGATATTCCGATTTCTCTCTCCACACTTATAGAAAGAGTAAATACTCAATTTGGTCCCTGAAATTGTAGGGTCATATCAACTTAGTCCTTCACATTATCAATATTCCAAAATGATCTCTGGAATTGCAGAAAGTTAATCAGATTCGTCACTCCGTTGAAATTTGCATGGACTATAATGACATTAAGTTGGTAATGTCAGGGATGTATTTGAAACTAAGTGAATAATGTCAAGGATGTATTTGCTACATTTTGTAATTTCAAGGATCATGTTGGAATATTGATAATGTGGGGGACTAAGTTGATACGACCCTACAATTTCAGGGACCAAATTGGGTATTTACTCCTTATAGAAATCAATGCAAAAAATGTAGCCTTCCATATTACAATTATAAAATAACATACTCCCTCCGGATCTATATAAGCAAAAAAACTAATTTCACACATATTAAGGAAATTAGTTATGTTAGTTTAATTGTCTTGATTTATGTAAAAAATAACTTATAGTTACTAAACTACCCTTTCTTGAAAGTTATTTCTTGGGAGTGTATAATGTTCTTGAAAAACTAAAAAGACAATTAATCAAAGGTTATTGTTGGAACACTGACAGTAACAGAGTTGAATTTGTTGACTTTTGCTTATATTTGAGTTCAAAAAATTTAATTACTTTTTTTCTTATATATAAGTCTAGAGGGAGTATATTAATATAATAACATCTTTGGAAACCATACATATAATAATATACAAATATCAAGTCACTATCTATACCCTTAATTTTTCAGTTCAATCTGAGGAAATAGGATGTCATTTGGGAAAGATGATGACTTACTCATGTCCACAACTCAGGCGTTAAACAGACAATGAGATTAATGGTACTTACTTTCCGGTCAATGATTAGGATTCAAGTCAAATTAAGACATTATCCATCCATCGATTGCCATCCTTAACTTCTATTGGTATTGTTTGAAAAATCGTCCACTGGTAATACGTCTAAAGTGTTAGTCGTCCGAGTTAAGGATTTTTTTTATATTGTGTGAGTCTGTGAATCAGGTCCGTTTAATTCATGGATTAAACGGATCGGACTTAAAAAACTCGCATTTAAATGGATATGATGTTAGATATTTTCTTTTGGTTCTTTATTCTTTATGTGGAAGCGTTAAATCTATAAGCATACATCTTAGAGTACATTTACCACAAAGTCTAGGATCAACATCATGCCAGATTACTAGGATTCGTTATTTATGAATATACCTGGATCCATAGCGATTCCTGAACTAAACGTTCTTCAAAGGATGAACTTGATCACCAACCTTCACGAACGGGGGGCGACAATCCTGAAACACGGAGAGGGAGAGAGACGGGTAATGAACATTCGTTGGCTTGTGGTTGTGGTTCTTCCTCAACGGGGACTCCTTATGTCTTAGTCGCTCTTCAGATGGGGAGAAGAGGCGGTATGCGATGATGTCCGGTGTATTGGAGACCATAACCTATATATAGGGTGATGGCCAATTAGGGTTCTCATTATTCCGAAATGGGCCATCAATAACATCCACTCATATTTAGTCCATATCAATTAACTAATTTATTATCAAATCAGAAATTTAATTAGCCTTATCACTTAATTTGATCACATATCAATTAAGGCTCCTAATTGATAAATAGCTAATATAATTAATAGACGATATCTGTCCACATTATGACATTGAAATATAATTAAATACAAAATATTCCAACAATTTCACACTTGGGCAATATATCGTAATAATTATATCAGAATTCTTTAGGCGCGCATCTGAATGCTATTTATCTTTAAATTTCCCCTTTAAAATCTGGTTCACCTCATACATCAACAATGGGACTACCGCGGCTGTCGTCACTAACGTCTATTGTGAGTGAACCCCGACGACCACCACATCAATGCACTTGATGACATAGATCGATATGGATGAGTGGCATGAAAATATCATGCAATGTGATCTCTGAATCATGCCTATTTCCAATTGATCCAACTTAAGTCTTTAGTGAGATCAATTTTGCAAAAATTTAATTTTTCAAACCAAAGTCTTTAATGTGTAAATAAATTTTACACACAATAAGATACAAACAGTTCATAATGAACTCATAAACATAACTTTATTTATGCAGAAAATCCGAAATAACATAAGGTTTGTATCTCAAACATAAAACACAAATAGAGACTCCCACTAAACTAAGGCATCCTCAGTGACAACACCCATATGAGCAACATGCTCGTGAAAAACATTACGTGTCAAGCCTTTAGTTAGTGGATCTGCTAGCATAGAATTTGTCCCTATGTGCTCCATAGAAAACTGTTTTTCCTAAACTCTTTTCTTAACTACAAGATACTTGATTTCGATGAACTTCGACTTTGTAGAACCCATGTTGTTGTTGAAGTACAATATGACTGACTTATGTGTTACCACCTGACTTGAGTGGTATTTGAATATCTTTTATTAAATGCAACCAAGTGACAAAAAATTACTCCAGTCATATCCCCACTACAAGAAAACAGTTGATTACCGACGGCCAAAAACCGTCGGTAACTACACATTTCCGATGGATTTCCGACGGTCCATTATCCATCGGAAATAGGCTTATCGGTAATAGTTACCGACGGCCTAGCCGTCCGTAACTATTACCGATGGCCCCGACGGCTAAACCCGTCGATAGTTTACCAACGGGGCTAGGCCCGTCGGTAGTTTACCGACGACTATGCCCGCCGGTAATAGTTACCGACGGCCGTCGGTAATGACTAGCGACAGCCTTTACCGACGGCCTAGGCCGTCGGTATATATAATTTTTTTTAATTACATTTTAAATAATTATTTAATTATTAATAAATTATATTTTATATTTATTAAATATTTTTATTTGTTATTAATTATTTATAAATATTAAATAAATAAATAATGCAATATAAAATTAAAAATAACATTAAAACATTTAAAATTATATTCAAATAATAAATAACATATGTTCTTACAATACATAAAAATATAAATAAAAAAACTAATAAGAAAATGTAATAATCTCTATCATAATAATGAGGAGACTGGATAATATCATCGAAAGAGTCTTCCTCATCATCATCGGCACTGGTGCGACCGGCCGGCTGATCTGGATAAGGGGGCTGCTGTTGAGGAGGCTGTTGGTGCATTTGTTGTATTCTCTGTAGCATCTGCTACATCCGCCGCTCACGCTCCTCGGCAAGCCGCTCACGCTCCTCGGCACGCCGATCACGCTCCTCGGCACTTCGCTTAGACTCGGCCAGTCTCCGCCTCAGCTCAGCAATCTCCTGATCAGCGTGGCGACTGACTCCGGTGGATGCTGTGGTGCTGATATCCGAGCTCGAAGATCCTTTCCGATAGTTACCGAAAAGGTCTACTGCACCGTAAAGACGACCTTTCTTCTTGCCGCTAACAACCTCAGCCCAAACACGCAGTACAAGCCGCTGCTCCTCGGGCTCAAGTGGGGTGGAGGAAGATGCTGTTGCCTGAGACATCCTCTCCTCGAACTCCTCCTGTTATGCATAATCAAATAAATTAATGAAGACTATATATAATAAAATCATACATTTCAAAACTATTAATAAATGAGGTATTAACTGTGTGTGCCTAGAACGCTCATCTACATACTCGCCAGTACCCTTCCTAGTATGGGTGTGGCGGTGGAGCTCGTTAATCGGCACTGGTCCCTTTCTATCCGTAGCCTGTACGTACACAAACATAAATTATAAGTAAACAATAATTAAAAAACAATACGAATAACTTATGTATTAAATATAAATATGAATAAATGTATCAGACGCTCACAGTGCTCCGCCTGGCTAACGGAACCTCTTGTGTGCAGGCTCCCACCCTTCTCTGATGCCCTATTTTTCTTTGTTTGGGCTGATTTTTTCTGGAAATCAGCAGTAACCCAGTGGCGGCATAGGGCATCCCAGACTGCATCTCCCATCCATGAGGGTCGCTCGCCCCTCAAGCGAGCTGCCCTGAGCATATCGGATAGGCGATGGGAGGCCTTCATATGAAAGTTCCTCTCAACCAATGCTTCATGCTCGGCTCTCCAAGCAACTTTTGTCTGCATTAGAAATACATAAATAGTAATTTATTATATTAATAATTTATATGAAATAATAAGCCAAAAATATTAAGTAAACTGAAAATTTCAACTTACTCTATAAGCGTTAAAGAAACTCAGCTTCTCATTGTCCTTGAGCTGTCCCCAGGTGACCCAAGGATAATGGAACATCGACTCAATAACAGCAATGATGTTCTTCGAAGCTACCTTCGAAGGAAGTAACCTTAACAATAAAAGCATGTGAATCAATATCAAGTAAAAACATATAATTAAAATTGAATAAATTTATTTTATTAATTCTTACCCTTTACCAGATGGCCTGATGATAGGTCGACCATCTGCCATGACCTCAACCTCCTCCTTCTCCTCCTCCACATCCGCCTCTGAAGGTGAGGGTGTATACCCTGGACTATACTCCTACTCCTGCTCTATAGCCTGATGACCAGGTGACGATGCACCCACACCAGCTGAACTAGAAGCGCCCTGATGTGTGTCTGTCACAAACCCCGGGGTGGGAATCATATCGATCCCGGATGCTGTGAATGGCGTAGGTAAAACCGATGGAGTAGATGCAGCCGGTGGGGGCGATGCTGCCCGCGGTGTATGTGGTCGTTGTGTACGTGCAGGCGGGCGTGATGGGAGTGCAGACACAGCAGGGACAGATGTCGAAGGGATAAACACGAAACCGTCTGCAACATCATGAGTAACAATGTGAGGTGCCCTGGTCCGACGACGAGTCGAACTTGAAGCAGTGTCGACACCCTTACCCTTACCACCTGTGGGTGGTATGGGTGGCGGTGGATCACGTCCTCCAGATGCCATGTGTCTATAAAGCAATTTAATGTAAAGATGATTACACGCCTGCTCAATAATATTGAACCTCAAACGGGAAGCTAAGGTTTTGCTTCAGTATTAATAACTCGTCTAGAAAATAAAATTTTAACCTCTATGAGATAATTTTACTTGAAAGTCAAGTTCAAGGGGTAAAGTGCATAGGGACAGATCAAAGTTGCAAATAAACCAACAAGTAACTATTCTAAGTCTTATAAACCTTAACACCTATTTTAAGTGATAAGAAAAAATTGTATTCCTTGTTACGGACTTATTTATTTTATTAACTTATTTTGTTATTTAATCATTGTTGTAATTTAATTTTAATTTCAAATATTGAAACTCTTTATTCAATTAATCAAATATTATTTATTATTTCTACCTTATTTAAATTTTTAATCGATTAAATTTTATTCACTAATTAGTTTCGTCACATTGCACTATCACTACCGAACCATCTGCAATTTGCCATGACCCCATCATCACTGTCCCGACATTTATCTTAATTTATTTTATTTATATTATTGTATTATTTATATATATATTTTTACTTTATTTATTTATTTATTTGATTTTACTTGACTAGGCCCTTGGGTCAATGTTTCTAACTTAAACTAAAAAAAAGTATTATACGGTGACCTCTTTTATTTTTTAAATCTTATGTAATTAAACATTTAATTTATACTAAAAAATTCATGAGTGAAATTAAGCACTACCACTACAAACATGCAAATTAAAACATCATAAATATAATTTAAAATAAAATTAGGGAATTAAAACAAATAAAAAAACAACCTAAACCTCAATTCAACCTAAGCCCTACACAAGAAAACATACAATTTTACCAGCAATACATAGTTTGACACTACAATTTCAACAACATAATACATGTTCAACAACTACAATTTCAGCAACATAATACATGTTCAACAACAATACAGTAATGCAAAGAAAAACAATACAATCCAATGGGGGCTTTTGAAATGACTCACTAGACGTGGAGGAGAGATGTCTAACAGGGAGGTAGCAAACAGCGGCGAGGTGGTGCTGGGGAAGAGGAGGTCCGGCGAGCTTGTGCTGGCGGGGTGGTACTGGCGGTTGGTGGTGGTGGCTGACGAAGAGGCGGTGCGGCGAGGTGGGGGTGGCCGCGAACAGCAGCTGCAGTGAGGAGAGGAGCTGCGACGGCAAGGAGAGGAAAGGAGAGGAGAGGAGAGGAAGGGACGATGGCGGAGGAGAGCAGACGTGGTGGCTGGGGGAAGGGACGGTGGCGGAGGAGAGACGTGGAATGGGAGGGGAGGGGGAGGGGGTCGCTGGAGAAGGAGAGAAATGAGGGGGAGAAGCCGCGGGTCTGATATAAGTGGAAGCTTACCGACGGCTGGGTACCGACGATAAGCCGTTGGTAATTTTAAAAAACCCTTACTGACGGTTTAGGCCGTTGGTAAATTGAAATGTGACCGTTACATTACCGACGGCTTACCGACGGTAATAGCCGTCGGTAATTGAGCGGGAACATTTGTGCCAAAAAATACTGATGGATTTATCGAGGGTCTAGTACTCGGTAAATGTACAGACGGCTAAAGCCGTTGGTAAAGTCACTGCCCATTTTCCGACGGCTTAGCTTGTTGGAACTTCTTGAATTACCGACGCCGTAACGGCCGTCAGTAACAATCCATCGGTATCACCGGATTTTCTTGTAGTGCCCGTAGTCGGTGCCTACTATCTTGGCATCCTGTAAAATTGGAGTCAGAATTCCTCATGATCTCTAAACTGTTAGATCTCCGATATGTGAGTATATGCCCTTTTGTTCTCTTTAAGTATCTCACATTCCTTATGGTTGCTTTTCCAATAATCCTTGAATTGCTCAAGTATCTGCCTAATAATCCTACTATGTAAGCTATTTCCGGATGCGAACAAACATGAGCATACATTAGACTTCCCACAGCCGAAGCATAGGGAATCTTCTGCATTTCCTGAATTTCCAGATTTGCATAGGGGCATTTAATTGAGACTAAAATGTCTCCCTTAGTGACCGAGATATCTCCTTGTTTACTATCTTTCATGTCGAACTTATCCAAAACTATATCGATATAGCTCTTTTGTGATAACTTAAAGATACCTCGAGAATGATCTCTAAGTATCGAATTCCTAAGACAAAATAAGTGTCCCCAAGATCTTTCACCACAAAAATTTTTGTCAGAAATTTCTTGGTTTCGCATTATAAGCCTATATCGTTCTTGGCTAGCATAATATCAACATATAATACCAGAAAAATGAACTTACTCCCACTGAACTTGTAATACCCATAGTTGTCCTCGATATTCATCTTGAAACCAAATGAGACAATCTCTTGATGAGACTTGTGGTGTCACTAACGAGACGCCTTCTTTAGCCCATAGATAGATTCCGTCAATTTTCAAACCATCTTCTTTGTGTCTTTTGACACAAAGTTTCCTGGTTTGCATTATATACATTTGTTTCATCAATGTTACCATTGAGAAGCACTGTCGTGACATCCATCTTGTGAAGCTCCAAATTATAATAAGCAGTGTGAGCCATGATTGTCTTTAAAAGAGTCATTCAATGGTATTGAAGAGAATGTTTCTTTACAAGCAATCCTTTCTTTTGAATATAGCTTTTTGCCACTAGACAAACCTTATACCTCTTCATATTACCCTTTGAAACCTTCAGGTAACAGGAGAAGTTTCAAACCTTATTGTCTAGCTTGAGCTTGTACTCATACCTTCAATCCAGTTTTCCGAATAGAAACGTTGGTTTGATGGGAGTTGATAGAATCACCTTCCATTATACCATTGATCTTATGTTCCTGGAGAAATAATATATAATTATCCAAATTAGTATTCATCCTTTCTTTAGTGGATCATGGCAAAAGGCATCGGTTCCTGATGCTCTAGTTCTTGAGGGTGTTGAGTTTGACCTTCAGGAATAATTTACTTATCTTGAATGGGAAGAATAACAACAATATCTTTACAAGGATCCAAATTTGCTACATCAATAGCAACTGTATGATTTGGTTCAGGGATTAGAACTAATTCTTCCTCAAAGATAATGTCTCTAATCTTATCTCCCCCCAAACTCAATATCCTCAAAGAACTAATCAATTCCTGTCTCTAGATTTCTTTAATTTGGGATTAAAAAAAATTCACATACCCCTTTGACCTTTCAGAGTATCAATAAGGTTGCCGCTCACTATTTGGGGGGCTCCAATTTCCTTCGCGAGACTTATAATGCCTTGCCTTAGTTGGATGTTCTCATACTTGAAAGTGATTGGTCGGTTACTTTAATTGGTATTCTGTCAAGCATTTTAGTTGCAATCTTTAGTGTTACTCTCATAATGACTCTGATAGGGTAGAATGACTAATCATACTCCTCACCATACCTTTAAGTGTCGTTACTAGGACTTAACTATATATTCTTGATAGTCATGTTCTGATTTATTTAATGCATTTAATACAAACAATAAAATGTATAAGACCAATGGAATCTAGGATTCCCTCATACAAGTTGCTTGACTCTAATTATAGAGATGTGCCTTAAATGTTTGTGTTATAGTGCTCCTTAATTTTACTATCAACTTTACGCTTAGTGTCATATGATTCCTCACTTAATGTTTTACAACAAGAGGTTTCAATACCAAGCAATTATAGTATGTCCTGCCCATAACTTGATTGGTTCCTACAATATTTGAATTTTAAAAGATAAACTGAATCCATCGTTTCTAAATGAACAAAATTATCCTCATTTGTTCAATAAGAAACTAAAACCAAATTTCATCTAAATGATGACTAAACCAAAATGTCTTTTAATTTCAAAAATTAGTCAGTAACAACAATCTGAAATGTCCATAGCCTTATCCTTTACTAACTTGGTCAACTCCAGTATAGATGCATCTATCAGCATCACTTGGCCTTCATCAGTTCAGACAATCCTTTATAGGCGTGCCAACACTTGATATTTGGGACATTTCTTCTTTAGATACCCGATGTCTTTATAAAAGAAATAATTGTGAACCTAGTTATTTCTTTTGAGACGGACCCTTAGCAGCTTTATTCTTAGTTTTCTTGTGTTAGCCTTTATCCTTGGAGGTATTTGTCAAATGAGCACTATTTATCGTCTCTTGCTTCATTGTTTCCTTTCTTGCACACCTTATGAAATGAATCCATTCAGATACCATTTCTCTTTATAGCAGCTATAAGCTGACTTAAACGGACTGAATTGTGCATGAAGGAACACTAAATGCTAAATGCATGGGCAAGTCATAGACAGCCCACATTTTAGCGCTTAAAGTTTATGAGCAAGATTGGACATTCCCATAATGTGCTCCTTATATTTCTTTTGCCTTTGTACTTAATGAAAATCTAGCTCTCCAATGAGTGCTTGTTTTCATCTTTATTGCTTTCAGAAAGCACTTTTTAATTTCAGCAAGGAAATCTCCGGCATTAATTATGTCATCCAAACTAATACCCCTAAAGATCTCAGAATATTGTGCTCTATGATCATAAGACCCATGCAATTGGAGCGATCCCACTTCCTATTATTGATCCTCTTTTTAGAGGTACTAGATTGTGTGAGAGAAGGTGGTTTTCTCCATTTTCATGCAAGATCTAGATTCAAGAACAATCTTAATGTTCTCCTTTCAATCCCAAAAAAAATAGTCAGAACTTTTGAAAATCGAAATTGAATTAAATCAGCAGATACATAAGCAATATTAGCTTAAAGAGAACGCAAATATCGTAAAGATACTCATCAAAATACCCAATGCACCATTAATATTAAGTCTTTGGACAATAACATTAATTGCTAATGGTATTTTATTGTAATAATCAAACACTGATGATAATTTCTGTCAAACAAAAGATATCTTTGGATACTTTGTTATTCACATGAAAAGGATCTTTATAATCACGATGTGGTTACCATCACAAGTGTGAATGCAACCCTACCAAATATTAACCTTCCTTTGGGCCGATTAATATCCGCATGGATGTACACCCACATAACCTTTAACATTTCTTTTGAGTGATTTCCATAAGAGATGTCACCTTGGCGACTTCATGCTTTAATTGACTCACACTCACTCGAAATCCAAATTGGCAAATTGAAGACCCAAACAAGATATCAAGCGAACCATTAATCCCTAATCTTCGGATTGTAAGAATTAACTGCAAGTGATACTCTCAACGCAATGATAAAATATTGATGATAAGTCCTGTCAAATAATGGTCACCTTTGGACATCCCATTATCCATATGGAAAATACTTTATAATCACCACACATTTACCATCGATCACAGGTATGTAATTATCCGGCCAAGTTGTGCCTTCCTTCAGGCGACAACAACTCGCATGAATAATTCCATACTACATCTTTTGTAAATCCAATTGAATCAAATTTACGCAACAGAGGTTATTTCGGCAACGTGTTGTTTCAACCAACTCAACCAAAATTGCTTGAAAATTTTAATAAAATGGGGGGGGGGGGAGTCTAGAATTTGCCTTTTTCACACTAAAAACATTGAAACCTGAATGTTTAAGGTGAAAAGAATCTTAAAAAAAAAATTCTTCTAATATGTGAACTTTCCGAATAGGTGGCTCTATAGTTCTAACTTTGGTTCTTAGAGTTTGGACCCATTTCGAAATAGTGCCTACAACCATAGGTAAACTATTAGAAGTGGTAATACCCTCGAAACGAATCACTCTAAGTTAGGCTTTCGTGATAACCAAACAGGATGTACATCCAGAAGGCTACCACTACTTAACCTCTTCCCTATCTCAAGTTCCACTCAGACCCAGGTATAGGATCCCACTCATTCATAATTGTGTACATCCAGATTTTTTTTTTTTTTGACAAGCACACTTGTGCCTGTTGGATCGAGCGCTTACCACTAGGCCAAAAGCTATAGTTGTTAGTCAAGGCGCAACCCTTTCTACTTAATCGTAACAGCCCAAGCGCCACGTGTTGACTGTGACTTGACCCCACTTAGGCCTCCGCCACGGGACAATTGATGCCATAACCCGGCAACAATCTCCCCCTCAGCAATTGCTCCCGTTGGGAATCGAACACATGACCTTGGCTCTGATACCAATTGTTGGATCGAGCGCTTACCACTAGGTCAAAAGCTATAGCTGTTAGTCAGGGCGCAACCCATTCTACTTAATCGTAAAAGCCCAAGCGCCACGTATCGACTGCGACTTGACCCCACTTGGACCTCCGCCACGAGACAATTGATGACTCGGCAACAGTGCCCTCCTTAAACACGGTGTGTGAGCATGATAGTGCACCATAGGAGCACGGTTGTGCCCTTGCACAACAGATGGCTTTGCGCCCCAATCTATAGCAGGGAAAAACATCCCGTGTTGCACAACTCACGTTGTTGTACGTAATGAAATCAAAAGCAAGTATAATCCAAAAGCAAGCTTAAGAATCTCATTACTTATAAAACCAATAAAAAAAAAAATTCTGGATCCAAGTCATAAAAAAAAAAAACACAAATATTTTGGTTTCAATGACGCAAATCGAAATCGCAAATCACACATGTTAAAGCCACCAAAGAATCTATTTTCTTCCATAATTCCTAATTTTCAAAATTAGGATTCAAATCAAATTTGGGGAAAACACCCACTAAAATAAACTTTCCAGGCATCATGCATTTAACAAAAAACATGATATTTACAAATCCTAATAACCTAATAGTGATGATTGCTCTAATACCACTTGTTAGATATTTTCTTTTGGTTCTTTATTCTTTATGTGGAAGCGTTAAATCTATAGGCATGCATTCTAGAGCACATTTACCACAAAGCCTAGGATCAACATCATGACAGATTACTAGGATTCGTTATTTATGAATATACTTGGATCCACAGCGATTCCCGAACTAAGCGTTCTTCAAAGGATGAACTTGATCACCAATCTTCACGAACGGCGAGCAATAATCCTGAAACACGGAGAAGGAGAGAAAAAAGAGAGATGGGTAATGAACACCTATTGGCTTGTGGTTCTTTCTCAATCGAGACTCCTTATGCCTTAGTCGCTCTTCAGATGGGGAGAAGAGATGGTATGCGATGATGTCCGGTGTATTGGGGACCGTGCCTATATATAGGGTGATGGCCAATTAGGATTCCCATTATTCCGAAATAGGCCATCAATGACATCCACTCATATTTAGCCCATATCAATTAACTAATTTATTATTAAATCAGAAATTTAATTAGCCTTATCATATAATATGATCACATATCAATTAAGGCTCCTAATTGATAAATAGCTAATATAATTAATAGACGATATCTGTCCACATTATGACATTGAAATATAATTATATACAAAATATTCCAACATATGAATTTTGTCTAGTCTAGACCCGCGCGGACTACGGGCTAAACAGATTGTCCGCGGACCCAGGTCCATATACTTAGCACTATATACGAGTAACTGCTCTCCAAACTTCTCCACCAAAATCTCATATTACACATTATTATATTAGTAAATTTATATTCTTTCCGTCCAAATACATGGTTCTCTCTTTAATTATATCCAATGACTGATGTTTGTTGGAGTATCAGTCATAATGCGATATCATGTGTAAAATCAAATGTTGCACTACTAGAGAGAATGTGAACCCTATGTTTAGTATATCTACTCGTGCACGTTTACAGACACTTATCTCACAATTATAAAGTTTGCACTTTTAAATTATAACATATCTCTTTTTTACACACTTTCAAAATTGTATTCTAATTCTGTTATATACTTCAGATATAAAATGACGTGTGCTCATGTTTCTATTATAATTAATATTATTTGTACAACCAATTTGAATAACTTTTTCAATAATTAAATTTTTTATAATACAAAATATAAGTGGAATACATATTATAAAAATCAAAATTAATCGAAAGTTCTAAAAAATAATTGTTCACAAAATATTTTCCTTCTATTATCATAGAATATTCGGTGGACTAGAGTATCTCATACTAGTAAACTAAACAGTAGTAAACAACTTAACATGCTTTTTAAACAAAGGTCTTCGACTTCACAAAATGAAAACTCCCCCCGCTGAGAAAAACGGTAAAATTTTAAAGGACTCTTTTTAATAACTTCATATATAACACTGGTTATCAATACGTGCTAATGAATAAGTCAGGAGGAATGACGCACCCTTCAC
The DNA here is from genome assembly GCA_039655645.1 of Ammopiptanthus mongolicus. Taxonomy (NCBI): domain Eukaryota; kingdom Viridiplantae; phylum Streptophyta; class Magnoliopsida; order Fabales; family Fabaceae; genus Ammopiptanthus; species Ammopiptanthus mongolicus. The sequence goes on along the minus strand of CM077348.1, from coordinate 15,532,454 downwards.
TAGCGTTTCTCAGTGAAACACTAGAAAAAATGAGATGGAAGAGTATTGCTACTACTGACATTTACTCAAGCGAGCGCTAGTAATAGTGACCTTTTGCTAGCGCTCTTCCGAAGTTAGCGAATTTCCATCTTTTGCTAGTAGATAAATAGGTATAGCGCTCGGAAACGCTAACGAAGACCTGAAAAAAACGCTAGCAAATTTCTTTCCTGTTATAGTGGCAGTATGACGAGGTGATTATATTTATATATAGTATCTTCTCTATTAATTAGTTTACCGTGAGGTTCTTTTATTTTATTTATTTATGTTTTAATTTATTTAGATTATAAATAATTGTGTTTACTTTATGTAGATAGAGTTGGATTCTTAAGCATATGTTGTAAGGGGTTCATGAGTTCATGTCGTGTGTATGAAAAAGGCAAAACTCACTTCGGTGATATCTACGTTTAGAAAGGAATTAGTCTTCGATTATCGGTTGGGGATGCTCTTGTTCACACCAAAAAAAAAATAATGGGGTTTACTTTCATGCAATGTTGTTAAAACCGGATGGATTGGACCAACCGGTCGAACGGAAAAAAAATTGGAAACTAATCTCCTATCCGGTCCTAGTTAAGTATTTCATATATGGTCAGATTGAATTAAATCGATCAAAAATCTGGTTTGACCACTTTAAATCGAGTCTGATCGATTTTTTTTAAAAAAAATGTTATTTTTCCCAAAATGCAATGCATGACAATTGATCCTAGGTTTGTATCATAGTTGGGAAAAATTCTACCTATAGACCATTGATGATGTTTCTAATAATCGACTTAACTAAATAAATTTATTAAGTATTTATTAGCTTTCCAACTTTTTATCACTGTCTATCTTGTGTAATCTTGCACAGGTTAAGGAACCCAAAAATAGAACTATTTAGTGAAAAACTAAGCATCTTATCTTTGAAAGTATAAAATATACAAATTTTCATCTAAATTTATTCTTTTAAAATCTTTAACCTGTGTAAGGTTGTAAGGATAGAAAAAACCCATATATATGAGTAATTTTTTTTTTGAACAACCATATATATGAGTATTATTTTTTGAGTTATCATCTTTTATTAATTGTGATCTTATATTCAAGACTTAAATAGTTTTTTTTAACTACATACTTTTAAACTTAATTGTTAGTGTAATTAATAATTTATGATTTGAGTTAATTACGATGCAAGAGGTTAATCTTGTTTATTTTATTATGCATGTTTTTATTAATAATGTATGTTATGACTTATGAGAAAATTTTATGTTTTATGAATGTGTGTATATTTGTATTATAAGTGAATCTTGATAGTCAAGTTGGAATCGAGAATACATAATTTGATCGTCACTGATGCCTTAAAGAGTTTTCAATACCTCCCTAAAATTTGCATGCTAAACTTTGCATTTTCTACGAGATGAAACATTTCTTTTATTAAGGAAGACATAAAATAACTCAATACTTTGAGCAAAATTGAATTTAGCCTTATTAAACCCTAAATTCATCAGTACCAATAGGAAGGAAGCTTCACTAAGCTAAAGGACAAAGAAGTCATTTAAGAACTAAGTTGTCTACATTAAATTAATTTTAACTAAAATCCATCTGGCAGCAATCTCCTATTCTTGACTATTGATGACTTATTATTACTAGTACTACCTTAAAACGAAAGTCTCTATCTATAAATAGGTGACCATTACTTCCCCACATTCACTACCATCTGCTTCCTTTCCCAACGTTCAAAACAGCAAGAAAAAAAAATAAAAAGTCACACCTCAAAAGAGAGCAAAAGATACACCTCTTCAACGCCCTTTGTACCTCAAAGAACTTATCTTCAAACAGTTTTTAGTTCATTTGAATAACAAACTTTGCAGGTCTCTATATATCATGGTTAAGCCAGAGAACAAGATCCACACTGAGCCACCAAAGCCAATGCAATCTTTATCTTCATCATCATCAGCATCAAATGACAAGAAGAAGAAGTACAAGGGTGTCAGAATGAGGAGCTGGGGCTCATGGGTGTCAGAGATTAGAGCACCAAACCAGAAAACAAGAATATGGTTAGGATCTTATTCAACTGCTGAGGCAGCAGCAAGAGCCTATGATGCTGCACTTTTATGCCTTAGAGGCTCCTCAGCCAATCTGAACTTCCCTTTAAGTTCTTCTTCACAGTACATTCCTCAAGACACTGTCATGTCCCCAAAATCAATCCAAAGAATAGCTGCAGCTGCTGCCAACAGTTTCATGGAGGACAATGCTAGCTCCCCACCTTCCCCTCCTCCTGCTTCAACCTCATCATCATTGGTCTCATCCCCATCAATGCCAACCTCTCCTTCTGATCAAATAGATGATGATGTCTCACTACTGTCTTCCTTTGGGGCCTACACTAGCTGTGATCAAGTAAATGAATCAATGGCTATGATGGACTTTTGGGACGGATTCGATGGCCTACAATCCCCAAAATATGTTGATCAAATGCTAAGTGGGGCATTTTTTGATATTGATTCAACTCAGCTGCTTGATGATCTATATGAAGAAAGTGACATTCGTTTGTGGAGCTTCTGCTGAGGGAAATTCATGAAGCCAATCCAAATTCATTTTTATCACAAATTCATATTCGTTTGTCTTCAGTGCTACTACATGAAGATATTACTGACTGTGACCAAATAAAAAATTATATGCTACTTATATATAGTGCATGTTAATTAGAAAAAAAAATTCATATAGAGATAAGACAATTTTTGGTTTCTCTGATATGGATTTCTACATATTTGAAATTATATATGTATTATTTATGCAAAACTTGTTCTTTCGATCTTATAAATGGTTTTTCATGTGTTATGTAGTTTATAAATAGAGGGAAAAAATATGGTCATCTATATCTCAGTTATAATCAATTCCTTTCATTGGTTTTCAATGTTACTGTGGAAGAAATTTTGTTGGTACTATGAGGATCTAGGGAAGGCTTTTATTGCACGGGAAGGTGTCAGAGATGTGCATATAAATTCACTGAGAAGAGGGAATCATACATGTACAGAGTGTGGAAACTTGAACCATCGAAAAGTGTGTCTTTTGTTGGACCATCTACTCTCTTGCATGCCTAAAGAACAAAGGGTGTTTTTCCTTGTTTCAATTTTAAGTTTGGTGTGGTATGCCTTTGTACTTCCTAGAAACTTAGATGGGAATAAATCCTGCTTACTTTCCATTTTATGCAAAAATGGATTTTATAGCCCATTGATCATTACTGTTTTGCCCCTCAGCTGTTTTCCTCTCCCACCCACAGTTTTGGGTTGGGGAATGTTAGGATTAAGTTAATTACGGCTAAGATAATAGGACATCTAAGATCACTTGATTGTTTGATGATTTGTCAGAGTTCATCGTTCTTCTATAGGGCCAACTTTTTTGCATTTAATTAGTAGCATATATATCTAACAGGTAACGCTCCTCTAAAATGAATTTTGATATTTTTAAAGTGAACAAATAAATGTGTTTTAACCCTTGATTTAGTAAAGTGTATAGAGATCTTAACCCACTTTATTAAATCAAGGGTGAAAACATTTTTACTTGTTCACTATAGAAATAAATTCACTTTAGATGAGCTTTTTTCATATCTAACCCTCCCACCAAAAAAAAAAATGAAAAAAGAAAAAAGAAAAAGATATAACTTTTGTACTTATGACTTTTGTTGCAAGCAATGCTTTCTTTAATGTTTCATGCTAAGATTAACGTGTTCAGAATATTACATGCGAGATCGCATCCTTCACATAATTAGAAGGATAGGCAAACGTAAATGCTTTTTGATCATCTTGTGTCTGAACCATAGGGCCCAACCCATTTAGCAAACATGACATGTCCTCTTACGAAATGGGCGAGGGCATGGGGTCCCATTCTCACTAGTTCCTTTTACATTGCATCTGGTCTCAACAAGGTGTGCCCTCCATGGGCTATGCTTTCTCACAGTGGAAATGTACAAAGGAAAGCTTTTGCTTTTACCTGTTCATAGATATGCAGAAAGAAGGGCAGAGGATCAACCCATTCCTTTGACTATACTGTACACTCAGCGGAACTGTGCTTCTGTGCATGTACATACATTGTTGGGCCTACATAGTATAATGTCCCTCCCTACTCCATGAATTTAATTCAACTTATTCTTAATTTTATGCACATGAAAATAATTGCTTCAAAAAAAAAATGCACATGAAAATAATATAACTAAATGACAAATTAAATGTTGCATTTTGAGACACAGCATGTGAGTTCAGACCGCCAATCAATCCGAGATTAATCATATATCTATTAAATTATTGGTGCTTTTGTTTGATATTAACAAGGGATTACCATGCTTATTGAAATTATACCCAACATTGTGGCATTTTCTGCAGATTAGTCCCCCTTTGGAAGTACTAGTATGCTAATAGTTTATTTGGTGAGCATACCAATTTATGCTAATACAAGTAACAATATGCTATTAGGATCGATGGAATTCAATAACTGCTATCATTGGTGTTCGCAATTACCATTTCAGTAGTGCTCCTATTTATTACATGTTAACACTTCCAGGAAAAGACATCTGGGATATGATTATATATGTAGCTCACCATATAAATAAGGAATGCATACAAGTAGAAATAATTGTTTCGTTTTGTCAAAAAAGAAATACTAGTAATTGTTTTGCGGTTGTTTTCATGTGAGTTCTCACTCATTTTTAGCATCATAATGATTGTGGAAAAGAATAATATCCCAACAAAAAGGAAAAGTAGAGGTAGGGAGGTCAAGATCCAACATTTAGCATGGGTTTAATGATCTAGGCTTGGCCTTATTAAGACATAATTTGGTGAAGTCGTGATTAATCAATAATAGAGGTAGATTTCAATCAAGGGAACATATATATTATATGTTGCCAAGATTAACACAGTGCTTTCTTGTGTCTATATTATTTTCCTTAGCTTGCACATGGATTCCTTACCCACAGCACAAAGCAATTTCTTATATGCAAAATATGTTTGGATAGGAACTGTGATTTTTCTGTGAAGGCTTGTCAGCAATCATAAAGCCCACAACATTGCCATCCTTCTTCCCTGCCTCAGCCCACAGTATTTTACAAAAAATACAATAATTTGGTCTAAAACGTGTTGACCGTCAGCAACTGGTTCCATTTCCAGGAGAATTCTTCGGGCCCGGAATTCCACCAACCCAAAGGCTATTTGGCAAACTCAAGATTAGCCTATACATCATTATATGTTTTTTTAATGTGAGCTTATGATAATATTTTTATTAAAGAATAACATCAAAACATTTGGACTCTGTTTGGCATGTCCAATAAGCTAGCTTATAGCTTATTTGACTAGCTTATAAGCTAGTTTGACTGTTGTAGAGGTGTTTGGTAAATAAGCTTATCTCATGAGTTTATAACTTTTCTTCATAAACTAATTTATTTAGCTTATGGCTTATAGGTTATTGACTTTTATCTCATTTTTACCCTCATTCATTTAATGAAATTCTCACTTTACTATGTTTGTCATAAATATGTCCTTTTATGTCATTTTATATTTATAAGCTAGTTCAACAACTAATTTTATCAAACACTTCAAATTCAATCAGCTGGTTTTTCAGTTATCAGCTATAAGCTTTCAGTTAAAAATTAACTTATTAACCATAAGCTAGCTTATCAGCCATTTTTGTCAAACAGAACCCTAACGAACTTTATCCAAGTTTAGCCCATTATAAACTATATAATGGTTGTATATATCCCAATCCAGTATAAACATATATTTTAGGTTAAAATAGTACCTTTTTGGTCCCTTAACTTATTTTTTTAGTTTCAATTTGGTCATGTAACTTGTTTCTGTTAACACAATTTAGTCCTCTCCATTAATGACATAAGTAAATGAGTTTCAAATTGATCATTTAAATTGTTAACAAGTTTCAAATTGGTCCCTTAACTTTTAAATGAGTTTCAAATTGGTCCTTTAAATTGTTAACACGTATTACACTTCTGTCACTTTAGCTTATGTCATTGACGGAGGGGACTGACTTTCGTTAACAGAGACAAGTTAAGGGACCAAATTGAAAATAAAAATTAATAAGTAATGTGTGTGTGTGTGTGTGTGTGTGTGTGTATGTGTGTGTTTGCGCGTGTGCGCGCGCGCGCGTAGTTTAAATATATTTAATTTTAGTTGCTTTCTTTGGTATCTCTAATAATTTTGGGATAAAAGTTACACTGCCAAATTAGAATGTGTCACCTCAATTAAATGAGTCATGTTTGTGAGTCAAGTCAAATTATTCTCACCATCTGATTGGACCACCTAGGTAGGGTAAAGTTACTCTTTGGGTACCAGAGAATTCACCTTAATTTTATTGATTAGTAATATTAATAGAGTTTAATTGCTATGCACTGAGAGTATAATTTTTTTAATATTATCAACTAACCATAAATCATAGTATGAGTGAATTTTAAGGTAGTTAAAATATGGGTCAAATATTTTAGCTTATTTGACAATTTTTAATTTTTAATTGGTTGACTATGTAAAAAATCTTTACACAGACAGTGCATACCAATTAAATCCATATCAATATGGATATATTTATATTGAGATATTTTGAAAAGTAATTGATAGTATATTATTATATATTTTTCTTTTTAAGTTCGAGCAACACACTCTCGAACACTCTCTTTCCAACACACACCCTCCTATTGGTTGAAATTCATATGGTTCCCACTTGAATTTTGTAGGGGCCACATGAATTTCAACCAATAGGATAGTGTGTGTTGGAAAGAGAGTGTTAGAGAGTTTGTTGCTAGCATTTTTCTAAAATCTATTACATAAAAAAATATATTAGATAAATATAAACTATTTTCCAACATAATTTTCTGTTACTATTGTTGCACTTTTAACATTATTTTCTAATTCATTTACAATCAGAAAATAATTATAAAGTTTTGGTGATTAGAAAAAAAAATGACGAAAAATTATTAATTATGTATCATTTATAATTTGAATAAAGATTTAATTAGTATACACTGTCAGTTTAAATTTTTTTTACACAGACAATCAATCAGAAATTGCGGCATAAGATAAAATACTTGACTCTTATCCTAATTACCTTAAAATCATATATACCATAATTTCTGATTGATTGTCAGTGTAAAAAATTGTATATTAACAATGCATAACAATTAAACTCTTTGAATAATATATTAGAAATGAAAAATGAGAAAAGAAGGAAAGAAGAGAGAAAGATGATTCAATCGTGAAAAAAATCATTAAAACTTTTAAAAAAGGAGAAGAAATATTTCAAGATCAAATTTAAAAATATAAAATTTTCAAATATAAAAGAAAAATAGGTATAGAAATTTTTCAAAATCAAATTTAAAAAAATTGTTTGATCGATAACAAACAAAATCTGCAAGAAAAGTTTGGGAATTGAAACGAAAACAATCCACCAATATCTGCCATGTATTATTGTTAATATCTGCCATAAATTGTGTTTTATATAATAATATATAAATATGTAAATATATATATAGTATATAGATATTTTGCACAATAAGATTTGAACCTCGAGTTATAACACTGCAAGTTTAACTACTCCAAGATAATTATTACTCTATTAGGCCTAATTACACGGTCTAAAAGGCTTACTTTCTAAACGGAAACTTATAAGAGACTTTACACGAATGGGAGAGATGAGAGAAGGAAATGAAAAAGGGGTGTATACTCATAATTTATGTCCCGTAACTTAACCAACTAAACTGACTTAAAGGGATGACTAGCTTAAGTTGTTTATTCAGCACTTCATATTTATCATCATGTAATCTCAAAAATTTGTAGTAGGCCGAAGAAAAATAAAACCAGCATATAGTTATTTTGTTCTTCGTAAGTGCATATTATTTGGTATGCTTTTGGGCCTAGATGGCTAACTTGGTAGAGAAGAGATTTCAAGGACCGGAGGCTAAGTTTGAAGCCAAGTTCCAAGAGGTCCTTGCCTCCATTGAGGGATTTTTTTTTTTTTATATGAAGCAGGAATGGAGCCTCGTTAAAACCTTTTGATGTAAAACCCTCCTTAGGGAAAAAACACCATAAAGGAAAAAGAGTACTCCACCCTATATTTATTAAACAAAATGAAAAAGAGTACAAGAGGACCTTGGGGGGCATTAACCAAACCCAAAAGTAAATCATTTAAACCTATAACTAGGCAGATTTAATCTATTTCTAACAAAATCTTCCCTAACAAAGTCTGGAATTAAATCCCACCAGACAAAACCAGAAATATGAATTCCATGATTTGCAAGCTTGTCAGCACAAGCATTACCTTCCCTGTATATATGAGAAACCAGAAACCTCATTTGTTTTGTAAGTTCCACACAATTCATCCATCTGCTTTTAATCTTCCAAGGAACAAGGTTAAAGTTGTTAAAGGCCTGAACTGCTAGCTTAGAATCACATTCTAGCCAAAGAGAAAACCAACCCTTTGAATAAGCTAGTTCAATAGCAATCATTGCTCCATTAAGCTCTGCATACAAAGCAGAAACAGGCCCAAAGTTAGCAGCATAACATCCTAAGGTTGCTGTACTCTTGTCTCGAAAAATACCACCACAAGCACCTCTAGCTGGATTGATCTTAGCAGCACCATCAGAATTGCATTTTATCATATTACAAGCCGGAGGATACCACCTAATTTCTCTGATTAAAGGAGCAGCAGGAGGATGGCCATTCACTTTATAATATCTTAGTAAGACAAACTCAGAAACCGAATTGGACATTACCCCTGATGAATGATTTCCAGTCAAAGAAACTTGAGAAACAATCCTGGCAATGGCAGTGTGAAGATTAATTCTACATTAGAGAACCTTATTTGATTCCTACAAAACCAGACTGTAGCAAAGATATTTAAGATACCAGCAACTATAATTTCCAAAACCTGAGAACTCCATCCTTTTTTGCACACTAACAGAATCGAATAAAATGAAGAAGTGTCCACAATTAAACCAATGCTAGCACCAAACCATCTCCATAAATCAGAAGCAAAAGAACACTCCAAGAAAAGTTGCTTTGTAGATTCAGCAGCACTACCACAAATACTCCAAACAGAAACCACAACACAACCTCTCTTCCAAAGGTTTTCATCAGTCGGCAGCTTATCATGAAAAATTCTCCAGAAAAGAAAAGATCTAGATGGAGGGATGCTCTTAGTCCAGATCAATTTATGCCAAGGAACAATTGTTCCTAAAGGAAAATGAAAGAGATAAGCTTCCTTAAAGGAGAGATCTCCTGAGTCATTTTTAGTCCATCTCAGCTTGTCCACACAAGGCAAAACAGGAATGATAATATTCTCAATCTCGGTCTTGAGAAGAGGAAAATGGGAGACTAAAGATCGAGGAATAGACCAAGTACCATTAACAATAAAATCACTCACCTTAGCATCAAGAAGCCTATGAACGTCAGTTGGAATATGTAGTAAATTCACAACTGTATCAGACAACCATTTATCATGCCAGAAATTTATTTTCTGACCATTCCCAACCTGCCAAACAGAGTTCTCTAAAATTGAAGAGATGCAGCTTTTGATGCCAGGCCAAATGGATGACTTAATATGATAAACTACCATCGAGTTATTTCTGAAAACTCTAGATCTGATAAGAGCAGACCATGGAGCTGCAGAAGTCATCATGTCCCAGCCCAGCTTTAAAAGGCCAGCCTTATTAACAGCCTTGATTGATCGAATGCCAAGGCCTCCTTCTGCAAAGGCATACAAACTTGTTTCCAAGAAACAGTGACAATCTTCTTAGTGTTGATATCCCCACTCCAAACAAAATTTCTGATCCAGCAGTTTAACATGTTCACAAGACTAACAGGCCAAGCATAAATTCTGAAACTATAAATGAGCATTCCAAAAGTAACTGACTTGATTAACTGAACTCTTCCCATGATGGACAACATAGCTCCTTTCCATTTGAACAGTTTACATTTGATTTTATCAACTATAGACATCAAGTGAATTCTTCTAGGCTTTCCTTTAAATAGAGGAACTCCAAGATATATGAAAGGAATTGAACCTGTTGAAAAACCAAGCAAAGCAGAAATGCTAGCAATCCTTGAAGCAGATAAAGAGCCATGAAAGAATTTCAACTTTTTTGAACTGATAACTTGCCCTGATGCCTGCTCATAGCCTGTGAATAGAGATTTAAGGCTTTGTAAACTCCTTTGAGAAGCTCTACAAAAGATCATTATATCATCGACATATAAAACATGACTAGGCATACAAATACCTCGAGGACCAACCATTAGTTGCAATTTCCCATCAGAAACCAGTTTTGAAATACCCCTACTTAACACCTCTTCTGCCAGACAAAAGAGCAAGGGAGACAATGGATCACCCTGCCTCACACCCCTCTTGCAGCTGAAAAAACCAATGGCATGACCATTAACAGAAACTGATAGCTTAGCTGATTGTAAAATAATGCTAATCCAGGAGCAAAACTGACTATTAAAACCAAAAGCATGTAGAACCTTGATCAGAAATTGCCAATCAATGGTATCAAAAGCTTTTTTGATATCAATATTCATACCTATTTGACCACCATAAGCCTTCTTATCCAACATATTGATGGATTCAGAAGCAGTATATATGCAGTCCACAATTTGCCTTCCTTTCACAAAACCTCTTTGATTATCAGATATTATACTAGGAGCAACAATAGCTAATCTATCGGCAATGACTTTAGTGATTATCTTAAACTGAAAATTAGCTGAGGCAATAGGCCAATACAAATCAATCCTGTCAGCACCTACCACCTTAGGAATCAGAACCAGTACATTCGAGTTTAAATTTGGGAGGATCCATCCCTGCTGAAAAAATTGCAAGGTAGCTGCATAAACATCTGAAGCAATAATTTCCCAAAAATGATGATAGAAAAACCCACCAAAACCATCCGAGCCAGGAGCACTATTACCATTAAGAGAAAAAACAGCTTGCTTAACTTTCTCAAATGATGGAAAGTTTGTAAGCATAGCATTATCCTGAACTGAAATCAAAGAAGGAACAACTTCAGTCACAATGTCCAGGTCATTGACAACATTCACAGAAGCAAAAAGATTTTTGTAGTAATTAAGGATATGATTCTCAATCTCCTCTGAGGTTTCCAATAGCTGCTCCCCATTCTTCATAACTGATATTTGTTTTGTAACATTCCTGATTTTAGTCATTCTATGAAAAAAATTCAGTATTTCTGTCTCCATTTAGATGCCAATCAATTCTGGATTTTTCTTGCCAAAAATCCTCTTCCATTGACAAAGCTTGTTGCAAATGCACTCGAGCCTCTTTTCCTTGTCAAACAAATCCTCAGACCCTCCATCCCTGCTGATTTGCTCCTGAACATCATCAACCAAAATCATAGCTGCCTTGACCTTCAAATGTACATCTCCAAAAACAGACTTATTCCAGTCCTTCAATCTGACCTTTAACCTCTTCAACTTTTGAGATAGAACACTCATAGGACAGCCATATACAGGAGACTGCCAAACCTCAGAAACAAGATTCAGACAATCAGGGTGCCGAGCCCACATTTTTAGAAGTTTAAAGGAAGAACCATATTGTTTTCCCACTTTCTTCAAAGTCAGTAGAATTGGGAAATGATCTGATTTACTCCTTGTGAGAGTACAACAATCCACACTAGACCAATAATCCAACCAATCATCATTACAAATGGATCTATCAAGTCTTTTCTCTGTGTAATGATTTCTTCTTCGACAATTAGACCAAGTGTACTGTGATCCTTTAGTATCAATGTGAATCAGATTGTCCATATCAGTCCAAGATTTAAACTCATCACAGGACAATCTTGAAGGCAAACATCTCCCTCTTTGCTTATGAGATCCAAAAATGGCATTGAAATCCCCAACAAAACACCAAGGAGTCTTATAAATAGTCTGTAAATCATGCAATTCGGTCCAAAGATGCCTCCTGGTAATATAGTCAGTAGCAGCATATACAGCAGACATATGTAAATTTTTATTATCAACCTTAAAACAAAAGGAAACCTGCTGAACAGTAAAAGAAATAACCACTGGATCCAGAGAAACATGACAGAGACACCAGAGATTAGATAGCATATTATCTCTATCATTCTCAGCAAAGACTTTAAGATTCATTTTGTTCCAAAAATCGAAAGGACCCACCATAGAAAAAGAATAACATGGGAAAAAGAAGCACACCCAGATGAAAATAAAGTTAGGCAATTCAATATGAATAACAAAGGATGGTGAAAAAGAGAAGCTTTAACCGTGCAAGAAGCTGTTCCTTTGAAAAGCCCATGAGTTTGTGGTGCAGAATGGTAGAAGAGGTGTTTGAAGAAGAAGAAGAAAACATTGGAATTGGGATTGGCTACCACTACCACAAGAACTGCACTACAGATTATTGAACCAATAAGTACTTTGTTGTTACCTGTGTTTTAAAAACCGATCCAACCAGATCATCGACCGTCGATCGGTGCCATCTCCGGTTCTGATTGGATTAGAGAATCAGGAAAGCGGTAACTAAAATACAGCTCAATCAGCCTAAAACCGATTAAACCAACGTAAAAATGATTTTAGAGACCGATCAATTTATTGTTTCTTTTTAAAAATAAATGGTATGCATTTAAAAAATAAAAGTTAAAAGGGACCCAAGCCCAACCTTAGTTGTCACTAAGACACAAAGATGGGTGGGGTGATTGGATCTTTGTAATTATACCTAAGCATCGACCCAAGCCTCCCATTGAGCCTTCTTAAAAACACAAGTGAGCTTTTGTCCTTTTGTGAATATTTTTTGTCAGTATAATTTGGAGTTGTGATAATATGCAGTAATTGGGTAAGATAATTAATCAAAGATGCATTGAGCGATTCTAATCACATAAGTCCGGAGTCTCCAATCAAACCCGATAAAAGTCCAAAAATGCATATCATTTATTTTTTAAAAAAAACAATAAATTGATCGGTCTCTAAAACCGTTTTTACGTTGGTTTAACCGGTTTTAGGCTGGTTGAACTGGATTTTAGGTACCGCTTTCCCGATTCTCTAATCCAATCAGAATCGGAGACGGCACCGATCGACGGTCAATGATCTGGTTGGATTGGTTTTTAAAACATAGGTAACAACAAAGTACTTACTGGTGCAATAATCTGTAGTGCAGTTCTTGTGGTAGTGGTAGCCAATCCCAATTCCCAGGTCTTCTACCATTCTGCACCACAAACTCATGGGCTTTTCAAAGGAACAGCTTCTTGCACGGTTAAAGCTTCTCTTTTTCACCATCTTTTGTTATTCATATTGAATTGCCTAACTTTATTTTCATCTGGGTGTGCTTCTTTTTCCCATTATTCTTTTTCTGTGGTGGGTCGGGTTTGAATCAATTTTTCACTGCTCAATAACTGTGCACTTTTATTCTCACCGCAACATTTGCTGTTATTTGTCAAGAAAATTCACCTATATTTCATTATCAGAATTGTTTCTGACTTATTGCAATGCCTTTTGTTTTTCACCTTCCTTCATGGTACTAATTGTTATGAGTTTGTGTTTATTAGGAGCTTCAGATTGAATTTTTCCAGTATGAACATCCAGTTATTTTGACAGTTGAGGCTGGGGTAAGAAGCCTTTAGAGAATGAAGGTTGTATTGTATATGTTGTGTTGTATGTTTTATTTTTTTAATGATTCCATTTCCAATTCCTACAGGAAAAGTATGTTGGACATTTAAGGAGTGGGTTGAGTAAAAATTTATTTTTGCAGGTAATTTATATTTAGAATTTAAGGCAGAAAGCACCCTTTTGTTGTTCATGTATGTACATGCCCTGATTACTTTGAATTTACATGATAAGAAAATGAGGTTTTATATTATTTCTGCTTTAGCCGATACCAAAGTAGATCAAAAGGGTGTATATTATTTCATAAACCTGAGAGGAAATTGCTGACTACTTGATTTTCTTGTTTGGCATTGCTTTGATTGCTTTGCTGGATTTTAATGATAGTTATTTGTTCCTTCAAAGCCGAGTAGTGTTATCTCAGCGGCTTGGTTTAGGAAAGGGGGGTTTGAGAATGGCGCCTGAAGAGGCTTTAGATGAAATACTTCAGGTTTGTCTATGCCTTTGTTCTATCCTTGACCTTCATTTCTTTCAGTCTTTGTTATTGTTTTTTGTTTTTAGGAAGGTATTTCTATCTTTGTTTTTCCTTGTTTAAGAAGCTGTTTTTAACCATTAAAAATTGACTATGTTAGAGGTATATTTCTGATTTTTAGGCATGTGTCTGTGTATTCCTTGGCTTCTTAGCAAACTCAGTCCTTGCATACTTTATCATGTTGTTTATGATGTTGCTTGTTGCTTTCCATTATATAGTGCATGCACAAAGAAACTAATTCTTATTTAAGCATTCTCAGACTGAGTTAATCCCACCTATGGCTTGTGCCTACCTTGGTTATAGGAACCATTTCTTAGTTTAACATGTTGATATGATTATTTACTGAGTAACATAGTTGACATTATCATTCTCATCCCATGTCCTTGTTTTTCCTTATTCACAAGGTGCCCTTGGGTTGTGTCACGCCATTTGCAGTGGTGAATCAATCGGCATGGTATGCTAATGTTATTATTCTTTTTTCCAACTTATGCTATATCTCAACTTTTTTGTTGTTAAATGTTGATGGTTGACCTTGCTATGGAGTTATTTTATAACTCACATTGATTAAGTTTTCTGATTCTGTGAGATGCAAAATGAAAAGTTATGCAAACATAAAATAATGAGAGGTGTTTCCATTTTTCAGTATGAAGATAGTTTGTTTTGAAATCCATGACTAACTGGTTTTGTTATAGGTTTCTCCCTTTAGTCTTTCATCATACTTTAATATCTCCCAGTTTTCTTATAAGCTTTATTCTGTTAAAAAAACACTTACTAATTTATAATTTATTATTGATGCTTTTTCCATCAGCTTGACAATGACATTCACTTGGATAATGAATTGAAACCTGATGAGAGATTAACAGTGCCAATATCTTAGCAAAACTCGCTTAAATAAATGATAATGCGTTGGTCGGTTGAAGAATCATCTTATATAGTGGTGTTTATGCTTATTAGGGTGTTTATGAACAATGTTCAGACTAAATTAGCAAGTAAACTTTAAAGGAACTAATTTCTGTGTTTTATGCGTAACATCTTTCCCCTTCTGAAGAGATGTTTCGCTGTTATTAGACCAAGGGTTCAAGACTCAGGACAGGAGCACTGCTTATTCCATCCGCTGTCAAATGACATGACCATATGTAAGTGAGAAGTCTCTCTTACGAAGAGCGAAAGCTGGTTGCATATTCTTAACTAACTCTTAAAATTTACGGAATAAGTTTTTCTTTCATGCAAGTGTTGTTCTACAACAGAATGTCTCCAGTTAAGGATTTTTAGCGAACTCTGAATTATAACCAAGTAACCTTAATGTTTCCAGATCTCATCTTTGTTGTTCTATTTGTTATATACATTTGTATTACAATTTTATGGATAATAATAGTGCTTTATAAGTTGAAAATTTTATTAAGTAACCTTAGCAATCATAGTTGTTACTATGAAAAGAAAAATATACTGATTAAAGACCAAGATTAGTGCTTTCTTGGGGATCTATAAGCTGCCTGCTGTCATAGTTGATGGTATTTATCTATTCATTTCATGTTATCTCACAATAACAAATTTTTTTAAAATTATATATTTATATACTCTTTTGTAGCCCGCAGACACCTTTTAGCTCATCTATTTTGATGTAAGACATCAGTGTTTAGGTCCATTTTTACTTGCTCTTAACTAGATTATTAGATTCCATCATAGTTTGATGTACTACACCAGTCAATTAAAGAGTCAAATCCTTTACACATTTGCAGCTCTAAGCGCTCGTGAACTTGACAAATTTCTTAAGTCAATAGGAAGGGATCCCTTATATGTTGATTTCGAGGTGAGTAAATTTATGGCACCTCTTGTCCTTTTTTATTTGGTAACCTGTTATTCATTGTTAGTCATCATATGTTTTCTTTATCCCCTTGCAGGCCAGTCCTAGAGTGGGGAAAGATCAACCCCCTGATCTAGCTGCACTAGCTCCATCTAGCTCAATAGTTTTGCCCGACCAACCAGAAAAACAACCTTCATTGCAAGTTCCTACAAATGGAAACTGTGCTTCTGTGGATAATAAGTCAAAGACAATTTCAGGAGAAGATTCTATTAAATGTGACATGCAACGTTCTTCATGTATCATCTGCATGCTTTAAAATAGCACCTGTTTTATTTTATTTTTTTCCCTTCCAATTTGTCTGCTTTTCTACTTGGATAGTTTTCACAGAAGGATCATGCACCTTTATCTAGATTTTTAAAACATGGTGTATCTTATTATAACTGAATCTTCTTATCTTTTCCTTTTCATCAGAAATGTAAGCGATCTTGTGTGGGATAGGATATTATCTGAAACAGACCTTAGAAAGGCAGTGGAGAGCTGCATTTCATAATCCAACTTAATTGAATTCATATGAATTAGTCAAACTCTTTTGATCTTAGCCTAAGATGGAATAGGTGTTGTTATATTTTACTGATTTTTGGTAACCCACTCCCACCTAAGCTATTTTTTGTATTCCTTCCACTTACTTTAGATCTATCATACAAAAGGACGGACAAATAGATAGACATGTAAACCATGAGATTCAAGTAGGGTGGATGAAATGAAGAAGTGCTTTAGATGTTATTTATGATCGAAAGGCGCCTATCAAGAAAAAGTAAAATTTAACTGCACAGCTATAAGATCAACTATACTTTATAGTACTGAATGTTGGATGGTAAAAAGCCAACAAGAGCAAAAGCTCAGTGTCGTGGAGATGAGGATGTTGCGTTGGATGAGTGGACATACCCAACAAGATAGAATTAGAGAATGAATGCATTAGAGAGAAAATAGAGAGAGGATCAGTTAGAACTATTGGTTTTTCTTGCTTGCCATAGGTGGTTTGGTCATATGAGGAAAAGGCCATTAGAAGCCTGGTGAGAAGAATATATCAGATGGGGGATAGCCCGGTAGTTGAAGGTAGAGGGGGACCAAGAAAAACCATAGGGGTAACCATTAAAAAGGACTTAGAACTGAATGAACTTTTTGAGGACATAAGACAATCACGTCATTTGGTCCATGTAGTTGATCCCACCTAGTGGGAAAAAGATTTGATTTTTTTTGTTGTATAATTTGAAGCATTAACTCTAGCTTATAGTGCTCCAAAATTTATTTATTAGGAAATGTTGATTTCATTTTTTAAATTAATCATTTTTTGTTTGTCACTATAATTATATGGCATCCGGACGCAATTTGAATGTTAATTTGTTAAGCCTTTTGTATGGGCAATCCTTTCCTAAATTTTATAAACAAAAAGACAAGGATTTGGCTAGTGGTGAAATTATTATTATATGCATAAAAGAGACCAAATTGATTATAGGTTAAAGTAATAATTTGGTTCCTATTGGTGGCATTGATTCTTCATTCAATCCCTATATATAAAAAATTATAAAAAAGGTCCCCATACGTACAATCGTTATCCATTTGGTCATTCCCATTATCTTGCTCAAGGACGGATCTAGAAGTCTATCAAACGAGGGGCAAAAATGATTAATAATAAATATTGAGTAATAAGTTTTTTTTAAATAATTTATGTCATTCATTATATTAATTTTTACATTTATTTCTTTTTTGGATTTAATTGATATGCACCATCAATGTAAAGATTTTTTACAATATTAACCAATTAAAAATTGACACATAAGTTAAAATATTTGACTTTTATTTTAATCACCTTAAAAGTCACTCATACCATGAAATCTTATTGATTGACAGTGTAAAAAACTTTACACTGACCGTGCATACCAATTAAGCTCTTCTTTCTTTTTCCTTTACTTTTAAATTTTAAAATTAAATTAGCAAATATTTGATATATTACATAGGTAAATGCTTGAAAATAAAAAGTCAATGTTGTATGTACCAATCAATTATTAACAAAAAGGCATTAGGGAGGGAGGGGCTAGAGCCCCTAGGTGCCCCTCCCTGAATCCGTCCCTGATCTTGCCGTTTCTAATAATCCGTTAAGTCTTATATATAAGAACTAAATGGAGAATTCATGTCATATGTAGGGACCAAATTAGTACTTTAATCTAAATTATTGGGTCTCTATACATGACACAAATTCTTTATTTAGTCCTTATACGTAGTAGTTAACGGATCATTAGAGACGACATGATAACGAGAAGGACGAAATGAATAACAATTGTATGAGGTCCTTTTTAATAATTTTTTTTACGTATAAGGAATAAATGAAGAATCAGTGTCACCTATATATAGGGACCAAATTATTACTTTAACCTTAATTATACTTCTAAAGTTGATGACACAGTCTTTTCATTTTCCGTTTCTCATGTTTGTGGATTAAAAAATTTCTATCCTCCCCTTTAGACAACTATATTTCTTGTTTCCTCATCACTTCTTTTAGTTTTTCTAATGAAAGATCAGTTATTTATTTAATGCAAATATTTGTGTGCTTAAGCCTTTGCTTTGGCTGAAGCTACTCTACAGCTTGCTGTTGCCTTAGGTCATGTATGTCTTTTCATGCGTCTACTCTAATGCCTGCTTTGTGTGGTTATATTACACTAATGACTACTAGGATGTTTATTAGCATTAAGTTATGCAGGAAAATATTCTTCATGAGTGACCTAAGCAACGCAAAAGTTCAGCGTATTTGTTAATTAATTCCATGAGGGGAGTAGATCAAATGTGTATTTGGATTATAGCTTATTTTGTGGTCATAAAAGTTTATAATCAAAATGCTGGTAAGTGAACTTTTGGCTGAAATTTTTTGTATGAATAATTAAGCAAAATCAAGTATGTTATCAATCTATTAACTTGATTTTTGTTAAAGACAATTCAATTCCAGTTCTCAATTTGGGAAGGTAATCTTTTCCTCTCAAGAACTCTCAAGTACTTGGTAGTTTGTTTAAAAATTAGAATGTTAGTATTTAATTTCAATCAGACAAATGAAAATAATAATATGGGTGCGGAGATGAGGGCAAAAATGAGTTTAAAGCAATCCCCAACAATAACAAAACTAAGTATCAAAAACTTAATCGAAGTAAAAGTAAAGAATGCAGTAAAGATGCCAAAAATAATGAAAGCAATTGGTAAATAAGCGAAATGAAAGCAATCATAAAGCAAATGAAATGAAAGCATTCAAATGAAATCGAAACCATAAATTGATCCAACAAAATCCCTATGTTTGTGGCTTAAAGTGAAAGAAAAACCTATATTTCTCACATCTCTAGAACAGTGTACAGATACAAATTATAGCATACTTAGCATGTTATATATGTTAATCGAAATATATGGAGAAGAATTGTGTACCTTGAAGCATTGCAGAATCCATTGCAGTTGATCAGAGTGTGAGGGGGTTACTGCTC
The DNA here is from genome assembly GCA_039655645.1 of Ammopiptanthus mongolicus. NCBI lineage: Eukaryota > Viridiplantae > Streptophyta > Magnoliopsida > Fabales > Fabaceae > Ammopiptanthus > Ammopiptanthus mongolicus. The sequence goes on along the minus strand of CM077348.1, from coordinate 15,512,978 downwards.
TCTTTCTGGTAAGCCTTCAGTCAGTATTCTACTATGGCTGCTTAATGGGGAGGCAACCTTTTAACTTACCAACAGAGAGTAGGGACCTCTCAACGGATTAACATCAGAATGGCCCAGCCCATCATAGGGCCACTCTCAATAGATACCCATAAAACTAATTTCACCAATTGGTTAAGTAAATAAGAATAAATTAAAATAACTGATATATTAATAATTTAATTATATTTTAATCACCAATTAATGCTAATCCACAAATTATACACATGTTAAATTAAGAATTTAACAATTCTCCCACTTGGATAGCATTAATCAATTATTAAAATATAACAATTATTAAAAGTGAAATACCAATTATGATCAAAAATCATACATTAACCAACAGTATAAGAAATATAAGCTTTAACAATACAGAAATAGTATCCGATAGGGAAGTAAATCATACATGCTAAAGACTCATATCTCACATAAAGAATGATGAATATAAAATTGCATATAGTTAATAAAGAGAAATATGCAATTCAAGAATGGTCCAAGCATCTTTAAATGCTGCATGAGATATGATAACAAGAGTGACGTCAATTTTTTTTACATATCTCATAATAACAACAATGGGCAATTAATGGTTTCAGACTCCCACTAATCCAATACATCAAAAAACTTAACTAAGCCCATATGAATTACATGATTCCGGAATATTCCAACAGTTAAGCCTTTGGTTAGTGGATCCGCAAGCATATTTTCTGTACCAATATGCTCAATACGAGTCTGGAACTCCTGAATCTTCTCTCTAACAAACAAATATTTCACATCAAAATGCTTAGTGCGAGAAGAACTTCTATTGTTATGAGAGAAGTGCACAGCAGCAGTATTATCGCAATATATCACAAGTGGCCTAGATATGCTTTCAACAATATGAAAGCCAGAGATTAAATTTTTCAACCACATGGCTTGACAAGTAGCCTCATAGCAAGCAACATACTCTGCTTCCATGGTAGAAGTAGCTGTAAGCGTCTGTTTGACACTTTTCCAAGAGATAGCTCCTCCTGCCATTATAAAGATAAAGCCAGAAGTAGATTTTCGGTCGTCAGGGCAACCTGCGAAATCAGAATCAGAATAACCAGTGACCTGAAGTTGATCAGACTTCTTATAGGTCAACATATAATCCCTGGTTCCCTGCAAATATCTCATGACCTTTTTTATGGCTTTCCAATGACCCAAACCTGGGTTGCTCAAGTATCTCCCTAAAGCATTTACAGCAAAAGCAATGTCGGGACGAGTACAAACTTGAGCATACATTAAACTACCAACAACGGAAGCATATGGGACTTTCTCCATTTCATTTATTTCTGCATCATTTTGAGGACATTGAGATTTGGAAAATTTTTCTTCACCCTTTTGAACAGGTGCAGCACATAGGGAGCAAGAATGCATATTAAACCTTTTGAGGATCTTTTCAATATATCCTTTCTGAGACAATCCAAGAACACCACGTGACCTATCACGATAAATCTGGATGCCTAAAACAACAGAAGCATCACCAAGGTCCTTCATATCAAAGTGGCTACTCAACATAAGTTTTGTCTCAGTGAGGAGTTTAACACAACTACTAGCAAGAAGTATATCATCAACATATAGAACAAGAATGATGAAATTACTCTTACTAGTCTTCAAGTAAATGCACTGATCTGAGGCATTTTCCTTGAAGCCAAAAGAACTAACAACCTGATCAAACTTCAAATACCATTGTCTGGAGGCCCGTTTTAGTCCATAAATAGACTTATTCAGCTTGCAAACCAAGTGTTCTTTGCCAGTTTCAACAAAGCCTTCAGGCTGAACCATGTAAACATCTTCAGTTAGGTCTCCATTTAGAAAAGCTGTCTTTACATCCATCTGATGAAGTTCTAAATCAAAATGAGCTACCAAAGCCATAACAACTCGAAATGCATCTTTTGTAGAGACTGGTGAAAAAGTCTCCTTATAATCAATGCCTTCTCTTTGACTATAGCCTTTAGCTACTAGTCTGGCTTTGTACCTTTCAATTTACCATCTGGAGTACGTTTGGTTTTGAAAACCCATTTGCAACCAACAGGTTTACAGCCAACTGGTAAATCCTCTAGATACCATACACCGTTATGAGACATAGAAGACAATTCATCACGCATAGCATTCAGCCAATCAGAAGCATGAGAACTAGAAATTCCCTCCTTAAAAGTAATAGGATCATCATCATCATTGAGATCAACTCATGTTCTTGAAGATATACAAGATAATCATCTGGTATGGAAGGTCTGCGTACTCTTTGAGATCGTCTTAATGGAATTTCATCAGCAACAACATCCTGTTCCTGTTCACCTGCTACTGGTGCTGCCACACCATCTTCATGTTGAAGATACTGACCATCATTAGTAGCTGGAATCATAACTTCTATAGGGAAAGGAACAACTGGTATAGGAACTATGGTGCGATCTTCTCTAAGGGCGACTGGTCGTGGTATAATACTCTCATTATCCAAGTCATCCTCAAAGAAAATCGCTCGATCAGATTCGACGACTCGCATAGAGTGAGATGGGCAATAGAATCTGCTACCTCTAGAACCCACACAATAGCCAATAAAGAAACCACTAACAGTCTTAAGATCAAGCTTCTTAGATTGAGGATTATAAGGTCTAACTTCTGCCTTACAACCCCATACATGAAAGTGTTTCAAACTCGGCTTTTTTCCACTCATAAGCTCATATGGAGTTTTTGGTATAGACTTGCTGGGTACTTGATTGAGAATGTAGGCAGCAGTCTTTAAGGCATCTCCCCAAAGAAAGTCTGGCAATGACGAATGACTCAACATACATCTTACCATATCCATAAGCGTGCGGTTACGTCTCTTTGCAACTCCATTTTGCTCAGGAGTACCAGGCATAGTGTACTGAGCTTCAATACCACATTCCTCAAGAAATATGGCAAAAGGTCCTGGGTTTCTACCTGTCTCATTATATTTACCATAGAATTCTCCACCTCTGTCAGATCTTACGCATTTGATCTTCTTACCTGTTTTCAACTCAACAGCGACCTTGAAAGATTTGAAAGCATCTAGGGAACTAGATTTTTCTTGAAGAAGATCTATCCACCCATACCTCGAGAAGTCGTCTATAAAGGTGATGAAATACCCATATCCACCCATGGTAGTGGGTGTAATAGGTCCACACAAATCGGTGTGAATCAACTGTAACACATCATCACACCTATTTGCTGCTTTATTTCTAACCTTGGCAGTAAATTTGCCCTTGATGCAATCAACACATGTATCAAAATCAGAGAAGTCTAGATCACGAAGAATACCTTCCTTGACCAGCCTCTCAATTCGGGGCCTGAAAATATGCCCCAAACGTCGATGCCATAACATAGAAGAATGCTCATCAATCCTACTGCGTTTATTTCCAACAGCAGAATTAACAGACATGTCATGAAGATTTAACATATAAAGACCATCACGTAAGACTCCTGAACCAACGGAAATAGAATTGAAATAAACAACCAGTTTGCCACTACCAAAATCAAAAGTGTAGCCACATTTATCCAAAGCAGAAACAAAAATCAAGTTCCTTCTCATAGAAGGTGCATACACAGCATCTCTTAATAACAAATTATGTCCAGAAGGCAAAAGTAAAGAAACAGTTCCAATGTCAATAACAGAAACACCAGCTCCATCTCCCACAATAATCTTGGTCTCAGCATCACTTGGCTTCCTCAGGCTTGTGAACCCCTGCAAGGAATTCACAACATGAATGGTTGCACCTGAATCTAACCACCAAGTATGTGGAGGAACATCTATGACATTGGATTCAAAGCAGGTTAGAGCCAGGAATATACCTTGCTTCTCTTGTTTCCTTTTTAGAAAGTAGCAATCATCTACCTTGTGGCCATACTTCTTACAATACTTGCAATTACCTTTGAAGAAACCTTTCTTAGGCTGCAGATGTTGCTTTGCATTTTTCTTCTTTCCTTTTGATCTTTCTTCACAAATTTGGTACCTGAAGTTGAAGCTGGGGTTGGAGCAGATGCGACAAAATGAGCACTGTGTGATTTACCCTTTTTAATAGACTCTTCCTCTTGTGTAACAATGGCAATCATCTCGTCCACTGTCCACTCTGCCTTCTGAGTATTGTATGAGGTCTTCATAACATCAAACTGTGATGGAAGAGATTCAAGGACCCGGTAGATTAAAGTGCTCTCACCAATTTCAACTTTAAGAGATTTCAGTTTGTTGTAATAGTGCACCAACTTCATGATATGCTCACGCACACCACTGACCCCATCATATTTAGTCTTATCAAACAAGGAAAGATACTGACTTTTCTGAGCCTTCTCAAAGGTCATGAATTTCTCCCCAACAGCTTTATGATATTCCTTAGCATTATCAGTCTCTGAGATACTCTGCCTGATGGATTTCTCCATAGTATACTTCATCACTTTCAGGCACACTCTATTAGAGTGTTCCCATTTTTCATAAGTAATCCTCTGAGCTGCAGTAGACTCATTTGTAAGAGCTGCTGGCTTGTCTTCCCTCAAGGCCAAATCCAAGTCAGCAATAGTCAAGTAGAGATCCAGAGACTCTTTCCAGTCCTCATAATTTGTCCCATTTAGAGTTTTTACAGAATTTGGGAAGGAGGCTGATATAAAGACAATAAGGAATCATTAAGAATTTGCAAGATAATATGATTCCATATATATATATATAGCCAAACTTACCGTTGATTCAAATTTCTTATTTATTATAATCCCGCCTAAGGGTCCCGAACCATAATAAATAAGAAATGTAAAAGAAGAATAGTACAATGTACAAAACTTATATCATCAAAAAATTTCTAATACCGATAGGGTACTTGAAACCATAATTGACATAAGTATAAAACTATAATACATTGTATAGCAACAAATTACATCAATAATAATACACCGATAGGGTATAATTACTATTAATATAACATTAATAAATTATTTAATAACACAAATTTTATATAATTATACCCACGATAGGTGAGTTTATAACTATACAAAAAATCAACAGTCATGCTAAAACATATAATAAGAAAATGTATATATTTATATATATACAACATAGAATACACATAACTAAAATTGCACAAAGCTCTAAATTTGATTCCATCTATATGACACATTAGCAAAGAGAGTATGAGGCATCAAAAATGTCAAAAACAAAGTACGGAACCGTCACAAAAATTTCAAGCCTAAAATCCACGAGTATAATATTAAATAAATCTAATTTATTTTCGGATTTAGCAAAATAAAATATTTAAGAGTGTCCAAAAAATTCCAAAAAATCACCAAATTACCATAAATAATAAATAAATAATTTTAAATAATAAAAAAAAAATTTCGGGCCTGGAAGTGGGCCCACGCGCCCACACGCGCGGGACTCGCGAGTGGGCTTCGTCAGAGGAAGTCATCTTCCTCGCCCAGACTCCAGAAAACGGGTCCCCGCGACCCGCGACGTGGATCCGACTGGATCTCCATGGTTTCTCAACCATTTTCGATGATTTTTGAGGTGTTTTGATCGTTGACTTACGATCTATAGAAGCCCTCTAACAATTTGATGATTCGAGTTTTTTTTGCAAAGAAATCGAACACGGAAATGTTAGGATTCATGGATGAGAAACCGCGACAATGAGAGAAGAAATTCTCTCTATTCATTCAACGAAAACGCAGTTATTTTCAATATGATACTCGCGTGACATTGAGGAAGATAAACCCTCAAACAATTTTCGAAATCAGTTGTTGTAAACATAGTTTCGTATTTATGAAAAAGAGCGAAAAACGGCTTCAAAAAAGGGTTCTTAGCAAAACAAAGAAATTTCGATAACAGTGATATAGCATGATGTAAAATCCCTAAAACAATTCTGGCATCTTGATTGAAAATGAAGCCATAAATTAGGGTTCATATAATTTACACAATAGCTATAATATGTATCTATCATGGCTCTGATACCAATTGAAAGAAAAACCTATATTTCTCACATCTCTAGAACAGTGTACAGATACAAATTATAGCATACTTGGCATGTTATATATGTTAATCGAAATATATGGAGAAGAATTGTGTACCTTGAAGCATTGCAGAATCCATTGCAATTGATCAGAGTGTGAGGGGGTTACTGCTCTCTTTCTGGTAAGCCTTCAGTCAGTATTCTACTATGGCTGCTTAATGGGGAGGCAACATTTTAACTTACCAACAGAGAGTAGGGACCTCTCAACGGGTTAACATCAGAATGGCCCAGCCCATCATAGGGCCACTCTCAATAGATACCCATAAAACTAATTTCACCAATTGGTTAAGTAAATAAGAATAAATTAAAATAACTGATATATTAATAATTTAATTATATTTTAATCACCAATTAATGCTAATCCACAAATTATACACATGTTAAATTAAGAATTTAACATAAAGAACCTAGTTCTTTAGTTTTGAAGTGATTGTCTTGCTAATTTGTAAATCTTTCTGATGCAGCAAGAGTTTCCAAGCCATCCATTAGTGAGAGAAATACAAAAGGGAAACATGTCAACAATGGTCAATCATCAAGCCACTGTGTAGATGTTGGGCTATTCGTCGATGAAATATTGCATGAAGCATCAGAATTATTGCTTTCAGAGGTAATAAAAAAAACTCTATGCTTTCTTTCAATTTCAAACTTTAGCTCTGCTTTCTGCATCTGGCTAACTAATTATGATCATACAGATCAATGAAGAAACTATAAAGCAACATGGAGAGCATCTGGGTACTGTAGTATCTGACAATCTACGGAGAGGTCTCAGCTCGGATTTGAAAAACCTTGCTGTAAGTATATGATGATGCCTGTCAATTTTTTTCCCTTTTGGAAAATCAAAGCAATTAAATTGGAGTATCTGTTCCTTGCAATAATTTCATCTATAGCTAATAAGCCTTTATCATTTGAAAGTTTGGTCATGATCTTTACTGCAGATGATAGTTAAGAACACAGCATATACAGAAGGGTTCCATGCTGGTACTAACCATCAGCCTAGACGCTTGCGAAGGATCACAATGATTTGAGATTCACCGGCATGAAAATAAAAGAGGGAGCAAAACTTTAACTATAGTTGTTCAATTTTTCCTTTATGACCGTACCATATATTGATTGAACATTCATGCAGGGAAAAATGTTTGTTATTGAAGAGGAGATACTTTGAAAAAATTCAATTAATGAAATATCTTTATTCTCTGGGTGTGAAATTTATCTTCAATATTGTCATATAATGATTTCACATCATTTAGTGGAAAATCTATATTTTTTTCATGGTTGAGGTCTTGATACTCCTAGAGTCGTAGTCGTAGTCGTAGCATAGCTTTTTAGACTTGCCAAATGATCATTTGATATCAAAGTGTAACAGAAGTGCATTGAGGTTGTTGGTCTCTCTTACAGTTACAGGGATTTGAGGTTGTTGGTCCAAAGCAGTATCATCTTCCCAACCATCCAACAGAAGGCTACAAGGAGGACAGGTTTTGTGTTATTCTTCAGCCAGCCAACAAAGAATTAATGAATTAATGCATTGATAACAGTAGGTATGGTTGCAGCCTGCAGGGAAACTGGCATGCATGGTTGGTCACCCACTTTAAACTCTTCCATAATGGGATACTGTATCTCTCTCATGCAACTCTGAGATTTTCACCATGCGAATGATTCGCATTTATCATGATACCATCTGGATAAAAGGATTATATATGATCCACAAATGGATTAATTGGACCGGGGGGTTGATGTGTGTATATATATATATATATCATGCTGTGATGATTCAATGCCAAATTAATAATTAATGTTGCAGTCCTTGGCATTGTAGTACTACTAACCAGCTGGAGTTGAAGTGTGAGCTAGGACTACAGATTCTGTGTGTTTGAACCATCTGAACTAATGGGAACAACAACCTTCTGGGGGTTGGCCTTGGCCGGCCACGGTTCATTGGCATGCATGACTTTCTTCAACGTTAAGTAAGGACTACTGCCTCAAAATTCAAATTAAACGAAAGCCTCGGTTCCTAAACTGCGATAGAAGAGTCTTTGCAAATGTATTCGACTGTATTTTCTTGCAATTATGATCGACACAACTACAACCACAATCGCAACTGTAACTGCAAAGGATGCCTTTACCCATTTTTACTATACATTAATGGATTCATTTCATTATATGTTTGTTTTTGGAGGAATAAGTCTTTAACTTTTATTCATCACGGATTTGATCTTTCAATTTTTTTCTCCTTGTTCTTTAAGTAATCCTATCTCTAGTTAAATTTGCATGCTGCAGCTGTCACACGCAAACTAAGCAGACTACTGCAGATAGAAAGGGGACTGAACCAAAAGGAAATAACCAAATCTATGCCTAATTATTGTGAGCTCAATACTCGAACAAGGCTTTGTGAAAGTTTAAAACACAAGTTAACTTATAAAATCTCTAAAAGTTTGAAGACCAAGCAATACGGGACTTTAACCTTTTGAAATATATCTTGTTTTTCATTCATTCAAATTAGTAAAATATATCGAAAACAACACAAATTCAATATCGCTAAAAATCGAAAAAGATGAATCTGCGAACAAACTCACAACACGCAGGTTAATAGCATAAAATGACAAAATGGCTATAAATGTGACAAAATCAAAATGACTGGAATATTCATGCCTTCGAATCTGTAACGTTGGCGCCCAAATCTTGATTGAATCTGTAATGGATTGAAGCTGATTTGCCAATCTAAACCAAATGACCACCGTAACAAGACGGGAAACCAAACAACGTCGCACCAATACGACGAACAAAACAACATTGAACTCAGACGACGAAATCACGGAAAACACAAGAAAGAAAAACCAGATTTTATGTGAAAAAAATCACTTATTTAGATAAAAGGAGAGAAAAATGATGTAGATGGATGATTCCAAACCAAAAAATGGCCCAAAATCAACCCTCCGGTGGATGAGGAAGAAAGAAGAGAGTAGTAGAGAGAAAGTTGAGAGAGAGAGGCGGCTCTGAAATATCTTAATTCAACAATAACAACTTTAAGAAAAGAAACGACGGCCTCTCTTTCTCTCGTCTCCCTCACACTCTCACAGACGGCTACAGGGGGTGGTTTTGGGCCATTGTGGCCTAAAACCACCCATTTACTTCGCTTTTTCTCTTCTTTTCTTTCCATAAGTGGGTTTTTCACATAGATCTGGTTCTTTTATGTGGGTTTTCCACATAGATCTGGATCTTTTGTGTTTTTTTTCCTTGTTCTATGTAGTCTTGATGTGACTTTGTTTGGTTTCCCGTCTTGGTGCGGTGCTGTGCTGTTTGATTCCCATCTTGGTGCAATGTTCGTTTGTTCCAGATTAATAGATCTGCTTCGATCCATCACAGATTTGACCAAGACTTGGGTTTCAATACTACAGCTCCGGAAGCATGGGTATTTCGATGAATTTGATGGTGTCACTTTTGTAGACAATTTGACTTTGCTGTATTATGCTTTTAACCTGGGTGCTGTAAGTTTGTTCACAGTTTCATCCTTTTCGATTTTTAGCAATTTTGGATTTGTATTATCATCGATGTACTCTATCAATTTGAATAAATGAATATCTTTCCCTGTAAAAAAAAAAAAAAAAAGAGAAAAGAAAAAAAAACGACGGTAGGAGCAATTAATTTTGAACATTTGGGAAAGTGTAAGTAATCCTTGCATTACCCTTGTTCGTTCTTTGTTTATTATGTTACTTTGAACTTTGTAAGGATCTAATTAGGTTACTATTTATTTCTGGGGCCAAGTTTTATCCAATATAATAATATGTGATGTGATATGTGATATCTACGTATAGGTGGGCCATGTAGGTCATTTTCTTGCACTATGGTTTAAAAAATAAAGTGAAAATTTTTTGACATGGACTTCATTCGATCTCAACTCAACCATAGCCCCAGAACATGGTAGGCCCAGAGCATTTGGTGGGACAACCAACTTCGGGAACATAATGATGATGGATCTGAGACCCAACAAAACGGTTGTCATTGATGTATCTCTTTCTCTCAAATACCCGAAAACAAGTATTTAGCCCAAGAATATGGGCCTACAGCATTTAGTCGGTCAACTATGGGAACACAATGATGGATCTGAGCCCAGCAAAATGGCAGCCGACGAAGTATCTCATTCTCGAAGAGATCCAAAAGCAAAACAACAAAGATTCATGTCGTCATCACGCATGATCTAAATATTGTTTTATAATACTAAACTGAGCCCATACAAGCCACTACATTCAATTTTAATTTAATTTCTAATCGTTTAGTATTTTTTTTCAATTCAAGTTGATCTAATCACAATTCTTACAATTTTTAAATTTCCAAAATAAATAATAAAATTCAGAAACAATTATTTTAATTAACTTAGACACATCTAGGAAAACACAGATAAAATGAGGATGTTATACTTGTCCCTCCTTAAGTCTGTCCCTACCTAAATCCATCCTTAGTGGCAGCCACTTCTTGTGTCTAGGTTATTAATTAAGAAGAGAAATGTTGCATCTTCTTAGAAATCTTTCAACAAATTCTCATACACACATAAAAGAAAAACAGAGAAAAATGTAAAAAAAAAAAAATCAAAATTAATTAGTGGTTTATAGATATATTAAATAAGAGGATTTGTAAGACTATTCACACAAAGAAATAACATTTCCATATGGAAAATGTGGTATAGTTTACGTTTAGGCTCGGTGTTGAACATAGTACGTGTTTGAAACTGAATTAGAAAATCAAGTTTGAAATTGAAATCATAACGAAAATGATAAATTTGTAATTAAATCATCATCAAATGTGGAAGCCGGTAGAAGAAGCTTTCACGTCACGTTAAACTTGAAGGTGATTTCAAACAGGGGCATAGTTAATGGGGGTTGACCTGAGCATCCACTGCCTCAAGGATATCATGGGATTTTAGGAACGAAGCTGGACGATCCTCCTACTTCCCGGTTTAAAGTAAACTATCATGTGCGGTTTATACATGCTCCTTTGTCATTTGTTTATCCATGAATGTGACATTTTTTTTTTGTGTTTGTTGCCTTAAAATTGTCCAGCATAAATATAATTCGCATTGAAAGCTAAGCCACACCTTCAGCATTCTCTGGAATTTGGGTTGCATTGGAGATGCTGTACATTTTAATTTCCTCCTCTATTTTGAGCCAAAACATCAGAAGACTACTGCTCATATATGTATGAGACAACTCAACTTAATTGGAGTATGGGAATTCAATAATTCGAACTAAACGTGCCCCTTTTTGCCTCTTTTTTTTCCTGGTTGATAGGTAGCATCTAAAAGACAACTCATATATGTATGAGATTTCTAAATGCCTGGTGATTGAAATTAACATCTATTGTAGGACGTATAATTTGTTCATCCCAATAATTGTTGTGAAATACTCATAAAGGGTATGCCAATGTTATAAGCAATCTTGATTCTTAAGAACTGATCGAGTTCAAAACCGTTACTCTTGTAGAGAAAATTACATAACCTTTGTGTGTCCACAATCAGACAGGGTTTGGTACTATATGTAGTTTAAATGGATCGAATTTGTGGGAATACCTTTCTAGAAAAAAAAAAATTTGTTGAACAAATAGATCAAACTCTCAAAGTAGATAAAGGGGTCGCTACTCATTCCTTAAAAAAGAAAAAGAATCCTGTCATGTGCATAAAATTTTGTACGTACGTGTATGAGTCCATATCAAATATCATTTCTCGAGCTACATAAACAGGCACATGATCCTTTATTTATTCGCATTAACAGTACAAAACGTTGATGCAGAAGAAAGGTATACATAGGATAGTTTCAGAGTGGCCTAGCCTTGATGTCAAAACAGAATATATATTCAATTTTTCCTTATCAATTCCTTAAAACTGCCTTTCGGTTAGTTTCAAAGTTACCCTACACTTTCTCCTAGTCAGAAAGAAACAAGCAAAAATTGCAAGTGCCTGTGAAATGAAATGGGAATAATATAAAGAACACAAGAAATTAACAACAAACGTCAGGGACAAGAGAATCCTTCACATGCAGCTTCAATGCAATAGTGCTGAAAATAGACTCCAAACTGGCCACCAAACCCACCCTAATAAAAAGTTGTGACTTCTTCCCTTGGGACAAGACAATTTCGCAAAATCTCTTTGAAAAAATGGCTTTTGGTTGTGAACGGAAATAGTAGTAGTACTGCGCTTGTTTGTATCGAGTGTCTATATGGATAGAAATCTGTTGTCTCAAAAAATAATGTTTCGATATTCTCCGTCAATCAAATATTGGGAATGAACACAAATACTAATAAGTTATAATTTTGTTTTTTTAAGTGTCAAATTGTTATCGGTGAGAAACAGAAAATGTGATAAAAAATTAGAACAGAAGATTTTCATCATATCTGCATATGCCATATACTCTCTCCAACGCCAAGGGGATTAAAAACAATTAACATTATATTATTGATTTGGAAGTTGGTCTGGAATTCATAGAAACCACCCATGCCCAATTGAGCAACCAAGCTACCTAATTAATTGGACCAATCCATTAATATTAATCTATCTTTTGTAAAATAATGGTCCTGTCTACACATTATGGTCATGGGTTTTGATTAAATGGCAAGCAATGGGGACAAGAAAAATTCAGACGGTTTGGTTGTCGGTATTCGCTATTTACTACGGTACTTTTTGTGAGGGATGGCAATGGATAAGATCTGGATAAGATATTATAGTATCCGTTTTTATATTCGCATTTGAAAAAAAGTATTCGTATTTGGATCCGTATTAGCATGGGTAGGAATTTAAGTACTCTTATCCGTACCTTCTGGGTACCTAAGTATCCATACCTGTACCTATTACCCGCACTTGAACTAAGAAAAAGGAAAAAATAACATAAAAAACATCAACGGCTGATGTTAGTGCTTAGTTCAGTAGGTGATTAAGTCTGAAAGAAAAAAATAGTTAAGAAACAGTAGGTTACATTAATTTTATTTTTAAAATTTGATATATAATTATAATTATATGTATTAATATAAATAAATATATATATATAAATATTTATATATGCGGGTGCGGGGCGGTGTAGGTATTAGAGTACCCGTACCCACACCCATACCCTCTCTTATTTGCGGGTAATTACCTAGCCCTGCATCCCTATCCACAAAGCGGGTATTTACCCTACCCATTATGGATATTTTTTGCGGGTACCCAGCATGTAGGATCCAAATTGTCATCCCTACTTTTTGTACTGATATTCAGATGAGTTGCTAAACACATAATTATATTTGATTAGTACATTCTCCCTCCGGACCTATATATAAGCAAAAAAAACTAATTTCACAAGTATTAAGGAAGTTAGTTATGTTAGTTTAATTGTCTTGATTTTTATAAAATATAAGCTATAGTTACTAAACTACCTTTTCTTGAAAGTTGTTTCTTGGGAATGTATAATGTTTTTGGAAAAGTAAAAAGACAATTAAACCAAAGGATATTTTTGGAATACCGATATTAAATAGAATTGAATTAGTTAACTTTTGTTTGTATTTGAGTCTAAAAAATTTAGGTACTTTTTTGTTTATATATGAATCCAGAGGGAGTATATCTCAATTATTTTATTATAAAAATTAATAATTAATAAATATCTGATAACTTCTCTACTTATTAATAAAAATATATTATCATTGTATCTAAAAAATGTAGTAATTCGATACTTCAATAATTAAGTTTTATGTACCATCTTCGCATCATGCCGCATGAACGTTGATGTTTGGCCAAAGGAAGAGCTACGTTTCGCATTTTGTATTCTGGTGACTGCGTTTCATATTTTATATGGGTGTTGTTGATTCTCACTGCATCGAATATATTATATTTTAATACAAAATTATCTTCTTTTTTTTTAATTTTGGAGAATGCTTAGGACATCTATTAAGAAATTAAAAAAAAACAAATTTTTATGAAAAATGATGTATTTATTAATTTAATAAGTGATATATTTAGTTTTCCGTGAAACTTTGCTTTTTTTAACTTCCTTAATCAGGACACTGATTAACAAGATCTTTAATTTTTTATTAAATATCATAAGAATATTGATTAGTATTTATTATTTTATATTTAATAATATAATCATGAGGTGAATATTGATCAACTTATCCGTTCAAAACTTGGTGTTGGGGCTAATATCCAAACATATATATATATTGAGCAACAAGTGCTTTAAGAGGAAGGCTAAGAAATTAAAAAATAGAATTTTTTTATAGAAAAGTAATATATTTAATATTTAAAAGTTCAAAGATTATAGTTTTAATAAATATTTAATATTTTACACATTAAAAAATAATTCTAAATCTTTCTACTTAAACTTCTTAATATTACTTCTATTTATTAAATAAAGGAAATATTGAACAATTTTTATAGTCTCAAAACGTCGTTTTATATATATATATATATATATATATATATATATTAATTTTTTATTTAATATTAAAAGAAAGTTTTTGTAATGGATGTCTTAAGAATACTGATTTTTTTTTTGACTAATCTTGAGGACACTAATTAAGAAATTCAAAAAAGATAAGATTTTATTGAGAAATTGAAAACTCACCTCTAAATATATTCACGACATCGTTTCTCCCTAAAAGCTTGCCTTTTTAATTCCGTAACAGGATCCTTACAATACTCATTATCATTTGCCTTAAGAGAATTAATAGCAGAGTTTTATAGAAATAACAAAAACTCATTAAAAGAACATTTGCAGCAATTTCGTCCTTTAAATAAAAGTAAAGAGATAAGGTGGGAGCATTAATGGAAGGGGCATTTACGGATTCTGATTTGCTGCATTAATATAATCATGAAGTTGACATTGTTAGATGATTTGGATCGTCCGATCTCATTTCAAGATGAGAAAATCAGATTTAAAATAAATATTAAAATGTGGACCGTCTGATCACAATAGGACGATATAAATCATCAATCTGCGTCAACTTTGTGTTTTTATTACTGCAGTAAATCTCGTTTCGACATTTACACTGGGAAAATGTCCAAATGATAATGCACAATGAATGCAAGAGCCAAACATGCTTTCAGACTCAATAATTCTTTAAAGAAAATGCTAACGAGTGTCCTTCTTTAAGATCCTAAGAATATTGATTAAAGAATTAAAAAAAGAATTTTTTTCATTGGGAATGACTATATTTAATATTTGAAGAAGTGATATACTTAGTTTTTCAATAAAAGCTTGCTTTTCTTAAATTCCTTAATCAGTGCCCTTAGAACACTCGTTAACGAATGATTTAAAAATGACAAATGCTAATGAGTGCTCTTAGAGCACTTGTTACATTGGAAAATGATATACTTGATCTTTCAATGAATAATTATTTTTTTTGGATTCTTTAACCAGTTCTCTAATGACACTCGTTAGCAAAACCCTTTTAAAATTTATGATGGTTATTACTTAGAAAAGTAGTTGCACATCGATATTTTTTCCGATAAATAATCATTTTATTAAAGAATCTAACTTTAGTATTATTGTGCCAACTCTTCCCACCTTCTAAGAAAGGTTGAAGAGCAAGCACTCAATCATGTGCTATGTGCTCAAAGTTAGATTAAGAAAACCCATCAAAATACCCCTGTGCATACCAGTAAAAAATACACCCATCCCTACATTGTTGAGTAGCTCATTCTTTTGTAACCTCTACCCTTTCTCTACATGTCAGAGTTTAATCTCAAGTATTTTAAAACCCCTTTACACAAGCAGTAGCCGATCCAACACCTATTGAAATCTAAAATAAATTTTATGATGAGGCCTTTTTAAAAAATTAGCCCAATAATTTTTTTATATAAAATTAAATATTTTATGCATAATGAGGAGTTAATCCCTGGACCTTCAACCTAATGATAAGTTTTTATATCAAATAGGCTAACTTATGTTTGTTGATATATCATACATATCACAAAGCTAATATAAAAAAAAATACAAAGTGGACCTTTTTTTTTAAAACAAATTATTTTATTTTGAGAGCCTAAAGCAAGAACTTCATTTATTTTATCCTTGGATCGGGCCCGCAACCTATACATAATTTGAGTCATACGCCTCGTTCAAATCCAAATGACCATATACTGCAATAGCCCTTCTCGTAAAAGAACAAAAACAAAAACTTCAAAATCCTGGTAAAGCTATAAGTCTTTTAAGAACGTCATTCTCCCATCAGTGTCATCACCTTTACATTTTTGTCAAGCACTCTTTCACTTCGGTTGTTTTGCCATTCATTGATTCAGCGTGTGCACTCATAGACTTCATCGTTGTAGCCATTCTAGACCTCTGCACGATTTAACTCCTATTTTAGCATCCCTATATCTCAGCAATGCGATTATCTCTTTCCATTCATCCTCTGTTAACGTTCGTGATAATTTGCTGGCTTATTATGTTTTATTTATTATTTTAAAATAAATTTTAATAAATAAGTTGAGTTGAATGCTTGATTGTATCCAAATTAGACTTTGTTTGTTTATTTTGTTGTTTAGAGTTAATTTATTTATTTTATTAATTTTAATTAGATTTTCATTAATTTTTCTTATATTTTGCATATTGTGATGTTTAGGAATGTATCAAGAATAAAGAAGAAAAAAGATGTGAATTGAAGCTACAGCAAAAGTGACGTGAAGTTTTGGATGCAATTGAAAGTTTCAAATTGTAATTGAAATAAAAGATTACAATTGAAACTTGCAATTTGAAATATTTATAAGGAGCTTCAACGTGAATAAAGGGATTTTGGAGCACCACCGTGAATTCAATTTGAATTAAAAGATAAAAGATTGAAATTGAAAAGAAGGTAAGTAGTTAGAATTCAATTTGTAATTGAATTGAAATTGAAAAGAAGATAAGCAACTTGAATTAGAGATTCAAGGAGATAAGGTGACTTCAATTGGTTTCAATCAGATAAGACAAATTCAATTAGAGATTGAAAAGAGAAACAGATTAGTTCAACGGGAAGCAATTTGCACACTACTTATAAGAAGTGCCACAATGCCGCACAGGAGGATATGGATCATTCGGAAAACTCTTCATAGTTTTAGTTTTTATTTTTACTTCTTCTTCTTTTATTTTAGTTATGAACTAAACCCTTTTTTCTAGGGTGACGACGTAATCGCGCCATAACAGTTTGGTGATTTATTTCAGTTTTTCTTAATTTATTCTTCTCTTCTATTTGTGTTTTATTTCCTTTCTTAATGCTTCTAATTGCTTGATCACTAATTAGATGATAGGCTAATCATAATGAGACTGAGAGGAGATTTATGTGTCAAAGGTATTGAGATAAAACCGTAGGATAACTTGAGACCGAGGGGAGATAGGAGCCTTATGCAACTGCTATAGAGAATCATAAATCTTAATAAATTCTTTGATAAATAATCATCATAGAGATATAGTTGATTAGATATCAAGGGGTAAATGTTAGTGTGCTCTAACCCAGACATTAAAATAAATTAGGATTCTTGGTTGGCATTAGAAGTTGATTAAGAGATTAGGAAGAATTGACATAATTGAACCAAACTAAGTGGGATTAGGATTTCTTGTCTATGAGGAATCTATGTTCATAGCGTTGGTGAAATTGGATCCCTAGAGTTTTCTTTCATTGTTTGTTCATCATTTTATTTTTGTTTTCTAATTACTTAATTTAAAAACTCAAAAATATTTATTTTCTTTTAGTGTTTTTTCATTTTCTTTCAAACCAATTTATTGAAGTTTAAATAGTTGTTGATTTTGCGAAGTGGTACTTGGTCTCCCAATCCTTGTGTTCGGTACTCGGTTTCTCATCATTTTAATATTACTTGCTTCGATTCGGTACACTTGCCGGAACCCATCAACCCATAAAGAACAAAGAAAAATAGTTGCAACTTGCACGTTGATATGAAACACATAACCTACGTCGTGTCTATTTATTTTAGATTATTCAGCATAGAATCACATTTCAAAATCACGTTGGTCAAAAGTTGCTCTTACATAGCTTTTGAAAAAAAGTATCTCAGGACATGTTTTTCTCACTTTTACGATGATAATAATCTCAACAAAACAGGCTATTCATCTTCAGAGTATATGGCAAAATTGAAATGTAAGTGTACAAAGTGAGCCAGTTATAATCTGATTATAAGATTATAAGAAATGTGGAAATATAAGGGAATACGGGTAAATTTGGTCCAAAAAAAGGTAATGTGGGTAAATGTATGAAAGTATCATTACCTATTAATCATAAGTTTTAAATCATGCAAGAGAAGTTTTATTTTGGAATGTGATTTTGTCATGGTTTTAGACCCATTTTCTCTCCTGAAACAATGTTTTGAAGACATAAACATTATCTTTTTACGTCACAGATTATGTATATAATTGTGATGTAATATTAGTTAGGATAAATGTTTTCTACATTATCAATCAATTATGTATTATTATTTCATTAAAAATATATTTTTTTGGATAAACTCATTAAAAATATTTTACTCTTTTAATAACTATCTTAAAAATCACATATACGGTGATGGATAAATAGTTGATAATATAAAAAACTTCACACTAATCGTCTATTCAAATTAAACTTTTATATTATTTATATTTTTCAATTTATTTGTTTTTAAATACGAGGGAAAAGCCAAAAAAATAAAAAAAGGACTAAACAAAAGTAATTATCCGATAATACAACCCCAAAACAATTCATGATTTATCAACTTAGACAACTTTCTCGGAGGACCGACAAAGTCTATGATCCTGCAAAATTTTGTGGAGGATCAAGCCTTCATATGTTTTCAGCCATTGATTTATTCATTTTTTAATTTTTCAATCAATTAACCAATGGTCCAATGTTGGAGGACCAATCCTCAACCTATTGGTTGGAGGACCTTAGACTTCCCCCGGATGACCATATAATTCTTGAAGATCTTTTCACCAAAACTTTGGCCAACCAATTATTGCAAATGTTTGGTTCCTCCAAGGTGTGTGCAAAATAAAATCGATAGTCTTTGCACTTCCAGTGAAAAACAAAAATAGATTACTCTAGAGTCACCCACTACAATCCCCAACCTAAATGGCGAGCTTTCTCTAATCCATTAATTTATGATCTCCCAAAGGTCGATGATAAAGGAAGTGCAAGTGCTAATATCGTGCAATCCATCGACCATTATGTCGTATGAAAATACCATCCCTACGTTGTCAAGACTATCTTTTGAGAGTATTCATGAGTCGGTTTGGTGGTTTGGTTCCACTAGGAAAAAAAATTGAATCACATAAAATCAATTAGTTCGATTTGGTTTAGATTTGCAATCAAGACAGTTAAGCATAAGTCAATTAATAATTAATGTGGAATCAACATTAAATCTATTCACTGCTGATGCCATTGCAACGCGTTCCAACAAGTGCATTGCTCTTGAAATAAATGGACTAGGTTGAAACCCTACGACAAGTACTATACCTTTGCATTTGGGTAAAGTCCGCAATGACAAACACATATTTAAAGGCCCTATGCATATCTTGGATTTTCATGAGTGTATTTGGAAGACTACCTAGGTATTTTATAAAAGGCAGTCCAATTTTCTTAGTCACTTAGGTGGATCTATCAAGTGCGTCTTAGAAGCATCACCACTGGGCAGTGGCGGACCTACACTACAATTGAGAGTGTGCAAGTGCACACTCTCATTTTAAAAAAATCACAAGTAAAATATTTTTTAACAGAAAATTACAAGTGAAGTATTAATTTTTTATAGTTTACCTTCTGTATTTTTATATATTTGAACCCACTAACCTTAGTTTTTATATTATATCACCACTTACTCAGGGTCCTGAGTACGCCACTGCCACTAAGGGCTACGGATCCATTAAGATCATATAGCTCAATCTAACACTACCACATGCCATAAAAATAGGAATATAGCTAGTGAATGTAGAGTAATCATATGACTTTCTTTGATCAATAGTTGGGTATAGGCATGACAATGAAGCGGGGCGGGGGCGAGTTTGGCCTTTCCCATCCCCACCCCCGACTCTATACCCGAAACCCGCCCCCAACCAAAATCCCCTTTGGGGGGGAGGAAAAAACACCCCCATCCCCGTCCTCGCTGGGGGTCGGGTTTCCACGCCCCGCCCTGCCCCAGGAACCACAATTGGCAAAAAACCCAAATCTCCAACCGCAATAGGAAATTTACCCAAATGTTTTAATTTTTAGTTAAATACAAGCATGCAGATGGAAGTTTAATGCAAAAAAATACAAGGCTTATGGAGTTTTTATTATTCATTAGAATGAGCAGTCCTCCATTTTCATAACAAACAAATCCATTAAGAGCTTGATATTTAGGGAAAGTAACAAAACCTAATAATGGTGGCCACAGATGGAAGGAGGTGCTCACATGGTGGCCGCAGATGGAAGGAGAAGCATTGTCTCGCGGTGGCTGGACAACACGATGGAAGGAGAAGCCGATCTGCATCGCGTTCTAAGTGACTCGTCGCTCGCGTAGTCGCGTTTGCGTTGCTGGGTGGGGATCTCACGTTCGCATTGCATCGCGGTGGTGGGTGGCCTCGCGTCGCGGTGGTGTGCGGCTACTGGATGGAGGCAGGGATGGATGGGAGCTGCTGGATGGTGTGCGGCTGGCGGTTGCTAATGGAGTTAGGGAAAAGGGAGTGAAATGTGAATAAGGGAGATGAAGTGAAATGTTTTAAACTTTAAAACCCTAACTTATAATTAAGGGTATAATAATAATTTCATAATAGCGGGGCGGGTTCGGGTTCAGGTGGGTATCAGTATCTCCGGCCCCGCCCCATCTATGAAAAGCGGGGAAAAACCCGAACCCGAACTCGAAAAGATCATATTTTCCCCGTTCAGAACGGGGCGGGTTTGGATGGATACCCACGGGTTCGGGTTCCGTTGCCATGCCTAGTTGGGTATCTATCATACTCTCCTCAACTCAAAGGCTTAAGCCCTATCCCCACTACGTATCTAGAACCATTTTCCTGGGTAATCATTTAGTAAGAGGGTCTACAAGGTTTCTCTCTCTTTTAATATTTTCTAGTAAACATCATTTTCAAGTAGTTGTTTAACATCATCATGTCTAACACAAATAAGTCTTCTCCTACCATTATAAGCATTGTTGTTAGCTACTCTAATCACAATCTGATAATCGTAATGAAGTGACACACGTGGTGTTGGCCTCCCCCACGGTGGCACTCTTCCATCAAATTCCTCAACCACTTTGCTTCTTGCCTTGTCATCTCAAGAGTGATGATAAATTTAAATTCCAACATGGAATGTGCTATACAAGTCTCCTTAGCAGATTTCCTCCAAATAGCACCTCCACCCAAAATAAAATCATAGCCACTGGTAGAACTTATCTTATAGTAATAAGCATAGCTTTCAGTGTGATCACAAGATAAAATCAAACTTAGTGACAACCATAAGAAAGAAAAAAAGAATATATATATATATATATATATATATATAGCTTTTAAATTTCCATAGCTCCAACCACATAAATGGAAATTTTCGCCAAGGATTTGCAATTTGGACAATCTCATCACTCTCGTTATTAGCATCAGAAGCTTACCTTCGACGAGATTCCCTCCAAATCCTCAACCTCATGGTGGCGGTAGTGGAGCTAGCGAGTCGTTCTTACTTCGTAGAGTTGATTAATTAAATAACAACTGTTCAATTTTTTGGGGAATCATGTGCAAAATTGCTATCGGATCAACAAGTTGTCAATCATGATCATGAATACCTGTCGTTGATCATATTTGATTAATAATGAATGACTATAGATGTGGTCAGTATCCATGCTCTTTGATTCCCAGCCAAGTTTCTAGGACTCATCTACTTTTGTGCTCAGCGCATTGGTGAGCAACCTTACACGTATAGACCTTCATTCTTTTTTTGGCCTTTCTTGTTGGCTGGGTAGAGGGGGATACCACATTCTCATAAATTTATTTTGTTGTGCAATACTACATCCCCGCTATCAATCTTGTTCAATATCACATCTCTGTCTCTTCACAAAGATGTGTATAAATTTATAGGATAGATAACGTCTAGGAATGAGCATGCTCAATCTCTTCCGTTTCACAACTACCTCAGTACTCTTATCTTCATACTTCTACAAAATCTTAGAAAATAGGATTTAATTGAAATGTAATTACGGTTTACAAGTTTTTACATTACCAATCAATCATGTTTGATATATGAATCATTAAAAATATTTGACTTTTGTAGTTCTTAAAAAATAAGAACGGACTCCTGTTGGGTTGCACCATTGGAGCAAGATGATATGACATCCACATATAAGCAACTGATACTTACATAAGAA
This sequence comes from Ammopiptanthus mongolicus, assembly GCA_039655645.1. Taxonomy (NCBI): domain Eukaryota; kingdom Viridiplantae; phylum Streptophyta; class Magnoliopsida; order Fabales; family Fabaceae; genus Ammopiptanthus; species Ammopiptanthus mongolicus. The sequence continues at coordinate 15,490,619 of CM077348.1, read as the reverse complement.
CCCAATAAAAAATCATAGAAAAAAGAAAAAAATAAGCTAGAGAAAAAGTGAGATGACTTGTGGGACCCCTTTGATGAATTTTTTAGAATTACATCATTGAACTGGAGAATTACTTAAAGGAAAATAAAATAAAATGTTATGATTGGCATAATGAGCCCATAAGAAGGAAGTTAAGCAGCTCCAATGAATTACGCTATGTTAGTTGTCATTATATGTCATTATAATGTGGATAAAGCTACAAATCCTCTCCTACCAAGGACACGCATTATTTGCATAGGCAAAGTCATATACCCTTTTTCCAAATACAAGGCAACTTTTGCAAAGACAGACAAATCGTCCTTCATCACCCAATACCTCTAGGCTACTTTCTTCGTCGGGCTGCTTGTAATTACAAATTTACAAGCACAAAATGCTTATTTATAGGCGAAAGATCTCCTTAAGTTCTCCATCACATGTGTCAAGTTGTGGTAGGACTTGAATCATTTACATAATATGAAATTCGTATCATTTTGAAAAATAGAGGCTTAATTCAAAGAAAGTGAAAAAAATGTATTCATAGTAGGATTAGCTCGGTAATCCTCAAATATAATCTTTATAAAAGCAAAGCAGAGCGAAAGAGAAAAGATTGATATAAATCTTAAAGTAAGTATTGTAACTTCCATTTTTAATATGTAAATCTTGTTATTATATTATTATTTAATAACATATTATCCTATTATTAAAAATATTTAACCTTTTAAATGAATGTGATATGAAAACATCACAAATAATGTTAAGTTTAAATGCTCAAAACAGGCATCAATTTTTTTTGGAAGTAAAACAGGCCTAATTTAGCACTTAGGGTGCGTTTGTTTAAGATTATTTGATGATAAAAGTTATTTTTTAAGTTAAAAATTATTTTTAATTGTCTTAATTGTGTTTGTTTAAGATTTTTTAGGAAATCATTTTTATGACTAAAATGAGAAGCTATTCCATTTAGCTTCTCACTAAAATCTGATTCTACAGAGGAGATAGAAGATATGTTTGTTACAGATTATGAAAAAATGATTTTCATATAATCTCTAAATTATTTTATATAAAAAATCATTTTTTCATAATCTGTAACAAACTGGCCCTTAGTTTATGCATCATTTGATAACAATATATTTTTTAATGAATAATAATAAAAGGATTTAATTGGTATGTACTATCAGTGTAAATTACACTATCAAGCAATCGTAAATTATCACATCATTAAAAATGTTTGACTTATATTATAATTACCATAAAAGTCACAGAAAGGGTTATTTGTCATTAATTGACAGAGTAACGAGTAAACACATAACTCATAATAAAATATTAAGAGAGAAACACACTTGCCCTAACGATCATGTCCGTGTTTGGATAAGCGTTTGTCAAACGTGATTTTGAATGGAATTGATTTTATAGAATTGATTTGAAATATAATTGAGTTTGAAGTGAAGTGATTTATGTTTGAATGTTTTTATGTTGAAAGCAAGTTTAATAAAAAACTTAGTGTAATCTTTCAATTCAAAAGCAGATGCTACTCCTGCTTCCGTTAGAATCGATTTTGGAAGATAGATAGTCTGTTTGGATTAAATTCTTTTGGACGCAAATGGTAAAAACCATGTTACAATGCACTTATTTATAAAGCTCCCCTTTAGAGCTTTCTTCAAACATCATGAAATGGAGGTTTGCGTTTAAAGTTATCTAAAACAAACAAATCGAAAATGACTTCCCTCATACAAAGCAAACATCTTTGATTTAATCAAACCCACGTTTGATAGTTGCAACTCACTTTTGATGGTTCTGACAGTGGAACCAAATATATGCTATATCCATTAAATATGACAAAATCCTAATTTTAGAGTATTGTTAAAGAATAAAAAAAATCGATACTTTTAAATTTTAATATATTAAATTAAATATATATTAATAAAAAATATTTTTTTAATTTCTTAACAACACATTAAATAGACCGGCATAGTAGTCAGTAGAAATATTTTTATAGGAATCCTCAAGAAACTTTGACCAAAAGAAAGGGATCAGATGAATATGAAAGAAACAAAGCTTTAAGGGCCCGTTTGGTGGTCAGGATAAGGGAGGCAAGATAAGATAAGTTATCCTGTCCTGTTTTAATCTGTAGTTTGGTGAACCAGCAGGATAGGATAAGCTTATCTGTTAGCTTATCCTATCCTGTTACTTAATTATAATTCTATCCTGAGGGTGGAGCTGGGTTAGAACCAACAGGATAGGATAAGAAAATGCTTTCTTTTATCTCTTACCTTTAATATTGTTATTATTTAATTACGGTTTCAAACCTAATTAGTCAACCTTAATACTAATTAAAATATGTGGTTTAATTAACAATTTTTATAAAAAGTGAAAAAAAAGTTAATTTTTTATAATTTAAAAAAATGGACTAATTTATAATTAAAAAGTCAAAAATATATATTATTAAATATTTTTTAATTTAAATGTATAAAACAACCACGTAATATTAAAATTTATTTTTGAAAAAAAATGTAATTTTGATATAAGGATAATTTTATCATTTGTGAATATTTTATATCATATCCTGTCATTATCCGATGCGCATCAAACATTGGACAGGATAAGAGCTTATCATGCTCATATCCTATCCTATCCTTATCCAGCTCTCATATCCTATCCATCATTATCCTATCCTGACCACCAAACGAGCCCTAAAATCTTATTTACTACTTCCCTCTTCCATTTTTTTTAGTCCTTTTAGCATTTTATATATAAATTAAAAAATCATCAATTTGTGTATAAATGTATTAAAATATTCAGTAAAGAATAAAATGAAGTATTCAATCAAAAAGTATAATCTAAAAAGACGTAAATCCAATTGAAGATATATATGAAAAAATAAAAAAAATTATATCTTGAATTTATAAAACCCTAATTGTTTTAAAACAAAAATAATTGTTAAAGAGATTAAAGATATGAAACGGGAGGAATAATATTTACCTAGTGCAGTGACTGTGCCGAAATTGAACCCTACTCATGCGACGAATCCAGTATAATTAGCAATTTAAACCAGATTTCAACCAATGATTGTACTCCTAAACGATAGAAGTTATGTTCTTTTTATTTTGACTGGACTATACTACATGTCCTTTTTTCTTGGACTTTTCTGAGATGCATGTGGAGTCGCTGAACATGAAAGCTTAAACTAGGAGAGATTTGAATATAGGGCTATATAAAATCCAAAATGAATTACTTCGTGAAAATGCATCTCACACATATTAAAGAAAATTGACCCAAAATTAAAGTAGTAAAAGAAAAAAAAAAAAGGTAATTCATAATTTCTTATGGTTTTTTTAGAATGGGTGAAACTCAGCTTGATGGTTGAAAAGTCATACTCTTTTTCGCTTTATTTATTTGAGGAAAATGATAAAGAGCACACCACACCACACCACGGTATCATGTGCCTGGTGCTTAAACAAAAATAATTATAATAACATAAAATTAAAAGTAAAAAGAAAAATCCTGATATTGTGTGCAACATGAAGAGAGAGGAGAAGGTCACATGGGTTCTTATTAAAAATATAATGCTATTATAATGTCCATATTTTAAGTTTCCCCTCCCTTGTAATTTCTATTCAATCTAATCTATGTGATGGCGGTTTATCTCAAAATAACATCTTGAACAACATGCAACCGACTTTGCATGGAAAGAAAAGCAAGCAGGGATTTTTAGTGATGGGTGGCGGTATTGACCCTTTATTGGGAGTTGTTGGCTGAATTGGAGAGTCTCTTGGTGCCATAACTTATCGCCCCGTGTTTATTCCTGTCAATAATTTAGGTGTAATCTCAGTATGGGCTTAGCCACTCTTGACTCTTTTCTGCTCATTAGGGGTCAAGCCAAGCTTACACCAGCATCAGCTTTTACACATAATCACATAATCTCATTTTCAGTTTCCTTTTTGGCTAACAATGAAAAGTTATACACGAATTTTCAATGAAAAGTTATGTGCGAATCTTAAATCTTTCCGTCAGTTTGGTTAAGATTATTCTCACTATAAATATGAGAAAACCAAGTCCAAAGGCAATTATTTTGAAAGCTATTTGAAAAAAGCTTTCCCCCAACATAATTTGCAAAAGTGATTTTACTTTTGCAAAATCTAAAACAAACGAAGGGCTCTCTAGAGTCATCATAATCTTCGGTGGGTTGGAAAAAAAACTTACATAAGTCCTAATATGCATTATTTCACTGAAAGCAGTAACTAAAAGGACGAACCAACCTGATCTAATCAAATTCAGAATGACACCTCATACCCAACACAAATACTCAGACGACCAAAAATGAGAAACTAGGATAGCCTTTGTTTACTAGGATCAAGAATGCAAGCTTTCTCCTTTGATTCCCAACCTCATTACATTGATGAAGTTCCTTTGATCAAGAAAGTACTTTTGCAAATTCGTCTCATTAATATACTTGATTTATGTACAAGTTATGTGTTGAAACAGATTACAAACATCAAAACATACTCTTCAACCTCCGATAAGCTTTAGCTGACCGGGGTGACATCTTCCAAATACTAAAAATTAGCAAAATTTACAATTCCAAACAAAGCTAGCATCTAAACTCTAAACATTATCACAAAATTTTCCACCCATCCTGTTCTGAACAGCTTTCACAGCAGCAACTCTAGCAGCAGTGGCAGCCCTGTTTGCAGCTATCACTGCTTTGTTCACCTGATCATCCTTCCTTCGAAGGTTCATAGCATTCTCTGCTGTTTTCCTAGCAGCCTGCAATATAACCCCCAAAAGAGAACATACATCTATGAGAACAGAACTATCATTTTTTAAGGGATTGGATTACAGCAAGAACCAAGAAGGCAACAATGATATGTAATATTTAAAAAGCCAAAAAATTTAAATGTGAATGACAAATACCTGAACTGCTCGAAGGATAGCATCCGTTAGCGGTGGTAGAGAGTGCCTGAGGTTGCCAGCATCCCATTCTCCACATCTTCGGTCACCATTTCGAAAAGTATATACGCCATAACCTTGCCTACGGCCTTCATGCCATGCTCCCTCATAAAAGTGGCCATTGGCAAAGTGGTAGACCCCAAATCCATGTATTTTGTCTCCAAAATACTCTCCGGCATATCTATCTACATTTCTGCAGCAAATTGTAACATACAGTGAGTTTTATTTAGTAAAAGTAACTACAATCCAGAAGACTAAAGTCTACTATAGCTTTCCATGTAATAAAATACTTAAAGAGAAACCTCTCAAAACTAGTATACCACCATTACTATGGCAAACAGTCAATGGACATTAACAAGGACTTGAAAAGACACCAATTCACCATTCAAGTTGTTGTCAAACTATGCAATATCATTGAATAAGAGACAAAGATCTTTATTTAACATAATCAGAAAATTCAGCAAATATGACATCCAAATTTGAAGAGTTCAAATGCATAATTAATTTCATTGACTATCAATGCATGGGAGGATGAAAAATAAAAACCGGAATTGGGTGCTTCAAGTTCTACTAAGACGCAGCAGCTCCTAAAGTAGTAGAATCCAATAGATTACAAACTCAAAAATGAATTGGGACATGTAACTAAACCAAGATATATCTGGGTGACCGTTACAATTCTAAAGAAAACAGAAAATCACCATGATAAATTAACCAGCAAAGATTCAATCACATGACATCAGAAAATCATCCAAAAAAATCAATCAAAAAAATTAACAACGAAATCCACTGTTCTATCATCCATCACGCTTCAAAATTCAAAAACATAAATAAGATAGCAAAATTAACACAGTAAAGTCGAAAGACACAGCACCCTTTTAATGAATATATACTACATGAAACTGACCTAAAATGGTAACATCCGAGTCCATGTTTGACGCCGAAGTTAAACTCCCCAACATAAGAGCTAGCATCAGCGCAACTCTGAACTCCAAAACCATGGCTCTGTCCATTACACCATTCTCCAGAAAAAGAGTCCCCAGTATAGAACCTATAAACCCCATAACCATGCCTCAACCCTTGCCTATACTGACCCTTATAGCGACTCCCCCTCGCCCAGTTTTCAATCCCATACCCATCATACTTTCCATCCACCCAATCACCCTCATATCTTCCACTCCCAAAGTAGTGGTAAACCCCACTCCCATTACACTTCCCTCTATGAAACTCTCCCTCGTAAAAATCACCATTGCTATAAAACTCTACCCTTTCTCTTTCAATTCTCTTCTCTATTAACTTCTCTTTTTCGCTCGTTTCGCTCGAGTCCCCAATGAACCACTTCACCGGTTTTGACTTACCCTTTGAATAAAAACCGCGCCTTTTCAGGTTCAAGTCCCACGAATGCTTCAGAACCGAGACGGTTCTGTGGATCAGGCTCTTGTTTTTGTTGGCCAAGTAAAGCGCCACGGCTATGAAAATAAGCACCAGCAACACGTTCTCCGAAGTGGGTATCTCTTCGGAGGTTCCAAGGTAGAAGAAGAAGTAGAAGACGTAGAAGAAGAGAGAACAGAAGCTGAAGAACAAAAGAACCGGAGCGGTGACGAACCGGTTCGAACCGGGTTTATGGTTCAGCTTCTTCTTATTCTTCTTGTTCTTCTTCTTCTTGTTCTTCTTCTGGTCTTGTTGTTCTTCTTCGTGTTGAGAAGCGATGAAGTCAGTGGAGGATCGGGAACGATGGAGCGAGGATTGGGTTCGGGTGAGTTTGGTTTGGCTCTTCTTCGAAGCTTCCATCGTTGGGACCTAAAAAACAGATGCTTCTTCAGTCTCGGATCTTCGCTACCTGTAGCGTGAGATTGTTACCACGACGGTTTTAGAAGGTGGCGCCGGAAACATCTCAGGCGGCGCGCGGTGGAAGTAGAAACCAGTAACTGAACTTGTTCTAACGTTCTTTTCTATCAGAAAAAAGAACACTCCGAAACGTAGGTTTTTTTGTTTTTTGTTTTACTTTAACTGAATTTGGGTTGCTTCGTTTGAGTTCGATGTGAAAGAGGAAAAAAGGAAGAGTCGCAGGTTACGATGAAGCTTTTTGATTTGAGCTTAGTTTGTTGTATATATAATATTATAATATAATATATAATAATGTATATCCTTTCAAATAAAAATATATCATAGGGGAGTGAGAATCTATACGGAGCGTTTGATCGAGATCTGAGGGTGTATTCTGATTAGGGATTTATGGCCGTGGGATCTTGGAGAAGAGGTCATGGTGTTGCGGCCTTGCGGGAAGATATGGATCATCACACTTTTTTTTTAGTTTTTTTGAGGGAAAAAAATTAGTTGAGAGAAAAAATCTTACCATGTGACTCGTTCACTTGTGGATTAAATTTTAGTGATTGAAACAAAACAAACACACACTTATCTTTCATGATCGTCATTGATTACTCATCACTCCTTCTATCAATGCTCATCTTTGCTGAATAAATAATGACATTAAACAATTTTTATCATGAGTAAAATTAATTTGACTTATTTGAACTATTTTTTATTAAAATACTTAAAATATTATTACAATTTTATTCATTTGTTTCTCATTTATTAATATTGATGATAAAATTTATAAATAAGGAAGAACTTATTAAATTTTCAAAATGATAAATAATTTTAAATAAAACAAAAAGTGATTGAAAAGAGTATCTGCAGGCAAGTTTTGATTATACTTCATATTTTGGGGATTATTTGCATGAGTTGGATCCCGTCCGGCCTTTGAAGTGGAGTAGGAATGGGGTTGCAAGAAAAAAGGCAGCCATTATATTTAGCTAAAATTCTAATTAGTCTTTCTTTTTTGGTACTGAGGGGTAGATATTTTTCTTCTAGAAGCGTAAATAATTACAGTAGGATTTAACTTGAGAATTTCAACAGAGTGATTTTATCACACACGTCTTGTATTCACACACTTCTATATCTAAGTTAGCGGATAATAAATGTCCTAATTAAGTTTTTTAATGGTTTAAATTGTTCATACATTTCTTACCTTGTGTCCGAAACTAATTTTAACAACAAATGAAAAAAGAAAACCACATAATCATACACACACACACACACACACACACACACACACACACACACACACATATATATATATATGATTTTTTCATGTGCAAACTTGCACAAATTAAAGATTTTAAATGAGTAAATTCATATGAAAAGTTGTGTATTTTATAATTTCAAAATAAAATGGTTAGCTTTTTAATAAATAGTTATTACTTTTGGGTTCTTTAACATGTGCAAGGTTATACAGGATACACAAACTCATATATATATATATTTATATAGGGCAAATTAAGAGAGAATATATTTTTTATAAGTGAGAGAACTAAATCTGGACCATTAAATCACACATGAATGCTCAAGATTAGAAGTTAGTTAGTAGTCATGTGATCACTTAAAAAAGTCACATAATTTTGCGCATATTTGCTTCCATGGTGAGGGATGAGATTGAGAGGAATTCTCTTAAAGTTACTCTTGGAGTAACTTGATCCTTCATCATATTTATATAAATACTTTCATTAGTTTTTTAAAAGGAGTATATTAATAAGGTTATAACAAGGTTAAAAGAGTATATATAATAATTTTTCAATTTCTAAAGTATTAAATACATTATTTTTCAATACAAAATTTCTATCTTTAATTCCATATATAGCACTCTTAGTCCATAGGTTAGTATTCGCCTAATAAATTTCAAGTTTTCAACATATCTTATCAACTACCAACTATCAAGTGTGGTTAAAACTCACGATGATCATCATTATACAGTAAATCATTTTTATATAGTAAATTAGAAAAAAAAATATATAAATGTATTTGTTTAATTTAATATTTGTTTCTTAATTAATTTTGCGAGGATGAAATGAGAAAAATATTATTCATTTTAAAATAATCTAACAGCTTTCAAAATAAATTTTAAAATTTAGCTTATCTAAAAACAAATATTTTCTTATAAAAATAGTTTTTTTTAATTTAAATCAGATTTGCTCAATATATCAGATTAAATCCGAAAGAACTTTTTTTTTCAAAATAAAAGCAGTTTTTAGGGGTAAATTTTTTCCCAAACACCCACTTCCTCTCTGGTTAATAGAAAACACAAACACTATTCTAAGGTATTTAATTTGAAAAGCGTAAAGTGAAAGAACTGTGGGCCAACTCCAAGCCGCAAATGGGTTTTCCTCTGATGAGATTTGTATTTGTGGGCCTAAAGCCTAATATCTACAAAACTAACAAGTAAACAACATCAAAGTTCAATGATTTCTTCAGGAAAAAAATAATGACAATTTTGGGTTGCATAAACTTGAAATAGGGAAAGCCTTCACTCTATTTATTTTTTTAGAAAATGAAAAACATGGAAGTTCATTGAGTTTTTCAAGAAAATGGAAATTCAACAACGCCATTCAGTTTTCTAGGGACTTACGGTAAGATAGCCCGACATATTGTTTCCAGTTTTGTTATTTTTACAATGAGTTTTGTTATATTTTTTTTATTATTCTCATAATACTAAATAAATAAAATATTAAATAAAAATAAATACATTCTTTAATAATATACATAAAAATCTCAAACCACTAAAAGACCTAAATATAGATATACATTTATTTATTTACTTTAATAGTAAACTCACTTTAAATTAGGCCTTCTCGTAGGAGGATATAATATCTCTCATCTAAACGTATCTGAACAACATCTGAGGTAACAATTCACATTTGAGTAAATATCCAATTTGGTCCTTGAAATTATATGATCGTATCAACTTAATCCCCCATATTATCAATATTCCAAAATGATCCTTAAATTTTAAAATGTAGCAAATTCATCACTGACATTATTCACTTAGTTTCAAATGCATCCCTGACATTACCAACTTAATGTCATTATAGTCCATACAAATATCAACAGAAGGACGAATCTGATTAACTTTCTGCAATTCCAGGGATTATTTTGGAATATTGATAATGTGGGTGGACTAAATTAATACGACCCTATAATTTCAGGGACCAAATTGGATATTTCCTCAGTCACATTTATATAGATTTCTCTACTCTACCACACACAATATATCGATATTCAATTAGAGTCACATAAATCAAATGTTTTCCCAATATTTTTGGAAATGTTGTAAAAAAACATTTCTCTATAGTTGTCCGCAAAAGGCGAACTTTGCTAGATAAATTCTAATTTTATCGATTTTCAAGGGCTACAATGTAAGAACTAGAAATCAATGAAGTTTTACTAGTCTGAAAAACTTATTAGAAACCGAAGAAACCACCTTTTGGTGAATTTTGTCATTTAAATATTTCTTTTTATATTATTACATGTGAGTTAACCCTTAAACGTCTACTTGAAGCTTATGTACTGCTTGATTGTTTTAGATCATGTGAAGACAAAATCACATTTAAAAATTATGTTTGGAGAAGCTCTTCTCATATAGCTTTCAAAATAATTATTTTGGGAAGTGTTATTTTCACGTTTATGTATCTCAAGTCAACAAACACATAATCGTTATTATCAATGTTTTAAAAATCGATCCAACCAGACCGATTCGAGCGGTTGGACCGTCGACCGGCGTCCTCTTCGGTTCTGGTCTAATTAGAGAATCGGAAAAGCGGTCTGACCATACAAAGCCAACCAAAACCCTTCAACCAGTCTAAAACCGATTAAACCAATGTAAAAACAATTTTATAGATCGGTCGGTTCATTATTTTATTTTTATTTTTTTAAATGAAACGTACTTTTGGACTTTGCTCCGAGTTGTTTGGGGGCTAAAGGACTTGAGTGATTAGAATCCACTCAATATGCATCTTTGGTTAACTATCGTAGTCAATTATGACATATTATCTCAGCAAAATTAACATAATCCTAACTTAAATGTATTTTTTCTTTGACTTGTTGATTGATCTCTTTATATGCACCGATTAAACCGGTTGAATCGGTCAAACTTTGAATTGCTTTTCTTTCCAATCCTCCGGTTGAACCGATTTTTAAAACATTGATTATTATATACATACACTTCAAGTAAGTGTTTAACGGTCAACCCTGGTTGTACACTCATAAAAAGACTAATATTCAATAAAATAAAATTGAATCTTACCGACCTATGGTGTGTTTAAATTTATGTTTGAAATAACATTCAACGTAAAAACATATTTTTCAAGACACAAAACATGAAAGCAACAATTTTTTACTTTCACTCACACGGATGTTTGAGTCCATTCCAAGGTAAATCCAAACATGTATCTAGAGGCCTTACTTTAAAGCTTGTCACAGTCACGGTACACATACTGGTCTGGTGGAGGCTGCATATACTTCATCTCATCTTTTATAAGGTGAATTTCAAGATTTTCGTGATCTTGTTCTTACATATTGGTATTTTATGATCCATGTCCAGTGGTTTTCTTCAAAAGTGATTTCAAAGAAGTTCAAATCTGCAGACAACCGTCCTGATGTCAATGAAGGTGTGTAGATGCTAAGGTCTGAAAACAGAAAAAATGAGATTGCACTAAAGATAACTTCAATCTCCTGCAAAAGGGATTTCTCCCAAAACTACTATATCTGGGTTGCAATATGCAAACCTAGATTTACTAGTGTTTCAGTCTTCCGTTTATTCATTTATTTTTTTGATGAGCTTCATGTCTTGACTCTTGAGTTTGCTGAGCAACTAATTTGGTAAATAGCATTGATCATATGTTGGGGGGAAAAAGTGCTTTTGAGCCAACTTCTTGAAACTACTCCCACCGTCCTTATATATATATAATGACAATCATATTTGATTAAATCACACAGTTTAAGAAAAATCAATAAATCAAAGAAAGAGAATAGTAATTTTACCAAATTAATATTATTAATCATTGGTGTTTAACTATTGTTATAAATGCAAAGTGGAGTATTTAAGGATACAATTAGTAGAAAGTATATAATATTACATTGAAAATAGAAAATATCATATATTTTGGGATAATTTTTTTTTGTTGTAAATGTGACATATATAATGAGACGGATGGAGTATTAAGTAACAAAGAGAACATTTTTTTCGGTAATAAACTAGAAAAACTATACCAGCAGATCGACTGTATCTGGGAAGGTATGGTCATGGGCCAAGGGCCCAGGGCCCAGGGCTGCAAATAAACCGATGTGCACGATTATATTTCTGTATCAGGCCCATAAAAATAATTTTGCCTTACAAGGTGTTGGATATAACCAAAAACTACCACTGGAAAGGTCTTGTAAGTAGTAAGTAAGGGTGACATAACTGACAAGATTATAGCCCGCTTAGGTTATTGATCTATTGAGCAATCATTTATGTTTGGCCCACACTGAAGCACATAGAAATTGGTCCTTCATTTGTGCTAGCAAAATTTGATATGCTAAGATCAATAGCTCAATTGCAAATGTATGATCTTTTATATCTGCTTGGTTATGGCCTTAGCATTACTTGCCATTATACCTGATCTTTCTCTATATTGATTTATTTATCGTACTGAACAAGTTAAGAAAAACAATACCTAAATAGGGTCTTTTATTCTATTCAAGGTTCCTACTCCAGAGAAATAAAGACATACATATAAGGAACCAGAACGATGGAATGGACGTAATGGTTAGCTTTCATTGAATCATATTTCCTTCAATATTTGATCATGAAAAAAATATTTTCAAGGGTTGAGATCCTCTACAGTTTATGAATAATTGCACATGATCCTGATCCTATATTTAATTGCTGCCTTGCAAGTTACAATAGGGATCCATAAAAGGTTAGAAATAACTTGCTCCTATAACACTCCTGAGGTTGAGAGGAAATAAATATGTCCATGCCAGGTTGGGTAATTGCTATTGATTCCATACATCCAAAACGAAGGGGAAAGACGGGAGATGAGAATCAACGAAAACATGATCATGGAAACAACATCTGTAACTGAAAATTCTAAATCTCAATAACATGATTGACTAGCTCAAAGTAATCATTTCAAATAAAAACATTGAAAATCCGAAAGAAAAATAATAAGTCTCTGATCAACTTCTCAGGACTTATGATAGCACTTGGTAATGACTACATGCTGGGCATTGCTCTCATTTCAACCAAGCACAAGTTGCTACTATCCTACTTTTCGGTTTCTCGAAAGGAAAATGTCCTCCATGCAATATTTAATATGCTATAATATAAATATATGATCACACTACTTGATTTGGTCTTAAAACTAGTTCAGATCATGCATTTGGATCATTTTCTTTTAAGCTTATCCTTCATCCTCTCAATTGCAGCCCTTAGAGTTGCCACATCCTTGCAGAAAGCAAATCTAACTAGGTTCTTTCCCTCTTCAGGATTCAAGTAAAATACACTGGTAGGGATTGCTACCACTCCCACCTCCTTAATTAGATATTCACAGAATGCAATATCATTTTCCAGTCCAAAAGGTGTGTGATCTACAATCACAAAGTAGGTTCCATTGGGAGGGAATACCTTGAAGCCAACATCCTTCAATCCTTCCACCAAAATAGCCCTCTTTGCCATATAATCCTTCTTAAGCTCCACAAAGTAAGAATCTGGTGCTCTTAGTGCTGCTACAGATGCCCACTGCATAGGAGTGGTGGAAGCAAAAATGAGAAATGCATGTGCCTGTCTCACTCCCCATGATAAGTGTGGGGGTGCTATGGCCCATCCAATCTTCCATCCTGTTAAGGAAAATGTCTTCCCCAGAGAGTTCATTGTAACTGTCCTTTCAAACATTCCAGGAAGAGAAGCGATTGAAATGTGATCCATATCATAAGCTAACTTGTCATAAACTTCATCAGAGAAAACCAGAACATCATTCTCAATGCAAAGAGATGCAATAGCATTCAGTTCCTCTCGAGTGAACATCTTTCCCGTAGGATTGTGAGGAGTGTTAATAAGAATAGCTCTGGTATTGTTTGAGATGGTGGACTTCAATTCTTCAATGGGGACAGAAAAATCTGGAGGGCACAAAGTGATGCTTTTTACTTTTGCACCAGCCATAGATAGAGTGGCTAAATAAGAATCATAACAAGGAGAAAACAGGATGACCTCATCACCAGGATTTATTAATCCTAACATAGTTGCAGCAATTGCTTCAGTGCACCCAGTTGTGACAGTTATTTCCTTGTCAGGGTCCACCTCAAGTCCAGTATCTTTTTTAAACCTATCAGCAATGGCAAAGTTAAGGTCTGGAACACCATAACCACGGGCATACTGATTTTTGCCATCCCTAATGGCCTGAATTGCTGCTTCCTTTACAAATTCTGGACCATCAAAGTTAGGAAAGCCTTGACCAAGGTTTATGGCTCCATATTGGGCAGCAAGCATACTCATCTGGGTGAAAATTGTAGTTTTGAACTTCTCTAAGCGCTTTGCAACCTAACAAATATATGAAAAAAATCAGCAAGAAACTATGTAGACAACGGTGATCGTGAAGTTCATTTTTTGTTTTCATCTCTTGCAATTTGAGAGATACACAATGGAACCTAACTCTTCTCCTTCCAAAAATCCTTCCTTTCTTAATTTTATTTATACATACACACAACTCAAAACCGTGCAAGCTAAACAGGTTATCATCTAGGAATTATAGCAAATGCACCCTTCACCGAGCGACTAGATAATTTACATGTAAATAATAATTGCAATAAAAAAAAATAGAAAACAAATGCGATCGATGGCGTGTGACCAATGACACTGAATCATGTACAGACACAAAAGAAATAGCTAATAAATAGGATACAATCTCAGAAAACAGATACTATGTAGTACCCAATAGAAAATCAATTTATACATCAGATTAAGCAACAAATATTAATGTTTCAGTCACATAAAAAAATTAAAAATCTTCAGCAAAAATGTACTCAAGAAAAAAAGGCTAGGTTACTAGTCCAAGTAAAAGAGGTTTAGGTCCCTTAAAGCAACATGTTAAGTACGTAGTCCTATATTAGATCCTTGTAATATAAGTCCCACCGTACTTGGGGAGATCAGTCTCCCACATATTATGAAGAAAAAAACTTGGGAAAGATACAAATTTTCGTCATTTTAAACAGACAGAAAGAGATAAACCTTATAAAATCCTGAAGCAACCAAAGAATAAAAAAGGAGATAAATAGTATTGATAATTAATAAATAATAAATAATATAATAATAAAGGGATTTGAGAAAGTGAAAGCAATTGTAAATTTTAGGGAAGTCCTTGTGTATGTATCCGAAAAAAGCACAAAGGAGTGAGAACCTGCAAGGGTTGCTGCTGCGCTATCTGGTTTGTCTCATTATGACAAGTGGAGATGGTAGACATGGTGGCAACGAAAGATGAGAAATTCGGGTGGAACTACGACAAGAGCCAATGAGCGGGTACCATTGGAAATGCTTGGAATTTTGGAAAAGCTACTGAACGTGGAACTGGGCCTAAATATGACCAGGTACATTGCACAGCCATACGAACATTATCAATTTATGATTCCGATTTTGAAATATTGTAATCCCTCAAATTATTTATTCCTTTAAAAAAAATTAAGAAGCATGAATTATTTATTTTTTTAAAGATATCTCTTGTATTTCAACTAATTTATAATAATGAGTTTTTTTTAGTAAGAAGTGTAATGATGAGGAAGTCTACGGTGCTACACTACCAAAGTGTGTTAGCTGTGTAATGAATATGGATCCCCTGGACTAATTTTTTGACTTTGTGTCAAATAAATATATTAATATAAAAATGAGTATATGAGATCCTGATCATATATTAAGGTGAATGCGTGAATTTAGTGAATGCAGAGGATCCAGATCCGCTGTGCAACACCACTTTTACCTGCTGTAGCAGGCTACCTAAACTTTGAAATTTGCTGATTGCCCAAACCCTAATTCCATCTTCTCCTCCGGCAACCCCATACCCCTCTTGTCGTGCCGCTGCCGGTTACACCATCTCCTCCGCCATCACCGCCGACGTGGAGGTTCACCTCCTCGAGTTACATCCCAAATACATTTTCTTAAGAGGTGTGCATAACCAAATGAGATAATTAAAATGAGATGGAAGGAGTATTATAAAATAATTTTAAATGTCATGCTAACCAATAGTGCACTGATTAAGAAATCAATATATAGAAAAATTTTATTGGAAATGACAGTTTTTCAACTTTAAATGAATTGAATATATCATTTTTCAATACAATTTTTCTATGTTTGATTCAGTAACCAGTGCCCTAAAGTATTTCCCTAATTTTAAATCTTCTTATTCAATCTCATGCTTATTAAATAAATAAATGACGAAACTTGCGTGTTTTTATGGTGTTGTTTTTAACAAGAAGAAAACATGTGTAACAATTCATAAATAAAATTATAACATGTGTTACACACGTCTTCTCACTGGAAAATAACATTGCAAACACTTAAAGAACTGCATCTAAGTTTTGTGCATAAATAAAGTATTAAATATTTTTATATTCTGAATATATTGAATACATTATTTTTTTATTTTCTTTATTTAGTTTCAGGAATAGGAGTAAAAACAGGCCAAGTCAGGCCTTGCCTTAAACGGGTTTGAGTGTAAGGCTCGAGATCAAGTTATTTACCTATCATAGGCATTTTTAATGCCCGACTTGACCTCTTTAAAAGTTTGGTCTGACCTGAAAGCTTATTTAAAAACTTACTTTTCAATGAGGCCTTTAAAAAGGGAATCAGATTCTCTCCAGCAAGAGGTGTCTACAACCTCTCTCCACAAGCATCTGGACCATCCATTTAAGGCAACGTTTTTTAACATAAAAAAATATTAAAAACCAAAAAAAAAAACTTGAACCCTCTCTACCTTCGACGCCTACCATGGAGTCATCCATCAGACTCTCCAATACTGACACGGACACCGTCGCCTCTCCATTGCCATTAACGACAGCAAGCTGCCACCATTGATGTTCCTTTATCCCTCCCTTCTCCCTCGCACCATTTTAACTCAATGAATTGCATCTGCTAAGAAAGTCTCTAAACCCGGACACCATTTAGCATAAAAGCATAATCTAATACCCATTTACACTAACTAAACACATTGCAGACAGGATCACAACAAATGAAAAAAATGAAATACGCTTTAATAAAACGAAACACATTGCAAGCGTCGAAGGTAGAGAGCAAGAATAATGACTGAAGCAAATTGAAATTAAAACAATGGCCAAAAGCAAGAATAAGACTAACATCTTATTTAATTAATTACTTGATGAAGCTAAGAAATTTGGATTTGGTAGTGTCTAAGAAATTTCAGATTAATTATGACATAATATCAGAATGCTTTGGGGGTTGGAAAGATGAACCACAAGCTGGAATTTGCACAACTATATGGGATGTTAACAGAGGAGGGGGAGTTAACCTGAATCGATGGTGGGCGTGGGCGGCGTGGACGTTGCGGCGGCACGTTGCGGCATCATTGAACCACAACGGTTCCAAGGAGAGAAATGATCGACGATAGAGAGCGGTGTGACACCTTTTTCGAGTGGTACATTATTTGTGATACTGTTAACATTTTATAAGGCCGAAAATAAAATATGTGAAAAATAAAACTTAGGTTTGTTCAAAATGCGGTTTCTCTTTTCGTAAACATAAGGTAATTAATACTAACATAACTAAAATAGAAACATATGTCTTCTCACGACAGATTTGAAACATAAACGTGCTTTCCAAAATGCGAAGTTAAACCAAAGAAGAGGGTTCCATAGCATAAGTAAATTAAACACAATATCTGTTACATCCTAAATATAACTGAAATAAATAGTAAATAAAACTAGGTGTTGTAGCTCCTCAAATAGTAAA
This sequence comes from Ammopiptanthus mongolicus, assembly GCA_039655645.1. NCBI lineage: Eukaryota > Viridiplantae > Streptophyta > Magnoliopsida > Fabales > Fabaceae > Ammopiptanthus > Ammopiptanthus mongolicus. Next base: position 15,472,831 of record CM077348.1, on the reverse strand, counting down.
TAAATATATACATGTTTGAAGTAACTGTTATTTTTTTCTTTCCTTTGATAGAGAAAACTCCACTAAAGCTAGATTGCCTTTAAAGTGAACAAGTAAAAATATTTCCACCATTGATTCAATAAAGTGGATTAGATCTCAATAAACTATATTAAATTAAGGATGAAAACACCCTTAATTAACTACTTTAGAGAGAATTTGATACATATTATTAAGGATAAGAATATTGAAGCACATATAAGACATTAAACATGTTCAACTTTTTAAATTGCAGTCATTGTTTCAAAAAAAAAAAAAAACTTGTAGTCATAAAAAAAAGTTACATTTAAATACGAAATATGTTTTACAAAAAACAAAAGGTTTTGAACAATACTATTTGTTTCTACATGGGCCAAGTAACTTCTCATACCACGAAGGTCCAAACCTCCACACCAGATATCAAGAGCAATCCCACGATCTAATAACACACCGGTTAAAGCATTAAAAAGCCTTATCAGGTAGTTATGAGGTGATGAGAGATTCCCACCCAAAACAATAATGACCTTAATAATATTAGTTACAAACGAGGTCTATAAAAGGAAAGTCCAAGGTAAGGAAGAACCAAGCAATTATCTGATAATACACTAAGGTGACGTTTGGTATAAGAGATATTTTCATATTCTCAGGAATGTTATTTGGAAATAGACTTTTCCCACGTTTGGTACAAGAGAAAAAAATATATTCCCGCACATAAAAGATTCCCTAGAATAAAGTTTATGAATAAAAGTTGAAAGTTCTATTCCCATATATAAGGGTGGGAAAAAAGTTTTTCGGAGGAAATGTGAAACTTTTGAGAGGTTAAATTACTTTATTACTTCAATTAATTTCTTTAAAACTGAATCTCTTTATTTTCCCTCTACACGTTTCCTCTTTGTCCCTGCACATTCTTCCTATGTGGTTTTGGGTTTATTTGTCTTCTCCCTTTAAAGAACACACTCTCTTCCTTCACTTATCTCACTTGCTTCCGTGTTTCCGGTGGGTGGCGTATAGCAGTTGTAAGCTTCTACTGACATACCTATATGAGACCTATATGAGCATGTCTCGTGCATTGAATTTAAAGCATTTGCCTAACGTTTTCTTTAGCTTTTTTTCACAACCTAAAAACCATTTTTTTTGTCTTATTTACTTTGTGACTAATGGATCAGTTTATATGAATTGGGTGTTGTACAGCATGTAAACTTTACCCAGGGATCCTTCGTGATTGATGGATCAGTTTTTTATTAAAACTTTATTTTGTTTGGAGTACTTAAATTACAATTACTTTCATAAATCATCATTTCTTTTATTTTGAAAATTTTTATTTTATAAGGGTGCTTTAGGAAAATGAATTATATTCCTGAAAATATTTCAAATGAACCAAATATGGGATTGGGAATGCAATATATTATTCCCAGAAAACTTAAGTGTCAACCAAACATATTTTGCTAATATTCCTGGGAATAGGATTCCCAGGAATATAATTTACCTAGCAATAAAACATTTCCTGTACCAAACGTCACCTAAGGTCTCGAGGTCTACCTTGATAATATTGAGACTCATTGTTCTAGTCAGAACACTTCTCAAAATATATTAGGCTTAATTAGATTTTTTTGTTTCTATGTCTATATGTTTATTTTATTTCATACTCTTTTATTATATTCCTTCCGTCACATTATATATGACACATTTACAAAAAAAAGAAAAAACTGTCCCAAAATATATGTCATTTTCTATTTTCAATGTAATATTAAATGTTTTCTGCCAATTTTACCACTAATTATGTTTTTAGAATTCTGTTATGTGATGCATTAACCGAAGTCATCACTTTTTTATTTTCAAAGTGAAACTTTTGAGTGACCAATAACTGCATTTTGTTTTATTTTTAATGTCTTGTAATACTTATTTTTCTCATTGAATGTAGCTTATCAATAATGATAACAAAATTAATAAAAATAAAGAAAATATAAACAATGTTAATTTGGAAAAATTGTTGTTCACTTTCTTTTATTTATTGTTTGTTCTTAAACCGTGTGATTTAGTTAAGTATGACATATATAATGGGACTGATGAAGTACTTATTTTAGTTTTTCAGTTTATCAATTACATCTAATGCTACTTTTATAGTCATTTTATTTATTCTATATTGGCTTAATTGTATTTTTGGTCCCTTAGGTATCATGATTATACAATTTTGGTCTCCCCCGGGTTTTAATTGCGCCAATTGGGTCCTTCAAGTATCACGATTGTGTAATTTTGGTCCCACAAATTTCAATTGCGCCAATTGGGTCCCCTGCGTATCATGATTGTGCAATTTTGATCCCTCAAGTATCATGATTATGTAATTTTGATTCTCCAAGTATCACGACTGTGCAACTTTTAACATCAATAGCCTACAAAGCACATATGCGATTGATTTGACACTTAATGAGGCTAGTTTGACAGCTTACGTGTCATTATTATGTGACACTTAATGATATACATTTGACCATTAAATTGTGTGAGATGTCAATGATGTCTTATAAAATGTCTCATAAACTGTCAAGTTGGCTTCACTAAGTATCAAAGCATTGTCACGTGTCCTAAGTAGGCTATTGACGTTAAAAGATGCACTATTGTGATACTTGGGGGACCAAAATTGAACGATCGTGATACCTAAAAGACCCAATTGACAACTGGATGACCAAAATTACACAATCGTGATACTTGGGGATCTAATTGACGCAATTAAAATTTGGGGGATTAAAATTACACAATCATTATACCCGAAAACCAAAAGTGTAATTAAGCCTTCTATATTTTAATTTAAATATAGGACTCCCATTTCATCAGTTAAGAAAACAACGAAATGAATTGAGAAGAAAATAGTCAAACATAAAGAAAATATTGAAGAGAAGGAAAAACTTGCTGCATGATAGCAAAATACCTAGTTCACTGTTTAAAAAATCGTTCTTTTCGGATGTTGATGCAGAAGAAGTTCTTCAATTTTTTATTTTTTAAGAATCAGAGCTAAGGAAACAAAGGAAGGACACTTAATCAGCAAGAATCAGTGTGTAGGAGAGGTCCAAATAGAGGCCGAAAGCAAACGCCTTGATTTCCAACACAACACCAACTTACTATTACCCAACTCCTCCACTCTGTACCCGTCGTTAAACAGACCAATCAACAGCTTCGCTTGGCAACGATTAGCGCAACTTATGAGAACTCCCCTGAACCCCGCCGCATCCAACCACTCCCCCCACGACCCTCTCTCTTCCCCCTCCTCACCCGTCCGGTATATCCTGGCTAACGAGCCCGCTATGTGTGGGCCCAAGAACACCCTTTCCACCAAAGCCCGAGCCTGTCTTTGCATCGGAAAACCTGCCTCAATCGAATCATACACTGCTGAGTAATGGTGTAGCGAGTCCATGAATCGGCCCACAAAGCCCGTTTCACCACCCACGGGTCCTATTTCCTCCTCAACCAACGTCACTAGTCTCGGGTTCAACGACTTGGCACCGCTCAAGAACGAAGCAACCGAATCAGGGTCACGATTGTTGAGGTGTGGCAGGTGCAGCATGCAGTTGAACACCAACGCCTCTCCACGGACCAACTTTAGAGACGAAGCTCGAAACGTTTCGTCAGGGTCCAACCTACACTGATGAAACGAAAACGGTTGCCCGAGTGAGGCTGCAAACGCCGTCAACCGCCGTCCCGTCTCTTGAACGGTGGCGATTGATCTTCGTCCGGCGGCACTGCCACGAGACAATGCTGTTATCCGGAGGTACGGGCCGTTTGTGCTGGAAGAAAAGGCCTGCATGAGAGAGGCCCATTGGGCTCCTTCCATGATGTCGTAGTCGACGATGTGGACCCTTCTCTCGTGGGCCACGGCCTCCAATATGGCCTGGTTGGCGGTGAAGTGAGCGAACTTGATGCAAGGGGACATGTGTTGAAGAAGCTGGAAAGCCGCAAGCATGTCTGTTTGTTGGATGTGATCTTCGCAGTGGGGTCCACTGATGACGTAACGCTGATGCTTTGTGGTGCCGTGCGCACACCCTACGCCTTCTAGCAATCCCTGGAGGGCATGGGTAAAATACGCCGCGAGTCTTTCCATGTTGGTGCTGTGGGTGGGGGACACCAACTCCTTGAGCCGAACCAATATCACTCGAGCCAGGTCGCGGCTCTTGGTGGCACCGGTGAGGGCCTCCGCCGCCGCCATAAGGAGGTGCACCAGCCTTAGACCCTTGAGGTCGTCGCTGACTTCGTCCTCCTCCTCCTCCTCCGTCGTCGTGGAATCAGAGTTGCAGCCGTCGCCGGTTGATTCCTCTTCTACGCCGGGATGGTGTGGGATGAGAATAGCGTCGGTGGCGGTGCCGTCTTCTATGATGGAGTCAATGAGGCCGTGGAAGTCGTCGTGGCCGGCGGTGAAGGATTCCCAGTTGACGACGGGGGACCAGCGGTTCCAGTCGTAGTTGGTGGCGTCGTCATCGGAGGTAGTAGGAGTGGTGGTGCTGTATTCGGAGAAGTCGAGGACACCATCCATGTCCATGTCCATGTCCATGTCCATGATCATAGCTGATGAGCTGACTAAGCTAAAGAAAAATAAGTTTCTGTAAATTTTTGCACCAAGCTAGCTGTGCCGTACAGATGATGTGGGGAATTGGAAAGTGCGACATTTATAATGGGGTTAAGAGAGAGAGTTAGAACATCAGACATCCGGGGCCAAAAACTGATGTGTGATTAACAAAAATGATTTTTTTAATCACTTATGTGTATCTCATTTTCACCAAAAAAAAATAAAAATAAATAAAGATAATGTTAATTAATATTTTAAGAGCATTGATTAAAGAATTAGGAGAAGAAAATTTTTATTGAAAAGTGATGTATTTAATATTTTAAAATATTAGATAATTAGATTTTCAAAAAAAATTTAATTTTTATGGATTACTTAATCAATATCCTTAGTACATTAACTAATTTTACCCGCAAGGAAAAAACTTATTTTCACATACTTTTATGCAAATTATTAAATAATATTTCTGTTTTATTAATTTTTTGTGAAATATTCACCAACGGCTAACCATTACCAATTGCTATCATATTAATTTTATATGGGTTTTTCGATCATATATAAATTTATACATATTAAAAAATCAATAATAATAATCATTTTTTAAAAAATATTGTATTCAATATTACTTCGATCTTTATTATAAGCAAAATTTAAATGGAACATATATATTAAGGAACTTGGTTAATCTCATTCAATGTTGTTAAAAAATTAAGGGTATTACCTAAAGTAACATTCATAGAAAACTTGAATTTTTATTAAATGCATCCCACATTGAGTTATTGAAAAACAAAATTGGTATTAAATGAAGGGTGTTTTAGGAACAATGTCATTAAATAGAATGAAAGTATTGAAATTTGCTTATATATTTGACCAAAAATTTGAGACTTTTTTTGCTTATAATATGAACCGGAGGGAGTATATTGCAAAGTTAAAAGTGTGATTTTTCATAAAAAAAAATTTATATATTTATTTCTTAATTTCTTAATATATGCAAGATTGCACATAATAAAAAAATCTTTTTTATATTTTTAATTTTTTAATCTAAATTTTATATAAAATTTATCTTAATTTGAGAATATTTGTGTAACATATAGAGTACACTACTTGCTAATTGGAATAAAATCGAGTAAATACTCAATTGATTTCCTAAAATTATAGGGTCATATTAACTCAATTTTTTATATTATCAATATTTTAAAATGATCCTTATAATTCCAAAATATAGTAAATGTATTCCTGATATTATTCACTTAGTTTCAAATTCATCCCAAATATTACCAACTTCATACCATTATAATCCATGCAAATGTCAATGGAGAGACGAACCTGATTAACATTTTTCAATTCCAATGATCATTTTAAAATATTGATAATATAGGAGATTAAGTTGATACAATCCTATAATTTTAGATACCAAATCTAATATTTACGCGTATAAAATCTTAACTCGGAATATGTGCCTCAGTGGTATATTGTCGTACTCATGTGCTACATTTTGAAATCGTAAAATGTCTGCAATGGTCATTGTACCCGCTGCTAGTGTACCCACTGCTAGTGTCAGCCGTGCAGTCGATTAAGTTCCAATTAATTTGATCCTCGTATCAAATTGATTTTTAAAATTATAAGATTTTTATTAATTTAATTTTTGTTGAAGGGATTAAATTAATTAAATTTTGATAATTTTAAGGATGTTTTAAAAATTTTAAAAATAGAAAAAATCAAGATGATACAACCTTATAAATTTAGGGATCAAATTAAAAATTTACGGATAGAATAACAGCTTAATGTTACTAACTTATCTAACTTAAAAAATAATTATTATTGAAAAATGATGTATGAATACTTTAGGAATTAGTTTTTCAATAAAAAAATTCATTTTATTAGACTAATTATCAATGCCACCTAAAATTAAAACCAACTGAATTCGCTATTATAAGAGGATGTTTGGATAAGATTAAATCTTACTCAAACAACTATTTTTTTATGATAAAAATTATTTTTCAGTGGAAACTAGTACATTTGGATAAACTGATTAAATTTTAAAACAATTGTTTTTATGATAAAAAAGTCATTTTTAGAGAAGTTAAAAATTTGAACCTTATTTAAAAAGCTGTTAGATTATTTTGAAACCAATAACATCATTCCTATTTCATCCCTACAACACTAACTATCAAACAAATATTATTAAATTATATAAATAAATGCATACCCTTTTTAGTAATTTACTATATATAAGTCATATTTTTACACAATCCAAATAAAATATATTATCTTATAACCGCTTTTCAGCAAATATATCCAAACATAAAACTGATTCTATTATAATCAATTATAACATTAATCGATTATGCATATAATCGATTATTGAAATAATCGAATTTTCTTAACTGATTCAAACACACACTAAGTGTGTTTTGTTATGTTACTTAAATGATACTTTTGAATTAATTTGTAGTAGATTTTGTTAATAAGTGTTCTTAGGGTATTGGTTAAGGAATCATAAAAGCAAACATTAGCTCTGTTTGGTAAGTTCTATTTGCTAGCTTATAGCAAATGAATTAGTAGTCTTGTTTGATAAATGCATTTGTCATTAGCTTATAATGTTTTTTTACAAGCTTATAACGTTTCTTTTGTACACACTACTTCAAGTAGCGCTTATAGCTTATAACGTCTCTTTTTTTTCTTTTTTATCCTTACTATTTTAGTTTAATTTCACTTTTACCCTCTTTAATAAAATAAAATATTATAATTTTAAAATAACACAAATAATTTAACATAGCATATAAAAAATTGATAAATAACTTAAAATAAATTCAAGTATTTAAAGTAATAATTAAATTTTTTATGCTAAAAGTGATAAAATTTTAAAATAAATAATATATATATATATATATATATATATATATATATTACACATAATTATCTTTAATTATACTTATCAGTGATTTACGTGATAAAATATTAGATAAACATTGAGCATGGTATTATATAAATAAATTATTTGTTATAATTTGATTATATAAACAACATTTACCTAAAAGTATATGAAAGTGTCCTTTTATATACGTTTTTTTTTTCCTCCTGATTCAATCGTTAGTTTTACCAAACACTTCCACATCAATCAGTTAGTTTATCTGCTATTCGCTATTAGCTACCTCATCCGCTATCCGCTATAGGTTCATCCCGCTATAGGCTAACTTATTCGTCATCCGCTAGTTTTACCAAATAGGGTCATTGTATCGGGAAAATAGTGTAAAACTTTTTTATATATTAAATACAACATTTTTTTATATAAAATTTTCTTATTTGATTTTTTAAGGACACCAGTTAGCATTCTCCTTTTTGTAATAGTCTACTAAACAATCTCTAATGCCAGTACATAGAACTAATCACTAGTGCAAAATATGGATTCTACAACAGGTTTCTAGATCGGTTGAAAAGGAACCGATTTAAAAAAAGAGGCGGTGGCAATTTTGAAAATAAGTTCAAAATTATTTACATCGGTTCATAAAGAAACCGATGTATAAAACATTTAACATCGGTTAAATATTTCAACCGATGAATACAATTTAAATAAAAAACTATTTATTTATTCCCGCCAAGTATATACATCGGTTATTACACAACCGATCTCATTAGTAAACTTTCAAACTCGGTTATTTTACAACCGATCTCATTATTAAACTTTCAACATCGGTTCTATTAACTAACCGATTTCAAATCTTCATTAAACCCATTTCTCCAACGTTAATCTTTCATATCTTTCCCTCCTCACTGTTTGCCCTCTCTCTCGTTTGCTCCTTCTCCTTCATCCTTCACCACCGTAACCTAGCACCATCCTTCTCCTTCTCCTCACATTTCGTTGCTGCTCCTTCATCGCTGATACACTGCCCACGGCTCCTTCATCCTTCATCCTTCATCACCTCTCTCTCGTTTGCTCCTTCTCCTTCATCCTTCACCCTCTCCTCTGAACCTTTGTACCAAACTTTGCCCACGGCTTCACCTCTGAGGTGAGTTTGTTTACATTTATTTTTTCGTTTTTGGCTTTAGGTTTTATGATATTATAGTTTATTCGTAATGGCTTTATTTTTTCATTTCGTTTTTGGCTTATAGTTTATTTTCAATTCTACTTAGGACAAGGCAGCACCTGTTGCTACTCCAGAAAAGCCACCTGAAGAAGATCTGAATCCATTCTTGATATTCCCTAACCTGAGGAAAATTTGAAGGTACGTATCTAATATCCTTATTTTGATTATTAATTGCTTCCCCATTCTATTCTGTTGAACCCAATGCTTCACTCTGTTAGTGTGCTCATGTCATATGGAGTCGTTTCCAGTCTTGCTCATGACATTTATATGAGTGTTTCCATGCAGTGGTCTGCTTAGTAAACTGAGTGAAACTTCCATACAGTTCTCTTTCTTTCTCTCTACATTTTTGTTGTTGTCTGCTACCTGTTACTTTGGTTTTGCTATGTAACTTGATTAGTTTTACAGTATGCATATGGCATGTAACTTGATTAGTTTTACAATATCGCATGTAACTTGGCAGGAAATCCATACGTGACATTCTAATGAAGAAAAACACTTCTCCTTCTGATTAGATTTTCTTATGAAATTAAAAGGAGAAAGGAAGAGAAAAAGTATTAATGTATTAGTTTTACTATTTGCTGCTTTAACTTAGGGATTAATTGGACTGTTGGATTATCTTTTAGTGTTAATAAATTAGCAAAACCTTAGTTTCCCGTTTGAGATTCAATATTAATGAGCATATGTGTACTTTATTAAGGTACTACTCATTGTATTGAATCTTGAATTGTCCAAGTTGGACAGTTTGGGGAAAAACTTATTCTTCATTTGGTTAATACATATTCCTTAATTCTCATATCTTATACTTGAAGAAATTTCTGTCTGCTGCATTTCCTTTTGTTCTCCGGGTGCACACTTTGTCGCGGTGGATGTCACCGCGGTCAAGTCGTGTACGTCGGAGACCAATGGGAAATGCTGCCGAAATTTCGTTAAGTATGGGCATGAAAGTTAAGGACTAATTGTTAACTGAGTGTTGAAGAAGTTTCTTCTCGAATGGGATAGGGCCATACCCTGTGATAAAAAGGAGTTGAAGATCTTGGACTAAGTGAAGTTGGTGTTGTTGTAGTTATGGATCGTAATTGGATCGATGCTAGACGCACAAGTCATGAGTATGAGAATGGAGTGAAATGTTCTCCCATATCCCTTCGTGATGATCATCATGAAGGGATATGGGAGAACATTACTACTTGACCATGGTGTAAGTTATGTTTAAAGTTATATTTATTAATTAAGTTATGTTTATCTTGATAAATATAAGTTAAGTTTTTTTTGTTATTTAATTTGATATTTATATGTTAAGTTATTGTGTAAGTTATGTTTAAAGTGATATTTGTTATTTATCCATCTTTACTGACATAGTTTATTATTTTTTGTATAAACAGGCATACATGGCAGATCCCTCGGGCATCCCTCCTACACGCAGCGGGTCGGATACCCCATTGACAGGAAAAAAAGGTAGACGCGCCACACGATTAAAAAAATTGGCCATCAACCGTAGTGGTAATCAAAGGTTGAGGGTTGAGTTTGATGGAGATTGCTTACCTATAGGGCCAATGGAAGATCAGTTTAAGAGTTTTGTGGCCGTCCTTGCCAAAAGCAAGGCTAGTATACTTATTGAGGATTGGGACCATGTACCGACGAACGTGAAGGATCAGATATGGGATAGTATCATGGTATTTTACTTTTACCCTCTTTGGTTGTATATATTTTATTTCACCATATTATTTTCATATACACTAATTTCTCCATTCTGTTTTGTAAATATAGCTCACCTTTGAAGTGCCGGATACCGAGCGTATGAAGAAAAAATGGATTTCGTATGCGGGTGAGCGTTGGAGAGCATTTAAAACACAACTAAGCGGGAAATACATACATGGGCGTGCAGACAAATCTCCACTTGAGATGTACCCGTTCCTTGATCAAGAGACATGGGATAGATTTGTTCAGATCCGATTGGATCCCGCCTTTCAGGTTAACTTGAGTTATATTGTTTAACTTTACCAACCAAATTGATTTTATTAATATACTGAATTCAGTTGATGTTATTTATATTAGGAGAAAAGGAAAAAGGCGCAGGAGATCCAGAGTAAGAATCTCTACCCCCATCGTTTGTCTCGTGGGGGATATAAAAAGCTGAGGAGGAAGATGATTGAAGAGAAGAAGAAACAACTTTTGGAACAAGCATCCCAAGCTGATCCTACGGCTGATCCACCTCCAGAAGTTGTTGATCCACCTCCACCCCCACGCCACCATACATGGAAGAGAGCCCGACAAGGACCATCGGGACAATATACATCTGAGGAGGCACGTCTTGTTGCCGAAAAGATTGTAAGTATATATTCAATTCTAATTGTAATTGTAACATGCTTATCCATCATCTTACACAAATTAATGTGACAATTGTATGTTGTAGGATTCCTTGGACGAACAAAGCACACAAGGAACCTTTGTGTCTACTGGACGCAAAGATGTCTTGGCTGTTGCGATTGGTAAAGAGGACCACCCAGGCCGTGTCCTTGGTGTTGGATGGGGTGTTGGCATTACCCAATACCATGGGCCATCTTCACATCATCGGAAGAGGGATGATATTGAGTCCATCAAGGCGCAGCTTCGAGAAGAAATAAAACGAGATCTTCTCTCAGAGTTGGCATCTATGGGTTTTTCCCAGCAAAACACAAGTGCCCAACCGTCTGTACCTGTGAGCACTATGGGTTCATGTGATCATTCACATCAGCCTGATAAGGAGGACGATCAATGTGAGTTGTATGTTGATGATCATCATGATCGCCGGGTAGTGGCATTTGGGAGGGTACACAACTTGGGAAATACCTTACACCACCAGACATTAGAGGATGATCATGTGAGGGTGGTGGTGGAAGATGTTCTAGATGTTGATGCTCTAGTCCCTGTGCCCACTGAGGAGGTTATTACAGTTGGCCAGGCCCCCGGTAATTTCATCCCTTGGCCGAGAAGACTTGTGAGGTTTTTTGTTTCAGCCAAGGTATTCATGTAATTGTTCACTTACATATGTTTTTCTATATTTACAATTGAAATAACTTAATTGTGTTTACTTGTGTACTAATGCTTTACCTCTATTGTTTAGGATGATGGAAAAGATCATCGACCCAAAAGGCCTAGGTCGGATCCGAGAAAACTTGTGGCGTCTGGTTCATCGAAGGTATTCATATAATCATTCAATAAGTTAAGTTTTTTTTTTATTTACAATTGAAATAACCTAACCGTGTTTACTAATGTTCTATATTTGCTGTTTAGGGTATTGACAAGGATGTTGAACTTGATGCTCTGGAACGTCTCGCATTAGCTGCCGTGAAACTTGGGAAGGAGTCCGCTTTTATAAATTTGGAACACGATGGCAAGCCCGACACTTTCTATATCCCCCAGAGGGACATTATGGAGATATGCATTGATAGTGAAATGCTTTGCATGACAGTTGTCTCATTATGGTGCACGTAAGTTATGTTATTTCAACTAATTAATTTGTAAGTTAACTAATTAAGTTTTTAACTATTATAACTAATATTTATTTCAATATCTTAGGTATCTGCATCGCCTGTGTATTGATAGGGGTAACCTCCATCTTTATGGATTCCTTGACCCTCAACTAATTCAGGGTGAGACACTTAGGTCAGATGAGATTACTGCGTACATGCGACGTGTGCTTGATGAAGGCAAAAAACAGTTCTACCTAGCACCTTACCTCCATCTGTAAGTACAAGTTTTACTAGTGATTTATCATTATCTGTGACTTGTCTCTAACTGTTTCCAAATGCAGTAAACATTGGCAATTATTGATCATTTGTCGTGGTATGAGTGTTGTGGTCTTCTTTTGTTCGTTGGGAAGGAAGCCGACAAAAGAAATCAAGCTTATTGTTGAAACGTAAGCTTTTAATTAATTTAATTTGTACTACATTTGCTTTATTAATTACTCTGAAATATATAACATACTTTAAATTCATATTTTCTTAATTATGATAGAGCTATGAACGCAAGTCGTGTTTTGGATGGTGGTAGGCCTAGGCCTATTAGGTGGATTTACCCTAATGTAAGTAGTTTATTCATTAGTACCCGAGATTCAATTGCAGTGTAAAATAGTTACTATTATGTTTTTACTCATTATATATTCAAATTGTGTATTCATTTGTAGTGTCATAGGCAACGTGGCGGCTGGGAGTGCGGATATTATGTCATGAAGTGGATGTTCAACATTGTCTCCGCGAGTATTACAGATCGATGGAAGGAGGTAATTAACTAATAACATTTGTAAATAGTTATAGATTAATTATGTATAGTTATAGTTGATTAGTTATAATTAATGTGCAGATTTTCGACAATCCGGAAGCATTTTCTGAAGAGGACATTAAGGACATCAAGGAGCGTTGGGCAAACTTCTTTCTTGAGATGACTTCTGAACATTAATTTATATATGGATGACATTTTATTTCTTTAATTTCTTTAATTTGTTATATTTCTTTGTTGTTTCTTTGTTATGTATTAATTTAATTAATTAGTTTGAATTTATTACATTATATAATTAGTTGAGTTTGTTGAATCAAAAGCTGACTTTTGCATAATCAATAAAGTATAGTTTGGCTTATTACTTAGTATATATAGTGATTTGGATTCTGTTATTGTTGGGATTCTATTTTGGCTGGGATTGTTCTGGTTGTACATATATGAAACAGGGTTAAGGATTGTCACTGGTTTAAAACAAAGTATTAAAAAAAAAAATGGACTATCAACATCGGTTACAATAGAGAACCGATGTTGAAATATCAATTTCAATCGGTTCTGAGTTACAACCGATGTGACAATATACTTTCAACATCGGTTACACTACCAAACCGATGTTAACTTTTAACTTTCAACATCGGTTCTATATTATAACCGATGTTAAAAGATCTTTTTCAATAATTATTAATCTGTTGAATGAGAACTTTCAAAATCGGTTTTGTTTATAACCGATGTTGAAAGTTAACTTTCAACATCGGTTAAAAACCGATGTTAAAAGGTCTTACATTCTACATCATCTGTTTCTACATCGGTTCCATAACCGATTTAGAATGATATTTTTAACCGATGTTAAACATGTTTATTGCACTGGTGAATGATAGAGATTAATGCATTTTAATTAATTATGCAGTCTTGTAGATTTTAAAATTATTTGCGTTCCCAATAATTAATCTTATGAAACATGAACCAGGAATACAATGAGTAGAAATAAACATATAGGCTGAGCCACCATTTTTTGAAAAAAGAGTTGAGATATATACCGAAGATTAATTTATGTAATCCAACTACAATCATTCTTGCATGTGCCGATTGACAAGCCAACTGTTTCTACTTAGCAATTAACCAAATAGAAACATGAAAAACATGAAGAAAATAAACAGAAATATGTATGTTAACAAATAGATACTGAATCAGGAAACAGGATTCAGTACACTGAATGAAGTAGAAAAGAATGGGGTGTTATAGTTTTTTAATTTGTTCCCAATAATAATAATATGAATTGTGAAACATGAATACAATGCACAGGCAAAGCCACCACTTTTCGAGAACAAGGCTTTTTACTTGACATCAGTGATGAGAGACGGTGGGTTTTATGGTGAGTAAATCCTTAATTTGTTGTATAAAATTGTAATGTCGTATTAATTTAATTTTTGACATTTTCGAAATTTCAAAAACATCTCTGAAATTGTCAAACGTTCAATTCAGTCCCTCCATCAAAGATCAAGTTAATAGAAACTTATAATTTCAAGGACCAAATTAGTACAGAAACCAAATTGATACCTTACAATTTCAAATACCAAATTGAAGATACTCATTTGCATTGATAGTCCCCTAAATTGTAGCTATTAATTAGGTAGTAAAAAAAAAATCAATGGAAATAAAAGTATTACTATTGGGGAAAATACCCAAGTCTCACATTGACTAGAGATAGAGTCTCATAAGAGCTTATAAAGCTTGGACAATCCTCACCTCTTGAGATAGCTTTTGGGGTTGAGTTAGGCTTAAATCTAATATGGTATCAAAGCCTATCCTAGATCCATTAAAGGGCCGCCCACCATATTATCCACGCACCAGGCCTAATAGTGCTGGACGTGAGGGGGAGGAAAAAAACCCAAGTCCCACATTGACTAGAGATAGAGTCTCATAAGAGCTTATAAAGCTTGGACAATCCTCACATCTTGAGCTAGCTTTTGGGATTGAGTTAGGCCCAAATCTAATAATTATCCAGAACTCGAACACGAGGTTATGACAAAAAGTTTATATTGATTTAGCATATGTTTGAAGGGGAGTTTGACAATTAATGTAAAACTTAGTGATTATTGTTCAATTTTAAAAATATATTGAGCAAAATAACTTATTACAATGATGTGACATGTTTAAATATTTGACACCAATAGATTGCTCTAAGATGGAAAGACATCAATGCCATCTCTTCTCTGTAGGCACCGACGCAATGTCCATGTTTTATCCCTAGCCATTAGTCCATTGGTCCATGTAGACACGGGTTCCATGTAACATGGAAGATCAGCACTTTTGTAAAAACAAAATGTAATCCTAGTCATTCAAACTAGTTCTTGAAACAACAAAATATAAATAAAAAACACATCGATCCAATATGTTTGAGCCATTAGATTCATAACTGCATACTGTGCGCAACTCAAGAGGATCCCAATCCTGAAACATACTCTTCTATTCCAGCTTCAATTCAATTTTATTGGCAGGATCAAGGTATAGACAATAATGCTACTTTCATTCATACACATATATAGTTTTTATTGTATGATCATGCCATTTTTGCTTAAAAAAATATTTATTTTATTTTATATATACCTATACTCTAATTCTAACACACAAACAAGTGTGAGAGAAATGTGTGTAAAATTTACTTGCAATTAACAGTCTTCAGATATAATTAGATAAATGGAATCGGAATGGTGAAAAAAACAGTGTGGAAGGTACAAAAGAACAAGATGAGAGAATTATAACAAGTTTTAAATTAAACCAAGAGCTGTCTCAAGAAATATATATGGCTACATCTCTATAGTTAAACAAAGGAGTGGCGAGTAGAATGAGCCTTCACTAATAAAGGTGTTATCTTAGAAACTCTATACAAATAAGCATGTAAGTTCCCCTTTATAATTGTGTTAAGGGCGAAGATTCTTGTTTGTGTTTGATAAAAATGTATTAAGAAAGGAGTATAAGGTACTCCAACCCAGTCATCTAACCAAACTAATCAGTCACTGATATAATACCCACCCTAAAAACAGAGCCCAACAACTAAATTCAACCTACGAAAGGAATAGAAAAACATACTGATATACCTCCTCACATCAACAAAAACCCGGACTACACAACGGGGAAAATTTAGTTGATTGTGTTAAAGGTGAAGATTTTTGTTTTTGTTTTTGATAAATGAAAATGTATTAAGAAATGAGTATAAGGATACTTTAATCCATAGAGATTAAAGTCATCTAATCAAACTAATCATCCACTGATACAATCCCCACCCTAAAAAACAGAAGTATAGAACCCAAAACCGAAATTCAGCCTACGAAAACAACCAAAAAATAAATAATACTGATATTAACTCCTCACATCAACAAAAAACTAAATAACCTAGCGCAGCACCTGCAAAAGAAAGTCTCCAAAATTCTGTCCCCTTCACATGAACGGCTGCGAAACAAATTTAAACGGAGCAGAATACAAGATCGTCCAACCAATTGTTTTAGATCCCGTTTGGATAAATAATTTATTTAAGCGTTTATATTAGAAAGGTGTATGTGAAAAGCTTTCATGTATAAATTCTTTTTAAATTAAGTTATTTAGTATTTGGATACATATTAGAAAAAATACTTTTAAAATCTATAAATTTAAAAGAGAAAGATGAAATGGTTGATTTTGATATAATTTCAAATTATTATGGAGATATAATTATTCTATAAAATATAAAAACAACTTCTCGTATAAGTTTACATCCAATATTTTTCAATAAGATAAAAAAATTGACTTATCAAAATAAGCTAAAATCAAATTTTTGGGATTAATAAGATATTCATTTAAACTTATTCAAACACTGTCTTTTTTTTACATACAAATACTTATATCGGTGAAAAAGCTCTAATAAATTGTGTTATTCGAGTGGCACCTTTTTGTAATCAAATAAAGCAGAAAGGTCATCCAAGCCACCAATCTGGCGAAGATTCTTGCTAACACGTGTTTATTGATTTAAATCCTCATTTTGGCTTCTAAAATGGACAGGCACGCGAAGAGGAGTTTCATTGCATGCTGCGTACATATATAATAGGTTTTTTGTTATAAGAACATATATAGAATAATAGATGCCGCAAAAAGACATGATCGGTCAAGGCGTCATAATTAGTAGATGGGGAAATCACTTATTCAATTAATTACTTAGAGATTGTGTTTATATATAACAAGTTTATTCAACTATGCCCCTCCAGTATTCTGAAGGGACGCAAATAACCCCGTTAATAGACCCCGTTATACCTAGAAGAAACTATACTTCCATAACATTGCCAATGATATAAGCAAGTCTTAATCCAAATTAATCTAGTTGCATAGATCTAAGTGACACTGGAAAATACTTATACAAGGGTGACACGCTCCATGTCTTGTGATCAATTGAAATAGATTACACAATAATATTAGTCATGGAAAGATTATGTCAAGTTGTAGACATTCTTATTATTTGAGTAACCGTAATGTGTTATTAGATACCGCTCACTATTTGTAATTTAAAATAAGATTCTAGTATTACTGTCAATGTTATAGGAAGAACTTATACGATCGCACATTTAAGACAAACTAATTAGAGAAATAAGAGTCCAAGTTGGACCTGAACTCCGAAGTGGGATGAATTTATAACATATGATTCTAGGACAGACCATGTTATTGTGTTGCTTCCTCTCACGGAAAAAGCATTTGATATTATATATAAATATTACTGCTAAGGGACTGACACGATATACATTTGGGCAACCAGCTAGTCGCAAAAGAGAAGTCATGAGTGAGAGTAAGTGACAGGTTATCCTTCTCTTCGCAACTAGCACTACCCACAAGAGAAGAGAGACTTTATTGGAACTGACATGAGAAGTTCGTGATTTTGTTCGTGTGGATACCATAGAGACATCACAACTCTTGTACTTTCATAAATAATTTTGTCTTTGCTTATAAAAAAAATAGAGCAATCAGAACTACTGTGATTCATAACATACAAATTTATTAATGCTCCAAGAGGTAAATTCGAGAACACCGCCCATAACTCATTTCTGAACTGACGAACCAAAGTGATCACTTTCAGAACCATACTTCCTACAACTAAGTACTCTTGTGTCCAGCGGGAACTCGCAACGCAAAATTTCATATGGATTCTTGGTGGGGATTCGCATGGATCCTGGGTGGACATCACACATAAAACAATTTTATTGAGAGTATTAATCAATTGTGAGTTCACTAACTTTGTTTTTTTTCCGCTTAACCATTACCTTCTATCGATTGAGAAGTTATTTATGAACACACTGTCTTATATTTTTATAAACAATTTTAGCATGAATTTATTTTTAGCATGAAAATATTAAAAATCATAAAATAAATAATTAAGTTTTTACAAATAATGTAATGCTTTTAAACATTCAATATGGCCCTCGCCTCTCCGAATATTTTATTTCAAGTTCTGCCATTACTCAAAGCCATACCGAGTTACCAACCAATCAGTTAACTAGAATCCAGCCAAGGACAATTGCTGACATTTATTAGTTATTATGAAATTAAAACTTAATGCAAGTTTTTATAAGGAAATAATATAGTCCATATATAGATCGAGAAGTGAAGTTTTTATTTTTTCAGTAAAATCTTATTTTTTATTGATTTTTTAACCAGTTGTGCCCTTAGCGACACTCTTTCTTTACTCACTGGACATTAAATTTTTTTTTGGATAATCATGTTATTAGTACGAAGTATCCACCGTCATAAACAATGATTAATATTCGTTAGGGGACCTGAACGACTTTAAGGGTTGACCCATTCTAACCAGGTTTTCTTCATACGCAAGAGTTAAGAATCAAACTTCTGACCACTTGTTTAAGGGATCCGAGCTCGTTACCATTCGAACCAACCACGTCTTGGTAATCACTAGAAGTTAAATTTTTTTTTTTTTTGTGGGCAAGGTGACAAGTCACCATAAATTTATTAATAAAATAAAAAAGAAAACAAAAACATGGGAGGACATAAACCAAAACCCATGCAAAATAAACGAAATCAAGCAAACCTAGAATTAGGTTTTTTATTCAGTCTCAGATTATACTTCTTCTGAGATTTGAACATAACCACCGTAAAACCATCCTCAGCAACATTATCATTATTCTGCTCTTCTTCCTTAGAAGTACTTGCATCCTTTTGTTTTGCCCACAAAGCAGATAAAACATTAAAATCATTCTGAACAGCAGCGGGAAAAGAGCTAAGATCTTGAACATAAACTGGACTGATATTAAGGGGACTAGGCATAGCAACTGAAACTGGACTAAATCTAATTTCTTTCTGAACTTGAGGAGGAACAATTTTTGGAGAAATAATCTTTACATTATAGAGCAGCTTGGAGAGGCAGGAGTTTGAGAAACATGATCAGCAAAGTCATCTTCCTTATCATTCATGTCAACAGTTGTTTCATCATATACATATTGGAAAAATCAGTATCATCATGTTGAACATCCTCATGATCATTTTGAAAATTCTGAAAATTCATAGCAGTATCCTCAAAGTCATTGACAACATTAACCACAGGATCTAAAATTTTTTCCTAAACACTATTAGTGACCTTTGCATCCTCATGATCACTAATAGGTTCCTCATAAGAAGCATTATTCGCATTTGCATTATTATGATTGGCGGCATCCTGCCAAATATTTTCATCAACCACAACAACTGGTTTAACAGATTTAGGAACATAAGTAGCTACATTCTTGCCCTTATGAGGCAAAGAATTCTGCTGATTCTTAGAATTAGCTCTCCCTTCCTTTTTATTACAATAATCAATTGAATGACCAATATTTTGACAATAATTACAATAGGAAGGCAATTTTTCATAATCAATCCCAACATAGAAAGCATAATTATCTCTTTCAACTAAGATTTCATAAGTCAATTCAACAAATAAATCAATATCAACCAACACTCTCGCAAAATTGCCATATACCTTCTTTCGAGTCATCTTATCAATGGAAATAGGGGTTCCAATTCCAGCTGCTATTTCAAAAAGAAGTCTTGGACGCTAATATTCCTGAGGTAAATCGATCATAAATCCTTATCCTGCATTGAGTATGAGTTTGCTTTTGATTCTTGGGATTAAAATCAGGTGTCCATTGAGATAATTGCAATAATCCAAGTTTAAGATTACATGTTCTTGAAGACCAAACCTTTCTAAAATCTTCTTGTGATGAAAAATTGAATTCATAGTATCCTTTCTTAAGTGTAGTCATTCTCCACTGGCCAATCGATTTCCAGGGTTTTCCCAACGCTTCTTGAAGATCAAGATATTTGTAGGGTTTGTCACCCTTAACAATAAAAGTCATCCATGCAGATTCATCTTACATGATTCAACTCCCTTGAAATATTCATCTTCTGAAATCTTGATTGACATAGAATTGCCCTTGATGCAAGGTTGCGGAAGTTGAGAGAGAGAAATATGCACGTGTTATTCAGAACTTGTGCAAACGATTTCTTTGGAGCAAATTTTGAAGGTGAAAGAGGAGGCTGTGAAGAAGAGGAAGGAGGCGGGAGGAAAGAAGAAGAAGGTGGGGGTGGAGGAGCAATAGAATCAGGGAAGAGAAATTGCCATGGGAAATTGGAGGTAATTGCCATGATGCAAAAGCATGGAAATCCTAGTTTTTCATTCCATCACTAGAAGTTAATTAAAATAGGATTAAATATGTTTTTAGTCCCTAAAAAATGAGTGGCTTTTGGTTTTGGTACCTGTAAAAAAATTTCTTTGGTTTTCATCTCTCTAAAATATGAAATTACCAATTTTAGTCCCTATGAAGTGAACAAATTTTGATTTTGATCCCTGTAAATTGTTTTCCTTTGATTTTCATCCCTCTAAAATTTAATATCACTATTTTTAGTCCCTAGCATTCATTTTAGGGTAGATAAATATAATTTATTTTTGGGTTCAAGAAATTTTTTTGATGAACCATATGCTAACATAACACGACGGAGGTTATTGGATGTCCCTTGGGATGATCATATGACCTTCTGTTAGACACATGAGTAGTTAATGGATGTCACATGATAATAGAGACTAAAAATAGTGATTTTAGATTTTAGAGGGACCAAAACCAAAATTCGCACATTTTATAGGGACCAAAAACATATTTAACCCATTAAAATATAAACATTTCAATCATTTAAGCTTAATTAATTAATTATGTAATTATTATTATTACAACTTACTCTCAAGACATCATGCTTCCTATTACGTAGTTTTGAGGTTGGCAAATATGAAACGAAGCACACAACTTTTGCTAACCCTTTACTCAGCCATTTCCGAAAATGACACTGATTTCTGCATCTTTAATTGCAGCAGAAAAAATAATTTATAACTCATTTGTTATATATTGCCATGCGCACCCTAAAATAATTGATCAATGACTCATAGTAAAGCAATATCTTCTTATGAGTGTTTTCCTGCTTGTTCAAAATTCAACACTGTCTCTTCAATCATCGAATTTAAGCATATGCATATCTTCTAAGGAGAAGGCTAACAAGTATTCTTAGCACATACTCCCTCCGTTCTATTTTTTTAATCTTTTTAGCATTTTATACACAAATTAAGAAATCATCAATTTATGTGTAAATATATCAAAATATCCAGTGAAGAATTAAATGAAGTATACAACCAAGAACCATAACCTAAAAAGACGTAAAGCCAATTGAGGGTATATATGAAAAAAATGAGAAAATTATATCTTGAGTTTATAAAACCTCAATTGTTTTGAAACAAAAATAAATTACTAAAGAGACCAAAGATATGGAACAGAGGGAGTATTGTTTAAGGAATCAAGAAAAAAATTACATGAAAAAATGATGTATATAATATATTGAAAAATGTTACACTTAATTGTCTAATGCAAATTTTTCTTTTTTATTCATTAATCAATGCCCTTAAGTCACTGGTTAATCAAACTCGTTTTATATATGCAATGGAACTAAAGTTGAAGAGTTGACCTAAAATGTCAGATTTATGATGGGAGCAGGCATTTTTAAGCCCCGAATGAATTCAAAGAGATAAGATATCCAACGGCCGGCATGTTCCTCAATGCCAGGCAAGGAGGCAGTCCCGTCTAATCTTTGTGAGGCAAGCTCCACTGTCATACATATATCGGGGCGGCAAAATTAACAACCTTATCTGGGGGAAAAAAATATATACTAGTACTAGTATATAACATTATGATCACACACACTCTGAATTTGTTGTTGTTCCCATAACAGAGTTGAAGCCTCAATAGTTTAGGCCCTTCCAGGGCATTACGAGCCAACAGACAATTGATTTCGAAAGAGAGAAAAAAAAAGGTTGCTTTATTTTAAAGTTAGGAAATGTCACAAACTTTAACAATTCAATTCAATTCAATTTTATTAGTTGACCCAGCCCTAATTCGCAACCAAATGCCATTTAGCCTTGCCGACTTGAGTCTAATATATCTACATATTGGTCACGTATAGTTCATGAATTAATGCATTTTACTTGCATGATATATGAAAGCTGTCACTGCCACCTGAAGGCTGAAGGCAACTGTTGGATACAAAAGATTTTGTGTCCCCTTGATACCAACTATTTCATCCTAGGCTTACTTAATTAGTTTGGACCCACTTTAATGGACGGTCTGATACCAATCCCTAATAAAAATGGAATCAGCCGTACATGAATCGTATGTTATTGCAAGTTATCTGTTTTTAATCAAGACAAATGGTAACTCATGTCTTACGAATGTTAATTAAGAAATTGAAAATGAATAGTTTTTTTAGGCAAAATAGATTCATTAGTCCTATACGTTATGTTCTGTTTTCATGTTAGTCCTTTCTGTCAATTTCGATCTAACGTCTTCAATTTTGACCTGACGTACCTATCATGTTAGCCCGACACATGGATTTTGATCTGACATCATAAGGTCAAAATTGACGAAAAGGACTAACGTGAAAACGAAACATAACGTATAGGACCAATTTGAAAAAAATAAAACTTATAGGATCAATCGATGTGAAAAATAAAAAAAAAACATATTGGATCAATTAACATATTTTATCTTTTTTTATAAAAAATATTGATATAGTTTTTTTGATAAAAAGATATTAATATATTTAATATATTGAAAATAATATATTTAATTATTTAATAATCTTTAATTTTTTAATTAATTAATCAGCACTGGCACGGGTTAACAAAACCCTTTGATAAGGTTATAAAAAAAACCCTTTAATAAAACCCAAATACCAATATAGCCAAAAACGTAAAAGGAAATATAGACAAAAAAGACCCATCAATTGGGTAAATAGACTCAATATAGCGAATTTGGTCTTTGATGAACATACATTTCTTCTTAAACAATAGAACCATAGCCTACTTATAGTGTTCTCTTTTTAAAAAAAAAATGAAAAATAAATCTCTACTACATGTAGATATATTAAAGCTTTAATTCCAAGATTGAATCGTTATTATCCAAAGAGAAAGAAAAAGAAGATGAAGAGAAAACACTAAAAAACAAGCACACAAATGTTTAATACGTAAGGCATACGAAAAATTTATGATTTGTTGATAATTTTCTCATCAGAATAAAACTTATTTATAGGTCAAAGTACAATGACAAAAAACTGACATCATTACCAAGCTAATTAACACCATAAACACTCGTAACAACCCAAAAACGAATATTACAAGAAATGTCCAATTTAGCGATTGAAAAAATCGGTCGCTAAGAATAACTATTTAATCGTTAAATTGCTTAGTGATCAAACTAGTGACCACCAAGAAGTCGTTGCCAATTCCCAATATAGCGACCGATTATTGCATCAGTCGCCAAATTATATAAAAAATGATGGCTAAAACGTTGATCACATCTTCCTCATGGTGGCAAGTTTAGCAACCAATATATCGAACACTAAATTGGTCAAATTGAGTCATTCATCTCTGCGACTAAAAACTCGATCGCTAAATTGGGTCACCTAGGCCAACTTTAGCCACTGAGTTGGCGACAGCTAAATCAGTCGTTAAATGGTCGCTAAATTGTTATATTGAACCTACTTAGCGATGGAAATGTCAGTCACTAATTCGGTCACTAAGCATTACAAGAAATTTTAATGATTTATATTACAAAAAAATTGATAAATTCTAAAACAAAATTAAAACCATATAGAATAATAATAAAATCAAAATTTTGTTAATAAAATATAATGAGTTTTACAATAAAAATTACATAAAGTAAATGAAATTAAAAATAAAAATACAAAGTCTCATAAATCATGATCGAGGTCGGGTGGTGTGACAAAGTTGTCAGCGTCTGCAACAAGTGATGAAGATGGAGGTGGTGGCGCAACATATAGGATATTCAAGTGAAGGAATAATTGTTGAATTTGAGCATCTATTGCGTCTACTCATCCAATTTTTCGCCGTTTGTTTGCGATGAGCTCGTTTAATGAGGTTTTCGATGGTCTCCCTCATTTGCCTCGATCGGGTCCATTGCATCGAAGCCACCGTGGTTAGGCCAACTAGACGACGAGGCTAGGAACTCATCATCCAATTGTCCAAGCTCATACACATGCTTTTTCTTATTCCTCCTCTAACAACCTCCAGAAAGATGGTGTTGTCAGAGGCCAAACAATGATGCCTGTGACTAGAAGCACCCTCCTCATCGGAACGTGCATGGGCCTTGTGTTGGCGTTGCAGATATTCTTCCTGCAAAATAAATGTGATTTTTCACAATTCTTAACAACAATAAAATATAAACATTACAAATTTAAAGGTTTTATTTATACTTCCAACAATCACTCGAGCCTTGTTGTTGATCCACTCTCTTGACTTTAGCATCTTCATCTTTTCCATGACGTCAAATGTCACCGATTCTTGGGAACTGCAATGTCTCTGCATATGTAAAAAAATAAGTTAATTTTTTTTATATTTTAAACTAATTGAATAAACTTGAACATACATTAAATTAAAATAGATTGTTTCTTGCTATTCTCTTCTTGTGTTGTGTAGCAGATACAAAGTCACTAGTGTACAGAAAGGCTCAAGTATCAACATTCGTGTTCTGCCTAGCGATGGTACTCCTCCTTTGAAATTCCTCCATGACCCAGTATGCCTGTAAGTCATCCGGACCTTGGGAGAAGTACCCAACCTCCTATCCTTACCAGCTCTGAGCTTGTTCATTAATCTTTCATAATGCAAGAACCTATGTGCTCAAAACCAATTGACACGGTCGTGTTGAGGCTCTAACTTAAACTTTTTCCGCATGAAAAAACACATTAGACAACGCAAATCATACATAAGATTTCAAAACTAAAATTAAAATACAATTTTAATTACCTGAAATTCTCGGTACCACATGTTCGTAACGTCTTGTGGGACTAAGATCCATGTGGGACATTGACTATCAAACTTCTTCTTGATGATTTTTGAGATCTCATCAACAGGTCCCTTCAGAGGGTCAAAGTTATGGGGAAAACAACTGCCAGTATCATATTTAAATAAAATGCTATAACAAATTAACATGTAAATAAACTAACTTACTATAACTTGACCCTTGGGCTAATCCAAACCCTCCAATCGATTGGATCCCGGGTCCCTGGTTGTTATTGTTGGGTTTTCATGAGACAATCCTCTTTTATAATCACATCTCAAGGCGGAAGAAAACCATATAACCATGGATCGCGCATTACAAAATATGAATCACATAAGGCTATTATGTTTACCTCTTGAACCGTGCTTTCAAAACAATCCTTGAAACATGCTTCGAATCACCAGTGCCACGACAGGGTAAGCACCTCTACTCAGTCCACGTGAGCAAACCTCAGTTGGAGGAATGCGTCTTGTGCTAGCTGACGACTACATGGTTTGGCGCGATGTTAAGAGTGAAGTGTGTCTCACTAATGTGTGTCTAGCGTAGCAATGAGGGAGGCACACTATCTATTTAAAGATTTGCGTTCCTTTACCCTACTTGTCATATCCCTGATGAGCTTGTACACTACAAGCCCAAACTAGAATTAATTAATTAAGTCATATTCATTTAATTAATTCCTCTCCAACTATTTGCTCTATACGTGTGACCCTATAGGTTCTCATTAAATTGGCAATAATATTAAATATTATAATAATATCACATATTAATTATAATATCAAATATTATAAACAATGAGTCGCATCTAGCAATGCATCACCGCTACCCAATTTATGAGAAAATCGGCGATTCAATTTTCACCTTCCTACAACCAATTAACCATGTAGTATATAAAGGTGACAATTCAGGCTACCTGTCCTGCATCGGGTCGGCCTGATTCAGGTTTAGGCTTTATCGGGTCAGGCCAAAAAAGTTCAGCTTCAATTCAGGCTGGAAAAAAGGTGTCCAAGCCTGACCCTATGCGAGCTGCAGGTTTGTTCGGGCCGGGTCGGTTCTATGTTCAAAATTGCATTTTTTTCTCCTAATGTCATCTATTAATGCCTCATTTGCTTTGACATTTTTTTTATTAATGTCATATATACTTTGCACTCTCTGGTTACCATATCATTAAGTGTCTTGGTTTATTAGTACTACACTATTCATCAAACTATAGCCTAAGTTAGCACGCTGAGTTCTTGCTTCTGGACAAAATACGTTGACACACCAAAATAGTTGAAAAATTTTGGAAGTGTATTTTAAGTTTCTAACTTCTAAAGAATATAGATTAAGAGATATTCAAAAGAAAAAGGTGGAAGTAAAAAATAGATCCTATCATTGAAATGTAAACGGTCTTTTCTTTTGGGTGTAGCGTGCGTATAGCGTTTTCGTTTGGGCCTTTTGGCATTTTTTTTAAAAAGTTTATATGATTTAATTTTTTATGAAAATAAAATAAATTAAAATTAAAATATATTAAATTGGGCGGGCTGCCGGAGCCCGGCTGGGCTAGCTCGCCTCGAATTCAGGCTTTATCGGGTAGGACAAAAAAAACCAAAATTAATTTGGACTCAAATTTCACATCCACAACCTATGATTTATCGAGATTTTCCGGGCCAGTCCGATCGGGCCGAACCATTTTTCCAGCTCTAGTAGTATATGTCCCATCGTCCATATGTCATAATTGAACAGTAGACATAAACGTGTCTTGCTTACTAAGTCTAATTATATGTTCTTCGGTCTCCGAGTGTGTAATCACAAATGGGCCCAAATAGCACATATTGGTCCATTTCCGTGTGGCCAGACATATTTCACGTCTCAATCTATGGAGAGGCCTGTGACATTACTCATGTTATGTAGGAAGGACAAATCCTATCTACATCACTCACATTCCTCAACATGGTTCATTGCAGGACCAATAACTACCTTTATGATCATGCTGTTACAAATGACGTTTGATAACATTAAAGCCTACAACTCCACATGTAGGAATCGCAGTGACTTCAAGTCGAATGACTACTTCACTATGGTATCTATGAGAAACGCTTATAACACTTACATAACTATTATGTAGCGTTCTCATAGTGGGTCAATCCAGTATAAATATTACTCTAATATTTACACATATGTGAAGACTTTATATCTCATATCCATAACCCGTGAGATGTGTTGGTCGGTTTACTCACAGAATAGTCTCGGTGTATTATTGTTGTCCTAAATAACAATAATACTTGACTACGGATATTTTAAGAATAGTATTCTAATGTTCAATAAGGTCTCTCAAACAAGTAACACTTGATGTTCTGTTGAACTGAACATACTATTTAAGGACTTTATTATGTACAAAAGAGATAACATAATAAACTGAAATGTCTTATGTTATAAATGATATAAATGACACAAATATATATGTAATAAATAGATTGGCCACTAGGGCTTACACCAACAGCTACAATGAGGATGGTGGCGCAGAGAGGGTGCTGCAGATGGTGTGGGTGATGACGGCCCAGTTGACGTCCCAACTCCAGTAAGCGGGATAGCTCGTGCCGATCCATTATCCATGTGGGCCACTTGCCCCGGCTGTGGAAGCGATCTGGTCAGAAGTTGACGCGTCTGTGGTTGGAGAAGCTTTTCCACGACGACCACTACTACTACCCCGGCCTTTACCTCTACTTGTGTCTCCCATCATATATCTTAATTGTATTTAAGCATCCAAATTGAACCAAAATATCCCAAATTAATTCATTTTACATCAATAGCATCCAAACCATATTCTAGCATACAAATTCTAGCAAGACTAAATAAATTCACATATTAGAATCGTCCAAAAAACTATGATGGTGAAAAAATAAAATGTAATAAAAGAACCCAACCTTCTCCGAGCCAAAACTGAACCTTCTTCTTTGAGAATCAACTCTTGAGATCGTACCAGTAGGAGTTTTTGGCTATGGCAGTAAGGTCAGAATTGAGAACGAGAAATGCACTACGCAAGAAAAAAATGAGAGAGAAATTGGTTAAATTTGTGCAAAAATAGAAGGAAAGAAGAAAATTACAAGTAATATTGGTGAACCCTAATTGAGTAGAAAGCGTGAAGAACATACATGTGTTGTTAAGAGAGAGTTTTCGTTCTCTTTATGTGAGAAGAAAGAGCCTCAAGCGTGTCCTCAGATGAGAAGCCTTTGGTTTTCGAGAAAGAGCATGAAAAGAGAAAGGAAAGTTGCCGAGAAAGAGTAAGAAAAGAATAAGGTTGTTCTCGGGTGAGGAAGGGACGAAAGACGAAGGAGGACGAAAGGAGGAAGTGAGAAGGTGGTAGGAGGAGGAAGAGAGATCGGATGGGAAGAAATTGGATGAAATGCAAAAATAGGGGAGAAAAGGCTCGGGCATGAAATTAGGGATTTAGGACTTAGCGATCGTAATATTGGGTCGCTAAATTCGTCGCTAAAAACTTAAGTTGAATATTAGTCGCTAAATGGCCCAACTTGACATTCAATTTTCACGATTTAGTGATCAATCTTAAATCGATCACTAAATGGTGCAAAAAAATTATATGATCCTAGTGACCGATTTAGTGACCACCACTTAGAGATTAAGAGAAATGGTTGCTAAATCAGACACTAAATGTTGTAACCTAACATAAATTTTTGCGATTTAGCGACCAATCTTAAATTGATCACTAAATGGTGCAGATAAAAATTATATGGTTCTTTAGTGATCGATTTAACGATACTAAGACACTAAGAGGATTAGGTGCTAAATTAGTCTCTAAATGCCCCAATCTGACATTCAATTTCCATGATTTAGCGACTGATATTAAATCAATCGCTAAATTGTATAACAAACAATTGTATGATCCTTCAGCGGCATGGTTTGCAGCTGCCATTTAAAGGCCAGGAAGAGTGGTTACTAAATCGGTCACAAAAGAGTTGAATTATGTTAACTTTTTGAATTCATCACTTAGCGAGCAATATGACGTCCGATTTGTTTCAAACGCCACAATTGATCGCTACATTAGTTACTAAGGTCGATTGTTTTCATTAACCAGATCATTCGCAAGTGTAGTCGTAAATGGTGACACATGTAAAATCAGCAGTTAATGTTGATCGCTAAAGAATATTTTTCTTGTTGTGAAAAAAGTAACTGCCAATGATCATAAAACACCATAACACCATAACGACTATAAACATACGAAATAAGATGTCTTAATTTTTCAAGATGCACCCTTCCATCATTGGATACGCATTAGAATATATAGGTGAATAGTATATACAGTTATAGCTTGTTTATTTTCTCATGATTTGTCGGAGCCAAACTGCATGATGAAGATATTATTTAATTCCATTTAACAGTAAACCCATGGATTAAGAAACCTATCATAACCCAATATCGGGGTTTATAATGTTCTTTGGAATATATAGTATTTAAAGCTCAATAAAGATCGACCTCATTTAGGGATGACAATTTAGATCATATCCGTTGGGTATCCATAATAAATATCCACGATGAGTAGGTAAATACCCGCTTAATGGGTATGAGTCCAGATAAAGGTAATTACCCGTAAATTTGAATGGATATAAATGCAGGTATGGATATTCTAGTACCCATCCCGTCCCGCACCCGCATATATATATATATATATATATTGCATATAATTATAATTATGGTTATGTTTATATATAAATTTTAAGAATATAATTAATTTAAAAGTACTAAACCTAGATAGTTCATTAGTGTTTTTTTCTTTCTGATTTAGCTCTTCAGCCGTTCTTCCTCGAGCCAGCGCCAACGCCATTCATCCTCGAGCTAGCGCCGTTTTGGATGTTTATTGTGATATTTACTCGTTTTGGATGTTTTAGATGTTTTTATTTAGTTAAATATATACTTTGATTTGTAATGTGTTATGAGTAGATTTGAAAGATCTTTGGATGTTTTTTAATTGAGTTATAATGATTTTATTTATTTATTGTTTTTTCTTAATTAAAATGTGAGTAACGAATGCAAGTATGAATACTTAGATATCCAGAAGGTACGGATACGAACACTAAAGTTGCTACCCACGCGGGCACAAATACAAATATGGATATTTTTTTTCAAATACGGATATGAATACGAGTACTATAATACTCTGCCTAAACCTTACCCTATCCATTTGCCAACCTCGGTGGACAAAGATGGTGATGAAAGCAGAGGGATTAGGTATATTCATTATCCAAGTCACAAGACACAGTACAGTGGGCCCAGTTTTAGAGAAATAACCCATTTTTAAGTAAAACTAAAGAGAATATCCAACGAATTTCCGAGCATAAAGTTTCGTCAACTCTTTTATTATAAGATATATGCTCTCGTATAGTCGTGTATGCCTAATAGGGTAGCAAGAGATAAAGATTCTTTGTCTCTTCGAAAGAGCCAAGATTCTCTTACTATTTTTAGTGAAATTGTGGTTAATTTGCACTTCAAGTCCGACTGCAAGCAATTCTCGTAATCGTGTATAGTTAAATGTTACACACGAGTGTCATTCACATCTTTCTCACATATACTTATATAATAGAGTTACAATGTAGATATATAAAAAATAATATAAATTTAATTATAATTAAATAATAAAAACCATAGAGATTGAAGATGATATCGATAAAAGTGCATTTAAGTAACATTATTCTCGTGTGTGTGTGTATTTTATGGGCTATCCCGCCTGTCTAAACAATCACATGGTTGAGCTTATTACAAAAAAAAACCACATGGTTGTTGTTTCTATTCACGATATATAAGTTAATAGTGTTTGAATTCTTAAATCCTTTAGGTGATACTGCTTAATCATGCCTTGGTTTATTAAAGCATAAATATTTACCCATATGGTGTTTTTTTTTTTTTAATAATAGATAGATCGACAAGTGTATGCAAATCATCCAGCAACCTTGTGAAAAGTGTAAACAATTTTCAAGGTAGCTACTGGATAGAGGTGGCAAAGCCTGACTCAGCCACCACTTCCACACCTATTGTATAAGTATAAACAAATTAAATTCCCAGTACATTTAGGTCCAAATTGGCGTACTATAGCGCACAGGCGCATGTTTTGCATCCAATAGTAGTAGTAGTAGTAGTTTAAAATTTAATCATCAAAATCATGTCGGCAATATTGCTTGATCATGCTTAAATTAATTAAATATAGATTTAATTACGTTTTTAGTCCCTGAAAAGTGAGTCAGTTTTGGTTTTGATCCCTACAAACTTCAAAACATTGGTTTTAATCCCTGCTATCATTTTGAAAACAAATAATTATATTTTTTATAACTATTGTGTGGTAAAAAATTATTTAAAAAAGCATTTGATTGCAAAATAACATATCAAATCAAAAACAGAAATATAATATTAAACTTGACATAGAGCTTAATCTAATTTTTTTTATTACTTTCTATTAATATGTACAACTAGGGTGTTTACGGATCGGTAGAGATTTGTTTTGAGTCAAAAAGTCATTTAATCCAAATATTAAAACAAGTTGCGGTTCGATTTGGATTGGATTGAGTGATTTGATTTTTACCAACACAACAACTAAAAAGTAAGTTTAAATAACATTATGAACAAATATAACATATATAACATACTAAAAATTAAAACATTATGAATTAACAAGTATAGATATCAAACTTATGTTTGGAACATTAAAAAAGTAAAAAATTATATCAGATCAAACTAATAAGTATTATATTAGGAAAATAAAACCAACAAATAATCTAATACGATGTTAGGTTAGTATAACCCGTAATACACTAATAGTCTAATATAGTGTTGTATATTAATAATATAATAAATAAGTATTATATTTAATATATGTGGTTCGGATCATTTTCAAAAAAAAAAAAAAAAAAATCGAAAACCGAACTAAATCGATCAATTTTCATAAAAAAAGAAAAAGAGGGTAAAAAAATTCAATAAAAATCGATTTGCTCTGTTTCTTTTTTATCAATTTGGATCTCATCACCCTTAGTACATACCCATTTCTGAATTTCAAACAGCCAAGATACCTAAATAGCTATCCTCCTAATTTTGTCAATAATAAAACTCTAACCCCCAAAGAAAAAAAAAGAAATAAAATCAAGACTCAAATGCTATGTTCATTATTTATTTCAAGTAATTCAAGATTAGGTTATCAACTAGCTAGCTCCTCGTAATCACGTCATTGTTGATGAAACAACCGGCAGATCCGTGCCACGGTGATGCGGTTGGAAATATTTGAAACACGACATTTCAGGGTTTGCACTAACGTAAGCATATTTGTTTCTTCTTCAAAAAAAAAAAAGTATATTTGTTTCTTTCGTTGTTTGTGTTTGACATTAAAGTGGGGGACTAAATTATACAACCGAACTCAATATTAAAATGCTTATAACATGAGAAGCAAAATTCCGTTAACCTGCTTGCCTTATTATTTTAGCGAAGCTGTGTTTTGGCGAAGAATTAAGAAATTTCAAGGGGTAATTTAACTGTAAATTTAGCAGATGAATGTTTGTTTTAAAATCTTATTTATACCTAAACTGATTTTTTAGATGCAATTATTATAAGCTCGCAACACTATAGGAGATTTTTCCTCTAAAAAGGGCATGTTTGACAGCCAACAATCATTAAATCTGACAATCTCAATTTAATTGAAGCAAAATAATGTTTTTCTTATGGTTGCATAAAGATGTTAAATTCAACCAATATGTGGTTGGTCCGAGTAATAAGGGACTCGGACATCTTTAGGGATGGTTATGGGTAGGGTATGGATAGGATACTATAGTACCGGTCTCCATACCCACGTTTTAAAAAAATACCCGTACCCGGACCTCTACCCGCATGGGTAGCAACTGAAGTACCCATATCCTTATCCGCTGGGTACCTAAGTATCCATATCCTCACTCATTACCCGCACTTTAATTAACTAAAAAATTAATAAATAAATAAAAACATTATTAAAGTTTAAAATATCATGATAATATATAACAAGACATAGTATTCTAGCATGTTCTCAAACAAATATCCTAACAGTATATAACAAAAAAGAACATTGTTAAAGTCTTACGCTAGGATCTATAGGACTAGGAAGAATAGGAACTCAGGAAGGATAAGAACTCAAGTGAAAAACAACTGAACGACGCTAGAAACTCAGAAATAGGAACTCAAATGATGAACAACTGAACAACGCTAGAAAAGTAATAAGCTAACTTTCATTTCAATTCAATCAATTGTTTTAATTTAATATATATATATATATATATTTCATCCGCGCAGTAAATTTCAGTAATTGAAACCCACATAATTTCAAAGCACAACAAACCTATAAATTAGCATAGTTTTCGGCCATCAGTAACTCCAATATTGTCTAGGTAATTGGTCCAATTACACAAGAAACATGTTCACCGGTCTAATAACAAGGCAATAGTATCTATTTAACATATGAAAAGTTCGAATGAAAATCACACTGAGGAATTAATTTCAGGATCACCAAAAAGGTAACTCAAGTTTAACATATTAATATATATATATATATATATATATATATATATATATATATATATATATATATAATAATAATAATAATAATAATAATAATTAAAAAATAATAATATGTAGATATGCGGGTATGGGGCGGGGTGGGTACTAAGGTACCCGTACCTACACCCATACCCATTAAATATTGCGGGTAATTACCCGTCCCCGCCCCCGTACCCATTGTGCGGGTAATTACCCTACCCATCATGGATAATTTTTGCGGGTACCCACTGGGTAAAATACCCATTGCCATCCCTAGGCACCTTAAGCAAGTGGTCAGGGGTTCGAATCCTGGCTCTTGCATATGGAGAAAACCTGATTGAGAGGGGAGAACCCAACTTATGTGCCCAACAGGTTCCCCGACGAAGATTAGTCACTGCTAACGGTGGTGAATACTTCGTACTTATGTCATGGTTACAAAAATAAATAAATAATAAAGATGTTAAATCTTGTAAGGAATAAAAATGACTTAAGAGATATCAATTTGGGACATGGATATCCAACAGTCGGTTCCTAATGGAAAACATTCGGTCGTTAAATAGCTTAACGACCGATTTAAGCGATCGTCCATGTGCGGACACTAAAATTCTAGTTGCTAAGCATGTAGTGATCGATAACAATTGCTTACCTCAATTGTCATTACTATAACGTTTGATCGCTAAACAGTTGGTCGCATCTTTTCAGAGTGACCAATTTAGCGATCGAAGTTGACAGTCATTAATTCATCTGCTAAGTTGGCCAAATTGAGTCATGTCTGCAACTGATGAAATATTGATTGCTAATTCAGTCGTTAAACTGTTGATCGTTAAATCGGCTGCTAAATAAGTATTCGCAAAATTGTTATGCTGAACCTAGTTAGCGATGAAATTCTCGATCACTAGACATTCTATTTTTTTGGTGGTTTGTATTATGAAATTAAATATAAAGTTATAAAAAAGTGATAATTTTTTTAATACCAAATAGAATAATAAAATTGATGTTTATTAATAAAGTATAAAGAGTTTTACAATACAAAATACATAAAGTAAATTAAAGTAAAAATAAAAATTATCCTAATCATGGTTGCGAGTCAGATGGCAGGTCGGTGTCGATGTCTATAGCGGGCGATGAAGTAGGTGGTGACGCAGCGGGCCAGATGTTCAAGTGAAGGAATAATTGTCGAATTTGATCATCCGGCTACCACACCAACATCTTCTACTCATTGAAGAGCTCTCGTTGCTCAGCCAATTTTGCCTCCATATTCCTCATGCATGCTGGCATCCTTTATGGCGAGCTCTCTGTTGAGGTTTATTATAGTCCCCCTCATCTGGCTTATCTCCACTAGATTGACGGCGACCAGGTCAGACCGACTAGACGATGAAGTTGGGAACTCCGTCCAACTGTCCAAATCCATCCACATGCCCTTTCTTGTTCTTACATCCTACAACCTCCAAAAAGGGGTGAATTAGTTAAAATGCATATAAGTTAATCAAGAGATCAATTAACCACAATAAAAAAAAAGTCGTAAAACCATTCACTAACATAAAAAAAATACAAGATGACCATAACAATTATGTAATTACAAGGCATCTTATGTGTAACTTTTAAGGTACTTATGATAAGAGTCAAACATTTTTAATGATGTACAAATTTATGGTTGATTGACAGTGTAAAATAATTACACTGATAATGTATGATAATAAAATCCTACTATATTAATTACTATCGATGATGAATGCTTCTTATTGTCTATTCACCAAACATTTTCCTCCTTTTCCATTTTTATTGTGATGTTCTTCCTAAGAGTGTTGAGGAGTTGGATTTGCTATTTTTTCTAAATTGGTTCTTTCGATTCGGATTTGCTATTTTTTTTCTAAAAATCCGAACCAAACCAACTTGTTCAAGAACGGATTGGTTCGGTTTGGTTTGGACTCGAAATATATATATATATATATATATATATATATATATATATATATATATATTAAAATATAATATTCGGTTTGGTTCGATTCCAAAATCCTTGAATCCGAACTGAACAATTTATCATCGAGTTTGGTTCTAGGGGCAGACCTTAATAGGAGGGGGGGAGCCACGACCCCCCCTAATTTTCTTTTATATAGAAAATTATGTATGACATCCTCAAAATAATTTGTACAACATATATTATATCTAAAGCCCACAAACTATCATATATTTTGTTTTGTGGAACATTATTATTAGACTGTAGTTGATTTAAAAGTATTCAAATAACTGAACAATTCCATAAAAATGAACATTATTTTGAACTCAACACCATTAGGGCTTATTACAACTATGTTTATTCTCCTCCGCGCATCTGCTTCAAGCTTCCTAATCTCTCTTACATGTATCGCACCATTACAAGATGAGGAAGGACTAGCTAGGATTGAGCAAAATTGGATGTTTACCCACTTTATATATTTTGAGTGACATATTTATACATATGATTAATTGTGAATTTTAAATGAATTATTTTAGTTAGTGTTTAATGATTCCCCCAAATATTTTACTCAAGATCTGCCACCGTTTGGTTCTGACCCGAGCACCAAAAAATCCAAAACCAATTATTATTCGGTTCGGATTTTCGAATTCATCGAGTCAATTTAAATCAATGAACACCTGTACTTCTTCCACTGTATGACTGACAGTCTGACAGGACTGTAGGCTGCAATTGCATTGCACCAACTACTATCATCTCCCAGTATTTCTTGTGCTAAACGGCTGAACCATTGTCCAATTGTGCTTATCAATTACTCATAGAAGTTAATTAAAAATTCAAACAGGAAAAGTTAAAACTGAGGTTTATTATTATTGATGTCAATGTTTCACTACATCGATCATCCTAGATCATTGAAAGAATTAAAAATAAACAAGAAAAGGGTAGTGAAAGTTACTTAGTTGCATTGTTTAATTCAACGGGAAAGAATCAACAATTATTTTATTTGAACCTAAAAAGAATTGAAGTGTTTTCTTATTCTTTGATTTGTAGCCTTGAAAGCATCGACTAGGTTTTTTTATACCCCATCTGACAATCAAGTTAAAAAATGATGCATATGACAACATCTAAAATTTGGAGAGCAAATGGAGGCTTGTTCATACCCGTTGTCTTTTCATTACGTGTTTTTTGTTTTCTCCCAACCCATGGCAGTTTTGTTGGATATGGAGCGTATATACAGGCTATACCAACAGTAGTAGTCTGTAGTCGTTTTTGACCAGCAGGGATTAAACAAACCTCACTCATTGTTGTTTTCTAATTTCAATACTACTACACAGGACGAAATGAAAATTGACTAACTGGATGGGCATGATAAAAATAAACCAAAGTGGTGCTAGTTTTATGAATTTGACACCTCAGAAGTGATATTGTATCAGAAGTGATAAAGTAATGATATATTTACCAAGTGAGATTAGCGTGAGTGATTAAATGCCTCTCGTACCTTAACCAAGATCGTGGGTTCAAGTCTTGAGTATGAAAAAAATCTTAACTGGGAGGGATGCCACCCATCAAGATGCCGAACAAACTCCCGCGTGAGATTAATCCCCGTTTCAGGTTGACAGTGGGATACTCCTCGAAGTAGATAAAAAATAAAGGTAAGAATGTATTCACCTTTAATTTGATAAAATGTATTTATTATCCTAACCCATTAAATGATCCAATGATAAGATATATTTTATTTTCTCACTTTATATTATTTTTCTTTACTTTCCAACGTCGGTGCACTGCACATAGAAGGGCAAGGAGTAAAACATAACCATTTAATGTTAGATGAATATTCAAAATTATAAGTTACTTAAAAAGACAAATGATCACTCAAAAAGTTATATATGTTTTTTAATTCTAATTTTAATCATAGATGCATGACCAAATTATCAAGATCTATCTCACTTTGCTTATTAAGTCCTAGTTGCATATAGTTCATATAACACCGTGTCCATTTGAACCGACCCACAAAACCAAGTCAATTTTCGGATTGCAAGTTGGGCCAGGCCTACTCATTGGCCCGAATTTAACCTTTTCTTTTAATTGTTTCTTATACTTTTAATACTTCAAAATTTTATTGTTATACTTCATTGCTATATTTTTCTTTTACATAGTTTAAATCCCAATTAACATTAAATAAGTTACTATATTCAAAGTCAGGACATTCCATAGGCTATAATACTTGAAGAATTCTAACAACACATTTTCACACACTCTTTTTAATACACTTTCTCTTATTAAACTATATCTCATATTCTCTTTAAAGTTAATAGGTTTTTTTTTTCTTTTTTAAATCATCTTTTTTTTATTTTTTAAATCTTACTTTAAATAAAATGCGAGAAGTAGCCCAATAAAAAAGAGCATTAAAAAGAGTGAGAAAAAGTATCTTACTAACGTTCTTCAATTATAAATTATGTTATTTTTCATTAAACAAAATTTCAGCCTTTGCATTATCCCCAATGGTTGGGCCAGACAAATTCAATGTGGCATTTTCTATCCGAAACATTACTTCATCCAGTAGGCAGAAATATTATTGGGCCACTTTTACGAAACTTGCATTCAATGTGGGGCTTAATCGAAGTTAAAGTCAATATACCACGATTTCCTCATTATACAAATAATAATAATAATAATAATAATAATAAGAAGGTTGATTATTATGTACTTCAGGGGTAACTTAAACCTGTCTAGATGATCCAATTAGATGATGAGAATTATTTCACTTCATTCACTAATATAACTCATTTAATTGAGGTGACGTATTCTGATTGGACAAAATAACTTTTACTCCAAAATTATTAGGGATACCGGAGAAGACACCTAATAATAATGACAATGATGATTATACTACTAATAATAATTATGATGATGATGATCCTTATTAAAACCCAAATAGAGCTACTTGTAAACTCTTGTCCACTGATGCGATAAGCATGTCAGAGTTGTGACTGCAAGAGTTGCGTAGGCGTTATATATTAGGGTTTCCCTTGGTATCAGAACATAAATTAACATGAATAAGTTTAAAAACTAAGCTTTAGACCGAAAAAAAAAAAAGTTTAAAAACTAAGCTGACTGCGAAGGCCATTTGTAAATTGCTATCTACTGAACAAGAATAGATTTGTTATCAATACATCATATTTAGACAAAGATACTTAAAAGGATCACATCCTGCACGTTCCTTCAGCTGAAAACATATTATTATACTTTTAGAACCGACTAGTACACCATAGGATACTGTCGAGGATGATTTTAGTTGGCAACACGTTGGAATGAGGGATAAAATAGACATACATACAATGATCGATGGCCTGATAGTACCACGAACTACAGCAGATGAATCGAAACATGCTAAGAAGCGAAGAAATATATATTTGGTTAGAGATCTCATAACAATCACAACTGGAATTACGCCTGATCTACATTCTACAGAACGTTTTTCCTCAGTAAATAATTGATAAAATAAGAGTTGAGTTTGCCTTTAAAGCTCTAACCCAAAATCTGGATTCTATTACTAACATCCGAAGCTTTGCCACTAAAAGAATTTAAAATCTGTTTATAACTGGATTCAGCAAAGTAAATTTGAATTACAACTTCCTCGGTTACCTTGGGATAAGTATATCTAGCAATTACATATTCCTACTAGAATCAAATTCTTTTTGCGATGATGGTGGTCAAATCCACAGTTCCCAGTCCCATAAAAGCAATTCCTCTCCTACAGATATATAAAGCCCCAAACCATGTGTGCACTCTCTGTATTTTGACAGCAGAAGAAAACGTGGTCGGCAATTAAAAACATCAGTTAAATTCCATGAGAAACATGGTTAGTGAGAAGGTTAGAAGTTGCCACATTTTCCATGAGGAGAACACACAAGCATGAGAGGTAATTCACAATGTCCTTAACATGCAAGCATAATATAACTTTCCCACCCACATACACAAAAACCAACAACAACAACAACAACAACCTTATATCTAGTTCTCAAGAAACCCTCCTTCCCCAAACTTCTTAAGCATAACATTGATGGGACATCACGAGATAAGATTAACTGCAGTAGGATGCATCTTACAAGATGCTCAAGCCAAATTCTTATGTAATTTCAGTGAATTTAAGGAAAAGCAACCTATAACAAATGAAATCCAACACACGTATCTTGTCCCTATGCATGAACTTGGGGAATCTTGAGAAATTCTTATGTATTCTTAAAGTAAAACACCAATCCGATTAAAACATAACAAGTGACAAAGAAACTGCCCACCAGATTGTGTTTATAATACTTTTTTTATAATAAAATCTAAGCCGTTTAGTCCATTACTATCAAATTTTCTCAGGAATCTCCATGCACCCTTCATCTTCTCATTTGAGAGTTTTGAAGCGCTCACGCAACATATGGGTCTATTTGTGTTGGTTGTGTCTCTTAAAGTTGAAGTCAGTTAGTTCTCTTAATCACCTCTTCCATTTCAATAATGAAATCCTTCTTCAGTTAAACGAACTGACCAATAAAATATAGGCAGGAAAAAGGGAAAAAGAACACACAAATGGAACCCTTGGGAGGTAAAGATATTTTTGGAAAATGCACTATTTCTTACTCACAATAAATAAGTTATGCATGGGTAGAACATAATATCTAATTATTTTGTTTAAAACTTAATAAAGAATTACTGCACAAGGACTTGAATTTTTTTTAAAAAAAATTTCAAAGCACCTGACATCCAAGTCAGTTGGGACAGAAGGATAAATGGGTAATTGTTAGGAAACGTAAAGGGTTAAGGCAGATAGTTAGAGGAGGTTTAGTTAAATAAATAAGGGGAAATAAGGGTACAAGGGATTGATTCACAATTGTAACCCTGTAAGAACCAAGCAATTGGCTCAGTTGTAAAAGGGGAAACCCTTGGAGGAGAGTCTTTAGTCAATTCGATTCAAGCAATAAAATCATTCTTTTCCA
Source organism: Ammopiptanthus mongolicus (assembly GCA_039655645.1). Taxonomy (NCBI): domain Eukaryota; kingdom Viridiplantae; phylum Streptophyta; class Magnoliopsida; order Fabales; family Fabaceae; genus Ammopiptanthus; species Ammopiptanthus mongolicus. The sequence goes on along the minus strand of CM077348.1, from coordinate 15,432,047 downwards.
TCATGGGTTCCAAACATCAACATTATTAGCATTATGCTGGAACTTCCTGCTCTTGGTTGATAGTTGATACATAAAAATATCAAGCACCGTATATGTTTAAACAGACAACAAAAAATTCTCAGTAATACCCCATGTAGCCAAAACTGCAAGTTCTTAACCATCTTCAGTTGAACCCTATTAACTACACTGGAAGTTCCAGTGACTCCCTTTTTAATATATCATGTTCATGTACAACAAGGGCTGCCATAGCAAACAAAGGTTCTATTGGCACAAGATTAACCAAATGATGCCATTATGACTCAGCAAAACCCGATAATAGGTGAGATTGTTCAGTCATATTTAAAGATCCCAGCCAACAGTAAACACTGCTTATATTTACCTCCTACACAGTCTGAATTTTCAGCATCGAACTACCCTCAACTACAAATGTAATTCAGGCCTTAATAGCAACATTTTCTTTCCCCTGGCAAGGGGTGGTGCAGTGGGGGTTAACAGAAAAAGGAACGGGTAGTTGAGCACTACAAGAAAATGTGGTCAATGGGATTAACTCTAATCCGTGGAAACTCATCTCATAGAACTATGCTTCTTTCTTTCCTTGTTAATTTCATGATGGTTCATCTATTAGATTTTGCCTTGGGAAGACGTGGGTGGGAAAGGTTCCTTTGCTTTGTATTCCTATTTATATAGGTTATGCTCCCTACATCACCATTCCATTTGTAGGTTTTATTGTTCATATAGGATTCTAAAATTTCTGAATATTTAATTTCATTATAAACTTTTCAAGATAGGGAAACTTGAGAACTAGAATCCCCTCATGATTGGCACTACGCAACCCTCCCTTTTAGGGGTATAGAAGAATGTTAACTTCTGGAATCTTCTGGTGTTTACCCAGAAAATTTTATTTCAAAATCACTATCCATACAGGGCAAATACCTTCATGCAAGTCCTCTTTGGAAGTCTTTGACTAATTCTATATGGTGATATTCTTCATCTGGACTATTGTTCTTAGTAAGATTCTGATAGGTCCATAACTTATAGGAGAAGGGAGAAACCTACACCCAATGATAAGGGCCTCAGGGTGTATGAGAGAAAGAAAAAGGAAGATATGAAAAGGGGGAATTCGGTTGAGAGGGGGAGGAAAGGAATAAAAGATTTGGGACAGGTAGCACTTGGGGATTGGGAAGTGTGACTCTGTAATCATTGGGGAATGAGGTGAGGGGGTTACATATTGGGGTGAAGGAAGGAAGGTAGAGAGTAAGGATTATTTTGGGGAAAAGGTTTGGGCAAGCTTAACAGCTTGAGGGAGGAGTCTATCCTATTTTCTTCTTTCTTTTTCTGCATTTCTACCTTTCTGTTTTGCTGCTTACAGAGGGAACTTCCTCTGATCGTAAGGAGCATTGCTCCATTGTTTTCTATATTTTAATACAAGTATATCTGGTACCTATCAAATTCACACCTATGATATGCTGTAACTTTGAAGATCTCACAAAGCGCTCTCCCCTAATGTCTACATCATGTGCTTTTTCTAAGTCTGAGATTAGCAGCTACATATTCCTTGAATGCCCCGTTGGTGGTGTAGAGTGTAGACTAATTGATGTTTTTGGTGAAACTTAGATTTGACTTGGCAGTTTTTTTCAGCATTTTTTGCGATCTAATTTCAGGGTTCAGGAGAATCAAGGGCGGCAAGGTTCTTTGCCATTGTGCATCCATTAAAATGAGAATGACATTTATTATATTTGTAATAATTACGATGTATTTGTAATTTAGGCTTTATAATTGGGGTTATGCTATAGACAGATCGAGCGTAGGAACCGCTGCAGTTTTCATTGGTTAAAAGTAATAAAATAACAAAAGTTTAATTTGTAAAACTAATGGGACCCACATCAAATTCAAAAGATAAGCTATCAGAACTCTAGCGCACAAGTGCTCCAGTGTTTTATAGCAATTTCTTCTAAATGGGAATGGAGGGTTTAACTATAAGTCATTGGGAGTTTAGGAAGAGCTTTCCAACAAACGCAGGTGCATTTCAACACTCGACATTTCTATGCGTCAAAAAACTCGACATTTCTGCGCGTCAATTCTCAAACTTCAAATTTAAACAAGCGAAAGTTTGTTAATCTCAAAACGAAAAAATTGGATCTAATGGCCAAAACTATGTGGGCCTTTAGGAATCTTACTACTAGTTGGATAAGGACCTTATTTACTATTCTAAAGTAAGAATATATAATTTTGAAATCAAGTTTTCCAACGGTTGCAAGTAGGAAAGATTTCACAAGGGGATGAAGGTTAAGCTTCAGCATCAATTTTTTCATCGAAAGAAAAACCCTTTAATCCCAAATAGATGCAAGACAAGGGCAAGAACCAAAGGAAAATTCTTCATAATACTCAAGATGAGTGGACATATAAGACAAAAGTAGAAATGAATGTGTTAGGGATAAAGTAGCAGTAACACCTATGGAGGAAGAAATGGTAGATGGTTCGACCGTGTGAAGAGGAGATTATTAGAAGCCTCATGAAAGTCACACATGTGGTGATGTATGATTGGTCGACAGAGTAAAAAATTTACACTGAGAATACGTCAAAATTAAACTCTATAAATTTTATCTCAACAAGATTGAGTTTAACTTAAGAAACAATAGAATTTAGATTTACTAGTCTTCCTCTTCTTAGTATTTCCCTTTTCTTGTTTAACTAACAAACATTCAACAAGGGGAATATGTGAGCTGTGTGCACATATCACAACAAGAAAAATAATGAGTAAAACATGTGTTTTTGTAATGCTTCATTATACCTTGCATTGAAGTGACTTCGAGTAGGTAGTATGCCCTATTTTGACCAACTACGATTTAAACTAAAAATAACACTGGACTAAGACCGCTTTTCTGTTTTGCTTCAGTTTCGTGTTCCTGAATCACAATGCTAGCAAACAGCCCACTGACGGACACTAATATAATTGATATTAAAGCATTGACACACTATGATACATTAGGTGCTCTCAAAATAAAAGACAGTGCAATGCCAAATGGCAACATCACACAAAGAATAAAAGAGGAAATGAACAACAGCACTGCAAAGTGCAAATCGAGTAGACCCATTGAAACTTTGGTTTTAAAAGTCACGGGGGACCAAAATATTCAAAACCAGTTCACAGACTCTTTAATTTTGGATCCCTCTTTTCCCATATAGCACAATGGACAACATAACAAAAACAACAATAATAAAATTTACCCTTACTCATCATTTTAAAACAAACACCATGTACAATATGACTAACCTCGTTTCGCTTCAAGATGTGGAATTCTCGAATCTGCCACTGTCAATCAAGGCACCACTGTCATTGTGTGGGGTAACATAAACTGCCCTTGCTGCAGCTATAGCAGAATCCCCTCTCTTGACAATTTTCTGAAGCTCCCCAACCTTGTCTAACAATGATGCAACATTTGAGTTGGTAGACTGAACCAGCTCGTTTGCAGTTTCTAGAGCTGTGCATAACTGAATAAACACAAAAATTAAAAAAATTAACAAATATATTAAGTTGAAGATATAGGACATATGAAAAGAAACATCAATCATACATTAAAATCCCTTTCTCTCTCTACTATAGCTCAATTGTAGAAAACCCCTTTTTTGTCTATAATAGATTGAGATGCAAAGCATAATACAGTGTAATTACCTTCAAGGTGAGAGAAGTCCAAGAATGGTCGGTGCCAGCAAGTGCCGAATTCAAGTGCTCATAGCTTTCCTGAAACGACACTAACAAAAATCAGGTTGATGGTGAATTTATATGAAACGACGATGGTGTAGCTTGAAACGGCAAGAGTCGAACCTGGAAGAGTTTGGTGAGGTCAGGAACTGTATCTGAAAGAGCAGAGGGAGTTGGAGAGGGAGGAGTTTCGCGGCGGCCAGAGTCAGCCGCCACAGCCACAGCCGCGTCTCCTTCTTCTCCGACGTCGCCGAGGAGATCTCCGATGCATAGGAGAGGCCCTCCGATTCCTCTCATTTTCTGATTCACGCTGATTTGATCCCCCTAACAATTTGCTTTTTTTTCTTTCTCTTCTTTAGATGACAAAGAAAATAAGTTTTGTTTTTTTGGTTTTTCCGGACTAATCTCTTCCAAATAAGAATTACCAATCGAATCCCTGATCATTTATTTAAAAAACTCAAACTTATTATTATTCGGACCAATTACCGATTGATACAAAGAAAAAAAATTTAAGAAAATATATCTATTTGTAAAAAAAAGTATATGTTTGGATAAAATGCATTTTAAATCCCACCAGTTTCTACCTTTTAACGAAATTTGTCTCTTTAATTTTTTTTTTTGCACAGTTTTAATCCTCCTAATTTTCTAATATTGTAAAAAGATTCTTCCGTCCCCTTTGGATCCAAATTTTAACAGAAACAGTAATGAGTACGGTGGGAATAGGTTAGGCCGAGTTAGATCCTGACAAGTCTGAGTCTGATCTGTGTTTCAATCTCAAGGCCTGAACCTGGCCTATTATGTTGATATAGGCCAATTTTTAAGATCTGGCTTGGCCTACTTCAAAGCCTGGTTGGACCTGTAAGCTCATTTAAAAGCCTGTTTTTCAACAAGACCTTTAAATATACTTTCATCTATAAATATGTCATAGACTTTCACTTGTAAATAGGCTTGTAAGCCTCTAATGATAAAGAAGTTGGTAGACCTATACTGATAAATAGGTCGTTAGGCCTTCACAATAAATATGCATGTAAACCTCTACATTTTAATGGGCCAATAGGCCTTTACTTTCAAATGTTATAAATATTGTAAATAATATGTTATAGTATAATATATTAAATTAAATATTATAGATATGTGTACGTATGTTAAATTGGTCGGCTTGATAGGCTTAATAGACTTTTTTTTAAAATCTTAGGCTGACCTCTTTAGCTATATAGGCTTTTTAAAAAATCTTGACCTGACCTTTTTATTAAATAGATTAGACTAGACTAGATCTTAAATAGGTTAGGACATAAACTATCGACGAGTGACCTGACCTATTTTCACCCGTACAAACAAGTTCCAACATGGCAAAAAAATGTCAATGTCATTCGCCACCCTTAAAATAAAATAATTATTCCGTTTATGAGTGTCACCTGACACTCAAACAATGTCAATACCAAGTGGCACCCAAAAAATAATTTACATGTTTATGGTGAAGTTAATTTTTGGGGTAGACCTCGAGCTACCAAAATGGGTATGGTATGATGGACTGACCCATTTATTTCGATATAAAAAATGGATTGAATTGTCAAAATTTGAACCCAAACTAATTTTAGTCCAACTCAACCTGACCCGAAAATTATCTTAGCCCAAAAGGGTTGGTCTGTATGGACCGGACCAACCCGTTGGTGCAAAATGTTTTTAGATATAGAACGTTGTAATTATATAAGTGTGTAAAATTATATAAACATAATACATGTATACAAAATTATAAACACAACGTTGGGTCAATTTTGCTTATGAATATGTTACTTCACTTGTGTGCTTAATTTTCGCAATAGATAAACACAAGTTTGACCATGTTTCTTTGGTGCAGCTTCGCTGTTGGGTAATAATGACCACAGAGAGACCGAAATTCTAACTTACTCCAAAAGTATTATTAATTGATTTAATTATACTCGATAGTTTTATAACGATTCATATTTAATTAAATTATATTTTATTTTGGCTAAAATATCATTTTGGTCCCTTAACTTATTTTTTAGTTTCAATTTGGTCCCTTAACTTTTAAAAGTTTCAATTTGATCCCTTAACTTGTCTATGTTAACACAAGTTAGTCCTTTCTGTCAATAACATAAGCAAATGAGTTTCAAATTGGTACTTTGAATTTTTAACAAGTTTCAAATTGGTCCCTTAACTTTTAAATGAATTTCAAATTGGTACTTTAAATTTTAAATGAGTTTCAAATTGGTCTTTTAAATTGTTAACATGTATGACACTTTCATCACTTTTACTCATGTCATTGATGGAGAGGATCAACTTGTGTTAACAAAGACAAGTTAAGGGACCAAATTGAAACTTTTAAAAGTTAAGGGACTAAATTGAAACTAAAAAATAAGTTAAGGGATCAAAATGGTATTTTAGCCTTTTATTTTTTATCAAACATTTTAGAAGACATATATTAGTAGTTTGTACAAAAAATAAGACATATATTAGTTAAAAAATGAAGATTCTTAGTGAATGATAAGTTAAATGTAATTCATAACCATAAGGGCGTAAATTTTTAGTTAAAAACAATTTTTAAAAAAAAAAAATTGGACCATGGGCTAACCCATTTGGCCCGCAGCTCGTAGAGGGTTCGGCTTGTAAATTAGTAGTCCGAACTAAATTTGACCCAACCCAACCCGATTCGAAAATTGTCTTAACCCGAATGAGTTGGCTCGAATGGATCGGCCAAGCCGGAATTGACAGCTCTAGGTAGACCACTTAGCCAACCAGGGTCACTCAAGCTCTTTTTACTTGGACGATGTTTGATTTGGCATCGCCCTCATTGGATTTGATTTTAGCGAAGAATGTTGTGGGTTGTAGAGAGCTGTCAAAACGGGTCAATTCGACTCACCCAGGTTGGCTCACCACAGGTTGGGAAAAAACGGGTCAATCCAACCCGACTCACATTTTGGTGAGCCTATAAATATACAACCCGACCCAGCCCACCACTGGTTGGTGGGTTATGAGAGTTGGCTCACCTAAAATTAAAAAATTTGAGAAAAAAAACCAATCTTTAAGATTTATAACTTAATGCTGTAAAAAAAAATTATAACTTAATGTTAAACCGTCATAGTAAGCATGCAATAAAATGGGGTTAAACATATACTTGTCCATCAGGTATTCCTAATTTCATAATTTTATTCAACAAAAGAATTTATTATATCAACAAATAATTGAGATATTTGTAGGGAAAGCTACGGCAAAGTAAACAAAAACATGCTTTTTGTATTTAATTAAATGGGAAAGAGAAGCAAAAACGAGCAATAACTAGAAGGAATAAGACATAAGGGAACTAGAGATCCAGGATCATAAACCTAAGGACACAATAAACATGAGGCATACGGAAAGGGAAGGGAAAGTTGCACGATTAGAAATGTTTCGCATAGCCGCACAGACACAAGGAAAAGGGAAGCCGGAAAGTTTCAGTTTCAGAAATGTGAAATGGGTCAAAAAATTATGGTCCTGGGGCGTAAAAATTTGGGTCGCAAAAAGGTGGGCCGTGAAAAGGGAAAGTATTTTTTTTAAAATGATGGAACCCGTGAGCCTCACATCGGGTCTAACCCGTCCAACCCGTGGGTTAAGTGAGTCCGGTCAAAATAATCCGGGATCAAAGTGAGTCAGGTTTTGTCCAACCCAACTCACCAGTGAGCCGGGTTGGCTCACGGGTTCTAACCCATATTGACAGCTCTAGTTGTAGCATTGTTCATTTCGTTGCTTAAGGTATGTTTGGATTGATGGAAGAAGATGGAATGGAAGGAAATGAAATGATGTTCCGTTGTTTGGATAGCACAAAAGAGGCTGGAATGCAATGGAAGGGAATGGAATCCATCCCATCCCATTCCATCATTTAGCTTCATTTTTCTTCCCCTCCAATTTGGGAGGAATGGGATGGAATCAGAAACGGATCTTTTTTAACTTTATAAAATTACCTTTTTATTCTCATCCTAATTTACCTTTCATATGTCATATATCTTTCTCCCTGGCAAACACTTTCCATAGCAAACACCTGCAGCAACCATGAACGTCGCTGCCCTGTGAAAATTGCAGCAAACACGTACAACAACATATGCTCAAGGACACAATGACTTGGAACCCTGGAGGCAAGTATACTTTGTTCTTCCTACTACAATTGTACCTAACTACCTATCGTAAATTTTCTGAAATTGCTGTGTTGGATGCAAGTACACTTGGAGTCAATCTATGCTGGACGCAATCACTGTGAAAATAATAATATCATTGTGTCTAATAATTATACAAATATAAAAGTTACATTAACAAATAATTTGTTGACAATTTTCGAAAATAATAATTTGTAACATTAAAATGTAAGTTGATTCATGTGTTCTTTTATTATTGGTAGAATGCTAGTAAATAATTGTCTCAGTGTTATTAAAGTCATAATAAATAAATATTAGTGTTTTTAAAATAGGATAATATAGGAATAAAAAAATTATAACTCATTCCATTCCGTCCACTTCCGAAACAATAGAGCGGAAACTTTGTTCCATTCCATCATAAAATATCCAAACAATGGAATGAATATTTTATTCCATTCCATTCCGTTCTACCCCATTCCATTATATTCTGTTCCATTCCATCGCCTTCCACAAATCCAAACATAACCTTAGTCTTTGTTTTTCTCTTTATTTTAAAAAAAATATAATTTTTAAATTTAACTAAGAATAAAAAATGAGTGTAAAATTTTTTTAAAAATAATTAATATTTTCTTAATATAATCAAATAACATAAAAAAAATTAAGAGACATATACAAAGGGGGATGGAGTATAATAACTCTAAAAAATAAATTTTCGAATATGATTAAATTATTCAAATTAAATTTATATTGAATTCAATTCTTATGATGGGTATGAAAAAGACTTTGCTGAAAGATATGAAATTTAGTTCAACTATCTTTATGCTTAAACAATATCCTTATTCACACTAAAATAAATAAATTTAAACACAAAAAAATAAAAAATAAAAAATAAAAAAATTAAATATATTTACGATAATTTTGGTCTACTCTCTTTGGAGAATTTATAACCTGAAAGAATCGAAACAAGTAAACAAAATGCACAATTTCTTTCTCTTCCCACTGTCCGTTTTTGAAAGAGGCCTAACCCCAATTTTGAGTTCTACAGAAAATCGTAGCTATTCATCGCAAGGAAATGGCAGGTGAAGAAAATGTCAAGCATCTCGAAGATTGCTCCGTTTCCAAGTCAGTTTCTTTTGTTTTTTATCTTTCTATTTAACAGTCTTCACTGATGAATTCTTTTTAAATATTTCCCATAATTTATAACTCGATGAACCCATCTTATTTTATTGTCAACTTCGTAGAATTGGGTTAAATAGATGAAACTCGATTCTTACACACCCCTTGTACAACTTAATTAATCAAATTTATGAGCAATAGGGGTTAGATCACCAGCAAAGAATGAAGGGTTGAGTGTGAAAATTAGGCTCCGTTTTTGCACCCTTGTTTGTATGGGTCGATGAGATGGAATGTTCTGGGATATTGTATTCGGCAAATATGTTCAACCAGTTCTAGCAATAGGTTTGTTACGGCAAAATTTGTAAACTTAAAAGTCCTCAACTCTTTTGTCATACACCTCAAACCATCTTCATCACCTTATGACTCCTCAAAAGGTATTGTCCAATAGCATTCGAACTAACATTTATCTATAAAAAATGGGACAATACGAATTTCGTTTAATTAGAAAATAAATATAATTTGAAGGTAGTTTTGATAAAAGTCAATTATTTTTAATAATATAATAATTTTTAATTGATTAATTATATAAAAAATCTTTACATTACTCATATATACTAATTAAATATAATCCAAGTAAATATAATTACTCTTAATTAATTTAAGTGTATTACGATTTCAACTCATTTTAATTAACAGGTACAACACTTTAGAGGAGCATATATGTGACAATACAACACTTTTTAGTGTATTAGAAATAAATTATTTAAATGAAATTTATTTAGGATAATTTTGGTCTACTCTCTCGTTGGAGAGTTTACAAACCCTTGGAGGCACTGACTCGTCTCCAAAAGAATCGAAGCGAGTAAAATGCACACTTTCTCTTCTTCCTCTACCTATCCCCCGCTGCTGCTTCCCACCGTCTGTTTTTGAAAGAGGCCTAACCCCAATTGTCAGTTCTACGCAAAACCGGTAGCTATTCTTTCATCTGCAAGGAAATGGCCGGAGACGAAAATGTAAAGCATCTCGAAGATTGCTCTGTTTCCAAGTCAGTCCCTTTTCTTCTTTATCTTTCTTTTTAACACTGAGAATATTGGGGGTAGACTATATAATCAAATCTCTATACACTTAATTTGCTTTGTCAGTGTACAAAACATGTATCTTGTTTATGTGATGAATTTAGGGGTAATTAAAATCATGGTGCTCATGGTCATGGTTGCCCTACTGTTTTGGGGGAAAAGTTCCTCTTAAGTGAGTAAAGATGTATCCATCCTTAATTGATAAAAATACATTGAGATCTCAATCCACTTAATGATCTAAGGGTGAATACACTCACTTTATAGACAAACTCACTATATAGGAGTCATATCCCTCTTTTGTTATGGCATCTATCAAGGTCGGCCCATTGCATGATCTCCCATCTAGTGGGGTCTGGGGAGGATAGATATATGCAGCCTTATTCGCACAAGTGGAGATGTTGTTTACAAGATTTGAACCTGTGAGGCTGTGACCTCCAGGTCATAAGGCACCACCAACCTTATCCTTGCGCCAATGCTCACCATCTATCTACTGACACAACCAGTGAGAAAAATATTTTGGGCCCTATCTAAGTATTGAAGAAATGTTATTCACATTGAAGAAATGGTAATTAAAAGCATTGAAGAAATGTCCTCTTACTTCTTTCCTCTTCATTCCCAATCTCCTTTGTATGTCTTTTGCTTCGTGAGTATGGATATAATTTTAATGCACTCTCGATGTAAAAGATTTTTATATTATCATCTAATCATGTGGCCACGTTATTAAAAATATTTTACTCTTAAACAATTACCAAAAAAGTCACGTGTGATAATATGTGATTGGTTAATTGTGTAAAAAGTTTTACACCGAGAATGCATCAAAATTTAAATTAAACTCTAATTATTTGGTGTTTTCATAAACGGTCGTGAATTAGAGTGAGGTTGGTGCCTCTTCTAAATGTTTATGTTTTGCTTTAGTTTGGAGATTCACGGGAGCAGGACTTTCAATAATATGCCTTAATCATTTCAGCTTGACTCGGTTGTTGAAAATTGTTCATTGTTCTTGGCAATTTTGTTTCTTTTGTTCATTCTACGGCAGTGTTTGATTTTGCTGTTCTATGGTGCTTATGGCTGCAAAGGGATGCTAGAATATTCAATGAAACTTTTTCGAGGCTATACTTCATTTGTGATAGAATAGTTTTTTTACCATCTCTGTGGTGTTCGGCTAATGGCCTCTTTAGAGGTATCTCATTATTAGATATGCTGAGAGATTGACATGCTTTGTTACATAACTCAATCTCATAGGTTGTTTGGTTTTTGCTGTTTCTTATGAAGTTATGATAATGCCTCATCCTCCTTATTTGTACTCTTCTCTTCGTCCTTAATAATTTTCTATTTTATTATCAAAAAAAGATTTTTCTTTTATTCATTTCCGTACTGTTTAAGTTTGTGTTTTCCTGCAAATTCCATTTTTCATATTTTCAAAGTCGAATTTTGTTAGATATGTTACTGAACATAGAAAGTTTGCAGTGCATTGGGCACTTGGGTATTCTCAGTGGCAGGAGCTTTGCTGGCAATTCCAGTGGGGATAAAGCGCAAATCTCTGGCACCCCTTGTCTTTTTTGGCACCACTGGTACTATGCTGGATATCATTATGGGAATTAGTGCTTGCGAAAGGGAACACGCAGAGCGCCAAATGAAGCTACTTGAAGCCCAAATTGCTGCATCTGAGACTTCTTTGGGTGAAACAGAAATTGATTCATAACCTCGTTATCATTTGAGGTTGTCTTTGTTGTCAAATTTGTTTGGTCTTGATTGTAACAAACTAAACCCACTTGCTTGGTAGCCCATGGTCAAATGTTCTTCTAATTGATGCTTTCTTGGCCTTTTTACTCCAGCAGCGTAAACAAAAGTATAAAAGAGAATGTTTGGGAAGATTGATTTTTTTCACTTCAGCTGTTTTTTTTGCTAAAAAGTTGTTTTATACATAATCTATAATGTTTGGCAAATAGTTAAAATTTATAAAAAAGTTTTTTTGGGGGGAAAAAATTGTGTTATGTCATTTAATTTGTTTTAACTTAAGATTGTTGTGATTTAATTATTTTTCATTTTTAAAACTCTCTTTCCTATTTATCCCTACAAAACTAACTTTCAAACAAATATTATTAAATTATATAAATAATTTATATTATTTTTCGTAATTTACGCTGTAAAAATGATTTTTTTTTGCATCATCCAAACGAAATAGATTATCTTAAAATTTATTTTCAGCAAACATATCTATACAAAAACAGATTCTGATTATAATCGATTATCAGCATAATTTATTTTTTTCAGCTTTTTCAAACATATTAAGAAGGGATTTAGTTGTTACTTGATTCATAAAGATTTCAGAAATGTTCGGTCCCTCTTATTTTACTTCATAATAGCAATGGAAAAACGGCCTTATTGCAGTCTCTTAAGAGTTAAGATAGCTAATACTCAGAAGAATTCTAATTTTGAGAGGCCGAGGCAGGCCATATATTGAATAATTGTAGCAGGGTACTCTTCGTTCATAGGGAGGGTGGACTTATCATATTTAACTTTCATCCAATCACATTTTCACCTTGTTCATGGACGCCGACGATTTTATGTACTATAGGATTCTGAATTGCATTCTATGCAGGGCTAAAATCCCTAATTTTGTGCCTTCTATTTGTATTTATCTTTAGTCTCTTTATTTAAGGGTCTACTGTGATGCCCAGTTTTCAAGGAATTCAAATCGATGAACTCTCCGTTTGCATATTTGCTTGTACACATACCAAACATTTTCCTATAAAATGTTATAATCACAGAAATTAATTGAGCTATAGTTTGTTTTCCCTTTTTATTTTTACTAATAATGAAATTTTAAATAATGAGGGTGAACCTTGACGTAACAATAAAATACGCCCTGTAACTTGGAAATCACGGATTCAAATCCTAAAACAAAACAACTCCGCTTACAGGGTAGAACTGTGTATATCTAGCCTTTCCAGTTTCCAAGATCCCATCAAGTGAGAGCCTCGTGCGGTTTAATGAAATTTTGAAAAAAACCAAAGAGGGTGTAAGGAGTGCTCGAGAATTTGCACATGGGAAGATGTAAATGCAGTATGCAAAACTACTCAGATGATATTACTGGCTTCGTAAGCAGGGCATTGTCGCGGAAACCATTTCAAATTTCCCATTTTCAATATTTAAGCTGGGATCAACAATGATCTCAAATTTCAGAGGACCGTTCTTTCCTTGTTGCAGCAACATTTTCAGAATAATTAACCAGACATGATAGAAGTTTAACTTTTTAATACGAAGATGCTTTTCCTCCATTTGCAAGCTCTTACCCACATCTAACGCACTGGCACTGCAACGTCCTTCCCCAGATAGTCTCGGGTTATTACCAAGTCTTGCATCATGATCTTTATCCTTGCATTTATGACTTGGACCAGGATTTGGGTGAAACGTTTGTTCTCTATAACTTGAATAGACTTGTTCAGCCTTGATGTTCCCAAACAAGATTTCTGCGGCCTTGTTCTTAACGAGAACTGGCATATAATCTGATTCATCCCACACATATAGCTGCCAAAAATTGCATCAATAAGCAATGTTAAGCACTTCTAAGATTATATAATATTATAAATCACAACATTGAAAATCAGATGGCATAACAAGACTTATTTTCCTTTATTATCTAATATCTTAATTATGAAACAAAGAGCAGAAAGCATATATTCACGCATACTTCAGAATTTTGTGCACTTAAAAGATGCATGGCAGTTCATCAATTTGGCTATAGACAGATTATTTGTTTCATTTATGATAACAATTGACCAAAGGTATATGGAATTCTGGATTTGTCATTGACAACAAGACATCTTTCTAGTTTCATGTGACTATACACATAAATTAGTCCCAAAGTCAAATATATGATATCCGGTGAGGAGAATCAAGCATGAGCAAGGCATATGAAAATATATTTACCATGAAAGGCCTATATATCGAGCATACTGCATGACTGCGGCTTGAACTTTTTGAACAAATTAGTGGAATGACATTTTGCTCAAATCTGAAATAAGGGAAGAATTATCACTGATCATAATGGCAGGCATAAGGCTTAACTTATCATCTAAACTCATACTCTGAATCTAAGGGTGAACCGCATAGCTGGCAGCCGGTGCATAAGAGATCTCCCACTAAGTTATTATCCTCAGTTTTGTAAACTCTCCTGCTAAGGAAAATCTTCTCTTTCTCAGTATCACCAAGAGTTCTTGCAGTAAGCAGTGGAATAATTTCACCAATAGATGCATTAACTATAGCCTTGCAGGACGTTGTCAGCTGAGAGACTTCCAAAAGTGAAAAGCAGTCCCTAGGCATTTTCTCTTCAAGCACTTTCCAGTTTTTAGGCAGAAAATCTATTTGCTGCTTATATCACATTCCACAGATTCATCAGTATATCTAAACCAATGCAGTATGGGAAGAAGCATATTGATCAAAGTAGGATTTCTAGTGAAAGAAGTCAATTCATCAAGGAAAACCATCAATATTATGGAAATTTAAACCTAAAATATGGAACGAACAAGGTGTATCATTCACACATTACATTTACAGGACAACAGAATCACCATAAAACCAGATATTTTTTATCAGTTCTATATTTTTGATCAGTCCGTAAAACCAGATATGTATATAATATTAATGATACCCACAAATAGCTATTCACTTTCTACCAAAAAAAAAGGATTTGCTAGCTTTTAACATCTTATTTGCCTCAGGACAATTGAGCACAACAAAGGGCATCTGACATTTAAAAATTCAAACAACAAAGGATGGACACGAGCACACAGCACACTCCTCAAATATAGGACATGAAATGAAAATGATGGGCAGCAGACAAGAGAAATGCTCAGAGTTGGAACCTTTTCCCTTCAAAATTTGTTATTTTTCTATCGTACAATTAAATACACCTATACTGCCTTGACTTAATCTTCTTACAGCAGAAGTTCTAAGTACTTCTAAACTACATAATAATGTGTGATAAATGCAATGGATGAAGCCCTGTTCCAAATAGTGTACCCAATGGTACAGTATGCTAATGATAAAAGCATCATTTATTCACTATTTTTTAGGAATTCAAAAGGGAGAAGGCAAATTATGCATTTGCTGAAAAAATAGGCATGACTAGAAAAGAAGAAGAAGATGAACTTTAGGCATTATGACGACAAGGTAACTTGATTGAAGAAAGGAATACAAATACAATAATATTATTATTATGAGATGACTTCACATTCCCCAGTTGAATGAAAACAAATGTTGTTCATAAACCTTAACAAAGCATGCATCCTGAACCAACGCGTGATAATTATGAACCTTTGAGAAATTATATAATCCTGTTATCGTCGTGCGGAGATTTTTGGTGTTCAGCCGTTTAGTCGGCTAATCCGCATGGTTAATAATGATTCTCTTTTTGTGTTCAGGCGATTACACTGAGAAAGGGACTCTGTTTCTCAGCTATGGGTTCCTAGACTACTCCAAAGAGCGTCTAGTGTAGAAGGTAAAGCTAGAAAAAACTAAGGTTGCATGAAAAGTAAAGGATAAAAGCGATAAAAGAAGGAAAGCGATAAAGGAAAGTAAAGATAAAATGTAAAGGCCGGTGTTTTATTGATTGTGTTCGTCTTCTGAAACAATTTGTACTAACACTGTTTGCCATGTTCTTAACCCACTAACTATCATTTTACATCATATAAGATCATAACTAACAACAAAAATACAAGTAACTGCCCAATCGGCTAAGTTACAGCCTAAAAAGCACTTGGTCTGCTAACTTCTTAACTGCCCCATCAGCTGATCACGTCCTCCATAACCTTATTTTTAAGGAAATAGGTCTTCATGCACGTTCTTGACTTGGTCAACTCATACAATTTACACATATGCTCAATCAGCTAAGTTAGGGGCAAACATCCACTAAATAGGCTAAACTGCCCATCAGCTTACCATGTTCTCCATATCTTTATTTTTAAGGAAATGAGTCTTCAACCACGTCTTGGACTTGGCCAACTCATGGAACACCCATAATAATATAAATAACTGCCCAATCAGCTGAGTTATGGAGCAAAACCCACTTCCTCGGCTGACTGTCTTATCAGCTGGACCATGTCTTCCATATCCCTAATTTTAAGGGAATGGGGGTCATGCACGTTTTTGACTTGGTCAACTCATAAACTGCTCTTGATTACAGCTGATCAGCTTCTATCTTCTTTTTCTCTCTCCAAAACCACCTCCAACTTCATCCCAAAAATCTAGGAAAATGGTTAAATGGATGAAACCTCTATTGACTTCTTCCTTTTCTAAATATTATTAAAGCCTTGGACCCATTTAATCAGCATCCACACGAGCCCATTAAGACCCAATAATAGCCTCCAAGCCCATCTAGACTTAACAGCTACGTTCAGCTTATTCTACACCGACAGATTCTGCATCAGCTAAATCTCCCCAGCTGTCCATCTTAGCTGAGTCATTATGTTTGGTTCAACTGATCTCAATCAGCTGATCTTTTATTTAGCAGATTCTGAGTTAGCCGATCATGATTTTGCCATTTTATTTCAGCTGATCTGGACTCAACTGATCAGAGAATATTCGCATTTTGGCCAAATGGCCCAAACATGATTCGGCTAATTATTTTTTGGTGTTAACAAATACAGACAGCAATTACAGGGCAAAGAGAATACTTGATTGCACGGCAACTTGATGTTGCAGACGGTGGACCGAGACTGCTGCACCCACTTTATGACTCTCCTAAGCTTGTCCTTTGTTGTTGTTCCAACATGGCAACAACCTGTTATCAACTCTTCTACATCTGTAAAAGCTGAAACTTTTAAAACATAAAATGACCTATTCATTGTATTCACCTTCAATAATGCTTGTTGCACATCACATGGTGTCTCACATCAACATAGGTGGCAGCATGGAATGCAGGTGTGCAAGTGGTGGAAATTGTGCACATATGAGGCGATGTGTATTTAAGGATCCGTTTGCTTTGTTTTCATTTCCTGTTTTCTTTAATAATTGTAAAAATGTCACTTTGTTTTCATTACGTTTACTGTACAAATATTTGAAAACAAGATGACTAAAAACAATGTGATAATTTTGCAATTATTAATAACAATAGGAAATGAAAATAGAAAATTTAAAAACAAAACAAAGGGACCCTAAGTGTGTAATTGACATTTTGTCTTAACAGCAGCAAAATCTGATGATTCATTTGAGATAACTAAGTAAGTGCAGTTAGAAGGAAACAAAACAAGAGACCCTTTGAGATAAGCGATTGATAAGGGTGAATCAAGCAAAGCAGAGAAGACCACTGAACGGTTCTGGCCTCAACAATATCACCATATTTTGCAATCTTGAAATCTGCCACATTGAAAACAGCATTAACGGCATAATTCATTTTTGAGTTTCAAAACAAAAATAATAGATTAGAGATAATAAATTATACTCTGTAACAAAACGACATCTCCAGTTGCTAGCTTAGACGCCATGTCCTTCTGCCAAAGAGAAACTCCGAAATACGGCGTCGTATCATCGCCGACCTGAATATCGGTTCTGGTGAAGTGTCCACCTTTGGAGGACTTGCACTGCGAATCAGAAATGGACGTAACGTAAATGGAAGAATGATGGAATGCGCTGAAGGAAGAGAAATGTTGAGAGAAACCTGAACGGAGAAGGAACGGTGAACGAAAACGAGAAGCTGAACGAAATCGGCGATGTGAGAAGAAGCTGAGCGTAGATCAATGAGAGGACCGTACCATCCAAACGCTGAAGCCATCTATCTATCTATCTTCTTTGGTTAATTAATTAATGCCCTAATAATAATAATAATTAAAGTTTGGAATATGGTCGGTACCTTAGCATAGCAACACTGATTATTAGGGACGACCATTCCTCTCAAGCTCGCTCACCACTCTTCTCTTGCTGCTAACGTTACATACAGGCCAATCTCCAAATCACTTTTGATATGGTCACGCATTTGCCTATTTCTTTCTCCGCACTGCAGTCTGCAGGGATCATAATCATACTTCTTCTCCTTTATAGATATCAAATCAAATGAATCTAGACCTTCATTATTAAGAGGCTAAGCTTTTTCTCTTTCTCACTCTTAACACAAACATAAGAGAAAAAATAAAATATGCTACTCACCACGTTTTTTTTTAATTAAAAAAAACCTTCATCTAAAGTGAGAGAAAAAAATTGTAAAATGAGAAAATATATTTATCCTTAATTAGTCAAAATGCATTAAGATTTTAATTTACTTTAATTAATTAAGAGTATATACACCCTTACTTTCAGATTTGGATAATCCCTTTAGGGAGGGAAAGATACTTTACCTTTCCCCACTCTTGGATCATTGGATCGATCGCACGGTCTAGAATGTGACACATGTCGTAACTTTTTTTATTTAAAAAGTAAAATAAATTTTCATCTAACAAGTTTCAACATGTAGCAGAGCAGCCTCACCCATCCGCCATCAACCACTCCGTCGTCGCCGCCTCTTTCTCGCGGTCACCTCGTCGGGACCACCATAGAAGGTGATATGCTTTCAAGTTTAAATCTTTGCTAATCCTCTCTTGTTTCTTGATTTCTTAGCCAAATGCACCTTTCTTCATCCTCTGTTATTCAAACTTTTACACAACCTAAGTTCATTCACCACTTCCTTTTATTAGTTGTAATAATTTTAAATAATTTCTTCAAGTTTTATAACGTGGAAACAAAGCTGAATGAGCAAAATAGATATATCTTTCCAAACAAATGAATTTGGCTCCAATGCAAACTTCTTTTGTGCCCTCTAATATGATTCTATGCAAGTTTTGAATGCTTAAAGAAATGAACTCTAGAATAAACAAAAAAGTATTTTACATGGGAAATGAAAGATCATACCTTTTCTTCTTGACTTTTCGGCCACTGAATTGTTTTATTCAAATGGCCCACCTTTTCACTTGAGAAGGTAAAAAGCATTTCCTAGCAACAGTGTAGGGGGTGCGCGAGTACGTCGAAGATGGTGGGGGCGTATGCAGGTGTTGAGACAAATAGTCTATGGCACATAGGTGGTGGTGTGGATGCGGCTGCGCTGATCGTAGTTGAGATGGAGGCGGTGGTCGGAGTCGTTGACGGTATCCTGTGGCGATGGATTGGACGATGGTGGCGGTGGCGGGGGTCGGAGTAGATGTGCGTTACTTTCTATGGCAATTTTGGGGTTCCAATTAATTTTTTGGAAAAAGCCACGCGGTGCTTTGTGGATCGCACTATTAATCGAACGATT
Organism: Ammopiptanthus mongolicus; assembly: GCA_039655645.1. NCBI lineage: Eukaryota > Viridiplantae > Streptophyta > Magnoliopsida > Fabales > Fabaceae > Ammopiptanthus > Ammopiptanthus mongolicus. The sequence goes on along the minus strand of CM077348.1, from coordinate 15,412,760 downwards.
CAGAAACCTAGAAAGTCAGCGTAACTTTGGCGCGCTAACGATAGAGAATCGTAATACCTTTCTTTCTCACTTTACATTTAGAAGAGTCTAATTCTTTTTTCTCACACTCTTTTATCTCTGGTTTTTAGTCATTAATAAATACACTTAGGATTTAATTGGTTTTTAGTTACTCATACTATAATTTATTATTTTTAATAATTTTCTTATTTATTAATAAATTAAATTTAAAACAATCCCTTTATATTTTAATATGTGTATGTATATAATCTATTACTATTAATAAAATTTATAATCTAACTTCATTATTCTAAAATACCATTAGTTTTATTTAACCGTAAATATAAATAAGGGGACACAGTCACAAAGATGATGTGACTTCATAACTTCTTGGACACTTTTCATTTTCACCATGCCCGTAATTTAACACACTATTAAATTTAAATTTAATCTTTTAAAAAATATGGAATGGCAAATTTAAATTTGATCTTTCTCCTATTTCCAACTTGTAAAAATATTTTTCATCAAAAAAAAAAAAACTTGTAAAAATATTAAATTTAATCTTTTAAAAAATTAAAAATATTGAGGAATAAATATCCCACCCACACCTGGAGGGGGTTTGGGTAAGAATGTGTTTGGATAAGATTAATTCTTATCTAAACATTTATTTTTCATGGTAAAAGCTATTTTTCAGTAAAAATTGATATGTTTGGATAAACTGATTAAATTTCAAAACAGATGTTTTTATGAGAAAAAAGTTATTTTTAAATAAGCTAGAAGTTTGAAGCTTATTTAAAAAGCTGTTAGATTATTTTAAAATCAATAACATTCTTCCTATTTCACCTCTACAAAATTAACTGCCAAACAAATATTATTAAATTATACAAATAATTCCATACCCTCTTTAGTAGTTTACTATATATAAGTGATTTTTTTACATAATCCAAATAAAATAAATTATCTTATAATCGCTTTTCAACAAATACATCTAAACATAAAACTGATTCTATTATAATCGATTATCCATATAATCGATTATTGAAATAATTAATTTTTCATAGTTGATCCAAATACACACTTAAAGGGTTAGTTGCGTTGTGGTTCAACTCAGAGGGTTAATAGTTGATTCGAGACATAATGCATATTTGATTTATCATTAAAAAATTACAAATATACATTTGAAATAAAATATCCAAAGTTTATTTGAAACAAGCGTACTGTAAATCAAACACAACCATTGGATGATGCGTTCTTTTAGCCCAGCACCTTGACTCGGCGTGAGTGGCGTTCATTCATCTCAGCGGCTCAGATTGTTGGCGTTCAATCGTTTGCTGTTCAGGTCAATCAGCCATTGACTCGGCCACTTTCAGTTGTACAACCTATTCACAATTAAGAGGGTGTAGCTCAGCATCGTTAACAAAGGATGCAGCCACGATCCTAATTTGTCATTAGAAAAATATATCCACTATCTTTACATTGTTCAGCGGTAAAAAAAGAAAATAAAAGAAAAAAAAATTAAAAATAATATGATTATTTAATTATTTTATAGAAGAGAAAATGAAAGGAAAGAAAACTAAAATTTTTTCTCTTCTTTTATTTCATTGTGTAAAAAGTACAGGAAAGAAAAAATACATCTAAAATGACATAAATATAAATATTTTGAAATAAAAATTTGCTTTGATAAAAAGATAGGTATAATATTGAAAAAGACACAACTTTTGTCCTCTAGTGACTTTTCTTCCCACCATCAATCAGAAACATAACTATGTGGGTCTCGAATGTATATTTTCCATTTTCGATATGCATGTTTTTTCTTTGCTGACTGATTCTTTCGTTCCAAACTAACGCTTAAACTAATTTGACAATGAATACTCATTTACTTACTTCTAAAAAAAATTCTGTAATTACAAAATCCCGTTGAAATTACTCAAGCCACTACTAGATTAAAATAAAAAATTATCTCTTTAGAACTAGTACCCTTCTATATTTGACCGATAGCGCAACAAAAAAGAAAAGAAAGCCTTGAGCAATATGTTCGATCTAGCAGACCGCAAAGATCCAACGGCATGTAGAAAATGTATGTTTTTTAGCATTCAAAAAAAAATTTCAAAGAACTTGACCCTAAAGAGACACAAATAAATAAGAGAGACATCAATGAAACATGGATACAACATTTTGGTATCACAACACACGTCTGTCAAACATTGTTAAATTTAAATTTTTCCTCCAACACAACTAGAATATTATTTACAAACTTTTTTATTCAATTTCTAATTTTATAAACATAGACAGATATGCATGCCATATCCATGTCCTACAATTTTAAATTTTGATGTGTTCCCATGTCAGTGATAGTGATCCATAGTGCAATAGTGAATAATAAACTCCAGCAACCGTCTAAAACATGAAAATAGATTATTCCATTTGAAAGTTCACCTAAATCGGAAACTAACATACAAAGATGTATTACGAGTACAAGAGTGGCCACCCAAAATCAAAAAAATTATTGGGCTTCAGTCAAACCAAACTAGATAGAAAGTATGAATTGAACTCTTAAGGCCTCTATAAGAGAACCAAATACGTGCACATACTAAGTAGATGGAACGGGCCAACAAAAACAAGTGCCAATTCCAGTAAGAAGCTTCTGTTAGACACTAAGGCCGTAGCTACAACAGAAACCCCACCTTTTATCTACACAACTTCCAAAGTAAGCATGTTCATAGAGCATTAGCAAATTTAGGACATGTAATTTTCCCACCTATGTCTGTCAAACTATACACTACTTCTCTACAATGGAGCTGCAGTCCATTTCATTAACAAAAGCATTAACAGCTTCATCTTATCAAAAACTTTGGTTTCAAACTGGATCTGCCACTTGAAAACTACTAACTTACCCGAAATAGGAGCACATGTAAAACCTCACCCCAATATCAAGGGGCCCATCGTCACCACCAACAGCATGAAGTGCTACTGGAATTGCTGAAAGAATACGCAGTGTGAGTGGGAAAACTGCAGGGTCAATTGTAGCCCCTGAATTTTCCGACCTAGAACTGAGTTCGCTGTCAATGGTAGATATATTATCATCCATCTTCATTGCATCACCTTGATTAGAATCATCCATAGCAGCTTTCAGGTTATATGGACAGGTGAGCAATGCCACTTCATCAAACGCCCTCCATCTATTAGGGCTATCCCTCTTAGATGCACGTCTAACATTAGACATGCTAAGCACCAAAGTGGATGTTGCCTCAAGCCACTCCACGGTCAAGCCTTCAACTTCATCATAATATATGCGTCTCTCGATCTGAATACGGCACGAAACAATCGAAAATAAAAATGCCATGAAGCATATGCAACAGAAAAGCACCAAATTGCATCTTAGGTTAAATAAATTATGCAAACTCGAGAATAGATTCATAGAAAAATTCAGAATATGCTAATTGTATGCCTGGGGCCTAAGTCATTTTCTAAATCTATATTAACATGGTAAAACATGGTTTAGCCTCTGGTGTGTCTTCAAGATGGCAACCCACCCTGTATATCTTTAGATTTTCAAATAAAGAAAATTGACATGTGCCTAATTAGATTAAATGTTCCTACAATTAATTAACTCTTCTAGAATTAATTAGCACCAAATTGCATCTTAGGTTAAATAAATTATGCAAACTCGAGAATAGATTCATAGAAAAATTCAGAATATGCTAATTGTATGCCTGGGGCCTAAGTCATTTTCTAAATCTATATTAACATGGTAAAACATGGTTTAGCCTCTGGTGTGTCTTCAAGATGGCAACCCACCCTTTATATCTTTAGATTTTCAAATAAAGAAAATTGACATGTGCCTAATTAGATTAAATGTTCCTACAATTAATTAACTCTTCTAGAATATAAACTCATGCTTCCTTACGGGTAAGCCATAGTCAAGTGAATAGCTTCAAGGTACTCGTCTGATGGTAGAAATTTGATAATGTGTTTTTCATTACAAAACAAGTAGTAGGAATGTACTTTACAATTTACATCCAACCTCTTAAAATGATAAATTTCCAGTAACAATGTAATATTTGTCTACTACAAAAAAAAAAAAAAAAAACTTATTTGACAACTTCAAGGTACACTGAATACTGACTTAAAACTGTATATATAAGCCATTTTTTATTCTTGTGATGTCTGGATACTATTCCACGTAAATAAAAGGCATGTTTATTAAAGAGATACTTTGACATCTCTACTCTGTGCAAACTAGAACTGCACGCAGTTAGAAGCTACTTACAGCTAGCTTTTGAATATAAACTGACATGAATCTGGGGCCAAGTCCCACTATTCTTGCTTCTGATAATAAGACCTGCAGAACAGATGAGCAGATTTTAAGTACAGACAAATATTTAACAAACAAACCTATAATTAAAAAACACAACAAGGACTAAAAGCTCCCAATTATATACAGCAATCGCAGTCCAGTTCTTGCCATTTGCTGGTCATACAGCCTCTCTATATTTTTTAAAAAAAAGACATCCAGTTTTGACAATACTTCAAACAAAAGACAAATTATAATCAGGTCATTTTTTCGCAGCACAAAAAAGGAAGATAAAATTTAGTAGAACCTTTAAGAAAAAACTTGTATCACCGGGCAAAAGGAGACAGAACAAGTATAATACAGTATAATCATGTAATGAGTCGCAAATCATTGGCAAAACAAACATGCAGTAAAATCTAGTTTACAGCAGCAAATGGCTTCAGAGTATAAAAGTAATCTTGTACCATAAAAATGATCAAATAATCTAGAACTTAATGAAAGAACGAGGATGGTAAATTAAGAGAATGGATTAAAAAAGACGTACCTCCTTCTTCTTCAGAAGAAACCACGTGTAAACTTTATTACAGGCATCCTTAACGTTTTTACCAGCAAGTTTTCTCTGATTGCAATAAGCCGCAATGTCTGCAAGTATTTCAGCACATGGAACTCTATGCTTCAAAGCTGCAGCTGATAATGCTTCCCTACCTTCCATGGATTCTGCAGCATTTTTATCAAAGTTGATACCTGTGAAACATCTTTTTTGCACTTCCACATCCTTATTAACCTGCAAAGCCATTTGATGCTTCAGATATGATTCCTCAGCCTCTATAGCAGCAAGTAGTGTCCGATGAACAACAATATCAGGATAGCGACGCAGAGGTGACGTAAAATGAGTATAAAAAGGGACAGCCAATGCATAATGACCCAATTCGTGTTCATTGTCCTTCAAATCTCCACTAGAGAAGTAAGACGCCAACTGCATTGGCCTTGTAGCATAGGAAATAACAATATCATAAAACACAGGGTCACCTTTGAGCTTCTCCCTGATCTGCTCCAGTGACCGATGGAAATGGCCAGATGAAGATGTGTCCAACTCTAAACCATGTTTCTGACAAAATGACATAAACTCTCTCAGCTTCCGCATATTAGGTTCGGGATGCCTCCGCAATAACGCACTATCAGGATAAGCTCTAAAGATTATTTCACCAGCTGTCATATTTGCCAAGAGCATAAATTCCTCAACAAGAAAATTTGATTCTTTCTGTTCAGAAAGCATACTATCATAAGGAATTCCATATTCATCAAACATGAAAACAACTTTGGGTTTTTCAAGCCGCAAAGCCCCATCAGTGAACCTCTTGCGTTTCAAAACATTTGAAATTTCATGAAGACTCTTCACAGCTGTAATAACATCAGGCCATTCAAAACGGCCAAACACTTCCGGATAGTCATCTGCCAAAATGTTTGATTTTTTAAAATCAATAGCCCTATCAATGATGTCCTCAGCATGTTCATATGAAAGCTTACAGCAAGATTGTATAACAGTACGGCCAATCCATCGGTCTACAACATCCCCAGCGAGGTTGATATCCAAGAGCATGGAAACTGCAAGTCGATTCACTCCAGGATTAAGTGAACCTATATTCTCCAAAAATAATGGAGGCAACATAGGTAACTTTCTTTGCAACATGTAGACACTTGTTGACCTTAACTGAGCTTCACTATCTAAGGCTGTGTCAGGTAAAACAAAGTACGATACATCAGCAATGTGGATGCCTACTCTATAATTTCCGTTAGGTAACTTTTCAATTGACAGTGCATCATCCAGATCAGTGGCAGTTGAAGGATCAATAGTAAATATGCAGAAATTTCTTAGATCTATTCTATTTTGCATTTCCTTCAGTGGCAACTCCCAAGGAACACGTGGAAGGCAGGACAGAGCTTCAGGTGCAAATTCAGACAAACAGATTGCATTCTTAAACAAAATTGCATCTAATTGGGGCTGAATTTCACTAGCTCGTCCAAAAATACGTAAGATATGAGCGTCGGGAAAAGGACTTTCTTCAACCCAATCATCAATTTGTGCAGCTACCAGATCCATTTCAATTGTCACATCGCCACTTTTCATTCTTTTCTTAATGCACTCTGGTAACTCTCTAACAAGAAGCATCATGTTTGGAAACTGGGGATCAGTTGGTGTCAGCTGGATGTACTCAGGCTCAGAAACCAACTTCTTATTCTTCTTTGCATCTTTTTTGGTTATGTCCCTGAAAGAAACCCACTGCTTCATGTTAAGATGGCCGATAATACCCTCTCGACGTAGAGACCTCTCAATAATAGCAACCACCCTGCCAGTTGGTCTTTTAGAAGGGAAAGAATTAACCATGTAACACATCTTTTCCACCGCATTAATTACTTCAGTCTGACCATTACAAGAATTGATCTTGCAGGAATCAGAAGCAGCACAATGCAGTCCATCAATACTATCATGGCTAGCCAGTTCAAGTGGATCTAAATGGTTAGTTGAACCCTGTGAAGCATTATCCTCATAAACATATCTTTTTTCAAGAAAAGGAGAACTTCTATGAGGGGTGGATTTTTTATCAGCATCCTCCTTGTTTTGACCAGGACAGCTTCTGCAATGGGCAGACTCATACTCGCTATCTACCTTACCTTTTCCTTTACAAATATTACCAGCCCCTTCATCTTCTGTAAGAAGGTTACAACCTTCCAGTGTTGCAGTATTGTTACTAGGCCCATTTGGTCCTTTCATTTTTGTCCACAATGACAAAGGATCAACCTTAACTGCAACAATATCACCTTCCACCTACATAAAACAATCATCAGACATACATCCTCCAGCTAGATAAAAAGCACAATGAGGCACATTTCTGGTACGATATCAACTAAGGAAGAAGCATTGCAGCTCAGCAGCTCCATCTAAAAGTCGTGCCATATTAGAAATGAAAATTTTCATTGTAGATGAGAAAAATAACAGCAACTCCACTCTAGACACACCCGAAAAATCATAACTGACAAACAGCTCAGAATTTCTTCGGATCCCCCCTCCCAAAATCATGAAAAACGCAAAAAAAAACCAGAGATGAACATAACCTGGCATAAGCTAGATGAGAATTACATCTATACATGCATAAAACAATATATGAAAATCAGAAAATCAGAAAATCATAAATAATTACTAAATATGAGAAATCTATGCAAACCCCCCTGATAAAGAGCCAGAAAAGACTTCATTATGATTTGTATATGGTCATTTGAAAACAAGAAAGAAGCACACTTTCCATTAAAATCAATAGACACGTGTGAAGTGTAAGTATAGCAAACATCCAGACTTACAGCTCTATTCTGGGCCGGAATTCCATTGATGAGAACATCAGTTGGCACTCCATCAATTTTACAGTAGGCCTACATGTACATATTCAAGGAAATTTTAATCATCCTAGTAATACACCAGATGCACCAAAAAAATAAGAACAGGAACTCAAGTCCACCCCCCCGGCAAAGGAATATAAAAAGGGAACCCCAGCAACAAAAATGACTACGAGATAGATGTCAGAAACCTCGTGTCTATTGTGAGCATTGACATGAAAGAGAGCTTTAAAAACATCGCCCTTCTGCAAAACAAAAGAAAATAACCAAATGTGATCCCACAACAATGGTACAAATTTATATTTCAGTGCATGTGAGTGTATTAAAACCACTATATTACTAACCTCTAATGCCTTCTCAACAGCCTCTAGAGACCAGTGTGGACTAAAATAATTTCTCTGGGCATAAAGCCCGATTTGACTGGAAGGGACTGAGTCTTTGTTTTTATTATTAGTAGCTCCGAATGATCCTCTGCAGCCAGTGGGCTCAGGAAATGATTTTGAATCAGTTCCTCCACCATGCATTTGCACGTTTTGTAAATCAACAGGTTCCACTTGCTCATTGATGTGCATCAGGGGCATTGAAATGAAAGCAACATTTGATGCTCTGGATAATCCTTGCTCATTAGGGGAACAAACATTGACCCCCTGCCGGTTCAGTGAACTGCTCAAGGATGCAGCAGTTGTTTGAGTAGGTATTCCATTTTTTACGGAACACTCGTGCGACATGTCATGGATCTCATTTACTTCAGATGCTATCATAACGGGAAAATGGTGAGGTCAGTGAAGAAAAATATTTGAATAGCACATGTTGTTTATGCATTTAATATTTATTACAAAAAAAGTAGTAAACAAATATTATTTTTTACTGTTTCAGAAACACATATATTATTGTCCATTTCAGATTTAAGAAGAACAAAGAGTTGATAAGCCAGGTGAGCCTTAACGCAACGGTAAGGTTGTTGTCTTGTAAGGTGAAGGGCACAGGTTCAAATCCTGAGAAAAACAGTAGGGCTGCATACATCTAAGCCCCGTGCACTACGCAGCCCTTTAAAAAGAGTGTTTAAGAGTGGCAAATAAAAACTGAACCACCAAGGTGCATTTTGCATTGACTCAATAACTGAAGAATCCTATACTACAGTACCAAACATGAGACCCACAAAGAGAATTACAAAAAAAATTGAAACAATTGGTAACAAACAGCATCCAGCCCAACATGAAGCTGAACGAGTGAAGCCTACACGGATCTATTTAACCATTAAGAAGAAACAAAATGTTCCATCTTTTCCGCTTAAGAAACGGAACTTGCTTTCCCTATGTAGATTTAATTTGATTTGATTTGATTTGCTATAAATAGTAACAAATACCCTGATTAACAGCAGCTTAACTCACAAAAAGACATAGTAAAGGAATGAAGTTTCAACCTTCTAATAAAATGAATTTGTATTCTGGGCATGATTCAGAAATCGAAAATACCCTATAAATTAATCTAAATTTAAGAAGAAGAAGAAGGAAAAAAAAGGAATGAAAATGGAGTGGAGAACGAAAGAAAAAGGTACCTAAGGATGAGGCAGGGTTTTGTTTGGATCGACGATTGGATCGGCGCTTCTTCTTCTTCTCCTTTTCTCCATCATCAAACCTCTCAGCCATGGATCCTTCAACCGCAGCTCTCATTGTTGTTATCCGAAGAAGAAAAGTTTAATCAAACGAACGAAAATGATAACCGATGAAATTGAGAACGAAAATGAATGGAAATGAAACAAATAAAAGGAAACGAAAGTTAGAAGTCGAGAATCTTCCGTGTTTTGGAAAAAATATAATTCGGAAGAACCGAACGACGAAACAAAGAAAAGTATCAAATCAAATAAAGAAAAAAGACAGAGAGGGAAGAGAGTTTTGGATTGAGTAAGGAATAGGGTTTAAGAATTTAAGAATAAGAATGTTAGAACATAGAAGAGAAGAGAAGAGAAGAGATTAAACGAGGAGAAAAGGGGGTAGGAATTGGGTACGAAATTGAAAACGACGTTATGATTGGTCGGCGGGGACAAGGACGCCGACTCTGGATTCCTTTGTCTCTTGCCCTCCCCTACTTCTTATTAATTGCTTTTTTTTTCTCTTTTATCTTTTCTCCTTCCCACTCCACTCCAATCCAATTCCACCCTTTTTTTCTATTTTTTTCCTTCTTGTTATTACTTTTATTTTTAAATATTATTTCCTTTTTCATGACTTAAGATTTAAGATTCTTGAAGGTTGGCGGATTGTTAAATCCATCAGCCTGCACAACAAGTGTTCCTAATCGATGGAGAGAATTGTAGGTACACATTATATTATTATATTATAAGGAGAAAAAAATAAATATCTTTATCTTTTTATGCACAACACGTGTCTTAACTCTTATCTTATGAGTTTCGATTTGTGTATAGTTGGTGGCTAGGGATAAAATTATATTCCTATAAACTCAAAAGACAAATGCTAATTAGTGTTGGTTAAGGAGTGAAAAAAATGACACAAGTTTTCATGTATTTAACATGGGCAATGCTATGGTACCTTTAGAAAATAGAGGATTTGGGTATCTTATGTCCAAATTAGAATGCGTCACCTCAATTAAATATCATGTCAATATCACACTGGACTAAATTCTCATAATCTGATTGGATCATATAGACACGGGTATGATACCTAAAGGGTACCATAGATTTTCCCATTTAACATATGGAGAAATGATATGTTTAGATTTTCAATAAAAACTTATCATTTTCTTATCCTAAGGACACACATTAACATGACTCAACTCAAATGTTTATTTTTGTTTAAGTGGATCGAGAAAGATGTAACCCCATCCATAATTGTCTTACGTTATTATAAGTTTGTCCTATTATGCCACCTTACACATGTCTTATCTCCTTTGCCCAAAAGGCTTTGAACCCCAACATAGGGCTAGCAAGATCACGATCCTCTACCATCTAGTTACTTACATGATGAGACCCACTGCTCCCCTCTACAAAGAGCATTGAGACCTAAGGACCCCTTAACTCAAAACTCACACAATTATTTATCTCAAGTGTATTTCTTCCCTTAAACTTACTTAAACGTTAGAGTGTCTTTATAAGTATACACTCCCAAATTCATCGCAGCAAGAGGAGGACTAAGAGGAAAGCCACCACATCTATCAGGATCTAAGGCAAGACTTGATTTATATAATAATTAAGTAATAGCAGGTTGTTAATATAAAAAAATGTTGATTACAAATTATGGGACATCATCATGCTTTTTGAGGACGCTTATGGGACCATTCACAATAGCCAACAAGGTATGAGTTAGGTTGTGAAGCATTACCATAAGGATTTGTTCCCGGAAAAACACTGCGCTTATGACAATGTTGTCTCTAAATTACATCCCAAGTTGTTTGAAGAGGACAACGCCTTTCTTACTGCAACCTTTCAAGAAAATGAATTCAAAAATTCTATCTTTTATATGCACCTGGATAAGTCTCCTGACCCAAATGGTCTCAACCCTTCTTTCTACCAACGGTTTTGGGATATATGTGGTAAGGATATTTTTCATGCTTGTTGTAAGTGGCTTTCAGATGGTTTTTTTCTCCTTCCATTGATGAAACTAATGTTGTTCTTATCCCCAAGATTGATCACCCACGCTCTATAAAGGACCTTCGCCCCGTCTCTCTTTGTAATGTTATCTACAAAATTCTTGCTAAAGTTTTGGCGAACAAGTTATCTAAAGTCATCTCTAAATGTATTTCAAAAGAGCAATCAGCTTTTATTCCAAACAGATCTATCATAGATAATACTCTTGTGGCTTCTGAGATCATCCATTATATGAAAAATAAATCTAAGGGTGAAGCAGCTCTAAATATTGACATCAGCAAAGCCTTTGACCGACTTAGTTGGAGCTACCTTGAAACTCTCATGCTAAAGCTTGGCTTCTCTGTTACTTGGATTAGCTGAATCCATCTATGCATTTCCTCCCCTACTTACTATTTTCTCCTTAACAATGAGGTTGTTGGTCCTATTTTCTCGGGTAGAGATCTTCGCCAACGTGATTCTTTCTCCCCCTTGCTTTTCATTATTTGCGCAGATGTAATACCTGCAAAAAAAAATGGCTTAGTTAATGTCAAAATGACATAAGGTATAATTATTAAAAAATAGGAGACACGTTAAATTTTGTTGAGAATATTATAATAGTAGCATAAAATTTGGTTAATTAAATAATAAATGCACCAAATTGTTTGACATGTTATAAATAAATTAATTTAAGAATATTAAGAATTTATAAATAATAAATAATTTATGAGGTATATAATTAAGTGATAATTATTTTAAAATTAATAATATATTAATTTTTATATATAAAAATAAGTAAAAAACATATAAATATGTCATTTTATATTTATCAGCTAGTCTAATCGCTAGTTTTTATCAAATACTTCCAATTTAATAAGCTAATTTATCCGTTATACGCTATCAACTAGCTCATCCGCTATCAGCTATAATTAAGCTCATCCACTATTAGCTAGATTATCCATCATCTGCTAATTTTTACCAAACAGAGCCCATATATATTAGGATCCAATCAAGGCTTGGAGTTGGGTTTGAACAACTTTAATATTGATAATTAAGTAACTTCAGGTCAGAAACAATTGAATGGGATTAATCTTGATTTGCTTTAGGGCCAATTATTCCATGAAAGATGAAAGTTAAAGTCTATCAATAAAGATGTATTTAAAAATGTAACCCAAACTAATGAAAATTATCATTTACTCCTTTGTATTAAAAGGTTTAAATACATTTTTTTCTTCCATTTTTCTTCAATCCACCACCTAACCCAAAACTGAGCGATGGTGCGAAGGCTCCAGTGATGATGGAGGCTAGACAGTTACACAACACACGTGAGTTGCAAGCAAATGTCATAGTTATTGGATGGTGAGTCATAGTTGCTCAACGGTGGAAGCCACAATGGGGGACGAATATGCTAACTATCTTGATTATCGATAATGATGAGGGTGTTGATTTGGCGGTGCGAGATGGTGATTGTTGGTTCAAGTTCAATGGAACTAGTTTGTGGATTCAAGCACCCATCTCAGTCGCGACTCTCCACCTTTGGAACTACGCGGGTGTGTGGTGACTAGGTGTCGCACGACGTCGATCGTGAGTAATTAAGTAAATAGTTGTTGAAGATTCGAGGCTTTGAAATAGATAGATCTGAGGCCACTGTGAGCCTCTACACACCTTCATCCTTAGCCACCTTCGCACACTACCATGAACCCGGACTAATGCATCCTTTATAGCGACCATCATCATGCATCAGTCACCTTCGATCCAAAGCCATCATCGCCATGTTTTGCCACAACACCACTAGTTAAGCTGGCATTCTTAATTTCTATTTTTTATATTTAAATTTAAGTTTTAAATTAAATATTTATGTTCTTTTTAAATTTAAATATTTTCTCTTTCTGTTTATATTTTTTAGGTTATACTTGAATTAATTATGTATGTGCCATTTATAACTTTAAATAATTTTTCTTAAATCATTGTGTAACAAGTTTGTAGTTACCATTGTGTTATGTTTACAAAATCATTGCCCAAAGAAAAGATAATGCCTTGCAGTGTGTTTTGTTTAGATTCTTCAACTTTTAAAATCTTGTTTAAAAATACGTTGAATGAAAGGTTAAAATATATAGTTGCTTTTATATCAAAGTGCATTGGGAAACCAAATTTGCATTAGGAGATGTGTTTTTTCCGTTTACATTTAGAGAAATCTAAACCAGACACACGATTAGACTATCACATTTAAGAAACCACTGCCTATTGAAAAGACAACGATTAATTATTTTACATCACGATTTTGAGATGTTGTCAAAAATGAATAAAGTTGTAGTGTATTTATAGCTAAGTTGTTATCCCAACAGCCTTCGAGTAGCAATTAAATTAACTAAACAACAAGTATAATAAACTCCAACTAATTAAGAGAGATTTGAGATAAAGTAATACTGTAGCATAAGGGCTTTTTTTTACGGTATCTAAGTTGAAGCATTGCTTGAACTTAATGGGTATTTGTGATATCTGACTTGGTCCTTTTCGAAATTTTAGAAAATGAGTACTCAGAAGTCAGAAATTATTTAAAAATCAAGCCAATGGAATGATTTGCAGTATAGGTTGCTTGTCCTTCTACACTTCACATGCCAAGGAATAAGAACTTCATGGACAAAGGCAAGCATGTTTCAAGTACATGCTATAGTCGGTGCACATGCCAAAATCATTTGTCAAATTTTGCTGCACCCATCAAAGCACCGGTTGAACTAACGCTTTCTTTTGTCATACATGTAGCGGCAACTCTATAGACATATGCTTGTTGCATGGCTCAAAGCATCCCATTCCAATTCTTGTTTCCACCCCATTTGGTAATGGAGAAGAGCTTGCATGTTTTTATAAATTCTTTTCTTTATATACTTTGTGAGTGCCGAGTGTATGCACAATGCTGCAAAATATTTTGGATATATTTGAGATTTAGATTTAGCCTAGAGTATTATTACTTTTGTATTCTCAATCATAATTTATTCGCAAAATATTTAGTTGTCACCTTTGCATATAAATAGAGACTATAAGCCGAATTTTGTTAATTTCTTGCATCATTTGTTCTTAGATTTGTGTATTTTCGTGTTACTTTCTTTGTGCCTTTGGGCCCATCACATTACAACACTTTCTTTTATTTTTTTTAAAATTGAATAAAATGAAAACGGTGAATCATTAGTCGCTCTTATTTGTGACGTAATTATTTACAAATCTCATTCGGAACAAACATCAATGCAACAAATCAACCAGTCACTTCTCTCTCTTTTTTCTTAATAATACATCATGTCATCAATAGTACAACTAAGTGGATCCTCTCCCGCATGCAGCCGTCTACAGTCAAAATTTTGTTCTTGCCTCTCGTATGCACAACCCCTACTGCATGGGGTATCAGTTAAAAAACTTTGCTGCTATGCGGGAGAGAATCTAGATCCATTCTATAAACTTCAATTAAATCTAAGAAGACAAATTTTAAGCTTAATTTCTTGGGTTTGCCAACGACATTTTTGGGAAAGGATTCTTTGTCATTATTTTTTTTTTTTCAGTTTTTAATCCTCACGCCCTTAAATAACTCTCTCCTTTTTTTTTTCATATTCCAAAACTACTCTCCCTCCTTTTATCTTTTAAGGGTCAGATTTTCAACATTATTTTTTCATGTTGGTTTTCAACATGAGAGGATCCGGATCCCATATTTTTTCACCCCCATTTTTTTTTTGTTATCTAGACTTGTCAATGAACCTTAATTTTTTATTCAAAAAATGGAGTTTTTATGATTATTCAAACCTCTAATATCACAAGTAAGGTTGGCTTGAAGTTGTAATTCACTTTCACAATGACAAACTGCATTTGAATAATTATAAATCTTTTAACATTTAAAATAAATAGAGCTTAGTAATTAAAAAATTTAAGTAATATCGGTGCATTGCACGAGCTATTTTATAAATGAGTCAATTACGTTTCACCACCCTGAAATTTATCAAAATAACACCAAACTCCGAACATGATCATGAATTACACTTCAACCCAAATTTTAGTGTTGACTAACAATTGACTTAACACTGTTAAATCACCTAAAAAATAAAAAATTATTTATAATTAGTTATTTGATATTTATACATAAAAAAACATTTTTAAAGATTAATTACAGACTTTCTTTTTTAAAAAATAAAGTTGTTTTTTAATTTGAAAAAATATATATAATTTGTAAATCCTCTAAAAATGATTATAATTTATATAAGTATTTATTATTTCAATATATATATATGTTTACTTTGCTCAAATAGATGATTTTTTAGTATACACTCTAATTAACGAATGATGAACATTAAACATGTATCTACTATGTGAAAAATAATTTTTTTATTATATTCTAGTTTCTTTTTTTAGTCATTTTGCCCAACAATTTCTAAACAAATATTACGCTTTCAATTACTTTGTTTATAGAATATATCACGCTTTCAATTTCTAGAAAAATGTAATATATATGTTCGTATTACAATAATTTATGTTATGCATAAACAAAATCATTAATTTGAAGTAAGAAGTTTGCTAAATATAAACTAAATCATAGGCTCAATAAAATAAAAAATCGACTAAGCAAGAGTATAATATGTATTTTTGTTACATAATGAACATAATATATGTTAATTAATTATTTTTTTTGTAACCATGTCATAGGTACGAAGTATCTACCACCGTTAGTAGTGACTAATCTCCGTCGGGAAACCTGTTGGGCATACAAGTTGGGTTCTCCCCTCCCAACCAGGTTTTTTTCATACACAATAGTCAGGATTCGAATCCCTAACCACTTGCTTAAGGTGTCTGAGTCCCTTACCATTCGGACCAACCACGTGTTGGTATATGTTAATTATTTTTTAATATAAAATAAATATATAAATCATAAAATTATTTATAACATTTGTCAAATTATACTTATTTATACACGTTTTATATCTGTTATTTGTTAGTGTATACAAAATTTGAGTAAAATAAATACATAAGGGACTGAAAAATAAATACTTAAAAGAATTATATTCCTTTTTATAATATTTTCAAATTATATATTTCAGATTTAAAATTAAAGAATCAACTTTATTTTGTAAACAAGAAAACATAAGATTAATCTTTAAAAACCTTTTTAGTATACAAATATCAAATAAATAATTATAAATAACTTTTTTTATTTTTAAGTAACTTAACATGGTTAAGTCAATAGTTAGTTAACACTAAAAAAGAGTTGAGTGTAATTTATTGTCAAGTTTGGGGTTTGATGTTATTTCAATAAACTTAAAGGTGATGGAGTGAAATTTACTCTATACGAATAGGTTAACATATTCATAATATAAATAGCAAATATGAAGGCACTCTTTTGCTTTGAAAGCAATTTCATTGCATAATTAGCATACACTTGAAAAATTACTGCAGGCCACAATCATGTATAGTAAATTTTGATTGGTAAAAATATATTATCTCTCATTATTATTATTAACTTATAATTATTGGATATTTAAATCAATTGGCAAATCAGAATCCATCTAACAAAGAATTGTGATACATTTTGTGGGACAACAGATGTTATCCAATGAAAAGAGGGCTTCCATGAAATCTAAACTCGAGTATATGATTTGAAAATTTATTTGTTTTAATGCATGCCAACAGGAGACATATCTGGTCAAGCATTCCGTCCACATTTGTTATGTCTTGGGTTCGATTATCAGATTTCTCCTATTGATAGGTAATATATAAATTCCACTATAAATCATCGTTGGGGTTGATGTAGTCTTTCCTGATCTTGCAAGGGGCATGTCTTCCCAAATCTAAACTTTTTCTCACCCAAAAGAAAGAAAAAAGGTTGTGAATGCAGTACTGATTTTTTTCACTATTGGGGAAGCTTATTAAATTTGCGGTACCGGTACTCAGCAAAGGTTTTTCTTGAGAATTTGGCTGGATTTTGATTGTTGAGGAGCGGAGGAAGAGGCCCAATAACCGCCTCATGTGGAGGCACAACGAATACTGCCCAAGACATGCGCATGCGTTCTTTGTTGACCAAGCTTCTGTGCAGAACACTCCTGTACTTCCCGTTGCTCAGCACCTGCCACAAAAGATTACCGAAGGGGCATCTTTTATTTGGGTTGGTATATTACTGTATGTTTAACCTTTTCTTTTTTGTAGTTCTCTTGTTTTTAAGCCATTAAAATGAGTAGTGTTACATATTCTGAATTAGGCGGTCAGATTGGAATTTAAGTAGGACTTAAGGATGTGTTAAACACGATGAAAATCTTCTATCTCATTTTTCTTTCACATTCTCTGTCTCCCATCAATGAAAATTTGCCACTTAATAAAATAAAATTATAATTCATTAACACTTATGTACATCATCAGCCTTTGATTGGTGGAGGACTTCGAGATATCATTTTTTGGGATAACAGAATTTTGTTCCGGTTAAACAATGCCAACTCATTATGAATTTCATTCTTGCATCATACTAGCATTTTCCTAACACAAATGATGCAATGCCACTTCTTCCGCTTACGTACAGTTGACATAATATGGTCATGCTTTTCTTAATTAGTCTGTGTAAATGATGAAAAAGTTCAAACGGGACAGGACTTAATTTACCTCAAGTTGATCACCAACATGTATAAAGAGTGCATTTTGCAAGTAATTCACAGCAACCCAGTTATTATCTTTCCAAACTTGGAGGCCTGGAACATTGTTTGAGACGAGTAGAGTGAGGGCAGACATATCAGTGTGAGGCTCAACTCCTAATGCTAGTTCTGGTTGTGGGCACGGTGGATACATATTTATCTTCATTTCTACTTCTATTTCTTCATTCCCCAAGCTGGACTTCAAAACCTTCCTCTCCAAGCCTAGCCCCTCCGACAGAAGCTCCAACACCTTGTCAGTTACCCTTAACATCTCCTTATTGTACTCTTCTGTGATTTCCCTGTCATGCGCAAAATAGTTGTTGTGTAATTAAGTCAACGATTTCATGGCTCTATATATAATTAGATCTGCAGATGCATTTTTTTATATGTGATATTAATACGATAGTAATTTATAACATCAACAATTAATTTTAAGAAAATTTCTATAAAAGTTATTGAATAAGTTACGTCTAGATCTATTGCCTGTTTAAAGTGCGGTTAATTACAAGCTGAAGTAGCTGAAAACTCTACCACTTTCATCATGTTAAGACCTTAACATTCACTGAGACTTTTTTTTTTGTTGCTTTATATCATTAAATGCATGTTATAATATATAGTTTTATAAGCATAATTATTGTATAATTTTAATATTATAACTGATATGATACATATTGAATAATACAAAGTAAAAAAATCTTGAAAATCTCTCCCGTGCATTAGCTTGATGTGCTATTCACCCCTGACTTCTTATTATTATTATCTTATTAATTGGAACCATGAAGAGTTTCAACTTCATATCGTTACAACTAATACAAACACCAAAGCAAACCGCATGCAGTCCAAAGAGAAATTAAAGCTCATTATTTAATGTTTATTACCATGCATATAGATGACATGGCATAAGCACGAACCTGTAGGAAGGAGGGTTTTTAGGCCACATGTCATAGTTGACCTTAGAAGGAGGAGCCATAAGATGAAAATAATAATCAATCCACTCCACTTTTTGTTCAAGGTTCCTGGTCATCTTGGTCCCGTAGCCCTCAAAGCTACCGGTGGAGGGGTCATTTGCGTAAGCCTCTTTCTCCATTTGAGGGAGGGAAAAGAACTCCTCACCCACCTCTTGCAAACGTTGGATAAGTGTTGGCGATATACCATGATCGGTGAGGAGGAAGAATCCCCAGTCTGAGGCGACTTGGGTGACTTCCTTAACCAAAAGATGGTGTGGTTGGGATAGTGAGATGACAGGGACCGTCACACCCTCCACGGCTTTGGTATTCTCTGGTCGTTCGTTGGCTGCACGGATGAACTGGGCTGGAACCTCCTTATTCAACTGACCAAAAGCCAAGGTTTGCACTCTATCCACCGCCATTGGCTAATGATGAAGCAGGTTTGGCAACTGCAGAAATATGGAGTGAGATTAATTAACTCCAATTCCAAGGTAAAGGGAGTACATATATATATAGATGATGGATTATATGGGGCTTATAATTCTGCCCCTAAAGATCATGGTCATGGGATTAAATGATGGAACCAAGTAAGTCATCCTAATTTTTAACCTTGGAAATTTCAAAAGGGAAAGCTAATTTGCAGTCATCCTACTAATGATAATAATTAACAGTAGTTTTAAAAAAAACTGATGGCTTTAATTTGGAGTTACTTCAGCAAACGTTTTTCTAGACAACAAACCGATACTTTGCTGAAACTTGTGTTTTTTTTTTTCTTGTTACACGACAGATACATACATGCTACTATAAGTACTAATTAGTGTAGTTTTTTCAGTTACATTAAAAGCGTTGCTCATCTAACAAGGACAAGGAAGAAAGAACGAAGAACACAATCAAACTCATGACGTAAAACTGTAAAAGCCACTATGATAAAAAAATGCGTAAGTGACATCACAAAATCATTTTCCAATTAAAATAATGGTAACGGACTAATGGGGCAGCTGTTTTGGTGAGACATTCTACATAGAGATATCAAAATTAACAAAAAAAAACCATTTCTAAATCTCATGTCAGGAAGTTATAAATTAAATAGACAATTAGAACTATCATGCTTTGCTATTTTTTTTGAGACGCTATAATTTTTAATTGATTTATCCATTCATCTAACTCACTCAAGGAAATAAGCCAAGGAGCTATTTGTTTATTATATGAGTAATGTTATCAACACACTACTTATCACAGTCTCTTCAAAGCACCATTGTTTTTTAAACATGTTATAGATACGTAGTATCCATTATCGATAATAGTGACTAATTCCTGTCGAGATATTTTTGGGGACATAAGGTGGGTTCTTCCCTCCCAACCGAATTTTTTTTCCATATGTACAATAGTCAGGATTCGAACCCTTGATCACTTGGTTAAAGATGTGTTTGGGAGTTGGGAGGGGAAAGGAGAGGAGGGGAAGGCATTTGAAAGTTTTTCAAAAGGAAAAAGGATATGAAAAACTTTTAAAAGTCTTCCAAAACCCTTCCCCTAGTTCATTTTTTTAATTCTCTCATTTTGGAGAATTTTGGTTTTTTTTGTTAAAAAGCAAATCCCATGCAAGATGGAGGATTATCTTCCCTTTCCAACTCCTTTCCTCATTACTTCCACCTCAAACCACTCCCCTCGTTTGCCCTTCCAACTCCCAAAAAAACACTAAGGTGTCTGAATCCCTTACCCCTCGTATCAATCACATGTGTTGGTCTTTAACATACTCCTTATTATTATGATTTCATAAAAGAAAAAAAAACGCAAATATTTACATGTACTACCTCTGGACTCAGTTATAAGCAAAAAAATGACTCAATATGGTGGATGTAAATATAGGCAAATATAAACTAATCTACTCATATTTAATGTTTTTCCAAAAACACTCTTAAGTTATTAATTCATTAATGTTCTGAGCATCATTATGATTAAGGATAATTTAGTAAATATATTTACTTTTTTACATGAAATAAAGAAAATTAAATGCACTCAACTATCATTTTTAATTAATATATAAATAGATATTTTTACTTATAATTGAATCCCAATAAAATATGATGTATGCTGTTTAACAACCCATGGCACAACACGTCATTGTCCATTTAATTCCTTCCTTTTCTTCTCATTTTTCTTCCCTTTACATTAACGGGAACTACGAAATTATTTATAGTGGGCCGTGGGCCGGCGACCTTCGGCCCATGGGAAAACTCCCCTTCATTTTCTATTATCCAGTGATTTCACGACACCTGTGAAAAATGACGTAGGGGCAGGGCTAGGCATTTGGAATTGATTAGAAAAGTCCAGAATATCGTTGAATTGAAGTATATAGGTAACGATATATCATTGATTCTCATCTCTACTCAATTGCAGCGATGGCTTACGTGGAGCGAGGTATCTTCCTCTTCTCTCATTATCGTTCATATCAATTTCCTTTTTCTCTTTTAATTATCGTTTTTAGGTTCGATTTCTGATTCATCGATGGATTTGGATTTATAGAACCTATTCCAAACTTTTAATATACAAAACTCTTATATTTTGAGATTCATTGTGATGATGTTTTTTTTGTTTGTTATTATTTATTAATTTATTATTAAATTAATTTATCATATTTTTCCTTTTCTAGTGTGTAGCCTAATTTTCCAGTTTTCCGTCATAAGTGTTAACATCAAATATTGAGGCCTTTCACAACATTGCATCCATGTTCCAACTAGTAGTTGCGAATTCATCTTAATTTTCACATGTTATCCTCGAACAGGACTGGTTTTACATTCATCTCAAAATATATGGATAGGAATAGCAGCTTTTATAGTCATAATTAATACCTTCTTATCAAGACCCTCTGAAAGTCAATAGCTTCATTCCTTGAGTCATTGTTGATAAAGCCCATATTTATGTACGTACATACTCATGTGAAATCACTTAAATTCCACATGGAATTGTAGAAATGGCTGCAAAAAGCATAATCATTAATCCATGGTTAAGCACATGGAACTGAATTGCAGAAACACACAAGTCTAAAACAGGAACCCACTAATCAATTGATGTTTAGAGAAGAGGATAGTGCGGTTAATTCTGTAGAACTGGTGGAGCACAACTCTGCCATGAGTAGTTTTCAATTTTAAAATAAAAGGTTGTCAATGGTGTTTCCAATGGGTATACCGGGGTAGACTTTCACACATTGGAGAGTTTTCAGGTTTGAAGTCTCTTTTTGAGGTTAGTAGCCTCTTTACTTTTGTTACGTTGTGTCCCCAATGTAATGATTGTAATGCAGAGATAGTATTTGTGGCCTTGTGGGAAAGGCGTCTTAGTAGTTGGTGAAGTAAATTAAAGTTACTTCCCTTGGAGAAGGTTATTTGGTGTTATTGATGAATCAAGGGTGTGTCCTTGATTACTTTCAGGGGCATTTGTAGGACTAGGGGGGGAAGGCTTTATGGCAGTGTGCCTTCTGTAGTTGGTTTATTTGGCTGACCTGCACAATTTTATCTTCAAGAATTCTTCTAAGCTCTTAAATCTTATATTCGACCCGATGGTCTTTGTGGCCTCTCTTTGGTGTTCAGGTCATGATCTCTTAAAAGGAAGCCTTCATAATAGATGTACTAAGGGATTGGAGAGCTTTACTGTATTAATGACCTTGTTTGTCTTTTTTATTACTTCTTTCTTCCTTTGCCAAGGATGATAGTGTATCACTGTATCTTCTACTCTATTTTTTCTTATCACTGGAATATTTTTTTGTAATAAAGAAAGTTCTGGAGTAAATTAAGGAGATGTTTTGTGACAGCTTTTTAAAATTGGTTTTCTAGAAGGGGTATTGCTTCGCTGCCTTGTTATTTCTAATGGCACCGATGCAGTTATTAGTAGGACTAGTAAATGTATGACACGTGTAAATGTTGCCACGTCATTTGTATAGTGGTTTAGTGATTAAATGTTGTACACCAGGAAAATGATCCCTTTATTGACAACATTTAAAAAAGTATCCTTTTTTGTAATTTTTGATGAGTTGTTCTGATAATGAACTCCTTTGCATGATCTGCAATATAAACTCCCATGCCTTCTTGATTCACCAACGTGTTACGTGTTTTCTAGTCAAGTTTGTTTTTCTTGGAATGATATTTGATTTTTCATCTTTTTTAAATGTTGTCAATAAAGGGATAATTTTCCTGCAAGCATTGAAAATGGAAAATCAATTTTTTCCCAAGAGAAGCAAAAACGTAACTGGAAGACACATAACACAGGTACTTGCTGCAACATTGTCTCAAAATAAATAAAAAAACCCAGTTGATTTGGTAGCTTTTGAAATTCCAAAACACCTGAAAAGAGAAGCCTAAACTATTTGTATTGAGAGAAGCCAATACCAATTCACCAGAACCTAATCGCCGTGTGGGAAGATGAAGACTTATCTCAGACTCAGCAAATTTAATTGCAATATTTAAAAGAACATAGCAAATACCATGACGCGGCAACATTTACACGTCATACATTTACTGGTCCTACTAATAACTGCATCAGCGCCATTAGAAATAACAAGGCAGCGCAGCAATACCCTTCTAGAAGGGGTTAATGACATAATCATTCTTCCTTTGGGCAGTTTTGTTTTGCTGGTTGATTTACAAAAGGCATATTGTATACAAAAGTTATTAACACATGTAGAAGTAATAAAACACTAGTTTATTCCTGCTTTCTTTTTCTTTTATTTGGCATGAAATAAATTTCTCATCCATGTGATCTTTTAGGTATAATGTACTGTTGGTAGTTTCATTATTTCTACAGAATCCCCCCCCCCCCCCAATATTGTCATTGTTAAGGTATGTTTCTTTTCCAGATTTTGCTTCTTTGCTATGAACCCAACCCTCTTCCTCTATTGCATCTCTCTCTTATCCTTTTTTTCTTGCATGCTAGTTTGTCCCTCCAACCTTTTTTCTTTTTGGCTGAACCACTTCCCTTTGTAATGCTGGCAATGATGACTTGAGTAGTGATAATTTACAAAACAGCTCATCATATTTCTGTGATATCAATTGTTAGTTTGACTGTTGTTTTGACCATTAATTGGTAGCTAAGATAAAAAAAATACTATTGTACTAGACTCTAGAAGTCTGTGATGAAATGGCCAAATTTGCGGTTGGAAGATATTGACATACTTGATAGACAAGTTGGCCAGATTCATTCTTGTTATATTTTTCGAATTTTCTGATATTTCTTAACCATATAGTCATATTGAGGCAGACGTTGTTTTTCCTATGATGTAAAAATGGGGAGATCTTCACCAATTATTTCAATCAATTGTGATATTCTGTAAGGTCTCTCTGTTTTCTAGTGAAAGCTGCTGATCGGATTTTTGAGTGCTTATTTCTTGTCTGCTTACATGGCCTCGCTAGAGTTTTAAATGAGTGTGAAATCGCATAAGAGTGTGAAATTGCATACCTAAATAATCTCGCGAGTGACACTATGGTTGCAAGCTATACTGTTTGAAACTTATTATCTGGAATATCTTCAGTTTTATGTATAGCAGTTTTTCAGCTTGTGTAATGGGTCCAAAAGAAATTTGCTATAAATACTTTCTTTCCTGATATTGCAAAATGATTATGTGGGTTGATATATGAATCATAACAGAAGCTTGATGCAATTTTGTGTAGGTGTTGTCAAATCAAAGCGATCCATATGGCGGCTCAAAACAATAACAGATTTTTTCTGGGCTGTTGTTAACATCATAGGCGTATTTTTTGCAACGATGTTTTCGGTAATGTTTATATGTTTCTTGATAACGAATGTAGAAATTATGGGGAATTGTTGCAACGGAATTGATGTTTTCTCTTGCTGTTTTCATCCCTAGATGGAAAAGTCCGATGCCTACAGGAAAGGTGCTGCTTCTGGTAAGAAATGGGATGGTGGTGCTCCTGGAGGTCCTGGTGGTGGTGGTGGGGGACCATATGGTGGTGGTCCACGGGGCCCTCCTCGCGGTGGTCTTGACAATGTTCGTGGGCTAGATAGTATTAGGGGACGTGACCATAGTAAGTTTATATTGTCTGCGTTGCTTTTAATTTTCAGTTATTAGATTTCTCTTCTGCTTTTCTAGTTTTTCTTTGCTATTTATTCTCACTTGGGTTCCCTCTCCCCCCCCCCCCCTCCCCCAACTAAACTTCCAGGTTCACTTCCTGCTTGCGGCTCCTGCTGTGGCTGAGTCTTAGATATCCCATTTGTATATATTTCTATTTGGTGTTGAACTGGTGAAATATGCAAATCTCAGTATGACTTTCAAGCTTCATGTGTGCGCATAGGTTTAAATAGCATTAAGTAGAGCGGTGTTGTTGATACTTCTGAAACGGGTAAAAAATTACTATGAGCTTCTTATAACCTCTTTCTTCAGTTTGTTCTTGGGTTCAACCTTTTTACCCAGAGAAAAATTCGTCTTCTCTACAGCTGCAGGAAGAATAGTTATCAAACTTTGTTTATTTGGATATTTATGTAATAATAAATTGAAATTCTGATGATACACTGTTTTTGCTGTGTGACTGACCAAACGTCGTTAATGTTACTAGATTTTTTATCCGTGTGTTGCACTGAAGAATTATATGTATAGATAAATATTTCAACTTATTCTAAAAGAATATTAGTACTTTAATATAGAAAATAATAAATTAAAAAATGAATGGGTTTATTGCTATCGTCATTCTTGGAGATATGAAATACATAGATAAATAATGTGTGAGAAAAAATACTTCATTCTAATTTAAATAAATATTTATATTTAAATGTATAAAATAATAAATTAAAAGACCATCAAAGAAAATCATGTACATATGATGATTTTTTTACAACCCAAAGTAACTACGTAAATTCTTATTAAGTATATCGATTAATCTCGTTTGACCTATTTCACAAATGAATTTTATTTTGAACATTTCAAAATTAACATTTCAAAATTAATAACTTTTTAAATATCAAAAATTACATTTTATTTATTTTGTCCAATCCAATCTACCGAATTTTATTTTAAAAATTTCGAATTTAATATTTGAAATTAATAAATCTTAAAATATTGAAAACTGTAATATATTAATCTTGTTTGATTCATTCTATCAATGAATTTTATTTTGAAATTTTTGAAATTAATATTTCAAAATTAGTAACTCTTCAAATATTAAAAGTTACATCATATTAATTTCGTTTGACCTACTCACCAATGAATTTTATTTTAAAAATTATAAAATTATATTTAAAATTAATAAATCTTGAAATATTAAAAATTATATTGTATTAATCTTACTTGATCAATTCCACCAATGCATTTTTAGAAAATTTTGAAATATATATTTTGAAATTAATAACTTTTTTTTTCAAATTTATAGCACTTGAAATTAATAACTCTTGAAATATGAAAAACATTAATCTCATTTGACCTATTCCACCAATAAATTTTATTTTGAAAATTTCTAAATTAATATTTTAAAATTAATAACTCTTAAAATGTACTTAAATATATTAATAACCTGTACATTTATTTTTACTCTCTTTATAACTGAATTTTAAAATTAAATTTATCTGTGTTTTATGCTTGCATAGGTTTTTATAGAATATAAAATACTAAATTCAAATATTTAAATAAATTTATTTATATATTAAAAAATATTTTGATTGTAATAAAACTAAAATATAATAATATCAAAATATCAAACCACTAACACCAGACAACAACCAATTACATGTTCATATAATTAAAACAATGTAAGAAAATAAAATATTAGAAAGTTTCCTTTTCAAAACTAAATAAGTATCTTCCTTCATTTCATTTATAATTTCGTCAAAATTGAAAAGGAAAATATACATGGGAATGATTGATGTTGGTATCAAAGTTACAGTTGTTTTTAAGTTGAGGATCAACTGATATGCATGCCTTACTATTTTATATAGATGAGTATTTAAAGTCAATTCAAAGTTAAATATTTCATAAACATCATTATCTTCAACCAAAAATCCTTAACCTAAAGAGTACCTTTAATAGTAGCTTGAATCCCTTAAAAAAATTTTCAAATATTAGTCATGAGAAAAGTTGTAAGAAAAGGTTATAGATAATACATTCTCATCCAAAAATACCAACTCTACATTATCTCTCAATTGAGGTTGCAAGAAATTTGGTTGTTTCCAAAGCCGTAGCATTCTACTTTGATCATCTATTTATTTTTTGATGAAGAAATGTCACTAATAAATTTAGTTTTAGCCATGAGTGAAAGATAGAAAAACAAACTCTAGATGAACAAACTTTCGTAGTAGATGCTTAATTGAATTTTATATTTTCATTTGATTGTCTACATTTTTATAGTACCTCCATTGGATAAAGTGTAAACTTTCATAAGGAATATAAGAGAAATAACTCAAAGATTTAAGTAAATTATATTGGGAAATCATTCATCATCTTAAAATTATTTATTTGCTTTGGAAATATATATAAATCTATAAATATTCTAATTACATAGATTTAGTAACTCAAACATGAATTTTAACATATATTTATAAAGTTTTGGTCAAGAAAAAAAATATATATGATATATATGATATATCTATAAAGTAGTCTTATTTTCCCAACGTCTTATAATTGTTTATCCGAAAAAATTATAAATATAAAAAATTATTTTTATTTGCTCTAAAATGTAACATTGGAAATGAGTGCCACATTTTATTGGTACGAGCTAAAGTTATGATAACAACTTTTATTGATAATAATTTAGGATTCTTTGTTTATCACAATTCATGTATGACAATTAATTTTTAGTTGCTTTAAATAAATTAATTACATTGGAAATGATTGATAATTTTTGATATCAATGTAAGTGGAAGAGGAAATATCTTATAGTTTATAATTTTGATTTTAAAAAATAAATTTATATAAATAATATATTTTTTAAAAGTGGAAAGTTTTGAGAATTGTCAAAATAATTTAAATTTTATAATAATTTTGAAGATGACATGTGATAAAAGTTTCCATCCATGATTTTTATTTTATAATATTTATAGATTCTCAAGCTTTGGAGCAAGAATAAGAAACACTCAATTTCAATATGAGAATTGGTAATGAAAAATGATCGATTGTATTAAAAGCTCTGCCCTGCAAATTTTGCAATAATAGTATAAGAGATATGTTTTTTTGAACATAAAAAATTTGACAATAAAATTTGACAATATTTTATATGATTAATACAATTCAAAAATATGGATAATGAAGTGCTGAGTTTGATTAATAGATATACAACATATCGTAATTTATTAACCATTCACTGAACTTCATTAATGACGATTTTAAACGTTATTAACTACTATTTTCAAGTGTTCAAATATGTATGTGAAATTCAAAATTTTAAACACCTGAAAATCATGGTTAATAACGTTCAAAATCATGGTTAATGAAGTTCAACAGATGGTTCATGAGTTGCGACATCTTGTATATTCATTAACCAAACTCAATATTTTATTGACCACATTTTTTAATGATATTAATCATATAAAATGTTATCAACTTTTTATGTTCAAATAACAACACCAATAATATAGTACGGTGATTCACCAAATTGTCGGTGGGAATAGCCACAATCCTAGTATTGTCCTGGCCGTTGTAATTCAGTTCCTTTCTGTGAAATTCTCCTTAATGTTACGTATGGTAAAAAAATTCAATTGTCTATCATCCATTCAATCCATTTAATCCATTCATGACTGGATGGATTGGATTATTTTATTTTGTGGATGACTATGATCCATTCATTATTATTCTAAAATCTATTGGACTAGTTCATAAAACAAAAAAATAATTCATCGGATAAAAATGAAAAAAATAAATAAATGATAAAATATCATAAATTCAAAAATTAAATCAATTTGCTGTTATTATAATCGGAATAATATATTTTTTTGGAGTTTTGCAAACACGATTTGCATTCCTTGTGCAGTTTGTGATGAACTGTTAATTAAAAAAAAAAGTAGGCAAAAAATTATTTTGGAATTTTTGTTTGTGGATGGATGAAAAATATTATTTGGAAATAGAAATAAAAATTATTTAATTTTTTAAAATATTTTTCATGGATAGATTGGATATTCATCCGTAAAAAAACTGTTAATGGATAGATTGAAAGGATTTTTGTAAATGAATCATGAATGGATTGGATTTTTTTAATGAAATTTTAATGGATTATAATGAATTATTTTTAATCCATCCATTATAATCCGAATAAAAATTTATCCGATCTATCTATATCCAATCCATCCATTTCTGCCCCTACTTGATGTACGGTAGTCGGCAGAATTAGATGGTGGCCTCGCCATCTCCAGGTTGAGTTATTTATCCTGTTAGAAATATTTTCAAGATAGTATGGTGTAATCCGCTAAAACATATGAAATTTGATATCACACACATATGATATGACACACTAATATTTTCTCTCAACTCACGGCATACACACACAGGAAGGGAATTAATACCACTTTGAATTGCATTGCAAAGCACGTACATGGCTTGCTTTTTATAGGCAAACATTACACAACACAAACCCATTACTAAGAAAGCTACGGCTGGAAAGTAGCTTTATGCAAGTTGAATTTTTAACAATAGCTTCTTTGCTTACCTACCTTTCTTTTCTCCACGTACGGTAGAGCTTGGTTTAATGCTCTCAGTGTCTCCCTTAAACCAAGGTTAAAAAAACTTCATCATTTTATTTAACCATTCTCTCTTCAATTTATAAAATAACTCGACTTTCAATCTCTTCGTGAAAATATCAGTAATTTGCTTTTCGGTGGGACGATAATCAGTCACCACTTTTTTCGTAGCCATCGATTCTCAAATCTTATGAAATGGAATATCTATGTGCTTGGTATGAAAATTTGGATTTTTACATAATATAATAGTGGAATGTTGTCACAAAATATTTTTGTTCGGCATAGTTTTAGATCTAAGCAAATTTTGAAGTGAGACTTTTTTAAGTGAGAGAGATAGCAGAAAAAATAGGAGTCTTATAAAAATAAATGTGATTTTTGTTCAAGAAGAGATCAAATCCCATTCTCCAGATAAAAAGCATACGCTGGTTACTACAGCATTAGGCTAGTTAATAATGAAAATTTTATAAATACTAATAATAAATAAGATTTTGTTGATGGCCTAAAACAAGGGCTTAAGTTAACTTATGTTTGGGCTGACTGTATTTTCACGGGAGTACTCTACTTCAGTACTTCCAATTCTCCCTAGTCTCACCGTCTGCTAGTACAACTTGTTGTTTCTATTTTTTTTAATTTCTTAACTATAGTTTTAAGAATCCTAGTTAGCAAGGCTGATGTCTTGGATAGTGTAATACTAACACGTTCTTCTCATAATCAACTCTTGTGTTCAATATTATTTTTTGTAAAACTAATTTTTTTAATAAAATTATCTTTTTAATATTATCACTTTTTATGTGCATCTGTCTCTAAATTGATAGTAAGAGACCCTTTCAAGGCATAAAGATCCTAAGTGAGTTTTGCATCTTTTAACAAAGTTTTTTCATACATGCAGTATGAATTGAATCTTTAATAACATGTTTAAGAAATTCAACTATTTATCAACTTTGTTGGAATTTATTGATATATTTTTTCAACTTAAATAAACCTTAGTAACAATTCTATTTTATTTTTATTTTTCCCATCCCCTCGCCAATCCGTTGCCGCTTGCCACACCAACAATGCATGATTTTCCATTTATTGCACGGGGACTCCATGGTGGGTAAGCCAAGCAAGAATACGAGCAACCGTTGGATACATTATATTTTTAGAAAGCAACAATCCGAGCCCTTAGTTTGGAGTTTCTAGAATGTATCTGTCTGACCTACCGTCAGTGCATGTCCAGAACCACTCATCTCATCTACTTCCAAAATCAACGGTTGTATTGGTGAAACCATATGTACTCACTCCAGCACTGCACCATAGTATATCTCATCCAATTATATATATTTATAAGAGGGATGCTAACAATACACTCTCTAACACTCTCTTTTCAGCACACACTCAATCTCCTATTGGTTGAAATTCATCTGAGTCCCACTAATTCATGTGGGTCCCACTAGGATCAACATAAATTTCAACTAATAGTAGAGTGTGTGTTGATGCTAATATTTTTCTATTTATAAATATTGACAAGACGATTTTTAAGGAGAGAATGCCCCATGTATATGTAAGCACACAACCCATGCTGCTGCATTGATTGAAACCCCATCTTCCCCAAAATAGAATCTAAGTGAAGTTTTTTTTTATAGTGTTATTGGTTAGGAGCTAGTGTAAACGAGTCTAGCAAAGTTCAGCATTTGAAATTTAGGTTTAATTTATGAAAAATAAAGTTGCTCTGATTCATTTATTTAAATGAGTAAAATTAAAATTTGAGTATGATTTGTCTAAAAAAATGAAGTTTGAGTTTGACTTATTTAGATTGTTTGATTATTTTTTCTTTTTCTAAATTCTCTTTAATTTTTTTTTATATTTATTAATTTGGATCAAGGTTATCTAAAGTAACTTTGTCTTTAAAGTGAGTAATTAAGTAAGATTGTACTCACTTTTGATTTGATAAAGTGTATAAAGATTTTAACCCACTAAACGATCTAAGAGTAAACACACCCTTATCTGCTCACTTTATAAGCAAACTCACTTTAAAGGAGTATTTTCTATTAAATTAATATTTAACAATATATTCTTTATACTAGAAGATGAAATGAAGATAATGATAAGTAAAATTACAAGGTGTATTCTCCGGTAACCCCAATAATTTTGGGGTAAAAGTTATTCTGTTCAATCAGAATGCACCACCTCAATTAAATGAGTCATGTTAATAAGTTAAGTCAAATGGTTTTCACCATCTCATTGAGCCACTTAGGCAGGGTAAAATTACCCTTGGAGTACCAAAGAATTCACCAAATTACAATTCTCTAAGTAAATGTGATGAATCAAATTACTATTTTCTAAGTAAATGTAGTAAATAAAAGGTTTAATAAATATTTTAATCTCTGCAAATAGGACGAGATTTGGTTTTAGTCCCTCTAAAATTTTTTCATAGGTTTTGATTTCTAAATGTTTTAAAACTTTGAAATTCGTCCTTACCGTTAGGGAACCTCCGTTAAGTGATGATGTGACTGACGGAGTGCCACGTCATCAGTGTCACGTGTACAAAATATTAATTTTTAATTTGATAAAAAAATTTAAATAACTTTTTGATCCCTGCAAAGTTCACCAATTTTGGTTTTAGTCCCTGTAAAAATATATTCTTAGGATTTCGTCCTTGTAATCTCAATTTTTTTGTAAATAGTCATTATCTTGTAGAATGTGTATCTTCCTTTATACTTGTTCGAATTGAGTAAAACCATATTAGAATTAAAACTAATATCCTCATCTAAGTCTGGTAACATTATTAGAATTTTTAGATGTACAAATTGTTCCCAATAACAGCTAGAACATCGCTGAATTTCTGCAGAATCTGGTTGCTAACAACCTGTAAATTGTATCACATAACTTTTAGTATATATATCCAAATTGAGCGAAACTGTTATAACACTTAATTTTTGGACGTGGCATGGTTGGCGTGGTGTTTCGTTCGCCATGTCAGCAATTAACAGCGAAAGGTGACGGTAGGGACTATTTACAAAAAAATTGAGATTACAAGGACAAAATTCTAAGAAATTTTTTTATAGGGACTAAAACCAAAATTGATGAACTTTGCAAGGACCAAAAGCTAGTTTAAAAATTTTTGTGGAATTAAAAATTAATATTTTTTACACGTGGCACTGATGATGTGGCACTTCGTATGTCACGTCATCACTTAACGGAGATATCCTAACGGCATGGACGAATTTCAAAGTTTTAAAACGTTTAGGGACCAAAACCTAAGAATTTTTTTTCGAGTAATTAAAACCAAATCTCGTCATATTTGCAGGGACCAAAATATTCATTAAACCTAAATAAAATTACAACTCTAGGTAATATACATGTGCAGGGGCTATTTGAAAGTTATTAATGTCAACTTTACCAAGCTTGATCTTGCCTCATTTAATTAATCAAACATAACTTCAAGTTTGAGTTTATTTAGCTAAATAAGCGAAATTGATCAGCATTTAACGATTCAAACTCACATAATTCACAAATTAATAACTAAACTCATTTACACCCTTAATTGCGGTGTTATTTTCTAATAAAAACAGGTTAATGTTAAGGATAAGGCTCCTCTAAAGTGAATTTCTGTCTAAAGTGAGCAAGTAAGAGTGTTAACACCCTTGATTTAATAAAGTGCATAGAAATCTTAACCTAATTGATTAAATCAATGGTGAAAATACATTTACTTGTTCACTTTAGAGAGAAATTCACTTTAGAAGAGTTTTTTTCCTAATATTAACTAATGTCCTATTTAATTAATAAATTAAAAATGGTAAGTTTATATTGAAAATGATATATTTAATGTATTAAGAAATAATATATTTTGATTTTTCAATAAAAACTTCCTTTTTTTTTTATTCCTTAATTCAATATTAAGTATATTGATTAGAAAAACCTATAGAACATAACATATCATTACTTTTAAAGATTTTATTAATGTGCTCTCTAAAAAAATACAACATATATTATATTTTGGTGCTTTCTCGGATACCCTCACCTCAATTAAATGGGTCATGTTAGTAGGTCAAGTCAAGTGGTTCTCACTGTTTGATTGGGCCACCTAGACAGTATAAAGTTACCCTTATCATATCACATAATTCACCTTATATTTTTATTAAAAAATATAACACCTAAAGTTTTGTCCATTCTCTAATTAGGGAACGAAAATTCCTAGTCTCGCTCATTCATTTATTGCTCATGGTCATGCAACTTCTTCTCACTTTAGGTAGGTAGAGGGACTCCTATATTTAATTTAACACTCAAATGCAGAAGAGCTTCAAACCCTGTGTTAAGAAAACCAAAGAAATAAGCTAGCAACAAAAATGGAGGTGGTAAGGGTGCAAACCGTAGCTTCCCAGTTCAAAGATGCTGCTATCCCTACCATGTTTGTTAGGCCAAAGACTGAGCAACCAGGAATCACAACGGTTCATGGTGTGAAACTCGAGGTTCCCATAATTGATTTCAGCAACCCAGATGAAGGAAAAGTCTTGCTTGAGATTATGGAAGCAAGTAGGGAGTGGGGTATGTTCCAAGTTGTGAACCATGACATACCCAACCATGTAATAAGCAAATTGCAGGGTGTGGGAAAAGAGTTCTTTGAGTTACCACAAGAAGAAAAAGAGCAATATGCTAAGCCTGTTGGGTCTGAGT
Source organism: Ammopiptanthus mongolicus (assembly GCA_039655645.1). NCBI lineage: Eukaryota > Viridiplantae > Streptophyta > Magnoliopsida > Fabales > Fabaceae > Ammopiptanthus > Ammopiptanthus mongolicus. Next base: position 15,378,584 of record CM077348.1, on the reverse strand, counting down.
CTTTAGAAGGTTATGGCACAAAGCTTCAGAAAGAGGTGAATGGCAAGAAAGGTTGGGTGGACCATTTATTCCATATTATATGGCCAACTTCTTCCATTAATTATCGTTTCTGGCCTAAGAACCCTCCTTCATACAGGTTATTAATTATGAAATTGTCTTATACTTCTTAAATACCTTCTTCTTTTGACATGCATATATACATGGACAAACTCTCTTCATCATTGCTATTTTCCGGTCGAAGCATGATCATATATTTATTGCCATCCTCTTTTTCGTTTCTTGCCCATCACTGCTGTACTATTCGTGATCGAAAAAGTTGCAGCGAGAAGAGGTCGTGAGACCAGATTTAATCATTTATCATTTTTTAATACTGAAGATTTAATCAGCGGCTGAATTAGATATTGAATTTTTCATTATTAATTTGAGGGCAGCCAAGCTTAAGAAAAAAATAATAAAAAATATGGTGATAGTACTCTGGAGAAAAATTTGGGAGAGGGGGAGGCCTTGGATCGATATAATTCAGTTACATATATTTTTTTTTTGAAGGAATAATTCAGTTACATATAAGATAAGTAATTTTTAATAAATAAATTATACAAAAAATTTAAAATTGACAGAAGCTGAATAATGTTGATAAAAAATTTTTAATTATATTAAATATAATATTGAAGAATATATTTGAAGTGTAAATTTTTTAAAATATAATGATGGTCGTTATTTGAATAAAGATATCTTTAATTTGTGAAGAATGATATTCTCAAATAATAAATATTTTCATGAGGAAAAAGTATTAAGTTGTCAAAGAAGGGTTTTTATTTTTTTAAGTTAAAAAGACGTGGGAATTAATATGGATTATGGACATGTATGCTATGTTTGTTTTGAGGAAAAAACAAGAGGAAAGGAAAAGATAACAAAAAACAAGACAAAGGAAAAGCGAAGAACAAAAATTTGTGGGCCCAAATCAAAAAAGTTTTCCTTCAACATTGAGAAGAAAAGAGGAGAGAACAGAGAAAAATGTGAAAAGACTTAAACATCCCATATCTTATTATATCTCATTCTTAATTAAGGGTGTTTATGTCATTTTATATTTTTTTTTTCTTTTCTCTTACTTTCTACACAATCAAATAAGAGTAGAGAAACCTAATAGGTGTGGCTCAGTTGGTTGTGCAAGCTGAGGTTGTGGGGGAGGACCGTGGTTGGAATTCCACAAAACACATTTTTTGGGAGGGGCGAAAAACCTTAACTGTAACTAAGCATGGGAGCGGAGATAAGTCTCATAGTGGATCCAAAGGATCTAAGCTTGTGGGATACTCCGTGGACTCATTGGGGAGCCAAAGGCCATGATTATGGTGAGTTCCAACCAAAAAACAAGAATAGAGAAAATTTTTAACTTTTTTCATTTCATTTTCTCTACTACCAAATAACTAAACGACTATCTCATTTTTTATCTTTTTTTTCTCTCCTTCCACTTTCTTCACTCCCATTTTCTTTCATAAACCACACAAAGTAATAATGATATAAAAAAGTGGAAATAAATAAAAGCAATAAACTTCAAAGGATATCACTTATGGGTAATTAATAAAATATAAATCAAAAGTACTTATAACATAGTGTAAATTAAGAAACAACAGCCAATATAGCTTTAACCTATGTTCTTTCTTATGCCACCAAAATGTGTTCATGGGGGTTATTAGTTATAGAGAGATTAACAGATTTTTTTTGTGAGGAGGTCCATTACAAATCACTTATGGGTAATATACAATAGATTTTGGGATGCATTTGCTTGAATGTATCTCGAATACATGTGAATGGTGATGTGTTATTATCTCTAATACACATGTTGAATTTGATTAATAACACCTGATTTTGTGGCAGGGAGGCCAATGAGGAATACGGTGAGTACCTGCGTGGGGTGGTAGACAAACTGTTCAAAAGTATGTCAATCGGGCTAGGACTTGAAGAACACGAGCTAAAGGAAGCAGCAGGTGGAGATGACATGATTCACCTCCTTAAGATCAATTACTACCCACCTTGTCCATGCCCTGATCTCGTTCTGGGTGTGCCACCACATACAGACATGTCCTACATCACCATTCTGGTCCCCAACGAGGTGCAGGGCCTTCAAGCCTCTAGAGATGGCCACTGGTACGACGTTAAGTATGTCCCCAATGCCCTTGTCATTCACATCGGGGATCAAATGGAGGTATAACGGGGTCTCTCTCTCTCCCTCTTTATATATATACCCCTCTAATAACTTCTCATGCACATTAAATTTAACAAATCTAATTGCTTAATGGTGCATTCTCCGATACCCCCAATAATTTTGGAGTAAAAGTTATTCTGTCCAACTAGAATGCGTCACCTCAATTAAATGAGTCATATTAGTGGGTCAAGTCAAATGATTCTCACCATCTGATTGGACCATCTAGGCAGAGTAAAGTTAAGTTACCCTTGGGGTACCATAGATTTCATCTTGTTTAATTATATGATATTATCTTAACAATCATGTATATATACCAAAGTTTAGATAAATTAGACATTTATATATAGATACAGTGATATTAATTTCATATATTTTAAATAAAGTATTATACGTTAAAATAAAATTGTATAATGAAGTATTAAATAATAGTGAATCTCTGGTATCCAGTCAATAGAAAGGTAAAAGTTACTCTGCGCAATCAGAATGCACCATCTCAATTAAATGAGTCATGTCAGTGGATCATGTCAAATGGTTCTCATTATCTATTAGGCTACCTAAACAAGATAAAAGTTACCCTAAGGTATTAGAGAATTCACCTTAAATAATTCTTAAATTTTATAAAATTTTGTAGACTTAATCTATTTGAGGAGAACTTTCAATTCAAAAATTGGATTAATGAAATTTAACGTCATAAGAAGTTATTAAATGAAGTATGTCAAGACTTACTCTGAGAGTGTATGTATACTGTATATATATCACATGAGAAATGTTAGTAATATTCTTTCTAACACTATCTTTTCAACACGTTTTTTCTTATTGGTTGAAATTCTTGTGGGTCCTACAAAATTCAAGTGGGACCCACATAAATAGTAAGACCCATTTGAATTTTAATCAATAGAAGAGAGTCTGTTAGAAAGAGTAATAAAAAGTGTGTTGGTAACACTCCTCATATCACATTACTTGTATAGAAGATTAATTTGTTACCAAAAATAATTATAAAGCTCAATTTTCTGAGAAAACAATGATATTTGTTTTATAATATAAAATATGGTGATATAGATACTGAGCAATGGGAAATATAAGGCCGTCTTCCACCGAACGACAGTGAACAAAGACGAGACAAGAATGTCGTGGCCAGTATTCATAGAGCCCCAAGCTGAGCACGAAGTTGGGCCTCACCCAAAGTTGGTTAAGCAAGACAATCCTCCAAAGTACCAGACCAAGAAATACAAGGATTATGGTTACTGTAAGCTCAACAAGATCCCTCAGTAAATGAAGCAGTACTTACTAATGCTAAATAATAGACTGTGCAGAACACACTGCACATATGTTCGTTTCAATATGGTTGGTTAATTCACCAAATGAATGTGTGGCTTTGTGAGAACGAAAATAAGATCTATAGCTAATGTTGGATGTTTTGTATGTTTTTAATAGTAAATTAAGATGATAGCCAGCTACTTGTCCTATTTCATTATTGTACAATTTCGCCAGGAAAATATATACCTTGGCATTGCACAAGCCACAAGTCATTTTAAATTCCATATCTATAATTAAATTTTTATTTAATTGATAAACATTTAGGTCCTGTTTATTGTTTAAGTTTTTTTATTTTACTAAAAAAATGCTAATAATAAAAATTATCTCATAGGTAATTTTTGACTGAAAAATATTTTAGTGAAAAATAAATTGACACGCTATTTATGATTAGTAGTATGTCACGTTATTCCTATGCTTGTCATAACAAATTGCAACCGTATTATAACTGGGCGTAACAAAAAGATATATTTATTTGAAACTGTTTATAACTTTAAAGACTTATCTACAAAAAAATTATTGGAACCAAATTAAAAAATCAATATAAACTATAAGAACAAAAACTTAATTTCGTCATAAATAATTTAAACATTTTAATGGTATCTGCAAGACATATAATGGGCACCATACATTTTCAGGCATCTTCATGATAAGTAACTTCAAGCTACCTATCATAGTATGACCTCTAGTGAAAGTAACGGGTCACTGCCAAACAATTAGACATACGGCACATCTTTATGGAAAGCGTGACTAATATTGTAATTTCGGAATAAAAAATATATATAATATTATTGTTGTGCAGTTAGATTTGGAATGGATAGATAGTAAAAGTGAGAACAGAAAACCAAACCAATGCCAAAAAAAAAAAAATTGATTTTTTCAGTTTTCGATTTTTCAATTCGATTTTAGTGGTTTGGAATAGATTGGATTAGATTTGAACACCAGTGAAAATGTCTCATTTCTCCTATGTTTTGTAAAAGTGTTTGTTTTTTCCTAGGATTGGATTTTTTTTAGTTTGTATTACAAATTTATAATGTCAAGGTGGACATTTATAGGTATATTATTTGTGAAGTAATGGCTGACTAGAGATTTAATATAACCTTGCAACATGAGGGTCATTGGATGCATGGTAGGTTTGGCCTAGAATTTTTTTCTGGGAAAACCAATGAATCGGTTTGTGACATAAACCATTGATCATTCGAAGAAATTGCAGGAGCATTGAGAAAGATAGGTTCCAATGGTTTTGTCAACAGTAAATGCATTTACTAAGTTTGTTTACCATAGAGGTCATGGTATGTTTGTCCTTGGTTTTGCTAGTAAAGTATTCAAGGCCAAACCTGATAGAGATATAGATTGTGCGTTAAGAGAGATGAAATTTAATAGTGAATTAACTGCATTTGCTAAGTTTGTTTTGGGTACTATTATTCAAGAAGCAGAAATATTTTTTGTTGTTGGGTTTAGTAAAGATGATGGATGGTATTCAAGTTTTAGGAATGGATGAAAGAGAAGAGGAGAGTGAGGATGAAGGTGATGTCATGATAGTGATCTCGCAGTGGAGATGATGGTACCATAACCATGAAGATTATTTTACACTGGCCTCAAAGAACTTCAAATGTAGTGTTGGAGAATAAAGTCTCACATAGGACAAAATAATGACAACTGAAATATATATAAGTTGAGAAGCTTGAGTCCAAATTGTTTAGACCTTTTAGACAACAAAGTAACTCTCAAACTTATTATACCAATTAATTCACTATCTCAATTGGATCCAATCTTAAATGCTAATATGTAGCATGAAGTGGGACCACCTAACCATAATTCCAAGTGTGTTGTTTTTTACACAACAATTTTTTCTTATACACCACAAATTTTTTAAAAACATTTAAATATCCCTAAAATACCCCAATTATCTTAATACACCTCATAACCTATATTTAGAAATACACTACTTCCCTCCCCTCTTCTTCCTCTTTCCCTCTTCTCCCTCCTCTTTGTGGAGAGTGGATTCCTCACTTTCTCCATTATTGAGAAGGAACAAATATTAGAAGTTTATAGTATAGGATTATCAGAATTAAAGTTAAACTATTGATTACCAGAAAGTCTCTGGGGGAGATTGAGGATTTGGGTAAGAAGAGGGGAAGAAGAAATTTGAAAAAAAAAAAAAAGAAAGAGGGAAAAGAGAAGATGAGAGAAAAAATAATTAATATTGTTGATGAGTCCTCTGTGGAAGATGTACAATTTATGTTTCTCTTTCGGAAACTATGAAATGCTTGTACGTTGTTAATCGGAACTTGATTGTTTTTTAGCATCTTTGTCGGCAGCACAAAGAAATAGTCTAGTCGAAATTCCCAGAAAAATAAATCTATTAGCAAAAAAACACGATATGACACTCACTAATATCTCAAATCAGCACGATAAATGATTTTATTCAGATGCCAATTTTTCACTTCAATGGGAACAAAAAGGATACATATAAATCTTGAATTAGTCTTTTCGGCAAAATGAAATCAAGCTTAGCCATAAAGACAATTAATTGAAATGCTAGTATGTATCGTGAAAATGGAAGAGGGTGAGGAGGGAAAGGAGGGAAAAGAGGAAGAAGATAAGAGGTGAGTGATGTATTTCTGAATATAGGTTATGATGGTTATTAAGATAATTAGGGTATTTTAAGGATATTCAAATATTTTTAAAAAAATTGTGGTGTAAAAATGAACACCCTAATTCCAACCCATGAAACAAGACCATTCTCCCCTACACCTCCCCCATTAACCCCCCCTCCCCTCCAATTCTTGGCTGCTTGTAGACCCATTATTGATCTAGATTATGGGTGTCACCTTAAGCGACCCTATGGACAACAATTGTTGGTAGTGATGGCTAAGGGTCCAAATGACAATAACTGATGAACTTTAGCCAGCAGACCCAATTAAGGAGAGTGTGGACCAGAAATTCTTTGGGGGAGATTGAGGAATTGGGTAAGAAGAGGGGAAGAAGAAATTTGAAAAAAAAAGAAAGAGGGAAAAGAGAAGATGAAAGAAAAAATAATCAATATTGTTGATGAGTCCTCTGTGGAAGATGTACAATTTATGTTTCTCTTTCGGAAACTATGAAATGCTTGTACGTTGTTAATCGGAACTTGATTGTTTTTTAGCATCTTTGCTGGCAGCACAAAGAAATAGTCTAGTCAAAATTCCCAGAAAAATAAATCTATTAGCAAAAAAACACAATATGACACTCACTAATATCTCAAATCAGCATGATAAATGATTTTATTCAGATACCAATTTTTCACTTCAATGGGAACAAAAAGGATACATATAAATCTTGAATTAGTCTTTTCGGCAAAATGAAATCAACCTTAGCCATAAAGACAATTAATTGAAATGCTAGTATGTATCGTGAAAATGGGAGAGGGTGAGGAGGAAAAGGAGGGAAAAGAGGAAGAAGATAAGAGGTGAGTGATGTATTTCTGAATATAGGTTATGGTGGTTATTAAGATAATTAGGGTATTTTACGGATATTCAAATATTTTTTAAAAATTTGTGGTGTATAAGAAAAAATTGTAGTGTAAAAAGCAACACCCTAATTCCAACCCATGAAACAAGAACATTCTCCCCTACACCTACCCCATTGACCCCCCCCCCCCCCCCCCCCCCAAATTCTTGGCTGCTTGTAGACCCATTATTGATCTAGATTATGAGTGTCACCTTAAGCGACCCTATGGACAACAATTGTTGGTAGTGATGGATAAGGGTCCAAATAACAATAACTGATGAACTTTAGCTAGCAGACCCACCAGAAAGTCTTTGGGGGAGATTGAGGATTTGGATAAGAATAGGGGAAGAAGAAATTTGAAAAAAAAGAAAGAGGGAAAAGAGAAGATGAAAGAAAAAATAATCAATATTGTTGATGAGTCCTCTATGGAAGATGTACAATTTATGTTTCTCTTTCGGAAACTATGAAATGCTTGTACGTTGTTAATCGGAACTTGATTGTTTTTTAGCATCTTTGCCGGCAACACAAAGAAATAGTCTAGTCGAAATTCCTAGAAAAACAAATCTATTAGCAAAAAAACACGATATGACCCTCACTAATATCTCAAATCAGCACATTAAATGATTTTATTCAGATACCAATTTTTCACTTCAATGGGAACAAAAAGGACACATATAAATCTTGAATTAGTCTTTTCGGCAAAATGAAATCAACCTTAGCCATAAAGACAATTAATTGAAATGCTAGTATGTACCGTGAAAATGGGAGAGGGTGAGGAGGGAAAAGAGGAAGAAGATAAGAGGTGAGTGATGTATTTCTGAATATAGGTTATGGTAGTTATTAAGATAATTAGGGTATTTTAGGGATATTCAAATATTTTTTAAAAATTTGTGGTGTATAAGAAAAAATTGTGGTGTAAAAAGCAACATCCTAATTCTAACCCATGAAACAAGACCATTCTCCCCTACACCTACCCCATTGACAACAATTGTTGGTAGTGATGGCTAAGGGTCCAAATTATGGAGAGTGTGGACTGGGCTGGTGAGTGCACAAGCTTGAGTTGCCATATTGTCCAAAAAGTCCAAACTTCTCAAGCACTCAACCTTATATACACTTTCCTTCTCTTCATAAGTTCATACTACCCGATGCGGGAATTCTGTTTTCTCCAACAATAACTTCCCATTTGTTATTGTTGCTATAGAGGCTGAAACAAACGACTCTTGGGGTTGCTTTATGACATTATTATTGGAAGACATAGGACCAAAAGGTGATATTTTTGAGTTTTATTTGGTTTTAAACTTCATTGTTGAAGTTGTTAAAGACTTTATTTGGTTTTATTGACCACAAGGTTTGGTTCAAGTTTTAATTAGTCTCTCTTCTCGAATAACATTATCATATTCTCAAAAAAGTATATAAATATATTAATATAGTCTACTTGAAAGTTTTTTGAAAAAATAAATAAATAATGAATGTGATTAGCATAAGTCTAAAATGAAAGTTATTGCCAGGTGTCATATCATATGTCTGCACTCTGCAGATCGATCTGCTGTTATTTTTGAAAGTTTATGAAGGATAGAACCTGGTTAAACTTGCAGCTACGTATTAGGAAAAGAATATTCTATGCTTTTCACAAAATGCATACCTGTTGTTGCTTTGTTTCACTTACCTTCTTTCCCCCACGTATTCTTTTTTCAACCCCGTCCTTTTATATCCACAGCTGCTGTCACGCCTTTCCTTGTGTATCTTAATCCCCCAACCGAAAAACAGACACAGAGATGGCATTGCATCTTCAAATGATTATACCAATCTCTTTGGTTCTAGCAATAATTTTATCAGGTAACAATTAATGGCTTGGCAGAGTCAAATTCTATAGAGATTGTACATAGCAAAATTTGCACTAGTCCTGTTGTTAGAACACATTTTTTTAGTTGTATACTAAATTCTTTAACATGCTCAAACACAAATTATTTTGTAAAAGCACTTTTTTACTTTATTTCTTTACCTATAATTTTAATCATTTCATGTGATTCAAAGTTTGTGTTCAATTTTGATTGTGGGGACAGGGCAAAGAACATGTGAGTCTGCTAGAGTTTTCACCATAGTGAACTACTGCAAGGAGACACTATGGCCAGCAGTAACACCAGGGGACAACTTCAATGGTGGAGGTTTTGTTCTAAAACCAGGCCAATCCGTAGTGTTCACAGCCCCAGTTGGGTGGAGTGGCCGGATTTGGGGTCGAACCGGATGCAACTTCGACAAAAGTGGGACTGGGAATTGCCAAACCGGTTCATGTGGCACTAGTCTGAAATGTGGAGCATCAGGAAAACCCCCAGCTTCACTAGCAGAATTTACACTTGCACAACTAGACTTCTATGATGTTAGTCTTGTTGATGGCTTCAATGTGCCAATATCTGTTAAACCAATAAATGGAAAGGGAAACTGCTCCACTGCTGGCTGTGACTCTGACCTTAGATCCAGTTGTCCCAAAGAACTAGCAGTCAAAGTTAATGGAAAGACCGTTGCATGCAGGAGCGCCTGTGATGTGTTTAATGCTGATGAGTACTGCTGCAGAGGGGTTTATGGGAACCCCGTTACTTGTAAGCCTACATTTTATTCCAAGAAGTTTAAGGAGGCATGCCCAACTTCATATAGTTATGCATATGATGATCCAACTAGTATTTTCACTTGTGCTGGGACAGATTATGTGGTAGCCTTCTGCGCTTCCAGGTTTGTGTACTAAAACTTTTATAAAGTAGGGTTGTGCTGTTATACACTTTGAGATGAGTGTAAATTCGTAAGTTAAAAATAAAATAGGAAACACTTGAGCGCTTATCCACTATAGTGAGAAAGTAAGAATGTATCCATCCTTAGATCATTTAATGAGTTAAAATCTTAATACATTTTATTAAATTAAGGGTGAATATATCCTTACTTTTTCACTTTAGAGACAGCACTTTAGAGGAGCCATATGATTTTGTTATATAGTTTTTGGCAATAGACAAAATGTTAGTGCTATATTAATTGAACAAAATCTTCTTCTTTTGGCCTTCAGGAAAAAACAGGTATGCACTTACCATAATCACAAGCTTCACTGCAGTGGATCACAAGGCTTAAAGTCGTTGATTGGAAGCTGGTTGATGATAGTAATGATAACGGGATTTTCAATGCTTAGTTTGTGGACTGTATTCTAGACCCTGATACAAATAGGAAAAATTTCTCTAAATTAAGTACCTCAGTGAGTAAATTAAGGTTGCATACAGGTCACTTTAAAAGCAATCTCAAATGCTTTATCCCTAAAAATAAGTCGTAGTCCAGTTCATCTAAAATTTAATGAATTTGATGGGTTTGTATATATGGAACAAGATTTTTTTTGTTTTTGTTGAGGATGTTACAGAGGGTCTATGACTCGTGACGTGTTGATTCCTGACGTCTACGGGAAGCTGTTTCCTGTTCAAGTTTGCTACTATATATATTTTGATAATAATTGCTTCATATTCTTTTCCTTACATTTAAGGAAAACATGGATATGCACCTGCGGTTATTCTTATCCTATTCTTATTCATCAATCTTTTTCCTGCTAACAAAAATATTATTATACATTTAAGGTTTAACTTCATAAAAGAATTAAGCACCTTGGAAAAACTCAGCATTTGACACGAGAGCATGTCACGGTGTCACCTCATCTAGGTTAACATAACATCGCAGTATATGGCTGCAGAGTTCATGGAAAAATACTGTTCTAATGAAAAAAGAGGAAAAAAGGTCTTTTGCACTAGATTAAAAAAAAGCAAATAGAAATGGAGCTTCTCTAAAGTGTGATCTGGTAAGTAGTAAAAGAAATAAGCAATCTTATCTTTCTGCCACTTTGAGCTACAGAACCTGAGCTACATCCCATCTCATGCGTTTTAGTCAATAGGTACCCACGAGAGATTGTGTCAATTGAAATAGGTAAGGTCAGTGAGGACAACAAACAAGCATACACAGGAAAATAGGTTGAAGAATTAATAAATACCTTTTGAAGGAATATGCCTATATGAGTATTAGTGAAGTTGGTTAGTTAATATAGTTACAAAGTCAGTAGAGCTGTTAGTTTGTTTAGTTTGTTACAAACAGCTTGTAGGCAGGCTATTCTATGGTTCTATAAATAGAATAGCACATCATGCAATCAATTAATTCAATGAATACAAATCAAACATGCTAAGCATCATTTCATCAAAGAGAGTTCTTATATTTTACATGGTATCTTGAGCCGAAACCTGGAGATTATGTTCTTGCTAGTCATCATCTATTATGTCTAAAGATGGGTAGCATTCTCCAAGCAAAGATGATAATCCACCACCTTCTCCGAAAGAAAAGAAGAAAACCGTCATAGGCAATGAAGGTAGCATTGACATCATGTGTCCCTTCTTTTTTCATGCCTCGGATCAACCTAGTCAATTGTTTGTCAGTGAGCTTCTTAACGATGGCAACACGCGCTGTATGCCAAGAACAAGATTGACTTTGTTCACCAAACTTGGCTCACTGGATGCGCTGCAATGCCATGGTCAAAGGATGGTTAAAGAATGGCATGGACAAAGAGGTAAAGGGCAGTGTTTGATATGCTGCCATTGCTAGGGATAGATCCTATGCTAATCATCTTAGCTTCTGAAGTGTGACCTAATCTAGAATGCCACAATCTAGAATCTATGGATTTACCAACCTTCATGAATGCCCCTCCATCATTTACTGGCTCAAGAAAGTAAAGACCATCTTGATGCCTACCCTTTCTAATCTGCTTCCTCGAGGGTAACTTTATCATTTATCTTATCTCTTACTATATTTCTTATGATAAATTGTCTCGCTAACATAAGGTTTTCTGAGCTGCCATCTCTTCAAAGGATGAGCCAAAGACTTTGAAATTGAAGACTTGGAAAGCAATGGAACCTGGACTTTCGAGACTATTCCGGCAGGCAAGAATACAGTGGACTCAAAATGGGTTTACAAGATAAAATACAAGCCAAATGGAGAGATAGAAAGGTATAAAGCAAGGTTGGTTGCAAGAGGATTTACTCAAATAGAAGGACAGGACTTTCATGACACTTTTGCACCAGTGGCAAAGCCTGTTACCATAAGATGTTTGATGACTGTAGCAGCAAAGAAAGGATGGATTATTCACCAATTAGATGTGAATAATGCATTCTTGCATGGGGATTAAGTGAAGAAATCTATATGCGAATACCACAAGGTTTTGCAAAGGGAGGAGACACTCGTGTTTGCAAGCTAAAGAAGTCACTCTATGGCTTAAAACAAGCATCTAGAAATGAGAATCAGAAATTTACAACAGCACTCAATGCTATTGGTTTCATACAGTCAAAGGCTGATCATTCTTTATTCATCTACAAGGTAGAATGAGTTTTTCTTACTGCACTAATCTATGTGGATGATATTATACTAGCAGGAAATAGTTCTGAGTTTATGACAAAAGTAAAAGGATATCTTGACCAGACTTTCAACATCAAAGATTTGCGAATTTTGAAGTATTTCTTAGGTATTGAGGTTGCAAGGTTACCTGAATGCATTGTTCTAAGCCAAAGGAAATATACTTTAGATATTCTTCATGAAACAAAGATGGAAAACAGCAGGCCAAGCAAGTTTCCCATGGGACAGAACTGCAATCTCAGAATCAACAAAGATGATCCCGATACTAATGCATCAAGGTATAGAAGGTTGTTGGGAAAATTGTTGTACTTTACCATTACAAGGCCAAACATCACATATGTTGTGAATACTCTGTGTCAGTTTATGACTACACCTAAGAAGGTTCATATAGATGCAGTAGAAAGGATCCTTCGATACTTAAAAACAACTCCTGGCCAAGGAATTCTGCTGTCAAGCAATAATGATTTGAAATTACAGGTTTTCTGTGATGCAGATTGGGGAAGCTGTCCTCTCACCAGAAGATCATGTATTGGCTATCTAATTATGCTAGGAGGATCACCTATTTCATGGAAGATAAAGAGGCAAACAATTGTTGCAAAGTCATAAGCAGAGGCAGAATACAGATCTATGGCAGTAACTGTGAGTGAGTTAATATGGCTTAGGTGGCTGCTAGGTGAATTAGAGACAGCATAAACAGAACCTACTCATATGTTCTGTGACAATCAGGTAGCATTGCATATAGCAATGAATCCGGTTTATCATGAAAGGACAAAGCATGTTGAGATGGATTGTTATTTTGTGAGAGAAAAGATTCAATCTGGTGATATAGAAGCTTTGAAGATTGGTACAAAGGACCAAGTGGCAAATTTCTTTACTAAAACATTAGGCAAGGAGAGATTTGAATTTCTACTTACCAAGTTGGGCATTAAGAATCTACATGCACCAACTTAAGGGGGAGTGAAGGAATATACCTATATGAGTATTGGTGAAGTTAGTTAGTTAATATAGTTACAAAGTCAGTAGAGTTGTTAGTTTGTTTGAGCTGTTAGTTTGTTACAAATAGCTTGTAGGCAGGCTATTCTATGGTTCTATAAATAAAATAGCACATCATGTAATCAATTAATTCAATGAATACAAATCAAACATGCTAAGCATCATTTCATCAAAGAGAGTTCTTATATTTTACACCTTTCAAAAGTTGCATGGTGACTTTAGGCTATGTTTGGGAGTTTTGAAGGAGATAAAGTGAAATGGTTAATAAGAGAGTGATTAGTAATGGAATGGAGTGAGAAGGTAAATCCATATCACTCTATTGTTTGAAAGTTTAATGAGTGAACGGAAGGAGATTCCAAACCCCCCAAATTGGAGGGTATGAAATTGAGGGTTTTAGTGGATGAAATGGTTTGGGTTACCATCCTTAACCATTTCACTCTATTACTTAAGGAACTCTCAAACAATGAGTTAATGTTCTTCACTCCACTACTAATCACTTCACTCCATCCATCCAAACATAGCCTTAATCTTTGTTTTACCAAAAATATTGTCAGCCCTTAAAGTAGTCGATTGTTTAATTAAAACCACCTTTAACCTGAAATTATATTTACTTGTTAACCCTAAATCTTCATTCCATGCATGCATCTATTTTGTTAAAAAAAAGTACACTAAATATTATGTTTATATACTCTAACAATCAAAACATATGTCACGACGGTAATCACTACGCGGACGGTGAAAAAGGAAAGAAAAATGGAGTCGTCACCAATTTTATTTAAATTGAAAAAAACCTTAAAAAATATCTTTGAAATCAGATAAGGATTCGGGAGTCGATTATGCACAAGGAAAAGTGAAAACTATATTCCATAGCACCACTGATAGACACTGTCCTAAAACAATTACCTTGAATTAATTGTGCAAATTCTTAAATAACCTCTAAAAACATTTATTTTACCCCAATTTAAAAATAGAAAAAGAAATCAACAAATAATTTGGAAAAAAAAATTTGCCTTGACAGAACTTGGATTATGCTCCTACTTACCTGGGTGCCATAAATAATTCAAAGTCACGTCGTTCTTAAAAAAACATCGTGAGTTGATTGATTTTAATTTTTTTGGAAAATATTTTATTTTGAAAAGGAATTTTATTTTTAAAACTATATCATTCTTGCACAAGGTTCAAGATAGCAGTGCTACACAATAAACTCTTACGATTCTTACCACACTTGAGGATGGAAGACCATACATCAACGTCGTGGATTTGTCGTAATTGAATTAAAAATTATTTTTCAATAGAAAATTAAAAGAATAAATAGAAAGCAATTTATATTTTTTTTTAAAAAGAATTCACTCTTACACAAGGTTATAGATAACATCTTACAATTCTTACGACACTTGAGGATGGAAGACCATACATCAACGTTTTTGCTTTTGTTAGGATTCAGGGGAGTCCAACACCAGGAGTTCTCCTTCCATTGGATGTGGTATTCTTCCATGGGCTAAGCGAAGAACCACATAAGTGGGTTTGAAATCACATTTTGACCCAAACCTTAAGACAATGAGAATATGAGCCTTTTTCACTTATATAGCCTTCAATTTGTCAAGTTATTTCCAATTCCAATATGGGACTTATTCATCCACATTTTACATACACTTGGAATTCCCATTTGTTGTGTGGATTTAAAAGGGTTTTCTAAGAATTTTTTTGATTTAAAAGGGTAAGCATATTTTAATAAAACTTACCACAAAGAAATAAAAAACTTGCATACAAATTCAACACACAGTCCTACCACTAGACAAAAGTAAATTTTGGAAATACATATGCTAGTTAATTTAAGAATAATTCAAACAAGAGAATAAACTTTATTTTAGTTTTTGCATTTTATCATTTTTTAATTTTTTGTTTTAATGTTTTCTTTTGTATTTTTATACTCAACAACTAAAAGGATCAACACAAATTAAGCTCACTCTTTAATGCATTGTTTGTTTAGGGTGATTTTGGAGAGAAAGAAGTAAAAAAGAAAAAAAGGTGAGAGAAACAATTTTTTATTTGTTTGGAAAAGGAGAGAAGTGAGAGATAAGATACACATTTGATGGGATCCACAATAAAAAGTAGGGCTTGACAAAAACCCGAGAACCCGCCCAGAACCCGAAAAACCAGGGGAAAAATGAAGTGATTGGGTGGGTGGGTCGGGTCGGGTCAACGGGTGAAAAGAGTCAGTTTTATATAGGTTTGATTGGGTGGGTTCGGGTCTGTTAATTTATTTTCGTCGGAACCCGATCTGATTGAATATCTCTTCATTTAACTTCATTTTTTGCTGGGCCTGACCTTGTGTCTCTTCAATTTACATTTTTCCTTCATTTTCACTTCAATGACTTAACACTCCACTCACTAAACCCTACCCGTAGACGGTTATCTCACTCACCCCAGAGTCTTCCTCCGCCACCGTCGTAGTCACCAGTGGCTCTTCTTGCTCCTCTCTTGCTTCCTCTCCTCAATGACAACGACGACCTCTTCTTGCTTCCCCTATCCTAGAGGCTTTTCCGTCCAAACCGTGACGATGCCGACGACACCGTCTCTTTCGCTTCCACCCAAACAGAGACGACAACGATGAAGAAGACGACGATGATGCCCAAGGTAACGACGACGACGATGCCTAAGGCAACGACGACAACGAGATCTGCCCAAGGTGACGACGACGACATCGAAATCTGCCAAAGGTGATGATCGTGTTGCTGGCTTCAACGAAGAGGTTGTCGTACTCGTATGGGTTCTTTGGATTTGTTGAAAGTTTGATGTGTATCTATTTCAAAGTTTTGATTTTTTTGGGTTTTTTCTGATTCCGTTGAAAGTTTGGATTTTTCTGGTTTTGCTTATTTCTGATTCTTACCTGCCCTTGCAATTTCTGCAAGCTTCTTTCTATAAGATTGATGTTTATCTGTTTCAAAGTTTTGATTTTTTTGGGATGTTTCTAATTTGTTGAAAGTTTGGATTATTATGGGTTTACTTCTTTCTGGTTCTCACCTCCCCTTGCAATTTCTGTAAGCTTCACTATCATTTTTTAATTTTTTTTAATGCAAAACCACATTAACCCACCCGCCGACTCCTCCAAACCGTCACCCGCCTAATCCAACAACACGAGCGGATGGGAATGGGTCTCATTGATAGATGGTCGGTTTGGTTCAGATTGGACATTTTGGGCCCAAATCCGACTGATGTCCGGCCCTAATAAAAAGATTCTCTCCCAAAGTGACAAGAGTTTGGTGGGAGAAGTGAAAACGTTTGGTAGGACCAATTAAAAAAATTGAACGACGTATCTATCGTTTTATTTTACACTATGCAAATATGCTATTAGATGCAAATACGTTTTTACAAGAAAATTCAACTTTTCTTTTCTCTTCTACTTCTTTCCTCCCAAATTCTTTCATGATCCAAATAGAGCATAATTGTTCCACAAAAATCTCACCAGACCCTTCTTTATATATCTTTCTGTTTTTTTAACTGAATATATCTTTATGTTTTTTCCCCACTTTTATTCTTTTCATCTTTATTATTATTATTATTATTATTATTATTATTATTATTATAACATTTCTGATTGTGACCCACAGGGTCTCCTAACTATCACCTAAAAGCCCACATCTAGAATCCAGAAAAAAGAAACCCAACTTCAACCCACTAAAAATAGAAAAACATGGCCCTTAATAGAAAGAAACAATCACAACAAACAAAAACATTTGGACTTAATTACATTTTGATCTCCATAACTAACATGTGATGTTTGCTCCTAAACTTTTTTTGCATTCTTTTGATCTCCTGCTTTTTCTAACATTGCAACATTAGTTCTTAAGTTGGTGTATTTCATCTTAATGCGGTCAATTTGGTCCTGTGTGACAAGTAGACTAACACTTGTCATGTCAGTTTTACATTACCAACCAATCAAACATCATAATATAAATGATTTTTAAGATTGTTAGGATAAAAATCAAATATTTATAATGATATGTCAATTTATAATTGATCGATAGTATAAGATTTTTTTACACTCATAATATATATCAATTAAATCTTATCGCTTAATTACATGCATTTCACTTATGTTTAGGTTTTTTTTAAAATACAATAACCGGTATATATTGAAACAGTTTTTTTAACCAAATTCGTCATTTTTTTTTTTTTGCTTGGTCATACCTCATAACTTGAAATAGGTTCTTAAGTTAGTTATATTAGTTTAATTGTTTTGATTTGTATAAAAAATAAGTTATAGTTACTAAACTATCATTTTTTGAAAGTGTATAAAATATTCTTGAAAATTATATCTTGGGAATATATAATATTCTTGAAAAATAAAAAAATAATTAATCAAAAAATATTTATAATAACATTAAATAAAATTGATTTGATTGAATGTTGTTTATATTTGAATCTATAAATTTAGGTACAGCGGTCGAAAGGAGTATATTACAACAAGAAGGGAGGTGTTCGTTAATTGTTAGGATGGCAAGTGGTGGAGGAAAGGTGTCGTTTAAAGTAACCCTCACCTCCGATCCAAAGCTACCCTTCAAAGTGTACACTACAACCTCAACCTCAATTCATTCTATTCTTAATCTCCCAATGCTGCTTCATTATAATTATCTTCCATTTTTCACAATAATGTCGTCAGGTTCAGCGTCCCAGAGGCTGCACCTTTTACTGCTGTTCTCAAATTTGCAGCCGAGGAATTCAAAGTCCCACCCCAGACCAGCGCTATCATCACCAATGGTAATTTCTACGGATTTTCTTTTTGCAAGTTTTAGGGATTATTACCTTTCAATTTATTTAATAGTGCTTTTCAAATTTGGAATTGTGTTTTTCTATATACTGTCGTGGATATTGGATGCAATGTGCCTTTTGGGATAAATTATGAAATTTATGATGCCAATGGTTTTTAAGCTCTGGCCTTTCGGTTAACTGAACCCTAAGATTATGAAAACTTTTTTGCTAATGCTCTGTTTTGGAAAAGAGCTTCACCATTATTTCATAATTCAGAACAAATTTGTCTCTCAACTCCCCTGGCCCCTTCAAAATATTAGGGTCTGTTTGCTTTGACCATTTTCTGTCATTTCCTATTTCATTTTCTTTTCGGTGAAAATTGAAAATTTTCTATCATTTACTGTTTTCATTTTCTATGAAAATAGAAAACGGGTTTGAAAATGTGTTTGGTTGAGTAACTCAACAAAAATGTTTTCACTGGTAACAGTTTTTGAATTGGGCCTTAATTTGGAAACAAAAAAAAGTTGTTTTCAGTGTTTCCTTCCTTAATCTTTGAAAATAAGAAATGAAAATAGAAAACAGGAGGTCAAAACAAACATGTTTTCAAATTTTTCAAAATTTGAAAATTTGAAAATGAAATTAATTTTCAAAAAATAGAAAAAGGAAACGAGAATGTAAACCAAACAGGCCCTTAAAAAATAAGGGAAAATATAAAAGGCAAATAATAAAGTAAGGATGGAAATGACATTGTGGTTTATAGGTTCATCAAAGCTTTGTTCAAGTTAAAGCTCCAATTGTTCTGAACTCTCTGAAGTATTGAATTCTTATCATACTGTTTGTATTCTTCAGTCTTCATGGTTGCCTCATTTGAGGTCTGAGTGGTGTCTACTGTCTATCCTGCATGTTTATCATGGTTCTAAACTTTTAATTGTTTCTTTCTTTAGAAATTAAGAGCCTCTTCCGATTGGCATATTTTTTTTCTTTATACATCTTCTGTTTGCACTGGTTCACTTCTAACTCTAGATATTGGTTGTTGAATTTGATATGTTGTCAAGTTTGTTTGATTTATGACTTCTGTCTTTGTGGCCAGATGGCCTGCTACTGAAATCATTTCTCATGAGGATTCTTGAACCATTAGAAACAATCCTGGATTACACATTAAACCTCAAATAAGGAGAAGTTTATGTTATTCAATTGGTCTATATGTGTAACTTCTATTGAAAAGTCTATTTCTTATTTTATATGTGATGCAATTTTCCTCCTTTGTGTTACTACTGGGTATTGGTGTTTGTGCTTAAGCTTCAGCAACATTCACATTTTTTTTAATTCTTTGAATTGGTGCAATTATCATCTGATCACTTGCTTCCAGATTTTACACTTTCCATATGCTACTATCTTGAACTGCAGTCCCTTTTGCTTTTGAATCATTTAATTTCTTTTCGAATTTAGATAGGAGAGTCTGAACTTTGATATCTTCTTGCAAAACACCTTGTTCAGCTTCCGATGCACTCTTCTACCCACCAAACACTCCTTCTTCACAATCCATTTTCAAGTCAAAAGCTTCCTCTAGGTTTAATACAAATGACTTGTTGCAGATTCATAGGTCTCATTACTCTTTCTCCAAATAAGTGTTTTGTGTGGGTCCAGTTCAGAAGCAATAGGCTACTTATTTTTGCTTAGTAAGGCGGCTACTTTTCTTTAGAATGTTCTTGTTGTGTCTCTTGTGAGCACTGAGTGTGTCGCTGTAGTTTGGAACTTTTTTTGGGTTAGGTATAAAGGATTTAGTAAAATTTAGGACTATGTTGTCAATCCCAAATAGCAGCACGGAGCGGCCGAACCCAAAAACGCTATAGCGGGATGGCCACTATTGCGAAGACTAGAAAACAGCTTACATATTTTATATTATATACATACATACTCAAAAACAGAAAAATACACAAAATTAAAGGGATAGTCATAACATTCAAAATACTCCATAGTCAGTAACATTCAAAAAGTATGATGTCTCCACTTCAAAAAGTATAACATAAGTACTTAACTACTAATTTAACTTAAGTTCTAAAAGTATTCAAAAATCAAAGTAAGTGCAACTGATTCCTTAATTAGATGGTGGGTGAGATGATGCCATGGTGATGCAGTGAGTAACTGAGGCAAAAAACTGGACAGAGAGGCAAGAAACTGATGCAGTGAGTATTGGCTTTGCAGAGGCAAGAAACTGAACAGAGAACTAGCCGCCGCTGTCGTCGCCGGAAAACCCACCACCGTCACCGGAGAGGAGGGACGCAGAAGGGTGAGCAAATCACAACAGAGGAGGGTGGCACTTGGGTTCGCAAATCGCAGAGGAGAGTGAGTGAGGGTGGCTTCGCACCCTGACTTAAATACTAAGGGTAGGGTAAAATGACCGAAAACCCTTTAAAATATAGACCCAACTAAAAAAAAAAAAAAAAAAGAGGGGCAAAGTGGGGGATTTCACGCCCATACCCTATAGCAGTCGCGATTTCCGTTCCTGAAAAACGCACCGCTACTACAAAACTCGTCGCAGCAAGCCCCAAATCTGCTCCGCTATTCCGCGATAGCGCCGCTATTGACAACATAGATTTAGGAGGCTAAATTTTTATGGCAGTATGCCATGTATGCGACCCTATGGTGCGCACTTGGTCAGAGCAGAATGTTCGCAACTTTAAAGGTATCTCTTTACCCCAAATTTTTTATTGGAGAGGTTTTGGTTTCTCTTTTGGGGTCCTGCTCATGACTGCTTTACAGGACTTGCTATCTCGGACATGCAAATAGACTAGGCAGCCTTGTTGCATTCTTTAGTTTGTTCATGTTCCTTGTTGTATCTAGTTACTATGTTTCGGAGGATATCTCATCCTCCCCAATTTGCACTTTCTTGTTTCTCTCTAATAAAATTTCTTTTTTTTATATATATAAAAGAATGCAGCGTATTGCTTTTCACCATCACACTGTGCTTCTGCAGGTAGGCTCTGTGCTATCAATGTGATCCTTCTGGGATCTAGTTGTAGAGAGAAAAACAATAATAGTGAGAAACTCTTAATTTCTGATTTTGTCTATAATTCAGTGTCTAGCACTGTACACAGAGCCCCTTTTATATATTAGAAGAAATGAAAGTGCATGTAGTGTGTACTGTGTAGTACAATAGTGCTGCTGTTGTGCAGAACTTTAGATATATACAAATACAAGCAAATCAACTAATACCTCAAGTTCTCAACAACAGTGATAAAACTTTGCTACTCCACTTGGGAAGGAAGGTGGCTGAAATGTGCACTGGTGAATTTTTCGAACTCATAAGCATTATAGCTAACTAGCGAGCCATTGACATACTATCTCATGGATGTTTTATGGTCAAATGTCATTCTTACCATTATTCAGATTTGTATTTTGACTACTGAGAAAGAGAGAACATGTTGATTTGTCGCAGTGAACATTTAACCACAAAAACACTCATGTTAGAACAGTTTTTTGAAATTGTCAATATAATGGAATGATATGATTCGATCAGAAGGATCTTTCCATCTTCCATTTTTCAAAATTCCATAGAATTTTTTGATTCATTGTTAAGATTATGATACCATGAGCGCTTTAGGGCGCCCCCAAGATATGTTTTCAGATACCGCTATACAATTACAACCCGTCTTTGCTCAATGGATACAAAATACCCACGCTTTAGCACCAGGCACAACGGCCCCTGGTGCAACAACAAGCACCAGTTTGACTTGGGGGGATGGTGATTTAGTGGCAGTGGGCGGCAAAGTTGCTTTGTTACCTATTCCATTAGGAACTGCCGATTTTTTAGTCCATCATATTCATGCATTTACAATTCATGTGACGGTATTGATACTTCTAAAAAGGTGTTCTATTTGCTCGTAGCTCACGATTGATATCGGATAAAGCAAATCTTGGTTTTCGTTTCCCGTGTGATGGACCTGGAAGAGGGGGGACATGCCAAGTATCCGTGTGGGATCATGTCTTCTTAGGCCTATTCTGGATGTACAATGCAATTTCGGTAGTAATATTCGATTTCAATTGGAAAATGCAATCAGATGTTTGGGGTAGTATAAGCGATCAAGGGGTAGTAACTCATCACAAGAGGAAACTTTGCGCAGAGTTCCATTACCATTCTTTTACAACATGAAAAAACCAAAAGCTCTGCCCCCCCCCCTCTCTATCTATCCAAGGGATGAAAGGGCAGAGGTCTTTGGTGTCCCCTCCAGTCAAGAATTAGGGCCTCACAATGAATAGCCAATATGCTTTTTTTTATCTCATGCCTTTCTTCGTTCATGGTTCGATATTCTGGTGTCCTAGGCGTAAAGGAACCACACCAATCCATCCCGAACTTGGTGGTTAAACTCTACTGCGGTGACGATACTGTAGGCGAGGTCCTGCGGAAAAATAGCTCGACGCCAGGATGATAAAAAAGCTTAAAGCTTAACTTTTCATATTGAAAAAGTAATAAGAATGAAAAATGAAAAGGTCGTCTTATACACTTCAGTTCAGTTCAGTTCAGTTAAGTTAATGAATATTAGGCTTAACAGCATTTTGGAGTTAATTGTGGTGCATTTTATAAACAAGGGATTTTCGTCGGAGTTTTCATAAAAGATGGGAGATCTGTATAGGAAGCACAAAATACAGGGAGGGGAGAATAATTTACTCTATATTCTTTCATCTTTCTGTTGTAGTACCATCTAATTCAGTTTTTCTATAACTCATTTACTTGCTATGCATGCAGATGGTGTTGGGATAAATCCTCAGCAGAGTGCAGGTATGCCAATACATTTGTTTTTTTTCCTGCCTAGATTTGGTTTTTGTTGTATATTACATGTTTGCATATCTTTATCGTACAATTTTCTTAACTTCAAACCATGTTCAAAGAATCATCATATTTTCCTTTTTATACCAGATATATACTATTACAAATTTTATTGTGAAAAACTTGAAATAATTCTTTCACAAACCAAAAAAAAAAAATATATTGCTTAAGCATTTTTTCTTTAGTGATCTGATTAAACATTTGGGACTGCAGTAGTCTGATTTAACATTAAGACATAGGTTTTGGTTATGTTGAGAACTTCTTGATTCACACGGTTCTTCTGAGTTGCAATTTATGGTATTTGACAACGAATCTAATATATATATATATATATATATATATATATATATATATATAACAATTGGTTGCTTATAGTTGTGATCTTTGATTTAACATACAATATAATGGCACTTCTTCAGGTAATGTCTTCCTTAAGCATGGTTCAGAACTACGCCTGATTCCCCGTGATAGGGTTGGTACCTCTCAGGTCTAAGTGGATATTGACCCTCTTCTTTCTTTATCTCAACTGCCGTAGCTTAGCTTCATAACAAATACCAGTGTTATGGATATCATGTAATTGATATTAACGGTGTCTTTAACAAGTGTCTTTAACAGCTAAAGTTTATTTGAATAACGATTACGTTTTTGTGAAACCATTGTAGTCTTCCGTCCTTTCAACTTTCGACTTATTTCTGATTTTTGTCAATGTTTAGTTGCCCAAATCCTGTAAGTTTATTTGATCTTTGTCATTCGATACGAGGTAACTCTTTGCATGGGCAACCCCCTAACCCCACCACTTTCTTGATGAGAGCGTAACAAAGCATGATGGAATTCAGGAAAATCATATCTTTCAACATTATATCAATAGTTAAATCAAGGCATGATGTAATTCAGACAGCCAGACCATTAAAACATAAACATAATATCAATAGTTGATTAAGTTAAACATAAACATAATATCAATAGTTGATTCAGTGTCGTGTTTCAGGTATTTATTTCGCGAATCCATATTCTTGAGTAACAAAGGGAAGCCATATTGATCTTGAATTTTTCATGGCTTCTGTTAGGAAGATACTTAAATGGCCTTCCTAAACTTGATGATTGTTCATTCCTGTGGTTGTGCATTTCATTAGAATAGTTATACAGTTTAGGATCCTCGTTCTATGAACAGAATCCATTGGACCCGTTGCTTTTTTTTAAATAACCTTCGCCATCCTTCATGAAAGTGAGTAGAGTGTGGGGAGTATGGGACGAGGGGCCATAGTCTCGTGATCATATATGTGATGGACAGTCCAGTTAGGAGGTAGGAAAAGTGAAGACAAACGCATTTAGGTTCCGTATTGAACAAAAGGTTCATATCATAAATTGGCTCCTGTGCTTGTTACTGCGCTGGTCCCTTAACATTAATATACATTGTCCCCCTACTATCTTTCTATTTCTAAGTGCTAATAAAGGATACAAGACACGTTTAGCCCTACTTACCTTCCACACCCTACTCCAGTACTCAATGAGTGGAGCCATGATTGAGTCAGTCCACGTTTAAAAGTTTGGTCTGATGAAAATGGATTAGGGTACCCTAAAGTGAATTAAAGTGTAAAGTGATAAAGTAAGAGTATATTCACCCTTGATTAATTGAAATACATTAAAATTTCAACTCACTTTAATGATGAATACATTCTTACTTTTTCACTTTACACTCTAGTTCATTTTAGATGAATTTTATCCAATAAAATATCTTGTCCAAATAAGACAAGTTCAACCTAACCCAACTTGAGAAATGAACACCTCTAACCTTTGCATATGAAAACTAACTATGTCCCATGGAGATTTAAATCATTATTAATATATGTCGAGACATTTCTAAGTAAGTACATTCCTGACACAGCTTACATAACTTTATACGTGTCAAAACTTTGAGTGTATGTGATAAACTATGCCTACATAGAATTTTCTCTTTTCACTTAGAAAACATAGTGTCATGATGATCTTTTCTCCCTTTTTTTGTCCAGTAAATCTTTTTCATATTTTATTTTTCAAAGTCCCTTCTCTCCCTTAACAAACTTCAGTTCATTTTGGTCGAATATAAACTCCATATAAGCAACCAACCAGGACATCATAGTTGGTAGAAAATTGAATTTTTTAAGCATGTTGTCATTAATTCGATTCATGTCATATATATGAAAAATGCTTTATTGGGAGAGATAAAATCAACTTCGATGATTTATACGTTTTGAAAAGGATTAATCTCCGACTATCGGTTGGAACATACCCTTATGCACATTAAAAAAAACTCTATATAAACAGTGAGGGATAGAGGAAGGAATAATTGTTGGTCTCAACCCTTCCCTTCTCCATATATTTTGTTCTTTCTAGGTAAATGTGCTCGGTTATTTTTCAAATATTTTTTCTTGTTATATCTTGCAACCTACCCTTGCTCTTGCTTGGAATAGTTAAACAACAAGATCCTTTACTTATAGGTTTATAGCCCATAAAAATATAAGCAACAAAATCATATTTGAGTAATTCTTTGTGCCGGGTAAATTATTATTATTCCAAAAAAGTAATATAATAATAATTTGCATATAAAAATAATTATATTATAGTAATATTTTTTTCTTTCTAGGTATTATACCCTAATGTAACTTGTTTTGGGCCAGGTTACTGAGCCGAGAGTGTAACAAAAGCAACCCGATACCCCACGACTCAAATTAATGTTATAACGACCTGAACAATTGTCATTCAAGATTATTTGTTATAAAATATGATTTTGAATGAAATTGATTTGATTACAGTTGAGTTTAATGTGATGTGATTTATGTTTGAATTTTTTTATTTTAAAAGTAAGTTTGATGTAAAATTTAATGTAAATTTTTCAACCCAACGCAAAAATTATTTTCTGTAACTTCTACAAAAATCATGTTTGAAGGAAAAGTTAATTTTGCCTGATAGTAAGCAAACAACTCTATTAAAGCTCGTTTGACCAACAAAATCCTATTTCACTAGTCAAAATCCAGTTGCTTTAGTAACTAGATGTGTTTGGTTTCAAAAGTGTCCAATAAAATGAATTTTGGATGGGTAGAATTGATTTTAAGAAAAGCAAGAAATTCTATGGGTACATTTGCTTTGTTTCTGGTTTTCATTTTCTTTTTTCATTAATAATTTCAAAAATATCTTGTTTTTAGTTTGTTTCCTGTTTTCAAATATTTGTACAGAAAACAAGAAAATAAGTTTCTGTTCAAATTTTTGAAAACATGAAACAAAATGAAAATAATGTGACATTTTTTGCAATTATTAACAAAAATAGAAAATGAAAACAGAAAACTGGAAACAAAGCAAACAAATCATATTCCGTTGAGTAGAATTGATTATAGGAGTGGGACACATAAAATTCTTTATATTTACACCTCAAAAGTGATTTTACTTCATTATCCAAATAAAATAAATTCTTTTAAACTCACTTTTAAAATATCATTATCAAATACAAATCAATTTTCTAACAACAAATTTTTTAAAATTAATTTTTTTAACCTTAATTCTTTCAAAATTACTTTTATAAAAATAAAAATCTAAAACAAACGGGCCTAAACTTATTATTCAACTCAGATCATAACCCAAAAAAAACATTATGTTAAGCCCCTGCATCAATCGAAGTAAAATAAGTTATGACTTATGTATTAAAAAGAAAGATAAGTTATGATCTTTGTAATAAAAATATAATAAGTGATGTGAATAATTACATGCAGGGTTGGTTTATAATTGTGAAATTACAAACATATATTTTAGGAAAAGTATTTATAAAATTCTTTGAGACAAACATATATATTCTTGATCAAAAAAATATATATATTTAAACTCAAACTTATGTTTACAAGGATGATAACAGAAAAATAGTGTAAATGTATGCTCTTGATTGTGTTAAATCTTCTTTGTCCAATATACCTCCTCTTCTTACTTTCTAAAATTATTTTGTATTTATTCGGGTGAAGTGAAGTAGTGGAAGTGAGGTGCGTTTTTTAGAATATAAGTCCCTCGTATTTGATCTTTTGAACAAATTTTGCAGGGGTCCATACTTTTTGCTTCTGACATGAAAGGAAGTTTAGATCCCGAAATGACGCCTCTGCTTTTCCATGATATAAATTCATGATTGGACTCTTTTTTATATAATTAATTAATAAAAACTGATTACTCATTTTTTTATAGTGTGCTCGTAGGCACGTGTTTATAAATTCAAACAAATTAATTTTTTATTAAAAATTTATATGTTTATTAACTCGGTAGCTGATATCTTGTCAACTAGGGTGGTCATGGGTCTGCATCTACCCGATAATCCGATCAATTTGATTCAATCCAATTCAAATTTTGTGGGTTAGTTCGGGTAATTGGATTGAATTGGATAAAAATACATAAGACCCATAAAGTATGAGTTTGATATTGGGTTTCAGATTTTCAAACTCACTAAACCCAACCTAACCCGGTATATTACATTATTGATTAAATTATGTTTATTTTTCATTTACTCACTAAGTCTATCATGATTCATGAACATTACACAATAGTATTCCCTCTTAAGCTTCACTCTTCTACTATTCTCTGTTCTCTCATCTCACTCACGACACCAGCAGCAGTGACGACCAGAGACCTGCGACGGCAACAACTAGAGAATGGACATTCGTGTGTTTTATGTCAAACCAGAGTATCCAACCCAACTCGGAAGTGGCCGAGTTGGGTTGGTTCGGGTTTCATATTTTTTTTTACAAAACCGACCCAACCCAACCCACTCTCCTTTGCTTGGATTGGGTGCTAAAACCCATCGAACTTGACCAAACCCGACTCATGGCCACCCCTATTGTTAACCAGTGTAACACTAGTTAAGGAATCAAAAAAAGGTAATACTATATTGAAATGTTGGAGAATAAAGTTTCACATAAAACAAAATAAAAATAATTATAATGTATATAAGTTGGGAAGCTTGAGTCCAAATTATGTAGACCTTTTGGACAATAAAGTAACTCCTAAACTTATTATACAAATCAATTCACTATCTCAATTGGGCCCAATCTTAAATGCTAGATAAAATAAGTTGATTGGTTCTATACGTTTTTTTTTTTTTTTACTTTTCACATCACTCCTATAAGTTTTATTTTTTTCAAATTGATTCTACATGTTATGTTTTGTTTTCATGTTAGTACTTTTCGTCAATTTCGACTTAACGTCGTTAGTTTGACATGACGTGACTATCACGTTAGTCTGACACGTAGCTTTCGATCTGACGTCATAAGATCAAAATTAACGAAAAAGACTAACGTGAAAATGGAACATAATGTGTAGGACCAATTTAAAAAAATAAAACTTATAGGATCGATGTGAAAAGTAAAAAACATATAGAACCAATAAACCTATTTCGCTTAAATGCTTATATGAAAAACTAAAACTCTCGCGCAAGTCTAACATCCTACGAGTCATTGGATGAGGATCCATCCTCAAAGCAACCTATTATAACCAGTTTCCAAGTTCAATATATTTTTATTTTTTTATACAAAAATCCTCAAATCCCCTATTCACCTCCTCCCCACCTTCCCCCTCCCCATTGCAAAATTCAGTCTTAGCGAGGTATATAGCCAAGGATACCACTTGGAGAAGTCAAGCAACATTCACCATTGATCAACCAGTTTTGATTCAAATTCTGGTTTTTCAACGTGTAATATGGTTTAATGTCTTAATGGGCATGTATGAATATATGTCAGCTAGGCTCCTTATTAAAAATCAATTCCCTTACACTGCTAGCTGTGTTGCATCCATCAAACTTGAGCCTGGCGTTTCCCTTAGTGGCTGAGAACCATTAGACACCGGTGCTGAATATTGAGAAAAATCAAATCCCACATTGACTAAAGATATACCCTCATAAGAGCTTATAAAGTTTGGACAATCCTCACCGCTTGAACTAACTCTTGGGGTTGAGTTAGGCCAAATCTAATATGGTATTAGAGCCTGTCCTAAATCCATTAAAAGGTCGCCCACCATATTACCTATGCACCAAGCCCAATAGTATTAGGCATGAAGGGTGTATTGGGAAAAACTCAAGTCTCACATTGATTAGAGATAGAGCCTCATAAGAGCTTATAAAGCTTGGGCAATCCTCACCTATTGAGTTAGCTTTTTTGAGCTAGCTTTTGAAGTTGAGTTGGACCTAAAATCTAATATGGTATCAATGCTATCTTAGATTCATTGGATCACCCCCAAATCCAATAGTGTTGGGCGTGAGGGGTGTATTGGGAAACACCCAGGTCCCACATTAACTAGAGATAATGCCTAAAAAAAGCTTATAAAACTTGGTCAATTCTCATCTCTTGAGTTAGTTTTTGGGGTTGAGTTAGGCCTAAAATCTAATACTGAAAGAGATGCCAATGGGAAGCTCAATGTGGTGGTGAGAACATCCTCTATGCATTCCATGGAATCTTCTATGGGGAGTTTTCGTTCAGTCCATTCTGTGCATGAACTCAAGTCAAGTAGTTTTGCTAAAGATATTTTTTCCTTACAATCTTCAAAAAGACAATTAATTAACTAGAAATTCAAGCGGCGTATCTGCTAGAACTCCAAACTTTTTTAGACAATTTTTCTCTAATAACAACAGAGTAGCAAATGTAATAGTTGGACCTTCAAGCCTTCTCTTCAACAAGAAAAATATTGAGATTATTAGTAGCTTGGATGCTTCACGAAGGGGGCTTTCTCTGTTTTCGGTGACGAAGCCCGCTATGTTGTTGCCTGCATTGCAAAGATATCTTAATCATAAATGGGTTCAGATGGTACCCCATTTCCAACCTCATTTTTTCCCCTTTTAATCACGTTGCATGGTTTATTTTAGTAATATTTGAATGGTTCTATTGCAAGATGTTCAATCCTCCAATTTTTGAGTGGAGGATTGAAGACAAGCCCAAAAATCTCATTTATGCACACGCTCGACGAGCACTCAACCTAAACCTAAAAAAATAGCAGAAAAATATTACACGGGACATGGAGACTCCAAATATATCACTATGAAGAACTATAGCCAAATTCTCCTAAGAAGACTCAATATTATGGAAACGAAGCTCCTTAGACAAGCTTCAATTAGCGATCCAATTTACCTTCTCTGAAAGTATGAACAAATTCAACATGCCACTCCCTTGTACCCACTCATCCAGATTCTAAAAATTGATTTTGTTACTACTATGAGTAGAGCACTCCTTCTTAACCACAAAAATAATGGATGCCGAATCAGACTCTACCTTAATTTTGAGGACACATCTCTCCCAAGCAACCTCAAGCCCCATGAGAATTCCCCAAAGCTTCACTGGATAACCTGTTTAAATTCATATGTGAACTGCATCTTTGGTGATATATTTGATTTTTTTTATAAAAAAGTTACTTTTTTAGTGATCTTACTGAATAGTATCCTTAAAGAATTCAAACATAGAATTTTTTTTATTAAAAAATATAACTTTTAAATGTTTAAGGTATTGAACATACTAATATATCATTTTTCAAAACAAATTTATTATTTTTGATTTCTTAACCAATAATCTTAAAACACTAATTAATATTTGTTTTTTTATTTACTAAACAGTAAACATGTACGTTTGGCCTACAATAGAAAAACTGATGATTATTTTAAAAAAAATTCTTTTTATTTTTTTATAAGCAATTTTTTTTCGTCTTTCACAATTCACATTGTTCAATAGTCTCGAAGTTAGAGCTTTTATCTCCTCGTAAATGGAAAAGGGAGATGAGTCTTTCCTTTTATATTCTTCCTTGTTTCAAGCATATTTATTTCCTTCTTGTATTCAGTTTTTTTTTTTGTTGTTGTAATCATTCTGCAACGCGTGTGCACCTAAACAGATTGGCATATAATATGACAATGTTCTCTATGAACTCTTTTTCTTCAACTAAGAAAAACGTATTCTCTATGATCATTTTGTTTTAAAATATATTTGATTTGATATTCGTATTATGATCAAATCATTTGCAATTGGTTTTCTATTTAATTGATATACGTTTTTAAAAATTACAAAGCTGAATGCTGATAGTAGCAGGTGGTAACAATCAAGCCATTTCCATCTTTAATTATATAGTTTTTAGTCCACATGCACCAAATAAGTTAAGTCCAGCTCAAATTTAGTTGGGTTTTAATGAAAAATTAGTTAGCTTTTTATTTAAATGCACATGCAGTAATTAAATATAAAGTTATACTTGCAATTAAAACTGGACATGAAGCGGATACAAATTAATATCAACATGATAGATTTTAGAACAACGTGCGAGTACTATTACTTCAAAGAAAATAAAGAAAAAAATAACGATAAAAAAAGAAAAGAAAAGTAAGGATAAACCGCAATAGGAAAGGACGACAGATGGAGTAGCCTAGTAGAGGGAATAAAGCTCCACCAGAGAATTTTAGAATATTTCTTTTGGGGTATAAAATATAAATATAATAATAAAAGATTACGAAATCATATTAATTTTTTTTTAGGTTTTTCACATATTTTTCGCACGTGACTGTAAAGATTAATCACATGAGATATTGAATGTCACTGAAGGACTAATCTCTTATAACCAAATTTTTTCATACATAAAAATCCGAAATCAAACATCTGATCATTTATTTAAGAAATTCGAACTTATTACTATTTGGATTAACCCCATATGCACCATATTGATTTAAAATAATAAAAGTGTAATATGCTTAGAGCAACAGAAACGAGGCGACGCCCTTGCTGACTCGCAGTGGACTATAATTAACGGAATTGAGTCTAATAATGCAATTTAAAAAGCATTTAGTTGATATCGACAGATAATATGAAGATTTTTTACATTATCAATCAATCAAAATTTTTTATATAAATTAAAATATTTAACTATTATCTTAACTATCTTAAAAGTTATTTACATCATGATTTTTGATTAATTAACAGTATAAAAAATTTTATATTAACAATATATAATAATTAAACCCATTTAAAAATGGATGCATTTTTATGTACACAACAAAAAAATGGTAGACTATTCTTTATTTGCATAGAAGAGATCGACA
Organism: Ammopiptanthus mongolicus; assembly: GCA_039655645.1. Classification (NCBI taxonomy): domain Eukaryota; kingdom Viridiplantae; phylum Streptophyta; class Magnoliopsida; order Fabales; family Fabaceae; genus Ammopiptanthus; species Ammopiptanthus mongolicus. The sequence continues at coordinate 15,346,517 of CM077348.1, read as the reverse complement.
AAACGAAACGAGTTAATTGCATTTTTGGGCTCTCAAGTGCTCTTTCTTTGTATTTATATATAAGCAAAAAAGTATCTAAATTTTTTGGACTCAAATATAAGTAAAAGTCAACTAAATCAACTCTATTTAATGTTAGTGTTTCAAAAATATACTTTGATTAATTATTTTTTATTTTTCTAAGAACATTATACACTCTCAAGAAATAATTTCCAAGAAAGGGTAGTTTAGTAACTTACTTATTTTTTACACAAATCAAGGCAAGTAAACTAATATAACAAACTTTCTTAATACGTATGAAGTTAGTTTTTTTTTGTTTATATATAGGTTTGGAAGAAGTATTAGAATGTTCATAAGTCCGGATCAACCCGATAAACCTGATGACCCAATCTAAATCAATGCGTTTCGGTCAGATTTTTTTCCCTCTTCGGGGTCCGGCCCGAGCCAACCAAACCCAACGTGATTTTATTTGGGTATCAGGTTTATCAATTGCCAATCCCGTGACCCGATGACCCAATCCGTTGACTCGTAGACATATATTTTTAAAATTTTAATCATAATAAAAATGCCTTTATGTTTAAGTTTATTAATTTTCTTTTTTCAATTGTTAAAATGTAAGATTTACGACCTAATTGATCCGACTCGAACCAACTCGTATTTGATGAGATTGGTTTGGGTTGGGTTCATAAATAATTAAACACACCCGACCACCCAACCCGTATTAGACTAATTGGTCCGAGTAATGGGTTTGGTCAAACCCGACTCAACCTGACTCATGTACACCCCTACCAAGTATAACTCATGCATGATGTTCGTCTCTCAACCTTTTTTTTTACATCCTTTTGGGTTCTCCATTTTTTTAACATTGCAATGTTAGCCCTTCGGCCATCTTACCATATAACTCTGTCAGTTCGGTCTCATGTGACAAACAGTCTAACACTTGTCATGCCAAGTGCCATTTTTCTTATTAAAATGATAATTTATCTAATTAAAATTATTTTTTTTAATTTAAAATTTATTTAAAAATTTATTTATTTAATTTAATAAAATATTAATATAATCATTTAAAATATTTTGTAAATAAAATATTATTTCATGTAATTTAAAAAGGGTTAAGTATGTATTTGGTCCCTATAAAATTTGATTTCTGTCCCTATAAAATTTTTATTCATTTTTAGTCCCTACATTTAATAAAAGTAGTGTGTTTTTAGTCCCCCATCAGAGATTAAAAACACACAATTTATATTTTTTAGGGATTAAAAACGAATTAAATTTTTATAGAGACCAAAATCAAAATTTACCAATTTTATAGGGATGAAAAACATATTTAACCCATTTAAAAATAAAACAGTGACTGTCCATCTCCCTCTCCAACCGTAGAAGTTCCTCCTCTCCAAGGTCTTGCGGCCTAGGTCAATACGCCAAACTAGAGGTGTAAGACCCGAACCAATAATCCGACGAATCCAAAATCCAAATCGAATGAATTAAATTGGTTTGGATTTTTTTGGTGTTCAGGTCCGAACCAATTATTATATTATAATATTTATAAATATTTTTAATTTTTAATATTTATATATATTTTAATAGTTTAATATTTAATATTTATTGTATTTTATTTTATTTATATATATATATATATATATATATATATATATATATATATATATATATATATATATATATATATATATTCATATGTAATATTTTTATATATTTTAATATAGTAATTGATTGGATGCCATTCTGTTCCGTTTGGTGGCCAAACCCTCACCCTTCATCTCTCTACACACCTCAGTCAACCTCAGCGAGTTCTATTGTTGACTCCACCTTTCTAACAAAATAGTGTCCGAGTTGACATCAAAGACTATCCAATAATTTTTTCATATAAAATTAATTATTTTGTGCACAATGAGGAGTTGATCTCTGGATCTTCAACCTAATGGTAAGTTTTTATACCAAATGGGCTAACTTATGTTTGTTGATATATTATATATATCAGAAAGCTAATACAAAAAAAATACAAAGTGGATCTTTTTTTTAAAGAAAAAATTATTTTATTTTGAGAAACCTAAAGCAAGGGCTTCACTTGTTTTACCCTTGGGTCGGGCCTATCCTTCTCTACCTCATTTTATCAAGCTCGCCGCACCGGCGGATATTTACAGGAGCTCCCCCCCCCCCCTCATTTTTTTAGATAGACAAAAATTATGGATTGAATTAATATGAATTGTTAGTATAAAAAAAATTTACATTATTAATCAATCATAAATTATCATATCAGTAAAATTGTTAGACTTTTATCCTAGTCACCTTAAAAGTTACTCATACCATGATTTTTTATTGATTGATAGTATGAAAAATTTAATACTGATAATGCATACCAATTAATCTCAAATATGATTTCACCCTAAAAAATATAATTAATTTTAGGTGTTTTTTGAGTGATACTTTTATCTTGAAAACTGAAAAGATATAATGGTTAAGCATAAAAAACTTCTGATAAAGATGAAAATCGTATAGCTTCAATACTAAGCATTAATTATGTATATTATTTTGAAACTTTGATAAAGTTATAGAGTTTAATTTTGATATAATATTAGTATAAAATTTTTTATACTGTCAATCAATCATAAATCATGTATGTATGACTTTTAATGTAATCATGATAAGAGTCAAACACTTTTAATAATGTAATAATTTATAGTTGATTGACAGTGTAAAAAAATCTTTACACTTATAATAGATACATATTAAATCCAAAATTATATTTATTTAATTGGTATGCATTGTTAGTTTAAAGATTTCTTTCACTATTAAGCAATCATAAATTATTATATCATAAACAATATTTGACTCTTATAATAATTACTTTAAAAGTCACATATAAAATATTTTGTGATTCATTTGACAATATAAACAACTGTACACCATCAAAATTAAACACAAATTATATATAATTAATTATAAACTTGGAGTAAATTAGAGGGTCAGCGCTTATGCTTTGTCAACACACTTGGACTTGCATAAAACATCAATCAAACTATTGAAATCCAGCACTTCAGGCTTCATCCCATACTGTTTCATCTTCTCAAACGTCTCACATTGCTTCTTTGACCTTCCCGAATCTCGCATCCGTTGAAATCAACACAACGGGTCCCTAGAAAGCAACTTTGCGCGCTTCACGTCATCCACCAAAACCCACTTCGTCTTGAACTGTCTGATCTTATCAAGGGCCTCAATCGAAGCGTTGAAGCTTTCTGTGGTGTGCTTGAACCCGTTTTGCTTCTCAGCCCAACAGAAGAATGAAAGTGCGAGAAAACATGCATTGCTCAGCTTCTTCAAGACCTCAACACCGGCTCCAGCGATACCTTATTTTTTTATTTTAATCCTTTATTTAAATAAAATGATATTTTAATAAAATAAATCAATATTTTGTTAGATTAATAAAATAAATTAATTTTTTGAAAATTAATTTTTTAATTAAATAAATTATTATTTTAACAATGAAAATTCCACACGGCATGATAGGTGCCAAACAGTTTGTTACATTGGATCACAAAACTATCAGAGTTAAGACGATACGATGACGGAAGAACTAATATTGTAACGTTAAAAAAAGTGAGAGATTAGAATGATAAAAAAAAATCTAGGAACAAATATCACACATGAATTATACTTAGAAACCAAAAGTGCAATTAAGACAAAAAAAATCGATGGTAATATATAAGTAATATTAGATATGTTTAAGTAAATTTTTAAATGAGTGAGGGTTTAAATTGGTCCTTGAAAAATTTCGGACATTTATTTTTAGTTTCTGAAAAAATAAATTAATTATTTAGTCTCTCAAATTTATAAATACATGACACATTAGTCTTTAGGTTTAGCTCTGACGCCCATTTATCTGCCTACATGTCTCATTATTGATAGCTCATAATTGGGTTAAGATCCTCTCCATTTTCTCTCTCTATTACTATAGTCTTAGAGATATAAATATGATAATATGACATTAAATAGGATATAAATATTTTTTATACATCCCAAATTCATAATAATGTAACTGTTGACAGATCTTTACTCATAATTGCTTAGTCATTTCAACATATTTTAGGATAAAAATATCTTTGTTTTTGTAATTATTAGTTTTCACTTTTGACTATTCTAGGGCATATCATACAAAATATTCTTTATTCTTTTATAAATTAATTACGCACTTATTTTTATAATTACACATTTAAAAATACTTAAAAATATGGTAAATGAGTTAAGAAATTAAAAATAGAAATTTTCTATTAAAAAATATTAAATACATTAAAAATTGTGATTTACATTTAGAATTAGAATTTATATATGTTAATTTCTTAACAAATGTCATAAAGATATTTTTGGTGTGGGCAAGAGTATTCTCCGGTCGGTGGTCAGAGATTAATCCCTTTTGAGATATAGAGATTTTCAAAATGAGTTTTGTCTCTTCCAATAAAATCTTTTTCATCACACGATAAAAATTAAATCTCTAGTAATATATTTAATGAATCCAACTATCTATCAATTGTGATGAACCTTGTTGATATGTCATAACGATACATGTCAACAGTAACCTTGTTGGTATGTCACAACGAAACTTAGTATGCATGTTTGGATGAACGTTTCTCAAACACGATTTTGAATTGAATTGATTTTGTAAAATTGATTTGAATATAATTGAGTTTGAAGTATATTGATTTATATTTGAATCTTTTTATTTTGAAAACAAGTTTGATATAAAACTTAGTGTAGTTTTTCAATTCAAAAGCAGAAGTCATTCCAAGCTACTTATTATAAAAGTGATTCTTGATGCAAAATTGTTTCCCCAAACATGTAATCAAACATATTTTTTTGCTAGAATCACATTTGATAGTTGCAAAAACACTTTTAGTGTTTGTAGAAGTAAAGCCAAACACAAACTAAATATACAAGCTCAGTTTTCAATAAACTTGAGTATTCTAAGGATGTTTGGGTACTCGTTTGTTACATTGCTGGGTGTTTCAGGGTGGCTTTTTAACTAAACTAGCTTTATTTTTCAAATATTTTATCAAGATAATTTTGTTTCCAAATATATTACCAAACTATTCTTGTTTTGAATAAAATATTAATTTTTTAGGGTACTAATTGGACTAGCGTCATTCCTTTACACGTGATGCCCTCTCATTGGGAGCCATTTATTTTTTCAGAATTTTAAAAAAAAATCACTTTTTTACGAAAAAGTAAAAAAAAAAAAGATTTTGCATGGCCGGCCACGTGGTGCCACTGCAACTGGCGCCACTCTCCCGAGGGCGTCACGTGACCACCTCGTGGCCACTTATTTTATCTACCCCTTCCCATCCCCCTATATATACCCCCCGCCCCCACCCCCACCCCCACCCCCACCCCCCAACATCTTATATCTCACTCCCCCTTAATTCAACACTCATTTCTTTCTTCATTTTACTCTATCACCTTATTTATTCTACATTATTTATTTTACTACTACTCTTTAATATTAGGTATGCGATTTAATTATAATTGTTATTAGTATTATTATACTAATGTTATTATTTGCTTTGTATTTTATTTATTATTATTGTTATTAATTTTATTATTTTTTTTGTAAATTTTATTATTATTATTGTTGTCATGGCTAATATTTTTAATTTTGTTATTTAATTAATGTTATTATTATTTTCTGTTTTATTGTTGTCATCACTAATATTAATTTTAGGTATGCAACATATCTTACTCCCCATTCGACTACACTATCCAACATAATTTATTCTACAATACTCTTTAACATTATTTATTCTATTATTTTTTAATTATTGTTTTAACTTCTGTTTAATCTTATACTATTATTAGATTATTAGAATTATTATATTAATGGTATCACTAGTCTTTTGTTATTATTATTGCTTTTTTAATTTTATTATTATTGTGTAATTTATATTAATTTTAATATTATGATTATTGATTTTTGTTTTTATTTATTGTTGTCATTGCTAATATTTTAATATTGTTATTTAATCAAATTAATGTTATTATTAGTTTTTTATTTTCTATTATTATTATTGTTCTTTTTATTGTTATGCATTAATGTTAAGTTTATTGTTTTTTTTATCAAGTAAGATGACGGATACGATTAATCCTGGCCCAGTAGATACATCAGTGTTGGGTGAGCAGAGTACTCATGTTTTCCAATGCGTATGAAACGATGATGAAGGTCGGGTTCTTATTTGTAGACATGCCCAATAATTTCATGATGGAATTGTGAACACACCTCTGACCATTACAGTGAAGAAAGAAATGAGTGTTGGGTTAAGGGGAAGTGAGATATGAGATGTTGGTGGGTGGAGGGTATATATAGGGGGAGGGGGAGGGGTAGGTAAAATAAGTGGCCGCGTGACGTTCTCAGGAGCTGGTTGCAGTGGTGCCATTCTCCTGAGGGCACTACGTGGTCAGGCATGCAAATTTTTTTTTTTTGTAAAAAAATGTTTTTTTAAAAAATTCTTAAAATTAAATGACATCCAATGAAAGGACGTCATATATAAAGGAATGAAGCTGATCCAACTAACAGCACTCAAAAATTAATATTTATTGAAAATAAAAATAATTTAATAATATATTTGAATACAAAATTATTTTAATAAAATATTTAAAAAACAAAGCTACTTTGATAAAAAAAACAAAAAACCATTGTGTGTGTGGTGGACGCTGCACCCTGCAGTCTTTGCAGAGTACAACAACAGCAGTGAGCGGTCCAAATTCGGATTTGGAACCTTCCCACCAACTTGACCCTCCCCTTATTGTTTTTTATGCCATTTTGGACTTGCATGCATATATCAACTATTTACTAGTCCTAATCACAGCCAAAATCAAGATATTTTCATATTTAGAGGATCTTAAACTTTTAGATTTGATGTGTGTTTGAATGAGCGTTTGACAAACGTGATTTTGGATAGAATTGATTACGCAGAATTGATTTCAATATAATTGAGTTTGAAATGAAGTGATTTATGTTTGGATGTTTTTATTTTGAAAGTAAGTTTGATATAAAACTTAGTGTAAATTTTTCAATTCAACCTAGAAGCTACAAATTATAGCTTTTACTAGAATCACGATTGAAGGCAAAATCAATTTTATAAGACAGTAATCAAGCACCTCTATTTTTACCAAAATCAAGTTTGACAGGGACTGAAGCATTTCTGGTATCTCCAGAAGTGAAACCAAACACACACCAGCAGCTATTTTATTCAAAAGAAGCTGTTTTCAAAATAATTTAACTTATTTGACGTTTTATTTAAATTTATAAAAAAAAATTGTGAAAAAATTATTTTATGTCATCTAATTTATTTTATTATAAGATTATTATGATTTGATTATTTTTTACTCTAAAAAATTTATATATTTATCCCTGTAAAACTAACTTTTAGACAAATATTATTAAAATATATAAATAACTTCATACCTTTTTTTGTAATTTATTATGTAAAAATGATTTTTTTTTTGCATCACCTAAACGAAACAGATTATCTTAAAATCATTTTTCAACAAACATAACCAAACAAAAACAGATTCTAATTATAATTAATTATCAATATAATCAATTTTTTTAACTTTTCTAAATACAGTCTTAACTTTAATATGGTTCAATGAAGACTAAGATCGATTATCCTCTAATCGATCTAGAAATGAAGATCAAACAGAAAATTAATACTATTCTTTTATTCCTTACTTACAGGATCCAATCTCAACTGGACCTACGCTTTTGGGAAGAATAATGCAATCTTGCTTATCAAATATTTATTTCTTTGTGGTGCATGTTTTCCTTTCTTCTTTTATAAAGAAAATGAAACATAAATACTGTACATCTTTATAATATTTAGTCAAACAGACTCATAACAAAATAAAGGGAGGATTTTGATACTAAATTACCTATTTGGTCATTTAAAGATTTATTTGATATTTATTTATTTTATAAAAAAACTGATATTAAATTAGTCACTTAATTTATGTCACACCAAACTTCACTAAAAGAGCCAGATTTGATTTTATTTTTAAAATTTAAAAGATAAATAAAATGTTCATTTTGAAGGACAAAGTTGAAAATTAATATCTGTACTTATATTAATTTCTAATTTATTAGCCAGGTCCTACTTCTCTATATAAGCTTCCCATGTCTTTAAATCATTTAATGAGTTTAAATTTTTATATATTTTATTGAATTAAGAATAAATATATTTTCATTTTTTTAGGTAATCATGTTATTGGTACGAAATATCTACCATCGTAAACAGTGACTAATCTCCATCAGGGGACCTGAACGACATTTAAGGATTGACCCCTTTAAACTAGGTTTTCTTCATACGCAAGAGCTAGAAATTAAACTCCTAATCCCTTGCTTAAGGGCCCAAACTCGTTACCACCTAGACCAATCATATGTTGGTAAATATATATATATATATATATATATATATATATATTTTCATTTGTTTATTTTAGAGGAGACTTATTCATTTATAATGTTATTATACTTTAAATGATTCATTTACATATATTTTTAAGAGTTTAATTGTTACTTACGGTAAAAAAATTTACATGGTTAACAAATCAAAAATCATAATATGAGTAACTTTTAAGATAAAGAAGATAAGAGTCAAACAATTTACTAATGTGATAATTCTTTTTGGTTGGAACCCACCATAAAATGTGTTCAGGAAGTATCCCACAAGCTTTGATTCTTCGAACCCGTTATGAGACTAATATTCACTTAAGTATTTAGTCACAATTAAAGTTCGTGGCTCATTCCCAATTATATGTTTTGCAGAATTCGAACTGAGGTCCTCCTCACAAGTTCAGCTTATGCAACCAACTTAGGGCTTGTTTGGGTAAACAGCTTAATTAAACGCTTATATGATAAACGCTTATCATATAAGTACTTATGTATAAGCTATTTTCATAATCAAAGAGAAAACATAATCAAACTGTTTTCATATTAGTTGTAAGTTGTTTTCATAAGCTATCCTGGAGAGCTTATCAAAATAAGCTGAAAATAACAGCTTATAAACATGTCATAAGCTGTTTCTATAAGCTCTTCCAAATACGCTGACAAACGCTTATGCCAGTAAGATAAGCACAAATAAACTGTTTATAAGTCAATCCAAACAGACTCTTAGTCACATCCCATTGGGTTACCAATGTGATAAATTATAATCAGTAGACATTGTAAACAATAGTTTTATATTAATCGTGAATACCAGTTAAATCTTTTATAATTAATTTTAATTTTATATGATTAATTCTAAAAAAATGTGAATAACAATTAGAAGCACATAGCATGACTACCATGCCAAACAGTGTAGCAGACTAGTCTAGTGGTAGTTAATTTTCTTCCTCCACCGAGCTGTCTCTTTGATCTTCTGTGCCTCTGCTCTGCATCAAAACCTACAGTGCTTCTCTCTCTCTCTCTCTCTGTATTTGACACCAAAGAAAGAACCCAACAACGCTTCACATTTCTCTTTCTCTCTCTACTTTGCTACACACAACACAACAGCCTCGTCATGAAATCCAAAACTCAGTCTCATAACGGAAATGCCCACTTAACAGACACCACCGCCGGCGTCGGAGGAGGCGGAAGCAGCAGCTCTCCGAGCCCTCCACCGTCGCCGCGCTTCCACTCCGGCGTTTCCCGTTGCCGGAGGCGGTTGCGTCAGGCCAAAGCCTTCTCTAAGACCACCCACAGCCTTGCCGCCGGCATCATCGGTCGCCGGAGCGTCCGTTACTTCTTCCTTCTGCCGGTTCTATACATCTCCGGTCTGCTCATGTGCGTGGGCCCATTCTCCGCACTAATCGGGCAACCGGCTCTTCCCGGTTCCCGTTACCGGAGCCACCAAGTCTTCCAGAGGTTGTGGCATGATATCGAGTCTGATAATTCTTCAGCCATTGAGGTTCGTCTCGTTTTTCAGTTATTTTTTGTGATCTCTCTTTCTCGTTCCTTCAAATGGAAAAAAAGAGTATAAATCACTTGCTGTGTTGGGTTTCGGAAAACGACGTGTTAATTAGTTAAGGTCAATGTCAATTTCATTTTCACTTGAGGTGAGTTTAATGCACAATAAGCCAATCAATGTTTATTGCTATATTTTTTAGGTCAAGTTGAGGAAGGTAAATCTATATATTGAATAGTTTAGGAGGTGATATTGTTGTATTGAAACCTTTTTTTCCTTGTTGGTGACAAATACCTAAAATTCTGTCTATGTGTCATAGGTGCTACATTTTCCCTTTTTTGGTGAAATTATTTTTGCTTTTTTCTTAATTCAGTTGTTTTGATTTTTGACTAATAACTAATTTTAGATGCATAACATAAGAAAGTCATTCTCTTTGTGTTTGCAGTTGTCTTCTGTATGGAAGTACAAAAGGAAGTTGAGAGAGCAGAAACCTTGTCCAAATTTGACTGCTTTGCATCAAGAACATTTTGGTATGTACATAAGATAACGTGGTACTCCAATTGATCCATATATGTCTTGCTGTAAAGTTCAAGTTAGGTTATTTCAACTGTTTTCTCTGCCTGTCCCAACAATTGCTTTTATTATACATATCTGTTCGTGGTCAACTTTGTATGCTGCTAATGTGAATTTTGGCATAAAAGAAACTAAACTTAGTGTAGGACATTAATTCGATGCTTTGTTTTAATTTCAGTGTCCCCTGGCCTGAATGGTTTTTTAATTGTGGAGGCCAATGGTGGTCTTAACCAGCAACGCTCTGCGGTATGGTCAATTTTTTTGTTTCTCTGAGTTTCAGCAGTTTTATTTTCATTGAAGACTTGAACTATTTTTCATCATTGTGCTTCTTAATTTGTCCTTCTGTAGATTTGCAATGCTGTAGCTGTGGCTGGACTCTTGAATGCAATACTAGTTATACCTCACTTTGAATTCCACAATGTGTGGAAAGATCTAAGGTGATCAATTCACTTATCATCTTTATCTTTGAACCTTAAAACATAGGTCTTAACATTCATGCTTGAGAATTTTTCAACACAAAAATTGAGTTAGTCTAATTTCATTGTTTGGCTTAGTAATTGTCAACAAGTTACTGTATTCACAACTCAGTGATTCGACACTGAGGGGAAAAAGGAATTTCTTTCACTTAGTTTCGTAGCCATGTGCTTGGTTTACATTTCTGTTGCTCTTTAATACAAAGTGAATTCTGTCTTACTTCAGTTGAACGACCATTTATATTATTTCAAATCTAAAACAAACACATCATAGGTTGCTGCTTTATTTGAGACAACCCATTCAATATGGCAATAAGAAATGAAAAAAATACGACTTCATTAAATAATTTTGAAGAAACTTTCTGATGCCTGTGCTAATACTATAGTCACCTACTATGTAAACTTTTGTACCTGCTTTTGTAGTAAACATTATTTTATTTAAATATGTTCCCATAAACAGTGCATATTAATACTGCTTTGTATGCTACAAATAATGAACCAACTACAAAGCTCATACAACCTAGGACAAGAAGCAGATCCTCCTAGGATTTAATCTGTTGAGCCATGTTAATTAGCCCTTTTAACTTTTTGGTATAGTTGGTCAAGCATTACTTGATTGAATTTTGTAACCAACTAGCAGTGGTGGAATTAAAGTATACCTTGTTGGGTATGCGTACTTTCCTTAAAAAACAGCCCATAAAGATAATAAAGATAAAGATAATTAATAAATAGAAGTGTTATATAGTGAGCATTATGATGCATTGATGCTTATATGACTACTTTATCCCTGATTTTATTTCTGCAATTGCTATCTATTTATGATAATATTATCTCTCTTTCAGTGAATTTGGGGATATATATGATGAAGATCATTTTATATCCACACTTGCTGGTTACGTGAAGGTGGTTAAAGAACTACCCGAGGCATTCATGGAGAGGCATAATTACAATATGAGTAATATCACTAACATCAGAGTTCAAGCTTGGGCTCCTGCCAGTTACTACCTGGGAGTTGTTTATCCTGTCTTGCAAAAGGAAGGGTAGGTATTGAGCCAATTTCTCCTAGTTTCTAATTCATCTTTTTATATTCTTTGAAATGAAAATTTTGAAATTTCAAAAATCATTTTTTTTTGTTTTGGTGAAACTGAAATCTTAATCCAAATTGGGCATTTGACACAACTTGATTTTTTGCAAATAATTTAATGAAAACTAAATAGTTTATTTTTTACTTGGTAACCCTATGCAGGGTCATTCGAATAGCTCCATTTGCCAACCGATTGGCAATGAGTGTCCCTCCACATATTCAGTTTCTTAGATGTCTTACTAATTATAAAGCATTGAGGTTCTCTTCTTCAATATCAACACTAGCTAAGAAATTGGTTAACCAAATGATTGAGAAGAGCTCAAGGACAGATGGAAAGTATATTGCTGTGCATCTTCGCTTTGAGGAGGTACCGATGCTCATTCTATCTTATTGAGAACTAGTAATTGGTGTCAATATATGTGTCTGTGTGTTGGAAGGGTGCAGGAATGGTTCAGCTATGTGTGATGTTGACTAAATTTTCTCAACCTGCAGGACATGGTAGCATTCTCCTGTTGTGTATATGATGGAGGAGAGGCAGAAAAGTTGGAAATGGATTCAGCTCGAGAAAAAGGGTGGAGGGGCAAATTTAAAAGAAAAGATCGCATCATTGTACCTAACCTCAATCGAGTCAACGGAAAATGCCCACTAACCCCTTTAGAGGTATTTATTTACTTGTTTCAGTGCTTATTCTGATTGTTTCAGTGCCCCGATAATGTACCTAAAAAGAATGTCTTGCCTGTCTCATGTGCATTCATTATTGACTTTCTTAATGAGATACTGTCATTATTTCTCATTGCAGTACTCTTTCCTGATTTCACTAGTTTCCCCCCCACCATTTGTACATGTTTTTCTTTCAGTGGAATAGTGGAGGAAAATCAAATTAATATATGCAATTTGAATTGTGAGAAAAGCTGATATTACATGAGAGACTGATGTTTACTGCCTATTGTTTTCCTTAACTATGTAGGTTGGGATGATGCTACGTGGCATGGGATTTGATAATAATACGTCAATATATTTGGCTTCTGGGAAAATATATCAAGCTGAGAGATATTTGGCTCCTTTAATAAAGATGTTTCCCAATCTGCATACAAAGGAGTCTCTCGCAACATCAGATGAGCTTGCTCCTTTTATGGTAAAGATCCTTACTGTTTTAAAAAAATATAGAAATAACAAATGAAATAGGGCAACCTGGTGCTAAAAAGCTCCCGTTAAGCACAGGATCCCGGCAAGGGTCGGACCCACTATATGGGTCTATAATAGGCAGCCTTACCTTACATTTGCAAAGAGACTAATTCCACGACTCAAACCCAAGACCTTCTTGTCACATGGCAACAACTTTAACCGTTGTGCCAAGGCTACCGTTCAAGAGCGATAACAAATGTCATGCTTAATTTTATTAACCAGATGGCTAAAAAGCTCTTCAGCTTTTGTTTTATTTTAATTTCTTGTTCATAAGATCCTGTAGACTGAAGCATGCTAACTTGATTTTCTGGTAGACCTGTAATATCTGTTGCTCTGCTGCAGCATCAATTTGTTCTTATTTTATGCATCAATATTTACAGATTTTTTATCCTTGCCGTGATAGAAAACATATTTAGGAAGTCGATGAAAACTATAATTGGCATCCTATATATGGATGTATGATGTATCATCTAAAGACATGTGGTAAGAAAATTTATAGCTAATGAATTGGACTCAGTGGCGCATATTTGTTACAACCCTTCATTTTAATTCTCAAATATTTATGTTTGTGCATTTGGGTTGGACCTGGGTTCTAAGTCTCAATCCATCTGAAAAGACTATTAGCAGTTTGAAGTTCAATTGCTACATTTTTTCCGGTTTTATGTTTTATACAGCAACACCAAGAATGCATTATTGGACGCAAAACATGAATAAGGATGTAATTAGCTTTATATTGTGGCTCTCTTTACTCCTCATTCTCATAGTTTTTGTGTATTGATGGTTGGTTACAAGTACATCTTTACTGCAATCTTTGTGAGGTTAAAAATACAAAAATATTTCTCATGCACAGTATAATTTTGTTTCTATTATAGTCTTCCATGGAGTGTATGCTGTATTGTTTGGAGTTTCTAATATGCTCTCATACTTAATTTCATCCTTTACTAGGGTTATTCCTCCCAATTGGCAGCACTGGACTATACAGTATGCTTGTTTAGTGAGGTTTTCGTGACAACTCAGGGTGGTAACTTCCCTCATTTTCTGATGGGCCATAGAAGATTCCTCTATGATGGGCATTCCAAGACCATTAACCCTGATAAGCGCAAGCTTGTTGTTCTTTTGGATGATGTGGATATTAGGTATACTTGCTTTTTCTCTGTCCCTCTCTCATCCTCCATTTATAGCCACTCTACACTCCACTAAAACATTCATTTGTGTTGTTCCATATATCATTTATTCATTTATGTTGTCTTGGTAGAAATATAATAAAAATTTGGTAGTGTGTGATAAGATTTATTTATCTGATATTCGCATTAGGAGTTAAAGCCTGTTAACTGATTGAGATAACAAGTGTTAACAGATTGAAGTTTCCCCTCCACTTGAATGAGAACCTTATGATATATATTATAAAATTGATAAGCAAATAATTTGTTCTTAACAGATATTTTAAAAAAACAAAAACAAAGTTATACAACTTAAAGTATGAAACTGATAGCTGCAAAATTTGATCTTTGGTGAACTCTGTAGTGTAGTCGTGTAGCTATATTGTCAAACATGGCCCACTATTGATTTTGGCATGATAGTTGTTGCCAGAACACTATTAGATACCGATCTACCACAGATTTATGAACTTCAGTTGTATAATGCCGCATCAAAATATATGATGGTCAAAAAAATTAGTTCATTCAATGGACTAAAATTTTTCTAGGCTGTCGTCATAGTTGTCTTTGTTATGGCAGTATAGAGTTTGCCTATTAACGCAAAAGAATGGTGCTTTTTAACTTCAGCCTACCAGATTTTGTGTTGTGTGGTTAGATGCAATGCAACTTTCGAAAGCAGTTTAGTTTTATCTCTAGTAAATCCTGACTTGTTAGAACTGCAAACTAGCACCAATTTCGCAGCTTATTGTTTCTTTGTTTTGTTTTATTACATTACGATCACTACTTGTTATTTATGTTTGCCTTAAATTAAACTACAAATATGTTCGTGACTGTAGTTATTGCCCATTCATTGTCTGCATCTTATATCTAAGTATAGTTATCATTTAAATTTATTTTGTGGGCTTAGGTTATGCAATCTTTGGAAGACACTTGATGATAGGAAATATTTGTGTCTTGATTTTGCAGTTGGAAAGCTTTCAAGGAGGAGATGGAAGATATGCTCAGTGAAAGTGACCGCAAAGGAATCATGGTACCCAGAGTTAGAAAAATAAACAGAAAAACTTCTATCTACATGTACCCCTTACCAGAATGTAGGTGCCTACAGCAATCTCATGCCAATCAAGTCCTCAACAGTCTAGACATTCCCAATAATTACAGCCGAAAAGAAGCTTAAATGGATGACATGCATCTTCATTTGTCCAATATCTCTGCTGCGGCCACCAGATATATTATTTCCTATTCCATGGCTTTGGTGTTTCAACGTGGTTCTATGGTCTAGTGAAGTTGCTTTCTCTTGTTTGGCAAGATGTGAGTATTCCAGTTCTGATAACACGAGAATTTTCTAATTTTGTGTGATTGGCTGCTGCCACTGCATGAAGATTTTGTGTGCATATTACATATTTTACATAGAGGGACAGTTTTCTAGCCTTCAATGTAAAGGTGAGAGTGGCAAGACTATACCAACTTAGCCTATGTTTGGAAACACGGTAGACAGCTCCAAACGCGTGTCCAAATAGCAGAAGCTACACATCCAAACGTGATTTTAAGGAATCCCACTGCGTTCCAAACACCCACTTAGAGTTCTATCTTCTACGACAGGATATAGCTGAGTCAAGTATAGAGCTGTATTTTGATTTTTCCTTCGGATCAATGTTCTTTGAACTGACATGAGTCTTCTACATATTTTCTTTCGTGTTAAATTCTTAGGCTAGAAATAAGAGACTAATCTACCGAGTTACCCAGTGTCAGAATGAGAGATCCTTTTGGTCCTATTGACGAGTGGCTTTGTTTTTTGTTTTTTCCCTTCCACATTTTTAAAGATGTAATTTCATGTCTTCTGTATACTCCTCTATTTTCTATCACTATCGCCTTCTGAACTTTCAATGATCCGTGAAAACTGTGGCAAACTCTTAGGCTATGCTTGGATATTTAATGATGATTGAAATGGAATGGAATGGGTTAGCACTGTTTCCACATTTTCCCTCTCTGCAATGCTTACAAGTTACACCTTACAGTATGATGGCTTATAACTTAACAGATGATTGAAACCCAAAAATAAAAATAATAAAAATCCAGGGCGCTTTCAAGCTATCTAATGTGAATCACACCATTCTTACTTAAACTTAGGCTTTTCTTTTGAATGATATTTCTCCTGATAGTCCTCCTGACTATTGACTAAAGTTTTGGAGTATGCATTCACACTCCCATGCCCTTGCTGAAGGTTTGGCACTTCGGAATTATTTGCTTTTTTGGTATGTTGTCAAAGAAGATTATGCAGTGGGCTCTCAGCCTGATTGTACATGGTTTGATAATCAATTCATCACCAGTGGCTATGGCCTATGAGCTAAAATATGTTGCTGGAAATGTTCTTATTATTCATCTAGATGCAAAACAGGCCTATATTAACAGTGCATTAAGATCGTTAAAAGGTGGTCAGATAAAGATGTTGTGGGCTTGTAGCTTGTGCTCTAGTTTAATTGCTATTTGTGTTAGATTCGGGTCTTTATGCATATGATATGATTAATCTAGATCTTGAGGTTAACCAGTTTATCATTTCAAATTAATGTACAGAAAGTTTCTTCAAGTTTAGCATCTCATTAAAATGGCAATCAAATTATATTCCCTGCTTTTTGTCTTAGGGTCTGTTTGGAAGTTTGGAGGGGAAGGGTTTGAGGTGAAAGTGATGGGGAATGAGATTGGAAAGGGAGGATAATCCTCCACCTTGCATGGTGGTTTGTTTTTCAACAAATGAATCAAAATCCTCCAAAATGGGGGAATTAAAAAAATGAATTAGGAGGAGGATTTTGGAGGGCTTTTAAAAGTTTTTCATATCATTTTTTCTCTTAAAAAACTTTCAAATGTCTTTCCCTTCCAATTCGTAAACAAACCCTTAGGGAGTAGGAATTAGAGAGTTACTACTTCAGTGATTTCTTTAATACCTGGTAGGAGGGAAAGAACGAGACCATTAATAGTGTTCATTTTCTTGTACGCAACAATCGTAAAGTCATTTCTTCCTAGATTTTGACCTTGTAGGTGTTGGGCTTAACTAGCTGGAATTAATTAGAGAATATGGATCTGAACGATGCAGTATTTGGTTGCTTCATTTTTTTTTTTTTTTTGTGAAGTTCAAGCTGCTGATTAGGAACGCTTAAATTTGGAGAGACCGGTGTATACTTAATTTTTAGCGCTTTTTTTAATCTCCTATTTCCTTGTAAAATGCTTTGTTAATTGCAAGTTTGCAACAATATACCTGCACCTGATCTCCCAAAGGGGAAAACATATAAAGCGGTCCTAGCAGTTAACCCCAGTCCAATTACCAAACGAGTCATACCCATTATCCCTGTTGCCTTTATTTGATCAACGTTTCTTTTTTAATTTGTAACATCTTGGATCATGGTGTTTCGACCTAGTAACAAGTACTTGATCTTACAATCATGACTGGGCAAACTCTAGGGTAGTTAAGATCAAATGGTGAACCCTACCTCCTCATCAATCAATAGGCAACCTTCATAAGGCCGACTCATTACTGTGCAAGTGTATAAGCCTGTAAGGTCTCTACCATGCGAGCTACTGGCAGTTTGGCTGTGTATTTCATGGAACTCATTCTAATGTTATGTTGCTTTCTATCTCAATCATTGCACCCACCGTGCTAGTCTTTATTCTGACTTTTACGAGCTTTTATTTTTGTTTCTTCATATACAAGCATGGCATGTCCACAATTCTGATTCCTTCACTGTTTCCAATAACTAGAAGCACAAAGCAAAAGTTACCGCAAACTTCCCACTCAAAATTCTTTTTTTGGCGTTGTTATGATATTTTTGAAAAGTAGAGGATTTGAGTACCTTATGTCCAATCAGAATGCGTTACTTCAATTAATTGAGTCATGTCAATGTCATATGGGGTTAAGTTCTCACCATCTGATTGATCCGCATAGACAGGGATATAGTACCTAAGAGTTACAACTATGAAGCATTTCCATTCTATTACACACATGACCATTGTTTTATTGTAAAATATTATGATGGCTTTTTTTTTTTCGATAAATGGTTTTTATTAATAGGTTCTAACCTTAGTATTATAGTGCCAACACTCCCCCCATCTTTTAGGAAGGATTGAGGAGAAGACACCTCAATCATGTGCTCCAAAAAAGAGCAAGTTACATCATACAGTCCACTTATTGTACATCTGAAAAGATTCTCATAAGGCTAAGTCATTCCTTTAAACGCTAACACACCCTCTCTACTTAGTAACAAAACCCAATCCAATCCATATGTTCAATACATGATAGGACTTTTCCATAATAGTTCCAGGAAGTATCAATCTTGTAGAAAGTATATCAATTGCTCCTTGCATCATAGTAGTCCGAGAGCTAAGCCCGCAATCCTTTCTTGTGTTGTAATAGTCTCCCCTTTTTCATCGTCCCTCCTTCATAGCCTTTATCCTTTTAGTTACCTGTAAAGATTTACCTGTAAAACTCAACAAGAACATAAAAGCCGTATAGTCAAAATAAACCATTTAAGATATTTCCTTTTTTTCTAGTGTTAGCCTCCTTTATCTACCGCTTCTCTCATATCCATGATAGCCATATTCCTTCTCCGTGAGCATCTTCCTTTAAGAATCTGCAATATTGTTAGCCATATTATGACAGCTTATTAGCTTACTGAAAACGTTGATATAACACACTATTATAAAAGAGTTAAAGAAGCTGTTTCAGAGAATTCAACTTAAAAAACAGAGAATGTAGTTAATGAAAGTAATTTTCCTTCTACCTTAGCTGTATTTTAATTAAATGAAAATATACTTCTATGCGAGACTGATTTGTACAAATCATTTTTTGTTTATTTAATATACTTGAATTTGTAATTGTTTTTTTTTTCTTTTCAAAATTTAGATACAAAAATGTTTAGAAGTGCATAAATCTTATACCAAAAGTACTAGTTTTTGCAAAGTAATTTTCTGACAAAAAGAAAATGTTCGAAAAGGTAAAATCTGTATTACATAAGAAAAGGGGAAAAAGGTAAAAAGTATAGAGTTTAATTGTTCAGTGTAAAGTTTTTTACATTGTCAACCAATCAGAAATCATGATATATGTAGAGAATAAGAGTTAAACATTTTGATTTATGTGTCAATTTCTGATTAGTTGACTATGTAAATTTTTTTTACACTAACAGTACATATCAATTAAATCCAAAACTATATTATGTAACAAAGTATAAAATATTATAAAGGGGAAAAGTTTCTTCATAAAGTATTGTTCCTTAGATTTACTAGGATAATAATTCAATCTTCACTTTCTGGACACCCATTAATGGTTTAATTACTGTCTACCAGAAATTGAAATTACTCAAACTTAATTTTTTAAATATTTTCTATTTGTAAAACGGCAAAAAAAAGGAATACTTTCTACTTGTCATAGTTATATGTAAGTTGACAAGGGGGAAAATAGATATTTTTTTGACAATCTCAAACTTAACTTAATTCATTCAAGTAAGGTAACATAATACAATTGGGAATATAACTAAAGACCTTGGGGCTAGCATAGGACCTAGATGCTCTAGCTAAGCAATGAGCAACTTGGTTGGCTTGCCTCCTCACAAAACTTATCCTAAAGTTGGTCATCAAATTTACCTCCTCCTTACACTTCCTCAGAATTCTACCAAACACATTATTTGGACATATATCTCCCATCATTCCATCTACAACCAATTTGCAGTCTAGCTCTATGGACATTTGGGAGTAACCCTCCTCACGCAGCCAAGTTAATGTTGACAACAACCCAAAAGCCTCTGCTTCCTTGGGTTCTGGAATACCATTTGCCGTGATTGTTTTTGCCTTCAAGAAAGTGCCTGTAGCATCTCTGATACAACATCCCACTCCAAACATGTTGTGATCCTCAAAAATGGCTGCATCAATATTGCATTTAAGGTCCCCTCCATTCGGTTTCTCCCATCGAACAGAGCCATGAGATCGGGCTTGATGCTGCTGATTCTGGTTTATGTTCTTCTGCTGCGCATGCTCCCAATTGTGCAGGAATTCACGAGCAAGGTTGATTGCTACACGAGGCTGCAATGTAGTACCTTCCCACAGCTTCTCATTTCTCCTTCTCCAAATGGACCACATAACCATGTCCGCCTCCTTCCTGATGTGAGCTGTGAGTGAAGAGAAAGTTGTAAAAAAAGCATTCCTCAAGTCTTGTTGAGAGTGAACAATTGGTTCCATGTGCGACCAAAGCATCGCTTCATCCCAACAAATACGCGACTGAGAGCAGCCAAAGAACACATGGATTTCATCCTCCACACCTTGATCACACTGTGGGCATAAGTCACCACAAGGGACACCTTTTCTTTGTAGATTGAATCTTGTTGGCAATGTATTTGTTAAGACTCTCCAAACCAGAACTTTGACCTTATTTGGGACTTTGAGATTCCATAAACTAGTCCAATCACCAGGAAGATGTAAGTGAGAATTGTCTATAACTTGCTCCATTAATGCATGATATGCTCCACGCACAGAATAATTACCATCGCGGCTGAACTTCCAAGACAAAATATCATCCGATTGCAATGACAGCAAAGGTATGCGCATGATTTCTCTAGCCTCTCTCTCATTAAAACTAGCATTGATCAAATTGTAGTTCCAAGACATAGTTGTTGTATCAATCAATTGGTCCACTGTTGTGAGATTGGAAGCAAGGTTTTGTTGCAAATGGACATAAGGATCTACCTGATCATGTAACCATGGCTGCTCCAATATTTGAATGTCCCTACCATTACCAATTTGCCATCTTACACCCCTTCTCACCAACACCCGGGAAGTATGGATACTACGCCAAACGTAACTGGGATTATGACCCAACCGGGCCCCCAAAAAATTTCCTTGCGGATAGTATTTAGCTTTGAAGACTCTTGAAACAATAGCATCTTGGTTGGTTAAAAGATTCCAACCTTGCTTCCCTAGCATGGCAATATTGAAGCCGTAAAAATGACGAAAGCCCATCCCACCACATTCTTTTTTTACTGTCAATTTCTCCCATCTCATCCAATTGATACTTCTTCCCCGGGTTCCTTTCGTACCCCACCAAAATGAGTTCATCATTCTTTCCATTTCTTCCCCCAAAGACGTGGGTAAAAGAAATGTACTCATACAATACGTGGGAATCGCCTGAAGGACTGATTTAATCATAACTTCTTTACCTGCCTTCGAAAGATGTTTTCCAGACCACCCTTGAATTCTTTTCCAAAGGCGCTCCCAAGATAATTGAACATGGCCTTCTTCTTTCTCCCAATCATAGATGGCAAACCCAAGTATTTTCCGGTGCCCATACTCTCCTCCACCCCAAGAAGAGATGAAATATTATCACGGACTTCCTGTTGAGTATTCTTGCTATAATAAATTTGGGATTTTTGCAAGTTTACAGCTTGACCGGAAGCCTGTTCATATGTGACCAGCAGGTTTTTCAAGGTTATTGCCTCTTCAAGATTAGCCCTGAAAAAAAGAAAACAATCGTCAGCAAATAACAAGTGTGAGAGGATTGGGGCTCCTCTACACACTTTAACACCATGAAGATCTCCTCTTGCTTCAGCTCTCTTTATAAGGGTGGTGAGTCCCTCCGCACAAAGGAGGAAAAGATAAGGAGACAGTGGATCCCCTTGTCTGAGGCCCCGCCCAGGTTGAACCGGACCTACTCTGTCCCCGTCCATCAAAATAGCATAGGACACTGATTCCATACACATAGACATCCACTTAACCCACTTTTGGCAGAAACCCATTTTAGACATCATAGCTTGTAAGTAACCCCATTCCACCCTATCATAGGCTTTACTGATATCAATTTTCAAAGCTACCTCTCCCATCTTCCCATTAGTCTTACAACGCATGTGATGAAGAGTTTCTATAGCAACCATAACATTGTCCATAATGGATCTTTTTTCAATAAAAGCAGATTGCTCTAGAGAGATACATTTGTGCAAAACCCCTTTCAATCTATTAGCTAAAACCTTAGCTATTATTTTATAGATAACATTGCAAAGGGAAATGGGTCTCAAATCTGTCATATATTTTGGGTTGTCAATTTTTGGAATCAAAACCACATCAGTATTAACAATCTGAGAAGGAAACACACCTTGGTCTAACCATTGGACTCCTGCATGGTAAATCTCCATGCCACATAAGTTCCAGAATTTTTTGTAAAAAGCTGGGTTAAGACCATCAGGTCCCGGAGCCTTATCAGAATTCATCTCAAAGAGAGCTTTCCTAAACTCAGTAACAGTGAATGATTTGGTGAGTTGGTCATTATCATTAGCAAAGATACGCTGACCCACATGATCTATAATGGGTGCACTGTCACCGTGAACATGAGTGAAGAGATTTGAGAAGTATTGTCTTGCGATAGTAGCTTTTCCTTGCTGGTCCTCCCTCTCCATACCATCAACATCAACAAGTATAGGAATTTGGTTTTTACGGCGCCGCTGACTCGCCATTGCATGGTAAAAACGTGAGTTGGTATCACCAGCCTTCAACCAATGGATTTTTGCTCTTTGCCTCCAAAAGGCCTCCTCTTGTGATAAAAGCATACTCATGCGATTTCTTGCCTGATTATATTGCACCTGGCTGGCCTCATCATCATTGTTACGCAACACTTCCATGTCTCTTCTACATCTCTCAATCTCCACTCTATATTTTCCTCTTAGTTGTTTGCCCCAACTATCCATATCTTTAGAACATGTTTCAAGCTTGACAAGAACATCATCAACAATCTCGCCATCCCAGCTTGTTTGCACCACATGATCGAGCATTGGTTCTTCTAACCATGCATTCTCAAACCGGAACCTTCTATTCCTCCTCACCCTCTCCTGCACGCACAAACTAAGAGAAAGAGGTGAGTGATCAGATTTTTCCGATATGCCATTAATTAACTTGTTGTTGGGGAACTCATCTATCCATTGTGTGTTGACCAGAGCTCGGTCGAGTCTAACTTCCTTAGCCTGAGGAGTACCTCTACTTTTGGACCATGTAAATTGATAACCTTCCATAGGAAGATCATGTAAGTTAATATCCAAAACAGTTTCTCTGAAACCCCGAATTCTCCAAGGTGGGTAATCATGAGTGCCTCTCTTCTCCTCATTTGATAAAAGATCATTGAAGTCTCCCATGACACACCAGGGAAGACTATTATCACGAGCTAAGTGACGTAAAAGGTTCCAAGACTCATATCGGTGACCACTATCTGGATAGCCATAGAAACCCGTAAACCTCCAAGGAGGCCTACCTTGTTGAATTATTTCCGCATCAATAAAATTCTGAGAATAACTTGTAATATGACAATCAAACGGATGGCGCCATAAAAGGGCCAGTCCTCCGCTCAACCCAATTCTATCAACAACAAAAGCACCATCAAAATTTAAAAGGATTCGCAATTCTTCAATTTTATTAGAATGAACTATAGTTTCACATAAAAAAATTACATCCGGGTAATAGGTCCGAATGAGGTCTCTAAGCGAGTGAACTGCTCTCGGGTTGCCCAGGCCCCGGCAGTTCCAACTGATGATACTCATTGTCCCCGGCGGGCCACTTCCCCAGGGCCGGCCGATAAAAAATTGTTCCCATTTGAAGAGTTGCTATTTTTTGTCCCAGAATTTTGTATTGCTAAAGTCACAGTGGCATTGTTAATCTCCCCTTTATTAGCAGCGGTGCGTGTGCGTTTCTTGTCCCCCTCCACCAAAGTTTCAGTTTCGCTTTCCACATCATCCATTGCAAAATCACATTGGCTTGACCCCACGTCTTTCAATATTGGTTTAATGTATTGCGCCGGATTAGCAAAAAAACTGACCGCGAGTTCCGCACTAGAATGATGTGTGATTGGCATTTTATTCTCTACCATGATTGGCTGATTAATTGCTGATTTATTGGATGTTCCCTCCACGTTTTGACTTAACTGCACAATGACCGTTACATTAGGGTTGTAACGTTCCCTGTTTGGTGGTGACCACGTTGCCTCTCCCTCCGTTCTAAGCCATCGTGAAGAGCCGCCGGTGAATGGCTTCTTTGCTTCGGCTCGCAGCTCCGATCCCCACCCCCTGATACCATCATCAACACCTTTGGAGAACAGCTGGTCACAGAAGTCATCAGTATGTCCCATTAAACCACAAACATAGCAAAATGCACCCAACCTCTCATATTTGAAAACAACCTCTCTGGCCTCCCCTCCTGGCTTCCTAAGCTTCCTGGTTCTTTTAAGTGGACGGCGAACATCGATGAGAACTCTTATTCGCATGAACTTGCGCCACAAACTGGAAGAGTTGTTGGGATCATATTCAAGGAAAGTACCCATCCAATCACCGATGAGTCTCCCCACATTCTCAGACATAAAACCTCCCTGGATATTATGGACTTGAATCCAAAAGGGCACATGATAGAGGGGCACCTCTTCCGGCATTTTTCCTTCCGGGAGCACTGTGATGATGAGCATGTGTTTATCAAAAAACCATGGCCCTCCCTTAACCACTCGTTGCACATCCATGTGATGAAAAAACTGAAATAAAAAAAGGCCGTTCTCCAGGACCTTGATCGACACCCCCCTCACAGGTCGCCACACATCCGCCATGCGATCTTTCATGAGATGGCTTCGAATAGTTCGATCTGTCAGAAATCTCCCGACCAAACAATATGATGGCGCTTCATTTGTTTCTCCTTCCGGTTGGGTATTTTCTGGTATCTCCATCTCACCCTCGTCGTCATCGTATCCTAATTGCACTCCCTCCAGAAGATTGCGTGTAGCCTCCATCCTTAACAATTCTTAAAAGAGAAGGCCGTGGTGATGATAGGCTAATGATTGGTAGTCAGGAAGAAAAGACGCACACTCTCACGAGGAGAAAAACACTCTCACGAGGAGAAAAAACACTCTCACTTACTTGTTCCAAGGGGGAAAATAGATATAAAAAGAAAATAGATATAAAAAGAGAAGAATAATTGACATTAATAAATGTATTTTTTTTCTGAGTCACGCTTGCTTTCATTATAACTCAGATTAGGAAAATTAAAAATTTCTTGTACGTAAAAAGGATTCATATAACTCATACAGAAATATGTGCCATTCATTGTGAGAAAAAAACTGGAGAAAGAAAGGGGAGAAATACATTACCAAATTATTATTTTTGATCAGACATTACCAAATTAGTATATGCTCACTGGGGGCTTTTTGAGTCTGAAGATACGGTTGGGTATCCTTCCATAAATCCCTTACTCTTGCTGTATTGAAATTTGAGTTCAAAAGCTTTTGAAAGTTAAAATCTAATACCACTTTGGGGTATAAATCTTGCTTAACTTTCTAAGTTGATTGTCTTAGAAATTTAAGATTTGTATGTTTTGATCACCATGAACTAAGAAGCCACATATAAGTTGGCCAAATAAAAAACTATATCAGCTTTAGTTCGCGTGAAAGCATTTATGAAAACGAATGACCTAAATAACCTAAACAAGAATAAGCTTCATGAGTGATAAGCAAACTTGAGTTTTGTTAACGAGGGGTTTTACAATGTCCAATATTTGGGTTTGCACGAAAGCCCACACGAAAATAACCAACTTAAATATCCTAAATGAGGATTACTTTCATGCAAGAGTGAGAAAAGCCTCATAAAACTATAAAGGGGTGTGTTGACTTGGTTTACATTTAATTATAGGTTCCGCACGAAAAAAATATTATTAATAATAATAAAATAATGTAAAACATTTTTGAGTATAACAAAGAGGTATTATTTTATATTCATTCTACAATATTTTGCTTTTTAAATGCATCTGGAAGTTGTGGAGAATGGTTTTCAAATAACTTTACTGTATGACAAAAGCCAATGCTTCAGGTACTATAAGATACACGAGATGGCAAAAACAAAAGGTAAATGCTGTAATATACTATGTGAAGTATAGAAATCAACAAATTAGCACATACCACTATTTCAACTTATCTGATAATGCCAAAAATTTAAAAAACCTATAATAAACTAAAGCTAAAGCAATTCATAGTACGTAAGGCAAAAGTTGACCCCTAATCCAACCAAAATCAACACACATCAAAAGGCTCTATAGATTACAACAAAGCAAGGCAATATAGCACTGTGGTTGAAAACATACAACTCGTCCAAATTTGAATATGCCCCAACAGCACCTGTTGCAACCGAATCATAATCCTCCATGCCACCTTCCGCATTCTTCTTCACCCTCCCTGCTATCACCCTGCAAACCAACATTGCCCTCTTGTCGTTACTGTAATCATCTGAAACCCCATCAACCTTATCGTGTGCCTTCCCACTTGTTGCAGTTGTCAAGATACCCTTATAATTTGCACCATTAGATTCTTCTTCTCCTGTCACCTTGAAACCGTTCTTGATTATGCTGCATACTTTGCATTGTGGTGACGAGTTGCAAAGGTTGGAGGAGCCGTTTAGGCCTAGCGAGCACACAAAGGTGGTGCAATGGAACCTTAGTAGCTCGTTACCATCTGCTATGCAACGAGGGTGTTTCTTGGAGTGCTTTGTAGCTTTGGCTTTGATGGAGTCCCTGTACTCTTCGAATCTGCAAATTGTCTTCTGTGTGTTGTGGATCTTAAGGATGCGGTCGATTTTGCACATTGGAGATTGTTTCTTTAGCCAGCTAGAATGGAATATAATTTCTACTATGTTCTTGCTTGTATCTTCTGGACCAAGCTCAGAAACTGAAATTTTTATCATTGGAAAGTTTATGTTGTGAGTGATTGGTATTGAAACTGGAGATGTTAAAAATAGAGGTTTAACAAAAGTAACAATGGGGGCCTTAGGTAACTTATTTGAAAATATGAGAATAAGTTATGAAAATAAACTTATATAAATAATTTTTTATTTTTAAGTTCTTCTTAGCTTATTTCAATAAATTTATGATAAAAGTATTAAGTGTCAAAAGTCTCACATTGATTGAGTATATTAGCTAGAACCATTTATAATAACTTGGACAATCCTTGTTCTATGAGCTAGCTTTTAATGTGTAGTTAGACCCAATTATTCTAACATGATATCAAAGTTTATCGTGATGGTGGGTCACCTGCAAATTCCTACAAATTTCACACTCTAGATGTTCAGTTATGACATGAGGGGGGCCAAGAATCATTTATAATAACTTGGGTAACCCTCCCTCTATGAATTAGCTTTTGGAGTGGAATTAGATCCGAATATTTTAACACTTTAAAAAAATAAGTTACTTTTAGTTTATTTGAAAGAAAAAAAAAAAAAACTTATTCAACAAAGTATTTAATGACTAAAACTATTTGCTTTGAATTTGATGGAGGAAGAGTCTGCATCACAAGTCAGTGCTACAGAATGAAAATCATGAATTTCTTTGACAAGACAATTGAGAATGGGAAGATATTAAAAGAGAACATATATACCTGCATGTTTAACAGCCTGATGGTGCTCCAAGCTTTCAGCTGTCATGAAGATCTCATCACAATCGGGGCAAGACCAAATGGTACCCCTCAGAGAAGGGTCTCCAGTGAAAGGGTCAACCACCATTTGACACTCATAACAACCAGAGAGTTTCCTGAATGGCATTCCCTTAAAAGAACCATTGACTGAATTATTAGAAGAAGAAGAGGCAGACATAATTCCACTGAATTCGTTTTGAGGAGCTTTCATTGATATGCTAGAAGAAGTATCATTGTTGTTGCATGCACCCCTCATTGAGACCCTTTTCTTGTGGACATCGTCCATGACCTTTGTTTTATTACAAAGCGAACCTGAGCATTTCATCTTCTTGCACTTCTTGCTATTCTCTTCTGGAACTCGTTTCTGCTGTTGTTGGACTTGGACATTTCTGCAAGTTAATAATAAGCCTCTAATCATTGCCCATGAGGCTTGTTTCTCTCTCTTCTGGGGCTGTTGGCTTTGGTTTACATCATTGGTGGTGGTGCCTTTTCTATGGCTTCTGTGTTTGCTCATTATATTATAGGATAGAAGAAAGTTTCCTCAGCTAAACAAATGACTGCTGATGAGTTTTGAGTTTATTTTTGAAGATTCAAACTGGTTGTTTATGTGCAATGGAACTTGGGATTTGAAGCAGAGTTAGAATGTCATGGTGCAATTGGGTCTTTTGGGACTGGACAAGTTCTAGTTTTTAGCTCTTATATAATTTTGACATGTATAACCTTTCCGAACCCTATAGCTTTGCCTGTGGCCCTGTCCCTGTGGGGCACATTTATGGTTTGTGCTGAGTTGAATTTTTTTTTTTTGTGTGTAATATCCTCACAATAGTTGGAGACTAATCCCTTCTAACACGTAAAAATTATTGAACTGAATTTTACCTCTCCAACTAAGCTTTTTTCATATAGATAGTATCTAACCTCAGACAATATGTTAAGTAACTCAGCTAACTACCAAACTGTGCTGCTGAGGTGTGATGAGTTGATTTTGCTTAAACGGTCCCCAAGCTTTTAATGTCGTGACGATCCTATTATTAATATATATTTGAACATTCTGTACATATCTTACTTATCCCTGTAGGTTACCACTTCCAACGATGACTAGTTATATTTGATTTAAAATTATTATTTAATGCACATTTTGGATGACAGTGGACCTAAATTTGAGTGGACTTTATTTTTTATTTGTTTATTTATTTTAATGAAATTTAGTATCATTTAATGAATATATAGTAAAAACATTAAAAACATTTGACTACAATACAGTTATTTAAGAAGTCAATTAAATGTTAAAATACATAATTATTATATAATAAAACTAAAATCCACCAAAAAAAATATATAATAAACTAAAAATTTACGTTAACTATTGATTATAATTAAATTTGATTAAAAAAAATAAATTGCCATTTAAGTGTGTATTAAATGAGTCAATTGACATTGAATATTTGAAAAAAGCTATGTTATTTGAACATCAAAATTTGGATATCGTATGTGTTTATCTCTATCTTTCACTTATTTTTATCTTCTTTGTATACACGTATCTCAAAAATACATCATAAAAACAAAGTGGCACTGTATAGTGTCCCTATTATGATGTTCAAAAATTGTTTCTCATCTGAAAATTGTATAATGTTAACGTTGGAGCCTTGGAGGTTTGATTTTCTTAGTTTGGTAAAACTAGCGAATGGCGGGTAAGTTAGCTTATAGCGGATAGCGGGCGGGATGAACAGACTTATTGGTGTGAAAGTGTTTGGTAAAACTACCGGTTGAACTAGCTAAAAAAGACAAAATGACGTATAAAAGGTCATGTTCATATATCTTTTTATATAAATGTTGTTTATCTAATATATATATATATATATAATCATAATCAATTATAATAACTAATTTATTTGTATAGTACTCATGTTTCATGCTTATGTAATATTTTATTACGTAAATCACTAATAATAGGCATAATTCACAATAATTATGTGTAATATATATATTATTTAATTTAAAATAATTATCACTTTTAATACTTGAATTTATTTTAAATTATTTATCAATTGTTTATATGATAAGTTAAATTATATGTGCTATTTTAAAGATTATAATATTTTATTTGTTAAAGAGGGTAAATGTGGAATTAAACTAAAATAGTAAGGATAAAAAAGGGAGAAAAAATAAGACGCTATAAGTTATAAATTCAAATGCTACTTGAAGGATCAAATGGAAGAAACGTTATGAACTCGTGAAAAAACGTTATAAGCTAGTAACAAATGTGTTTACCTTACTAAACAAGACTAATAACCCATCCACTATAAGTTAGAGGATAAGACTTACCAAATAGAGCCTAGGTCTCCTTCGAGGTTTTTTTTTCCTGCCTTAGTTTAGTGTTTGGCTGGTTGCACTCTTGGCCGTGTTTAGTTTTGAGATAATATGAGGAAGTAAATTCTTCAGAAAGAGGATGTTTGGTTTATAGGTAAAATAAAACAAAAAATAAGAAAATTTATAGAATTTGTTTTTCTCTTAATTTGATGCTAATCCAGTGAATGTAGTTTATTTCGAAAGTTTGAATCTGTGAACTACAACTAATGTCCCACAGCTACGTAATTATGTTCCAATGATGTTACCTAATAAGAATCAGTTCTTTTTTCTTAAAGTTGATTAAACATTTCTAAATGGAGTTGCCTTAAAAGATCCTTATAACAATTGTCTTAAGTTTATTAAATAATATTTTATATAAAATTAAAATATATATTTAAATACTAATGTTTGAATGGGTGAACCATGAAGCATTTCTTTCACCCATGACCCATACGACGATCAATTCACTTTTTAAAACATAGATTAAAATTAAACAAAACCAAACATTTTCTAGGTGTTAGATGACCCAAAGTTTCGAAGCGAAGCAGAAAGGGCATTACTTTAGAACCAACATTCCTTTTTTGTTGCATTGAGTTTACTCAATTTTGTTTGGGCTTTAGAAAATATGAGTCAACTGAAAAGATTTTTCATGGACCAAACGTAACTTGCCTAAAGTGGGTTGGCCCATTCGAGTCAACTAAGCAAACGTTGGTGAGAATCCAATGTAAAGCATAATAATCCAATGAGTAAACAAAAACAAAAAAAATGGACCGTTAGACAGTGTGTTGCTGTTGGGAAAGCGCTAAAGGAAGGAAGGAAGGAGCATATCAATTTCAAAATCCGAATATGTTTATAGTCACTCTTGTACTTGCTGCTTGGTAGAGAGTGTGGAGTATAATATGGAAAACTCCAAAGTTTTGAGCATTGAGAAGAGAAGAAGAAGAAGAAGAAGTAGAAGAAGAGCATATTCATTTTTCGTGCTGCTTCTGCTTTTGGGTTAGAAATGCTTCATACTCAATCTCTATGGATGATGATGGGAAGGTTAACCTTCCGCTCCCTCCCTCTTCCTCTTCCTCTTCCTCTTCCTCTCACGAATTCCTCCGCCAGGTCCAAGCCGCTCTCAAACACCATCGTCCTCTAGGTATTTCCTTCCACTCTTTTCCCAACACACAAATCTAGGGTTTCCAATTCTTCACCGATCTTAATTAATGTCCATTCTGTTTTCTAGGGTTTCTATATGCTAATTTCTTTGGCAACAACTTGTTTTCTTTCGGTGATTTTATTACCAGGTATAATGCAATCAAATGTTATGAGGCCAAAGCGCTGTGTGGTTCCTCAACGAAAGGTCATGAACAAGTCTGAAGATGTTGTTCCAGTCAGTCAGGGTCCGTCAGATAAGGATTCGATTTCCGGCATTTGCACCGATACATTTGGTGAAGGTTGCGATGATGCACGGGAAACCTGTGAAGATAAGGTGATTGTGCCTTCTTTGCAGGTTGAATCTCAGATTGCAGATGTTCAGAAGAAAGTCCAGTTTTCAATTGGAGGCGACAATGATAAGCACGGTAACTTTGTTGTGTGTTTTTTCCCTTAAGATTGTTATGTTGAAAACTCGGTGTAAATGGTTTTTTAATGTTTTAAAATCGACCCGGGATTGGCTCTTCAACTGCTCAGATTGTAAACCAGTCATGTTTATGATCCAATTTCATATTATGTTGTCTGGTTAGACCTTGTGGAACCATCAATTTAGCCGATTGAACTAATCGAACCATGAGATAGAACTCTATGGTTCAATTTTCAAAACATTGGTTTTCTCTTTTTTGACAAGTTTCTTCTTGCAGTGTGATAAACAAATTTTTTTTTTTTTTTGGAGATAATTGATTTTGTGTATGTACGGAATCTGTCACTATGCCCTGCGACACATTGTCTTTTTCTTCTCTTTCAACATGCAGGGGCCGATGATGGAAAGGCCACTGAGTTGGAGAACTTATTATCTCATATGGGTTCACTTGCATTGACAGAAATGGAGTGGTTGGCAAGCAGCCAACCCGAACCATCAATTGGATTATATAATCGAGACTCGAAGCGACAAAATATTCAGCAGGCTGAGGCTGAAATAAGTTTGATATCCGAGGGAGGCAAAAGTTCTATAGTGCCAAAGAGATCAATAGTTACTCAGGATCATCTACAGCAATTCAAAAACTTTTTAAGTCAGCCAGCTACACAATCTTCAGTAGGTGGACCTTCGTGTGCTACAACTACATCAGTCCATTCAACCTCAGCTCCCATGCTGAGTTCTACAACTGGTTATTCTTATTCTCATGTAGATAACGGCTCAAATGTGGCTTCAGAACCTTTGGGGAACCTTAATGTTAATCCTCATCCTATAACTGATGCGGTTATTACAGCACCAAATAATTCCCTAAAAGACATCAATGGAATGTCAATTGATCAGGTGGCAAGTGCAGCTCAAGCTTCTAATTCACTTATTGATGCAGACTTGGCATTTAAGGAGAGTAACCCATCTAAGGAGCAGCAAGGATGCATGTCAAAGGAAATTGGTATTGCGAAATATAGTTCTTTTCATGATAACATGGAAACTAAACGGAAAGAGTCTGCAGATGTTACCAACATACAGCCTCAGGCTCCAATCTCATCTTCAGATGTGAAGTTGGAATCTTCTAAACGAGAGAAGGCTGCAAGTTTTAAAGCATCATCATCTGCTCGTAAAAGGACCTACGATCCTGACTCGTTTTTTAATGTCAATGGCAAGCTGTACCAAAGGCTTGGCAAAATAGGTAGTGGTGGAAGCAGTGAGGTACACAAAGTGATTTCATCAGACTGTACAATCTATGCTCTTAAAAGAATAAAGCTAAAGGGACGTGATTATGCCACTGCATATGGGTTTTGTCAAGAGATTGAGTATCTAAATAGGCTGAAAGGAAAGACTAATATTATACAGCTTATAGATTATGAGGTACTCACTCTCAACTTCTTATTTCTGTTATAAATATGATCAATAGCTGCTGAATAATTCCTAATGACTATCAAGTGGTTTAAATTCTATTTTGACCATCAACTCAAAAGAGCATTTAGGACTTATGAGCACCATAACAATAGCCTCAGTGTAAATTCTATAGTAAATAGAGATAGAAAGTTAACCCCCCCAACTTGCGCAAGCATGGTATGGTGTCTAATCGATTTCACTAACAACCTAACTGTCAAACTGCCTGGGAACACATTCCTGTTTGTCATGTATTATTTTATATTTTATCTGGTTGGTATCTTCTGATTTGTTTTTCTTGTCTATACCCAAGATGCTTTGTTACTGGAGCAAGGTTTAAATGGTATAAAACATATGTGAATTCACCTGACAAATTCTTTTGCTATATAAATAATGAAAAATACTAAAAAGCCTAGACGACTTTGTACCGGAGCTGATGGAGGGTTGGTCTCATTCTGTGGATCCCACTCATAAAGTGGGTCCCACCCCTTTTTAAACTATCCTGGCTCTCGGTCTACAAAGCCTCTGAGCTCTCAGGCTCTAACAAAACTCATAATTAAAGCCACAAACTCCAAGTGAAGCTTACTTCCCTCTAGACTTTGAGCCTATAATAGCAAACCAAAATGGTTGCTTGTTGAGGCATGTCATTTTAATGTTTGAATCAGTTGAACTTGTTTTAGTGCTGTGGGCTAGGTCTATTGCTTTTATCTAGCACTAATTTGGATAGTGGATACTGGATATGATCCACTGACGCGTCATTAAGAAATGAGATAATATGTTGCTAGAGCCTAGAATAAATAGGCAAAAATCGCAAAATAAAATATTAGTTTCCAAGTGTTCTACAAATATGCTGTACATTCTCCTTTAGGACGACTTTGTACCGGAGCTGATGGAGGGTTGGTCTCATTCTGTGGATCCCACTCATAAAGTGGGTCCCACCCCTTTTTAAACTATCCTGGCTCTCGGTCTACAAAGCCTCTGAGCTATTCATAATTAAAGCCACAAACTCCAAGTGAAGCTTACTTCCCTCTAGACTTTGAGCCTATAATAGCGAACCAAAATGGTTGCTTGTTGAGGCATGTCATTTTATTGTTTGAATCAGTTGAACTTGTTTTAGTGCTGTGGGCTAGGTCTATTGCTTTTATCTAGCACTAATTTGGATAGTGGATACTGGATATGATCCACTGACGCGTCATTAAGAAAAGAGATAATATGTTGCTAGAGCCTAGAATAAATAGGCAAAAATTGCAAAATAAAATATTAGTTTCCAAGTGTTCTACAAATATGCTGTACATTCTCCTTTAGTTTAATGTCCCAGGTCCCTCCTTTGTTTACATTTTTTGTTTCTCGTATTAGTTTTGGATCCTATGCTCTTATTGATGAATATGAATACTTAGAAGCTTTTACAGTCCTAATTCCTAACTCCTGGATCTGTACGTTCCACTCTTTTCTATATAGTTCTCTATATATGTTGAGTGGAATTAGAGTCAAGAAAATGTCAGAAAGCAGTGTCTGTATATGATCATTTCTCTTACATTTTCTTCTGTTTCTTATCTGCATTGTCTATTTCTTCTATAAAAATCCATAGTAATAATTTTGGATAATCATAATGGATGCTATTTCCCCCTTTATTCTTTTTATGTTTGGAAAGGATGTCTTGATTCTTGAATTAACTTTTATTTTAGTTTTGGGGGTTTTCCTTAGGTACACCATTTATATTTGCTATGGATGACTATTTTGCTTAAGATAAGTTTTCACGTAGGATCCCTGGATTGGTAAAATATTTTAAGCATCCCTGATTCTGATCTGAAGGTTTTCAGAGGTCTGAGGATCAAAAGTTTACTGGTGCTGAAAATATGTATGACAATTTTTTTCATTATGAAATGATGCTTGTGAATTTTGTTACACACACATAGGGGGGTGAGGGGGTTATGCCCATTCCGAAGCAAGGGTTTTTTTCCGGGTTAACCTCAAGTTTTCATGTATTTTATTTTTATGTATGCTTATATATATTTTATTTATGATGATTTTCATGATTTTGAGCTTGTTATGGACACAATTTAAGTCTGGAAAGATTACTGTATATGTGTGCTAGTGCAATTCATTTTTACCCACACTCTTGTATTTAGGTGACTGACAAGGCTTTGCTTGAGGGAGTCATGAATGGTTCCTTCAGTAATAAGGATGGCAGAGTCAAGGATGATGGATATATATACATGGTACTTGAATATGGGGAAATTGATTTGGCTCATATGTTGTCCCAGAAGTGGAAGGAACTGGATAGATACAATCAGACCATAGATGAGAACTGGCTTCGGTTTTATTGGCAGGTTTCAAATTTACAATGTATCGTAGATAATATTTTATTTCTCTGAACCTGCATGTTTTATAATTACTTTTTGCCTTCTCTGTTCATTCTTTAAAAGTTCTTGTGTTTAAGTTATCCAAAAGAATGTGAGAAACACTTTCTTGCCTATCTCCTCGTGGACTTTTAGGTATTCTTTCTGGGTTTCTACTGTCTAGTTAATTCTTCATGTTTCACATA
Organism: Ammopiptanthus mongolicus; assembly: GCA_039655645.1. Lineage (NCBI taxonomy): Eukaryota > Viridiplantae > Streptophyta > Magnoliopsida > Fabales > Fabaceae > Ammopiptanthus > Ammopiptanthus mongolicus. The sequence continues at coordinate 15,310,759 of CM077348.1, read as the reverse complement.
GGATCTGTAAAGCAGCCTCTTTTATGTGGCAAAATAGAAGACTCGTCCATTCAGTGTTTTTCATAATTATCTTAGAAATAATGTTCTTTTACACTCTTTGCCAGTTTTCTTATATGATCGTGAATGGCTGTATTTCCTTCCTCCATTTTCTTTTTTTATTGGATGGTATAGAATAGTATTACAACTCTTCCTGGGTAAATTAACTTAGACTGTTTTGTTGGCACTTTAGCAAATTCTTCAAGCTGTCAACACAATTCATGATGAGCGTATCGTGCATTCTGACTTGAAGCCTGCTAACTTCCTCCTTGTGAAAGGTTCCCTAAAACTTATTGATTTTGGTATAGCCAAAGCAATAATGAGTGATACAACAAACATCCAACGTGACTCACAGGTATTGCATGTTTTCTACCTCTTTTCTCATCTTTTGGTTCACTTGGACTGTCGGACATAATGCTATAATTGACATGCATGTCTGATGCAAACCCAAGGCCCATTAATTTCCCTAATGTGTATGTGAGGAAACGTATAAGGTGCCTTGCACCTGATCATAGCAAAGGGGAGGGAATTGTAACTAACTCTGCCTAGCTGGCAGAGAGAAAGAGTGAGAGAATGTGCATGTGCATGTGATGATGTGTTGTGAGTGAGGTATAAGTTGAGATAGGGTAGGGAGGGTAGAAACCGTATGCAGGAGTTGGGCTAGGACTTGAGAAAGAGAGGCACTCTCGAAATTGCCTTGTTATCTGCTTTCTTTGTTTTTTCCATTTCCATTACTGTAATCCAAGCTCTATTGCCACCTTGATAATAGACTTGATCCTCATTATTAATACAAAATATGAAAATACATTCAGTTTTTTCATCTCATTTCTTGGTATCTATAAATGTCTTTATTACTTTGTAGCTTTTTGCTGCAATTTACCTCAGATTACTCCCTGAATTTAATTATATATTATATATAATTTGGAAAGTACAGCCATGCCTGACTAAAGTTTCTCTTGCACTGTTAATGCGGGTTCATATTAGTGATGTCCAAAGTACAAACTTTATTATTATTAAGTGTTATTTAGTTAATGGACTGTATTTAAACTCTTGAGTATCTCAAAATCAACTGAATTACTAAAGGTGACCTTTATTTTTCTACAGAAGTTGCATCCTAAAATGTTAAAATTTCACCTAGTTAATTTTCTTTCAACTACTGTAGGTTGGTACTCTGAGTTATATGTCTCCAGAGGCATTTTTGTGCAATGAGACTGATGCGAACGGAAATATCATAAAATGTGGTCGGTCATCAGACATCTGGTCCCTGGGCTGCATCCTTTATCAAATGGTATATGGGAGAACACCTTTTTCAGATTACAAGACATTTTGGGCCAAATTCAAAGTTATAACAGATCCAAATCATGAAATTATATATGAACCCGTTTCAAACCCATGGCTTGTGGATCTTATGAAAAGGTGTCTAGCATGGGATCGCAATGAAAGGTGGAGAATTCCTCAGCTACTCCAGCATCCTTTTCTTGTTCCTCCAGTTCCATGTCATCCATCTTTCTCCCCAGACCATAGCTTTAAATTGCTACAACTTATTACTGAAACTTGTACATATGACCCTGAAGCATTGCAGCTGTGTTGTCAGCTCCAACAGGTGCTTGGCAATCCACTCAAGTTAATAGCTCCTCTTTCATTAAATTCACGAGATCAACAGTGTAAATTGCTGTCCCGAATATCAGAACTCTGTGTTCATCTGCAGGAGCGATTGACAAATACTGATAATAATAAGTAGGTGTTGAAGGAAGCTAGTGATTTTTATCCGGATGGTCTAATTTTCAATGCTTTTTATTCAATCAGAATTCTCCGATATATTTTTCAAAAGGTAGTTTTTGTTGTCATGACAAATTTCATAGGACAACAGTTTATGGGGTCCCCTTCTGTGTATTCCCCGTTATTCAGAGTAGGTTAAAATGTATGTAGAAAGTGAGTCAATTTAACACAGGTATTGTGTAAATTTTGTAAAGCGAACTTCAAAAGGTACTATGGGGCAGTACGTTGGAAATAATCAAAATATTTAAATGGATAGTTTGTCAAATGAAGTTCTAAAACAAGCAAGGTTAGTGTAATCATTTAGACATTAGAAAAATGAAGCATAGTGGGTTTTAGTTGAATGTCAAATATTGTGGAGTATTTAGTTCATTTTTGACCAATTTTATCATTGGACTCCTATAAGCACTTAAAATACGGTTCTATGATTCATTGTTGTGCTGAGTGTTCTACTAAAGATTAATCAAATTAGATACTTAATCAGATTGTGTTGACTGTGGTCCATCTACACCCAACCGCATCATGATCGAGTCGCATGTATATTCTGTTATTTCATGGGATGTTGCTTTTATGAAATTAGTATAAAACATGTTTTGTTGAGATTATTCTCATCTCAAACATGAGAATACTGAGTCTTGAGATAATTGTTTTGAAGTTATGTGTGAGGAATTTTTTCCAACATAATTTTGGCTTTGTAAAATCTAAATCAGAGGCTAGTCTATCACAAATTTGATTTCCATTTAAACTTACGGTATTTTTTTCTTCTTTTTGGTATTCGGCTTTTAGATAATGATTTAATTGGTATATATTATCAATATAAAGATTTTTTACACTGTCAATCAATTAGAAATTGTCACGTAAGTTAAAAATGTTTGACTTTTATTCTAATTACTTTACAAGTCATTTATACAATAATTTTTAATTAGTTGATAGTAGTACATAACAATTAAACTCTTTAGATAATGAAATTTTTTCATATATTTTTCTTAATTCTCTCTACAACTTCTTCTAAACAGTTAAGAAATTGCACATACACTCAACTACATGTGCGACTTTAATTTTCCTTGGTGTAGAGCTGGGGAATAATCATTTCGAGCGTGATCCTGGAGAATCGGTCCTCGTGTAAAAGAATATCTATGAGTGTAATTTCTATGGTTGGGGCAAGGTTACGGTCCTCCCACCAATAGGTTAAACACTAATTTCAGTGACATGCAAAATCTGTCACGATATATTTAAAATTCGTAGATATATATAAAACTTACATTCACCTACAATCGATCTAACCGTCTATTATGAGTAACATATACTTCCTCTTTTTCTTTCTTGATCCGTATCTCTACTTGATAGTATTCCTGTAGAACAAAAGATCTCACCATCTTCCGCCAGGCATTAAAGTTATGCAACGCCTTCCTTAGTTTCATCAAAATGCTTAACCTATAAGCGGGTTGAGGTCATAAAAGCACTGTAACATGTCCATGTATATAACAAACACACAATGCCTTTAAGCTCTATCACAATGTGTAGTCATAAAGGCTGAGTCATTCTCAAAAGGCAGCAAAGGGGCAAGTGAGAGAAGCGATTGCCTTTTCCATCTGTCATTCGTGAAAGCTTCTAGGCTTTTCTTTGTTTTCTTTTTCAGCACTTGATCTGCCAGCACACCCAATATAGACAAATCTTCATTCTTCCACTAAATTCATTTATTAACATTTTGTTGAAAATGAGCTTGCTCTTTACAGGGGACAGTGCCCTTGTGACTTACTATTGCTGGTGGCTGGTAGCTGGTAGCTGGTAGCTATATATTACTCGGCACCACGTCTCGTTCCACAATGGAGTTCTTTTAGCACCGGTTAGGGCAAAATGGTTGGTATAAATCGTGATCAGACAACCATATGTGATACCAAACAAGCATGTAACATGCATAAATATTAACATTAATAATTTAGAAAGTACAACTACAATAGGCTAGCGGTCTAGAGACTAGAGAATAAGGTTTCTCGGCACTATCACCAACCTTTGGGATTGAGAACTTCACGTTGTGTGATTAAATTCCATGTGGCCAGTGAGAGTGTGGATAAATAATTGGGAGTGCTAGTAGCATCACCCATATAAATATGATGAGTTATACAGTATCTCAGGATTACTTTTATTTTGATTAGGTGATCAAATTAGATAGTGAAAACTTAATCTTATGTGAACTGACATGACTTATTTAATTGAGGTGATGTATTTTGATTATACAAGATAATTTTTATCCCAAAATCATGAAGGGTATGAGAGAAGAGATAGCAATCTCCAATCCCAAAAAATGGTATCTCAGTGTTCCCACCAATCAAATATTGGGAATTAGTATAAATATTAATGAGTTGTAATTTTGTTTTCTTAAGTGTCAAATTGTTATTGATGGGGAAGAGAAAATGTGACAGGAAATTATGACAAAACATCTCAGGCACCTGTTTATACTTGGTCTTTTGACCAAACTAGTGTTATTTTAGAAACTATTTATCAAAATGGGGTTGTTTTGTAACAATTTATCAAAATAGGTTTGTTTTTTATAACGTGAAATTTTTTATTATTTTTTTTTGCTGACATGGAAGGCGTCAGTTAAATGCCCCACTTGGACTGGCGCCTTCCATAAAAATGCCACATGTCACACGCTCATTGGTTCTACAGAAATTTTTTAAAAAACAAAAAACCAAAAGCTGCAGCATTCCCTGCACACGTCTGCGAAGACACTTGTCTGTTGGTCACTCGTCTGTTGTGACCTGTCTGTTGTTTTAATTGTCTGCTGAGACTCGTCTGCTGGTTACTTGTCTGATGGTCACTAGTCTACTGTTTCACTCGTCTACTGGTCACTTATCTGTTGTTTCACTCGTCTGCTGATCACTTGTCTGATGTTTCACTCGTCTAAGCAGACAAGTGAAACAGTACACAAGACGCAGCAGACAAGTGAAATTGCAGACGAGTCTCAGTAGACAAGTGACTAGCAGACGGGTCACAGCAGACGAGTGATCAGCAGACAAGTGTCTCCGCAGACGCGCACAAGGAATGTTGCAGCTTTTGTTTTTTAAATTTTTTTTGTCGAACCAATGAGTGTATGACGTATGTCATTTTTATGGAAGGCGCCAGTTGGACTGACACCTTTAAAGACGCCAGTCCAAGTGGCGCCTTCCACATCAACAAAAAATAAAAAATTTCACGTTGGCAAAAACAACCCTATTTTGATAAATTATTACAAAACAACCTCATTTTGATAAATAGTTTCTAAAATAACACTAGTTTGATCAAAAACCCGTTTATACATTATATAGATGAGTTGCACTATTCGGTAGGAAACCAAATTATGGAACGTTTGTTAATAGAGAGAGAAAACCGGAAACACAAGAAAAGAAGAAAGTGGGAGAGATTGAAATAAATATAGGATTTAATCGGTATATACTATCAGTGTAAAGATATTTTATACAGACAACTAATCAAAAATTATCACATAAGCTAAAATATTTGACTCTTATCCTAACTATCTCAAAAGTCACAGATATCATGATTTCTGATTGATTGTCAGGATAAAAAAACTTTATACTGACAATGCATAGCAATTAAAATAATAAATAAAAACTCATTCCATCAAAATATTCTTACAAAAGTTAGGAAATAGTTTTCGTAACATTTAACATTTCTGTATATAGATAAACTCTTCGTTTACCTTTTACATTCTTTTTGGTGAAACATTAAATAATAACTAGATGCTAAAGTTGTTAACATTGAAATTCTGCTCATTAATTAGCACCTAAAAAAAACAAATTTTCTGCATATTTTCTTTTTTCAAGTTCGTGCAAACATACTCTTCAGTACTAAAACATAAATTCCACACGGTACAATTGCTTTTCTACCTCCACTGCAATATTAATTTGAAAGTGACGACAAAGGATGGAAGAAATATAATTGAAGTTTAGAAGCATCTGACTCAAGGACAAACAGATGGTATGGGCTATACATGAAATCACAGACAGGGCTTGCAAATATTAAATATATATAAATTCGTGAATCATAACAACACATGATTATTAATGGAAAAAGAAACGAAAAGAAGATTAGTCAAAGATACTTCGGATGATCACATGGGGATCAGGCTGGGGGGCCAAGTAGTGGTGACTCCAACGGGAGGAAAAGGGTTTTGGATAAGGTTTGGTTTTAATTTTCATTTCAAACTTAAATTTGATCGGTGACGATTTTTTCTTATTTAACGTTAGATAATATTTTTTTTTTTTTTTTACAAAAATGTCACTATTAATTTAAACATACACTAAGAAGTTGGAGGGGGAATAAGTCAGTCCTCACTCACTACTGAGCACTGAGCTTATATGAGATGCTATTTTTATCCCTATTCACGCTTTATTAGATCTTAAGCATGGTTTAAATGCATGATAATGTTCTTTAATTCCTTATATATTCTACATCATGGGCAGCAGGAAGCAAATGATCATAATCATAATCTTCCAAATATCAAAGTAGATATGACTAAAAGTGAAACCATCATTTTCCTAAGATTTTTTTTGTTGTTGATATTATCATTTTCCTAAGATTATCAACATTAGTATAAGGATGAGTACTGTTGAAAAACAATCAAAGTTGTTGGTGTTTCCAGCAAGTTTGAGATCGAAACAGAAAGTAAAAATCACAACAAGATGTTATCGTGGTTCGGAGCAATAGTCTCCTACGTCCACACTGACTCAGATTTTATTGATTGTATAAGAATCTCTCATCTCACAGTACAAGAATTTAGCCCAGAGAATTCGATCTCTCACTTGCACACAACCTTACAATCAAATTCCCAAAACCTCACAGTTACAGCAGAATGAAATCAACCCTCTGCACTCATAGCCCTCAAACCTGACTTATATACACCTAGAGTCAAGGTTCACTAGATAAAACAGTTACAAACCGATCCTAACTGAATGAAACAGTAAATAACAGAATGCAACTAACAAGTGATCCTATCAGGTAAGTGTATCACAAGGTTTAACAATAAGCATAACTAACTAACGGCTATAAACAGAATTGGAGAGCCACAGAAACTCACAAATCTCCACCTGGATCTTCAATTCTTCACAAGTTAGTAATGCTGTCAGCCCCTTCTGCAGAGACTTCATATGTCACATGTTCCAATGTTCACCAATTGAAGACAATGGTTGAACTTGGAACTAGTGACCACCTTAGTTAACATATCAGCAGGATTATGCTCACTAGGAATTTTCTTCACATCAACAATCTCCTTAGCTATCACATCACGAATATAATGCAACTTGATATCAATGTGCTTTGTCCTCTCATGGAAGACTTGATTCCTTGAGAGACAAATAGCACTTTGACTATCACACCAAATGGTAACCTTTGCAACATCTTCAAGTTCACTAATGAGACCCTTAAGCCAAATTGCTTCTTTGATTGATTCGGTTAAGGCTATATATTCAGATTCAGTGGTGGATAAAGCCACTATAGACTGAAGATTAGCTTTCCAACTGATTACACGACCATGGTAAGTGAACAAGTAACCAGTTAAGGATCTTCTCTTGTCAACATCTCCAGCAAAATCTGCATCTACATAACCAGTCAAGTTACTACAATCTGTTTCTGATTTTCTGAATATGAGACCTACTGTTTTTTGACCCCTTCAAGTACCTGAGAATCCATTTCACTGCATGCCAATGATCCTTACCCGGATTCCTCATAAATCTACTAACCATGCTGGCAGCATAGGCTAGATCAGGCCGAGTACATACCATAGCATACATTAAACTCCCAGTGGCATTGGAGTAAGATATGCTATTCATGTAGTTTTGATCCTCATCAGTTTTAGGAGACTGATCTATAGACATTCTGAAATGTCCAGCAAGAGGTGTTGTAACAACCTTTGAATCCCTCATGTTGAACCTTTGTAGAACCTTCTCTATATAACTCTTCTGGTGCAAAACCAGTGTTCTTTCAGATCTGTTTCTCTGAATTTCCATCCCCAAAATTCTCTTGGCTGCCCCCAAGGCTTTCATTTCGAAGTTTGAATTGAGTAACATCTTCAAACTGTTAATTGCATCAGAATCTGCACTTGCAATTAACATATCATCTACATACAATAGAAGATATATGGAAAAACCAGATTTTTCCCTTTTGAAGTAGACACAACTATCATAGGAACTTCTAGTGTATCCATTTGAGAACAAAAGAATCAAATCTTTTGTACCATTGTCTAGGAGACTGCTTGAGACCATACAAGGATTTCTTCAACAAACAAACCATTTGTTCCTTCCCCTTTTCTTCAAATCCCTCAGGCTGCCTCATGAAGATCTTTTCCTCCAAATGTCCATGTAAAAAGGCTGTTTTTACATCCATTTGTTCAAGCTCCAAGTTGTGAATTGCAACCAAAGTTAGGATAACCCGAATGCTAGTATGCTTCACTACTGGAGAGAAAATTTCCTTGAAATCTATCCCTTCCCTTTGAGTGAATCCCTTTGCCACAAGTCTAGCCTTATATCTCACTCCTGAACCTTCTGATTTTTTCTTAAAAATCCACTTGCATCCCACAATTGCTTGCTTCTTAGGCTTCTCCACAAGATCCCAAGTTTGATTCTTTGACAATGAATCCATTTCCTCCTTCATAGCTGTTAACCATTTCTGTTTCTCAGTACCTGCCACTGCTTCTTTGTAACAAATCGGATCTGTATCTTGAATATCATTTTCCACACTCAAAGCATAGGCTATCAAGTCAGCATAGCCATATCTTTCAGGTGGATTGATCTGCCTTCTGTTTCTGTCCCTTGCCAATTGCCAATTGTCTTCACCTTCTGCTTGTTCATTGGTTTCTTCTTCCTCAGAATGTGTAGACTGATTTGCAGACTCAGAATCATTTCTCTCCACCTGCAGCCGAACCCTCTTTTCTTCCTGCATAGAACCCTGAGCATCACTGGCCTGTTCCTGAGCAACACTGCCTTGATTGCCATGCTCAACCAGCATATCTTTTTCTCTGAAAATAACATCTCTGCTCACTATGGCCCTGCCACCAACAGATTCATTCAACCAGATTTTGTAGCCTTTTACACCCTCTGGATACCCCAAGAAAATTCCTTTCTTAGACCTTGGTTCTAGCTTGCCTTCACTTGTGTGAATGTAGGCTATGCAACCAAAAATTCTGAGATTATCAAGGCATGGAGGCCTTCCAGTCCATTTCTCCTCTGGTGTTACAAAACCAATGGCAGAAGAAGGACTTCGGTTTATCAAATAACATGCAGTGCGGACTGCATCACCCCAGAACCTTTTGGTTAGCTTTGCATTGAACAACATGCACCTTACCCTCTCCAAAATGGTCCTATTCATTCTCTTAGCTAGGCCATTTTGTTGAGGGGTAAGTCTCACAGTTTTATGCCTTGAGATTCCATGGTCTTTACAGAAAGTATTGAACTCATCACTCAAGTATTCTAAACCATTATCTGTTCTCAAGACTTTCACCTTTCGGCCAGTTTGATTTTCTACTAAGGCTTTCCATTGTTTGAAACTTTTAAAAGCCTGGTTTTTATGCTTCAACAGATACACCCAAACCTTCCTTGACCAATCATCTATGAAGGTTATAAAGTATCTAGCTCCACCCAATGAAGGAACCTTGGTTGGTCCCCAAATGTCAGAATGAACATAGTCAATTAAGCCCTTAGTAGTGTGAATGCCATGAGGAAAACTAACTCTCTTCTGTTTTCCATAAACACAAAGTTCACAAAAATCAAGTTTTTCAAGATCACCCTTTCCAAATAACCCTTGCTTATGTAATTCGAGTAAACCTTTTTCACTTACATGAGCAAGTCTACAATGCCATAATCTACTAGGAATGAGATTTGCAGATTCAAGACTAACATTAGCAGAATTAAAAACTGTGTTACCTTGCAATTTGTACAAGCCTTCCTTCTTTGTGCCTTTCATTATTTGCAGTGAACCTTTGCTGATTTTGAGAACACCACCTTCTCCTTTGAATATGCAGCCTGATTTGTCAAGCATTCCAAGGGAGATAAGGTTTCTTTTAAGGTCTGGCACATGTCTCACTTCTGTTAAAGTTGTGATTGTGCCATCAGCCAATTTAATCCTCACTGTTCCAATGCCAACATCTCAACAACTCTGCAGGAGATGTTGTTTCCCATTAGAACCTTTCCACCATCAAACTTCTTGTAATTTTCAAACCAATCTTGGTTTGGTGTCATGTGGTAAGTGCAACCCGAGTCAAGTATCCACTCTTTACTGCAATTGTCTGCAGTAACCGAGAGTACATCAGCACTCTCATAACCATCTGCCACCACAGCAACATCTTCAGATTCTTTGTGTTTTCCATTGCCCTTCTTCTTCCTTTCGGGACAATTCTTTCTCCAATGTCCTTCCTTGTGGCAGAAGTATCAGGTTTGCTTTGACTTGGATTTGGATCTGCCCTTGTTTTTGGATTTGCCTTCCTTCTTTTCTGATCTGCCACGAGCAAATAGCAAATCAGAATCACCCCCTTCACCTTTGTTCTCAATAATCTTCTTTTTCATTTCCCGAGAATTGAGTGTGGCCTTGACCTCCTCCAAGGTGAGGGTTTCCCTTCCAAACATCATGGTGTCAACCAAGTTTTCAAAAGAACCGGGTAAAGAACACAACAGCATCACTGCTTGATCCTCCTCTTCAATCTTGACATCGACACTCTTCAAATCAAGAACAACCTTTGTGAATTGGGAGACATGTTCTCTGATTGAAGAGCCTTCTTCCATTTTCAATTGAGGAAGTTTCTTCTTTAGGTATAGTTTGTTGGCTAATGACTTTGTCATGTACAAACTTTCAAGCTTTAACCACACACCTGCAACGGTATCTTCCCCTGCAACCTCTCTAAGCACCTCATCACCCAATGTCGGAATGATTGTGCTGTGAGCCTTGTTGATCATGTCTTTCTTCTCCTTGTCTGGTAGAGTTGCTGGCATTTTGGCAATGCCCAGCAATGCATCTTCTAAACCTTGATGAACAAGAAGAGCCTTCATCTTGATTCTCCACAAGCTGAAGTCGTTTTCACCATTGAACTTCTCCACCTCAAACTTTGCTGATCCCATCGCGGAAAACTGCCCAAGAAACCCTCAAGAACAGGGCTCTAGATACCAATTGTTGAAAAACAATCAGAGTTGCTGGTGTTTCCAGCAAGTTTGAGATCAAAACAGAAAGTAAAAATCACAACAAGATATTATCGTGGTTCGGAGCAATAGTCTCCTACCTCCACACTGACTCAGATTTTATTGATTGTATAAGAATCTCTCATCTCACAGTACAAGAATTTAGCCCAGAGAATTCGATCTCTCACTTGCACACAACCTTACAATCAAATTCCCAAAACCTCACAGTTACAGCAGAATGAAATCAACCCTCTGCACTCATAGCCCTCAAACCTGACTTATATACACCTAGAGTCAAGGTTCACTAGATAAAACAATTACAAACCGATCCTAACTAAATGAAACAGTAAATAACAGAATGCAACTAACAAGTGATCCTATCAGGTAAGTGTATCACAAGGTTTAACAATAAGCATAACTAACTAACGGCTATAAACAGAATTGGAGAGCCACAGAAACTCACAAGTACATTTATGTGTGATAATCTAAATATCCAGCCGTTTTGATATTAACATTAAAAATATAATATTCAAACAATATCTACACTTATTTTTACATATAATTTATCTATTTTAATTTTATATGTAATTAATTAATATATAAAAATATTCAATTTCACTAGTATAAGTACACAAATGAGATGTGAAATTAAAGTATACCCAAAAAAATTGAATCCAATGTCCAGTTATATTTGGAAGACCGATGGCAAGCTTTTGCATCTTTGCACCATTTCAGACCATTCCCTCACGAGACTACTGTCTCTGGAGACTTGCGAGGAGCATCTTCCGAGGGATGTCGGAAGAAGACAGACTAAAAAAATGGACAATATATAAGGTTTTTGGATAAAACTATGCTAGAGTGAATTTTGTGTGTAAAGTTAGTAAGCAAAGAATGATGTATCTATCTTAATTTAATATAAAATACATTAAAATCTCAATCCATTAATAATTTAAGGTTAGATACACCTTTATTTACTCACTTTTGACTTTATATATAAATTTATTTGAGAGGAGTCTTATCCAAGATTTTTTTATACCCAGTAATTGGATTTTATTTATTTAATTATTTATTATCGTATTATTAAAATAATTTAATTATAGTAATAATTTTACAACATCTATATTTATAATGGTGTAATATTAATAATAATAATAATAATAATAATAATATAATAATAATTAGATGAGAATAAGAAAAACCATATTAACATTAAACTAAAATTAAAGTGATGCATATAAAACTTCCATAATAAATATTATTCCAGTATTTGAGTCTTTTATAAATAATTATATTTGTACATACTTTATTTTTATAATTTATTAACAAACTCTTAAAATAAAAATTGCTGAAAAATTAAAATAGACTTAAATGGGTTTTTATCTCAAAAAATATAATATTTTTTAGTTTTGATCTCTCTTTAAAATTTCCTTTTTAGTTAATTTGGTTCATTTTTTTTAAAAATAAAATCTGATTTTAATCTCTAACATTGTTAAGCTTCCATTAAGTGATTACATATATGGCAAACATTGATCCCGCTGAATGAAGTGTCATTAAGAACAAGAATTAAAACAAAAAAACTTAGAAAAATGTGGATTAAAACAAAAAAAATAGGAAAACAAAAATATATTTATACATTAAATTGTTAATATAATAACTTGCATATTTAAAATAGGGAAAGAGTGGGTAGGCATCTGCATTCTGCACCAAGCTAGGTCCCCGTACCCCAACTCTCACTCTCAGCCAAATGCCATATCTTTGTACCATGTAAGAGAAATATACTGAATTTAATAAAACGTGATACGTAGTAGCCTGCATAATCATATTGGAGAATTTCACTGCAACTACATCTCAATTCACCGCATGCGAGATCGAATTTGGTGAAATTGTTTTTCACGGCATCTATGTTAAGCTCAATGACAAGAACGTCCTTTTATGGAAGCAATGTTTGAAAATCCAAGATATCAAACACACAGCGATAAAATCTACCAAGGATCCATGCAAACAAGATCATGATTTGTGTTTTCTAAATATATACCTCATAAAGTGTGATGGATCTGGTGCAGGCAGGCTAGAAATGACAAGCATCACAATGACAACAATAGTTATATTATATATAGAGTTTAATTATTATGCATTTTTATACCGACAACCAATCAGAAATTATGATGTGTGACTTTTAAGATAGTTAGGATAAGAGTCAAGCGCTTTAACTTATGTGATAAATTCTGATTGATTGTTTGTGTAAAAAATCTTTACATTGATAATATATACCAATTAAATCCTTATATATATGGTAGCACATAAACGTAGTGTTATATCCGTGAGTATGGAGATCGATCTTCCTTTCTCTCCGTAATACTAGTTGCAAAGACAGGAGGAAACCACATGGGATATGGGACTAAACTATATATATCGGTAATCAAATACACAAAATTAAACCCCATGCATAAATCAGCAAACACATCACATGGGATATGGGACCACTGCTAGCTAGTAATAAAATATACAAAATTAAACATGCGAATGGGCCGTCAACAGTAATAGAATGGGAGATAATAGAGGACCACCGAAATAATAAAATAAATACCATAAACCCTAACCAAATGTCTTCGATAGAATCTCAAACATTTCCAAATAGTATTTGATTGTCGGAAAATCTTACACAAAAAATGGGAACTTCTTCGTGCGAGAATCCCTCCTTATTTCGCCATTTCTTTCTGTTTTTTATTCTTGTTCTTCTTTTGTTTTTTTGTTTTACTCTTGCCCAAACATCACTAGGTCTACTTAGGTTCCAATATCACAGCAATGTGACAGCCCAGTTGGCATTTAACAACCAAATAAGCATTTAACTTGCCACTCCCATTTTTGTTAACAAGCTATTAAATAGGAGTAAGGATCCTCTTCATTTTTCATGAGTAATGAAAATATTATTATTAAAGTTTTTAGATAATAAATATATGAAAAAATTATATATATATATATATATATATTTATACATTTATTTAAGAAAAACTTTAAAAATAAACAAAAATAACGAGATAAAAAATGAAAAGGATATTTTTCTCTTAAAGAGTTGGCATCAGAATGACCGGCGTGATTCATTATAATGATATTATTATTTATTAAGACAATAATTTTTCAATCACACTAACAAACCAAAGGTGTCATTCTTAATAATTATTATTATTATGGAATTAAGAGAACAGGCGTGCGAATATCCTAAACCAAAGATTCCAAAATCCTTGCTTGCTCTTGCTTTCCACGTTATCCATTTGGTTCAATAATACCTGGCTTTCCACGAGATGGGAAAATCACACAACAAAACGATGAAAGTGATAATACTTGATAATAATTTATTTCTAACTTAATGATGTATACTATTATTAATCTCACATATTAGTTTTTTTTGTTAACGAACTTAAGCGTACTTGTGAAAAAAATTAATTTTTTTAAAATAAAATTAAAGTATTTGATACATTAAAAATTGTAAAGAACATGCATTAAATACTATATTTTTATTTAAAAATTTGACTTAATTGCACTTTTGGTCCCTTAGGTATTATAATTGTGCAATTTTGGTCCCCCGAATTTTAATTGCGTCAATTGGGTCCTCCAAGTATCATGATTGTGCAATTCTGATCCCCAAGTTTCAATTACGCAAATTGAGTCCCCTACGTATCATGATTGTGTAATTTTGATCCTCAAGTATCACAATTGTGCAATTTTGGTCCTCCAAGTATCACGATTGTGCAATTTTTAACATCAATAGCCTACGAAGCACACGTGCGACTGATTTGGCACTTAATGAGACTAGTTTAACAGCTTATGTGTCATTCTTATGTGACACTTAATGATGTGCATTTGATCATTAAATTGTGTGAGATGTCAATAATGTCTTATTAGAATGTCCCATAAACTGTCAAGTTGATTTCAATAAGTGTCAAATCAGTGTCACGTGTCCTATGTAGGCTACTGACGTTAAAAATTGCATAATCGTGATAATTGAGGGACCAAAATTGCACAATCGTGATACTTAGAGGACTCAATTGAGGCAATTAAAACCCGGAGGACCAAAATTGCACAATCATGATACCTGGAAGATCAAAAGTGCAATTAAACCTAAAAACTTTTATTCAAACTTCTTTAATAAGTAAACTAAGAATACTTATCAGCCAAATCATTTAATAAAAGATTAATTGACATTTACTCTTAACATAAAGATCGATAGTCATTCAATCATAAATTATTATATTATTAAAAATATTTGAATTTTATAATAATTATTTTAAAAGAAATCACACATATAATATGTGTAATTGATTGACTTTATACAAAATTTTATATTAATAAATATCAACATTAAACTCCTTAATAAAACAGTATAATAATACTTCCGTAATTTGTAAGAATTTCTTCTTAATTTGATTTCCTCGAAAACGCGGAAGCCACTTTTCTGTTGAGCTCAGTTCCGGTCAACAAACGTTTTAAAATTGACATTTCTCGCCACATGTGTTCGCATCTTCTCTACAGATCAGTGACGACAGAGAGCGAGGCGATTTTACATCTTTTCAACAAACGTTTTTCCGTTTAGAGGAAGCCAATTGGATAACTTTCCATCTGAAAATTTATATAACCTCTTCAAATATTATTAAATATATCAATTTTTAATAAAAATTTTTATTTTTTATTTTCTTAACAATTATTTTTAGAATATTCATTAGTATTTTTCTTTATTTAAATAGAGATTAATTTTGATATATTTTTTGTATAAAGCTTTTTTATTTAGGGTCTTGTTAATCAGTGTTCTTAGGACATTGATTAAGGAATCAATAAGAGGAAATATTTTATTTGGAAACTAAGTGTTGCATAAATATTAAATACACATTTTTCAATGCAAAATTTTCTTTCTTGATTTCTTAATCAATACCCTAAGAACACTGATTAACATTCTCCTTTTATTTATTTTTCGAAGTATACTTATCTTCCCACCAGACTGGTAATAGAATAATATTTTGGGACACTGTCGGATACTTAAACGGGAATCACTCTCAATGTTATTTTTTTATACACATAAATCCAGGAATCGAACTCCAAACCATATGCTTAAGGAATCCAAACCTCTCCACTTGGACCAACATATTCGTATTTTTAGGAATAAATCTCCAATTTGGTCCCTAAAATTATAATGTCATATTAATTTGGTCTCTGTGCCAATCTTGTGCCAATTTGATTCGTGAAATTATAAGGTTCGTATCAATTTCGTCTCTGACTGAGGGATTGATTTGATTAATATTTGACAATTTCAGGGATGTTTTTAGAATTTCAAAAATATAATTATAAAAAAAGTTAAATATTTTTAGTGGTGTAATAATTTATGATCGATTGACAACATAATTTTTTTTGTTTTTAACAATACATACTAATGAAACCCATTTAATTATCTAAATTTTGTTATAAAATTGATCTTAAGACCTATACTCAATTTTTTTTATATGGTGATAAATTTTAATTCAATCGACACATTATTTTCGTATAAACGGATGGCAACCTTAAAATTCCATATAGGTATGCACATAGTAGGATTGGTATTTAGATGAATATTTATTGAGTTATTATTTAAGAGTTTAATTTTGATATATTATTAATATAAATTTTTTTATACTATCTTTTTTATTACTAAAATTTTTGTACCCTATCAATAAATCATATATTAATCCATGTATGATTTGTACCTAAGGTAGTTTTTACAAGAGTTTAATTGTTATGTCCTGTCAGTGTAAAGATTTTTACACTAACAATCAATCAAAAATCATGGTATATGTGACTTTTAAGGTAGTTAGGATAAGAGTCAATTACTTTCCCTTATGTGACAATTTCTAATTGGTTGTTGATGTAAAAAAATCTTTATACTGACAGTGTATATCAATTAAATCCTTTTTACAAAAGCAATTTTTTATAATGATATAATAATATATGATTAGTTGATAGTATTTCTAAGAATCTGTAGCAGTTTTCTCCTTTAAATAAATATGAGAAAAGGGGATATGTACCGTTTTACACTGACGTCCAATGAGAACTTAATATTCTATAATTAATTTTAAAATGCAGTTACAAAACGAATTGATGTATCAGCATGATGAACTCGTATTGGATGTCAGTGAATGCCAATTAAACTCAACAATTATCTTATTTGTTTTATTATTGATTTTATTAATGTTAACAATTTATTTATTTATTTATTCAAAATAATAATAATAATTTCATGTAGTGTAGACTTGGACCATTAGGGTTCGTTTGGTGGTCAGGATAAGATAAGGATGGATAGGATATGAGAGCTGGATAAGGATAGGATAGGATATGAACATGATAAGTTTTTATCCTGTCCGATGTTTGATGTGCATCATAATGTTAGGATATGATATAAAATATCCATAAATGATAAAATTACCCTTATATCAAAATTACATTTTTTTTCAAAAATAAATTTTAATATTATGTGATTTTTTTATACATTTAAATTAAAAAATATTTGATAATATATATTTTCGGCTTTTTAATTATATATTAGTCCATTTTTTAAATTATAATTTTTTTTTCATTTTTTATAAAAATTGCTAATTAAACCACATATTTTAATTAGTAATAAGATTGACTAATTAGGTTTGAAATCATAATTAAATAATAACAATATTAAAGGTAAGAGACAAAAGAGAAAGCATTTTCTTATCCTATCCTGTTGGTTCTAACCCAGTTCCACCCTCAGGATAGAATTATAACTAAGTAACAGGATAGGATTAGATAACAGGATAAGCTTATCTTATCCTGTTGGTTCACCAAACTACAGATTAAAACAGGACAGAATAATTTATCCTATCCTACCTCCCTTATCCTGACCACCAAACGGGTAGTTAGAAGTCAGAACGTAACCGTTTTTATCTCCTTCGCCTTCACGCAAGTTACACTCTCTTGACTCTTCCATTTCATTCTTCCCATTCCGATTACCAATAACATAACATGAACCTTCCAATCGCCACCGCCATCCCCGGTTGCGCCGCTGCGTCTCCACCGTCTAATCCAACAACTCCTTAATCCGTCTCTCACATTAACAAACATATACATATCATATATGCATCCTTTCTGCTGCGTCTCCGATCAGTACTCTTCTTCGCTCAAACCTCATTTCACCGACTTCCCCATGCTTCCTCCTCTTCCTCCCGCCTCCGCCGTTAGATCCGACCCGGTTCCCCGACCCGCCAACCACAATGTCGGCCATCACAGCATCAGCATCAGCCACAACAACAACAACAGCAGCGACGTGAAGATCAACGACCTGGTTGGGAACGGAGTCTCAGGGATACTTTACAAGTGGGTGAACTACGGCAAAGGATGGAGGCCACGGTGGTTCGTGCTTCAAGATGGTGTGCTATCCTACTACAAGATTCACGGACCTGATAAGATCGTCGTTAATCTCGAAACAGCGAAGGGCTCCAAGGTCATCGGCGAAGAATCTATGCGTAGAATCTCTCGCAACCGTAATTCTCACAATCACCACAGCCAGTTCCAATTTCATCGAAGAAAGCCTTTCGGCGAAGTCCACCTCAAGGTTCCTTCGTCAATTCCTCTATTTACTGATTTTATTTATTCGCCCGCTTTTTTATGTTTATTTTGTTGTATACCTGTAATTTGATTTCAGTTACTTTGTTCTATTGGTTATTGTTGATTGCGAGAACAATATATTCAGTTATGAAATTAGAAATTCTGACCCCTCCTAATTGCAGTTTTAATTGCTTTTTCGGCTATATAAGAACCTGTATATGTATATCTGATTGATCTAATATAGTTTCTTTTATTCTCTGATTTTCAATGCAATTAGTGTGTGTTTGGATTAGTTTATTTTTTATTAGTTTATTTTGTGTTTAAAACAACTTATAATCAAAATCTCCTTGGCAGAGTTTTCGGAAGAGAAAAAGCGATTTCCCCCCTGAAACTAATCAAAATGAAACATGCACTTATCATGTCCAATTTTAATATTTGCAATCTTTGATGTGGTAGCATGATAAGGATCTGAGACTAGGAAATCCTTGTATCTGTTTTCCTCATGAATCCTGTTTGTCACATTCATCTCTGTGTTTTTGTCTGCTATTTCATCGGAAGAGATCTTCTGCTGTAGGTTTCAACTATTCGTGAGAGCAAATCGGATGACAAGCGGTTTTCCATCTTCACTGGAACGAAGAGACTCCACTTGAGGGCTGAGACTCGTGAAGACCGAGTGGCATGGATGGAGGCGTTGCAAGCAGTGAAAGATATGTTCCCCCGGATGTCCAACAGTGAACTGATGGCTCCAGTAGACAATGTATCCATTTCAACCGAGAAACTGAGGCATAGGCTTCTGGAAGAAGGTGTAAGTGAAGCTGTCATTCAGGATAGTGAGCAAATTATGAGAAATGAGTTTGCAACGCTACAACAGCAGCTTGTGCTGCTTAAGCAGAAGCAGCTGACCCTAATGGACACTTTACGACAATTAGAGGTACAATCAATGAAAAGTGGAAAAGTTCATACCGATCAAATTGTCTATTCTTGTTGGATTTCTACTACTGTACAGGAAGCTGCTCATTCGTAATACTCTCTAGAATTCTTAGCAAAGAACGGTGGTCATGTCTTTCTCCTTTTTATTTAAAAGAAAGCAAAGGCTCTGATTCTTAATTGTGTATGAAGTATGAACGTAGATATATAGTTTCTCAAGTTCTTCCTATTTTCTTTTGGGCTATACTTTTGTATTTTTCAACCAAAAGCCCGAAACTGATGGCTTCTTTCTAGAATTCATTTGACAGAAGTGCAAATGTAACTAATAAATTGTCAGTATTCTTCTTCAATGTCTTCCCTTTACTTTCCTATTGGTTTGCGCTGAACAATTATATGAAGTTTCAAGGCTCTTTTAGCAGAGTCCTGTTAGAAATTAGACCTTGAACTTATTATATATATGTTCAACTGAATGCTCTTTATAAAAATTTGTATAGATTGAAAGGAGACACTGTCATGATATATATTTCTGGGTTGTGTTTTTTTTTGTCTTGCTGTAAGTTTTCCACCAGCTAAAGGCCACACTGAGGATCACCTAATCATAAAAATAACATATGACCATTTTTAAATTTTGTTTTCAATAATCTTTTGCACTTTAATTTATTGGTCACAAATTAGCAAGTGATTAGGTAGATATTAGTAGTTTTTTTATTTAAAAAAATGTATTCATGTATTTTGCAAGTACACCTTCCAGAGTAAAAAATATAGTTTCTATTTGTCCTGGCAGAAAACGTGCAGACCTGTAATGATCTTGCATCCCGAGTTAAGAGCTGAGTAGGTTGTGGATAGGTTTTTACTGTTATTATTTTTTTTTCTGATTAGATCTATTAATCCTGCATTGCTGATCCCCTCTCTTGTTTTTATTTTAATTGGAAGAGAGGGTTGGCGAATTTGTTAATTGTGGAATAGAAAAAATGGTTCAGTTCTTTTTAGTGAGGTTGTGTCCAATAATGTTTAAACCCATCCATTTAATTACCCAAGTTTTCATATGGTTTCCCCGTGATTAACAAAGTGGTTTTCTTCGTCCATGGAGAGTTTCTTGTTTGATTTGTTTTCTGACACTTCTTTCTTTTTTATTTGTTGTTTTAAGATAAATTTTTATTTTCCTCATGTAATAATAAAGTTTTATTTGTACTACATTATTGTAGACAGAAAAGGTTGATCTGGAAAACACTGTTGTCGATGAGAGCCAAAGACAGTTGAATGATGAAGAGGCTTCTTCTAGATTAAGACAGGAGAAATCTAGTGGTAAGTGTTTGAATAATGACCCGTTTATTAGCCTAAACATAAGTGTTTGCATATGTTTAAGATCTTTGTATTGCTTGATGTGCTAACATTTTACATTTTGGTTTTGGTTATGCATTTTCTTAAAATTAGAATTAGAAGTACTTACATACCAACCATTATCTCTGATGCACTGATTTTTTCTGAACTCTATCCATCTTTCATTTTCACTTATTAATGCAGAAGCAAGTGCAACTGAGTCTGAGGATGATAATGAGAGAAATGATGCAGCAGAGGAAGAAACAGATGATGATGACAACGCCTTTTTTGACACTCGTGATTTTCTATCATCCAGTTCTTTTAAAAGTAATGGATCCGATTTTAGGATAGCATCTTTCTCTTCAGATGATGAAGGACTCTATGCAGATGACTCAGACGGCGATGTAGATCCTTCAATTAGATCTGTTGGGACAAGCTATCCTTTAGTTAAGCGGCGTAAGAAATTGCCTGACCCTATTGAAAAGGAGAAAGGTGTCAGTCTTTGGTCAATGATTAAGGATAATATTGGGAAGGATCTAACAAAAGTTTGCCTACCTGTTTATTTTAATGAGCCTCTCTCCTCTCTGCAAAAATGCTGTGAAGAAATGGAGTATTCATATCTCCTGGACCGAGCATATGAATGGGGAAGAAGAGTAAGTCTTGATTTGGCTCCTGTGTTAATATTAAGTCAAGACTAAGCATTGTAGTAGAATAGTTTCATTTGATATGAGAAAATGTCACACTTTGCTCAATTTTTACTTGCTGTTAGTTCTTCAATGTTTTACTGGATGCAATATTCCCACTTTTTTAACTCATTGAAGATCCTATGCAGGGTAATAGCCTCATGAGGATTCTCAATGTTGCTGCTTTTGCTGTATCTGGCTATGCTTCAACTGAAGGGCGAATTTGCAAACCATTCAATCCATTACTAGGGGAAACATATGAGGCTGACCTTCCAGATAAAGGCCTTCGTTTTTTCTCGGAGAAGGTCTAATCTAAACATAGAAATTGATGTTATTAATATATGATATTTTTCTTGCCTATTTTGACTGTATCTTTGTTTATCATCTTCTATTTGATACTTTATATCTAAAGTAGCATAGTGCAAGTGAAAGTTTCACACACACACACACATTAAAGAGTTTAATGGGAGGGGAGGTTGCTTCATTGCAAGGTCAGGGTATGCCGCAAACCTTAATGATGACTTACAATGGCACTTACAGTTGATTTACCACTGAAGGATTGCCAGTATGAATCGAATCCAAGACTTTGGTTGGTGCAGTTCAATCTTACCAATTAAACCAATCATCATTGGCAAAAGCTTCACATTTACTGAAATTATATGCAACATTGTTGTGGTGAATCTACAAGATTTCAGTATAATTTGGCATTGTGGCCGTGGATAATTGTATAAGAAGGGCTATTCGTTTCTTCTAAAAGTATGCATGTGATTTGGTTTGTTATTTGAGACCATTATGAGATTTATTTGAATTTTTTTATGAAATTCTTATGTATCAGAAGTCATACTTATTTGAATTCCTTACAACTTATTGCTTCTGGATGAAAAGCAACAAAGTGTTCCTGATATGAAGAAACAATTTGAGGAAAGAAATCAAGTAGAGTCTTAGAAACTACGGCTCTTAATTTGGTGAATAGAAGTTGGTGTGATTGAGTGCGTAGGTGCCATAGAACCATATGAGTGCAACAGAATTTGGATTTGGTGTCAACAATGGACATAATTCTGCCTTTTACTATGTCCCAGTTTTCAAATTATTAACATTTCTGCTTCCTCCCAGGTCAGTCATCACCCTATGATAGTTGCATGTCACTGTGAGGGTACAGGGTGGAAATTTTGGGGGGATAGCAACTTAAAGAGCAAATTTTGGGGCCGATCAATTCAGCTTGATCCTGTTGGTATTTTGACTTTGGAATTTGATGATGGTGAAGTGTTCCAGTGGAGTAAGGTATATTTAACTGCTTCAACTGCTTTGTGTCCAATGGCTAAAAGAAATGCTACGTATCCAGGTTTGGTTCAAAACTGAAATGGACTTGTTCTTTCAGGTTACTACATCAATATACAATCTCATATTGGGAAAGCTGTACTGCGATCACTATGGTACAATGCGTATACAGGGAAACCGAGAATACTCATGTAAACTGAAATTCAAGGAACAATCAATAATTGATCGAAATCCTCACCAGGTGCTTTATATCTGTTTCACGGATTCCATCTTTCCAGATATAACATATTTTTTGCTATGATATTAACTTGCCATTGCTCTGTTTATGGCTTCTTTGCCTTAATCTACAGGCTTCATATTGCACACATTTCTATCAATGCGCAGATATAACCTAACCTTTTCATTTTTTTTTTCATTCTTTCTAGTACTTGACATGTGAACTTTTGTTGCAGAGGACTTTCTCTTAATGTGGTTTGCCTGCTTTTTCAGGTTCAAGGTATTGTTCAAGATAGAAATGGGAAAACAATGTCTACTTTATTGGGGAAATGGGATGAAAGCATGTATTATGTTAATGGAGACTATGGTGGGACGGGTAAAGGTTATGACTCTTTGTCAGAAGCCCATAAACTCTGGAAGCGGAGCAAGCCCCCCAAGTTTCCCACTAGATATAACTTCACTCGCTTTGCCATCACATTAAATGAACTTACTCCTGGATTGAAGGTCTGTTGTGTTAACTGATACTTTCTTTTGTGTTGCCAATGTATGTGTTTATCTTTTTTTTATAGAAAAAAAGTATTTACTGTATTTTCCACTGTTGTTTTTGCCACATATGCATGCTTGAATTGGAGTAACTTTAGTTACTTGCATCAGCATGGGCATTTACTGAGCTATAAAGTATAAAATAAATTAAATGTATGAAGAAGATCCAACGAAAGGACCAAAGTAGTCATATCATACTGTGCATGTTAGTGTGTGCGTGCGTGCATGGCATTTACTGAGCATTGATTATTAACTTAATTTGTCAATACATAGGAAAAGCTGCCACCTACAGATTCCAGGTTAAGACCAGACCAAAGGTATTTGGAAAACGGGGAGTATGACATGGCAAATTCAGAAAAGTTACGGCTAGAGCAGCGACAACGGCAGGTAGCCATTACATTTTACATTCTTCTCTACGTATCCTTTTGGTTTCACTTGTAGGTTATTTAGCGCTTCATATCCTGCTAGAATTGAGGAAATCTGACTGTCATTAAATGTCCAATACTTAACATCTCATCCGCCGTCATATGTTGTTGGACAAATTTCCCATGCCACTCCTTCTGGACAGAGCAAGATTGGTCTAAATTTTATAATTTTTTAAATATTAATGTGATGCAGCTTATTACATGACTGGATAGCACTTTAAACTTGTGATATTTTTTTAATACTTTCTCCAAATTCTCCATATTTATTGTTCGATGGTTTATTTTTAGTCTAGTTAATTCTTCAAATTGTAAAAGGGAAGTGAAAGATACCATTCAGCTCAAGGACAACATTTTAATTAATTACATACAGAGCAATTTTAGGTTAAACTAATCATTTGGTCCCTATATGTGACACTGATTTTGAATTTGGTCCCTATACGTAAAAAAATTTGAAATTAGTCCCTACACGTACAATTATTTTTAATTTGGTCCTCGTCGTTTATTGGTGTTGTAACATCGTCACGTGATAGGGACCAAATTCAAAATGATTGTCACATGTAGGGATCAAATTGAAAATGATTGTTACATGCAGGGATCGAAAATTTGAATTTGGTCCCTACATGTGACAATCATTTTTAATTTGGTCCCTATACTTAAACTTCAACAAACGGCGTTATGACACTAATAAACGGCGAGGAGCAAATTAAAAATAAATGTACATATAAGGACCGATTTCAAAAAATTTCACGTATAGGGACCAAATTCAAAATTGACGTCACGTATAGGAATCAAATGATTAGTTTAACCGCAATTTTATCAGTGATTCAGGTCATCAACATTTTAAGGACTGCTATGGGGAAATAGGATTAAGAGACAATTTATGTGTCTTTGGTTTGACTGTACGACCACGATCTGTGGTATAGCATTACTTTTCATGATCACTAGATGGTACATTGTATTGTCTTCTTGAATACATATTAGATAAGATCAGAAATTCTTCAAAGTGTCTTTATGGGAGGAAATTTGAGTGATTTTTATATTAGTGGATTTCATGTTATATACAATATACTTATTTTTGAAGTAAACATTATTATTTCTGGTTTTAATTGATTTAATATTTATTTGTATGGGATTCAGGCTCGGAAGATGCAAGAGAGCGGTTGGAAACCACGGTGGTTTGCTAGGGATAAAGCAAGCGGTACTTACCGCTACTTAGGAGGCTATTGGGAAGCCCGGGAACAACGAAACTGGGACTTCTGTCCTGACATCTTTGGCCAAATTCCTTCCGATCATCTCTCTGATGAAGGTCGAATTACATTTTAGTTTTTCAATTTTTTTCTCCCATTTTTTACTGATGGATTCATATGTGATTGCTAGATGGCAGTTAAGGCACCCGATGAAATTCATGATAGCCAATCATATGAAAATATGAGCAAGTGATAATGCAATTATTTTTCCATTCCAATTCTCGTTTTGATATCTTCATTATTGTTTTTATTAGTATATAAAATTTCTTTCAACTTAGGGTCATATAATTTACCTGCTTGTTCTTCTAATTTTCATTGATACAATTAATCTTTAAACATAATATTGTTAAATCACACTCGTTGTTATTATCATACTTTAAATGATGATAAAATTGTATATTAAAATAGGCAATCTAAAAATAAATAAATAATGTTTCGTTGTTTTTCTTTCTATCTGTGTGGCATTTGTGGAAGAGAGGAACATGGTATCTTTTTGTAGTTTATTTTCAAAAAGTGACATGTACAATTTATTAACCATTTAAACAATGATTACTGAGGTGTTACAATTTAGACAATTTTATGATTTTTGGGATTGATTGTTTTGATTGAAACTACAACTAAATGAATTGCAAGTCATGTAACCTAGCTATTATAGCGATGTGAATGCATTGAGCAATCAGAACTTAACTGCAAGCAGGTGAGCAAGAGCATGCCCCCTCTATCAATATAGAAGGCAGCATATATATAAATAACAGTAACTACTGTGTATGGAGACTTCCATCATCGAAGAGCCGCTGCCCCCTTATCTCTTCAGTCCTCTGTTGAGTTTTGCATCTTTGTATGTGCTAGGTGGAAGTACTTCTAATTTCTAAAAGCAACAGAAATACTTCATCAGGTTGCTGAAGAAAAGCAAATGCGACTAATGGCTATGT
The DNA here is from genome assembly GCA_039655645.1 of Ammopiptanthus mongolicus. Lineage (NCBI taxonomy): Eukaryota > Viridiplantae > Streptophyta > Magnoliopsida > Fabales > Fabaceae > Ammopiptanthus > Ammopiptanthus mongolicus. Next base: position 15,284,619 of record CM077348.1, on the reverse strand, counting down.
TTTCATTTCTGGTTTGTTGTTCCACGCTTGATGTTTAAAAGCAACCACATCCCTCCCCCAAAGCCCAATATCTCTGCCACCAAGACTTTTTTCCATACCCCCGGAAACCTTCTAAGGCCCAATCCTTAAGTAGATCAGTAACAGCCTGAATGGTTCCTAATTCACCTCCTGGCAAAGCTGCGTTATTTGGCAGTCGGCTCTTGTGCTTTATAATAATGAACATGAAGCGTCGTGTTAGGGCGCTCAGTTGACACCTATACTCTCATATGTATCTGTCAATAACAGGTAACTGCAATTTACAGGTAAGGACGACTAGCCAGCTCCTCCATGGCAGAACCGCCACGAATCTCAGGATAACCACCATTGCTAGGTTGAATTGATTCGTTTTCTGGGTTGTTTGTGTGGTGTTTTGGGGTGAAGGGTTGATTTGTTTTCTGGACCAATGTGCAAATATCATGGACCAATATCACCTGCCAGCTCAACAAGTCACTCTACCAAAATCTCAGCTGTTCAATGGGTTAAATTGAAAATAAATGGTACCAGATGGGGTGAGTATCCATAATCAGTTGACTTAAAGGAGTATGTTAACATCACCCGGACTTAAATGGTGTAAAATGAATAAGATTCTGTTGTTCCTCTCTTCCTGGTCAAAGAATCTGACCAGTTTCATGATAGGAAGAAGGTGCAACCGTGCAAGAGTGAGTGGACAACAGGTCCCAAAACCAAACTCCACCCTGGCAGCAACGGTTGAGAAAAAAGGGAAAGAAGTAAGATAAAATAAAGTAACGCGTTATACATAGATTTTTTTCTTGGCGCGAAACATGGTGTACACGGGTTTTGGTGCGACATTTCGTGGGCTTAATTTATGTTCATTTCTCTTTGGGGTTTGCGGGTATCCCCATATTTACTAAGAACACTCTTATGAATAGTATATTTATCAAAATACCTTCTTAAAATTATTATTTTTTTGTCATTTGGCTCCATCCCAAATATGCTATTTGCGAGTGGGCAAATTGTTTACACTCTCGCAAATATGATATTTGTAAATATACTTGTAAATATTATATTTGCGAATAAATTATTTTTTTTGAATTGCTCACTTGCAAATATGATATTTGCGAGGGAAGCAAGTACTAGCAAATATCATATTTGCGACCGTACAATTTTAAAAAATTACACACTCGTTAAAACCTTTTGATGCTAATACGTTTCGGATATCTAGAAGGAAAAAAAGAGGGGAAAAAACAATAAGTTCAATACAGAATAATTTCTTAATACGTGGATCCATTTTCTGATAAGTAAATGTATGAAGTCTGTTACATTTTTTACAACTACTTATAGTTTTCTCCCAAATTATACGTGACGCTCGCAAATTAGATATTCGCGAAAGAAGGTAAATTTTCGCAAATTAGTTATTTGCGAAAGTGTAAATTTTTTCACTCTCGCGAATATCTAATTTGCGAGTTGTTTTTATGTTTACACTCACAAATTAGATATTTGCGATACTCGCAAATACCTAATTTGCGAGTGTTATGAATTTTTTTTTTTCAAGTTTTGCATATATTAGGTATTTATTTTATTTTGTTTGTTTCATTGTAGTGTTATTCGAGATGGAAGACAGCAATATGTTTGATTCTAATGAGATTAACCAAACGACAGTGGTGGATTGTACAGGAGCATTCACTACTATGGAGATATTTCCTACACGAGATGATTTATTGTGTTAGACTCGGTAGGTTGGAAAGTAAAATGGATCTGTTGTTGTCATTGTGAGGTCAGAGACAGGACAAAAAGGCGGGCGTACAAAATTAATTCTTGGTTGTGAAAGGAGTGGGAAGTATAAGACTAAAAAGCATGCATCTTCTAAAGCAACTGGTACTCGAAAGTGTGAGTGCATGTTCAAAATTAAAGAAATACTTTTATCGACGACTGAAGGAAAGATTGAAGGATGGATGTTGAAGGTAAGATGTGGATTACACAACCATCGGTTAGCTAAAACATTGGTGGGTCATTCTTATGTTGGTCGTTTCAGCGAAGAGGAGAAGAAACTTGTTCATGAAATGACCAAGAACAATGTCAAGCCAAAAAATGTTCTGTTGATTGTTAAAGGTCGCGATAAGGAGAACCTATCTACAATTAAACACATTTACAACGAACGTCAAAAGTACCGATCATCTGAGAAAGGTCCTAGAACAGAAATGCAACATTTGCTAAACTTAATACATCGAGATCGATATGTTTCTTGGTATAGAAGACATGACGGTTTGGACTTGTTAAAGACATATTTTGGGCACATGCAGATTCTGTCCATTTGTTAAATACATTTAACATTGTCCTCATCCTTGACAGTACCTACGAAACCAATAAATATAGGCTGCCACTACTTGAAATTGTTGGTGTTACTTCAACAGAGCTGACATTTACTATGGGATTTGCCTATATGGATTCTGAAGGGGCTGAAAACTATGTCTGGGCACTAGAGAAGTTAAGAGAATTGTTCAGATGAATCAATTCCCCAAGTTATTGTGACAGATAGAGATCTTGCTTTGATGAATGCAGTTGCAATTGTGTTCCCGACAACTCGCAATCTTTTGTGCCAATTTCACATAGGAAAAAATGTCTATGCAAAATGCAAAAAATTGGTATCTGATAGCAAAAAACTGGAGGTAGTCAAGGTTGCATGGAACAATGTTGTTTATTCTGCTGACGAGGTTGAGTATAAGCAATGCCTGATGAGTTTTCATGAAGTATGTGCAGAGTGGCTTATATTAATTGATGATGTGCAAAAGACTTGGTTGGATCCACACAAAGAAAAATTTGTTGCGGCATGGACTAACCAAGTGATGCACTTGGGGAATACAACCACAAAGAGGTATGATCAAACTAGTGTCAAAATTGTTAATGAATCATGTTATGCTATGGTTGATGTTGTTTTGAATGTTTGTTGATAGGGTTGAGTCTCAACATTGGAGACTGAAGAATTTGTTGCAAAACAGCAAGGGTGACATGTGTATGTGTTGGGAAACGATGAATAACATGCTTACGCTGCAACACAACGACATAAAGGCATCATTTGAGAGGAGCATAACCGTGATTGAACACTCACACAACATTCGTATTATCAGATTGATTGGATTCGTGTCTCGGAGTGCGTTGCAACATATTGTTGATGAGTGGAGCAGAGCGATGAATGTAGGTGTTGATAAATCCGCATGTGGTTGTACTCTTAGAACTACACACGGTTTACCCTGTGCTTGTGAGCTGGCTCATTACAGTATGACGGGTACTCCAATTGTAACACCCCAATTTTCTTAATTTTCTTAGAGGGTCTAGAAAATTAAATAAATTATTTCGAGGCCATAGTCACGCTCTACGCTATCGTAGGAAGCTATGGTTAAGTTTTGGGTTGAAAACTCAGACGGAGCCCGGTCTGCGTTTTTCCTTGACAGTAGTGCTTTACTACTATTGAGACCTAATTTGGACTCGTGAACGAGATAGTTAGTCTTAGAATCACGTTTCCTATGTTTTCGAAAAAGTTCGTCTTGACGTTCGAAAATAAAAATAATATATTTTATATTCGGGCAGAAAATCGACCAGGAGACGATTCGAGTTGTCTTAGGGTTTTTCGAGAACCTTGAGCCAATGATTTTTATACCAGAGCTATGTTAAATCATTTGGGGACTCCTAAAAATGTCGTGAGAATTTTCAAATTATCGGGACGTGAATTGACCAAATTATCTTTGGTTAGTTTTTACTAATTACCTACTATTACCTTTACCTATTTCTTAAGCCTTAAGTCACCTATTAATATCCTATTTTTCACCTTTTCTCCCCTCATTTTTCGTTGGCCCAGCTGCTGACTTCTTCTTCTTCTTCTTCCTTCTTCTTCCTTCTTCTTCCTCCATTTTCAACTCCATTTTCTCAAGCTTCCTCAAGCTTTTTCAAGAAAGTTTGTGAAGCAAAGTTGCTCCTCTCATCCTCCTCTATCACCTAGAAGGTATAGATTTCATCCTTGAGCTCTCAATCTTTATTTTCTCCATTTATTTTTTATAAATTTCAATTTCTAGATCTAAACTTCAAAAATCTCTAGAAAATTGTAGAAAAATCATTTTGAGACCAAACCAATTCCTATGAGCTAGTATCATCCCCTACTATCATAATCCAAGAGCTTGTGATGAAAGAAAATCTCTAGCCTATTTATCTTTTAAGGGCCGAATGTATGGGTTTTTGGGGGAAAATGGGTTTTTGTTCTTTGTTCTTGATTCCACATGTTTCATCCCTTAATCATGTAATCCAAGGGATTAGGAGGCCAAATCAAACTCTCACCTATTTTTCATGGTGATGGCTGAAACCCTACCTTGTGAGTTTAAGGGGTTTTCGTTCAAATTGTTGATAATTGATCATTGATTATGCATTAGGTATGCTTAAGGGTCATTGATCCAAGAGTTGGTAGAATTTTAATATCCCTAGCCTATTTAATTAATTAAGGGCAGTAGCTAATCCTATAGATTGGGTAGATTATGGTTTCATTATTTTAATTTCTGGTTTTGTTTTACTGTATAGAATCTGACAGGACTCGAACGCTCGATCGCGCACTCGATTGACTGCTGCGGAGCCGCATTTGGAATCTCTCGGGAAAATCACAAAGGTGGGGGAAAGAACCGCAATATCGTCGGGGAGACAAGCTTTAAATAATATATATTGATATGCGTAGGGCGACTCAAACCCTACTAGAGGTCGTTTGACCGTTAAGTTGATTTCACCGTATATTGGGGATGTATGCTCTGTGATTGGTAGTCAATGTGATATATGTTATGCTTACTATATGCTTATGATTGATTAAACAAGATTTATCTGTAAGTTGATTTTGATGTTGTGTATATGCTGTTGTGACTGCTGATGTCTGCGTAGAACTAGGCAATGATTTCTGATAAATCGGGCGATGAATGTGTAGTGAGAAAGTCGAGGTTATATATATGTTGTAGTGCTCAACCGAGTGATATAGTTGATCTGTCGATTTCGTGATGTGAGTTGATACCCGGTTAAGCCGGATGAAAGTTGGTCGTGGTTGCATATAAGTCGTGGTTGAGACACTAAGTGTTAATCCTGAGATGAGTCAGTGAGATTCATGTTGCATAGTTGTTATTCATCACTGTGTTGGCATACGGGAGATTTCGATCTTACCTGCGGGGAGATGGTCGTACCGATTAGTTTGGCGTAAGGGCGATTTCGATCTTACCTGCGGGGAGGTGGTCGTACTCGTTAGTCGAATTAGACGGACGGGCGCATATCTCGACCTAGCCTGCGGGCGAGGGGATATGTCGTTACTGAAAGTTGAGTTGTTAACGAATGGGCGAATGCTCCAACCTAGCCTGCGGGCGGGGGAACATGTCGTTACCGTAAGTTGCGTTGTTGACGGGCGAATATTCCGACCTGGCCTGCGGGTGGGGGAATATGTCGTATCCATGAGACGATTTGGGCCTGCGGGCTTTAGACCGAACCCTACCTTTATGGGGGTGGCATAGTGATGATTGGGACACCTTGATCCGTTGGGGATGTCGCGTCGTGATCGCGTCCATATAGTCGTTAGTTGCATGAGTGTGAGGGACAGTAATTAAGGGAAAAATTATTCGGAAGTCGTTTGGTTGTAACTGTCGTGTTTGTGTGTGTGTTATCTGTATAGATTATTTATATCGTTGTTTTTCCCATGTATGACATATTACTGTTTCTTATCCCCTGTACTTTTCTATGTTGTATTTCTTTGTTCTCGACGGTAAGAGAAGACCCTGATAAGGAGTTTTCAGAGGAGATTAACGGAATACCTGTTGTGCCTGATGTCGGCGGGAAAGCCTCGGATCCGAATGCTGGGGGACCTTGAACGCTAGGAAAGTATCTCTGACGTGCCTTTATTTCTGTTGTTATGTTTTTAGTTTTTATTTATTTCGTACTCTGAAGTATTTTATATTTGGTATCAGTGTTGTAGGCTCTACTGATGGAGCCAATACTATTATGTATATATACTTTTATTATGGTATCAGTATGTATTGTATATTTTAATATTTCCGCAAATTTTGTACTACTACGCTACGCTATAACTCTAATAATTATAAGTGGGGTCACCAATGGGACCTCCTGGGAAGGGGTTGTCTCACCAATTCCATTGGAAGTAATCCATGTGCACTGGAGGAGATTATATTTTGGCCAACAAGAAGATCAACAACAGATGAAACAATGTCAGAAGAGGAACTTGCGCTTCAGTGGGAGGCATTCATTACCCATTTCCGCACACTTGACATTTTTGGTAAAAGGACACTATATCGCAAAGTGCGAGAACTATGTTGTCCTGAGACAACTTCAATGTGCCCACCGCCCGGAATGGTGAAGACTAAGGGGGCACCCAAATCCAAAAAGACCAACACGGATGGATTTGATTGTAAACGTGACCCATCTTATTTTGAGCATGTCGATGCAATATACTCTGCACATGAGAATAGTTCTACGCGTTCGCAAAGAGGAGACGTTTGCCTTTCTTGAATCAATTTCTTGTGCAGTTTCAACAATATATTACTGACATAGTTAACGTGGACAGTGATGGAAAGTGTGGGTATCGTTGCATTGCAGCATTGCTTGGTAGAACTGAGGATAGTTAGCATTTAATCCGTCAGGAGTTGCATAAAGAGCATACAGAAAATTTTGATTTATATGGCCCTCTTTTCAGTGTTCAATTAGAACTGAAGTCTTCTTTACGAGACATGCACCGTGCATGCCAAAAAAAAAAAAGTGGATGACACTACTAAAGATGGTTCATGTGGTAGCAACCAAATATAGGTTGGTCCTAGTCTCTTTATCATCTGCTAGTATGATGTGCTGGACATTTTTCCCCTTAGAGGTGCACTAACTCCAAACCATCCCCTCATTTGCATTGGTTTTGTCAACGGTAATCACTAGGTACAGGTAATTGATCTAATATTGTTATGTTTTTCATTGTTTATGTTAAGATTAGTCGGTAATTTAATTATATTTGTGTTATTTCAGGTATTTTTGAAGGATAGTTGTCCACTGCCTACCATAGCATCACATTGGCGTTGCTTTTCCCGTCCTGAGGCTTATTCATGGCCAACACGATATATTAGTCGATTGCAAGAATGGTCTTCAATATTTCCACCGCCTAATCTTTCACATCAAGATGTATACAATCCAATAAACTTAGATGACGATTGACTAATACATTGTCGTTGTTGTTTGTTGTACCTTTATATTTACATTTACTATTATTTTCTTTTGTATTTCTAAGCTCATTAATAATAAATAATAACAATAACAATAATAATAATAACAATAATAATAATAATAATAATAATAATAATAATAATCACAAATAAGTGTTCGTATAAAAATAAAATACAAAAAAATAAAACTACTCAGCGCTCCTGATCCTCCGCTATCCGAAGCACCTCCCGAAGGTAGTCACACATGTCATCTCCCTCCTGTGCGTAATCAACAACCTGATGCAGCAATTAGATAACGTTACGACTGGACATAATATATACAGTGCAAAAACTTATTATTCCTTACCCGAAGGGCACAATCAGCATGTGCATCATGTGAAGGTATCAGCAGTGGATGTGAGTGCCTGTAGTACCAATCCAAGTAATCCGGGGCGCACTCAGCTGGATAACTGGCATGCCTCAACCGAAATAGGTATTTAATAGAGTACAGGTAAGGGGACATCCAGTTAAGACTAATGGCCTAAGCCGAGGGACGCCGTGGTGGCAGCCGAAGAATCTCCTGCCTGAACTCGAACTGTCGCAGTACTCTCTCAGGCAGGTACGGCACTATAGTGTTCCCACATCGAAGGAACCCCGAAAAGTGTGCCACCGGATCGAGTGGGCAATACTGCCTATATGCAGCCCATGGTGCCCAGCACACGTCATCAGCGGTCAGCGCATCTAGTGCCTGCTTGTATGGAAGCACCTTCCCATGACTCCTCTTGCTTTTCCAGCGGTTAGCGCGTACACGCGCACCCTCGTAACCCTCAACAAGCCTCCGATCTACCATAGAAGTAGGAAAATACGCGTAGATCCACGCCTGTCACAAATAACGAATCAGTTACGAAAACATGTCAGAGTTAAAACAATTGTAAATTTAATTTTCTAATTTAATAACACATTGGTACCTGAGAGAGTGTCATGCAACCCGCTAACCCAGGACACGCCAACCTGGTGGCGTCGCCAAGATAACCGTACAAGTGGCATAGGGCTAAAGCTCCCTATGACCACTGTCCCACCTGCTCCAACTCACGCAGCAACTTGCTATATTTGCGGTCAATACGAGTGCTAGTCTTATCAGTCAGAAGAGTCATCCCGAGTAGCACCTGTATGAATGCCCTTGCTGCTTCGTCCATCGAACCCTTAATACTTCGTGCATCATAAAGGTCCTGCAGCCAAGATAAACTGACAGATGCCCACCCAATGCCTGTCACCTCCGCCCGAGCCTCCTCATAAGATACCCCCAACAACGATTGTAGAACTGATATAGCAATATCTATGTCCATCTCGGGGGGTATAAACAATGCACCTCTGATCGGGATGCCCAAAATGCATTACACATCATCCAGCGTGATGGTCATCTCTCCGAACGGAATGTGGAACGAGCTGTTCTCCCGGTGTCACTTCTCGGAAAACGCTATCAGCAGCGAGTTATCTACCATCGGGAAACTGCAATACATAAGAAGAGACAGACCAGCTCGATCGACATGAGCCTGTACTGGAGGTGGTAGTGGCTGACGCTCGCTCGCCAAACCACTTCTGCCACTTTTTGCCGTGCGCAAAAAACCCTAAGAGGTTCCTCCCGGTCCTGTACACATAAAAATAAACGTCTTGTCATTAATTATACAAAAGTAAAAAAAAAAAAAAAAAAAACCTTAAATGTTTTAAAAACAGTAAACAATAATTACCTCTCCGTTCCACAAGTTGTAAGCTATATGGTCCCTGATTGAAGTCAGCAGCGATGTATCGGAAGGACTTCCAGGAAATGGTCCCTCATCTGCCTGTGCATCAATATGCATCTCATCCTGCTGTCCCTCATCCTCATATCCCTCGTCCTGAGGTGGCTCGTACTGAGGTGGCTCGTCCTCCTCGTACTGAGGTTCCTCGTGCTGAGGTTGAAGTCTATGACGTCCCTCTCTGCTTGGGTCAGCTCTATTGTTAACCAATCTCCGACGATGTGAAGCAGTCATGGCCTCCCGCTGCTCTCGTCGCTGTCGCTGAGATTCTGCTCTCGCAGCCTCAACCGCCATCCTAGTAGTCTCAGCCTCAGCCTCCCTACCGGCCAATCACCTGCTCCCCTACTGCGCGGCATAACTGAAACAAATAACAAATTAAAATCATTAATTTTAAAAAAAATTAGTCACTCACAAATAAGGAAAATTTTCTTCACTCGTAAATACCTTATTTGCGAGTTCTGGATGATTTCGCAAATAAGGTATTTGCGAGTGTTGAAATTTTTTCGCAAATACCTTATTTGCGACAGCATAAATCAAACAGTTTTCGCAATTACCTTAATTGCGAGTGAAGAAATTATTTGCGAAAATGCTATACTTATTTGCGAGATTCCAGATTAAATTTACCAACTCTCTGAAATTGAGAATCTGCGAGGGTAAGAATGGAGGTATAAAAAAATATTGAGTTTTAAGGGTTTTTATGGGGGTATTTTGGTAATTACACTATTCATGGGGTGTCTTTAGTAATTTGAGGGGTGCTCTTAGCAAAGCCCTTTCTGTTTTATGGCGGGGCCTAACAGTTTCTTTTTCCTTTTATTTTTTGGGTACACATCGAGACAACAATTTTTACTAGAGTTTGTAATTACCTCATATATATATATATATATATATATATATATATATCTCGAGAGAGAGCTATTCAAGTGAGAACACTTTGTTATGGTGGGAAACCAGAACAATGAATTTTGACTATTGAATCTTATTTGAATGGTCAAGATTAAAATGTACATGACTTTTTTAAGTGATCATGTGAATACTAAACATCTTTTAATTTTGATCATTTATATATAATTATATGATCAAAATTTATTATTTTCATATTCTTAAAATGAGAATTATTCTATATATATATATATATATATATATATATATACACGAGGAGGGATCATAATTATATCAATATAAGTCATTTTTTTACTTACATTTAATTTCAATCCTTTATTTTATTCTCATCGAACCGTTATTAAAGTTAAATGAAACAAACACAGACGACACCTTATCAATATAATTAATTAATTATGGGGTTAATCGGAGAACGAAACCAAAGCAAACAGAAAGATACGGACAAAGTTAAGTGAAGTGACTAGATATATATGCTTGCCAAGTTAGCTCAATGGAAATTTCACAATTTTAACATGTGATTGGTTTAAATAATAAGAGACTTGAATACTTTAAGCAAATGATTAGGGATTCAAACCCTAACTTTTATGTATGAAGAAAACTTAGTTGGGAGGAAAGAACACACCTTACATGTCCAACAGATTTACTGATAGAGATTAATTATTACTAACGATAGTGAATACTTGATATTTCGTACCTAAATTATGATTAACAAAAAAAAATCACAAATTTTTTTGTGAAATATAATATTTTTTTGTGCTTGTGAAATGTAATAATTTTATCGTAAATATTTAGAATACTTATTAAAAAAGTAAAGATAATAAATTTATATTAAAAAACATAATTTATAATTTTAATATATTAAATATATTATTTTTAATAAAAAATATTATTTTTATTTTCGTAATTAATATTAAATATATCAAAATTTTGAAAGCTATTAATCTTAAGAAAAATATATCAAGTTTGTCAAAGCAACATAATTGTTTTATTCGGGTTTTTGATCAAATTAGTGTTCTTTTATAAACTATTTATCAAAATGATATTGTTTTATAACAATTTATTAAAATACGATTGTTTTTGTCAGCGTGGATTTTTTTATTATTTTTTTACTGACATGGAAGGCGCCAATTGCCATATGTCACACACGCATTGGTCCCCCGTCTGCTGGTCACTTGTCTGCTGAGACTCGTCTGTAATTTCACTTGTTTGCTGCGTCTCATCTACTGTTTCCCTTGTCTGCTTAGAAGAGTGAAACAGCAGACAAATGACTAATAGACGAGTGACCATCAGATGACTATCAGACGAGTCAGAGCAGACAAGTGAAATTGCAGACGAGTCTCAACGGACAAGTGACCAGCAGATGGGTCACAACAGACGTGTGAAACATCAGACAAGTGACCAGTAGACGAGTGAAACATCAGACGGATCTCAGTAAACGGGTGAAACATCAGACGGGTCACCCCTAGACAAGTGTCTCCAGCAGACGGGTCTCAACGAGGAATCCTGCAGCTTTTGTTTTTTTTGTTTTTTAAAAAATTTCTGTAGAATCAATGAGTGTGTGATATGTGACATTTTTATGAAAAGCGTCACTTGGACTAGTGCCTTTAAAGGCGCCAGTTGGTGTCCAACTCACGTCTTCTATGTTAATAAAAAAATAATAAATTTTACGTTATCCAAAACAATCCTATATTAATAAATTATTATAAAATAATTTCATTTTTATAAATAATTTTTAAAATAACATCAATTCGATCCAAAACGCGTGCTTACTTCTGATTTGTAATAATCTCTCTAATTCTGTTACTTTTCCATAAAAACCTGCAGAATCAAACTGATTGATGTGTGATGAGAATTGGGGGTGAAGTAAGTAAAGTGGGAGTGGTGTGATTGATGGATTGGAGTGAAGTGATCGAGCATGCAGCTTATGTTTTTAATATGAATAAAACATATACAATAACTGTATATATATATATATATATATATTTCATTGATGTACCTACGTCTATTTAGTACAAAGTTTTGTCCTTTCCATTATCCTCCTCACAGCACTCCTAGGCCTGCACTTCTGTCATCGTTTCTTTGACCTGCCTATTCTTTGCGTCGTGAACCTTTCTGCCTCTCTCCCATGCCAAATAAAAATCTTCAACCTCTCTTCCGCACTCTTTATAAAGTAAGAAATGTTCTTTACATCTCTTATATTAGGAATATATATATATATATAAATAAGCTGAGCTCAATCTCTAACGAGAGTTACTTAAAAAAATAATAACTGATTTTTACACCGTAGCAACATTGAAATATCGGGAAGATGATATTTTGTTGTAACCATTATTGCTTATGGAAGGAATCAATATTTATAGAAACACTCTAATTTTAAGAATTGTATTATTGAGATAAATAATTATTTAAAATAATATAAAATAAAAAATAATGACATGACATAATAGGATATATAAAATAGAAATTAAGCAACTCTAATGGACTAAATCATGTAAGATGTTATAACTATAATAAAGTACAAAAATTATGATGTTTTTGTAAATGTTGCATGCAACATTAATGTTTACTTTAATGAGTTATATATTTTAGAGTATTTAATTTTTTTATAGTTTTATTAATATTCTTAATTATTAAATATAAATATTAAAAAAAAATTCTTAACATATTTAATATATTTATTTCTATTTAACCTTTTATTAAATATTAAAAATTATTAAAAGAGTAGTTTTAGAAAATATAATATGACTGGCCCTATTCTTATGACTACCAAGTGTTATTATATATGTTGGTTTGTAAAACTAATTGAGTCATGGAGTCTATAAAAAAGAAAGAAAAAAATCTGTCACGGCCATCACAAAATACTTTAATAATTTGTTATATATTATAGATAAAAGTAATACACATAAACTTCAGTTTATCCAGTGCCACACTATTAATGTAATAAGTAATGATATTTGTATTATTTATTTTTCATTTTTATTTTTTTAAGTAATAAAATAAGAAAAACATATTTTTTTCATGTAATTTTTTTAGGTTAAAGTAATAATTTGGTCCCTATATTTTTATTTAGTCCCTATACGTAAAAATTTGGAAATGAGTCCCTACATGTGTAAACGTTAGCAAATTTGGTCCCTATATGTGCAAACGTTAAAAAATTTGTCTCTGTCGTCAGCAAATTGATTCTTATACGTGACATAAATTTTTGATTTGGTCCTAAACCTGAAAAAAAAATTAAATCGGCCTTTATATGTGCAATTGATATTAAATTTGTCCCTTTCCTTCTATCAAGGAGCTCGGACCTACCTAAAGATTTTTTTCTTATGGAATATTTTCTATATATTATATCAATTTATTTCTTTTATTGAGAGTAAAAATTGTATTATTTGATCGGTAAATGGTTTTCTATTCTAAAATTATCCAAATTGACTCTCAATAGAAGAAATAGATTGATATAATATATAAAAAATAATTAATACGAAAAGAATCTTTAGTTGAATCTGAGCTACCTAGCAGATGATAGGAACAAAATTATTATCAATTATACATATAGGGATCAATTTAACTTTTTTTTTTTCAGGTTTAGGGACCAAATAAAAAAATTGTGTCACGTATAAGGACTAATTTTCTGACGATAAAGACGAATTTGCTAATATCTATATGAGGACTCATTTTTAAATTTTTTATATATAAAAACTAGATAAAAAATATGTTTATATATAGGACCAAATTATTATTTTAACTTTATTTTTTTATCAAACGAATAAAAAGTATAAAATAAATGTTGTATAAATTGTTTTTAAATACGAGATAGATATATATATATATATATATATATATATATATATATATGCTTTTGCGTAGGATGACGCAAAGTGTAAGGTATGCAATTGGATCGGAGAAGATGATAGACTATGAGTCTGTTTGTGAAGACATTTCTATGAGTTTATAGTAGATAGCTTATAATGGATGAGAAAGTAGTCCTGTTTGATAAGCGTCTCTGTCACGAGCTTATAGCGTTTTTTCATGAGCTTATAGCATTTTTTCCAGACGCTACTTGAAGCAGCGTTTGAGCTTATAGCTTATAGCGTTTCATTTTTCTTTCCACTTTTATCTTTATTATCTTCATTTAATTATACCTTTATTCTCTTCTCTCTCTTTTATGTAAAATCATTAATGAAGATGTACTTTTATGTCATTTTATATTTTTCAGCTAGTTCAACCGCTAGTTTTACCAAACACTTCCATAGAAAATAAGCTAGCTTATCCGCTATTCGCTATCAGCTACCTTATCCGCTATTCGCTATCAGCTATAAGCTATCCGCTATCGGCTAGCTTATCCGCTAACAGTTAATTTTACCAAACAGACTGTAGGAGTGTGTTATTTGAACATTAACACTTTCTTTAGTTGTAGGAAAAAAAGTGAAAGGAAAAAAAGACAGAAAAGAAAAGAAGTGAAAAATAAAAGGATTATTTAGTTATTTGGTATGAGTGAAAATAAAAGTAAAGAAAATTAAAATTTTTCTCTTCTCTTTTTTGGTTGAGTAGAAAGTAAAATAAAAGAAAAAACATATTTGTGAAATGACATAAGTATCCCCACATAATAATATTTAAATAAATAAAAAAAATAAGTTTTTTGGTATTTTCACTCAAAACAATAATTGATTCCTCGATTTGCGTATTTTCCTCCCAAATATGAAAGAAAAAAATTAGAGTGGATCCCACATGTTTTTTTTCCTACCCTCCACTTTCCTTCCAATCCAAACAATCATTTTTTCCTTCTCTGTTTTTTCTTCCCTTGTTTTTTTTCCTTCTTTTTCTATCATACCAAATATAATGTAAGTTTTGGATAACATATATATATCTTTTTTTATTTTTTACTTATTTTATATATATATATATATATATATATAGTAATTCAAATTATGTTGTTATCTTATTTTATTAAATCATTTATCCCGATCAGGCAGCCACCAACAACAGAGCGCCGTCTCTCTCTCTGAAATCCTTTCCAGTTTTCTGTGGGATCGAGAGCGCCGACCTACGCCACCCACATCACCTAACATAACATAACATAACATTTCAATTCTCATCAACGTCATACCTATCAATCTGTACTCAGTTCAACGTTCAAAGTTCAAACTAAATACAGCTCCTTACATATCTTTTTCTTTATTATAATAATTATAATTATTTGATAAAATATTTGAATCCCTACTCTTCTTTATGAATAGAACAGGGGAAACGTTTACAATGCTTATAAAAAAAAAAAAACAACGGAGCATGGATGATTAGAATTTTAAGTTACATTACTTAAAAAACTCAGGTCACTTTCCCATCTAATTTTGATAATTCATATATAATTCAAAAATTCAGATTTGTTCATCTAATTCTAATATAAAAAAACTCATCTCACTAGAATTATATATATACTTCCTCTCGGCCATTGATTTTATTTCATCTTATTATGTAAAACTATTACTAAAATTAAAATCATAATCATCATTGAATGAAAATAAAATTAAGGGTTAAGAGATGCTATAAGCAAAAAAATGACTTATAATGATGTGAATCATTTTCCATTTAGACTTACTTTCAGGCTTTCAACCATTAATCTTATTTCCATTTAATAGTGTAAATTTATTATTAAATTTAAAATATATATATATATATATATATATATATATATATATATATTTATATTAGAACTGAATGAGCAAATATTCAAATATATAATTATCTATCTATGCACACATTATAAATTTGGGATATGTTAGTCCTTTCGTTATTTGTCGTCCAGTAACGTCCATTTACGAGCTGATGTGTTTCAATAAATTGTCCATGTGTATCGTCAATGAATTTCCACCATAATTTTTTTAAAAAAAACACATAATGATAGCTCAAATAGCCAAAACAACGTCGTTTTGGTAAAAAAACCATCTCCTTCCTTCATTTCTACTTCCATTTCTAGCATTTTTAGAATGAAGGTTTGGGTATGAAAAAATCACGTTAGAACGTGAAATTTCTAAAGCTGCTAAGCTCCCACTGTGATTCCAAAGATGTCATTCTTCCTAACCGATTCCAGAAACCCGAGCCACACTCTCACCTATAAAACGCCAAGCATCAACACACATAGGGGGACAAACAAATAGACACGCTGGAAAGGGCGAAAGGCAAGACCTGGGATACATAGAGAAAGTCGCAGACAAAGAGATCCACCTTCAGATATACAAAACGCAATTGACGAAGGAAGAGGGTGAAGGGACTATCTTTACTTATTTGCAATCTTCCTTGTGAAGTAGCCAAATCAAATTTTTTTTTTTTTAAATATTGGGTGTGCTTGAGGAAGATATGAATTTGGTGCAAGGTTGTGCTTGGTTGCTTGTTGAAATGTTATTATGTTGATATGAAATTCCACGGTAGAAACCCACTAATGATATACATGGACAACTTAACAAGACACATCAATATAATAACACCATTATTTTATAAATTTAGATAAAATATCAAACACGTTAAATTATTTTGAAAACAGTTTTTTAGAAATTAAATAGTCAAAATCTAAAAATTTCAGTGTTTTCAAACATACTCTTAATGATTAATTTATTTTTTAAAAGATCAAAATTGATCCTATTTTTTGTTGCAAAGGATCAACTGGGATCTTTAATCTTTTTCTTAAATAAAGTGTTACAACTTACAATGTACGAAAAATAAATTACGCAAGGAATAAAAAAATGAGTTGAAAAAATGGTACGATCTCAACATACGGTTAGCGATTGCTGAGGGATTTCTAAATAGTGGCTAAGAATGCGGGAAAGCTGCCTTTAGACATTTATATTTTATTTTTATTATAAAAAATATTATCGCGCTTACTTTTGTTCATGACCTACTGTGGATAACCTTCAATTATTAAAGTCTTGGTATTAATCTTCTCAATGACTTTCATTGAATATAATATTGGTATTTAAATATATATCATTTTCTAAATCATTATAAGATGTTTAACGTTAATTAAATAATTTAAATTATATTTGTTTGTGGAGGAAAAACGTATTTTAGTGTGTACTACTAGTACATAATTCCAATCAAGGGCTACTTATTTTTATTCTGTCCGCCTTTAAAATAATAAAGGATATCTTCTTAATTACTCCTATTGATCTTTGTATCTCACTTAATTTCTTTTGTTTAAGACGTTTAGACTTTTGGTCAAAAAAGAAACGTTTAGACTTAAAATTCGGACCTAATCAATCATATATAATTATAGGAATACTAATACCACATTAAATTATGAGTAACCATCTAAAGTTTAAAAAAATGATACAAGAATAAAACTACGTTGCACTGCATGGATTTAATATATTAGTTAATTAGTTAATTATAAGGTCTTAGGTTTATTTGCTATTAATTGTCCACAAAGTTCTTGTCAACATATTGTTTCGTTTTTTGAAGAACAAAATAACATGGAAGTCATTGGACACTTGTCCGTTCCACGATTAACCACTTGTCCTACTACATCAGCTACTCTTTCATTCTTATTCCGCTGAGCATAATTGCAGTATTAATTAATCAATTTCACCTTTAATTAACTATTTTATTACCAATACTTTCAATTTTCAATTTTCAATTTTCAATTTTCAATTTTGTTTGCACTTTCGTTCATCAGTTTATAACTCGGTAATATATCAGTGTCTTGACCGTGCTACCAAATGCTTTGGCAAAGTCAGAATAAGAGAGTATTCATCTTTGAGTGGGTTTACTATTTACGGTGGTGGTCCTGAGTATGATTTGGTGATGCGATCGCATAAGATCTTATTTTTTAGGGATCACCAAAATAATTTTTTACATAATATATATGTATATATTAAAATAAAAAATTATATAATAAAAATTTTATATTTGAAACTTGAGGGTGCAATGATTGTTTAAAATCCAAAACCCAATCCATTTAGTACTTATTTTAATAACTTTTTTTAAAAAAAAATATTAAGAGTCACACAAAAGACTCTCCGTTTTTCCCTAACTCACGTATCTTTGTCCGCTTTAGATTAAATAGTTTTGCCTTTATTTCTATTGAAAATAATTTTTTAAAGAACTTTGACTATGAACAAATTATTAATGATTTTGTAGCAAAAACTGCAAGGAGAACAATATTCAAAGATTAATAGGACATCAATTTCTTTCTCTAGTCCTTGTGATTCATTTGCTATCGATGGAGGATACTGCCGGTGTAGGGATACTGTTGCAACATGTTCGGGTTAATAGATATAAGTATAACTATTTTTGCTATAATTCTATTGTAGTTTGTTACTGTAATATTTTCCTTTCTTTCGTTAATATTTTTTTTCACTTGAGGTTATATTAAAATAATTAGTGACTAATTTTTTTCACTTTTTTGTGCACTTTTGATAATCAATATATATATTCGGCTTGTAAAAAAAAAATAAAACAACAATTTCTCAGTTCGCACAGAACACCTAAAATCTGAGGGACAGCCCGACTATTTAGATAATTTTAACGGTTATCTGCTCCTCACTTGGATACCCAACATTTAATGTAGGTTTGATAACTAGCACACCAAAAGACGAGGAAGGTAACCAAGTGCGGAATGGATATATGATCAAAGCATCTAATTAAGTAGTATCCCTAACACTTGGCTACCCCTAATGTAGCTTGGCACAATAATTGTCATCTCAATGCTCTAACGCCCATATAGAATATGGACTGAAGTGTCTCACAACATTCTAAACCCAACTCACATACCACTTTGGGCGAGCAACCTAATCCTTAGAACATACTACAATCCAAGTGATGAAAAGCTGAAATTGAAGTGTCTAACCTTCCCGTCGATCTAAGCTCTTGGGAAAGATCAAACCTTCTCGTTGACATTTAAAATTTTATTAATTTGACAAATTCCAATAAGAGAGATAAGAAAGGGGAATCGATGAAGAGATGTATGATTCCATCCTTATAAATATCTCACTATTTTACAGATTAAAACATCAAAAGCAAGAATGAAGAGCTTTCTGCTTATCTCTTTATTGTAGGTAAAGGTTAAAATGAGTTGAGTTGTTCGTTTCAGTTCAACTCATTAAATATTCAATTTTTTCATAGTATCCTCTTATCCGATGGGTGAAAGACTAATCTTTCAGGGTACAGTCAGACGTCCTAGTAGTGACACCTCCCAACAATATATGTTTCATACACGTAAATCTCGATTCGATTATTTAAATTAGTCACACTCAAGCTTGGTGGGCTTGACATTAATACCTTGTGAGTACCTTGTTTACATGTGTATTACCAGAGAGTAATGGTCAAAAACTTTGAATTATTTATGTAATGGATTAATTATGAATATAAAATTATATTTTATTTCTATTTTTACTACATCTTCTAACATGAAGATGTTTGTTAAATATTAAGTTAATAAACTTAAAAATAATTAAAGATAAAATTTGATGAATAAGAAAATAATGCAACAATAAATGAGCTAAACAAGCTAAGCTCAAACTTCATGCTTTTAAAACCCTTTTTGGATAGCACAACTTACAACTTATTAGAGTTTTTCTGCTGATATAAGAGTTTTTATGTAAAAAAAACAGTGTTTGGATAAGCTTAAATAAATAACTTATTAACCCCCAGAAGCCAGTTTTACCTTATTTTGATAAGCTAATTTTTTTTATCTTATTGAAAAAGCTTGTGTGGAAGTTTATACGAGAAGTTGTTCTCATATTTTATAGGACAATTATATCCCCATAATAATTTGAAATTACATCAAAACCAACCATTCCATCTTTCTTTCTCGAGTTTATGGATTTTAAAAGCACTTATTCGAGTATGTATTTAAACACTAAATAAGTTAATTTAAAAGAAGTTTAATGCATAAAAGCTTTTCACATAAGTCCTTCTAATTTAAGCGTTTAAATAAATTGTTTACCCAAATGGACCTAAGTAGGTCAAGCTTAAACTTTAAATTTGGCTCGTTTTAATAAAGAAGCCACACTTGAGTAATTTTTTTACAATTTGAATGTTTATTATTGACGAGGCTCGATTTTCTTATATCCCTAAGAAAAAAACTTCTCTAAAATGAGGTTGTCTCTAAAGTGAGTAAGTAAGGGTGTTTTCACCCTTGATTTAATAAAGTGAGATAATATTTCTATGCACTTTATTGAATCAATAATAAAAACACCCTTACTTGCTTACTTTAGAGATAAGTTCACTTTAGAGGAATCTTATCTTGTCCCTTATTATAGCTAATCGAGTGCATCAAGATCGAGGCCTAAGAGGGAGAATTTGAGCTTAAACAACCGAGCTCAATCCTGAGCCATTCGACACATAAAAAATTTAATTGAAGAAAATAAGGTTGAGTAATATCTGCATGGAAACGTTGATAGTCAATATCACATAATCAACGTCAATGTAATAATATCTCACATAATTCGCTTATGTATGAAGCGGATCAAATATATGTATTGATTGTTAGTTATGAAATGAATTTGATGGAGGAGGCTCAAAAAAGTAAGATATGCGAGGATCTTATCCCTATAAGGACAAGATGGGGGAGAAAATTTCTCGGAAGGTAAATCAGGGATGGAGATAGACCATAATGCTCGCCCCATGGGGTTCTCATCCCAATAAAATTACATAAATACTTCTATAAATATACATTACTTATGTAAACTTATTTTGACAACTTTATATATATATATATATATATATATATATATATATATATATATATATAGTTAATAAAAATTAAAAATAAAGATATCAAATTAAGTTACTAAATAGAACCCTAATTGTTGATTTGCTTCTCCTCCCTCATCACCCTCTTAGAATTTACGGTGATCGAGACAGAAATGTATGAGAAGCTATAAAATGGAAAGATTCCATCTAAAATTCACATCCTCTTGCCAATGTCGGTTGGGGCGTGAGCACGATAATTAGAGACCGCGATAGCAAGCATTGCTGGTTGAGGTGCGAGTAGGAGGAAATTGTGAGGGAGCAAGTGGTATGACGTCTAACATTATCACATGCAAACAAATAATCATACATATATAATTGTCTATTTATAGCATTATAAAACAAAGATAAATTAAATCTGACAAATTAATAAATATCCTTATATAAAATTAATTAATAAAACCACACAAATCTAATTACATAAGTTTTAACCTCAAAACAAGGGCGTCTAATAAACAAAAACAAAAATAAAACTAAAGTTAATGTCTTCAGTGCTCCCAACATACTTTTTCAAGTCTCTACGTCGTTTTTGAAATCACCTGCGTACTCTGAAAAGAACACCACTAATGATATTGGAAATCTCAATTAGCAAACACATTTTTAAAAAGATTTTAAAAAGATATCATTTTCAGTCGGCGTAGTAACCAAAAAGATAATTGTGACATCCGCTATTTCCAAAAATATAATTGAACCATAACACAGTCACATTTACAAATAGTTATAATTAATAAAAAACTTATCAGAGTTAACAAACACACAATCAAGCAACGAATTATTCATCAATATTCTCATATATTGTCTCACTTAATTATCACTTGAAGAGACTATAACCCTCAAGTGTGTCATCCAGTTGACACTCATCCTTTTTTATCAGTTGCATTATATATCTCTGTAAATTTTCACCTTTTTGAATAGCCCCAAAATTATCGTTTTTGAAACAAGAATTGAATCCTCATAAATCCATACAATGGAAGTTTTGGAAAAAGATGGTTACTCACCTCTTGAAGATCTCAAAAAACGTGCTCTAAGAATTCTAGGATTAGCCTCTTTTGTTATCTTACTCCAAGCCTAAAATCCATTATTGCTCCTTTTTCCTTCTCTTTTGATTTTCTCCTCCAAATCCTTGAATTTATCCCCTTGTAGATGTTTTTGAGTTTTTAAGTGTAATTAGGGTTTAAAATGCGTCCAAAGGGTATTAAGGTTCTATTTATAGAATCCTAAGAGTCTTAATACGTTAAAATTTGAATTTTTGAGTTTTAAAGGAGGCACGACCATGTCGATTTGACATACGATTGTGTATCCTTTCCGTAATTTTTTTTTTTTTTTAACAAACCACCTAAATGCTAATAGCTAAAATTTTGGATTTTACAAGTGGTGCCAATGTTGATATATGGTGGGGAGAAGAATGGAGGAAGAGATTGCGACAAAGCGAGCAATGATATCGACATTGGTAGTGCAAGCATGACCTCATGTTCGAGAGAGTTCGAGAATGGAGCAGAGGTGACAAAATTGGCCAATTCAACTCGATACGCTATTGGCCCGTAAAACACGGTGTGAGTTGATCCACTTGGACAATGTGGGTTGGACCTCCTAATTCATTCTGTTTAGTGGTGAGTTGGCAAGTTGGCCCGCAAAACAACAAAAATTAGAAAATTAATTGACGAGTTGGCGGGTTGACCCGCTAAAAAATAATAAAAAAATTCGTAAACAAATATAAAATATGAAAAATAGCCATAAAACCCGAAACGGGTTGGTGGGTCAAATCGTCCTCGGCCCGCTAACAAATAAAATTCAAAATTCAAAAACGAGTAAAACATATAATTTTCTAAAAATAGGTGGGTTGACATGTCAACCCGATCCGCCTCTGACTCATTTTTTTGGTAGGTTAAGCAGGATGAGTCAAAACGGTTGGTCGGTCGAGAATCCCAACTCAACCCACTAAAATAAGCGGGTTAAATGGGTTGACCCGTCAGGACCAACCCATTTTGTCACCCCTAAAAGGAAGCACATAGGAAAAGAACGAATAAAGAGATAGAAGGAAGGTGATGGAGGATATAAGGTAATTTCCATCGTATTTATTCAGGAAAAAAATATTTAGGGTTGATAATGTCAAATGTGTCATACCTATTCTTGGACACTTTTCTGATAGATAAATTCTTAAAAAAAAAGAGTAAAGATCCAAATTGGTCATTGACAAAAATACATGGTGACATTTTGGTCTCTGAGAAATGGAAAATATCAATTTGATCCCCAAGAATATAAAATTTGGGTTAAAATGATCATTTTAGGGACATTTTAGTCCCTGTCTGCGACTATTTTGACCCATATTTTACATTCTTGAGGACCAAATTAATATTTTTCATTTTTCAGGGGCCAAACTATCACCGTAATTTTTTGTCGAGAACCAATTTGGGTGTTTACTCTAAAAAAAATAATCTATATTAAAGTTATATTTAAATGTGTTGTCAAATATTTTTATTTTATTTTCCTAAAATTTTCATTTTCAACAGATAATGTTGTGGAAAAGATTAGTTAATTAGATATTTTTCAAAATTTTCAAAATTTGAAGGCTTAATTGCATTTTTTGCCTCTTAACTTTTTCAAATGTGTAATTTTATTTTCTCAAAAATTTTAATTGTATATTTAGTACTCTAATTTATTAAATTGTGCAAAATCAATCTAAAAAACCTAAAAAGGACTAAGTCTGAACAACATAAAAATGATTGATTTTGCACAATTTAACAAATTAAAGAACTAAATGTATAATTTAAATTTTGAGAAACATAATCACATGTTTGAAAAAGTTAAAAAAAATGTAATTAAACTAAATTTGAAAATGAAAATAATTTTCAAAAATTAAAAACGGAAAATAAAAATGAAAAGCATTATGACCCTAAAATACACTTCAAAATCATTCCCCAAAATTTAAAACATTCAACACCCAAAATATACACTACTTCAATAATTGCAAAACACTAAACCTCTCACGAGCTAGCACCACCGTCCCCTTTGGCATCGTTTGAGTTGCCAACACCGTTGTCCCATATCTCCTATGCATGTCTCTTCATTGTTTCTAACTTTGGCAATCAAAATTAGCAAAGCAATGGAAGTGAATTGAACAAATTATTGAGACAATACAAAGTTTTTAATATTATAATTTTTGAAAAATGACTTTGAACTGCATTTAAGTTTCTGAAACTGAAAACCCTAATTCATATAGATAGCATATGATTGGAAATAAATTTAAGGTTAAAACTTTATTTTAATTCTTAATGTTCGACTTTACTTTCAATTTAATTTCGTAGTGGACATGTAAGATCCACAAGTGATCTCTATTAGTCAAGTAACGTCAACATTCTCAGTTAATTATTGGAATGATGTTAGGCAAAAGAATCATATTAAAACAGTTTAATAACATTAGTATGACATAATTAAAATATTTTTTAAAATTAAATTAAAACTTTTCTCATACATTATGGTAATTTTATTTTTCCTAGACAAAGAAAGAAGAGGCACGATTGGAATGAGAGTGATTGGAGAACCCACTGGATGAAAGTGGGCCATGGCACCTAAAATAGGTCCATGTCTCTATAATTCCATTTTGCCACCACCATTCCCGAAGCTTGCATAATGTCGAGTATCATTTTACTTTTTGCACTTTCTCAAGGGATGTTGATACCAGCAAAAAAAGAGGGATGTTAATTTTTTCCACCTAAAAATAGCCTTCATTTTCATTTCTGTTGCTTCCAATCTCGTTTCATTATTAATGGCTTGAAGAAACTGCTATACATATGTTGGACCGAGTGATAATGAACTCGCAGATTCAAGGTAAATGATCAGAAATTCATATCTTGATTCTTATATATGAAAAAAAATCTGATTGAAAGAGAAGAATCCATCTTGTGTGTCTAACAGGTTATCTGATGGAGATTAGTCACTATTAACGATAGTGAATATTCCATATTTATATCATGATTAATAATGTATCAATGAATGATTGGTTAATAATACGAATATATTCTAATTAAATTCATATATATATATATATATATATAAAAGAAAACATTGCAAAATATCTCAGCCATTCAACCAACCAATAATAATCAATAAAGCTGGATTACAAAACAAAATAACGGATTGCTACGTGGCAGTAACCAAACATAGCAATATAATTGTGGCAGTGAGGATTGCCCCAAAATTTCAGATTCATAAGCACAAGGAAATGAAAGCTAACTAAAGATCTACACACGGACCACCTAATCTTGATTCGGAACTTGGATTAAAAATTGCTCCAATAATTACAGTAGCCAAATTGCCTTTAAAATTTTGTAATTTACCCAAACATAGAGAAAGATTCTGAAACTGTGATATCCTCGCTTCAATTAAATTTTTTTCTCGAAAAAGTAAGATTAGATGCTAGCAGTCCTAGGAGATTCCGTTACGTCACGATGAAACCCAAGAGAGAAACTTATACGCTGTCGTTGGGGTAAGACAAATAGTTTACACACAGGACAAGGATATAATCGTCAACAAAATGCTTTTCTTGCATAATAATATTAATCATTTTAATTAATTATACACTGTCTTTCTCTGTCTTGTCTGTTCTTTTCTTTAATTTTTCTTTTTTAAATATATAATAGTAATATTTTATTTTATTTTCGTAAAAATTGAAAATACACACCCTCTCTCTCTCTCTGTTTTCTATCCGGTTCTTCTGTTCTTTTTATACTTTGTTTCTTTCTCACCCATTTCCCCCTGAACAGCACAAAAACAGTGTCAAAAGGAAAAAGGAGAGAGAAACTTTGCCGCCGGTGATATCCACACTCACCGAATCAGACGGTAGCAAAGTAATGTCCACTCGAGTTTCTCACTGAGCAACACATCACCGGAAAATGCATTGATATCAAACCCTCCTCGCTCACACATCGCCACAAAAATGCGAGACTGCGATGACCCCAGCGACGTCGTTTCCATCACCAAGAACAACAAGCCGGAGCCGGAAAAAGAACAGAGACACACCTCAAAGCCGCCGCCGTATCCTCCGGCGATCCTCGCCGTCCGGAGTCGGTCGCAAGGTATCGGAACCCGAAGAGTCACGCCAACCACACTATCCGTCGTCCATGACGGCGCCACCGTCGGATCCGCCGTGGAGAAGCTTCTTCCGAACGGCGATTTCTACGTCGGGAGCTTCTCCGGGAACGTGCCTCACGGATCTGGGAAATACTTGTGGACGGACGGGTGCATGTACGAGGGAGAGTGGAAGCGCGGAAAGGCTTCGGGCAAAGGGAAATTCTCGTGGCCCTCGGGCGCGACCTACGAAGGGGAATTCAAGTCGGGTCGGATAGAAGGGTTCGGAACCTTCGTCGGATCCGACGGTGACACGTATCGCGGGTCGTGGAGCTCCGACAGAAAACACGGGTACGGGCAGAAGCGTTACACGAACGGAGACTTTTACGAAGGGTGGTGGAAGCGGAACGTTCAGGACGGTCATGGGCGTTACGTTTGGAAGAACGGGAACGAGTATATAGGAGAATGGAAGAACGGCGTTATTTGCGGGAAGGGGGAGCTGGTTTGGAGTAACGGAAACCGTTACGGCGGTCAATGGGAGAACGGGGTTCCCAAGGGACAAGGGGTTTTGAAAACACAGCATTGGTTGAAAGGGAATGGGTTTTTGTGGGGTGATAATTTTGCATTAACGATGGGGAACAAGAGGTGCTCGGTTGAGGGTGGAAGGAGGAGTTTAAATGAGAAGAGTTTTCCGAGGATTTGCATTTGGGAATCTGAAGGTGAAGCTGGTGATATCACTTGTGATATTATTGATAATGTGGAGGCTTCCATGTTTTATCGGGATGGAACGGCGTCGGATTGTGATCAGGTTAAGCAGTTTCGGAGAAGCCCTTGTTGTTTTGCCGATGAGGTTAAGAGACCTGGGCAAACGATATCAAAGGGGCATAAGAATTATGATTTGATGCTTAATCTGCAATTGGGTATAAGGTAAAACACTGCCAGTGGGACATTGCTTGATATTTTTGTACCGTGTTTGGTGTTTGATGTTATATGTTGCTGTTGTATTGTATTGTGTAGGTACACTGTTGGGAAGGAAGCTTCCATGTTGAGAGAGCTTAAACAGAGTGATTTTGATCCCAAGGAGAAGTTCTGGACCAGGTTCCCCCCTGAAGGATCCAAGATTACTCCGCCCCATCAATCAATGGAATTCCGATGGAAGGATTACTGCCCTGTGGTTTTTAGGTATATCTTTCTGTTTCTTTTGGCTTGCAATGATATTTTCATTTTTAGTACTTGTTTGCATTTTGGTCATGATGATTAGTAGGGCAAGATATGGAGAACCTGATATGATTGTTTTGGATGTAGAGTTTTGTAACTGCTTTCTGTTCTGATGTTTGACTGATTCCTGTCTTGAATTTTCAGACATTTGAGGAAGCTATTTCAGGTGGATCCTGCTGATTACATGTTGGCTATATGTGGGAATGATGATGCCCTCAGGGAGCTTTCCTCTCCCGGGAAGAGCGGAAGCATCTTCTACTTGACCCAAGATGACAGATTCATGATAAAGACAGTGAAGAAATCTGAAGTCAAGGTTAGAAACACGTCTCTTGGACTTTTCCAGTTGTGTATTCTTGTTGAATTCCACATTCATTCCATAATAGCATGCTGAGAATAGACCACACACCATTGCCAAATGGACCTTCTGCTTTGTTTTATACTCTAGGCAGTAGTTGGTGAAGGTTGTAGTAGAACAGACAAGTTGGATTTTGGAAGAGGGAGGCCTACGTTTGTAATTCAGCTGTTCATGTTTTACGATTTCACATTGACTCTTAGCTTCTATAACAGTCTATGCTACTAGGAATCTTCATCTTCATCTTGGTGCATATCTAGATTGACGCATGATTTTGTTGACTAACTTTTGGATTTTACTATTAAACATTGACTTTTATCTTCTATAACAGTTTATGCTACTGGAAATCTTTGGCTTGGTGCATGATATGTAGATTGACACATGATTTTGTTGACTAGCTTTTAGGTTTTACGGTTAAACATTGACTCTTACCTTCTATAGTAGAAATTTTTTGGCTTGGTGCATATCTAGACCAGCGCTTGAATTTCGTGACTTTTAGGTGCTTATTCGGATGCTTCGAAGTTATTTCCAACATGTGTCTCGATATGAGAATTCACTTGTGACAAAATTCTATGGGGTACACTGTGTCAAACCCATTGGAGGCCAGAAGGTATGGATTGGTAGATATATTATAGTTGTTTTAAGGAATTGGCCTATGCATACCTCGGAACCTGACTTTTTATTGTTATTGAAAAATCAGATTCGGTTCATTGTGATGGGCAATCTTTTCTGCTCCGAATATCCAATTCATAGACGATTTGACTTGAAGGGATCTTCACATGGCCGTGTGACAAATAAACCTGAGGAGGAGATTGATGAAACTACCACCCTCAAGGACCTTGATCTCAATTTTGTGTTTCGCGTGCAAAGAAATTGGTTCCAAGAGCTAATAAAGTAAGTTGTTCTGTTAGTTGTGTGTTGTATCTATAGTTTTCTGGGCTTCTACTTAGCAATGAAAACATCATACATATATGCTGATATAGTCCTGATTTTATGTTAAGACAAATTGAGCGGGATTGCGAGTTCTTGGAAGCCGAGAAAATTATGGATTACAGTCTTTTGGTTGGCCTTCATTTTCGTGATGATAACACTTGTGACAAAATGGGATTGTCACCATTTGTTTTACGCACTGGTATTGATCCATCATTCCTTTGGTGAATATATATGATAAAGTTTATGTTACACAAGTTTTGAAAGTCATTTTGTTGCCCCTTTTAGGCAATCGGGATTCTTATCAGAGTGAAAAGTTCATGCGTGGTTATCGCTTTCTTGAAGCAGAACTACAAGATAGGGATCGAGTTAAATCTGGAAGGTATGTCAAAAAATGTTCTAGTTCATTAATTTAATGTAGATGGAATTTGTAGTCATTAATTGATAAAATAATTGGCTTGTTATAACACCTGCATCTGTTGTTTGGATAGGCACATGGGGTGTTCCCTGATAAGTTGGAATCGCTAACCATGTTGAAATGAGAATTGTTTTTATGTTTGGGAGATATTTTGGAGTTTGTGCAAAGTTGGTCATATTTCCATCAGTGAAAATAATACATATGTATCATGTTCTCTCTTGAAAGTATCGCAAAGATGTTGTATTGTAGACTTGTACATGCATGCTATCTTAAGTTCTAAGTCTTTGATGCCATTAAAATGTATAATATTTTCTCCATTTTAATTGATATCTTTCATGATAATAATTGAAAGTAGTTTGCATTATTTTGGCAACTCAGTCGGCATAGTATGGCAGGCAGTAGTTGTTTGTCGGGCACATGGAGGACGTGGTCCTAATTTATTAGATGAAATTTGGTTTTCTAATTATTTTTGCCTGATGTTAAATTCGTTGAACCAATTATGATTATTTCTCAGTGAATTATTATGTTCATACTATCTCTGCATTCATGTTCCTTCTGGATATATCCTATACACTAGCTTATACATACACAATTACATACAATATCAACTTCAAATTACTTTATGATTTGAAGATTCTATTTTTTTTACTATTTTGTTGCATATTCAAGGTCGTTGGTTTGCATATTTGCAAATTTTATGATGCATTAAATAGGATGATTCTTGTTTCAGGAAATCTTTAATCAGGCTAGGAGCCAATATGCCCGCAAGAGCAGAACAAATGGCACGGAGGAGTGATTTTGATCAATACACTACTGTTGGAATCAGCCATTTGACCCCTTATAGCAGTGGGGAAACTTATGATGTCGTTCTATATTTTGGGATTATTGACATTTTGCAAGATTATGATATCAGCAAGAAGCTTGAGCATGTTTACAAGTCCTTGCAAGTTGACCCTACCTCAATCTCGGCTGTTGATCCAAAGCTCTACTCGAAGAGATTTCGTGATTTTGTAGGGAGAATATTCATTGAAGACTGGTAGCAGTGAGTTCAAAACAAGGCTGCAATATTTATTCATGGAGGTTAAAATGCCTGATTGATCACAACATCCAGGAAAAACAGCTGGAAGTTTGAAGCCCTCCGCAGAGACGGGTCTTGCAGTTAACTGGTTAACATGCCACACTCTCTGTGGTCAAAAGTGGCTGATGAAACTTGCCAGAATTGGTGTTGTTTTATGGCTGAATTTTGAAGATACAGCCATGTTGATGATGTTATGCTGAAGGCAGGGAGAATATGTACATGGACGATGGGGTGAAGTCTGGATTTTTTATTTTCTTTTTATTGGGAAAGGTGGTGGGGCTTGTTAAATTTTTGTTACAAAATAGAATATGAATATGATGTGGAAGATAGGAAGAGGGAACAAAGCGGAATGTTTCCTAGAGATTAGATTCAAATAGTGTGTGGATAGTTCGGAATAAAAAAAATGTACAGTTATAATACAAAGGATGAATAGTTGGAGGTTTTTCTTGTTGAGGTTTATTATTCTTGATTGTTTAGGAGACATTTTGAAGACAATGTTTTGAAATGGAGAGCCAAAAAGTCTTCTCTCCCACACAGCACAAGTCTCTTATCTGTTGAATAAGTATATGAGTAAGTGGGGGCATCTGTGCGGTGCTGAATTGAAGAAAATTAAAAATAGGGGTCGTTGGGTTTGCTTTTGCAGTGAAAGCGAGGGCGTTGGGCTTCGAAGAGTTTTGTGGGCATGAAAAGCAGAGAAAGATGAGCTGGCGTTTCTCGTTTTTCCTCTCATTTTGATCACTGTCTCCCGCTTTTTACTGTTTGTAGTTATACCTCTGATTTTTTTTTATCTTTTTTTCACATTGTTGTTTATTATATTAAATTAGTAAATTTGACCCTAATTGCTCCATTATTAAATTTATCTCGGTAAGAAAAATTATTCTTCGTTATGTTATGAAGGAAGAATATATTGTTGTTGTCATTTTATTTTTAATTGAGTTATTTTAAGTTATTGATTAAAACAAAATTAAAGATTATTAAATATATAATTAATAGCATAGGACCGATAATAAACATAAATTATAAGAGACATTCCATGATGCTTTCTTATTTTATTTAGTTTAGTGGAGATAACCCAAAATTAAAAATATTATGCTTTTTTGGTCACAGGATGACTTTTTAATTTTAAAAATAATAAATAAAATAAAATTTTTAAAACGATAAATATATTTTGAAATGAGCAAAACATTTTCAATTAGCTATAGAAACAAGTAGGGTATTCGTGAGACGAGAAAGATATAATCAGCAAGACCCAATCCAATGTTTTGATATGATTATCTACTTGAGTCAAATCATGATTCAATGATGTTTGACACGAAATGGGGTTAACTTCATATGTTGACATAATATATAAACATGAACCTTGTGCATAACTAAATTATGTAATTAAGGAAGTAAATGACTAAAACTAAGGTATATTTTGTAATATATATTTTTTGTCTTAATTTAATAACATTTTTGCATAACAATATATTTATATGGATATTATTTGTTTTAATATATATATATATATATATATATATATATATATATATATATATATATATATATATATATATACTTATAAAAAAAAAAAGTGAGACAACAAGTTGGGTTGGATTGACCTGGAATATAATCTAAACCAATTTAAAAATCCACTTAATCTAATTTATAAAACTCAAATCAAACACAATTAACTACAAGTGGAACAGATAAGCAAGATCAAGTTGTTCTTCTCTACGCCTTACAGGAAGCACTGCGTCTATTCAATTGTGTGTTTTGACATTGTTAAGTTATTGGAGAATCAGTGGCGGAGCTTTCACAAAAATTTTGAGTGGAGCCGATATTACCAAAATTTAGTCACTCAAACGTGTGTCCGTTTTTGTTTTGATTCCTTTACCTTTTTTTTTTTTTTTTTTTTGTTGATTGTGATCCTTGCAAGTTCCAAAACTTTAGTTTTGATTTCTGTCGTTACTATCCATCTGTTAAGTGTTGACATGACTAATAGACTGTTATGTCATTACTGCTATGTAGGCTAATTTTATAATATTTAATGTCACGTAGAATTAGATATTAATTTTTTTACATTTTTTTTTATAATATTTAATGCCACAGAGGTATTCTGGAACCCTAGAAATATTCATGAATGTTGTTATTTCAGTCTTTCATTCATTTAATAAAAATACAAAAAATAAATAATGACATTATAATAAAAATAAAAATATTATAATAGCCTACATGGCAGTGCTGACGTGACGGTCTGTTAGTCATATCAGAACTTAACAAATAGATAATGACGACAGGGATCAAAACCAAAGTTTTGAAACTTTCAGGGACCAAAAAAAAATGTAGGGACCAAAACCAAAATCGACTCATTTTTCAGGGACTAAAAACTTACTTAAACTCTTTTTTGATAAACTAAATGTGTATATTAATAATAATGGTATTGAGTATACCATAAATCATTTACAATGAAGTCCCCCATAAAAATGTGACTTGCAGTGATTATCAAAATGAAATTTTCATTCCAATATAAACTCCTAATACCAAAGTGCATGATACATATAAGAAAAAAACAATCTCCTACTCTCAAGAACTTGCATAAACATAGTAATAATTCAAAATTTTATCACCGATTCAAAATAATATCAACACAAAATAATATATAAAAAGAAAAAGAAAAAAAAACTGGTGGGAGCTGGGCACATCTCGGTCCCTTAGATGCTCCGCCACTGTGGAGAATTCTAACGAATATCCTTAGAGTATTGATTAAGAAATTAAGAAAGAAAATTTTGCATGGATAATAATGTATTAAATATATTGAAGAGTGTTACACAAGTTATACTAATAATAAACTAAGGATGTTGCTATGCTGCAAAAAGATTAAAGTCTAAAAGAATTAAGTGTTGTCCCCTTAAGTCAACTTAGTTGATAGCTACGAGATATGATAATTGTGATTGCACGAGTTCAAACTTCTCCCAATCCTCACAATCTCTTTCTCATTTCCTATTTCCCTCCCTCTTCCTTTTGTAAAGCCTAATAACCAACATATTGATTGCTACTTTTATAATAAAAGTTGGGCAACTCATCAATTCAAAGTATGAAAATCAAAGAAGAAAATTGATTAGGTATTAAAGTTGCAATTAGTATGACTTTATCATTATAACATTTATTATTCCAAATAATAATGTAACCCCTACATATTATGGAAAAATGTAATTTATTTTATATATTTATTTTTAATTTTTGTCTCAAAAAAAAAAGTTGAATTAGTTTTATTCCCTGTTAGTGGAAACAAAATTTACACTGTAACCAATTATAAATTGTCACATTATTAATAATGTTTGACTCTTATCCTAACTACCTTAAAAGTCATCCATACCATGATTTGTGGTTAGTTGACAATGTAAAAAACTTTATATTGACTGTATATCAAAATTAAACTCAATTTAAATAAGGATATGTTTTTGGATAAAGAATGAAAAAGATCTACTTGCATAAATAGTCCTTGAAAAACTAAACTTTTAGAGTTTATATTTTCTTTGTCTTGATCTCTTATTATTTTCAATTTATTTTAATACTTAAAAGTTAATTTAATAATAATCTATTTAATTATTAAAGTAGTTATTTTTGAAATATAATCGTAGAGATTGTTTCGGTAAGCCGGAACGAGATACTCTGGGGGTGAGTGTGTGAGTACAAAGGTGGTGATAGGTTAGTCTAAATTATTTGCCCTCACTATCCTACGAGGGTCTCTATATAGCTGTAGGGGAGGCCCGATACGCGTGAGTTGGTTATTCCTTGCTGGCATCATTCCGTTAGTGAGAATCGCGGACACGCCATGGATTTTGTTACGTCACTCACTGCATATGATCTCCCTTCTGGAAGATTCTTTTTCTAGCACGTCATCGGCCATTTGGGGAGTGATGCCTTCTGCAGATTATGACCTCTTATTGGGCCATGACCCACTCTTCAATAAGGCCGTCCATAAAGCCTTTTTCTGTCTGTGCGATGCCTATAACCCAGATTTTGGACGTTAGTCCAAAGAGCTTGGATACTAGAGCTCGCCCAGAGAGCGCGGGAAATAGAGCTTGAGTCGAAGAGCTCAAGAAATAGGGTTTAGGAGTTAGAGTTGGTGTGGGTCAATGTTGAAGAGAATTGTACTTGACTATGGTACATATATGGGTTTATTGGGGACTGGTCGGTCGGACCTATTCGACCGGAAATCGGACCCATGGCCGGTCCAGTCAGCATATTGGACCGGATAGGCTGTTGAACTAGTGCTGACGTCATTGACTCGTGGTTGAACTGGCGGTGGTTGGGCGCGCAAGGGTCCATTGTTCGCGCACGGCCCAATGCTCGCTCCAAGCCCAATACTCCGTGAACTTGGAAATTTATAAAATGCATCATAAAAAGCTCCTCGGCAGGATGCGAAGAAGCAGCTATGCCACTAAGTTACAAGGCTTGTTGTGATGAAAGTTAACATATATATATATATATATATATATATATATATATATAAAATTTATAAATTTGATACATACCGATTCATCCGGTTCGACCACTGATCCATTAACCTAGTGCCTCGATCGAGTCGATAACCAGTCCGATTTTAATAACACTGCAATTCACATTCGTACTTTTTTTTGTGAAAGAACAATTCACGTTCATATGTAAGTAGGCATAAAACAACAAATCTAGAATTGGTTTCCCAACATGTGTCCATTTGGAAATGCCTTTCTTTGCACTTTTGTTTTCACCTCTCTTTTTCCACGTGCATTTCAACCAATTTTGTAGCAAATGCATTCCAACGCATCATTAAATAATGACTTCACTACTACTACTGCTACCAAAACAAGAGTTTTAAATAACCTATCATTAGCAAGAAGATACTTGTATGAAGTATCCTTGTTAAACTAACATAACTTCAATAAAAAAAAAGTGCTCTTACATCTTGATATTTGCTCAATGGTCACTAGATTAGCAGATGCAGGAAAGGATTCTTCAATCTCTAATGATGGGTGCCTTAACAGATTAAAAAAAATGACGGGTGCCTTAAGCCATTTTAGTCAAGTCCAGCGGTATTGTAAAAATTAATTTTCGTACTCTATCTTCTACTATACAACTAGCGAACTTGAATTTCCCCTGTTCCCAAACATGTGGCAGGCGTCCGGCTTTTCTCCTTTGCTTTACACATTTAAATTTAAGAATGTATATTTTTCCCCCACCTAAATAGATTATATAAAATAAGCTTTGGACATCTAAAATTAAATCTTGGTTGTTATTAAAAATATATTTAATGTTAATGTGTTAAATTTACATAGTTAAATCTTCAACCTTTTAATACTTTACGAATTTTGCAACCTGCGTATATAAAAATGAAATAATTTAAACAACACCAGTAAAACTCAAGAAAAATATGATATCTCTTAACATTTTCATTCCGGCAAATTGTACAGAGCATGTTTGGTTTAGATTTTTCTAAACGCAAACGGGAAAAAACACGGTTTCCCATGCAGATTTGGCTTCCTAATGCATATTAGAGGACAATACTATAATTAACCTTTAATTAGTTTTTACTTCAGTTCAGTTAGTTGCGTAGTTAGTTAGATTTATGTTACTAACACTCAACTACCATGACAATGTATAAATACCAAATGATGCAATGAATGAAACCAAGAACTTCAGTTCAATTCAATTCTAACATGGTATCAGTATAATTCTCTCTTCCGCTCCCTTCTTTTCTTCTCCGCCAACAATGGCGTCCCCTTCTGACACCTCTCAAGATCCATCTAGTAGTTACTATGTTCATCCCAATGAAAACCCCTCTCTCGTGTTGGTCTCACCGATTCTTGAAGGAGCCAATTATCATTCTTGGGCCCGTGCTATGACGATGTCCCTCCAGATGAAGAACAAATTCGGATTCATCGATGGCTCCATCACGAAACCCCTGCAATCGGCACCCATCTTTCCGGCGTGGCAACGCTGCAACACTTTGGTTCTTTCTTGGCTGAATCGGTCCGTGTCGCCCACCATAGCCACAAGCATCATCTAGATTGATCAAGCGTGTGATGTCTGGAAAGACCTTAAAGATCGTTTTTCTCAAGGGGATTTCATTCGTGTGTCTCACCTACAGCGTGACATCTATTCCTTACACCAAGGTGAGTTGTTAGTTACTGAGTTTTTCACCAAATTGAAGATTCTATGGGATGAATTCTGTAATTTCCGCCCTATTCCATCGTGTAAATGCGCCACTCCCTGTACCTGTGATGCTTTGAAAATTGTTAAGGGTTACATGGATAATGATTGTGTATTGGCTTTTCTTCAAGGGTTAAATGACACCTATGCTGCTGTAAAATCCCAAATTATGCTTCTTGATCCTTTACCCCCTTACCCAAGGTGTTCAGCATGATCATTCAGCAAGAACGACAATCCCAAGTTGGAATCTTGCCAACTCCTACCATCTTGGCTGCACCTACAAATTTCATCTCTAATTCTTTCCCTTCTGGAAAGGGTCGTGGGGGTAGATCTGGAGGCCGGTTTGGAGGTGGCAAAGGTCAATCTAATCAACTACGTACTCACTGCAATCGCACCAATCATACTGTGGATAAATGTTTCTTTCTTCATGGCTTCCCACCTGGTTATGTCTCCAAGAAAGCTCAAGCTGCTATTCACAATGTTACTGCCCATGATACTCCCAATACATCTTCTGGTGGCTCTTCAGAGATTGATCCCTCTGGTTTTGGTCTTACTCAGGCTCAGATTCAAGGTTTATTGGCATTGCCTCCTCAGTTAGCACCTACCTCTACCTCCATTGCTTCTAATCTGATTAGCACACACAACACCACCACCCACACCTCTCCCTCAGGTAACTTTGCTGCCACCTGGATCATTGATTCAGGAGCAACTGATCACATCACAAATTCCATACCACCAATGAATGTGCACCTTCCCAATGGTCACTCTACACTTGCAACATATGCAGGCACTGTCACCCTTACCCCCTCTCTTATACTTACTAATGTTCTTTACATCCTTAAATTTTCTTTTAACTTGATTTCTGTTACTAAACTATCAGAATCCTTAAATTGTCAATTCAATTTCACTCCCACTCTGTCTCATACAGGACATGATTACTCT
Source organism: Ammopiptanthus mongolicus (assembly GCA_039655645.1). Taxonomy (NCBI): domain Eukaryota; kingdom Viridiplantae; phylum Streptophyta; class Magnoliopsida; order Fabales; family Fabaceae; genus Ammopiptanthus; species Ammopiptanthus mongolicus. The sequence continues at coordinate 15,247,799 of CM077348.1, read as the reverse complement.
GCAGATGATTGGTAAAGCTGGTGCACAAGGAGGTCTCTATGTACTGATAAGTTCTGGTCCAGATTCCATTCTTTGATTTGTGGCACTTTCGTTTAGGCCATCCTTCTCAACTATGTTGTACTCATTTGCATAATACATTCAATAAAATCTCTTTTGCTTCTCATACTGCTTGTGATATCTGTCATCTATCAAAACAAAAAAAGTTACCTTTTCCTTTAAGCACCTCTGCTTCTACTTCCATTTTTGAACTTATCCACATAGACATATGGGGGCCTTTTCACATTCCCTCAATACACGGCCATAAGTATTTTTTAACCATTGTTGATGACAAGTCCCGATACACATGGGCTATTTTAATGAAAACCAAATCTGAAACACGCCAACACCTCGTTCAATTCATAACTCTCATTGAAACCCAATTTCAAATTAACATTAAGACCATAAGGTCTGACAATGGCTTGGAATTTTCCATGCCTCAATTTTTTCAATCCAAAGGCATCATACATCAACTCACCTGTGTTGAAACTCCCCAACAAAATGGGGTGGTTGAACGCAAACATCAACATATTCTCAATACAGCAAGATCACTCATGTTTCAATCCCATCTCCCCCCACAATTCTGGTCATACTCCATTCTTCAGGCAGTGCACATTATGAACTTGCTCCCCTCTGTCACACTCAATAAGGCCTCTCCATACTTCCTCTTGCACAACACCAATCCCAGTTTTTCCTCCCTTAGAGTTTTTGGTTCCTTATGCTACTTATCTACACTCACTGCACATAGATCTAATTTTGACCCCCGAGCTAGAAAATGCATCCATCTTGGACACAAAGAGGGTGTCAAAGGTTTTATCCTTTTTGACCTCCATTCTAGAGAAGTTTTCCTATCCAGAAATGTTGTTTTTTATGAAAATATATTTCCTTTCTTCACCACCACACCTGATGTCTCCCCACCGGACAACTTTCCAATTTCTCTCCCCCGTTATCACTCCCCTGCCCTCACTCTTGAGCCTTTTGTCCCACAAAATCCCCCAAGATCTTCTGATACTAGTCCCTCAGTTCTTGAATCCAACCCTGGACCCACTCCCCCCTCTTCCCGAATTTCTCACAGAAAAAGGAACCCTCCTACCTATCTCCAGGATTATCACTGCAACATTGCCTCTGCTGCTCCAGCTGCCCCATCATCTTCAGGTATTCAATATCCTCTTTCTAATGTCCTTTCTTATCATAGACTATCACCATCACACACACACTTTCTTTTATCTATATCTACCAATATTGAACCCAAAACATACAAACAAGCCATAAAATTTGACTGCTGGAAACAAGCCATGGACAATGAAATTGCAGCCCTAGAACAGAATAATACTTGGGAACTCACTGATTTGCCACCACATAAGCATCCTATTGGTTGTAAATGGGTCTTCAACACCAAATATAAAGCTGATGGCAGCATTGAGAGACACAAAGCTCGCTTGGTAGCAAAAGGTTATACCCAACAAGAGGGTGTTGACTACTTTGAAACCTTTTCCCCGGTGGTCAAGCTAACCACTGTCAGATTGGTCTTAGCATTGGCAGCTGCTAAGCAATGGCACTTGCAACAACTTGATGTCAACAATGCCTTCTTACACGGGGACCTCATTGAAGAGGTTTACATGCAAGTTCCCCCGGGCTTCATCACCTCTAAACCCAATCAGGTTTGCCGGCTTCTTAAGTCCCTCTATGGACTCAAGCAAGCCAGTAGACAGTGGTACTCCAAGCTCACTGTAGCCTTACTCTCTTTGGGATACATTTAGTCCAAGTCTGATTAATACTCCTTATTTGTTAAAAGCTTTGGATCCTCCATTACCATTCTTCTGGTCTATGTGGACGATGTGGTCCTTACAGGCAACAACCTTGAAGAAATAAATGTTGTCAAGACCTTTCTAGACGCCCAATTCAAAATTAAGGACCTTGGTCCCCTCAAGTTCTTTCTAGGCTTGGAAGTGACCCGATCTAAGCAAGGTGTCATCCTCTCTCAACGAAAATATGCACTGGAGCTCATTGATGATGCTGGCTTACTAGGCTCCAAACCCACTTCTACCCCCATGGTTCCTAGCTCTCAACTTTCGAAGGACCAGGGAGAGCCCTATGCTGACCCGACAGCTTACAAGAGGCTTGTAGGCCGATTACTATATCTCACTACAACCCGCCCTGACATTTGCTTTGCTGTTCATCGCCTAAGTCAGTTCATGTCTGCTCCCTGCCAAGCACATCACCTTGCTGCTATCCGAGTACTTAAATATGTCAAAGGAAGCCCTGGCAAAGGTCTGCTTTTCCCCGCTGCCTCCGATTTCCGACTCAGTGCCTTTAGTGGCTCGGATTGGGCTTCTTGTCCTGATTCCAGAAGATCAACAACCGGCTTCACCATCTTCTTTGGCTCTTCTCTGATCTCTTGGAAACCCAAGAAGCAAAGCACTATCTCCCGCTCCTCTTCAGAAGCTGAGTACAGAGCTCTAGCTTCCACAACTTGTGACCTCCAATGGTTGCTTTACCTTTTGCAGGACCTCCAACAAGCTGCTCCTCTCCCAGTGGCCCTGTACTGTGACAACCGCTCTGCTATACACATCGCAACCAATCCCACATTTCATGAAAGGACTAAACATATCGAGTTGGATTGTCACTTGGTCCGCGACAAGGTACAAGCTGGTCTTCTTCAACTCCTGGCTGTCCCTTCCTCCGCTCAACTTGCTGACATCCACACCAAAGCCTTGGATCCTTCCCTCTTTCATCCCCTGGTTTCCAAGCTTGGCATGCTTGATTTACATGCTCCAGCTTGCGGGGGCGTATTAGAGGACAATACTATAATTAACCTTTAATTAGTTTTTACTTCAGTTCAGTTAGTTGAGTAGTTAGTTAGATTTTTGTTACTAACACTCAACTACCATGACAATGTATAAATACCAAATGATGCAATGAATGAAACCAAGAACTTCAGTTTAATTCAATTCTAACAATGCACTTTTATACAAAGCATGTATTTGTAGCTTTCATCCAACGGGTTTTTAAACGGAATTGCAAGTTGAAAATCTAAAACAAACATAGCAACAGTAATAACAATAGGTCGGTCAAAATTTTGATTTATACACAGAGGTATTTGATCAGCAATTCTATCCAATATAATGCACTTCAATTTTGATCCTCCTGAGGAAAGAAGAAAACAGTTATTATAATAAGAAAAATAGATACATTGACCAAGATATTTTGGAAATGAATATTAATTATCGTGGGATGCTTTAATATTTTTGGAAACATGTATGTGGGATTGTTGCGAGTCCCACATCGGGTGGTTACGAGCCTGGCCATTGCTTATATAGCTGGGTAGACCACCCCCTCATAAGCCGGTTTTTGAGCGGATCATTCGGATGCCCGAATTCTTAACATGGTATCAGAGCCACGTTCTGCTCGGTGGTGTGGATAGTGCCATTAGCCCTCACTTGTAGTGACGAGCCTAGGCTCGAGGGGGCGTGTTGCGAGTCCCACATCGGGTGGTTAACGAGCCTGGTCATTGCTTATGTAGCTAGGTAGACCACTCACTCATAAACCGATTTTTGAGTGGACCATTCAGATGCCTGAATTCTTAACAAGGATTAAATGTTGAGAGAAGAATTATGATTGATCATTAGTTGCTTTGAAAAAATAAATTACACTAAATAAATTTTCTAAAAGTGGAATGTTTTGCCGATTGTCAAAAATAATTTAAATTTTATAGTGATTCGAAAGATGACAAATGACAATACTTTCCATCAATGTTGATAATATATTGATTGCCTCTCTTTCTCACCTATCAAATATTAATTAGAGAAAGCGATAGAGTGTTGTGTAAGATTTCACATTGTACATACCTTATTTCTCATAGGAGGAAAAATCACTAAAACATATATTTAAATTATTTATATTGAAAAATGATTCATCATCTCGAGATTTTGACATAATTTAAATGCCCTAAAAACATTTTTTTTTAAAAATTCTAAATAAATAAGTTACTAAAAAATAATTGTAGAAATAGTTGCTTTATCGAAGCTGTGTAAAGAGCTACCTAAAATATCATATAAATAATATCACAATTTTTTTGTAAATTGGGTTCCACAATGATTAAAAAAAAGGAATTGAAAATTAGGATGGGTGGGTACTAAATGAATGGTTCAAGTCCCAGGTTATATATATGATTTCATATATATGACATATATGACTACCATATGTGTCAGCCTAAATGAATTTTGTCAAAACATAACGATTACTTGTAGCAATTCTATATATTTTATGAGTGATATTGGAAAGCTCAGAATTAGGAACTGTATCATCACTTATCATACAATTGTTCATAATCCATGTACACCGACCAATAACATACTAAACCTTCTGAGATGAATTCACATGTTTAATTTACTAAGGTATTGGAAAATGATTGATTATCTTGAAATGATTTAGTTGCTTTGAAAACACACACTTGTCACTTTCATATGCTTTGAAAAAAACCACTATAAATAAAGTTTGGCTAAAATACTATTTTAGTCCCTTAATTTATTTTTTAGTTTTAATTTGGTCCCTTAACTTTTAAAAGTTTCAATTTGGTCCCTTAACTTATCTTTGTGAATCCAAGTTAGTCCCCTCAGTCAATGACATAAGCAAAAGTGACGAAAGTGCCATACATGTTAACAATTTAAAGAATAAGTTTGAAACTCATTTAAAATTTAAGGGACCAATTTGAAACTCATTTAAAAGTTAAATGACCAATTTGAAACTTGTTAACAATTTAAAGGATCAATTTGAAATTCATTTGTTTATGTCATTGACGGAGAGGACTAACTTGTATTAACAGAGACAAGTTAAGGGACCAAATTGAAACTAAAAAATAAGTTAAGGATCCAAAATGATATTTTAACCATAAAGTTTCTAAAAGCAAAATGTCGTGGCAATTATCAAAAATAATTTAAATTTTATAGTGATTGTAAAAATAACTTCAACTTATTATAAAAGCTCTTAAATTTATTTTAAGACTCTTATTTAAAAAAAAAAAATTTGTTGGTGCCAATGCCAAACGATGAAAAAATTTTTGTCCATTATTGTTAGAGATTCAAATCTTTTTTGATTATAAAAATTATATTAATAAAACTCTAAAAGTTAATTAAAAATATTATTGAATTAAAAATGGGTCCTACTCCAAAAGTGAACGTAATTGGGAAGTCAAGGTAATATTTGAATAAAATTGTTTCCTATGTAAATATTATTTGGAAAGTAAACGTAATTGATGAGTGATCTTGGAAAGAGAACAATTGAGAAGTGTAACAGTCATTATATAATGTTCTATTTTAAGATGAACCTAATAAACCTTTTAATTATGATGAATTCATATGATTATCAAGATATTTTGGAAATGGATATTAATTATTGTGGGATGCTTAAATATTTTTGGAAACATGTATGTAGGATTAAATGTTGAGAGAAGAATTATGATTGATCATTAGTTGCTTTGAAATTTTTTTACATTAAATAAATTTTCTAAAAGTGGAATGTTTTACCAATTGTGAAAAATAATTTAAATTTTATAATGATTCTGAAGAAGACACGTGATAATACTTTCCATCCATAGTTTTGCATTAGAATATTTATAGATTATTTTGACATATTATAGAATTTATCCTATTTTATTTTATATGCATTCTTTTTTGTTGGTCGAAACCAAAGGTATCCCCGCATATAATAATGAAGACTAATCTCCCGAGAAAACTGAGGTCTATTTAAGGGATTGTCCTCTCCCATCAGATATTTTTTCATATACACCGATCAGAGATCGGATCTCTAACCACATGTTCAAGAGACCTGAGTATCCACTCGACACTCGTGCCACACTATGTTGGTTATTTTATATGTATTCTATATTCATTTACTCAAAAGAGTGTAATAATTCCTCTAATTACTTTGATAACAAATTGTTATTTTTAATTTATAAAAAAATTTAATGACTTTTTTTATTTAAGAGTTTTGCTAATAAATATCCTAAAGACATTTCTTAAGTACTCTTTCCAATTCATAATATTTTTCGTTTAAGATCTTAGTGTAAAGATGGAGAAATTTATTATTCCCTCTGTTCCATTTCTTTAGTATTTTTATCATTCTACACACAAATTAAGAAATCATTAATATGTGTATAAATATATCAAAATATCCAGTTAAGAATTAAATGAAGTATTCAATCAAGAAACATAACCTAAAAAGAAGTAAAGCCAATTGATGGTATATATGAAAAAAATGGGAAAATTATACCGTAGGTTTATAAAACCCCAATTATTTTGAAACAAAAACAAATTTCTAAAGAGACTAAAAATATGGAACGGAGGGAATAAATACCATTAATGTTAGAAAAATATAATTATATTTGATTAAATTATACTCCCTCTGGACCTATATATAAACAAAAAATATCTATATTTTTTGAACTCAAATATAAGCAAAAGTCAATCAAATCAATCCTATTTAATGCCACTGTGTCAAAAATACCCTTTGGTTAATTGTTTTTTTATTTTTTCAAGAGCATTATACACTCCCAAGAAAGGGTAATTTAGTAATTATAACTTATTTTTTACACAAATTAAGACAATTAAACTAATATAACTAACTTTCTTAGTGAAGTTAGGTTTTTTTGATTATATATAGGTTCGGAGGGAGTACTATCATGCCTTTAATGCTCTTTTTCTCTTTAGGAAAGATATCAAGAGATAAGATAAAGTTAGAAAAAAAATATTTTTAATTTAATAAAATTCACAAAAAAAAGTAAACAATTCTTCTAAAATTAAATATTTTGAAATGAAATAAAAATATCCAATAAAACTATAAAGTATTTAATATTTAATATTTTTAATTCCTTAACCCGTTCAAAAAAACCTATCTTTCATTTTAGGAGAATGCTAACGATAGGGCACTCGTTAAGAAAATAAGAAAAGAAGTTTTTCATTGAAAATTGATATATTTAATATTTGAAGAGATGATATATTTAATTTTTTAATACAAAATTATTTTTTTAATTTTCTTAAAAAGTGTCTTTAGGACACTCATAAGCATGACTCTTCATTTTATTGGCTTGTGAGTTGTTCACGGTAATTTTGAAAAGAGTATTACAAATCAGTGTCCTAAGGGCATTGATTAAGGATTTCAATAAAAGCAAGTATTTTTTAAAAAATTAAATAGAACATTCTATCAAATATTAAATGCAGCACTTTCTACTGATACATTTTAATATTTTTTTCCTTAACTAATACCCTCAAAATTCTGATTAGCAATAAAACATTGATTAGCATCCTCCTTTTGAAAAAATGGTTATCAAAAAGCACGAGGGGCCTCCTATTTTGATTTCAACACCTCTATAATTGAGACAACGAGCATGACGAGAGTATGGGTGTGTTGGGTGGCGTTCTGTGCTACTCCGTCACTTAACGCCAAAAATGCTATTTTAAATCTAGTTTATTTTTAAAATGAATAAATAATAATATATGAGTTTAATTGTTATATATTATTAATGTAAAACTTTTTACATTGTCAATCAATCAGAAATTATGATGGAAGTGACTTTTAAGATAATTAGGATAAGAGTCAAATAATTTAGCTTATATGATAATTTCTGATTGATTGACAGTGTAAAAAATATCAATTAAATCCATAATATATTTACTTTTTTAATTTTATATTATTGAGTAAGTTGAAATTTTTATGGACACTTATCAACTCATCTTAAAAATAAACCCATTTTTAAAAAAAAATAGACAAAATTACTCTTTTGATCCCTTATCTTAATTATTTTTTTTATTTTGATTCCTAACTTTTTTTTGTGACAAATAAGTCCCTTATGTTTATAAACATTAATAATATTGGCCTAAATATTAGTAAACACCATCTCAAACGGTCTTACGTGTCCGTTAAGTATCTAACATGACACTGACATGGTACTGGCTTAGTAGCTTGGCCAAAATGACGTTGTTTTGATGACTTCAGATCGGTGTTTGACTAAGATAGATGTATACAAAACATTGTAGCCATGATTATAGGAAAGAAGAATGGAAATCATGAACTCTAGGTCACTATTTAAAGGGGAGAAAGATAACTGATGCATCTCCAATGACAACAACTAAATCATCAATCACTTAATATCTCCAATTGTGGATTTAACGGACATGATTAATAAAGTTGAATGGAGAGTAACACTTAAATCAATATTATTAACTTTGATAAATATAAGGGACTAATTTATTATAAAAAAAAAAATTAAGAGATCAAATTAAGCAAAATAATTAACTTTAGAAATTAAAATATAATACTTTTGCCAAAAAAATATCCACATAACGCATTGCAGGCTACCTAACATTAATTTGTCGGCCGGCACATGTCCGGAAAAAAGGCGGAATCATGTCGACAGAGGCTTGTTTGGATGGGACAAACTTGTTCTCCATAATCAATTGCTTTTGCATAACCTCATATTTTTTCAATTTTTTTTTGTTGGAATAATCGAAAAAAAAATGGAAATATTTGGTAATTAAAGAACATTATTCATTATAAAAATTAATAGTAGAGATTATGGCTCTGTTCAGTAAAAATGGTTGATAAGCTACCTTATAGTTGATAAGTTAATTTTTAGCTGAAAGTTTATAACTGATAGCTAATAGATGAAAAGCTAGCTGATTGAATTTGAAATGCTTGATAAAATTAGCTATTGAACTAGCTTATAAATGTAAAATGACATAAAAGGATATATTTATAACAAATATAGTAAATTGAGAATTTCATTAAATGAGTGAGGATAAAAATGAAAGAAAAGTCAATAAGCTATAAGCTATAAGTCATAAGCTAAATAAATTAGCTGAAGAAGAAAAACTATAAGCTTATGAGATAAGCTTGTTTACCAAACATCTCTACTTTGGTCAAACTAGCTTATAAGTTAGTCAAATAAGTTATAAGCTAGCTTATTAAACATATCAAATAGAGCCCAAGCTTAAAACTACTATTGTGAAAATAATCCAAATATCCAATTAACATTCTGTGCTCCTTGTTTGCTTCTTTTATAAATTCCTTGGCTACTAACCTTTGGACATGTTACAATTTTAAAGTGATGAAATCACTTTGGGTCAACCCGAATCCGTCTCATCTTGATCCAGTCTTAATCAAATCCGAACATCATCGAATTCCTTCGAGTCTAGGGTTGGATTGAAAAAATTTATCCGATCACTAATTAGGGTCGGGTGATGAATAAGTCTAGCCGTCCTAATCCGTCTCGCGCACACCCCCTCTAGGCTTAACCAAGACAGGATTTTTCTGTTTATAAGAATCAAAGTAATTTTACACGAAGGTAGTTCCTCTTGTCACGGGATGTTGAAGAGCAATGAATATAAAATTTATTATGTTAAGAGGAATTTTATGATATTTATATTTATTTTTTTCAAGGTACAATATTTATGGTGACCTGTGTTTAATTGATTATGAGTTATTTTAAAATATTATTATAAAATCAACATTTAATGAATTCTTAAAAGTCATCTTGATTATCATATTCATCATAGTATCATAAAAATTAATTTTGTAAAAATTATGATAAATTAAAAGTCCACTAGTTATAATTAATATTGGGAGGACATTATATAATTAACATTATATTTTAAACAGCTGTCAAAATATGTTGCTAAGGGCCTGTTTGATAAAATTAGCTGTTAACGCTGATAGTAGATAACTTATAGCGGATAACGGATGAGGTAGTTGATAGCAAATAGTGGATAAACTAGCTTATTTTCTGTGGAAGTGTTTGATAAAATTAGCGGTTGAACTAGCTGAAAAATATAAAATGACATAAACGGACATCTTCATTAATGATTTTACATAAAAGAGAGATAAGAGAATAAAGACAGAATTAAATGAAGATAATAAGATAAAAGTGGGAAAAAAAATGAAAAGTATAAGTTCAGACGCTACTTCAAGTTGCGTTTGGAAAAAACATTATAAGCTCGTGAAAAAATGCTATAAGTTCGTGACGGAGACGCTTATCAAACGGGACTATTTTTTCATCCGTTATAAGCTAGTATAAGTGCCTTGTCGAAAAGGCTCTAAGATTCGAAAATATGGTTAATTCACATTTTTTCCCTCTGAGCTCTGATTATATTCTTTAATTTTTATTGGTTAACTGGTCTTTGATTAGAGTATTTCATAAACATTAGTGTAAGATTAATTTCGCAGACATTGTTATGATAAATTAAGAGGCCTTCCGATATTATTAATTGTCTAACAACAATTCCAATTTTAGTCTTTGATTTATGGATAAACACCATCTCTTCTCGATGGTGTACCATGACATTAGTTTGTCAAAAAACTTCGACGTGATTCAAGGACACGATTTTCATGCCTACGAATTTTGTTCCAAAACGAAGTCATAGCACATTGCACGAGGGGAACACTGTTCCCTATCCGCATTTTCAACAATAATAAATTTTAAGGAATCATTTAAGTTTTTAAGTAGGGTTATATTACCAACTTAAATTTATGATATTCATTCAATTTTTATTCCAATAAGGATTTTTATTGTCATATTTCTTAACTTCTCTCTTCTTTCAACATCTCATATTCTCTCTCTCACATTTACACAATCAAATGCAAAAAAAAAAATTTAAATGCTATGGAACTCTCTTTTTAGGTTCTTTAAATCATCTTTAGTGAGAGTTTCATAGGGTTCCTTAAGAATAAAATATTATTATAATATACCACATATGATTTTGAATTCCTTAAATTTAAAATGAATTCTTTATCTAAGGAATCTAAAAAGAGAGTTTCATTGTATTTAAATATTTTTTTTTTATATTTCATAGTGTAAAGGTGAGAGAGAGAATATGAGATGTTGAAGGAAGAGAGAAGTTAATGAAATTGACAATAGAAACCCCCATTGGAGTAAAAATTGAGTAGATGTCATAAATTTGAGTTGACATACATAAACCAACTTAAAAACTTAAAATAAGTTTTTTAAAATTTTATCATTGGAGATACTCTTAAATAAGAAACTCATTTTAAATTTAAAAAACCCAAAATTATATGTATTATATTATAATAATATTTTATTCCTAAATAACCTTCATCAAACCCCACTAAAAATGCTATAAGTAACAGTTTTATTTCACTTTCTTCCCATTTTATATTGGACGGATTAGAAACTAATGTGTGAGGATTGAACCCCTCGCAAGTCTCAACTCATGAACAAACAATTATTATATAATAAAAGCCTCAATTATGTTTTCTAACGTTTCGGACAAGGCGTCATCTAGAACACCATATCTGATACCCCAATGACTGTTATGAATCATTCCCTTATGATAGAAAATTTGAAGAAAAAAAAATAAGTGAGAAAACTCTAGTACACATAGACCTTCTAAGAATAACAAAATTACTTATATCTGCGGATACTCATGCCTAAAACTCATTATGAGCTTAATTCAGATAATTTAATAGATACCTGTGGATAAAAATAAACAGATTGTTCCCCCAACTGATTTATTAATGGGGCGAAAGTGAATATTAAGATATCCGTACCCGCAGGAACCCTTAATATATGAAATTACTTAAATACGTCATAACTTATATAAAGAAATGTCATCACACTTTCGAAAAAATATAATTACATATTTTATATATAGTCACGACTAGTCAGATAATTGAAAAAAGTACATGTTTATTATGTGGTAAGCAAAATATTTTATTTTGAGATTTTTTATACTTTAAAAAAATTTCATAGTTTAATAGAAAGCTATGGATATCTGTAGATACTCGTGGATATTGATAAAATTCGTTTAAAGCCCAGCAGACATATAGTTTTGTGGATACAGGACTAGTACGAGGCACGGATGAAAGGGGCGAGTAACTAGGGATTACTATATGTGCTCGCCTCGCCCGATTACCATCTCTAACACCTTAATTCTAAAAAGAATAATAACATAATATTCTTCCTAGCTATATATGATTTATTTATTTATTATTAGTTTAATTCAGCCAAGTCTCCAATGCCTTTAGTGGGGGTTTGGGAAAGATTTTTCTCTCAAAAACAGATTTTATTTGAGAAAAATGTTGTTTTGGGTTCAATCTGATATGTTTGACAAACCTGATTAAATTATAAAAAAGTTATTTTTGTGGGAAATTTTTTTTAGAGAAGTTTGAAATTTATTTAAAAAATTTAAATTATTTAAAAATCAATAACGCTCTTCTCATTTCATTTATAGAAAACTAAAGAATAAATAATATTAAATTAAACAAATAATTTTATTCACGTTTTTGTAATTTACCGTATAAAAATAATTGTTTTGCACAACCCAACTAAAATTGAATATTTTAAAATCTTTTTTCATCAAGCACATTCAAACATATAATAATAATCGATTATACATGTGATCAATTATTAAAATAATCAATTTCTTTCCGCTAATCCAAGCACATCCTTACAAAGCTGCCTTAATATGCACTAATCGAAGATTCAATATTAATATTGTGGTGATAATATCAACTTTCGGCTGATGTCACTGTGACGATTTGCACAGGGTCTATAATCTATGTATATTTTGAGATGGTTGGAATCAGGGGTGTTCGCGGATTGGATTGGATCGATTTTGAACCAAAAAATCATCCGATCCAAAGATGAAAATAATTTGCGGTTTGGATTGGATCAGTTTGCTTCCTTAAAAAAATCTGATCCAATCCAATCCAATCAAATGCGATTTGGATTAGATTGGATAATTCGATTTTTACTGATATATCGTTAATTAGTCTGGTAGGCTCATAACTAACCAGAAAAAAAAGTCTGGTTTTTTCCCTTGGATTATTTATTTTTTAGAGACATGATTTTATCTAAAGTGAAGTTCAGATTTGTTTTGCGTTGGTTAAGTTCCCTTTTTTCAGTGGTCATTATCTAAAGAAGTCCCTTCGTTAGCAATCAAAATGTACACCACAGAACATGAAAACATAAAGTAGACAAGGAATAATGTCACGAACAATGTCTCATACACAGTGGAACCCCACTTTAGGACCTCAATAGTTTGATTTATTTTCCAGCAGCAATAATAATTCACACATTATCCAAACGCCCTCATGGGTTTTTTGGTTTTTGCTGAGATGTTGTTGGTCTAATATATCTAATAACATAAACTTTATATAATGCCCCCTATATACGATCATGCTTGACTTACACGTGGTAGAAGGCTGCTTGAAGTTGCATCCCTCTTATAATATGCTTTTGGGATATGAAAATGATAGAATCAAAAGCGTCTAGATTTGATTTGAACCCTCTAATGCAACTTGTGGTGTGATCCTTCACTTCGTTTAAGAACAGTGGGCTGAAAATGAGTATGCATTCTTTGATAGTTGGATTTATGAAGGTCCACTCATTAATGGACTCATGTCACTCCCTATTCGGGTCCCAGATTTTGGTTGTTAAATTTGGACCTTGATCGGCTTTAGGGAATATTTGGCCCAATAAACAGAACATAGAGACCCAGACAAAACCAAGAAAAGAAACATACAAACCTTGCAGTCTTGGACGCAAGTTGAGTAAAAATAACTGATAAATAATTTAAGGGCACCGGTTGGTGCCGGTTAAGGAATCAAATATAAAAAAATTATATTGAAAAATGATGTATTTAATACATTAAAAATTGAAAAGTTGTGATTTTCAATAAAAACTTTCTATATATTGATTTCTTAACCAATGTTCTAAGGACACTGGTTAACATAATCCATAATGTATTCATACAATATATAAATGGGAGTCCATGTTTTTTATTACATGCATGATCATTGGGTGATTATGGGAGATCTTATCGCCTATTTGTCCTTTGTTGATAGGAAAATATTTTTTGAGCGCACTCATGATATGACACACAAAGAGACATTTATCCAAAGTGTAGCCGGATATAAGTGAGGTATCATATGAATGTCATAGTTTAAGCGTTGTCTAAATAGTTGCAAATAAGAGTGGCTAGTCGTAATTGGACGTCCATGAAAAATTTCTCTGATTGGTCAGACTACTATCATCTTAGAGATTTGGGTTTCAAGGGCCCTGGCAATTTACGAACGTTTGGATAGAGGGGTCCGCAATATCTCTATTCAACATCTCCCTCCTTTAAAATATGACCATATAATCTTCTTTTAGTTCATGGCTAGTTGGTTAATTAGTAGATGAGTTGTTCTCTGAGGTTGTTAAGGATGCTCGGGGTTCTTTGAATTCGTGGAGCGAAACAGTTCTTTCTTTCAAAGGAAAGGCTAAAGAGTAGAACTTGGTCAAGCAGGTTTTTCACGCTTCCAGTATTAATCCAGAAAGTTGACACCCTGAAAGGGATTATTTCAGGCCCATTGGTTTGTGAACATGGTGCATAAGATCATCACTAAAATTGTGGCCAACCGCTTGAAAAAACATATGTACAGAATTTTTTTTGTCCAAACCCAAAAATCTTAGGTGAACAACGATTCTAATAATTTCTTGACAACTTTGATATTTGTAACACAAAGTATTTGTACTTTGAGGGGGGATTTGTTGGTACATAACAATATTGCTCGTACTTTGTTATGGGGATTTGTTATACATATAACAGTGCTAGTCCAAACCAGCGTAGTTTTATTCTTGATAGACATAGTTTGAATGATGTTGCGATATATTGCCCAAGAAGTCTTCCACACCATGTGAAAGAAGAAAGGTAAAAAGGGATCTTGAGAAGTTCTGAGATCGGCTTTGGGGGGTTTCTCCATGATACATTCATGGAGATTGGATCGATCCCAAAACCATTTTTTGAGCTAGTGTTGAAATGCGTTTGTGTTGCCCTATGCAACTCCTTTGTAATGGTGAAAAAACTCAAAAAATTTATCCTAGTAGAGGAATTTGGCAAGTTAGTCCTCTTAGCCCTTGTTTGTTTGTTTTGTACATTGTGATGTTGATCGTCTGTATTGACCTTGCTATAAGTAAGAATGTTTGGAAGCCTATTAAGTTGGTTAGGATTGCCCACCTTTGTCCTATTTTTTTCGCTGATGACTTGATATTATTTGGAGAGGCTTTTGTTAATCAAATGCACTGGGTCTCAAAAGACAAAAGTGCGTTTGATTGGATACAAGCCAAAATCCAACATTTTTCACCTCAAAATTTAGTTGCTATAGAAGGGATATGGATCCCCTGCGGTCACTTTTTGACTGTAAGGAGATCTTGATCGTTGATTAAATTTTATATAAGATAAATGTATTAATGTAAAAATGAATGTATGAGATCCTGATCATAGATTAGGGATGAATGCGTGAATGCGTGAATTTGGTGAATGCGGAGTATCCGGATCCCTATAGAAGCCAGAGGTCTTTGGTTTCAAAAGTGTGTACAGTAAATGCTATGTTTGTTTTAGATTTCTCAACTTGTAAAATCTCGTTCATAAACTCGTTGGATGAAAGCTACAAATACTTGTTTTATATAAAAGTGCATTGGGAAGCCAAATCTGAATGAGAAACTGTGTTTTTTCCCGTTTGTGTTTAGAGAATCTAAACCAAACATGGTTTTTAAAAATTAATTTTATCAAATTCTAAAACAAACAAACGTTTATTTTTTTTAACCTTTTTAGGTCAAAAGGTAAAGAAAAAACTAGAATATTTTTTAGCAAAAAACATCTATCAATCATAACAAGATGTTAGGGTTGAGCTCTATTCTAGTTTATCTATCACTTTTGATCTCGCAAGTAGCTAGATGTTCCTTTGTTCCCCAAAAAGTTTAGTAGACATACATACCATCAACTCTTAGAATTTGGACTTTAAGCCTAACTCAATTTCAAAAACTAGCTCATAGGGTTAGGGTTGTCCTCCCACTTATAGGTACTATTCAGGCAATATCGCTATCCAATGTGGGACTCTTAACACACCCCCCCACGTCCAGGATTGGATATCTGGAGCGTGAAGTTTGCAGGATTTAACATCTGCAGGTGGCCCAATGGATCTCGAATAGGCTCTGATATCATCTTAGAATTTGGGCTTTAAGTCTGACACAACCCCAAAAGCTAGCTCATAGGGTGAGGGTTGCTCCTTACTGATAAGCACTATTGAGATCATGTCACTATCCAATATGGGACTCTCAACACCAACATGTGATTCAATTAAAAAGGCTAACATGGGTTAAATACTTGGCAATCTAGTCATTTATATTTTGTTTGATTTATCACGGGTTAAAAAGCTTAGTAAATATATTTTATTAGATAAGGAACATAAAATGTATTAATTATTTTTAGACTAAAATAATATAAATTATAATATTGTTCATAACAGTTGTAAAATTATACTCATTTAATATCATATTTTGATAAATTTATCTTTGTTCTTGTCATAATTGTTATTTTCAAATATCAATTCACTTTGTTTAGCCCTTTATAGGAGAAATGAGACAATCGATCTATGATTTCTCTTTTCAATAGCCAGGCCGGTGACAGTCGCAGAAAGACAAAATAGATTGATTTGTTTGAATCGGTGCCAAATTGTGAATGAAAGGGTCAGAGTATGCGGTGCTTACTTCAGTTTGAACAAACAGACACACAAGGTATAGCTGACCCTAGTCAACGCAGATAAATTTCAGACTAATTTGTAAGAAGTAAGAACTGCTGGGTGCAGATCTAATTTGTAAGCATTGCTGGTCTTCACTCCTTCACAGGTTGTGTCTAGGCTCGGCCTTTCCATTTCTTATGCATAACCTTACAACATGTATATAAACATTCAGAGCTACTCGATACCTTTTGTTTTGGGTGCGTGCTAGCATACACCTAGATTAACTTTGGTGCAGGCTGCACGATCCAAATTAACCGGTAATTATGGTTTTTCTCATTTTTTATTAAAAAGGGTTCATAAATTAACAACGATTATACCCTTCATCCATTCCCATCCATCCTTCCACTCCACCCATCCCATCCCTCCGGCATTCACCTCTACTATGCCTGTGCAATACCAAACTCAACAACCATGAAATGAACAAGACAGGACCAATTACACATACGAGTGAGAAAACCACAAAATTGATTCATAATACTATACGATACTCTAATCTCTACATGCTCACACGGATCAAACATAATAACAATAACAAATTTTTTTTTAAAAAAAAGAACCCTAGCAGTGGGTTCCCGATGCACTTTAGCCACCAAGCACCGCCACCACAAACCAACTGTCATCTTCCACAGTCAGCAATGTCCCCATCACAAAATCAAGAAGCTACTTCTTCAACAACAAAGAGTGGTTCAAATCCTCTTCCATCTCAAGACGCGCATCTCTCTCCTCGCTCAAAGATTCTCCCCCTGGAAACTCTCACATGTACCACTTCTCCAAGATCTCCGCCGCCCTCGAAAATTTCTCTGGCCACCAACTCTCCTCCTCTTCCTAGCGCTGACCTGTTCGCAATAGAGATGTCGTCGTTTTCGAACGAAGATTCCACCACCATATGGACCTCCCTGAGCTCTGTCATCGCCTCGTTATCATTTGTCGGGCCACCGCAGCAATCTCATGAAACTCCTAGGAACTTCAATTTCCGACACCTACATTTACATGGCAGTGGTGGGAGTGGGGGAGTGGTGGGGCTGGTCCGGTGGTGCCATGGTGGCAGTGGGGGGAGGGGTTGGTAGGAATTAATGTGGATAGGGGGAAATTGGAATTTACACTCCAGGCCTTTATCAACTTAGCCGGTAACAAGTACATATACTTAATTTATCTGGATAGATCAACGGACTTGATTGAATGAGCATGCATGTACTTTTCCTTGGATGTGTATGTTAGACGGCACCTTTGTTTTGTATTTTTTCGTTGCCTTAGGATTTTTTAGAGTCAGATTTTAGAGAGAAAGAGAAGAGAGTTTATTCCTTCTTATTAATTTATATATGGATCTAAATTTGAGTTTTTTTTAAAAATAAGGAATAAAATAATAAACGGTTATATAACATTTCAATTACTTTTTATTCATTTTTATAATAATATAAAAATAAAAAATAAGCCTTCACTTCTTTCCATTTTTCTTTTTTCATTCCAAAACCATCATTCCAAACAAACTCTTAAAATATTGATGAGTACAACTATTAGTACGAAATCATCATTGTTGGATGCTGATGAGTGATGACTGAACACAGGGTCTCTTGATCGATTTGGGATTTTTTTCACCACAGGCGTGACGAGCATTAAATGCTTCTTTTGAACGTTTTTTCAATACTTTGATACTGTCACCGTATAAAATTAGTAAGTGGGTTGTTATCTATTATTTGTATAAATAATTTTTATATTATCAATTAATTATAAATTATTATAATATAAAAAATGTTCATTTTTTATTATAATTATATTAAAAATTATATATACGATCATTTATGATTGGTTGATACTGTAAAAAAATTTATATTATATTTACTAAAAAAATAAACTTTACACTATACATTAAAATTAAACTCAATAAATAAATATATAAATATCTATTATTAATTTAATAAAATGTATAAAATCTTTTAAAGATAGATAGACTCATGAGTGTTTTGTAATGAGAATAAGATTTTTGCAACTAGTGAAACAAGATTGCAAACAAGATCGTTTCCGGTGTTTTTGGTTTAGATTTGAGAGAAAGCAAATAAAAAAATGTTTTTTTTAATGGACATTCAACCAATATTTGAACTTAAGCAATAATATGATTACTTTGGTATTATTTATAAAAAAAAATTATTACTTTGGTATTTAATGCACTTTAAATCAGCTTTTAACTTAAGCAACAATATGATTACTTTGATAATTAACAACTCTGAGGAGGCTGTTGGACTATCTTTTTTGGACAGTTCTGGTTCCAGCCATTTTCATAAATCCAGTAGGATCATATCGATCGAGAGTTTGCTGAACAAGCAGGGCTGGGAAGTGATCCCGACTCTTGTCCTAAGGGACGAACTTATTGTGATAGCTGTTATGCTTGCAAAGAAGCGTAATTAAATTAAGAGGAGAGCATTCCTCTCAAAAAACGAGACAACTCCCCCAAGTGATCTCTATCAACTCCATCGTCATCTCTATATTCTTTCATAGATGTATCTTTTTAATATAACTTAACATACTCTTATAGTACATATTATTAAATGAAATGTCTATAAGAAACATTATCTACAACTCTCTACACGAGAATTTAGAGCATATGAACCATTTTTGGCTTTCTTTTAAGAAAGGTAAACGCTTATAAACCCGAAAATTACCAGGAGAGGAAATGTCAACGAATTTATACAGGGCTAGCTTCGTTAGTCTTTTGCAAGAGCTTTACTTTAGAGCCCTAGACGCTTAGACACAAGGAATATAGTAAGAGACCACTTGAAGCCCAAGGCTGATCAGATTACCATTTCTGAGTTTTCCGGCCAGATTGATCTGTTTTCTTAGTGAGCTGTAGCTTTCCAAAATATTTGGCTCTACTTATGTGAAGACAAAACGAACTTTTGACAACAGGATGAATGGATGATACTAGGAGACAATTCTCTTCAATATAATTAGAGTTGACTAAGGGTTGTATATAGAGAGCTTATGAGAATAGCTTATGTAATTAAATTTATACAAATAGTTCATGAAAATAATTTATGGTCTTTTCATAAGCTCTTTTTAGTTTATTTCCATAAGATTGTCAGAAAAGCTTATGGAAATAAGCTATTTTTAGCTTATTTAAAAAAGAGCTTATTAAATAAGCGCTTAATTAAGCTGTTTATCCAAACACATCCTAAGAGCATCTTCAATGATAAAATTTTAAGGAATCTATTTTAAGTGGATCCATATATGCTAACTCAAATTTATGACACCCACTCAATTTTCAATACAATGAGGGTTTCTATTGTCAAGTTCTTTAACTTCACTCTCCCTTCAATATCTCATATTATCTCTCTCACATTTATGCTATCAAATGCAAAAAAAAAAAAAATATTTAAATGTTATGAAACTCTTTTTTTAGGTAAGGAACTCATTTTAAATTTAAGGAACCTAAAATCATATGTGGCATATTGTAATAATATTTTATTCTTAAGGAACCCTTATGGAACCCCCACTAAAGATGCTCTAAAGGATTTTTATGAAAAAGATAAAAGGAGAATAATACTATCAACAAATTCCAGTACAGTTGATAAATAGTTTGATTCCTTCAGCATGTTTGTCAGGGGTTCGATTTTTATCATGTGTACGAAAAAAAATTTGTTGGAAGATGTAAAACTCGCTTCAATGATCTTTACGTTTCGAAAGAGATTAATCTCTGATTACTGATTGGGATACCCTTATGCACATAAAAAAAGGAAGAATATTAATTTATTGAAGGAGTAATATAATTTTTTTTATATTTGTTTTAAAAAATTACATATAGAAAAAATGACTTTTAAAATTTGTGGTAAGAATAGATAGATACAAAGGGATGAAAATCTTCGGTCCCATTTTTCTGTCACATCGTCTGTCCCCCATCAATGACAATTTGTCACTTAATAAAATAAAATCACAATTCATTAACACCTATGCACATCTTCAGCCTTTGATTGGTGGGTGACACCGAGACACCATTTTTTGGGACAATAGAATTTTATTCGATACAAAGGGGCAATAGTAAAGTTGTTACATTATAGTCTGAAGGTCATGAGTTTAAATCCGAAAGATAATCTTTTCACTTACCGGATTAGAGTTGCGTACATTTACCCTTATTAAGCTCATGCACCAGACCATTTTTTTAAAAAGAAATGCTAGCAACACACTCTCTTCTATTGGTTGAAATTAGTGTGGGTCCCACTTGAATTTTGTAGGACCCACATGAATTTCAATCAATAGAAAAGAGTGTCTTAGAAAGAAAATCTTAGAATGTGTGTTTCTAGAATTTTTTTCTTTTTAACGGGCGGATGCAATTCTACACTCCTATTCCCACATGTTGCAAGTGATGATTCATATCCATCACGACTTATGAGTTTCCTAATGTGTATTTGTTGTTTATTTGTGTTATTTGAATATCAGATTTTAGATATCGTATATAATATCGTATCTTTTTGTCTTTATCTCTCACTTACTTTTTTATCTTCTTTGTCCTAGCTAAGTCGAGAATAAAAAAAGGGGAAAGTGATAAGAAAAATAAATGGGATATTTATGTATATAATAAGAAAAAAAAAGTATTTGAACGTATAATTTTTTTTTTTTTTTGGATATTTCCAAAATTATCCCTACTAATATATCATAATATTTTATTCTAATATATTAAATGAATAATTTAATTATGACAAATGATAAACAGAACCATTAGTCCTTCTTTAATAAGTAAAAAAAACAGATAGATTTTAACTGAAAAATGGTGTATCCAACATTTTTTTTTTTTTTGCTACAAAAATGTGTATTCAACAGGTTGAGTGGCGTCAAGATACGCCGCCAGAGAGCAGGTGGGAGACAGAGGAAGGGTACGTTTTGTCTTGTAAGAGAAGCAGCATTTAATGCCGAGGTGAGTCTATACTATAGCCACCCTATCAAACTGCATTTTTCATCATTACTTTACTCGCTCGCAAACCATACTTCCCAATTCCCAAAACCATACATGCGAAAAGCATAGACATTAGACATACCATCATACCCTCACTCACTCATCCCTTCCTTCACTACCCACTCTCCTATAAAACACCCATAAAAGCTAGCTAGCCAGCCATGTCTCTCGTTCCACTTTCACTCTATCCTCCTCTTCCTTATTATCATGGCTTCTCACCTACTATCACTCTCCAACTCAAACCGCCCTCTCAACCCAAACGCCCAACCTTTCTATTTGCTGCAACGCAAACCTTTCCTTCCAAAACATCATCATGGCTTTTCCACCACCCCATTTCACCTTCCCAAAACCCTCGACCCTACTCTTGTTTCCGGTGGCACTCACGGCGTCTCCACTGACAAAAACATGCGGTATCACCAGAAGGGAAGCGAAAGGAATAGGGTTAAGTATGAATGGAGGGTTAAGGGAACCAACGACAAATTAGTTGCCGACAATAGTTTTGCTGCTCGTGCAAATGGGATTCCATTTCCAACAACCATTGACGAAGCACAGACCTCTAACACAACCACTCTCATGATTCGCAATGTTCCAAACCAGTTTAAGTAACCGCTCTTTCCCTTTCTGTGCTTTTCATCTCTTTCTTGGTGTTTTGTGGGAAAACAAACCATGTTTGACTTTTTTACTAGTTTGAAAACCAGATTCGAATCCTCTCCTTTTACTCCTTTCATTTTTTCTCTTTTACCGTATTAAAGAGAGAAAGTCAAAAGAAAAATTGATTGTGTATAGGATTAAACTTATTTTTGTGTCTTCTTCACTCACATTAAAAAGGAAAAAGAGCAAGGAAACGGAAGTATTTAATTCCTCTAAAATAATCCATAAAAAATGATTCGATAATAGATACATCCTTATTTTAGAGACATTTTCACCTTCCAGAAGCTAAATTCGAAACGAAAGGTTTCAAATCTTTGAAAACTGCGTTTTGGGTTCGTGCATGCGTTGCCATTAATTAGTCCGCGTGTCACGTAAGAGAGATTAGTGAAGTTCTGAACATGATTGGTTTAATTATATACTGTTGATAATTCTTAGGTTTGTTGACTTGTTGCAAATATTGGACGATCACTGTTTCAAGCTAAACAAGATGGTTGATGATCCAGCTGATTATTCCAAGTTTGATTTCCTTTATTTGCCCATGGATTACAGGTTGGAATTTCTGAAAACCGTTCATCGGTGAATAATTTTTTTCAGTTCTCTCATTAAACTCGGATTTGACTAATAGTTGTTTATGTCATCTTTTCGCAGGAAACACGCCATAGAAAATAAATTGTCAAATTTGGGATATGCCTTTGTAAACTTTACCACCTCCACAGCTGCATTTAAATTTTACAAGCAATTCCAAGGTTTTGTGTGGAATGTCACCGAGAATCAGAAGATTTGCCAGATCAACTCAGCACAATATCAGGTTTGCTCTCATCTCAACGACTTCCATTATATTTACCCAACATCTATCAATTCAAAATGGGGTTGCCATAATTTTATATTTGTGCAAGTTTAGCAACTTTTTTTTTTTTAAAAATACTCAAATTCTTGAATAATAAATATATTACTTTACCCGTAAAAGCTTTTTTTTTTTTTTGATTTGTGAAGGGCACTTTTATTATTTACGATTTTGTTTCTTTTGTCTATATTTTTTGGGTGTTGGTATGATTTCAACAGGGTATAGAGGCTTTGATCAGGATATTCAGTCAGAAAGTTTTTCGCTGTAAGAGTACTGAGTTCCTTCCATTTGTATTCTCGGAAGCCCGTGACGGCTTCAATTGTCAGATTGAGGGAACAAGTGTGGGAAGGCATGTATGGGGTTTGCCCAGAAAAAGCATACGAAGCTGAGCTTGTTTCCACTACCTGACACGAGCCCAGTCCCTTCCGTACATCCTTTGTTTTTCAAAGGGACCTATATTCCTGGAGTTTGTTTAGTTTTTCTAGGCCTTGGACTTGATGATTGTTGGTTTTATACTTTTATCTTTGCTAAGCTGGGTTTTTTAATGTCTAGGATAGTGTGTTAAGTGTTAGATCAAGGCCCTCTAAGACACTCTTTTTTAATGCACTCTAATATCACGCTAATGTGATTTATTGGATTCCATATAAAATACATCAAATATTAGAGTGCTTAAAAGAGTGCGCATAGTGCAAGCATGTCGTTTTTCTCCCCCCTTGGTTTATTTGGAGAGCTCAACCTTGGTTTTTTCTTTCTTT
This sequence comes from Ammopiptanthus mongolicus, assembly GCA_039655645.1. Classification (NCBI taxonomy): domain Eukaryota; kingdom Viridiplantae; phylum Streptophyta; class Magnoliopsida; order Fabales; family Fabaceae; genus Ammopiptanthus; species Ammopiptanthus mongolicus. The sequence goes on along the minus strand of CM077348.1, from coordinate 15,223,996 downwards.
CTGTGAACATAGGGCTAGCATGTTGTTTGTTAGTAATATAACCATCCTATAGTTAGTATCTCCAACGTCCGTGTCATTTTTCTTAGGTTGCGTAAAATGTCTAGAGCTACCTTCCCATGTTTTCATTCTCCCCCTGGAATTGAATCTGATGGGGTCGTCCATGCTACCATCCGGGGTGAATTGGAAACATGGGTTTGAGAATAGCTAGCTCTGCTCAACTAATGTTTGTGATAGATTTCTAATTTCTATTCCCTTGGATTTCCTAATGTTGTAAATTGGACTGCTCTACTGTTTTAATACTAATGATGTTAATCATCCAGTGCATGCTTCTCAATGTTAAGTATCCCGGTAGCTTAATTGCTTTCATGTGACAATATTCAGCTATTTGTATATGATTTTGAGATGAGTAATTTGTAGCTGTTTGTTATTCCTTTTATTACTTACATATAAAGGTGAGTATTCCAGCAGCGTGGTTTTAGCTGGATTTGCATTGAATGTCTTTGGGTTCTGTTTGTCAGGTATCGTGTTGATATGTCTTAATGGTCAATTGCTGTTCTATTTTTGGTATAGACAATCATTTGGGATAGGGTTGGTGAAAATGAAGGTGCAAGAATTGAATTAAATCATGCACGCTAACTAGGCGTCGTATGAAATTTGTATGAACTTTTTCTGTTCTTTTAATTTTTCTTCTGTTCAGCACATCGTTAAATTGCTATTTGCTGTCATTTGCGTTAAACCTGGTGCATTTGATATTTTAGCAATAAGGCATGAAACTTAGGGATGAAGATTTTACATTATAATATATTATTGATTGAGACATGATGTGATATATCAAAATGGGACAGGAGATACATCCAAAACTTAGGGCCAAGGTCTACTATGACACAAAGTGTGTCATAATGATAATGTGTGAGAGATCATGTTTTTTAACCAGTGAGAATTTATGATACACGGCTATCATATATTTTAGAGTCTTGTTAACCTCTGTTGTAAGGATATTGGTTAAGAAACTCATAAAAAGTAAGTTTTTATTGAAAGGTTAAGTTTTTAACATTTTAAAATATTAAATATATTATTTTTCAATAAATTTTTGTTTTAATTTCTTAATTAATGTTTTTAGGACATCAATTAATATTTTTTTTTATATTTTATTTTATCGGATATCAGACGTTGTCCCTGAAACATAACACGAGAACAGCATCCTACTTATATGTAATTTAATGTTTTGTTTTGAGTACAAGTGTGTAATTTAATTTGTATTCAGTAGTTTTAATGTTTTATTTTTTGTGTTATTGTTCACAATTGATACTTGAAGATTATGAAATTCAGCTAGTTATTTATCGATTGTGTTGAGTTTTGTTGGTAAAAAAATGTCTCATTTAATAAAGAAGTATAATATAAGCTTAATTTTATTCTATTTTTAATTAAAAATGCATTTATCATTTTAATGAGATTATCATTTTAATTAAAAATAATTTTAATTAAACATGCCTTCTCTTTGGGTGAACCCCTTGGCATTAAGTGGGGCTTTGTAACGGTTAATGGAACCATTAGATTGGTATTTGATTTTGTAGACCCATTTGTAACCAATGGGAGAATGACTAGGAGGGAGAGGCATCATGGTCCATGTGTTATTGTCCTCAAGAGCTTGGATTTTGGATTGTATGGTAGCAACCCACTCAGGATCTGTACAAGCTTGCTCATAGGAGGTAGGTTCAACCAAATGAGAAATATTATGAACAAATGTCTGATGGGAGGTGGAAAGTTGTGAATTGGAAACATACCTATCCAATGGGTGTCGTGTGCGGAGCGTGGTCGAGAAGGCATAGATTACGAGGAGCCCTTTGCTTCGGTTGCCAAACTCATCATTGTCCGTTGCCTCTTGGTTGTTTTTGCTGTTCGAAATTGGCATCTCCATCAAATGGATGTCCAGAATGCTTTCTTCCATGGTGACTTATGATGAGGTTTATATGCATCCTCCATCTGGTTTTCGTCGACAGGGGGAGAAGCTTGTATGTCGACCTAACAAGTCTCTTTACGGACTTAAGCAGGCCTCTCGAAGCTGGTTTCACAAATTCGCTTCCTCTATTGCTAATATCGATTTTCAGCAGTCAAAAGCTGATTATTCCTTGTTTATCAAAGTTGATGGTACATCTATACTGCTATCTTACTTTATGTTGATAAAATGATCATTACAGGAAATGATGAGGTAGCCATTCACGACCTCAAACAATTTCTAAACACATGTTTCAAGATTAAGGACCTCGGTTCCCTAAAATACTTCTTGGGAGTTGAAGTTGCCCTAGCCAAAACAAGCATCACCATATGTCAGAGAAAATATACTCTGGACCTGCTGGAAGAAGCCGCTATACTTGGTGCCAAACCCACAAAATTCCCAATGGAGCAAACTCAGAAACTCAATACAGCGGATGGAGAGGCCCTTCATGACCCAACACATTATCAAAGGCTTGTTGGGAAGCTGATTTATCTCACAATCACACGACCAGAAATCACATTTGCAGTTAACACTCTTAGTCAGTTTATGCAACTGCCAAGAAAACCTCATCTTGATGCTGTTTTTCGCCTCCTTCGTTATTTGAAGAATGCGTCGGGTCAAGGACTTTTCCCCCCCTTCTTATGGGACATTAAAGCTCGCAGGTTATTGCGATGCTGATTGGGCTGGTTGTCAATCTACACGAAGGTCAGTAACTGGTTATTGTGTATTCTTTGGGAGTTCCTTGATTTCTTGGAAGAGTAAGAAGCAACCCACTGTATCGCGATCATCTGCTGAAGCAGAATATCCACTGTATCACAATCATCTGCTGAAGCAGAATATCGAGCAATGGCTGCCATCACTTGTGAACTTACTTGGTTAAGATATCTTTTGCATGATTTACGAGTTGCACATTCTGAGCCAGTCGAGTTATTCTATGATAATCAAGCAGCTCTCCACGTTGCTGGAAATCCACTATTTCACGAGCGCACAAAGCATATAGAGCTGGATTGCCATGCTGTTCGAGAAAGAATACAGAGAGGAGAAATTAGAACAAGACATGTTCACACTGGAGATCAGATTGTAGATATCTTTACAAAACCATTGGGACAAGGAATCTTTCACTCTCATGTTAGCAAGTTGGGTGTGATAGATATCCACACTCCAACTTGAGGGAGAGTATTAACAGAAACAGAGCAAATTGATAGTGGTAATTAACTTCTGAATCATAGAGTTTTAGCATATCTGTATCATATCTGTAATATCGGTAATTGCTCTATTGTAGGGATTGAAATATTATAGGCATGATATCAGCCTATGTACTTAATTAGGATCCTTAGCATCTTGTATATAACCTACCTCTGTACCTCTTTGTTTGATATATACAAAAACATATTACAACCCATCTTTTTACAACAAATGAATCATATCAAATCTTCTGTTTTGGAATAGGACGTTGCGTAACAGCCATAAGGACCAGACCGTCGAATGAGGGAGAGCAACACAAACACCACACCAAGCATAGAGATAAGCCCAAACATACGATGAGGCACCGTGTGTGTGTCAAAGTTATGATTTATTGCTAGTTAGTTAGCCCTTTGTTTCTTAGGCAGTTAGCAGTTACGGTTACGGTTAGGCTCGGTTAGGCTAACTTATCATTGTATATATAAATAGCTTGTATTCAGTTTTCAATCTAATGAGAATTTCTCTCTTCAAACTATACTCCGAGATTTTTCTCTATTGTGAAGAGCACTCTAAAGCTCTCTGGTCGTGAAGGTTCCACCTTCTTCATTTCTTGGTTCTTATTTTTCACCGTATGAAAAAAAAAGGTGAATTATTTATATTTGTTAAGAAATGGTTTTTTAAAACAATATGGTCGATGGGTCAACTCATTTAGCTTGTAACTCGTAGAGAGTTGGGCATGACTTAAAAATTATAGCCCTACAACTAATTTGGTTTGACCTAATCCGACCAGTATAAAATGCAAAGTATACCACGTCGTTTTAAATCGAATATCGTCAACAAGGATCGGATGTCAAGTCTCAATTCAAAAGTTCAACGACTATTTAATCTTATCTTTGGTATGAAAGAGCTCAAAGCACAAAATAAAACAACAAAAGCAATTAAGATATTTTCGGATTTTTCTTTGGATAATAAAACTGACGCAAGAACTACAAACAATTAAAGAAACGTTAGGGATCCGATTTCAACCAATTATGAATTCAAATTTCTCATAAGCAAGGAATCCTAAGAATTTATAAAACTCTAATTATCTTAATCTCAATTGATATGTTGAAAGTTGAATTCTTTAAATTAATTGAAGCTTAATTCTTTAGTGAATCAATTCTATCAAAATCCCATCAATTATCCTAATTCATTACGTATAATTAACAAGACATGGTGATTAAAGCTTTGTGAAATTTGTGAAACAATCATATCTACCAAGTTATCTATTCCTAGATTAACTCAATTAATAGTAATGATTACAAGAGGTAAAGCCCACAAATCACTATGCCTAGCAAATAAATGAACCCTCAAAACACAGGAGTGATAGTAAAGCATTCAAATGTCATTAAGCAAAATAAATATTATATCAACAAATCCAAATGTTCATAAGATAATCAAAGTGACTTTAAAAGAAAAGAAAATCAAAAGGTCAATTAAAATAACATCATAAACGAATTACGTCAAAACCCCAATTATAAAGGTTTAGCTATATATGCTAAACCCTAAATTAAAATATGAGAAAGAGAAGGAGAGGAAAAAAAACTCCATAAAATTAAAGAATACAGAACAAATGATTCACTTCCAAGAGCATCAACCCTCCTTTTCTTCTCCAGCGCAGGTCCTGTGCGCCTTCCCCTTTCATTTCACGCTGCTTCTATACTTTGTGTGGGCCCCTTTCTTTTTTCTTAGTGTTTTTCTTCATTCCAATTATTATAAGCCACCAAGCCTCCACAGGAACTTCCTGTGTTTCCCTTCAATTCATTTCACAATGGATTGGATTCACTATTAGCCATTGGCCCACAGCAGTAGCAAGATTTCCTCACAATGGGTTGTAGCTTAGTAAAATTGGAGTGTTCAATTTTATTACAAGCTTAATGTCCAAATTAATGTAAATCTGTATCATTTTCTACGAACATAAATAAGTAAAAATATTATTATATTAACTCTACAAACATGAAATTAAACTAAAATACATAAAATATTATGAAAAACTCAACTATGTAAACTTAAGGACAAAATTCAATTAATTAACATAATTAGGAGAAAAATTCAATCAATAAGCACACACAAATCACATAATATAAAAGATCATCACCATGCAATATATATATTTATACACTAGCACGCTGCATGCTCTTATTCTTTAACGGAAAATGATTCTTCCACACGATCTTTTCACATTTTTTTGTTGCATTTACTTCAATAAGAAAGAGAATATATTTTAGAAAGTATATTTGTCTTGTTTTATTATCTAAAAATGAAACAAGATAAGAATTATATAAAGAAAATGATGTAGAAATAGCATCATTAATTATTCGTTAATTAATTATGGAAATACATTCTCCAAGTTTATACATATATGACGATCTTTGATCACACACCATATCCACCACAGGCTATACATATAGCTTAGAGGAGGGAATTGACTATGAGTCGGAATTCATCCAAGCTCACAGCTCCATCTCCATCCACATCAAGAGAAGTAACAATATCATGACACTTTTCTAGAGACAAGTCTAGACCCAAATTTCCCATGACCTCATGTAGCTCTTCCCCTATCAAAATATCGTTCCCATCTTCTTTCAACTCTTCAAATGCTGTGGAGAGGACATTAGCAAGATTCGCAGTCTCCAAGTCCTTTGTGTTCAGCTCCAGGAACTCATTTATGCTAAGTAGCCCGTCCTTGTTCTTGTCCCCTTGTTGCATCATTTCCCTCACTTCTTGTTCATTAGCTTTGTACCCAAGTGACCCCATTATTCCGCCTAGCTCCGCCTCCGTAATGCGCCCATCATTGTCGGCATCGAAAGCTCTGAACGCCTCCACTAGTCGCAGAACATCATTCAGTGTCTCCATTTCAGCAGAGAGACAAGCCATATGGAAGAATGCTTAATTAGAAAGTGGTGTTCCACTTTGTATTTTGTCTATTGCTGATTTGCCGTGTAACTATATAAATACCTGAAAAGTGGGACCAAGAATGTTATGTTGGCATTTGTGTCGTCATGAAGGTATATATATATATATATATATATAGGAATAGGATCTAATGCTTGTAAAGTTTATTCATTCTTATCTTCATCCTTTTGTTTGAGAATAAAGTTACACAATTTGTGAGAGTTGTTAATGTTATGGTAACTGATTGAGTATTTAAGATGATGTTTTTATTTGAATAATGATTTTATAATAAAATTTTAAAATTTTATTAAATATAATTAATAACTAAAGAAAGTTTTAAATAAATACCATAATAATCCTCGTGATATTAAATATTACTTGATGCCTATTTTTCTACCATTGAGGTCACTATATGCCTTTTTTTTTATTGAAGATGTCACTGTATGCCTTTGATCCTATTCCTTCCTGCAGATCGAATCGTCACAGAATAAAGACAAAAACAAATATTATTCTTTAGCATTTAATTATTTTCTTTAATTGAATTTATTTTAGATGAAAGGCTATGTTACTTCCACTGTGTGAGCGCCACCGAAAGGGATCATCATCAAAATTTATTCAACAAAAAATACTAAACCTTCTATGCACTTCCTTAACTTTTTTTGCCAAATAATTTAACAAGAGATAAAAGCTCCAACTGCATAAAGGCATCTTCCCTATAGATGCTTCCGGCTGTCACTAGCAAGTTGAGGCCTTGTGATTCTTTGATGGTTTGATGCCCATCCAGGATCGATGCCTATGGACAAAACAATAAAATGTGTAACAATTGATATACGTGTTATATTTTTATTGGTAAATTATTACATAGCTTCTTCTCGTTAAAAGACAACACTTCAAACACCTATATAACCACATCTAAGTTTTTTCCATAACTTAATTGCGGGTCAAAATTGTAGATCCCATGAAAACCATATAATTCGTATTAAAAAAACTTTAACGATATAGTTGTTTCATTAAGGTTCATAATCAGAGTTAAAAGCCAATATGAACAAAGGAAATAAATATATAAATATATAGTACAATATTTGCTAACTACCAACCATTAGTAGAAATAAAATAATAAATTAAAATATTTTTTAATATTTAGAATTTAGAATACAACAACTATTTGAGAGATGGTCACATGCATGTGATTCATAATCTCGTATAAAATTGAATTTAGCTATTATAAAGTTAAATTATCTCTAAAGTGAGCGAGTAAGAAGATATATACTCTATTAGATCATTTAGTGTTGAAATCTCAATACTTAGCCAAAAAACATTTATGAAGAACCTTGAATTGCATGTACAAGAACCAAACACAACCCTGAAAGGCCAAACTGCATATATAGAAACCTAATTTATCAACAACCACTTGTCGAAAGAGCCAACACATATCAAGAAAAAAAAATCAACCTCCACGAAATTCTAGTAACATTGTAGAGACGTTTAAGACACCATGACCACCCACCACACTAAAAAAAAGTGGAATCAAGTCTAACAACAACAAAAATATGTCCTATTCCTCATACTGTGAAAACACAGCAAACAATAACTTTTTAATTATCTTTATAAGAAATCATACTTCAAAATAATAATCTAACAAAAAAATTAACTAGAATCAAAATATAATAATTATAGTAGCTGATATAAACTATTTTTTTTTTTTCAAATTATTACAAAGTGTTTATTTACCCAAACACAATCTTCAATAAGTGTTTATTAACGTATTTTTGAGTAATTTCCACAAGTATAAGCACTTAGGTAGCATTTAGTATCAAACATTTTAATATTACCTGGAAAGTGAGTTGGGAATACAAGTTTCTCATGTTTGGTACGAGGGATAAAAAAGCATTCACAGACATAAAAAAAATTTGGAAATAAAATTTGTGAATGAACGTTGAAAATTTCATTCTCATGTTTGAGGGTGGGAAAAAAATATTCCTCGGAATGTGATTACCAAAGATGTAGTTTACCTGAGAACAAAATATTCCATGAACCAAACGATACCTGATAGACCTGTTTGTCTATTCGGTGGTGCACAATTTTCGGTTCCGAACACCCTATGATGCAAAACTGGCCAGTACTTAGAGAATTAACTCCTCGTTTGGTTAATTTAGTTCCCACATAGCATAAGCACATGCAGAGAAAAACATAAGGTGCAGTGTGTTAGTAGAACTCCGATTAAGAGGGTGTATCATTTATGTTTGTTTTTCAAAATATAGGTACTCCATTTATTTCTAAATATTTATTTTTTGTAACTTCTGATGATGTCTTTGTTCCCATTTTGGTTTCAGAAAAAAACTTATTCCCCTTTCTTTACTCCATTCTTAATTTGGCATCTTAAGTTGTTGGCAATGATCTGCGATGTGGAAACTTATATCCATGTTTTTGTTTTGTATAACAAATTTTGAACACAACATTGATTATTTGATGAGAGATTTGAAAAATAAGTTGCTTATCACGTGGATAAGCACTTAAGCTCTTTTGACTATAAAATCTTTAGTGTTTTTGTTCATTATAGAATTTCAGAGACGAAAACTGTAAATAATATTATTCAAAAAGAAAAAAAACAAACAAACATGAATATATATAAGAATCTTGGCAACAAACTTGCTAATGAGGCTACTAAATTCCTGTTAACAAACTTATCTTAATCTGTTATTTAAAAGATAACAAACTTATCTTCCAGTTTGTGTGCAATTATTTGGATTGTTGATAGTTCAAAGAACGATGGTTATATATATTTCCTCCCCCTATATCATAGAGTTTAAGAGTCGTGACATGACCATGTTTTCTCCCCTACGTGCTTTGACATGCTTTCCATCTGATTCTATGTATTTATGACTTTTGTAAGATAGATCGGATTGTACTACAAGCGATACTTACTCTATAGAATTCAAAGAAGTCTATGGTGTTTAAGGATTTTAGGAAAATTTGGAATACTCGTGACTTTGATAGTTATAATGCTACAAATGCATTGTTTGTGGATGATTCTCCTTACAAAACATTGATTAATCTTGTAAGTCATTCGTCAATATCTTGTAAGTCATGCTATTGAAGGCTATTGCCCAAGCTATACTTGGAGAAGCATTCATCATGCTTCTTGAATCCTCCAAAGAGGTGGTTATTGGAAAGTTGGGGTTGGTAACAATAGAAGACAACTGATTACGTCTCCAACATGGTCATAGAATTTGGAGTCTCAAACCTAGTCAATGCGAGCTCTCTAAGGTTTCTCTGCTAATCAAAGTGGACCTAAATTCTTGGAATATATCCCTAGTGAACTCTATTTTCCTTCCTTTTGCAGCAACTCAAATTACTCAGATTCGTCTCCCTTATTTGATTCAACAAGATAAATTCATATGGGGTGGGAATAAAGATGGTTCATATACTGTAAAATTGGGCTATCATTAAAGTAAATTCTGGGAATATATGTCCGAGTCAAACAACTCAAGTTCTATAGGCATTTCAGATCAATGGAAAAGGTTGTGGAAATTAAGAATCTTACCTGAACAAACCCACCTCCTTTGGAGGATCCTCAACAACTCTGTACCAGTTAGGTCAAAACTCCGTTCCAGAGTAGTTGCATGTCCACTAATTTGCCCTAGGTGTTCTGGACCTTCAGAGACTATATATAAATCTGGGCCACCCAAATCTGGTTTGCCTCTCCTCTGGGCATCAAATTTGATTACAAATTTGAAGAATCCTTCTCCCTGTGGCTAGCTTCCTTCATTCTTCAAGCCCCATCTGACTCAGTTGAAATTGGAGCCTCCATTATCTATGGAATTTAGTGGGCAAGGAATACAATATGCTTTGAGGACATTCAAATTCCAGTTTCCATCTCAGTTAACAAAGCATGTGCAATCCATTATGACTACAAAAATAACAGCTTTGTAATGTATTCAATTTTGTTACCTTATATATTCAATTTTTTCACCGTATGGAACTTATAATTTTCGTAATGTATTCAATTTTTCATACGTTTCTGTAATGCATTCAACTTTTTTTTACCTTGCGCAAACTATATTTTCCGTAGTACATTCGCCACCTTCGATTCCTCAAGTAGCCAATCATGCTTTTCGGCGAAGACGATGATGCCAAGCTGGACCGCCTCAAGTATGTTCTAAAAGCAGGGTTGAGGACATAGTAGAGGGGCAAACCAATGATTTCTTGCACGACATCGCCGAGTTGAGGAAGCGGCAAAAGACTGGGCATTTTGAGCGAGAGGAAGCGGAAGGAGACGATGACGGTGCCGGCGAGGACGGAGACAGTGGGGGGCAAAGAAGAGGATTTGAATTCAAATCGTGGGACCAAGGAAGGGGAGTGGGGAAAGGAGTAAGGGGTGTGCTGGGAGGGGTGGAGAGAGGAAGCGAAGGATGGTGTGAGAGGAGGATATTTTGGTAAAAATAAATTAAAAAATAAGGAAGGGGGTAAGAATTGTAATAAGGGGGAGAGTTTTTGTACAGAAGGGTATTTGTGGGATTTATTTGAAAAAAATGGGGGAAGGGGGTTGGAAAAAAAATGTAGGGTATGAAAAGCAAATGCCAAAATACATACAAAGAGGAAAGCAGATTATGAAAATAGTAAAAAAAAGGATTAAATATGTTTTTGGTTCCCGTAAAGTGAGCAAATTTTGATTTTAGTTCCTGTAAAAAATTTCTTTGGTTTTTGTTCCTTTAAAATTTAAAATCACTATTTTTGGTCCCTGCTGTCAAGTGACATCCATGAACTATTTTTGTGTCTAACTGAAGGTCATACAGTCAACCCAAGTGACACACAATGACCTCTATGATGTCATGTTAGTATATGATTCCCCTAAAAATTTCCTTGAACCCTAAAATGAATTATATTTATCTACCTTAAAATGAATGTTAGGGACTAAAAACAGTGATATTAAATTTTATAGGGATGAAAACCAAAGAAAAACAATTTACAGGAATCAAAACCAAAATTTGCTCATTTTATAAAGATCAAAATTAGTAATTTCATATTTTAGAGGGATGAAAACTAAATAATTTTTTTTACACAGACCAAAACCAAAATTTATTCATTTTAGGAAATCAAAAACATATTTAAACAAAAAAAAAACATTCAAAATGCAGAAACCAAAACTCGAAGGGACATTCAAAACGTGGATAAATGTAACAAGGCTTCGTACGGGTGTCGTGCTCTAAATGATTAAACCACATAACGCAAATCGCAATCTCCATCCATATAATAAAGTTTTAAATTCCAAGATTCATTGTTGCCAGGTATTCACTCTGCGTGGTTGTTTTCAGAGCAATTCATTATATGTGAATGAGAAAGGTACCTTCCTGGAATTTCACATACATATGCTCTGGAAACAATAATACTCACTGGCAAATAAAATCTTTGACCTCCCACCATTTACTGTTTTCTTTTTAGTCCTTGAAAGGACAGATAATTTGATGCCCCTATTGGAGATCAGAAACTCAGAGTTTCACATCCCATCAAAAAAAGAAATGGGAGAGAAGAAACAAAGGGAGAATATGCAAGACAAAAACACCATGACAAATGGGGTGGCGATCACAGTCTACATCGAATCATTGAAAACTCGCTCTAACAAACTATCTGAGAACCCCATGAAGAAAACTAAGCCACACCCTCGTTTCAAATTGCAACAAGCTACAGGAACACAAGGTTATGATCGTAGGGCTCAGCTTCTTGCTTACTCTAGAGAGCTCAGGAATTCAGGGTCCGAAAAAGTTCAGAATATTCCTAGCAATCAGTCACTGCCTAGAAATAGAAGCAAGGCAAGTTCTCTCTTATCTTCTCTGATAACTACTTGGGTTTCTTCAAACACCAAGAATGTGTAGGGATATTAATGGATACAATGCCTTGCCATGGCATGCATCATCAAACTTTTCGAATTTTGCAAATTTTAGCAGAAGCATTTATGGTTAGCTCAACTGGTTCGAATATGCTCTCCATCAACCCGGTGCATACATGAACGTGTGGAACCCAAAGAGAGCAAAGAAAGAAAGCAGTACAAGAAGAGAAATGGCAGTGGAAACACTTGTTTCACATTTTTGGTAATATATATATATATGAGATTACTTACACATTGAGACTTGTTATGCTATGTATCATTTTTGTTATATGGTCTGGTTGTGTATTTTGATTTGAATTTCATGTCCTTGATTTTGTTTTAAATGTTTTTAATATTTGCAGAGGAAACTGAAGAGCATGTTGAAAAAACTATCATGCAAAGAAATCAAGTGGTAAAGAAGATTGAGATGGTGGTCACTAAAAATCACATTTCTTGTAGTGTTCCTTTGATGTCCTTTTTTCCCCTTATATTGAAACTCGTCATTTGGCATTTTTTATGCTTGATTATGGTCTCACCACTCCAATATTGCAATTCCTTTTAGCTGAAATCTCCAGTTTAATACTGTGGTGTTGAGTATAGAAATTAATAAATAAAAAAAGGTGAAAAAAGTGCACATAATCACTTTAAGGGTAATTTTAAGACTGATTCTACTAGATCCGTTTATTTTTCAAGCGGTTAGACGCACTCATACTATCATCATCAATGTCATGGTAGTTCTTAATTAGTCCAAGATTTGGAAGGTAGCAAAAATGGGAGAGATAAACGCTCGTCCATGTGTTTTGTTGTGTGTAATATTTCTTTTTGGCATCTAGTTAATCATCAGACTTAGGTTGTGAAACCAAGAATATTCTTAATATAATAAATTGTTTCGAGCTATCTACGTCCCTATCTATCATCCTTGACCTAAAAACAGTACTGTTGAGAAAATTGGACGGCCTAATGAATTATGGTGTCTCGTGGCACAGGCCGAAGCTGCCACCAATGTTAGTTCTCAATTCAATTATCTTAATGGATTCGATGAACTTATCCCCATGGTCCCATCAGCATCACAGGCGGACATTAAACAACGGCAGGAAATAATTGTTTTTTCAGGGAATCGTTAGAATTAATATGACCATTATTTTAGTATCACAATCTACCACGTGATGACAAGTTCCTTCTACTATCGCTCATAAGAAAGTAGTATCGTTTTATAACCGTCTACGTTTTTTTTAACATTCCGTTTGAAATAGCGTTTAATCTTATAACTTATAACGTTTTATTTTTTTATTTTTATTATTTTAATTTAATTCTACATTTATCTTTTTCACTTTATTTTTATGTAAAATCATTAATGAAAATGTCCTTTTATATCATTTTATATTTTTCAGCTAGTTCAATCGTTAGCTTACCAAACACTTTCACACAAAATAAGCTAATTTATCTGCTATCCATTATCAATTATTCATCCGCTATTCTTTATAAACTATCCGCTAACGGCTAATTTTATCAAATATACTACACCTGACATAATGGCCTCACATTCTTTAGAAAATGGTAAATACTACCGCCGTACTGAAGGATCTAAATATTTGTCTGATCCGGAAAATCTGAGAAAAATAACTAAAATTATTATCGAGGACATATGATATTGTAGAAGAAATATTTCAATATATCACACGACACCTATACCATATCATATATGTAGACCGGTGGCCCTCAGCATCCGCGGGAGAAGCCACCCCACCGAGTCCCATTTTGTGAAGGGTGCCAAATTTTTTTTATATAATTAATATATATAAAATTGATAATATTAAAATTAAAAATTTATATAAATAATTTGTTTTTCATGTTAAGAACCATCATAAATTTATATATATATATATATATATATATATATATTAAATAATTTGAACATTATAGTATATATGAGAATATTTTTGGATTTTTGTTTAGTATTTAAAAGCTTAGGTCATTTTCTGATAAAGACTTAATATTATATTGCAAACATCTTGAAACTTATTTAAAATATGATAATTCTTATGATCTTAATGATGAAATTCTGTTAGAAGAACTAAAAGTAATTAAAGATATTTTAACAGTTGAATCAAAATCAAGCTTTATGATATTAAGTTCTTTGAAAAAATTTAATTGTTTTTAATGCATGCATAACTTATAGAATAATATTAATTATTTATGTTACTATTGCATCAGCTAAGAGAAGTTTTTCTAAATTGAAATTGTTAAAATCTTATTTGCTGTGATATATATATCACAGGGTCGATTAAATAGTCTTGCTTTAATTTCTATCGAAAATGATTTTTTAAATAATCTTGATTATGAACTGTTTATTAATGGTTTTGTAACAAAAAATATATGACAAATAGTGTTTAAATGATTATAAGGACATCAACGTTTCAGAATAGGATACCAAAATCTCAAGGCTGATACTGATGTAGACCCCCGAGGAAAACATTATATCAGAAGTTCTGAACAGAACGGGGGTCGGTAGTAGATTAGCATGATTATCTACTATTCCATCATAGAACACCATCCGCAGCTTAAATGCGCCGACCCATATTTTTGTTGTTGGAGCATATTCTTTTTTTTTTTTTTTGGAGCATATTCATTTTATTAATGGAGTATCAAAAGCATAAAAAACAAACATTATGCTATGAGCATAATTATTTCCTTTTCCTTTTCAATATAATTTGACTACCCATGAGTTGGGTTACAAATAGCTAACACAAATATTTTTTAAAAAACACCAAGAATACGACACTAGCTAAGTATAGCTTACTGTTCTTATATATATTATATATGCCAAACTAGAATGAATGTATCGTACAATGATGTGAATTGTGTTATTTAAATATTCAACTAACAAAACTCAATAGCTAAATAGTGTTGGGTTTGATTACAGATCAAAATTGTAGGAGAGAAAGAAAAAAAAAAAAAAAAAGACAATTCTAAACTTGTGCCGTTGCAAAATATAAGAAAAACACAGAGAGAATGGTATGTTACATCTCGCTATTGGTGCTGATCAGCAACATCTTCTGCTTCCCACGTTCCATCATGGGGGCTTGTCTCGATTCTGATCTTGGCTTCTCTTAGAACCAGGTTTGAATTTGCTATCTGCATGTACCTCGACTATTTCACCTGACTTGGACATCTTTCGACTTGTCCGAGTCTCCATTACATGGTCTTCGAGCTAAAGAGGGTGGATCGTGTGTCTTACAAAATGCTGGTCATCTTTTAACCCTTCCATTCGGCTTGTTCCTATATCTTTGCCTCCACCATGAATGGGCTCCTAACTTTACTTTTTCTTCGAATTAAATGGTTAGTTTTGTACCAACAATGGATAAGGCTGGAGCTAGTGGAAGTGATATGCTCAAACAAATGATCTTGATTCTCAATTGTTAGCGGACGTAGCTGGAGTAGTTTATTCTCGTTGCTAGTTTCTCTTCTCTTTTACTCTACCAAAAAGCACCAAGACAGTCACAAAGTGTTTCTTCTGTTTGTGGATAGTTATTTTTTGCCTTAAAATGTTGCAACTGCTAAAAGAATGACCGTAATGAATTCTGTCCTTCGCAAGATTTCGTTAAAATTAATTCGTGATGAATAGCATCACTGGTAATATAATATATTCTACACTTTCCGCCACTCCAGTTTATGCCATAAAACCACCCACATTACATCTCTCGTTGAAAATTTAAATAAGCAACTGAACATTACACTGAAAGGAGAAAAAGCAACAAGTTGAAAATGAGAATAAGTTCGGTAAGAAAGATGTAAACAAGCAATTGCTTGCTAATTAATGAAAGTACAACACATATTTACAAATAGCATGGTGTCCGATTCCTACTACTGTTGCTCCCAGAGGTTTACCCGATGACGTTCGTATTTTAGCTTGCTACGACAGACAAATCATCATTGAGTAATTGGACACCAAGTTAAATCGAAAACTTAGTTCTCTAGAGCGCCTAGCAATTGTTAGATCCAAAACAGCGCTTTAAAAAATTGATTAAGTTACAAGCAAGCAAGCAAACTCTGAAATCTGAATGGCAGAACACGAAAAACAATGCACCCCAGACCAACTCCAGCAACTTGAAGACTGAAACGGACAGATCTGTTGTCCAGATCAAAAGAATCAAATAAGCCAGTGATTCTGTGAAGAAGATGAAATCAACCAATGCTGCAATGATATGAATAAATTGTAATTTGCCATTTGAGAATTCCACCAGAGACAGGTAGGAAAGTTTTGCTCCTCTTATTTCAGAAATTATTTTGTTAAAATGAATGAACATTTGGCACCAAATAAGAATAACACCACACTTGAGCCCCACCCAACTTAACTGAAGACTTGTACATCCACTCCTACTGAAACTAACATTTCAAGCATCTTAGACATTTTGTCTCCATCCAAAAGATGCCACGAGTTATGGACTAAAAATCTTCAAAGGATGTAACTATTGGACAGCCATGACAATAGTTTTCAATATGAATTCGGGTGTCATGATAAAAAGAGAAAACAGGGCACCAATATGAGATAGTATGTAACAATCTTTACCTTCAATATGTTTCATGGTTGGAGATGACAAATTTAACCCGTTCTTCTGGGAATATAAGGAGATGCAGAGCCAGAGGACTGGGAAAGTGGCCTTTGGACAAATGGATGGTTTAAGAGATAAGCAGCAGTGGGACGATCATCTGGATTAACTTTAAGACACTGCAGGATAAAATCCCGTGCATCCCTTGAAAGAGAATCAGGCACAGGAGGTGCCTCACCTTTTCCAATTCTAAACAATGCCTGCATCTATTGTCAGAAGAGATTCATCAAAGCTCAAAAGTCAAAGCAGCAGTAATGCAATGTTACACATAAATTTAAACAACAACAATAATAATAATATTATCAATAATAATAGGGATTAGAATTAAAATCAGAACAGAAATTGTGTAAACAGAAGAGCCCTTGAGAAAAAAGGGGAACAAAACATGGCAGAAAGGAGAAACAAAGTCGATGGTTATATGAACACCCTTACTATGAGCTGGAAATGGTAATGAGTCAAGGTGGTAATAAGATATATACATACACATTCTAAATGAGAGTATGGAATTTTGCCCGTTAACATCTCCAACACAGTGCATCCCAGACTCCATATATCAGCTGGAAGCCCATAACCTTGGTTCTTTCCTTTTACAACCTGCATGTTACAGCATAATAATCAATAGCTATGCTATCGAGAAATCAGAAATGAAACTGTTATGAACCAAATTTCCCAAAAGCTTAAACTATTGGGTTAAGGCGCATGAATAGATTTTATATTTAACATGCCCCCTTACGAAAGAGCCATTTGGGCTTGAAGTGGGCCATACACAGGCCCAACACACCTTATGCTGAAATTCAACATTATTTAAAAGATGGGGGCGGCAAGGATTTAACGCTTGACCACTTGGACATTAGAGGCTCTAATACCGTGTCATGAACCAACTTTTCCAAAAGTTTAGATGTTAGGTGAAGACATATGAATGGTTTTTATATTTAACCAACATCCTAAACGACAGGATCTGTTGCAATTGTTTTTTTTTTTTTTTTTTTTTGGTTTTTGATTAAGGAGGCCGAAGCCCAGCAAGTTCAAGGTTATTAGTTTCAAAGGCAAAGGAATGCTTTTTTCATTCATGAAACAGCAGTCAATTCTCTAAATGAATAAGCATAGCTACAACACCACTATACACTAAGTATATCCATCAATTCATGAAGACTTGTGGTGAATAAAAACAAAAGAGAGAAAAGGTAAAAATTCAGAACAATAATTTAGGCTGTAGGCTGATCCCTAAGATGACCTAATAGTAAAGTTACAATCAACCCAGAAAATTTCTTGAGATCATAAATTTATGTTCTTCTATATCTCTAGAACATTGTCTTATGTTATATTTTGATGTCCATGCAACACTCCAGAGTTTCATTGTTTTCAGCTTTTTTAACAACGCTATTAAAAAAGTGCCACATAAGCCAACGTTGCATAATTAATTTTGCATAGAAGGATGTCGGATTTCCATATGAACTAATATCCCTTAGATTCTAGTGGGACCTCAACAACTACACAGATGAGCAAAACAAGCATTTAGACCAGTAGCACGTTAATCCATACAGCTTATGATAGTTGTATGACAACTTAATTGATAGGTGTCAAGTTCATGGCTGTAGAAAAGCATTAACTCAATTTAGAACCACTAATCCAGCAACAAACCAATTACTGATAAAGAAATTGTTATGGAGTTAGAACCATGTATAATCCATTAATAAATTTAAACTGTTGAACCATTATTCAACAAGTCTCTTCGGAAGAGAAGATTGAAGGCAAACCTCGGGGGCCATCCAGAATGCTGTTCCTTTGCACGATTTGACATCATTCAATTTGATTGCCTGAAAAACAATAGGCCATAAAGCAATGTTAGAAAACAGAATTGACAAGTAATTGAAGATTGTTCAGATGCCTATAACTGAAATAAGAATATGACAGAAGCAAAAGAAAGAGTAGAAAGAGGACACCTTTGCCAATCCAAAATCTGCAAGCTTGACAGATCCATTTGCATCCACCAATATATTTGCACATTTAATATCCCTTCAATTGGGGGAAAAATAATTAAGTTACATTTCCAAAGATTGCCTCATGACATTTACATAACTGATACAAAAATACAGAAAACAAGATGTTAAAGAAATCTTGAGCTTAACCCAAAGAAAATAATCTGTACATTAAAAATTCCAAAACTGAAACCCTCGCGTGAGTTGTATGTTTATATTAAGTTCCGAGAACATGTGGAAATTGTCCTTATACTCTACATCTAGTGCTTAAATACTTATTTTTCCTAGGGCTAAACCTTGCCCTAGTCAGATATTGATGGAAAAGATTTTCATTCTCAAGAAAATTCACATCCAATGAAAGTTTGAAGTAATCAACCGCTGAAAATCATAACAATTCCTCCACAAATACTAGAATACGCATTGCTGTAGTAGCATTAAAGGGTATTTATTTGGGCCAAGAAAAGGGTATCAAGGACAATAATTGGATGGGAATTCCTTTTCTCCCTTGTATACTTCTTTCCTCTCCTCTTTTCCTTGGCCCAATATATGGAACAGTTCACAGTCCTCAGATACAAAACTCATTTTTTAAGACTAAACTGAAGTGGAAGTTTTGCTTAAGCAAGAACCATAGACATAGCTCTTGTCCAAGATTGCCGGACACCAGAAGTCTTTTATATCACAGAGGAAAGCAAAATAATAATAATCAATAAATAAATTCTGGGCTCACCTGTGAACGACATTTCGATCATGGAGATACTTTAAACCATGCAGAATCTGTCTTGTATAGGCAGATACTTGGGAATCTCGAAGATTATACCTCCGATAGAGGCTGGCAAGGGAACCTTTGGTCACAAGCTCAATAAAGATATACAGATTTGATTCATCCTGCAATAAACAAGTAGAATGTAGAGTACAAACTAAAGTTCACCCAAGACAGTAGTTATAGGATAAAATTACAAGCCTTACAAAAACAAATAAATTGAGAAGATTAAGCTAAACTTGTTTCTAGCTGACAATCTGAAACTGAAAACAGCCAGAATGATAACTGCAGCATAACTAATGAAAAGTAACTGATGGGATATAACAGTATCTAAACGTTTTGCCATGCAATAAATAATCTAATGTTGATTCTTGCTTTTATATATTAACAATTTTAAATTGAAAACCAGCTCCTAGCTTCACCAAGTAACGAGACAACAAAGCGACATTGGTAATAGCTCCACCTACACATAATTCAGTTTTTTGTTACTTTGTGTTGCACTCAGGCACTCAAGATCCTGGCAGTTGCAGGAAAAATAATCTCATTTTGAATCATATGCTCTACTCTTAGATGTGTGTAAATATAGATGACAAACCTCGCCCACCCAGAATAAAAAGCTTAGAATGATATTAACTTATCATTGGAAGAGCCCAAAATATTACAAAAATGATGTAGTTCCTCGTGGTCTTATTTTTTACATTCTTAGTTATTGCAGTATTGTGGATCCTTCGTGATACAAACATCACTACATTTCATGGCCTATCATGACATTATTTAAATATAATATGTCATACATATACTCTCATTTTTAACTTTGGGGGGTGGGGAGAGGCATTGTCAAGCACATATTCTAATTCAGACCCTAGCTACAATTTTTCCACTATACTGCTAGCATCCAGTAAAAATTTCAGGATGCGTAAAGACTTGTTACAGTTAACACAAACTGTAATGAAAACTTTCAACATATATTCAACAATGGCAAATAACAAGAAAATATCAAATTGAACATAAAAGGAAATGGAGAAGACATGAGATGCCAGAAAGAAAAATACCATTTCTGTGCCATAGTATTGAACTATATTCTCATGTTCAAACTGACTCAAAAGCGCAATCTCCTAAGAGAGAGAGAGAGGAAGAAGCACAGTGAGAGAAGAAATAAAGAAGGAAAAATATTAAGGAAAGGATAAATAGAGTTAATCTCCTCTAAAAAAATAATGAGATATTGCACAAGTGACAAGACAGCGAAATATGTTGGTAAGAATACCTTTTTTTTTATCATCAAAGAATTTTCATTAATAAAAAAGCAAAGTACGAAAAAAACTATAAAACAATAGAAAGAGTAAGCCTGTCTCACCTGCTCCAGTTGATAGACACTTTGCTTTCCCTGATTCCCTTGATCAAGCAGTGAAACTTCCTTTACAGCAAAAAAGAACCCATCTCTACAGTGACAATCAGAAAATATCATAAAACTAGTAGTTAGCACTTATGTAACTTAAAATTTATGACTGTATAACAGGTACAAACATCAAACCCCGTAAATTTTAATTTACTTAGAGCTTTGTTCCAGAGCTTTGTAGAGAAACAAATCCAATATATGAAGCATTTTGAATGGAAGACTTCGCTCTTAGGATGAACTAGAAATTGTCTTTTGAGAGCTTTTGGTTTTGCAAAAAAGTGGCATTAAGCAGCAATTACAACATCAATGCCCTGGCAAAGAATGTGTTTTAGCAGCACAAAGAAATTTATTCCTTTCATCCTCTTTTTCATTAGACAGCAAATCTTAAATCGATACATTGACATTCATAATAACATAGCCAGCCCAGCCATAACAGCAGAGCCTTTTCTAGTTTATTTCCGTATCCTATAGGACCCATACAAAATCATTGCCCCTGCTGTAATTCAGAATCATAGGAGTTTCTTAAATGTCATCTAATATAATAAAGTTCTATATTTTTTACCATATAACCCTTTGATGGCTATGAATTATATTCCTTAGTATCCTAATTAAGAAAACATGACACAGCTATAAATAAGGAAATAAATAAGAATGGTATGGTTACTTTTTTGGTCTGAGACTCTCGATATCCGAAAATCACATTTGACTACGACTAATTCAAGTGAGCCAGGAAGACCCATTTAAGGAGACAGAGCTCTCCCAATGCCTATTTTTTTTTTCATTCACAAGACTCGAACCCAAGACTTTGCTTAAGGGAAACCAAGCTCTTTGCCACTTGGACCAACGCCGATGGTATAAGAATGGTGTTAATAATTGGTGGAATACTAGGCAATCCAAAAATTTCTTGAATATCCTTCCAGGAAAGAGTATTCTAAAATTGGAGGAACCGTTCCTCTTGGAGGAAATGCTAAAGGAATACCCCTTCGTACTGCAATCTACAAAGAAAGCATCCAATTGATCGAGACGCACTAGGAATTGCTAATAATAGAAAGGAGATTAAAGCACTTACCCAGAAATTCCTTCATAGACAGAGCCAAAGGAACCGCGCCCCAAAAGCTCACCCTTTTGCCAATTGGTAATAATACGCCTAAATCTCTCGTTAGGAGATATATTATTGGACCTAGGATCCGTGCTAATGCTAGATGAATCATCTTCATTCGACGTAGTAGTAAATGAACACGACCCTGAAAGCTGCTCCCCAAACCTCACTGCATTTTCCTCCTCTTCTATCTTCCCACTCACTCCTCCTCCTTCTTTCTCGTCCTTCTCTCCTTCTTGTTCATCTTCATCGGAAGCAGCACTAAACTCTACATAATTCTCCTTTCCTTCTTCACCAAGCGGAGCAAAATCCCTCAATAGGTCCCACGTGGAGCTCGCGTTATCCACAACCGAAACCCTAACCCCTGGCGGCGGTTTAAGCGTCGGAGGCCGAAACCCCTTGATACCACCGCCACCGCCACTACTACTACCACTGGTTTCGGCAGGCTCCGATTGATCACACCTAATTGAAACCCTATCTTCAAATTTATCACCCAATTCAACCTCCGCTACTTTAATTTCCTCTTTCCCCTTCAATTCATCCAACTCGTTCGGCTTCAGCCTCGGCAGAAGATCCGAAGAAGAACGAAACTTCATTGCCTCCCACGCCGCGGCGGGGATGGCGAAGTCTTCCGGTCCGGAGAGCCCGAGGCTCTGGCAAATCCGGTCGAACTCGCCTTCCACGCCCTCGATTCGGAAGCTGGTTCGGTCGTAGAAATCCATGGACCGGGTGTAGAGAACGGAACCGGATGAGGAGGAGGATTCCGAAGCGGCATCGTAGTCGAAGTGCTTGGCGGCGTTGCGGCGCTCGAGCTTGGGTTTCCTTCGGATCTTCTTGGGATCCATGGGTTCCTTTCTATGACCGAAAATTCGAGGTAAGTGATTCATGGCGAACTAAATCCATCTAGAATGTTGATACTGGGTTTTTTTAACGGTTTGAGAAAAACTTGTTGATTTTATTAAGGAACCGGAAGGAGTGTTGAAGCTTTTTTGGTGCATTCAAAAAAGTTGGGGGGTCAAGTTGGGAGGAAGAAATTTCGAGAGTTGTGAGCTGAGAAAGGGGTTGAAAATGATAAGTGTACGTAAAAGGGCAGAGAAAGCGAAGAAAGACTGCGATCAAATCAAATGGTAAACGCCATTGTGGAGGAGAGGACACAGAAAACGCGGTGCCACGCGGACCACCCACGCATGACTTGGAGTGCTCAACTGGACTTTTTTAAGATGGACTGGGAGGGCAGGGCTGTGCCCCCTTATGGGTTTACTGCTGTAAATTTTACTGGTACTTGTGCATACGTGACGGGTAATATTGGTAACAGGTAGAAAAATAAATATTTTAATGGATTTTTGTGGATAAAATAAAAGTATATTTTTATTACCCCTCTATTAATATGGTGTGGATAATATAACATCCAAAACCGTGGATATCGGTTATGATGGTTAAAATATTTACATTTAAAAATATTAAGTCAATAAATAATGTTTATGTGTAAATGAATTAATTTAGATATGTTTATGGATTAGTTTTATTATTTAATATTTTAAATTTTAATTTAATGACTTGTATGATTATACTGTTTAAATATTATATTGTTTAATATATTTATCATAATATTTTTTAAGCACAAGAACTTCTCGTACCAACAAGGAACTCAAATGCAGAATTTGTTTGAATTTCATGTGTGAATAAAAAATTGTGTGAGATGTTGAATATTCATGGATATCTATGGATACCCACAAATATTGATATATTTGTTTAAAACCCGCAAGATAGATACCCGCACCGATACAGGACAGGGACGGATACAAAATTCATTAAACGGTGTGGCTAGTGGGGGCTACTACCCGTACCCACCCCGTCCCATTTACATCCCTACTTATGTTGATCGATTAGAATACGTTATAAAATTCAGTTTGGTCATCGATTCGATTAGAGATTGAGTCCATGCTTTATGGGTGACTCAGCTAACCTGTTTATTACTTATTAAATTGCATGAATCAATATTTATTAAATTTGTAAATGTTTAATATATATATATATATATATATATATATATGATAGAAGTATTATAATAGAGTGTCGTGGCGTAGTGGCAAGAATGCTTTGTTGGTGCTCTAAGGGTTTAGGTTTGAACCTTGTCTAATGAAAATTTGTTGCATTTTCTGAATTCTGCGTGAGTGGATAGTGAGAGTCCATTGAATAGCATAATAGTGGACAACGTGAGCGTAATAGACGGTGTGAGACCGCTCAAACGGTTCAAGTGCGAGTTAAATCAGCCGATTCAAACCGGTTCAACCGCGATTTGATAACATCGGCACCACTTCAACTATGATTTATCAAAACTTGGCACCCCTCTTATTTCAGAAGTTGAACTCACCTCCCTTGAGACTTGACTATCATTGCACTTATCTCCCCAGAAAGGGAGGTGATTGTAATTATACTCACCTCCCATAATGGGGATAAGTTTAGCTTTTAAAACAAAAGGGGTATCGAGTGTAATTAAACTAAATCCTAAGAAATGTTAGTGTCATTTTTCATAATGAGTTGCAATCTCACTCAAATATGACTATTATCATATATGAATGACCTTACCATTAATCTTTAAGATATTTACAAATAAGTGACTCAACGTTTGATGATCAGACTTAGGGCTATAGGAAACATAGCCCGTGATAATAGATTATTGAAACAATAAGAAACTTAGGGCTATAGGAAACATAGTCCCTCCTAACATGATCCCTTCTTTTTATATTTGGAAAATTGAGTACCCTTTGACTTGAGTGTTGGGGGTACCTTTTGCAATACACCTTCTTCTCCACTATAAGAGTTGTCACACATGGAGGGCTTGGACAAGTATGGACTGAATGATAACTGCGAAAACCAATTTAGAATATTAAATAAGATTGATAATTAATTAATAAGATTATAATTAATTAAGCAGATTGACTAAAATAATGTATTTGCAAAAGTGTATCACAAAAAAATGTAAAATTAGTTTTTTCGTTCCTTATCTTAATTGTTTTGTTCAACTTGGTTCCTTAACTTTTATTTGTAACATGTTAGTTCTCTATATTGGCAAATGTCAACTATATTGTTACCTTTTCCGTCGGTTTTGCTTCTAACACAGTCATAACTTTTGTTAAAGCTCCAAAAAAAAAAGTTTCTTCCTTTGCTTCTTTTCTCTTCACTATTTTCCTTCCATCATTTTTTATTTCCGACAAAGAAGACGTCACCACCGTTGCTCCCCTCTG
The DNA here is from genome assembly GCA_039655645.1 of Ammopiptanthus mongolicus. Lineage (NCBI taxonomy): Eukaryota > Viridiplantae > Streptophyta > Magnoliopsida > Fabales > Fabaceae > Ammopiptanthus > Ammopiptanthus mongolicus. Next base: position 15,198,926 of record CM077348.1, on the reverse strand, counting down.
TTTATTCTTCTTCCTCTTCCTCTCTCTTATTTCTCTTTCTCTACTCTCTCTTCTTCTATCTCTAAGTTGCAAGTTCCATGTTAAGCAATGTAGAAGGAGAGCATGTTGTCTTCCTCAAGGGTATGTTGTCCTCTTTTCACGTTGTCCTTCTCACAACATGAAACGCAACACCATTTGTGTGTTTTCTTTATATTTGTTAGTTCTCCTTTCCAAAAGGAGTGCAAATTTTTGAGAGCAGATGCAGACTAGAATAATGTATGTTAATTTTGGTAATGTTACGCTGAAGAGAAAGAGGGAGAGAAAAGAAAGAAGAAGAAGAAGAGAGAGATAGAAAAAACTTTTATTGAGTTTTAACGGATGTTGTGACGGTGTTAGATGAAAACTAGTGGAAAAGTATTTGTGTTAATGTTTAGCAATATAAAAGACTAATTTGACACAAATAAAAGTTAAACGACCAAATCATATCTATTTATAAACTGGTCCATTTTTATTTGAGATGATGTAACTATTTTAATTTTGTGCTATGCTAGTGAAGTTGGAAGTGGTCAAACAACTCCTAAACTTTCCTTCAACGGAAACAAAAATTGGAGTAAAGGCCCATTTTGGTTCTTGATAATTTACGCGGTACCCAAATTAGTTCCTGAGAAAAAAAACTCACCTGTTAGTCCTTGACAATTACAAAATAGGGACACGTTAGTCCCTCCGTTGATAGCCGTTAGGTAAGCTCTGCCAGTTTGATGACGTGGACCGTTAAGTTGCCACATGTCAAATTAATTTCCTCACCTAGATTTTACTTTTTAGCAAAATTAGAAAAAACCCTTTACACATTTACCCTCTTCTTCCTTGCATCACCTTTACATTTGCTGAAACCAAACTTGAAGAACCCTAATTTCGTCACATTTGATTTAGCCTCAATCCCTTGCTCAAAAACCCTAATTTTGTCACATTTGATTTCGTCTCATTCCTTTGCGCAAGAACCCTAATTTTGTCACATTTGATTTCGCCCCAATCTCTTTCGTAAGAACCCTAATTTCGTTAACTAAATGAAGTGCAAAATTTCACTGAACCAAATTTCATTCCAAATTTCATTGAAATCCTTTCCAAAATACATTGTACTTAAGTAAAGTATATACTTTCCAATCACTACTTACAAACAAAGAATGCCTTAGACAACAATTATAAAGCACAATGCACCAAAAATGCATCAAACATGAACCAGAACATGCATCAAACATGGCACCAGATCGTGCACCAGAACATAAACCAGTCCACTAAAATTGCAGTAAAAGTAATCCCTGATATTTTAATAATAACCCCTTTTAGTCCCTGACATTTTTTTAATTGACCCACTTAAGTCCTTATGATTCTCTATCGTGCGACAACTTAATCCCTATGTGACTAATTTCTACCAGGCAGAGTGCATCATCTATGTTACATTTTTGTTGAAGGATGAGATTGTGATATTAACACTTCTTCTTGAGTCTGGGTATCCTTCACTCTAGTCCTCTTTTTAGGCCTTGGTTTAGCATGTCCAGGCCTAGCAAAGAACGTGTTGTTGATTGTTAAATAGCAAAATGAAAATAAGAAAACTCACGATTGCTGTTGATTATTGCAAAGAACGCCAAAAAATTTCCAGATTGAAACGGTTAGGGATGGAGCATTTGCTTGCTTGTCACGCTCAGGGGAAGGGAATATGGGTTTTTGCTCTGTGGGAGAAAATGGTTCGTTTAGGGGAAAGGAATATTGGGGTTTAATTTGGGAAGAGTGAAACGATATTGTTTCAATGTGCAAAGGGGTTTTTCTATTTTTTTTTTTAAATAAAATCCAGGTGGAGGAAATTAACGGACGGGTGTCAACTTAACGGTCTACATCATCAAACTAACGGAGCTTACCTAACGGGCATCAACAAAGGGACTAACGTGTCCCTATTTTATAATTGTAAAGGACTAACATGTGAGTTTTTTTTCTTAGTGATTAATTTGGATACCGCGTAAATTGTCAAGGATCAAAGTGGGCCTTTACTCCAAAAATAGTTATAAATATTTAGAGCTGTAATTTTGGGTCTGACATTTTTAACAGGCTGGGCCCAATATTTTGTTTTATCTTTTAGCAGTGATGTAGCCCAATTCGATGGTGACAAAAAACGTAAATCCCAACCCAACAATGAACAATGGTCCTCGAATGAGTTAGCTTAATTTAACTTGGCCCACTTTTTTACGTGTACAGGGGGTTGGGTTTTTTTGTCTCGCATATTTTTCAGGTAAAGTCAAATTTCACCACTCTCATTATTTTATAGAAACGATCCAGCTTGACCTAAATGGGTTGTTCCATTTGATAGATTTGTTTTTATCTACAATTGTGCGAGTGAGCCTCCTCTGTCTTCATGCTATGCAGTCGGTTATGGTCAAGAACAATCATAAACCATGGATGCTTTTGGCCAAGAATAATAAACTCTTTTTTAAAATAAGTTATTTTTAAAATAAATTAATAAGTTTATAAAAATAAGTTAAAACAAGTTTATAAAAAGATCATAATTTATTTTTATAACCTCTCTATAAGATTTTTCAAATGCATTTCATATATATCAAAATTATAGGACTCCAAGGATAAAAAAATATCACAAATGAAAATAATAAAATTGTTATCCAACGTAGGCAGCCCAATATTGTTTCACCAACAGGAAATTGCCGAGTCCTAGTAGAATCTCCATTTAATGATATTTTAAAATTGTATTTGTCTTAAATACCAATCCTAATTATATCTAAACTAGACCTTATTTGGCGCGCCTTTTCTGCGAATTTATAGCGGATGATAAAGTAGTCACGTTTGGTAAGCATCTCTGTCACGAACTTATAGCGTTTTTTCCGGACGCTACTAGAAATAGCGTTTGAGTTTATAATTTATAGCGTTTCATTTTTCTTTACACTTTTATTCTTGTATCTTTATTTAATTCTATATTTATTCTCTTCTCTCTCTTTTATATAAAATCATTAATGAATATATATTTTCATATCATTTTATATTTTTCAGTTAGTTCAACCGCTAGTTTTATCAAACACTTCTACAAAAAAATAAGCTTATCCGTTATCAGCTATTCGCTATCAATTACTTTATCCGTTATCCGTTATAAACGAGCTTATCGCTAACAGCTAGTTTTATCAAACAAACTCGTTATCTCCTCATATACTATTCATACTTGATCATCTAAGTGATTCATCTCTATAAACACTGGGCAAACTAACTACTCATCTAACTTGAGTTAGAGCGTCAGATCATATTTTGGTGGTACACTTATTTTACATCGCAAGAATCAGAGGAAATCCACCTTCAACAACAACTCTGACCACAGCAGGTATGTGATTATCTTTCCACTTTTATTATCACATTATTTTTTACATTAAATCATAATCATCATTCATCTTTAATTGTTTCCAAAGCAAAAATATTCCGATGAATAATTATGAAGTAAGTGTAAAAAAATGTAATAAGAAAATCATGATTCAAATAAAAAAAAATGTATTCAAAGAAGGTTTAAGATATCTAAGAACGTTTGAATGAGATGACATGAGTTTTTTTTAGCTTAATTAGTGTTTTTGAGTTGGAATACGAATTTTGAGAATGAAACAGCATTAAAATTTTTAAGAGAGAGTTTTGTCATTCTTATAACTCTATCCCCAATCTAAGTTTGCTGGTGGAGATACCTAAAGCAAAAAAGTTTTCACATTCCACCGTTCAATGTTACAAGAAATTTGGGAGGCCCAGAAAGGGAACGTCAGAAAAATAAAATAAAAGAAAAGAAAAACACAGGAAAAGAAAATCGCACAAATATTAAGGTTTATTGAATTAAGAAAAGAAGAAAGAGAGTGTTGGGTGTCATACGTTTGCTTCTGAGTATCCGAAACTAACAGAAAAATTATACCCTTCTCATCTCTCTCGCTCGCTGCCTTTTCTCTCAATTTCACACAAACACAAGAAGAGAACACATCGCACTCCTCTCTCTCACAAACAAACAAACAAAACCCTATTTCCTATTTCACGCACTTTCTCTCTTTTTTTTCTTCTATTCCATTTTGAAACCCCATTTCGCTCTTTGCTCCTTCTCCTACTTCATAGAACTAACTCTTCTTCTTCCACCGCATTCTCCTCTTGGCGGTTATTCCAAAAACGTCGACGTTTTTGTCACTATCATCATCAATCACTGCCTCGCCTCTAGGGTTAGTTTGTTCCTCCTTTTTTTCTCTATTTCGCTTTCCAATTTCCCATAATTCTGCCTCTGTAACCCTAGCTTCGTGAGAAGCTTTTCCATACTCATCAATCACGTGCGTATCTTCTAGGGTTTTCTATTCTGTTATCTACTTATTTTATCGGTGTTCCACACTGAATACATCGTTGCCCTCTAGGGTTCAATTTTTTATTTTTAATTTTATATTTTCAATTTTTGGTACTTGGCTATACCTAGAGTTCTTTCAATGTTGCCATAGTTGTGCTTTTGGTTCGGTCTTCAATTTTTGCAATTGCTTTTTTCCTCTTTTATGAGGTGTTGAGGCATCTCTGAGTGTTTTGTAGTCTTCTGCAAATCCATCTTTTGGTTAAAATGGAGGCTTAGCGTTGAGAAGCTCTTCCTTCACAACATTGTCTTGTGTTTCAAGTCACCGGGGGTTCTTGTTTGCTTAATTGGGAGAAGAATAGAGGAAACTGTGTTTTTTTGGGTGTTTTGAAGCACCCATTTAGTTAAGCATTGTTTTTTGGAGCAGTTAAGGCCTCTAATCTGTGATAATTTGTGGAGTAACAGGTTGTTAGTTGGGAATATTGGATTTTTTCTTTCTATGGTGGTAGCTTCGCTGAAGCTTAATCAACTGCTGAAGGATACTGATTTGTGATTAATTGAATTTCATAGTGGAAGTGCTGCTATTTCCATTTCGAACAGTCTTGTGCATAGGCAGGTTATTCTTGATTAGTTTCGGCATCTGGAAGAAAGATGAGCGGTGCGAGTTAGAGCAAGTTGTTTTGCATTCAAGTATAATACCGTGCTTTTCAAGGGTAGAGGTGGTGAAGAGGCATGCATGCTTTGCGTGTTGTTTGTGATCATGTTCAGTGTTAGTTATGGAAAGAAGTGAACCTGCATTAGTTCCAGAATGGTTGAGAAGTGCCGGAAGTGTTGCCGGGGCTGGCAGTTCAGCACAACATTTTGCATCCCCATCTACTCACATTGGTATTTTTGAATATTCTTTCTGAATTATTTACATATTTTAATTTAATGCTTTTGTTTAATTTAATTCAGAATGCATGTATATTATCTTATTACAGAATCTTATTCCTATGTGTGCATTCATATATGTGAGAAAAGCGGGCATTTGAAGTTGTTTAAGTTCATCTATGTGTTATCTCCTAAAAAAAGGAGGGAAATGATATCTATCTTAATATTCTTGTGTAGATACTCCTTCTGTAGCCCATCACACAAGGAATAGATCTTCTAAGACCATTAGTGATTTTGATAGCTCTCGTTCTTTGTTTCTTGAACGGACATCCTCTTCGAATTCTCGGAGGAGTACTATCAATGGTTCTGCCAAGCATGCCTACAGTAGTTTTAATAGAAGTCATCGTGACAAGGACCGTGACAGAGAGAAAGATAGATCCAATTTTGGAGACCACTGGGATCGTGACAGTTCTGACCCACTGGCCAGCCTTTTTTCTGGAAGAATGGAGAGGGATGCGTTGCCGCGATCTCGATCAATGGTTTCTAGGAAACAGAGTGAGATTTTACCCCGTAGAGTTGCAGCAGATACAAGATCTGGTGGCAGTAGCAATCAGAACAATGGAAATGGCATACTTTCTGGTATTGGTAGTAGCGTTCAGAAAGCTGTCTTTGATAAGGATTTTCCATCACTTGGGGTTGAAGAAAAGCAGGGAATATCTGAAATTGGGAGAGTTTCATCTCCTGGTTTGGCTGCTACTGCTAGTCAAAGTCTACCTGTTGGAAGCTCAGCTTTGATTGGTGGGGAGGGATGGACATCTGCACTAGCAGAGGTACCTACTATAGTTGGAAGCAATAGTACTGGATCTCTAGCAGTACAGCAAACTGTTACTACAACTCCTGGGTCTGTAGCTTCAAGCACAGCAGCTGGTCTTAATATGGCGGAAGCATTGGCGCAGACTCCATCTCGAGCTCGTTCTACTCCTCAGGTAGTTGAGCAATTTGCCTGTGTTACTGGCTTCTTCATTCTTATTATTTAAATTATAATGGTTTTATTTATTTCCATGGTTAGTTAATAAGGCCCTAATCAATTGTAGGTGTTGGTTAAAACCCAAAGGCTTGAAGAACTGGCTATTAAGCAGTCAAGACAGTTGATTCCAGTAACACCATCAATGTCTAAGGCTTTGGTAAGAGAATTGCCTCGTGAAATATTTTTGTAGGTGTTGTATTAGGGAATTTGATTTCTATGTTAAATCTATGTCCTTGTGTTGCTTATCTTTCAATTGATTTTTCTTATATTTAGTATAATGTTTGTGATACTTTTAATAAGTATAAAACTTGCCTGCATTGTAACATTTGATGTTAGACTTGTACTGGGCCCTTTAATTTGTCTCCTTTATTTAGTGGTAATCAACTGAGTTGAGGTTGAAATATGACATAAGTACTGGAAATTTGACTTGGAAAGTGTTGTGATCGGTCTAGAATGGTTTAGGTGGTTGACGGGATGGTGTATGGGGAACGCTAGGTTTAGAAAGATATAAATATTGATAAAATGATTAGATGGTTTTGTTTTGCACCATTTGTTTCATTTACAGATGGCCAGGTAGGTTTAGAAATATATAAATATATGAATATGTTATGAATATTAAAGTAATGAGTCATTTTGTACTGTTTTGTTTGTATCATTTAATGATGGCCAGAATGTTGTAACAACATGTTTATTCATTTCATTCACAAACTAGTTCTTGCAATCTAGTTTTAGAATAGTTTTTAGTTTCTTTTATCATTTGGACTGGGTAATGCGCTTTTACTCTATGGCTGTTTTCAGATTTGTTCTGTTTATATATGATTATTTGATTTAATGAAATAAATGAAATAAGAAACATACGGTGGTTTGCTGTTATGACGAACTTTGTTCTCAGCAGTGTTGTTAAATAGCGGCGCCATGGCGGAATGGCGTGGCGGATTTTGTGCCAGCCGCCATAGGCAATTTGTGAAGCGCCACCGCCATGGCGGCGCCATAGGTCGCAATCACACGTTTATATGGCAGAATTTTGCCATCCGCCCTCCGCCATTGGCAACATTGGTTCTCAGTCGATCTGGTGGAACTGATTGGATGCAATCATGCAAGTATAGAACAAATAAATCACTCTTCCATATCTTTCATGGCTTATTTTAAAGAGTATTTAATTGCGTTTATTGTTCACTTTGCATGTGAAATGTTTAATGGGAATTGATGCTTAACTTGCTGATTTGGTTCAAACGTCCATTTATTTTGTTTGATTGCTTCTTATTGACAAAACTGGTGCTCATGGAAGCAACAAGCTGTTTATTAGTTGTTATCCTCTCTCTGCTGTCCTCCCTCTAAAAAGGGCACCTGTATTTTTTATCATTAGAATTTAGCATATATACTGTTGTGTTAGGTATCTTTTATTTGAAGTCTTTTTAAATTGCATTATGAAATTACAGTGTTTCTATTGTAGTTCTTAAGTATGACCTAAGTTTGTTATTTACTAGGATTAGAAGAGATTAATTAGTCAAGTAGATGTTTTTGCTTTTCCATTTTCTGTGCTTTTTAGGATTGACTTTGTGGCCTGAATTTGAGTCATGAAGCATATCATTAGTATCACCAGATGGTTTCTTATACATAGCTATTTGCATGCTCATTGTGCACTTGTGCAGTGGACCAATATGAACAAGCTGTTGATTTTATAAATACTACATGGTGGGTACTGAATATGAAAATGTCATATCAACTGTCTATTCCCTATTCACATTGATCTAGTGCACCTATGATGCTCGGACACTCCCACCGTGTCTGAGTGTCACCACACGTGTCTGACACTCCTTGTCAGGTGTCCAATGATATAATTATTTTTTTGGCTCCGACACTTCTATCCAGTCACTTAGAAGGACACTCTGGAAATTTTTTTGTTTGTTCATGGATAGTTTAAAAGTGAAAGATATAGTTCATTTTCTTATGTAAGAATCTATTTGTAAAGAAACAAAGTGCTCAAATTGTATAATGTCTCTTATTATTTTCTTGCGAGACTCATTATTATCATAGGAAAAAATGTAGGTTTAGTAATGCTTAACTAGTTATTTTGATATGGCGAATATATAAATCTTGATTCTCAATTTAGATCTTTTAAAATGATGCTCATATTTAATTTTATTTGATTTGACACACACACACACACACACACACATATATATATATATATATGTGTGTGTGTGTGTGTCGCGGTGTCCTATATTTTGGACATTGTCGGTGTCCGCGTGTCTGTGCCAGTGCTTCATAGAGTGCACCATGTGTACCCAAGAATCGCCCCCCCCCCCAAATATGTTGTCTGGATTCTCCAGTCTGGTCTGGTTATCCCTCTGGCATCTGTTACATTACATATTGGGACCTGGTAAGCTGTGGCGATGAGGTTACTTGGAATAGTAATCTATTATGATGTGATTTTAATTTTTAAATGGCCAAAGAAAAACTATTAATTAAAAAGAATTATATATGGTAGGTGTAGTAGTATTTTCATCATTATTTAAAAATAACATTGCAAGAACTTCCTTAAGAAATATGGGAGATACATTTTCATGTATAATTATCTCTTTCAAAGCCAATTTATTTCTTGATTTCCTGTGGATGTTGGCCTCCTTTAGTTTTTAGTATTTTAATGCACATTTTATATATAACTAGCATTTTTTTAATTTCTTTTACCACCTTTCCATTCCAGTGATCTCTTACTATGTTTTCCATGCTTACTCTGGTTACTGCACCACTGATGGGTTTATGGATGCCTTGATTATGTATGAAAATCTATGAAGCACAAATACTTCAAAATAGTTGTCTTGTGTGTATCGTACACGTATTCGTATGGGAAACTTCAGAGACACTTTCAGACCCTCTTTACTGTATTTTAATCCTTTTTACTTTTACTTTTTGAATTGTTATACCGTTACGTATAGAAATGCCTCAATAATTAGATAAATGTGAACATTTTATTATTTTTACAATTACAATGACTCATTCTACCTTTTAAAGCATTATTTCTCTCTTTTAATGTAAGATTTTTACTTTTATGTTAACCTTATATTAATTTTATATTTGTATCATAATCGTGTTGTCCCCTATAATTTTTAAAATTTGCCATATATCTATGTCCGTGTCGTGTCGTATCCGTGTCCCTCATCGTATTCGTGCCTTCTAGATAAATTTTTCTGTGGAGGATACATTAATGGTTTTTGTGAACTGTGATATGATATGTATGCAGGTTTGGTGTCAATGTTTCAATAATATTAAAATTAATTTTGATGGTATGAAGTTCTATGTGTTTGCATAAAATATAAATTATGTCAAAATTGAATAAGGATTGTGTCAAGGGTGTATTTCCTGTTCTAATTCTGTCATTGATATGAAAATTGAATAATGTTTCCTAGTTGTTTTAGTCATACATACAAAATATTGGAAGTTTCTATTTTCTTGCATCATGTATGTTTATTGTTTTCAATAAAAGATAATGCTTCCTTTGCTCCTATGTCCCTTGTGATTTTATGGTTGTTTTCTTGTCAGGTGCTTAATTCTTCTGAGAAATCAAAGCCAAAAGCAGCAGTCAGAAATGCTGAGATGAATTTGGCTTCCAAGAATGTGCCGCAGCAACCCTCTGCATTGCACATTGCAAGTCAATCCGTTCGCAGTGTAAATACTAAAGTTGAGGCTCCAAAGACATCTGGAAAGTTTACTGATCTTAAATCAGTAGTGTGGGAAAATGGTGTTTCCCCTACCTCCAAGGATGTTTCAAATCCAACTATTTATTCTAACAGCAAACCAGTAAATCAACATGCTGTTGCTTCAGCGGCTGCTTCTACACCTTCGAGGAATACCAATAACCTGAAATGCCCAGCAGAGCGAAAGCCGGCTTCTATGGATCTGAAATTAGGTTCTGCTTTGGATAAGAAACATTCCTTTTCTCAAGTGCAGAGCCGGAATGATTTCTTCAATCTTATTAAGAAGAAAACATTGATGAACTCTTCTACAGTTCTTCCAAATTCTGGCTCCACGGATTCATCTACTACAATGGAGAAACCTGATGAAGTCAATAGCGAAGTAGTTAGCCCTTCTGCAAGTCCTCAATCTCTTAGAAATGGTGCTGAAGTGACTAGCAATGGCAACTTTCATGCCCATGAAGAGGTGCACAGACTTTCTGATGATGAAGAGAAAGATTCAATTCCCAGTGCTGCAATATATCCTGATGAGGAAGAGGCTGCATTCCTTCGTTCTCTTGGCTGGGAGGAGAATTCAGATGAGGATGAAGAAGGCCTTACAGAAGAGGAGATCAATGCATTCTATCAGGAGGTGATAAACTCTTATCTATCTTGATTTAGTTTTCTGTTGATTGAGATCATTATAATTGAAACTTGCTTAGTTTCTTTACACATTAATGTGATGTATTATGTGAATTTGACCCTTCTGAAGTTAAAAAGGCCTTGCTTTGTTAAAAAGAAATGTGTTTCTGCCAAGCGAGGCTTAAATTGATTTGTTGTGGGCTATGAAGCGCAGACACTGACAGACGTGACATATATATATATATATATACACTAAAACTGAAAATTTAAGAAACAAAATTCATAATTCATAATATCTTGGTTGTGTCGGAGTCCCAAAGAATATAATTTTTAAATTGGATGCGCGTCAGTCGTATGTTGACAGGCATTGATGTTTGGCACACAGACACGAGACTAAAATGTAGGTGACAAACCCAATTACATGCTTGAGTGAGCCCTTTTGCTCCAATGACCTTTATAGACATACGAAATTACATCGTAATGCAACTTGCTGTGAGTGGCAGCTGAGTAAAGTTTAGGGACCGGAGTTACCAATTGATGGTGGCCAAGAAGTGATTATTGATGCTTGCTATGATGATCAAATGGGGTTGGTTTACTTATTCTCTAATGTCTTTTGTTTTTCAGTGCAAGAAATTGGGCCCCACCACATTCAAGCTATGCCAGGGCATGCAGCCAAAGCTGTCCAAGTTGTTTGAATCTTATGCATCTAACTTGCGTGGAGCTTCTGCTGAGTTGAGCTCTACAGATCCCGGATCTGAAGCTTGATGTACTGTTTTTTTTTTCCAATCATAGTTAGATCCAAGCTTCCATTTTTGATGGCAGATGGCTAGTTCTATTCTTCCCTTTTGTTCTGAAAGAAGGCCGATGATTTGGAAGTGAAAGAAGAGAGTGGGTTTTGATTGGAACCCTGCATTTTGCAAATATTGCAATAAGCTACTGGTGCCTCAACCCTGCTTGCTTGTCGGGATTTTTTTCCTTCTCTTTTTTCGTTAAAAGTTATAGGGTTGGTAGGGTGTAGGGGCTATTTTGTCTGCAGTGGAAGGTGCTGGGCAATTCATCTTTTGGGGTATTTTGATCCATTTATTTTCTTTCAAGAGGGTTTAATTCTACATGATAAAGTTTATGATGTTTTTGGTCAATTTTACGAAAAAAGGAATTTAAAAGATTACTTTTAATTTTAGAGCATGTTGATATGATTATTCTTGAAGGTCTGTATTTTTTTTTTTTGGGATACGCCCGTTCACATACTGGTAGAGTTTCTCGTAAGCAGTGTCAAAAAACACACGAATGAAATTGAGATAAGTAAATGGAAATTCACTATCTTTAATTGTTCTCCTGTCGGATGTTCCTTTTATATATTAAACTGAGTTATTGCCTTTAAAAATCAAGAAATAGAAATGCCGTACAATTTTAAGGTAGACTCAGTACCGTTATCGATGTTCATATTTTTTATCTCAACATGACCTCGATAATTGGGGAGTAAGGAAAAATTATAGTTTCACAACAAAGGCTCTAGTTTAATGGCTGCTATTAGCGTAAGCAAGCTTGACAAGTTGCACATTATGAATAAGCTCTTTTTAGAAATAAAAAATTGATTTTCACTCCCTAAATTAAAAAAAAAAAAAATTCAGTCTCTTCCCCTATCCTTTCCCATGCCCCTATCTCTGTTGTCGTCCCTGTCACCAACGCGTCACCGCCTTCATCGTCACCCTCCTCGATGAACACACCCACCTCCGCCATGCTTTCTTCGGTCCACTCTCATCGTCATTGGTCATCTTCACTGTCATTCTAGTCATCTTCTTCGATCGGATCTACTGCCGAGCGACATTTTCTCCATCACGCCGTCTCTCCGTTGCGTTGAGCTCAACGGCCATTCCTACCCCCAGCGCACCATCTCCACCTTCCCCTACCATACAACCTCAGCCGTTCTCATACATATTGAACAGACCAAGAAGGTTACAAAAAAAAAAAAAAAAACCAAAATCGAAAACCACAACAACACTCACCGACAAACCATAAGGGCAGAAACTAAGCACAACAACACTCCTTCAATGGTCACTGAAACCTCCTTCGCTATCGCCGCCGGCGCTTCTAATGGTCACAAAGACGGCGAGGTTGAGGTGTACCATACTGGAACTTGAAGGGGGCGTCGGGGAGGCGGCAGGGCACGTCGGACTCACCGATGACGATGGAGCGATCGTCGTCAAATGCATAGCCGTTGCCGTTTTAGATGGGCTGGTAGTAGTGGTGGTGGTACTTGAGGCCACAATTAGGCGGGGTTTTGGTTTTTTTTTTGGGGGGGGGGGGGTTTGGGATTTTTGATGAGGTGGGTGATTGGGATAGGCAACAAAGGGGTGACCGTGACGGCGGAGGTGGGGTCGTGGGGTGGTGGAGTTGAAGGTAAGGAGGAGAAGAGGAAGAAGAAACTGTGGCAGCTGGAGTGTGTGAGAGAGAAGAGGGATTGAAAAATAACTTGTTGATTGCAAAAATGGAGTCTGTCACGGTGAGAGACTTGTCCCTAGAATTTCCCCTAGTTTCATAACAAAGGCATCTTTCACTGCTTAGATCTCTGTAGCGACGCGTGCTAGCATGCACCTCGCATCACTTTGGTGTAGGCTGCTCCTTGAATAAGAGCTAAACATTTATTAATAAAAAAAGAAATGATTGAGATTAAAAGATAAAAAACGATATACTGATGATATTGTTCTTGTCTTTGTCATCCCCTTTCCCACCTCACTGTCACCTTTCTCAATATCAGTTCCATCTCCGATCACCATCATCACCGTCACCACTGCTACCCTGACCACCACCACCCCTCACCCTTATCCACCCCGATTCCACTTCGGCTGAAGAGCTTGGGACTCCCGACGTAAGCCCAGGCTTGCTATCATCCAGTTTAATTAGGAATTAGGAGTTCTGTCCATGCGATCTAACGGACTAACAGGACAAGCAGTAGTTTTGAAAGGAAATCCAGTTTTCGGTGTAACCGGTGAACCACGCGAGCTGGTTAGATGCGTGGGACAGAGGGCTCATAGTACCTGCGCCGATTGGGTTTCATCGATTCGTTTCATCGTTTTTCGATGACACGCCATAGATGACGATTTGCTTATCGTCAAGTGGGGAGAGACAGGCCACACTCGTCTAGGATGGTCCATCGTGAAGGATGATTTGAAGGCATCAGTTGTGTTCGATGGGAACAGTTTTGGCGGGCAGTGATGGTGCGGGATAAGGGCGGGGGTCGGTGGTGACGGGCGACAATGGTAGTAATTCTCGGATCCAATGTTGAGGAGCTTCTAGGAATGGTGGGGTTAGGACGATGGTGGTCGGGGGAAGGTGGAGAGGACACTGGTGGCTAGTTGGGTGGGAAGGGGTGAGAGTAGAAAGCAATTTCATAATTAGAGGTTAGGTATAAAGGGATTTTGGTAAGTGGTGTAGGATGCACCTCTTTTTAGAGGGTGCATATTAGACGGCGCCCTCTATAAAAGTTGATTGTTCAACTCTTGTTCTTTGGAAAATGATGCCTAATAATCATATTAGATTTGGGATTCTCCGCTCTCAACACTGTTTCTTCTTTGGGTAATCATACTAACCCCTTACTCCTTATTAGTATGTGTTTAGATTAATTATAAAAAATTGATTATTTCAATAATCGATTATATACATAATTGATTATTCCAATAATCGATTATTGTTATAGTGGATTATAATCGAATAAGTTTTATGTTTGGATATACTTGTTGAAAAATCATTTTAAGTTAATTTATTTCGTTTGAGTTGTGTAAAAAAATCACTTTTGTATAGTAAATTATAAAAAATGATATGGAGTTATTTGTATAATTTAATAATATTTATTTGATAATTAGTTTTGCAGGGATGAAATGTGACGAATGTCAATGGTTTCAAAATAATCTAACACCTTTTTAAATAAGTTTCAAACTTCAAACTTCTCTAAAAAAATAATTTTTTTCCTTATAAAAACAGTTGTTTTACAATTTAATCAAACATATAGTTTCTAATGAAAGCAACTTATATCATGAAAATACAACTACATGGGTAATATATCATGACACTTTTTTTATTTGAAAAATAATATTTGCATCTTTTACTTTCGTAGTGTTTGGTTGGTAGAAAATAGAGCGAAGAGATTAGGGAGGAAAGAGATTCTTATAAATATTTTTTTTTTTTTGAGAAATTCTTGTATGAGTACAAACCTAAGAGCTCATACATATGGTTGGTTCGAGTGGTAACGAGCTCGGACCCCTTAAGCAAGCGAACATTCGATTATTGACTCTTGCGTATGAAGAAAACTTGGTTGGGAGGAGACAATCCTTAAATGTCATCCAGGTCCCCCAACGGAGATTAGTCATTGTTTATAATAATAGATATGTCGTACGAATTATATTGTTATCCGAAAAAAAAAAAACTAAGAGCTCATCTTTAGAAACAACTAATAATAAAATTACAACAAATAAAATCAAAAGAAAAAAAGGCAACTTATTTTATAAAAATCGCATGCCCCAATATCCAAACCTCGTCCTCGTCACTTGTGCAGCTTCATATTGATCAGTCTCCAACGACAATAGTAGCAGTTCCACCACCAACTTCAACGACGATCGTCCCTGAATTTGAGAGGTCTCCTTCTTTCCACCCATTTTTTCACCATGCCTTGTCTTCCTCGCTTGCGCTTTTCTCCCTATTGCCGCCGGGAAGTGATAGAGATAGTATGAAGCTGCACGAGTGATGAGAACGAGGCGGTGAATATAGCAGCACGTGACTATTTTATTTTATTTTACAAATTGTCTTTTTTTTTTTTTATTTATTTATTTATTATAATTTTGTGATTGATTGTGTTTATCGATGAGCTCTTAGATTCATACTCATACAAGAGTTTCTCTCTTTTCAAACCCATGCCACTAAGTGACAACAATTTTTTATCACAATTGAATATGCACTGTATTTTACTTTCACGTACTAGAAAATAAATCATAAAAAAATAAAAAAGATGATTTTTGAATAACTATTTTTTAATATTTATATATATATATATATATATATATATATATATATATTTATTGGTATGAGTGTAAGTACATATTGATCGGTTCGATCAATAATTAAATATTTAAGAAAACCTAAAATTGATTCGATAGTCATACTCAATGAATGTGTAAAGGTGTAAAATATTTGAGAACTTGCCTTTAATGTTATGCACATTTACATGCTCTCCTTTTTTTTTTTTAATTCCGTGCTTTTTATATGTCTTTATTGCTTCCCTATAATTTTATGCATTTTACACTTCATTGTCATTTACATTAAACATTATGGTTCTCCCAATGTTTTTATAGATTTGTAAATGCTTATGTCAGGCCAAGATTCTTTACAATAAAATTCCTTTCCCAAAAGATGAATTTGAAGCTTGTATTTGTAACTGATGTTCAGTACATTTTTTTCCCTCAAACCAAATAGTGAAAGGGAGCACCAAATAGCTTCCTTGGAGTTATACTCAGATGCAATTTTTAAATTCTTTACTAAAGTGTTCAAACTTTCCAAATACAACACTGAATTTATTTAATGCATTTTGATACAAGTTCCAAATACAAAGGCGATGACATGTCTCTTGCCAAAGTTTTTACCATTGCTACATCTTGATCAGTGAGAATGGTCCCTAAAATTTTTCCCGACATAGCTTTAACAAAAGTCTTAAACAACCAAACAAAAGTTTCATCATATAACAATGCTGCTCCAAAGATAATGTTAAGCTTGTGATGATTCACTCAAACAAACATTACAAATGGATAACCTTCTTTATTTTTTTCTATATGTAGTGTCAAAACAAACTATATCACCAAAATATGAATAACCGACCATCATTTTTGCATCTGCTCAAAATATATTAGTTATTAAATCATCCTCGTCAACTTGTATTGCATAGAAAAAATTAGGATCGTCTAATTGCATTTGTTGTAAAAACTCAAGCATGCCACCTGTATCTCCTTACCTCATTTGAATTGTTCACTTGGAGCGTAAATAATTTTGATAGTCATCTGGGATGCATCCAAGATGCTCACGTCCACCAATTCTTCCAGCCATTAATTCACAACTTGGCTTTGGATTTATTCCAGAGCTTTCAGCTAAATCAATCTTAGCTGCTTGAGAAGGAGTTATTTTTCTTTGAGATCTATGCAAATGACTCTTATAAGCCTTGAAGTTTCATGTGTATGTTCAACAATAAATTCAAAACTTTTTAATTAAACGACGACTAATTTTCATTCTTATCAAACATCCAAATCTTATTTGAGCACGAGAGTTCTTTACATTAACTCATCGTTTATCTTTCCCACGATAACCTTCACATGAACAACAAAATATTTTATCAACCATTTGACCATTTACGTCTTTGTGTCCTTGACTTATCCTCACGCTAAAATCCACTCTGTAAGCATAAGAATTATAAAAAAGCATAGGTTGCATCTTCATTTTCAAACTCCAACCCCAAGTTTTGGTATAATTTCACTAGGAATCCTCTCATGTATCTCAACAAATTTGTTTTTCTCCAATGCATACTACTACCATTCTTGAGTGGTTGATGTTCTTCTATCATGACTTATCTATTATCCATTAACTTCGATTTAAATAAAACTCACTTTAAAAAATTCAAAAACAATGTATATGTAGGCAGAAAAGTAAAATAATAATGATTAACAGCATAAAGTGTTAAATAAAAACTAGTCAACTTTAAAATTATGACCTTTTGGGTTTTGAATATGATACGAGCCACCACAAAATCAAAATTGTGAGAACAAGGCAACGACAACTTTCATAACAAACTGGGCAGCGGCAATAGAAGCTACCTTGAATAGGCAACGACAGCAATTGGAATAGTAAAATATGGCAACATGAATAAAAAATTCAAAAATAGTAAAGGAATAATAGAAGCTTTCGTGAAGCTATCTTGAATATATAGTTGGGTTGCATTGACAGAAGCTATCTTGAATAGCCAAGGCAGAAGCTTTATCGAATATTGCAGCAATGGTTAAAAGAAAAGTAGAGTAGATCAATAGATCAAGTACTAGGTTAAAAGAAAAGTTAAGAAAATTTAAGAAAACACACCATTAAGTTTTCACTTGATAAATGTTAAATATGATGTGACATTTTAATTGACTTGGCAATTTTTTCCTACCACCCAAAAACTAGAGTTGTGACCGGTCTCCGAAACCTAGAGTCTCACACAACATGTCATCCATATCTTTTCCAAAATCAACAAGAAATCCAAATCATCACTTTCTAAAGTCTTTTAAAAAAAGTTTACAACAACATTTAAAAGTAAACTCTAGGAGACCAACTCTAAAACAAAGTAATAGGTCCAAGTGTAAATAAAAGAGTTATACAAAAACAAGCTTGTCCCAAAAAGAAATTTAAGACACTTTGTGTGGCCGAGGCATAGCACTATAACCCCAATTAAGATGTCGGGACGACTTGGGATGGTCCAATAACTTCTACACCTGCATCTGAGATATTTAGGGAGTGAGTTGCATAAACTTAATAAAGGCATGAACTAAAAGCATGCCATACGAAAATTTAAATATAGAACAAGATTACATGATTCAATTAAGATATGCACGAAGACCTCATCATGGGTCTCGTCATTATATCATACATTACTTACACAATTCTAAATAAATCAATTCCATCATAACATCGTTTAATAATCAAGAATAACCAACTCCAAAATTCATAACTTGTATATCCATTATCCATACAATTTACACCTAATTGACTCATTAAACATATGTCTTAATCATCACATCATCATCTTCATATATATATATATATATATATATAGATGAACCATGAATCAACGAACAAGCAAATTAGTTCCAATTCAAGAAAGACAAACACTGACTACTTGCACAAGGTCATTAGCAATACTATAATCTAAAAATATATGAATTAAATCAACTTTATTCTAATCATTACATACTTAACTTTTATTCAAGGAAATAAGATTCCATCGAATATTGTGATAACTTCAAAATAGATGAAAAAAAAAGAAAAAAAATGAAGTTCCAACAGAACACTCCATATTAAATATCTATCACCATGACCAAACATTAATAATAGGATTGTATCATCACCAAGTAAAATTCTGGGCACAACATGCGCCCACATTTGTTCCATATAGCTCCAAACCCAGGCAAGGTCGACAGAAAAAAAAAATTGTATTACAGAAGTATTAACACATAGTATAAGTGTTATATAATCCTTCAATCCATTTTATAGATTTCATATAAAAGAATTAAATCAAAACATACCCAAAGCCTCAGAAATAAATCACTCTCTAACACATAAATTTCACACAATTCCATGAATTTTATGAACCACAAAAGAAGGAGAGTGAAGCTACCCAACTCAAATATCTATGAAATTAGAAATCTAGGGAATGGAACCCTTACCTCAAGGTTGTTAAAACCTAGATGGTGGTGAGGGAGGAGGGTTCTCAAGATCTTCTTTTAGCTCTTTCTTCCTCTAGACTAGATTAGAGAATAAAAGTATAAGGATTGTGGATTTTTCAAGAGGAAATAGGGAAAAGGTGAGAGAGAACTTACCAAGTCTCCTTCTCCACCTTAAAACCCTAATGACCACTCTTCTCTTCTCCATTTCTTTGACTTACGTGGGCAGCCAAAGAAGGGTAACTCCCTCCTTTAAATTTTGAGTAAATATCCAATTTGGTCCATGAAATTGTAGGATTGTATCAACTTAGTCCCCACATTATCAATATTCCAAAATGATCATTGGAATTGCAAAATGTTAATCAGGTTCGTCCCTCCATTGATATTTGCATGGACTATAATTAAGTTAATAATGTGAGAGGTGCATCTGAAACTAAGTGAATAATGTCAGGGATGCATTTGTTAACGGATCCACATAGAGGGACGAACCTGATTAACATTTTCCAATTTCAAGGATCATTTTGGAATATTGATAATGTGAAGAACTTAGTTGACACGACCCTAAAATTTCAGGGACCAAATTAGGTATTTACTCTTAAAATTTTATTCCAACTAGTACCTATTCACCCAAAGATCCTTGATTTAAAGTGTATTTGCCCATAAGTGTTTCTAATTAATCTTTGGACTTATAATTAATATTTATCCCCTTTTTTTATACTTTTACTATTTTAATTTATCTTGGGTAAAAGAGGTGAAAATTTCCATTGCCCTATATATACTAGGGGCTGGTTTTCACATTTTTACTGGTGGTCTCAGACAGCTAACTAGGGACATTAGATTTTCGTCCCTATAAATTATGTATTATGTTAAGTGTTGTTGGTAGCAAAACCTATCTTTAATTACAAAAGTGTGAAACCGGTTTGAGCAGGTCACATTTAATGAGCAGCAATGCCGTCCGTGTGACTCTTTTTCTTATCATTAATATCTTTTAATATAGTCAACCAATAAAACCATAATCATAGTGTATATCCATGTTTTTGAGGTTTTACCTTCCACACTATGTTTTCTGAACCCTAAACCAAAGATATATACTAACGTATAAACTTTGATACTCGGAAACTTTAACACCCATGAGACAAAATTAATATAATGTAAGTAACACCCTTTAAGATATGGACCTCGTGTTGTATTTCATGCTCATGGTTATCCATAATAGGATATATTTGGAAAATAATTAATAAATATCATAAGCACATCAATATATGATATATGACATGCAACTTTGTAAACTGCATGTGACTTTTATATTTGTTTTTTTGCCAAACACATAATAATCGGTGGCATTTAAGATGCACCCGCTTGAAAATGGCATATGGATGCACCACCCACCAAAACTGGTTATTATAAATTTAATAGGTTTATATTATTTATGCTTTGACCCATAAATTTGCATATTTTCAACTTCAAACCCATCCACCATGGACAACCATCACCAGAAATTCCTCCTCATACCCCTGTCTATATTGCGCCCTGATCTAATAATATCGATCGTTGCCCAGCCACACCCTTCCACCGTCGGCCACCCTCTTGCAATCGCGAGCCACTGTGGCTCTCCTTCTTAGATGGCGAACCATTGTGCAACATTGCCGTCCTTTTGCGTACCCTTTTCTTGCTCGTCCTAAACTGCGCCACTCCGAGAGTATGAGATGTTTGCGACCTCGTCGCATCACTGCAAGTCATGTCACTTGCCCCACCGCCATTGTACATCCTGTGTGTCCCAAATTCGAGTCACCAAGACCACAATTTCTGTCGCGCACAGCATCGCCAACACCGCCATCAATCGCAGCAACATCGTCATCCTTCATGGATCTAGATCTGGATTCAAGCGATGCCTAAAAACCTTGTGTAGACTGCAATATCAAGTAGATGGCGCCTTGGCGAGGTGGTGGCTCATGACCTAGCACATTTTTGGAGGTTGGTTCGTGGCAGAGGATGGTGGTTTCGAAGGAGACAAGAACGACGACGTGTCTGGCTTGAGGAGATTGGGGCAAATCTCCAAGTGGTAGGGTGAGATGGGGAAAAGTCCTTTTATGCTAAATGAATGAGAGAAGGAACCCATGCAAATTAAATTTTACCTGAATGAATTTTTGTTAAAACCAATGTTTTTTTGTTGCAGATAATAAATTCTAACTTATTTATAAATTTATGACTATCATGCAAGGTACATAGATACACCTTTCTTAATAAGGTGCATAGTAGAAGACACCTATAATCGTCACCTACCTACAAATGGCCAATTTTCTAACTAATTCGCGAGAGACCCACTCAACTAATGAACAACATAAATTGGTAACCAAGCAGTGAAATAGTGACACCATTGACTGAGGAGTGATACGTACATTTATACATGAGTTGTATTTAGTTAGGGTTAGGGCTAGGATCATGTATTTGTGAATTAAAGAAATTGTATAATTAAAATTTCACATATTTAAAGTAACGATGGCGAAAACTAACGTCTTTTCAATTAAAAAATTCTTATATATATTTGGTGGCTTCATTAATGAGCAACATATACTCTATCCAAGAAATTATGATTAATTGTTGATTAAGTATTAATATTTGTGGCATGTTGCCAAGAGTTTGATTGGTGTCATGTGTATGAAAAAAGTTTTGTTGGAAGAGGCAAAACCTACTTCAATGATATCTACACCGCGCAAGGGATTAGTCTTTGATTACTGATTAAGGGATAGCCTTGCGGTGCACAAAAAAAGGTATTAATATTCGTGCATAATTATTGGGTTAGTAGAAGACATTTTGAGGAAAAATCAATATTCTTTTAGTTAATTATATTATATTTTGTATCTAATGGTTCTAACCTATCATATTTTTTATATCTAGATCATATCATATCTTTTACTGTTTATTTTGCACATTGTTTAATATTTGGCGAAGGACCAAATGGATGTGATGAGCCGAGAGCTTATATGGATAAGGAAAATATTTGGCCAAAAAGTCAGGTGGATGGGATGAGGCGAGATCTCATGGAGAGATATAAGACAAATATTTGGCCAAAGAGCTAGGCGGATGGGATGAGGTGAGAGCTCATGGAGAGATATAAGCAAAATATTTGGTCAAAGAGCCAGACGAATGTGATAAGCCAAGAGCTCGGTAGGGGACATAAGGAAAATATTTGGCCAAAGAGCCAAGTGGATGTCATGAGTCGAAAGCTCATAGGGAGACATAAGGAAAATATTTGGTCAAAGAGCTAGGCGGGTGCGATGAGCTAAGAGCTCAGTGAGAGACATAGGTAAATATTTGGCCAAAAAGCTCGACGGATGTGATGAGCTGAGAGCTCATTGGGATAAGGAAAATATTTGGCCAAAGAGCCAGGTGGATGGGATGAGTTGAGAGCTCATGGAGAGATATAAGGAAAATATTTGGCCAAAGAGCCAGGTGGATGGGATGAGTCGAGAGCATATGATGAGATATAAGCAAAATATTTGGCCAAAGAGCCGGGCGGATGTGATGAGCCGAGAGCTCATGGGCAGATGTAAGGAAAATATTTGGCCAAAGAGCCAGGCGGAAGTGATGAGCCGAGAGCTCATAAGGAGGCATAAGGAAAATATTTGGCCAAAGTGCCAAACAGATATGATGAGCCAAGAGCTCATGGGGAGATATAAGAAAATTATTTGGCCAAAGAGCAAAGCGGATGTGATAAGCCTAGAGCTTATGAGGAGACATAAGGAAAACTATGTAGATCAATGACTTATTCTGCTAATTATGTTAATTCATTTGTGAACTCGATGTTGTGCCTTGAGCACGTTCAGCTCAACCTTGTGTTTTGAGCACCTTTAGCCCGATCTCTTGCTTTGAGTATGTCGATCTCGGTCTCGTGCTTAGAATAGGCACAAAACATGCTTGCAACATTGACTTCGAACAGGTAGCATTGGGTACTGTAAAGCATGTTGCCATATTTTCTATTAGAATTAGACTAAGCAATTAATAAACCATTCTAGATATTGGAAACAGATTGGAATTCAGATAATGGAAACAATTAAGATAATATTTCCTGTTTAGGAAACTAATTGAAGAGGTTTCTTGTGGAAGGATTTAACGTGATGTTGAAACCTGTCCAAACTTTCCGTAGAATGGGGTTGGAATTGTATTCTATATAGGTAGATGCAGGATTAGCCCCCTTTAGTGTATAAAACAATGTTGTAAGCATTATTTTATGCTTTTTTGTGTAACCGTCAGATTATCCCTTTTACTCCTCCAACAAAACTTATGTTGTTCCTCCTTCAACAAAACTTATGTTGTTCAATAAAAAAAAGCAAAGGTTCGACGTCCCAAAACATCAAGGCTAACGTCAGTGTTATATCATTGAACCAAATAAGGAACACTTCTTACACTTAATTTACTTATCATCACTTAATGCACTTTTTGACTATAGCATAAGAGTCCTTGCAAGTACCTAACTCACCATTTCTAGCTCATGCAAGGAGAAGAGAAATGGTAACTAACAATTAGTTGTGCATCCAAGTGCACTAAAAGTCCAAGAGGAAACACCTCTCTTATCCCCATCAAAACCTAATTTTTATCCCCTTCCATTAATAAAAAAAACAACATCCAAATATAGTGTAAAGTATTTTTTAAATAAATCTCCAAATACTTAATAAAGAAGTCAACAAAATGTACAAATCTCTCCATGAAGTTGATCATTTTTGAAGAAATTATGTCAATGAACTTATTAAGCACGTACATACTTCATGAAGGTAATCGATGTACAAATTGGTTAGCTAATTCAAGTATCATACAAAATATAGAATTTTATAATATTATATCTCCACTTACCGGGTTAACTTTGCTTTTGCATATGATTATGTTTTTTTTTGGGCAAAATTGTCCCCATCTTGATTTTGTGACTTGTAATAGAGGTGTTTGTGAGACAGTCAGAATATGTTTAATTTGACTCGACATTTCAATAGGGTTATTTGCTCGGACTTAAATTTGATTTGACCATATAAATCGATAATGTTATAAAAGTAAGAAACTAAAATTAAGATTTATTTTAATATATATATATATATATATATATATATATATATATATATATTTCAAAACAAATAACATTAATATAAACATATTATTATAGTATACAAAAAGTTGTGATTTAAGTCAAGAAGTTTTACTATTTATATCTAATTATAACAAAGTATAATTTTGAGAGAATACAAGACACTTGATAAGGTTGGAATGAGTCATAGTATAATCCGAATCCGACTAAAAAACACACATAACCTAATTTCTAAAATTTGAATCCATCTTAATTAAATTTAGATTGGAATAGATTAACGAGACATGACCAATTTTAAATACCTCTATTGGGTAATTACTTAGCTTGTCCCTTTTTCATAGAAAAAGGAAGTAACAATAAAAATATAAATGCATTTAAAGTTTTGATATAAATCTGAAATATATTTAATATTTTTAAGAATTAGCACAATTATTAAAAGAAACAGTTGGGGGATTTAGAATAAGTTTTATTTATTGGAATAAAAAAAGAATAAGTTTTATTAACATGCACCTTAGAGAATCAAAAGTAGTATTTATTATATTTTATTAAATATTCTTAATATTAAAGGAAAAGTATTAAATATTTTTAGATTTTTGATATGTCAAATGCTTTTAATTCATTTAATAACTTTTATTTTAATTCTTTTTCGGTTTAATTCTTGAATAACATGTACCTAATAAAGCCCCCTTTTATTTGGTACATTGTAATTAGAAAAGAAACTTTTTTTAAGAAAAGAAACCTAATAAAACCTTTTTGAATCATTTAATTTAATAATTAATAATTAATAACTAATAATAATAAAATAATAAAATGAACCTAGTATTTCAATTATTAATACTAGTATCAGTTATCAGTTATCAGTCTGCAAAGAAAGGATCACGTTTTTGCTCATGACACTAATTTATTCGGGGCACACGTGAATAAGCGTGAAAAGGCACAATCCGTTACAGATTCATACACACACACACTGCTATCAGAATTCTGGTTTTGTTTTACAAACAAACAAGTAGCACTTCTTATAAACCGCGACCATTCTCTCTTCCTCTCTTCTCTTCTGTTCCAGCTCCTGAGAAAACCTGAACCCTAACCCTACCTACGGGGCTTATCATTTCCTCTACCTTCGCTCTTTCACGAACCGCACCCTCTTAGGTTTGGGTTTTTTTTCTCCGCTGTTGCCCCCGAACCTAGGGTTTCAATTTTTTTACGATGGAATGTTTCACTTATTATGTAATCTATTCTTGCCAGCGATGACCGGGCACCCTTGTCACCGGTGGACCAACATGACGGTTAGAGTTCCCGAAGCTGGTTGCGGTAACAATGAAATGCCGTTTCCCACTGAATTTCCGGTTCCGGCGACCGGACCGGAAGTTTCCGAACCCTCACTCGAAATTGATTACTTCGCACAGGCGAGGAAATCGCTCAGTCAGCGATCGCCTTTCGACGACGAAGAGACTTGGACTTGCACTGCAGCTACTCTGCCAAGGGAGTTGGCAGTGCTGTTGAACCCTCGCTCCGATAACCGGAGGCGGCGAAAGAAGTCTCATTCCGGCGCTGGTGATAAGTGTCGCGGTTCGAACATTTGGACTGAGACAGAGGAATATTTCAGGGACTTGACATTGCCTGATATTGATACCTTGTTGGAGGCATCGTCTTTGCCTTCTAGTTTAGTTGCTAGGAAGTGTTTTTCAATTCCTGTTATAACGGAAAATGTTGCGAGTGTCAATGTAGTTGCTAGTGAGAGTGAAAAGGGGAATGATGAAAATGTAGACAGTGTGGTTGTGAAAAATGAGGACGGTTTTGTAGGAATTGAGTGTGTTAATTCTAGTTATGATGGTTTTGATTGTAGTGTTAATTTAGAGCGGCTTTTAGGTTGTAGGAATAAGGTCTCAAAGAAACGGAAGGTGTTGAGTGATGATGATGGTGGGTTGGAGAAAGTGTTAATTACTATCCCTCGTGATGGGAACTTATCTTATTGTCATTATTGTGGCAGGGGAGATTCTGGTTTAGAGTCTAATCGGTTAATTGTATGCGGTTCTTGTAATGTTGCAGTTCATTGCAAGTGCTATGGTGTGCAGGGTGATGTGGTGGATAACTCTTGGTTGTGTTCTTGGTGCGAGCGAAAGGATGATGTTAACGAAAAGGTGAATCCTTGTGTGCTTTGTCCCAACAAGGGCGGTGCTTTGAAACCTGCTAATGGAAGTGGGGAAGGTGTTGAGTCTGTCCAGTTTGCTCACTTGTTTTGTTGCATGTGGATGCCTGAGGTTTATGTAAATGATTTGGAGAAGATGGAGCCTGTTACAAATGTGGGTGGAATCGAGGAAAATCGGAGGAAATTAGTGTGCAATGTTTGCAAGGTGAAGTCTGGTGCATGTGTTCGGTGTAGCCATGGTATATTTTTTGTTGCCTTATTGAACTCTGCAGTTTTCATTGTTTAGGCTGGTATTGTGGAGAACATTCTATTTCTTGGATGCTATAGCTGATTGTGCATCTGTTAGGCACCTGATTTGGCAGTCACACACTTTTTTAATTATATATTGTCCTTTGAATTTTAGTATGTATGATCCTTGTTGGCAGGTAGAAAGATGGTTGTGTCATTTTCTGCAAAAATGGTTTGTGTATTAAACTTGATGTAGAATTTTAGGATGCAAAATGCTCTTAAAATTGAAGAACATGAATTATTCTCAGACTGATTCAAGTGGTTATTGTTATTGCAATGGTTTAAGCTAAACTACCGGAGTATCAATCAATATTCAATATAATTCAACGTCACAGGAACATCATACCTGTTTTGTACTTTCGTCATGAATGGGAATGTTAAGAGCTTATTCATTTTCTTCCTCCTGAAGCACACACTTCTTTATCTTAATGTTGTTTGGCTGATTGTGATACTTTCATTTCTAAAATGTGATTAGTCCAAAACGAAAAAGAAAAAGAAAAAGAAAGAGAAATTATTCTGTTTGCTAATGAACCTTGGGTCCAAGGCGCCTCTTCCCCTTTCAAGAGGAAGGCTGAAAGTGGGATTGCAGAATTTTCTGTGTATCTGTTCCAGTTCTATATATAAAATGAAAAAAAAAAAAATATAGTATACATCTTGTTGTTTTAAAAAAAGTAAAATGGCAGGCTTTCACAGTAGATTCAATTGATTTTTTACTTATCTGTTTCTACTTTTGGCTTGCTATTCTATGGCAGGATAGCATGTTATCCAATTTTGCATTTGCTGTTTATGAGAGGGCAATGATTGTTCATTTCTCATTTTTATGAATGACATGTCTCAGTCACTACAATTGTGACACTGTTCTTACATAAACATAACAAGGGAAGGTATGAAATATGTCATCAATGGGAGCATAAAAGTGTTATTGTTGAAAGCTGGGTGTTTAGTCTTTCATTAAAGGGATAATAATTTTGATATTTTTGAGATATAGGATTTGGGAGTCATTATTGTTATGTAGGTTCTCTGCAAGCTTATGCATGGTTTCTCTTTAATTGTTTGTTTAATTTTCCTTTTATGTTATTTTATGTTTTTATTATAGTGTTGATTGTTTGATGAACTGCATCTATTGTTTCCATGTCTCAATGTAGTAGATATTTTATTTCAATTGATGTGCTCGTTTTGATCTGGTATCATGTTTCTTGTGTTGGATGCTAGCATTCTAAACCATCTTACATTCTTACAGACTTTCACACCAATTTCTTTTGCTTAATTAGCTTCTAACACTTTACTGCTGGGTGATGTTTCAGGAACCTG
Source organism: Ammopiptanthus mongolicus (assembly GCA_039655645.1). Classification (NCBI taxonomy): domain Eukaryota; kingdom Viridiplantae; phylum Streptophyta; class Magnoliopsida; order Fabales; family Fabaceae; genus Ammopiptanthus; species Ammopiptanthus mongolicus. Next base: position 15,171,114 of record CM077348.1, on the reverse strand, counting down.
CAGGATTTCTTTCCATCCTTTATGTGCAAGGGAAGCTGGATATAGGATGGAGGTTTGGGCCAAGGATTGTTCTGATAATGTGAGTGATATTTGTTTTTCAGAACCAAACCCCCTTTTCACCTTCCCAGAAAAAGTAAAAGATGAATCAAACAAAGATGAATATAGGAACAGCTCCTATACTGTTAATGTTGCCTCTTCATCTTCTTTTTAAATCTCAAGTGTTTGAACTGTAGCACATCTTATGTTTTTCTTGATCAGGTGGAGTTGTGGGCTTTTTGCTTGAAGCACTCAGATCTACAAGAGAACAACAGCATCTTGCCATCAGGAGAATCTGTTACTGCTGGCAGTGAATTTTCTGCTGCCAACGGCCTTCAAGTGAGATTGCCTGTGAACAGTGTACACAATTTAAAAATTGCTTTCAGGAATGGAGATAATATTGAGATAGTTTCTGATGGTAGTCCGGACAAATTGAGCCATAATGAACCAGAAGATGGAGGATTGTCTGATAGTAGGTTAAATGCTCACAACATGTTGGGTTGTGGTGCTGAGCAGCAACTATGTAATACTGGGATGGTGGGGAGGACCAATGAGAATGATACTGCATCTGATATCCTCAATTTTGCTCTTATTTGGAAGAAGGTATTCTACATCTTAAGCATATGCATGCGTGTGTTTAGGATGAAACTATCATTCCGCATATTGGTCTGATTATTTGCTTGTTAAGTCTTAAATCGCTCTTTTGGCAGTTGATAGAGACAGGGAAAATTGAAGTGAAAGATGTAGCTGTGCAGATTGGCATTTCTCCAGAGGCACTAGCTGCAAATATCAATGTAGTAATTTGAATATATCATGTCCACTATGTGGAGAAGGACTATTTTGAGAGTATTATCTTTTCTGTCTACATCTTTGTTATAGTTGATGTCTTAACTTTCTCCTTGCAGGAGGCTTGCATGGCCCCCGATGTGCGACTCAAAATAGTCAACTGGCTAAAAGCACATGTATGTACTAATGCATTTCCTAAAGGTTTGAAAATCAAATTCAAACCTGCCAATTCATCCAAGGATGACAATGAAGCCACAAATGGTTCCGATATTTTACTGATATCAGATCCAGGTTTGCTGGATTCTGTTGCTGTTAAGTCAGTACCACCAAGGAGAAGAACCGTCAGCAACATTAGGATTTTGAAGGACAACAAAATGATAAGTTCATCTGAGGTGGTTTCTAGTGAGAATGGCATGCCAATGGACAAGTTCATGGTAGATGAGCCTGACCATGGAAATCCAGGAACCTCCAATGAAGCATCCATTCCTGAAGTAACTGAAAAGGCAATTTTCTCTTGTTGTTTGTTATTTGCCTCTGCCACCTGGAATAATTGAATATTCTTATACATAATTCTGGGGGACTTAAAGATCTTATAATGGTTTAAGTGAATAATAAAGCAACCAAAATTTGTTTGGGATTTGGTATTGTATAGGCTCTTTTACTTACCCCCTTCTAGAGTTTCAAAACCTGATTAATTGTATCTGATATCTTTCATGACACCTATATCTTTACATTATAGGTTAGAGGGATTTTATTAACCTGTTTTTTTTATTCGGTGCAGAATTTAACCTTAACCGAGGGTACTTTTCCTGAAGTTCAAGGTATGGCTTTGTCTTGAAACAATGTTTTTAAGAAACCAACCTATGGCATTTTCTTTCCAACTTTTGCGTTTTAATTCCTACTCCTTTTTCACTGGAGAAAAATGAGGCATGGTTGTATATATGATGAAATGCTTAGATTTTATGGATTTGGAATTGGTTTTAAGTTTTAGCTGTGAATGCAGGTCTGAGCTAGTTGTATGAGTATTTGTGGTGTCTGTTATTTTCAATTCTTTGTTAATGTTTTTTTTCCTCTAAAGAGTATTGCTACATTATGCAGGCAATGCTGATAAACCCTACAAAAGCAGCTTAACTGGATGTGTTTCAGATGAAAAGTTCACTATATGTTTGCAGAATGCTTCTATGCTTTCTGAGCAGCACCGTCCTGTCTATTCTACTTCAGAAGCACCTAATTCTGGATTCATGTGAGCTTTTTCAAAGTGGCTATTTTTGTTATTTGCAGCATGTAATGATTTCGGTCTTTGATCATGTGTTAGTAGAGAACTTCGATGTGATTTGCATAGGTTAGCATTTTTTTTAAATGGCAAGTTTCTATGCAGAAGGACAGAAGCAATATCTAGTTACATTCACCCATATATCAGCAAGAAATTGCTTCAGATTCATAATAGGGAGCTCTCAGAGGATATTATATGTGAGTTAAATTTGAATATCTTTTCTTTGTTTAATTATCTTTGGAATAGTTTAATTGATTTTACCCTTGGCAGGTCCAAGGGTGGAGGGAAATTCTTCTTTGGTTGAATCCTTGAAGGCTAGTGGCTGTTCAAGTAACCAGTATCAGCATTTAACTTGCATTGACAATTGCAACTCTGATCATGTAAATATGGAGCAGTTAGTTAGTGCCAGAAATATGGGAAGTTTGGAATGTTCTCCAGAAGATGAAGTGGAGAGGGAACTTATATATTTTCAGCATAGGTTATTGCAGAATGCAGTTAGAAGAAGGCAGTTTGCTGGTGCGTCTTCTCTTCAATTTAATATGAATTATAATTAGAAATCTTTGTTTCTTTTTTTGAAATTAATTTAAATTTGTTAAAGTTATTGGTTTTGTATCCCACCTACCTTGGGGCATGGGACCTTTTTCCTTCTTTGTGACAAATAGCAATATTTGATTGTGCTTGGTTTTGTGATTGCAGATAACTTAATCCGCAGTGTTGCCAAGAGTTTGCCCCAGGAGATTGATACAGCACATCAGCAAAGATGGGATGCTGTGCTTGTTAATCAATACCTCTATGATCTTAGGGAGGCCAAAAAGAGGGGCAGAAAAGAGAGAAAACACAAGGAAGCACAAGCAGTCCTAGCTGCTGCAACTGCTGCCGCGGCAGCATCTTCTAGGGTTTCTTTTCTCCGGAAAGACGCCTTAGATGAATCTCTGCAACAGGAGGTCATATATGGATTTGTCTTTTATTTATTTTTTTTAAATTATCTAGTAGTATTTTTAGCTGTTCTCATTGACAATTGAATATAATTATTTCCAGAATTTGATAAAGTTGGATACTTTAAGTGGGCGGACTGGTGTTTGTTCTCAGTCAATGCCACGAGCCAAAGAGACACTTTCAAGACTAGCTGTGACAAGGACTTCATCAGAGAAATATTCAGATTTTGGCTTGTCATCTTCAAATCTTTCTAAGGAGCATCCTAGATTGTGTGATATATGCAGACGATCCGAGACTATATTAAACCCTTTCCTAGTTTGTGCTGGTTGCAAGGTGTGTAGACGTCAGCGCTGGTTTCCTTTTCATGAGCTTATTCTCTGACTGCATTCCTTAGTATTTTCGTTCTGTTGCAGGTTGCAGTTCACTTGGATTGCTATTGTAGTGTGAAAGAAACGACAGGTCCATGGTACTGTGAATTATGTGAAGATTTATCATCTAAAAACTCGGGGGCATCTGCTATAAATTTCCGGGAGAAGCCTTATTTTGTTGCAGAATGCGCTCTCTGTGGTGGTACCACTGGTGCTTTTAGGAAGTCTTCTGATGGCCAATGGGTTCATGCCTTCTGTGCTGAGGTTAATTATTCTCATTTGATTTCAAGTGTTTCTGTTATCTTTTAATGCCTTAGCTTGCTGAAGTGTTAATTTCTTGGCGCAATGTGTTATAGTGGGTTTTTGAGTCGACATTCAGAAGAGGACAATTAAATGCTGTTGAAGGAATGGTATGTGCATTGGTTTTTGCAAATGTGTTGGTTTCAAACTTGGAACTCCGCCTTCTTCCCTCTTTTCGATATCAAAAAATTAGGCATTTAGTTATCTAATGTTACGTGTATCTTTGTATATTTGTTGACTGCCAGGAGACTGTGTTGAAGGGAGTTGATATGTGTCGCATCTGCTGCCACAAGCATGGTATTTGCATAAAGGTAATGAGAACACTGGAGCTTGTTTTCCCACTTCTATCCTTTCTTTCAATCGACAAACTTTTGGAATTCTTATTCTTGATTGCCAAGCAAGTATTAACATAGGGAATTCAGTGTAGCTTTGGCAATTGTCAGACCAAGTTCCATCTATCCTGTGCTAGAAGTGCTGGTTTGTACATGAATGTGAGGACTGCAGGTGGCAAACCGTACCACAAGGCTTACTGCAAAAAGCATAGTTCGGAGCAGAGGGCAAAGGTTTGATTTGTTTATGGTGACAAAATGTTCGTTGTGTTGGTCCAGGATAGTGATATCGTATGTTTGTGTTCCTCATGTGCTCAGGCTGAAGCTCAAAAGCATGGAATAGAAGAGTTAAAAAGCTTCAGGCAAATTAGGGTGAGACTTCCCCTCGACCATTTCCTAGGATTCTTCCTTATTTTTTTTTTGGTTATTTTTGTTTTTTTTCAGATGTTTAAGATTGTATTTTAACTAATTTTTTTTGTCTCGAAAGTATCAGACTTGATAATAGGGTATATTGACATTTTTCTCATTGCAAATTGGATTTATTTTTAGTTGTTGACTTGTAAGCTCTGTATGAATAATCTAAATGCTCTTCAATAAAATAAGACTTTGCCTTGGTCTTATATTTGGATGGGCAGGTCACCTTAAAACTATGATGGAATAGCGGGGTGGTATTGGTTGATCTCTTAATCGAGTTATATCAATTAAAGGGGTTTCAGATTTTATCCCAAGTCAAGGAAATGAAAGGTTAATGACTTTTTGGGGTTGGTTAGTTGGTAAGTATCTTGTGGGAAGTGTGAATAGGATGAAACAACTTGTGCTCTTGGACATACTCTTTTGTCTGTAACAGTTGCTGTAGGGCTATTGATTTTGCTCGGTTAAAATTAGTATTCTCTTAACACTCACTTGTGTTTGCCAATCCTCCTTTCATATTATAATTTCATCTATAGAATATAAGGACGGCCCGATGCACGATTCTCCCATCTGGTAGGGTCTGGGGAGGGTAGATGTACGCAACCTTATCCCTGCAAGTGGAGAGTCTATTTCCAAGATTGAACCCGTGACTTCTAGGTTACAAGGGAGAAAATATATTAGTCTTAAAATAATTACCTCCCAACCCGCAAAGGGGGGTTGAGGTGGTAAGCAACCTCAACCCTCTAGCCCGAGGACGCAAATTTGAATCTTAGAGAAGCAACTTTTGTGGGGAGACCGCAAACTCTTGTTCTTCTGTTGTCCAACGAGAGTTAGTTTTGTGGGGGGTTCCAATAGGTTGGTGCGTTTATAAGCTATATACGTATGAGCTCACCTCTGTATTAGAACCACTGCTAGTTGTAAGGGATGGGCTGCTTCTTTTATTCAGTTTATTGAATAACTTGGGTGATTCTCTGTAAATGCTTACAGGTAGAGCTAGAGAGATTACGTCTCCTTTGCGAAAGAATTGTCAAGCGCGAAAAAACAAAGGTAATTTTTTTTTTAACAAAAAATATTGAGTACCCAAGAGTTCTACCATTGGGAACTATATTCTTGACATCGTTTGATCTTATGGCAATTCCAATAATATTCCAAATTCCATATAAATTTTAGAAGTTCCCTTCTGTTTAGTATTTTTAGTGAGACTGCATATTCTCGCATGTCTCATTTTGTTACACTATCATGGCTGTCTCATGTATTATTAACTTCTGCTCCTGTGGATATTTACAGCGGGAATTGGTTCTATGCTCACAAGGCATACTTGCCTTTAAAAGAGATCATGTTGCAAGGTCTGTGCTAGCTCATAGCTCTTTCCTTCTTCCTGATGGGAGTTCAGGATCAGCTACAACATCCCTTAAAGGGAACACAGAGGGAAACAGATCATGCAGTGAAGTAGTTCAAAGATCAGATGATGTAACTGTGGACAGCTCAGTTTCTGCTAAACCCTGTGTCAGAGTTGCTGTATCCATGGACACCGACCTAAAATTGGATGATGACTGCTCAACCTCGCATAGCCACTATAATCACAAGATTGCAGAGAGGGTGCAATCTTCTGGCAAGCAGATTCCTCATAGAGTTTCTGCCACATCACATAATTTGGATGATGGTGGATGGAGATCAAAATCAAGAAAGGTGAATATGGATGCAATTGCTTATTTAAACGCTTAGATCTCTTTCTATTTCTGTTTAAACTCGATGTATATTCTTTCAAATGTTTAGTTAGTTTGTGGGGTGAGTGAATCCTGGATAATATGGGACAAATGCTCATGCTTTATTTGCAATTGCAGCATGCAGATACATTTGGAAAAGAGCTTGTTATGACGTCAGATGAAGCATCTATGAAGAACTCAATGTTACCTAAAGGATATGCTTATGTTCCTGCCGATTGCTTGTCAAATGACAAGCAGTCTAACCAGGATGTGTATGCTGGGGGACCAGTGGAACATGATGGGTAAAGTGTTGGATCACAGCATGGTTTCATTTCCCAATATTTGGTGGATATCCACAATATCGGATACCATTTTGCACGAGTTGCTGTATCTGGGCATTCAAGGAGAGTGCAAGATGTATCTGGAGAAAGGGCTCTGCTCTCTTTTGTGGCAGAAAGTTGCATTCTGCTGTGGGGCGGGGGATGGGTGGCGGGAGGGAGGGATTTTTGCTAGCATTGTTGTACATTCGTTGTGAGAGTAAACTGTACAGTGGATGAGCTTTTCTTGCATTTACTTGTATTAGAAGTGCTTGCATTCCGTTTTATTGACAGTAGTGGAAGAATGGAATTAAAGCATTCCATCTTGTAACTTTATACAACGGAAGATTAGGTTATCACCTGTTTCTCTGTAAAACTGGTGTATATATTACAAAATGGCATAGAAAGAATTTGTGCTCGGCTCTAGTTTCGCTGGGCGTAAAAGCTAGGTAACCTTCCATCTCCTATACTTTTATTTTTCCATTGTTATACTGCATCTTCCTTATTACAAAAAAACTTGTTTTCGGTATTAAGGCTGACTAAATGCATGTATGGGCCAAAACGATTCACAAAACTATAACTGAATGTTGAATATGTGTTCATGCACTTCTTTCTTCATTGCTAGTGATAAATGCCCAGAGCAAAGGTTTTGTATCTATACTCTTTGCTATATGGTGTCTGCCATTGCTGTGGTAAAAGTAAGGCTATGTTTGGAAGTTTTGAAGGAGATGAAGTGAAGTGATTAGTGATGAAGTGGAATGGAAATGTAAAAGTATATCACTCCATTGTTTGGAAGTTTAATGATGGAATTCCAAACCTCTCAATTTGGAGGGTGTAAAAATTAAGGTTTGGGTGGGATGAAGTGGTTTGGGTTATCATCCTAAATCATCTCACTCCATTATTTACTAAACTCTCAAACAATGAGTTAACTCATTTTAACTATCTCATTCCATTACTAACCATCCAACTCCATCATCATCCCAGAGCCTATAACAATTTGGAGAAAATTTGGTTTTGTGCTGTGAACTTGTGGTATGTTATCATCGCTGCCCTTGCGTAGTTACAGCTGCGTGAGCTGAGATCATTTCAACGTGCCCGTCCATATAATGATGGTAATGTACTAAAATTCTTGGCATTGTTTAGCATTTATATCAACCACGAAAAGCTGCTGGCATATTCTCTGGTCTCAATTGTATGTAAGTGCTGACATTGTGACCTATATTGTGGCCGTCCATGTATGGATAGTAAAGTGGGTTGTGATTCACGGGTCAATCCGTCAACCTGTTAAAATTTGGCGGGATGGGTTGGGATCCTCAATCCACCAACTCACTTTGATCCGTCCCGCTTAACCCATCCGAAAATGGGTTGGTGGCGGGTTGGTCCGTTGTGGTCCGCCGACCAATCCGTCATATTAAAAAATAATTTTTTTATTAATTTATTAATTATTTAACAATATTTAATTTAATTTAACTGTTACTTGGAATTATTTCATACTAAAAAATTAATGTCTTTATTTTTGTAACATGAATTATATGGCATAAGATAAAATTATCTTAATTTTTTAATAATAATTTAAGAAATGTCATGAAGATTGCCCAACAAAAAGAAATGTTATATGATTTATTATTTTCTTTTTTATAGCGGGTCAACCCCTAACTTGTTAACCTAATTTATGTTTTTATGTGTTTGGTCCGCCAACCCATCATTAGCAGGGGTGGATTGGGGGGTTCAACCCATACGATTAAAATGGATTGACCAGCCCCGTTCCGTTTTGGATGGGTTAATGACGGGACGGGACGGGTTGGCCGACTTTGTCATCCCCACGGCTCCATGTGAACTTGATATGAAAAATTGAAATCAACAGTTTTCGTTGATGAATTTCACGCTCTCTTTTATTTGGTTTTACTTGTATTTGGCTATTTCAGCTGTCAAAAAAGACTTACATATTCAACAATATTGTGATGCGTTGCTGCTAGCTGCAAGTGAAAATCGATAAATTTAATTCCTGTCTTACGTAGTTGTTATTCAACCTCTGCAACCATTCCTGAAGATTTAAATATTCATTTCAGTTGCATTTTGTTGTCACCTACCGTAACCATAGATGATGCGGTTGACCTATCTCCATTAAATACTGTTCTTACACAGCATGTTGTTGTTGACTTGTAAGTCTGGAATGATCCTCCAACTTCTTTATCCAGCATCACAAATCATTTATTTTATTAAATATAAATCCGCCAGGGCTTCTACCAATTCACTTCGTTTTCACCATGTGGAATGCAAACTTCCAATGTCACGATATGTCTTCAATTCAACCGTTGCGTCCTTCTCGGTTTGAGCTAAACTAATTTTCCAATGTTTAGGTCCATGCGGGGTGGTCCAGAACAACGGCCTTCCTTTCTCTGAGACAGTGACCCTTATAATGTGACCAATTCTTTGCATCATGTTATGTTATTTTGTGTTGGCCACTACATGAGAGGTTTGCTAGATTGCATTTGAATGTGCACAAAGCAAAATCAATTTTGCTAATTTCTTAAATCAAATCTCACTTCTGTAAAGAAACCTCATTGTTGGTTGTTTTGGTTAATTTTGGTACATATACATGACTAGATCTATGATCCATTCACTAATTTATCCATACAATATAACCAGGATATTCTGATATAAAACTAAAAACACTTGTGAGATACTCACGGAAATCAAACATCAAAAAACAGATCAGTTATATTATATATATCTGATGCAGAATTTTGAAGAGAACAAAATTTTTGCATGTCTCATCTGATCACCCATCAAACACTAGTAAGCTGAAGATGATGTCTTGGATGTTGAATCTGTTGAAGCTGTAAACTTTTCAATGCATCCCCACCTGACCTTCTTTTCCAAATACTATCCACCTGGCTTCCTGCCTCTGACTTCTGCACTCGCTTGATCACAGGCAAAGGAGGATCCATATTTTCAATGCTTATGGGAACAAAATTCTCATTCCTACACCTGTGGTTCCTGACTGTCACTCGTGGCTTACTTCCACAGCTGGAGGCAGTAGGGGCAGGAGGAACAGTTGTTGTGGTGTTTAAGTTTTTACCTGAGAAGAGTTTTTTGAGCTTGGAATACTTGATAACTGGGTAGTTGGAGATGGTGGTATTGGTGGTGGTGGTGTTACTTTTTGGGGTGAGGCTGAGTCTATGTGAGATTGGAAATCCAGCTATTTTGTTGTGCCTCTTGACCTGACCAGTGCAACCAATTCTAGGGGACAAAGGGTCATTGGATAAGGACCCTGGACGGTCTCTACACTTTGGAAGACTCACATCTTTGATGGATGGCCTTGAACATAGCATAGGCAGGAATGTGCTTCTGTGATAGATATGCAGGTTCTGATGGTAAAACTGATGGTGGGGATTTTCACTACTCATGTTTCTTCGATGAACCCAATTTCAGTTGTGTGGTAGAATGAAGATCAAAGTGAGAGTAAGATTGTCAATGGATTTGCCTAGGCTTCATGTTTTTGGGTGTTCCTAGCGCGGTGTGAGAGTTTGAGCTTGTCATATATACAAGCTCGTGTGTATTTTTTTTGACCCTTTCACTCGGTCCTTTAGAATAAATAAAAAAATAACAAATTAATAATTAACAAGACAGAATAGAATGGAAGATATCATTGCAGAGAAGGAAGGAGCCTTATGGAAGACTAGTACACACATCAAACTAAGAGGATGAGGACAACTATGGACCCCTGTATTGGTTTTATCTAGATTCTTGAGTTTGTCTGTGTGATTAATAAAGCTCTTTGATACAAATTTAGGAGAGGAAAGGACTAATAAATCTGGCTTGCATCTGTGGGATGAATGCTAACCATTTGATCATGCTATAAAGTACACACGCTACTGGCGGTAAAATGATATGTTGAACAACCCCTTGTCCCCCAAAGGGTCCACTTCTGTTAATTACTTAATGGTGCCTATTCTTGACGTATGAAGTAAAATGATAATGTTAACAACAAAAATATTTCTAGTGCAAGTCAATAAGCCGGTAGAGGTAATTAAATCTTGTAAGTAGTGACCTCTATTTTAGTTTATTGGGGTGTCTTAGTCCTCTAGCCTTAATGAGAAAGAGGATTATATATGTCAATGAGAATTTAGAAGGAATTTGCTGCTGAAAGAAATAGATAAAGCATTGATTAAATTCAAAATCATTTTCTTAAATCATAGGAACGGTTGGGAATTAGCTATGTGATTGCTGCTAGTTCAAATTAAGTTTGAAACTGAAGATAATATTGAGGAATATTACTTGAGACAGTCAAAAACTACATGATAACCAACTTCTTTAAAGATAGTATTTGATATATAATATTTTTTTGGTGTGACTACAATATTTTTTTTGGTGTGAATGTATTTGATATATAATATAAACAGAAGGAACTTAGCTGATGCGGTAGTAATCACCACTCAAATTGTTGGCCATAATTTCACAACATTGTAAAGTGGGTAGAAAACTTAGGGAATGTGGTAAATAGTTTTATTACCGGTTAAAAACTAGTCTTTGGGACTCCATGAATAACTATTGTGAACTCAAATTGTATATGATCAACAACAACCACTTAATCAATCAAGCACAGGTCTTTGATTTCATTTATCCTTTACCTTTCGATTATTATTATTATTAGTATTTTGGTACAAACAAGTTTAGATTAGGGGAAGACATGTCCCATGTGAGGCGAGAGAAGAGTACTAACTTCAGCGAGAATTTATAGTGAAATTTAAATATTGTCTATCAATAGGGGAAATTTGAGAATCAAACCCAAGTCACAACGACTGTAGGTGGTAGGCTTAACCAGATGTATCAATCCTGTTGGTTATTATTTTACCTTTATCACTTCATTTTTAATATTTTTTTTTATCACTTTTATGTTTTTATTGTACATTTTTAGCCTTTCGGTTATTAATTTGAAAGAGAATTGTTTAACTAGGTATTTTTTTAGTAGCCTAGCAAACCTTATCTTAAACAAACTTTCTTCCTCAAATGTATAACTTAATTGTTTGAAATCAATTATTTTCTTAGTAAACCAATCTATTCGGCTAATCACTAGGTAGACATTCCCGTATTGTTTTGCTGACATATATTTTATTGTCTATAACGAGTATAATTCAGTTTTATCCCTCATCCCCTGAATGGCAACTCTTTAATTTGTCGAACAACCAAAACATTAAAATTGGGATGATTAGTCTCGTGTCACTCTACTGCTACAGCTTGTTCTCTTCAACCAAATTAAAGGAAAATCTATCTATATTACATATAAAAAGATTTGTCATGTGAAAGTTTGAGTTTGTTATTTGAAATTTAGTTTTGATATTTGTTTCCATTAAAATTTGTTACATGAAATTTTGTCAAACATGAATAGTCACATATCTTATTAATGCCTTCTTTTGTTCTCAATATTTTCATTTGATTTTTTCCAATGACAATTCTCTTTCAAATTTATTCTACTTACAATGCTTTTAAATATTTAACTTTTAATTATACAATAAATTAAGATTAGATTTTCCTAGAGGTGTAAACGACTCGAGCCGAGCCGATCACTTAAAGTTTGAGCTTGGCTCATTTATTTAAACGAGTCTAACCAAAAGTTTGAGCTTGACTTGTTAACTAAAGAGCCGAACCCGAATAGTTCACGAATAGCTCCGTTCATTTACATCATATTTCACTCATTTAAAACTTAATGTGAACACCATATTTTATCCGGACACTCATTTTTATTTATTGCTTTATTAAAAATTGAAAATCATAAAAATAAATAAAAATTATAAAAAATAATAATAAACAAATGTTTGGCTTCTATTTCTGTTTTTGCTGTGTGTAATGGGTTTGTAGAGCAAATGAAGAGAAACAAAAATTATACCATGAAATGAAAATAAAACTGTTGCCTTTTAGTTTCTATTCCTTTCATGTAACAGTTACAAGATTTGCAGGCATTAACAACAGAAATTATTAGGAATGAATCACTCTCTTAGGTCTGTGCTCCTTCTTCACCAGTCAGTCCATGTTCTTTCTACCTCACTCTCTCCCTCCTATTCCTTACTCAATCCAGCCACCGTTCACCGCACAACTTTCGACCCCGTGTTTGCGTCGTCCCCTGTACAACCCTTTTTCCCTCCTCTTCCTGTTTCTGATATATCTCCCATTATTTGGTTTCATTTTTTAAATTCTTGTAGCTATTTTGTTTAAGTTGTTTTGGGCTTATGGGTTAGTTCATGGACTGATTAGTTGGTCCAAGTAATGATAATAATAAATTGATAAATGGAAGAAAGCCAATTTTATGATTTGAGTTTTATTAGAATAAACATAAATCAGTTTCAAAATAAAAATGGTAAAAGAAAATTTAAAAAAATTATAGTCTTTGGATAATTTAGGTACATTAATTTTAACCAAAAAATATATATCGTAAATCCACATAAAACAGAATGTTTTTTTATTTATTTTTATTTTTGAAACTGAAGTGTTTATTTAGATTTATTACCACCGTTTTTTGATCACATTTGCATATTTTCTAAAGTACAAATATTTCTTTACAACAATATACCAACTTAACTTTTTTTTAAAATTACATATATTCTTAACATTAATAATTTGAATATTTTTAAATTGTTTAAATAAAAGGGTTAGCGGAGATGTGACATCTTGTTAACCCCTGATTTTAGGACACCTGAGTTATGACAACTTGGTGATCCTAAGCCTTTAAAAATAAAAAAAACTAAAATTAATCTCTTTCAAAATAAAGGGTTAGCTGAGATGTGACATCTTGTTAACCTTTGGTTTTAGGACACCTGAGTTGTGACAACTTGGTGATCCTGAAATCTAATTTTATTTCAAAAAAAAAAACATTTAAAATCAACCAAACCCGCAAATATTTTTAAAGAACTACGTAGCTTTGATTTCCTCATCACATTCGAGGATACGTAGGAGCAGGGACCATCCCTGTCAAGCCCAAAAATAAATTTAAATAAAAGAGTAATCTTGAGATTTTTATTTAATTTTTCAATAAAAGGGGTAAAATAAATATTATAAAAGATAACAAAACATTTTACACAATTAACTACAGGTAACCATTTTTTTAATGGATGTTGTAGGGTGCTAATACTTTCCCTACACATAATCGACTCCCGAACTCTAAATCCGGTTTCAAAAGCCATTCTTTTTTCAAAAGGGTTTTTCCAATGTTTTCCCTAATAAATAAACTTTGGTGGTGACACCATTTTTTGTAACCAATTAATTTTGGTCCGCCGCTCCCGTCTCGATGTGGTTGCGACACTTAATTATTTTTTGCATTTATGAAAATTTTCTTTAAATTATTTCTTAATTTTATCAAATTTTAATAAAATATTATATATTTGTTTATAAGCAAAAGGTAGATTGATAAGAATACAACTGTACAAGGATACTCTAACTCATATACAAGAGATAAAAAAAAAAGAAGGATTAAAGAAACCTATTAGATCTACAAAACCAATTACAGAGGTCAAAACCAAAACTAAGTATGCAGTAGATTTATAGGATGAGAAGGCTCCCGATCCATTTCACATATGATTGGACTCTTATCGAGATAGAGTTCAATTTCAGATTTGGAAGTTGAAGTAGATTCCTTTTGCTTGACATAATTCATCAACTTAGACCAACCTGTTGAGGATGGTAATCTTTGTGGTAAACAAGAAGTAGAACCAGTAGATTTTATAGATGGTTAACTAATAATTCTCAGTTTATATATATATATATATATATATATATATATATATATATATATATATATATAAATGAGTTATTCACGAACCGTTAACGTCGAGCCTATAAGGCCTGGGTTTGCCTCATTTAAATAATCGAGTCCAACTTCAAGCTTGGGTTTGTTTATTTAATTAAACGAACGAGCTTGATCGAGCATTTAATGAGTCAAGCTCAAATAGTTCACAAATAGCTCAGCTCGTTTACGCCCCTAGATTTTCCAAAAATAAATACAACTTTATTGTTTATTATTTAAAAATTATTTTTATCTAAATATATATAATATAATATTATATTTTTTTAATATTCCCTTGGGAAGAAACAGTGGTGGTACGACCGCATAGGGCCCCATTTTTTATGGGGCACCAAATTTATTTTTTTACTTAGTATATATATATATATTAAAAAAAATTATATAATAAAAATTTATATAGTTAAAAATTTATACTTGAAACATGAGGGCCCAATTGTTTTTTAAAATTTAAGGTCAATTCTTTTACTACTTATTTTAATATATTTTTTTTAAAAATAAAGCAAAGTTAACATCCACACAAAAAACTTTCCATTTTTTCCTCACTCACGTGTCTCTATCAGTTTTTCCCTCACTTACTTTAACATTTTTTTATTAAAAAAAGCCAAAAGACTCACTCTCTCTCACTCACTAACTCACTTCTCCGTTTATCTCTCTGTCTGACGCTCAGACCTCATACCTCAATCGGATAGTCCCTGTGTCTCCCGTATCTCTATTGGCAATGGTGCATTGCTTCATCCATCAATATCAAACGTTGAGTCTGTTGGGGAGTCTTTTACATATTTTAGATCAAATAATTGGCTCACTTAATAGAAGATTTGAGCAATATTGCCCATATGAGGAGATTTTTGAGTTTTTGTATAATATTGAAAGGCTTAGGTCATTCTCTAATAAGGACTTGAAATTATGTTACAAAAATCTTGAAACTTATCTAAAAAGTGATTCTTGTGATCTTGATGATGAAATTCTATTTCAAGAACTAAAAGTCATTAGAGAGGTTTTAACAGTTGAATCAAAATCAAGCTTTAATGATATTGAGTTCTTTGAAGACATTTAATTGTTTTCCTAATACACGCATAACTTATAGAATAATATTAACTATTTATGTTACTATTGCATCTGCCGAAAGAAGTTTTTCTAAAATACATTTGTTAAAATCTTATTTGCGATCTACTATGTCACAAGATAGATTAAATAGTCTTGCTTTGATTTCTATGAAAAATGATTTTTTAAAGAACCTTGACTATGAACAAATTATTAATGATTTTGCAACAAGAAATGCAAGGAGGACAATATTCAAACATTAATAGGGCGTCAATTTCTTTCTTTAGCCCTTGTGATTCATTTGCTATCAGTGAAGGATACTGTTGGTCAAATGGTGTAGGGATGCTGTTGCAACATGTTCAGATTGATAGATATAAATATAACTATTTTTACTATAATTCTATTATAGTTTGCTACTGTAATCTTTTTTTTTTCTTCGGTAATATTTGTTTCACTTGAAGTTGTATTAAAGCAAGAGTTTAATTGTTATACACTATCAATGTAAAGTTTTTTTTACACTGACAACCTATCAGAAATCATGATGTGTGTGACTTTTAAGGTAGTTAGGATAAGACTCAAACATTTTAGTTTATGTGACAAATTCTGATTTGTCTGTGTAAAAAAATTTATACCGATAGTATATACCAATTAAATCCTTAAAATAATTAATGACTAGCTTTTTGCATATCTTTGTGGGCTTTTAATAATCAATATATATTCGCCTTATCAAAATAAAATAGGATATCAATTTCTTAATTCGTACAGGACATCCAAAATCTGATGAACGCTTTGGGAAGAAATACTAGTAATTATAATTATTGCTGTTTGCAACAAAATTTCTAAATTTTTTTTCAGTAAGTCAACATTAAAAGTGAAAACAAATAATCTCATTAATGGCGAACGTAACTTGAGGTAGAACCACGTTCACCAAGAAGCCGGTAATCGGGGTAGGTCCTTGTTATAATGCACACTGCATCAAGTAAACTTCCCTAAATTGTATATTTTTTTTAATCTGTTCCCTGAACGATAATTAGCAATGGTTACTGTGTTTGTCTTTATATCCGGCTCTTCTTTATTTAATTTAATTTTATAATTAATAAAAAATTATTCTTGAATAATAATTATGTAAAAATAGTTCTTTTAAAGCCTACACCAGTCATTATAACAAAAATACAAAAAGTTCGCATAAGTGAAACCAATGAATGGTTCGTTGATCAGTATTCAGTGGTAATTAAATATTTATAAAAGAATATTAAATCAAAATTCAATGCTAATACACTTGAAAAAATTATATAAATTTAATGTAGATTTAGTCAAATTCATATCGTAGCATGTGTGAAATATAGAGAAGTATAGAATTAATACTGTATATTATTGAAATTTTATGGGTGAAAAAATTAAATTCCAGATGTATTGTTAGCATATCTGTCTTTGACATTCATTTCTCTTTGATCCATTACTTATTAATTAGAATATTTAACCAAACCAACCTATTGTTGGGAGAGTTAGTAACGTGACTTGTCCCTAAAGAAAATGATGCAAGTTCGATTCCTGGAGTCGTCCAGTTGGGAGACAGCACAATCCTGTGTGTGAAAAATAAGACGTCCGTCGCTGTCGAACCGGGGATTAGTCTCATAGCCGATCTGAAGGGTCGAAGTTGTGGGGACATCCGATGGACCCATTGGGGAGCCAAAGACCCTAATTACGGTGGATTCCGAACAAAAATAATATTTAACCTATATTTTAAATATTTTAGAAAATATCATATTTTGAATAAATTTATCAGAGATTTGCGTTAGTATAACGAAACTTATTTTACAAAACGGTTTTAAATTGCAACGAAGCCTTAGTGCAACTAAAAAAATAATAATAATGAAGCCATGTGGGCTTGATGTCCATTTTTTTTAATATTTTCATCTCTAGCTAATCTTTCAAATTTCAAGTTAGAAATCTTCCAAACGAATCAATTTGATGGCTGCTTATACCATAAGCGAACTTAGCATGTCGCTCATGGTGATAGACAAGATAAAAACGTTAGATTTTGTTAAAAAAAATTGGACGGTCAAGATTAAAACAAGATTAAAACAGGCAACATGCTGACATAATCGATTCAACTTTGGATTTCCAATTATTAATCGATTCATTTCTCTGTTTAATCGATTCAATCATATATTTATGTTTTAATTGATTCAATTCAAATGTGGACGCTTCCTGTACACCAATAATCGCACCATTGGAAGGTGAATATAAGATTTGCTCCACACATTTTTTGAATCGATTACACTTATCTTTTGCACTGGCATCCTCACTGATGGCCTCCACTAGTTCGTCTGCATTCTCAACCCCCCCCCCCCCCCCGAACAAAAGGGAAAAGGTGCCACCAATCTCTCTGGCGGCTCCATCTCCGCCGAAAAAGCCCGAGACAACTACAAGCAGTACTGTTCCTCCTTCCACCGGCCAAATGAGATCAAAATCGCCGACAAAGTCCCCGACTTTGTCGACACTTTGTACAATCTCGTAACTGACATCTATGAGTACTGGGGTTGGGGCCAATCCTTCCACTTCTCCCCTTTATCCCCGGCAAGTCCCACCGCAATGCCATGTGCCTCCACAAAGAGATGGTCGTGATCTCATCGAAGCCAAACCAAGCCACTGAATCCCAATATAGGTTGTGGCGTGGGTGGACCTATGCATGCCATCGCCGCCCACCCGACACGCCAACGTCGTGGGCATCATGATCAACGACTATCTGGTGAACCAATCTAGATTGCATAACTAGAAGGCAGGGCTCGACTTGCTTTGCGAGGTGGTGTGAAGAGACTTCCTCAAAATGTCATTCGACGTTGTGCACGGCAGAGCTGACAGTAAACAGGGCGAGGGGTGGGGTGGCAAATGCAAAAAGGGAAAAGGGGTGGAGGTGGGGGTGAGGACTGAGGGTGGGTAGAGGGGAATGAGAGAGAAAGAGTAACCGAGAGTGGGACGGGTTATTTTTTGTACCCGGTAAAATGGAGTCTCTCATAGTGAGCGACATGTCAAAGTCGCTTACCCTATAATTTGCCTCAGGTTTGATTATCAATTTTTTAAAAGGGTTCTAAACTTAACTCGGTAAAATTCTTTATTCGTATTGAAAAGGTACTTATATATCGTAGATATCAAAATGAAGTCGACCCTTGTTGATAAAGTCAATGGCATGCATAGCATGTGATCTTTGTATATATATCTGTCATCGTCGTGCGAAATTTGGTGCTTCACCGTTTGATCAGCTAATCCGCACAGTTGATTCCCCTTTGTGTTCAGGCAATTACGCTGAGAATGGGACTCTGTTTATCAGCCGTGGGTTGCTAGACTACTCTAAAGAGCGTCTAGTATAGAAAGTGAACTATGAAACTAAGGTTGCATGAAAGAGATAAAAGAAAGCGATAAAGTATAAATAAATGTAAAGACTTGTGTTATTGATTGAGTGTGTTGATATGAACAATACAACAAGTATTAATAGGCCTAAGACTACCCTTATCAGCCAATTTGTCACAATTGATAATGACCAACAACAGTAACTACCCACTAACTCCATGGTTGTAGTCATGAAATATAACTACCCACTAATTCAACTCACTAACTCATGGTTATTGTCATGAATAACTACCCACTAATTCAACTTCCACTAGCTCCATGTTCCTATAACAAGAATTATTTTTTGGTGATAACATATGCCCCCTGCATCTTTTAGCTGACGACAATAAGAGGAAGCTGAAAGATGTATTATGTCAGCCGAATTTCCTTCTGCCTGTTGTCCTGAATCTCGGCTAATATGGCTCTGCTGCATATACACACTTAATCTTTTGGAACAACTAGGTTTGCAGATAGTAGACTTCCAATGCCAGAACAACACTGCTAAATGCCCCCAGCTTCATATAATCCAACTGATTTAGGAGACTCCAACATTATAAAGACATTGAGTTTGCAGATAGTAGGCTTATGTTGCCGATTTGGCACAACTAAATGTCCGTCGACTTTATCTTTATTCAATTGAGATGCCCTTCTGTTCCCATTTGTTATGCATCAATTATTTTCATTTACCCTTTGAAATGGTAAGCCAAACACTAAAACCATATAAGAGAATGTAGCTAGGAATAAATCTGTCTCAACCGCCGTTTCAGTTACACCTTTGTCGGCTAACTTGGATCTTTCATCCTTCAAAGCCTCTTGGACAACATTTTCCTCAAGATTTAGGCTACCATGATATTAGCTGCCTAATCACCAAGATTAATATATTGAGTCATGCTGACAGCCGATTGATTAGCTGAGGTAGGTGGAATTGGATTCCATTGCTTCCCCCCAACACAATCATCAAGTGCCCTATACAAAATTCCTCAGGGAGGAATTGAACCCATCTAAACATAAGATGTCTGTTTTGGAGTTATCCGATAGATTGGTTGATTAGCCGAGGTAGTTGGAATAGTATTCCATGGTTGCTCCCCCATATAATCACCAGGTAGCTTTACCAGTATTCCTCTAGCGCCCAGAGCTTGATAAACAAGGGGTCCTTGCTTGGTGACCTGTAGAGTCATGCCATAAGCTGAAGCATTTGGCATAACACACAACATTCCAGTCTGTCTTACCACATTACTAACCATATCATTCACTACCATTTGCCCCCTGGGTTAGTAGTAGCAAACGTATTTAGCTGAACCTGTGGTAAAGGTCTTGCCTGAATAGAGTTCGGCTTAACCTGTGGTAAAGGTTCTGCCTGAACATGTGGTTGCTCTTGTTGTGGTGCTTCAATTGTGAACAATATGTTCACCTTCATGGTCCCACTGGGTGTGCCATTGTTATCGTCGTGCGAAATTTGGTGCTTAGCCGTTTGGTCAGCTAATCCGCACAGTTGATTCCCCTTTGTGTTTAGACGATTACGCTGAGAAAGGGACTCTATTTCTCAACCGCGAGTTCCTAGACTACTCCAAAAAGCGTCTAGTTTAGAAAGTAAACTATGAAACTAAGGTTGCATGAAAAGAGATTAAAAAAAAAAGCGATAAAGTAGAAATAAATGTAAAGATTTGTGTTATTGATTGAGTGTGTTGATATGAACAATACAACAAGTATTTATAGGCTTAAGACTACCCCTATTAGCTACTTTGTCACAATTGATAATGACCAACAACAGTAACTACCCACTAACTCCATGCACTACTAGAAATTTTCTGATTACCTAAGGATTTTCTTGCGGATTTTACACAAAAATTTGCACAAAAGAGGCTTCCTACAGTTTTTCCTATGAATTTTTGTCCATAGGTAATACCTTCGTGGGTAATTTTTCCTGCGAATTTTAAAATCCGCAGGAAATTTCATGTAAATTTTCTTGGGAAAAATTTAAATTCGTAGGAAAATTCGTAGGAAATGTCAAATTTTTTTACAAATTTGAATCTACAAGAAGAAACCTTATTTTTAAAAAAAATTGCAAAAAAATTTGTAGGAAATTCCTGTAAAAAAAATCCGCAAGAAAATCCATAAGTAATTCATGAATTTCTAGTAGTGGGGTTATAGTCATGAAATATAACTACCCACTAATTCAACTCACTAACTCATGGTTATTGTCTTGAATAACTACCCACTAATTCAACTCCCACTAGCTTCATGTTCCTATAACAAGAATTATTTTTTGGTGATAACAATATCTATTAGAGTGAATTAGCTTTATTTTAGGAGAAATTATATTTATATCTCATGATGTTTATCTTAATTATATATGATATTCTTTTCGTTCCTATATACGTCTAGAATGAATCGGGAAAATTGAAAGTATAGAGAGACCTAAAATTCAGTAAATGTGTCCCAAAGAAAGGGAAAGGGAAAATTAATTGCAGTAAAAAGAATAACTCTGAGGAAAAGTTTTATAAAATAAAAAGGAACATCGTCCAGGGCGAGGGAAAGTGGCAAAAGAGATATTTAACATTCATTGATAAAGCACAATATATACTACCAACGTGTGGTTGGTCCGAGTGATAACAGATTCGGATACCTTAAATAAGTGGTCAAGTATTCGAAACCTAACTAAAAAAAACACAATATATAGTAAAGGAAAACAGGCATGGGACTAGTGAAAGAGAACCAACTAGGTAGCTAGTAAACATAACTGCTGTCAAAGATTGTCTTCAAACCGGAGGACATGCATGCTTGTCTGTGAACTCTGAATCCATATGATCTGCTAGGCTACATCCTACATGTACTGTAATCTAGGTACCCAATCGATATTGCTCATGCGCTAGAACTAGGCATAAAAATGTTAGTTATTATATGTGTTTTACAAAGAGGGTGGTGTATAACTTGTACAATGCTTGCACTATTTAGGGAATAAAACTTGTTATAAGAATATAAGAAGAAAGAGACAAGTTAGTGGTGCTATATATCCACCGTTGTCAAAGAAGCGTTAGCTATTTTCTTGTTGTGGTGGGCAAGATTTGACGTATCTATATCCAATCAGGTTCCCCGGAGTTAAAACATGGGAAAGAAACAACTCATGGAAAGTTAACTACTAAAACTGGATATGCATTATTTTCCTTTCACTCGAAGATTATTTTACTTTTTCTATTTTATATGTATTGATATTGAATTATTGATATTGATTTAAAATGGGATTACAACTATTTTGGTGCAAGAAGCAGGCGTTATCAGTGAATGGAATGATTTTAAATTGTGGTTACGATTGCAGTTATGATATGACCACTGTGATATTGCATTAATTATTGTGGTTATTGCGATGTAGAACGCGACAGTTATAGGTGAATTTTTTTGTGATTTAATGAAGATTTGTTTTTGAATCTATTGCGATCCGAGGTGACCATAATGAGGATCGATGCATTCTTGTCACCATTTTGTTGCCTTATTTTTTATATGATATGGAACCATATCACAATTGTGGGGTGATACGATTGTGCTGCCGCGATATTGTGTCCGTAGGTGAAGTTGTCTCTAATTTAAAATTTTGGTGAATGATGATAATGATAAACGTTTTCAGCTCTTTAGATTTCTTTAGTTCAAGCTAGTAAATAAGAAATAAAACTACAATGAGATCTACACGTAACTAGCAAGTATCTCATACATTGCATGAGTCTTTTAAATAATAACTAATTCAGGCAAAAAAAAAAATTAAAATATAGATTAAAATAAAAAATAATTAAATTTTAAAAAAAAGATATCCATAATTAATTTAAAAAATTAAATTTAAATATTAAAAGAATAGAAATTAATAAAGATGTGTCATTTTATAAATGGATATAAAAAAAAGTATAATCTATATTTAAATAAATTTTAAAAATTTATAAAAGAAATAATTATATTTAGAGTTACTGTTTATCACAATAGGCAAATAATACTAATAATCATTATTTGAATTAATGTTAAAATATAACGATTTGAATAAAATATGATATTGAATTTAAAAGAAAATAACAATTTGAATTAGATATAATAGCAATTAATTAGAAATCTTTGTCCTAAAAATGAAAAGAATTAAATGAAAATAAGTAAATAATAAGCGGGTTTAAAAGTAATTACTATTAATTAGAAGATTTTAAAATGCATTTTAAAAGTAAAATTTTATATTATTATGCTTTATATAAGTAAAGTCAGGTGAGTCAATGATGAGAGTGGAGTATATCGGGAGAGTATCTTATATTCAAAAATAAATACTCTAATTTAATATATAAGAGTTGATTTTAAAAAAATAAAAAATTTTGGGCATAGCTCCTTGTCTCCTCCCCTCCTTGCATGGACAATGTTTCCGACATGGTTAGGACCTAATTATCCGGCTCTAAATTAATTATGAGAAAATTATCATTTTTGTTCATATTTCGTGTTTACTATATATATCCTTGATAATAAAAACTTACATAAACTTCTTTTTCTTTTTTGTTTTAAAAGAGGAGCGGGGATACATATCGCTCAATCAGAGGGGGAGAGAGAGAGAGAGAGAGAAACTTTGAATTCCCTCTCCACCAATACTCATGGCATGCAAATTTATTTTTTCTTGTTAAGGGTTAAACTTAATCAAACTAAGCTATATTTGAATATCTGCATTCATTTTTATACATTGCTAAACGGAATGCCAACTTTCTAATTGTTCTTGAGAAAATTTTCATTTATACATTCATATTTAACCTATTAAAAACAAGTTGCTGATGCCATAATGGTCGTGATATTGCAATTCCTAACATAAGGAAGGTTAAAGCAGCTACCAAGAACTGAAAATATAAAATAACTTACATGAAAAGTATAGTAAAAAAAACTAGGGGGTTATATGATAAAGAAAAGTGAAAGAAGATTGTAGCTAGTTCTAATTAGCTAGAGGATTCTAAATTGCCCCCACTCTGAGGTGGAATTGCCTCATCCTGTGGCAGATCAGATTCAAACTTTGTCTCCTCAATATATGAAACTTCGTCTGAACTATCCTCTTTCCTATCAGTACACTTTTCTGAGTTATCATTGGCATCAATAGGTACACTATCTGAAGACTCTATTGTGGTTTCAGCAATGTCTTGGGCATTATTTTGAGGATTAGATGGAGGATGAGATGAAGTTGAGACGCCTAACCCCTTAGCAAGGCATGCATACTTAAAAACAAGTTGTTTGTAACTATTTAGCAGGTCTTCCACATCACCTACTGTTATGTCACCGGCTTGAGCAAACAAATATGGATACTCCCCGAAAACATCGTTCACCTGATCCTCCTTTAAAAGCATGCTTGCCCCTTTATTCCCCAAATCTGAGAGAGATGGAACTTTTGTGATCAATAACTCAGCCGCAGAAGTTACTTTCTCACTTTCAAATTTTGCAACAGATGTAGTTTCCAATGCAGGGTCCTTATTATCATTCAAAACTTCATTTTTGTGCTTATTAGGTACTGCTGTCGAAGTGGAATCTTGTGTATCAGTTGAAAATCCTGAAAGAAGGACACGAGCAAATTCCATGTTTCTGTCAAACTCAGTTTCATCCATTGAAATGGCTTTTGCATCAATGTTTGAGATGAAGGACTCAGCAGAGAGCATGTTCGTAAAATAATATGCTGCTTCTGCGACCAACCGTGATTGACGTCTAAACCTCTGTATGTACTGTAGATTTGAGTGCAGTTGTGGAGGATTTGCCTGCATAGCATCATTAGTAGAAGCAAAATATGTCTGCATTAAATGGCACCTAACAGGAGAATGCATGAGAATATTAGGCCATTTTGCAAAATTAAAATGTTTTAGCCAAATTTTGGTAATATATATATGAATGAGATGGATTTCCGATAGACAGGAGAAAATCATTGTACTAACACAATTTACTGTATATTCTTTGTCTCTAACAGCAGCCAGTCTCACTTATCCAGCCAGTTTCATCATTCTTCAGTTTTGAGAAAACAATAAATTAAACGACTCTGAAAGAAAACATTTCGAAATAAGAGGCCATGACTCTGCACCATGAGCAGTTCAAAGAACTACGTTCTTTAAAGAGAAAATAATGCAACCAACATAACAGAAAATATACAAAAAAGCCTTTTCCCATAAGAGTCGACTACATGGATCAAACGATGTCATTGTATTCTATAACCCATGTCTTCAGAAATATCATATATCTAAGTCCTTTTAATGGATTCACCAATATTCTTGTTCTCCCTCTACCTTAAATATTAGGCTATCTTCCATATGATATACTCTTCTTATTGGAGCTTCTAATGGTCTTCTCCTCACATGACCAAACCACCTAAGGCGAGAGATTCTACCATCTTTTCCACAATAGGTGCCACCCGTACTTTCTCTCTAATGCATTTATCTCTAATCCTATCTTTTATGTCCATTCATCCAATGAAACATCCTCATGTCTACAACACTGAGATTATGCTCTTGTTGGATTTTTACCGCCCAACATTTAGAACCATACAACATTACATGTCTTATAGTTGTGCGATAAAACTTTCCTTTAAGCTTCAGAGGCACTTTTCTATCACATATAACACCTGAAGCACTCCTCCGGTGCATTCACTCAGCTTGAATCCTATAGTTTACATCTACCTATATTTCTCCATCATTTTGTATGACAGATCCAAAATACCTAAATTGTGCGACCTGTAATATGGTGTGATCTCTGATTTTTACCTCTAAGCTAGTATTGTTGCGCTTCTTGCTGAACTTGTATTCCATATACTTACTTTTACTTCTGCTTGAACGGAAGTCATGTGCTTCCAAAGCTTGGCTCCATAGCTCTAACTTCCCATTTAGTTCCTCTTTTGACTCTCTAATTAGGACTATATCATTTGCAAAAAAAAAAAACATATATTGTGGCACTAGCTCCTGGATATGCTCAGTAAGCACATCCAAAA
This sequence comes from Ammopiptanthus mongolicus, assembly GCA_039655645.1. Lineage (NCBI taxonomy): Eukaryota > Viridiplantae > Streptophyta > Magnoliopsida > Fabales > Fabaceae > Ammopiptanthus > Ammopiptanthus mongolicus. Next base: position 15,145,459 of record CM077348.1, on the reverse strand, counting down.
CCAGGACAAAAAGATAGGCACTCAAAGTTGACCATTGGTGTAGCCCTATGATTATAGGGAAATCTTTTGTGGCTCCATCATTCGTTCTCACACTAGTTTTAACCTTATCATACATATTTTTTATTGCTTGAATCTGGACAATATGAAGTCCTTTCTTCTCCAAAGCCTTTCCCAATATCTCTCTTGGCACCCTATTATAGGCTTTTTCCAAATCAATGAAAATCATGTGTATGTCTTTTTGCTTCCTCCAATTTCTCCCCATCAATCTTTGTAGAAGGTATATTACTTTCATGTTGACCACCTAAGCATAAAACCAAACTGGATTTCTGAAATGTCAGTCTCGTCTTAATCTCTGTTCAGATACTCTTTCCAATAACTTCATAATTTGGCTCATGACCTAAATACCTCTGTAATTAGCACAATTTTGTAAATCTCCCTTATTCTTATAAATAGGGATTAAATTGTTTCTCCTCCATTCATGTGCCATTTTCTTAGACCTCATTATCTCATTAAACAACTTTGTGAGTCAGCTTATGCCTCTCTCCTAGGCACATTCATACCTCAATAGGTATATTATCAGGTCCAATTGTTTTTCATTGTCCATCCTCTTCAGTGCTTCTTTTACCTCAAACTCTTGAATTCTATGATAAAAGGTATAATAGAAAATGTGAAATGGAAATTTATGGGCAAAATGGCCATGCCATGATGAAATGGTATGCTTATTAATAGTTGACCAATGCATGCAGCAGGATGTTTCAACACCCATATTATATTACTTTACATGAATTAAATGCTATATTTGTATAAGCTTAGTTCATATAGTTAAAAACAAAACAAAATGACATAGAACAAAAGAAATATTACATGTAGAACTCAATATTTATAAGTCATAACTTTTTAGAAAGTGCAGGAAGTAATAATATTGCATTTAAAAAAAATTACTTCTACCTGAAAATTATGCATCTATCTATTTGTTGAAATGTCGAGATTACCTTTATAGTAACATAAATTAGCACAGGAAGGAATTCATCAGCTCCTGGAGGATTCTCATTTGAAGCGACAGAAGCATTAAGCAGCAAGTTAGAGATAACCTTGCAACAATTCAAGATACAGACAAGTTTGTCTCTAGGTGCTTTGTACATGTTGATCTTCTGTAACTCTTTCTGTGCAAGCTGCCGCCATAAGAATAATGCACAAAATGTTAATTTTAAGGAAAGCAGTAGTGCCTACAGAAAACCATAAACAAGTCTAAATTGTAGCTTTCAGTTGCCACAGCTTTAATAAAAAACAAAAGTCACGAAGAACTCTTCCAGCGCAACTTTTCTACAGCTCCAGCTGAAAAATTCAGTATTTATAAACTAATATGACAAGAAATGAAGTGGATAAGAACATGTTTTGCATATAACAAATTTTAGCTTGAAACTAAATAATACAACAATCACCACCATCAAGTCTTGGCATATAAGAAGTGGGGTGGAGGGGGGGAGAGGAATGAAGGTGAAGGTGCATCATAATGAGATTCCTCGCAGATCATTTATACAAACAGTAAATATGGTCCTATCTGCATGGAAAGACCAAGATTTACGTTTGGTACCCACTATTTTCCCCACCTATACCATAAGATAAGTGTAGAACATACAAGGGAACCCCTCAGTTATATCTTTTCGTCTCCACTCTATCTTTAAACCAGGTGCACAGCTAGGAGATGTGTTACTATGCCATATAAAATACAAGGGAACATACAAGGGAAGTGTAAAAGATAAGTGTAAAACATACAAGGGAACCCCTCAATTATCTCTTTTCGTCTCCACTCTATCTTTAAACCAGGTGCACAGCTAGGAGATTTGTTACTATGCCATATAAAATGCAAAACCTCTTCCTAAGTTCTAAATTAAGAAGCACCTGTTTCCTGCTCTTGAGAAATGAGAAGAAAAAACAGCACAATTTATAAGCAATATTTTCAGATAAAAAGGACATTTCAAGTTACCAGTGCCAAAGTTATACATTCATTGAAGGTGCACAGTTATAGCAGTATATTCAAATTCATCTGCCCCCATAACTCACAATTATCATCCACATAAAATTGACAGTAAACTGGAATGACAAGAGAATCTCTAAGCAAAGAGGAGAGCCCAAGGATGCATCAAACATAATTCTTAGGAAAAGTGTGGCAATCAAGAATATTATGCATCAAACTTGAAAACAAACCCAACAATCAGTCAATCACACATTTTGAATCATTGAAATACACACCTGACATGCAAAAGAATCACTCCATCTAAAGGCAATGGGTAATGAAGACCAAAGAATGCGTAGTATGTAAGATTTGGAGAAAGCACACATCATCACTTACCATGTGCTAAAACTCAATTATATCAATAGGGATGTGAAATACCCAAATAAAATAAATAAAAAGAATAGGGATACTTAGGATATGACCTAAGACCACAAAGTCCAAGATGCTCACATCCCTTGTCAAAGAACAACTTGTTAATGTTAGGTGGGGGTTAAAGTGGGATTTTAATTACAGCAAACCACATTAGTTCTCTAAATATATTTTCACCAGATAAGCCCCTCAAAGATATAAAACATCACCACATTCATCCTTATGATGGACAAATGTGGTGCAGCAAAAGGATGAATGTGGTGACGTTTTATGAGACTTAACTAGTGACAAAAATCTTTGAAGGGCTAATGTTGTAACACTGTAATCTTAAGAGGACCAATTCAGGGGTTTACTCTTTTAGTTATGTATTTCTCGACAAGTTCAATTACTAGTATATGTCCAATATAAAAGTTTCTACAGTTGCATTAAAAATCAAACTACAAGGAACATTTATAAAGGGCAAAACAAATAGGCTGCAGTTGAAAATGAAGTATTGAAGTTGTAGCAATGTTGGTTGACAATTCAAGAATCCATTGGTTATATCTACATTTATTACTATTTTTTCATTGATAAATGTCGTTGAGCTGAGGAAACATGATTTTAGCTGATCTAACTGTATACAGAGATCCAACTAAAAATACTTCCAAATTGTAGTACTCACCAACCATGATGTTTCATTCTGAAAGGTTGGCTTGATATCTAAATTTTCTGGTCGAATAAACTGTTGAATCAAAACCATCTTCTCAAAAAGTTGGTCATCAAGTTTTACATCATCTGGAAGTGAAGCAAATACACGGCTATATAACTTCGTCATGACATACTTCTCCAGCCCCTGTATAAAAGTGAAACCAAGAGGTAAAGAGATCAATCAATATAGGAAGCATCATATAACAACAGCAAATTTTACGAGAAGAATGAAGAACATTGTTTTCTGTGAGTAGCAAAGTACATAGATGCAAGCAGGGCTAACATTCAGTTCTCTAGTTGAAAGAGTTCATGTCAACCCAGAAAGACTACATGAATGGCGAAACTAATTTAACTTGTATAACTGACAGAGTCTAAGAGCGCATTTGGGTAAACAATTTAATTAGGCGCTTATTAAATAAGTTTTGTTTCAAATAAGCTAAAAACAACTTATTTTCATAAGCTTATCTGACAAGCTAAGCTTATTGAAATAAGCTAAAAAGAGCTTATAGAAATATCATAAACTATTTTCATAAATTATTTGTATAAGTTTATTCTCATAAGCTGAAATAAGCTTTTTATAAGCTCTTCCAAACGCACCCTAATTTAACCAGAGAGAGTTAGCTTTCATAAATCTAGTTTCATCACAGAAATGGCAAGGATGGGTGTTGAATGTAAATCAGCAGATTAGACTGTCTGAACAAACTATTTGTAAGCTGCAATAGAACATGTGCCTCTCTTCTTATTGCATATTATGCATCATAGACACTAACTCTTATTATGAAGTTTGACATTCAGGACATTACAAGTTTTATTTTCCTATGTTGTAACTGGAGGTCAACAACTTTTTGAACAGTGGCTAACAGTTTTTTACATAATATATATATATATATATATATATATATATATATATATATATATATATATATATATATATATATATATATATATATATCTTGCCATATATTTAAAGTGGAATTCAAAAGTATATAGAGTAATGCAGAAAAGTAAAGCAGAGATAAAAAAAAGGAAGTCAGACTTCATCAGAACTTTCGAGGTCCTCTTGGGAGCGGCCAGCCCAAAGTGGATGAGCCCTGAAAGCTGCTTCCATATTGGTTAGGAACTCCTGCACTGCGGCACTGTCCCTCTCTGGATCAGGACCATTATTTGAAAATGACACAATAAAACTGCAATACACAGAGAGACAGGCTTCAATCATTTTTAATTCTTGAAAGCAAAGAGAGTGTCATAAATCAGAATCAAGAGATATGTTAGTTGAAGCAACACTGGATGTGTTATCGGGAAGAAGAGTGTTTGTAAGTTAGGTATCATGAAGATGAAGAAGAAGAAGAAGAAGAAGTGTAAAAAAATAACTTGAAAATGGTGAAAATAGAAAATAAAAATGAGAATAACCTTTTGATGGCTTTGACGAAATCAGCGGCGGAGGGTTGGCGCATGCGCTCCAGGAAGTCGTGTAAGCCCAAGGAAACGTCGGCGTTTTCCATTTCAGCTTACACTCTCACTCTGCGACTCTCTTCTCTTGTCCTCTGTTGCACCTTCGTCTTCGTTGACAACTCCAAGACCCACACCCATATCATTAATTAATTAAGTAAATCCCAATTTCCAATTTATCTATAATAATATGCTCAAATTTACCTAAATTCGTCTTTCACAACACATTAATTTTTTAAAATTAAAAACTTTTAATGACATCTTTGAGAATTTTAAATGTTAGTTAAATTAATTTCTATAAAGACTAATGTAATTAATAAATTAACCTATGTTTGATTGAGATTTAAAATTCTTAAAAATTACATCAGGGGTTTTCTCATTGACTGATGAGTGGGCTACTAAATTTATCAACAAATTTAGGTTTTACTTGATATAAGCTTGCTCGTTTAATTTAGGTTTTGAAAACTTAGTTTAATGACAACTTATTACAAAAAATAAATGAAAAATATTTTCCTCTCAGCTTAGAGCTTGTGTCAGTTTAACGTGACTAAATAAAGTTAATTTCACTTTTTAAGTCAATTTGTCTTTCAGTCAAAAAAAAAAAAATGTGAATTTGTCTTTTTTTTAAGGTGATTAAGGTTATGTTTGGAAGTTTTAAGTGGGGTGGTTACTAATAGAGTGATTAGTAATGGAGTAGAGTGGAGAGGTAAAAGTATATCACTTTATTGTTTATAAGTTTTAATGAGGGAATCTCAGACACCTCAATTTGGAAGTGAAGATCTTCTCCATTTCTCAAAAAAAAATGGAATGGAGGGTTCTATTATTATAGTTTAGGGTGTATAAAAATATTTATTTCTAAAATGGGTGACATTTATTAGGCTTTTATGTACTTTATACACCCAAAACTATAGTAATGGAGTTCTCCATTTTTTTTGAGAAATGGAGAGGATCTTTACTGGCAATTTGGAGGGTAAAAAAATTGGGGGTTTGGATAGGATGGAGTGATTTGGGTTATCATCTTAAACCATCTCACTCTATTACTAACCACCACACTCCATCCTCCCAAACATAGTCTAAGTAATGGTTAAACAATTTTGCAAACTACAATTATGATAGATTTTATATTAGATCGATTAAGAATAAATAAATTCTTACTTATTACAAATATAAACTTAATTTAAACGAATTCTTTTTAATTTTACAAAATTATTAAGAAGATTTGATTTTCTAAGATGGTTAAGAACAAAAAAAATTAACTTATACTCTTTTGTTATAACTATTTTTATCGATAAAGGGAGTTTTATTATGTTCAGTTATCAAATTATGTTTTCTTTACAAATGTTCATAAATCAATTATTTTTATTTCTAAAAGTTGAAATCCTCTATGATGGTTTAATTACCTTGCAGATTCGTGAATTATTTGAAAAAAATGTTACAAGACCCTATACTTTTAACATTTATAATTGAGTCATACAACTTATAAATCATTTGTAATTAGGTCTGTAGAATAAGACGTCCATTAAAATGTTGTGAAATGAAATAGAATAATCTTTGATGTCATCCTAGTTGTATTGAGTTGAAAGGCCATCTCAACCTCGTTGTCTATCTTATTGTCCAGGTCATTATCCCATTTTCCTTCTTCCCTCTTGAACAGATTCCCTCAAAATCCCTGACCCTGTTTAATACTTGCTACATGTTTGTCTTGTTGAATAAGTGGTCCCATAGAAGATTCGTTGCAGTTGGAAGTACGTGATCCTGTGGAAGATTCATTTCGATACGCATGGTTTGCTCCCCTCACCATTTGCTTTTTGTTGTTGAAATAGTTTTATTTGTTTGGGATTTGTTTGTTAGGGTGTTAGGGATTTGTTGTTTGAATTTTTGAAGTTTATAATTATATGGAAATGGATGGTGAGAAGTTTGAAATACACCTCACGATCGAGTCAGTTTTTAAATGGTAGATTTGGCCTAGAATATTTAGGTAATAGCACCATGATTGGCCTTTTGTTTGACTTAGACCATTAGTAAGTATAAGAAATCAATGCTATATTGAAGGAATTAGGGTACAAGGGTTATGTGAATATAAGGTATCAAAAACCAGTCATATGCATGAATTATGGGCTAAAGGAATTGAAATTTGATTATGCTTGTGTGGCAATGGCCAAGTTTGTGTTAAGTACAATTATGAAGCATATGGAAATATTTGTGGCTACGAGTTATAATGAAAGTAATGGTATTGATGTTACCTCTAATGATCCAGATTATGTGCCTAATGAAGATGACATTGGAAGTAAAGTGGAAGTACATGAAATGGGAAGCGATGACACTACTTTGAATGTTATATTTGATGATAGCGTTAATGACGGCGATCATTGAACCTGTATATATCATGACAAAGAACCTACTCAAAATGAAAAAGAACTGCACAACCCCAAGTTGGATCCTTAAACCCCAATCAACTTGGATCTCAAGACCCAATGTTGTGGTCTATGAAAATTTTGAAGATTTATACGGACATGAATATGACTCTCTACATAGCATGGATGAATCTTTAGATGATGGGCTTAACAAACCCAAGTATCCTCTCTATAATCCTATAGAGATGTGTATGAATTATAAGTTGGAAATGGAGTTTGAATTTACATTTATCAATCAATTCAAAGAAACTATTAAAGAAAAAGTTTGATTGACAAGCAAAGATATTATAGGTATGTTAAGGATGATAAAATAAGGTGTAAAATGAACTGCACAAGAAAATGTTATGGTTGGCAAAATGTGTGATTCTTTAACTTATCGACTTAAGACCTATAAAAGAATTCACATATGTGGGAGAGACTTTGAAGGTACACTAATTCTTGACCTCCCTTCTTATGGTTTTGAATGTTTCCCGTGCAACTCGTGTTAGATAAAATAAACAATTCTCCAAGATCAAGAAATTCCTACAATATAGTGGAAAAAATTATAAGACTAAACCAAGAGCTAGATAAAGAGCATTCCTTAACTCAAGACCTTCAACTTTACAGACATGAAAGTAATCAATTTAGAGAAAATGACATTTTAATTAATGAATAAGATTAAAAAGAAAGAACCACATCATGGAAAGGGAGGGCTCATGACATTGTTAATGAAACAAAGATTTCACCATTCATCAAAAAGTGAGAGATACATAATTTGTAATACCTAACCTACTAAAATACAAATAAATATATCATTTGCTAAAAATCACCTATATAAGTTAAGATAAATGCAAAAAAAAATTTTTTTTAATGAAACCAAAAAGGTTCAATTACCATTTATCAGATCACAACCCACGACTTTTATTTTGCCATGTTTAGTATCACTTAACAGGCGGCTTCTACAGTGAGCTTGCTTGGCATGTTGCTCACCGTGAGCGAAATGGATTCAACCGTTACATCTTGCAAAATAAAATTAGACGGACAAGATTAATACACTGCAACCAATTTTCTCGATTGCTCCAGAATCGATTACTTTACTAGTTTTAATTGATTACTTTGCAATTTTCAATCGATTCACAATTCAACCCCTTCCATCTCCATTATTTTTAATCGAATGTTTTTTTTTTTGGTAAAATTTAATCGATTATTAGAGTTGCTTGCCAGGTAGAACTCTCCTTCAACCTCAGAGAGCTCTTCGTCAACCTCAACTTGTTGGTATTCTTTCGCTATTTCTACTCCAAACTTCGAAGCTATCACTCGCTCCAATTTAAAATCCTTATGAGCAAGGGGTTCTTGGTCGACCATGGCAGATACCAAATTGGAGATGAAAACAAGAATCTTGAAGGGTGCATCGTTGAGAACCTAAACAAGGCGGGGTTGGCGAGGAGGAATCGCTTGAGACAGTGACGGGTGAAGGAGACTTTGCAAAGCGAGGGAGACGGTGGTGGAGGTGCTACTATAGTGAAATTCTTGGAGATGGAGGCAGAGGAGCTCTCAATGTTCTCCATCGTGAGGAAAGAGAAAGCGAGCGTGTGTGTGTGTGAGTGTGTGTGTGTGTGTTGCTGGAGGTTAGATGAAGACTTCACGTGGAGAATGGCCTCTTGTTGGGCCTCTAATTTTCAAGCATACACTCTGGTGGGGTGAGAGAGGGGTGCTTGGTTTTGCAAATCAGTGTCGGGATTGCAGGTTGGATCTAGGTGGTGGCTGGACAGCGAGACTTAAGGGAGGAGGTGGGAAAGGGGGAATGAGAGAGAAAATGTTGATAATTGGGAGTGGGATGGATCAACCTTCTGGTGCGATTGAGAAACTGGTTGCAATACATTATTCTCACATATCCAATTTTTTTTTGTAAAATCTGACGATAAATTTAAATTTATTATGGAAAGGGACATGTGAAGGTCGTTCATAAAAAATTTGCCTCACTTAACATTAGAGACAGAAAAAATGAAACCGTGAAGGAAAAATGATAATTGTGCGCAGCTTCTGTTGCGTGACAGTGCGTAGTGCACAAACAATCTCACAAGTTACCGCCTCACACCATAGGAGCTCAGCAAACAAAGACGCAAGAGAGAAAGAAAAGAGATGAATAGATATTTTGACTTCCTAAATAAAAGTATTATCAACTAGCAATTTCTTCTTATGTAAATTCACCTTTTTTTATAGAAATATTATATAATTCATTAAAAATATGGATCGGGCCCACTTTCGCCCCCTTCCATCCGTCCTTGGTCACATGTGCATGCAATGTGTGTCATGTGTGTAGACTGTAGACAGTGTAGAGCATGCATGGTTTGCGCATGAAATGTAATTATATCTTATATCTTATATACGTTATATCGTTTTTATTAAATAAATTAAGAGTTTTATTATTAAATTTTAGCTTCAATTCATTACTCATTAATTATATTAGGCGGATTTGAACGAATCAATTTTTTTTAATAAATTTCCATTATTAAGTTTTATTTCCAAATCAATTAAAACTCTTTGAAAAATAAAATTCAAGTATAAAATTAATTTTTAAATCAAATTATATTAATTAAAATCAAATAATATCATTTCTAATTTTTAACCACTGTCAACACAATCTATGCGCAGAAACAAATCCCTTCTTAGTCATACGATTGACTAAGATTCAACAAATACAATTCCTCCTCTGAAGATTTTGACTTCAACGAATTTTTGGAAGGATCTATGACAAACAGATGATAGTATGTGAATCGTTGATACTCCTGTAATTTCTATACTTGTAAGTAATAAATTTAAGTATTTTTTTTATTAAAAATATATTCATTCATTTAAATTGATAAAATACATCAAAAATAATACAAATTCAATTTCGTTAAAAATTAATCTTGAGGTGTTCAAGTATTTAAAGGGCTCTACTAATGTCAGGAATTTAAACTCATAAAAGTCAAAATTAGTCTTGAGGTGTGAAGATAATTAGACAAGAAACTGATGTTACACATTGTTAGTGCATTTATATATAAGCAAAAAAGTATCAAAATTTTTAATATTTAAATATAAGTAAAAGTCAATTAAATCAATCCTATTTAATGTTATTATGTCAAAAATACTCTTTGATAAATTATTTTTTTATTTTTCATGAGCATTATACACTTTCAATATAACTTCAAAGAGCATTATACATTTTCAAAAAATGGTAGTTTACTTTAGTAACTATAACTTTTTTTTATACAAATTAAAATAATTAAATTAATATAACAAAATTTCTTAATATATATGAATGTAGATTTTTTTGCTTATATATATAGATCCAGAGGGATTACTCCTTACAAGAAATTTTATAACAAACAAAAAAAAAAACGTTCCATTCCATTCACAACAGAAACGAGAAGATAAAGTGATGAGAAAATAATCATCAATTCTAATTATTACATTATTGAAATACAATAAATTATCTTTTGACATGCATTAACATTAGTCTGACGAATGGAATGAAATGGTCGTGGAATGTGACGAGTGATGATGAAACGATGCAAGTATGGTGGTGGGCCCACTCCCACTGGTCGACGACATTCCATTGTAGTTACATTGTCGTGGCCAAAATCGTAATTTCAGAACTAATAAGAGGCACACTTTTTTCTCTCCAAATTTTAGGTTAGGAGAACGAAATTCTAAGGATCAGAAAGTTACGAACATTTAAAGGGAAATTTACATATTATTTATCAATTAAAGAAATATGAGATGAAAATTGAATCCAAATTATAATAGTTATGAGCTAAAAACTCAATCAAATGTGTTAATTTCTTTCAATTAAGAGCTAAACTTTAAATTCTCCTATTTTAACTTAATGGATGTTAATTAATTGGTTATACAAACTGAATTTGTGAAGAGGATTTTGAATGAAATCCTTCAAAAGACAATCTTGAAGATGATAAAAAACCTTAATTACGATTAAATACTTGAGAGGAGATTGAGTCGAGTGAAATACTTTGTGGAGTCATTGAAAACTTAAAGACTCTAATTACCCGTGGCTTAAAATAAATCCTCTGTCCTGCTTTCTTTCTGAGGATATTATTTATTTCTTTTGGTAATATCTAAGGATATTATTTGAATACATATATATATATATATATATATATATATATATTGTTCAAATCTATGCGTGTCTTGTTATCTGTGTGACTGTGGTCTTAGTTTGGAATCAAAATCCAAACGGACAGACCAAGTTTTTAGAGAGAGAGATATGCGCGCACACTGAAACAGACACCCAACACCATATTGGTTGGCACTCTAATCTCTCTCTCTCTCTCTCTCTCATCGCCGCTCACACTCTTGTTGTATGTTTTAAATCCCTCCCATAACTAATTCTCTCTGACAGTGACATTCCCTCAAAAAGATGCTTCCCTCTGACACCCGCCGCCCTCCTCCTCCGCCGCGGCCCAGCCGCATGGACCCTAAAATCTGGCGCGCCTGTGCCGGAGCCGCCGTCCAAATCCCTAGCCTGCATTCTAGGGTTTACTATTTCCCCCAGGGCCACCTGGAACAAGCTTCCCCTTGTCCCTCCCCTCACTACTCCTCACTCCACACTCTCCCCTACGTACACTGCAACCTCTCCAACGTCCAATTCCTCGCCGATCCGATCACCGACGAGGTTTTCGCCAAGCTCCTCCTCCACCCCATCTATAACCGCTTCAATTCACTGAATGTAACCGCCCGCGACGGCGGTGATGGCGACAAGGTTGTCTCGTACGCCAAGATTCTCACGCCTTCCGATGCCAATAACGGCGGCGGTTTCTCCGTTCCGAGGTTCTGTGCCGATTCCGTATTCCCTCCGCTCAATTTCCAGGCCGACCCGCCGGTACAGGTTCTCACCGTCACCGACGTTCACGGCGTCGCCTGGGAGTTCCGACACATCTACCGCGGCACTCCGCGGCGCCACCTGCTAACAACCGGTTGGAGCAAGTTCGTGAATCACAAGAAGCTAGTCGCCGGCGATTCCGTTGTTTTCATGAAGAACTCGAAGGGAGAGGTGTTCGTCGGGATTCGCAGGGCGATGCGGTTCGCCGGCGCGGCGAATAATAGGGTTGTGGAGGAGGAGGAGCTTCAGCAGGAGGGAGAAGGAGGTGGTGGTTTCTGGAGGAGAGGGAGGGGGAAGGTTTCGGTGAAGGCGGTTGCGGAGGCGGCGGAAGCGGCGGCGCAGAATATGCCGTTCGAGGTTGTGTATTATCCGAGGGCTGGGCGGTCGGACTTCGTGGTGAAGGCTGAGGCTGTGGAGGAAGCGGTGAGAGGCGCGTGGGCTCACGGAATGAGAGTGAAGATGGCTGTGGAGACAGAGGATTCGTCAAGGATGACGTGGTTTCAGGGGACAGTGTCTTCGGCTTCAGCCCCTGTTAATGGACCCTGGCGAGGTTCTCCATGGCGCATGCTTCAGGTATATATATGCTTAATTAGTTATTTTGGTCTTTTATGGATTCAATTCAAATTGAATATAGTTGTCTATGGTTTATAAGACATAAACTTATTGTTTGAAATGGTCAAGTTTTGAAAATTAGAGAAGGTTAGGGAATCATACCATATCTTATAGGCTATAATGGATTTTGAGCGATAGAGCTTTATGTCTAATGGTTCTGCCTTTAATGTTGCTCTCAAGATGATAGTCATACTCCTAGTATGTGGGCAATATAGAAAATATATGCTGTTCTGTGGTTGGTGAAATGTGAGAATGGACAACCGGCATCTGTTTTTGGATATTCAAACATTGGAAAAGGTTCAAGGTTGTTTACATTTACCTTATATCTTGTAAATGCATGAAGAGGTTGGACTGAGAAATACCAGTATGATAACTATCTTTATCCTTTAGTTAAGGATAATCAGTAACATTTTTATTTTACATTTGATTTGATAAGTTGTCCTGTTGCTTCTTTAATTTCTACAGTTGTGCCCCAAGCATATATTTTTTCGGTCCCTATACGTGATAATAATTTTCACTTTGGTCCTTTTACGCTATAATCATTTTCAATTTGGTTCCTATACTTTAACTCCAACAAATGATGTTATAATAATAATAAACGGTGATAACCAAATTGAAAATAATTGTACATATAGGGATTGAATTGAAAATTTTTGACGTATAGGTAGGTACCAACTTAAAAACGAGCTACACGTGTAAGGACCAAAAATATAATATAACCTTTCTTATAATGAGTCTTAGTATTATGTCATTTGTAACAACATATTCTTTTAATTGATATGAAATTTTTGCCACAGAAGATACAATAGAATACTATCTATAATTTATCATCTGTCTTAAATTTATCATCTATGTATAATATCATAGATTGCGTGGGATGAACCTGAAGTCTTGCAGAATGCAAAGCGAGTCAGTCCTTGGCAGGTTGAACTTGTCTCTCCCGCACCGTCATTTCATACAGCATTCCCCCCAACAAAGAAGCTTAGAGCTGCCCAGGGTTCCGGGGTGTGGAGTGATAGAGAGGGAGACCCCTTCTTTCCTATGACAGGGTTCACTAATTCAACAATGGGACACTTGAATCAACCAGTGTTGAGTTATGAAACTTTTCCTGCTGGCATGCAGGGAGCCAGGCATGATCTATTTTCTGCACCGAGTTTTTCCAATTTTATAAATGATAACACTTACCTGCATGTGGGTGGTAGTTCCTTCGGGAACAATACAATGCCAATGTTGAAAACTGTATCAACAGAGCTAAACATTGGCAGTTCTCAATCTGATGACTTGTCACCAAATAGCCAGAGTAGTTTGCCTTCCTTTGGCACAGAGTCTGCTGGGCCCCACAACTGCAACACTGCAAAAGTTGCCTCTGGTTCAATTCTGCTATTTGGTAAGATCATACAGCCTGTTGAAAGTGATTTGCATGATGCTGCTTGCATGGGAGATGATGGCAATAAGGGCTGCGGTGAAGCTGAAGGCCTTGACAACCCACCTGATCATTCTTTGACTTTCTCAAAATTGCTCAACAGGCTTGATGTCCAATGCCAACAACCCCTCGCCAGTTGAGGCATGTTATTTGTGAAGTAGCTATTGCAGATAAGTAGCTGTACAGGTAAGCTTATATCTGAGTGAATTTAATTTATCACTAATCCAATGATAAAATCATCTATAGATGCTTCATTGAGAAATTTTGTGCTCAAGAAATGGATTGTTTTATCTCTGTGCTGCTTTATTGCACTGTCTCAAATCTTACTTTAACCTACGCCTTATTTTATGATGGAGGGTTTGTTCTGATCTGACTAAGTTCTCATTAATTTTGATTCCATGTATATTCTTACAATTTGATTTATTGATAACATAGGTCTATTTTCTCCCCAAGAAGTGTGATATATTTATGTCACTTATATTCCTGGTGGATTTTCATTTACTTTTATAATAATTTTTTATATAATTGGATTATCTTTTATATTGAACATGGGATCTTAAGAATTGTAACCAAAAGTATTAAACCGGAGTCATAATTGATGCTTTACTTGCAACACTGTGAAGTGGAAACTGTGCTGGTCATATTCAATCCAAAATCCTGGGTATTATTAATTGTTTCATTGCCCGCCTGTTTCTGACTGTCTGAGTTGGACAGAGGGGTTTAATCCATTTATATAAGATTTTCTTTTCTATATCATTTTTGTGAGTAATGCATCGTACGGCCAAAACTAGTTTATAAAAGGTGCAGCTTCTCATTGCATGAAATTCAGTGGCAAAAAATGAGAATGTATAATTCTGACCTCTGAAGTGAGTTTCTTCACTCTATATATCTTTTATGACAACTTATCCTGGTTAACTTGATTTGTTGTTCGTTTAAAGGGCACTCCATGATTTATGTGACTAATGTCCATTTATCAATTAATCTTTGTTTAACTCTGATTGCCTTTCATGCAGGTACTCAGGGCAGAGAGGAAGCTGACTACTGTATTGATCTTGCCTAGTAACTACTAATATCTATGTTTGCCGGCTATCTTTTGTTTGTCTTGTTGCAACTTGAAACGATGAAACAAATTTCGTGATATTCGGTTAAGTGTATGATATTAACGTCTGACAAATTGTGTGATATTTTCAAATATGCTCTCATTTTTTCCCTCCCTCCGCTTCGATAGTGGGAGAATGGGATTGAAGACTCCCCAAATCAAACTTTTTACCAACAAGAACCAAAAACCGCACAACGTGAATATTTGGTAATTGTGGTAAAGAAGTTAATTTGCTGTGTCATGGTCGGATCAGTGCATATTTTGCAGTCATAAATTTGTATGTTGTCTTTTATCCTGCCTTGGAATGTTGTAGTCTCATTTCTCCCCAAAAGATTTGTATTATATTTTGAATCACTTATGAATTATAATTGGTTAATTTTTTTTACACAATGGTGTTTTTAGGCAAATCAAAATCAATTTGAACAGCGCAGAATATATTCATACAGTAAACGGTACTGATTGGGTGTTATGATTTCGTTGAGATAGATCAGTTAGTCCATTGCCAATAAAAACATCAGATTCCGTCCCATTCTTAACACGCACGTGAGTCATTTTCCCCGCCCTCAAAAATTGCTTTGTAGTAACACCCCGGTCAATCATGGACCCAAACACGGCAAACAGTTGCTGCCACTGCTCCAACCAGCAATGGGACCCAATAAGTGTAGCATAGGGGGGTGAGAATATTTTCAAATATCGTAGAGTTGGCACCAAGTTATGTTTAGTGCTTGCACCTCCTATGTAACAAAATGTATATGGCGCAAAAGCTGTCATAAAAATAAATCATAATTAATTATCACTTGGATTTGACAAACTAGTTCCATAGAGCACTATACGGAGTATTGGAGTAAGTCCATTCTCGGTTTAGTTTTCTGAAGCAAACCAACATTATGCACAAGGTGCAGTATATAATATCTTAATCTCCTGTAGTTTTTGAGGCGTGTTGCTTGCTACTTGGAGTTCTTTCATATCAACGAGTCACTGTCCTGTTCTACTGTCCAAGATCCCATGTTTGCGCTCTCCACCATCTCTTTACAAGTTAATGATCTTATCTGCAATGCCAAGAAAACAACCATTAGCATCCATGACCATTTCTTTATCATGAGAGTGATGCATGATACACGACATCATGTTCCAAAATCTTGACTGAATAAAACATTAATGAGATCAACTTCAAACCTAAGAGACTAGAGAAACTATCAATTTAAAACATCCTGGTTAATGGCAACACAACAATGTGTAGTAGGATCCCTGCTCCTCCTTTCTATTTCGACCCATATGAAAAACTCTTAAATTTCTTAGTCCTCCATGCCATGTAAAGGCAAAGCTACATTTTTAGAACATCAGATTCCAAGACAAGGAACCCATATCATCCTGAAAACCTGAACGGAAACTTTAGAGCAGTTATCAGAATTTAATAGGACGGATGGTGCATTTTGTAGTGAGAGATCCTTTCTTCCCCCAAGAAAAAATCGATACCAATGGCTTAACATGTCATAAGATTTGACAAAGTTTTATGTTGGTTGTCAACTATCTAACACAACCTTCCTCTCTTATCCGGGCTTGGAACCAGCTATGTAAAGTTTTACAACAAAGTACAACATAGGCAGAGTTGATCCATTAAGAGGACTTGGCTTTAAATAGCCTTTATGAGAACACAAGTTATGATAGAACACAATGACATCATTTGGTTGGTCCAGGTAGCTTATAACACCTACGGGGAAAAGGCTTTGTTGTTGCTGTTGTTGATACCAATGGCTTAACAGTTAGTGATTCTAAATGAAAGGATAGATCTGCAGAAATTTCTTTCCATCTTTACTCTCAAGCTTGTTCTGTGTTTTCAAACAGAAGCCTATATTCAATATTCCAGTCACAACTTTGGGTCTTGAAGTATGAGAAATACTTAATAGAATAAATAGGAAACTTAGTCTTCAAACTTGAAATTATTATCCACATGCAGTTCATTTCCTGAGTTTATTTATGAATACAAATTAGTCCCTAAATTTATAAAACTCGGATCACGATCCATCTTGTTTCTCACTCAAGTTATGTTATATCTTCCTATAAAATCCTCCTACTTATCCTCCTTCTACTAAATAAATAAAATATTAAATGAAAACATAATGTATCCAATGTCTTAGGAATATAAAAAGCATTCAATATTTTCTTTATTTAGTAAGTAGAAGGATTATTAGGAGGATTGAATAGGATAATTAAGAATTATTCTTCTCACTTCAGTCCCTTAAGAAGGACTAATTTGATATTGCCTTACCTAAATATAAGGACTAAGTTGTACTCATAAATAAGTTCAGAGACTAAACTACAAGTGAAGGATAGTTCCAGAGATCAAGTTACTTATTTACACTCATACTTGTTGTAGTGTTATCCTATAGTTGCCAAACTGAATCTTTCACCCAGGTACATTGGAATCTTTGACACAACAACAACACATATCTCAGTTGGTTTGCCTAGACAGGGAAGGAAAGAACATCAGCCTAATGATGATATCCTTTACCTGAATCCAAACAAAGCAACAGTAGCACCCCATTATATCATTGGCGAGTTCAGTAATCAGTAGTAACATTACAATGGTAAAAAGCAACTATTTTTATTTATTTAAGAAAAAATAAAAATTAGGGAGAGAGAGAGAAATTACCATGTGGAAGTAGAAGCAGGTAAATTTTGGGCATTGATGGTGCTGTAAATTTTAGAGAGGCGACGAGTTGGGGGCTTGGATCGGAGAGGTTTCTTTTTAAGGCCAAAAATCTCTTGCACCAAAGGAACATGAACCAGCACTAGTTTCCATGCCAACAACCAACCTACCACACAAAACCCAATTCTTCTATATAGGAATTACATGAACTCAATATGATGAAAATCATTTATATAATAAGGTGAGAGAAGGGTTACCGAGAGAAATTAAGGAGAGAACAAACCCTACGGCGAGAAAGGGGCGCAGAAGGAGGATTACGATGAAATCCCAATAAGAAAGGGATGGCGAAGACGATTCCATCTCCATCTCCATCTCCATAGCAACCTCGATCACTTCTTCTCCGGTCACTTTGGGCCTTGACTTGAGATGCCATCCATTTCCATTTCCATTTCTATGTCTATGAATATGGATCTACCTGGCCCAAACCACACACGTAACAACTAACACCATGATGATGCCAAAGAGAAATGTTAGGACTCATCAACATATTCTGTATTATTAAGTGGATTTCATCTGAGATTCACTAAATCATATGAGCTCATTCTCTATTTAATGGGTGCCACATGAAATCAATCTAATAATAAAGAATGTGTTGAGAGGGGTTAGGATTCTCTCCATTTCTCAAAAGAAATGATTTTAGGAGAGAGATAGACACAAAGGATTTTAAATGATTTAATTTTTTTTAAATGATAAAAAATGTTTGAAACACAAATCTCTCATTTGTGTCTATTTCTCTCTTAAATAAAACCTCCATTTCTTTTGAGAAATGGAGATGATCTCAACTCGTTGAAGGGAGTGTGGTAAAGAGTCTGTTGCTAGCATAACTCTAATGCAAAATTAAGGTCCTTATGTGGTACACACGGGCATTTAGTGTGCATTGGTGCACAGGATTGATTTATCGATGGATAAAGAATTTGAAGTGATCATAACAAATGGACGGTTATGGATGATGACCTGAAACCAGAAGTGCCAGTTAAGAAGAAGTAAAAATGGTTTTTGCTTTTAGGTCCCCTGCTTCCCTAACGCGGACATTTTGTTGGTCATGTGCATGAGTAAAAAGGTGTCACAATTCAAGTGAAATAGGGTTTAATGGGTTTTCCGAAGAAATCAGATTTGGTTTTGCAATGAACATGAATTGGTAGTCGAAATCGGCAATTGTCTGATTTCTTTCGTGAACCTTAATTCGTAACTAAAAAAATGTATGTTAACGTTAAGGGTGAAGAAGGAGGGAGGAGCAGGAGATTCTCCTCCTCCTTCCTCCAAACTCCAAGGAGATGTAAAACTAGGGGAAAACGCATTCCTCCAACCTTAGGGGCTTAAAAGACCTTCTGAAAAGATAAAACAACGTTTTATAGCAATCTGGGGTTGTCGCTAGCGCTGAATGATGACATTACAGAATCAATATTTTGCATGAAGGGGCAACACGCAGCCCTGGGATTGCGTGCACAATGCTGCCCTAGCCGTGAGGAAGCCCCATTTTTGCATTTCAGCACTCAATGTCGGGCAATAAATGCTCAACAGTGGTCATGCAGCAGCTCCGCCATGCTTTTCTTGCCATTTATTTAACTCTTCATCTCCTACCCCATCTTTATGTGCTTCCTAAAATAAAAACATAAATAGTGAAATTAGATTAACCGAAAAAGCAGTAAAATGGACTAAAATCAACAAAACAACTAGGAAATGGAAATAATGGCTAAACTACTAAAACTAAGGGATAAAAACCATCAAAATGCTATAAAAGGACTAACATGACACCCATTTTGGCCTCATAAAATAGATAATCTAACAGATTACCACCCTTACCATACACTTCAACACTAAAGTAGTTATCCATTTCTGTAGTCAATAACACAAACCACAAAAAAAAAAAAAAAAAAAACCAAAAAATAAGATATTAACAGACTCATTGTGCTATTTAAATGTAAGTGAGAACGTGATTTGCAATTATAATAACTTTGAGGCAGTTGGGAGTTGCATATTTCTCACGCCACTTTATGTATTCTTCGACTGACTCCCCTCGTCGCCACTGTCAATCATTCCTCAAAATCCACAAACTCTAATTTCCATGGAAACATCAGCTCCCTCACCCTCAACCAACAGACCTCCCCGATTCCGCTATTTCCGCTGCCCTTGTTTCAAACGCTGCTGTCGCTGTTTCTGTTGCTTCTACTCCTACCCATAACCTCATTCTACATCTTCAATCGCTCCTCAGCCTCATTCTTGTACTTGTGCAAACTTTGCGGGTCTCTTGTAAGGTAAATTCGATATCATATTGGCTAATTATTCTCTTTTCGTTCCATTAGTCGTCACCTTACTTAATCAAGCAAAGTAAGTTGGTAAGGTTTACTGTTTATATTTTGTTCAGGGGAAGTCAAATTGCTAATACGGATACCAATTAGGCATTATTATTATTATTATTATTACTTATTAGGAGAATAGTTAGTTAGTTAGTTAGTTAGGTTGTTAATCAGTTAGTTAGTTAGTTTGTTGATTGTTAGTTACTAGTTGTTAGTGCTCAATACTCTGTATAAAGAGAGCTCCTTGTATCTCCACATTCATCTTTGATCAATATGAAACCTCGTGAGATTTTCTCTTCTTCAAGCTTCCAAGCTTTTCCTTCCCCCTTTCCCCCATTGCCTCTGATTCCTAAGAGGCATTGATTATGCTTGTGATTCTGATGTGGTTTATGGTGCATATATTTTATAAAAGAAACAGCCTATGTGTTAGAGATATGGTACAATTTTATGATTTCTTCAGTTTTAATATGCTTGTGTGCCAAATGTTCTGTCCTTTTTATTGGTTTAATTTGGTTTTGTAAAGGATTTTTAATTTCCAATTCCATTTTTGAATGTGCTTTTAAATATGCTGACATCTGTTCTTTTACAGGAAGTTACTAGCCCATTTGATTACTGTGACGTTGTTACCTCTACAATCCACAAAAGCCTTCCACGTTTAAGGGGAGGTATCATCTTTTATAGAAGAGGGACAAAACCAAGGAAGCAAGGCATGGTTCTTAACCATGGAGATGATGGTGGTTATGATTTTGAGAAAAAGATAAATTTTGATTTATATCAGTCGTTACAAGGAGGTCCTAACAATAATCACATTGCTGCCCTTGTCAATGCCTTAAAACAAGTTAAAACTCCAGAGTAAAAAGTATGCACGCAACAGGTGAAGAAAAATGCAAAAGCATGAAAAGAAAATGCAGATTGGTGCTGATGGGATTGACAATCATCTGTTGCTTTGCGACCCAACTGCACTTGGAATAATTGGTAATCTCTACCTCTACTTTCTGTAATATGTTTAAAAATTATAACTGCACTTGAAATGATTCCTTAATAATAGATGTTATTATTTGATACACTGGTGGTGGAAAACAATGCAACTATATAAACAGCTTAGATTTTATGATTTTGTCTCTACTCGCTAACAAATTTAAATTGTATGTTTCTGTTATATTTTTGAGGAAATTATACTGATCGAGGTTCAGCTTAATTACATTCGGCACCCCTCCTGTTTCAAAAGGGGAGGCCAGTGTAATTACAACCAACTTCCTGGAGGTAAGTGTAATGATAACTGAATCTCAAGGGACGTGAGTGTAGCTTTTGAAACAAAATGGGTGCTGAGTGTAATTAAACCAAATCTCAAGGGAGGTTAATGTAACTTTCCCTGTATTTATATAAAATAAAACCTATTAATATTCATACAACAACAATACCTGTTAGGGAGAAGTTCATATAAGTCTGGTTTGGCCTTTTCTGACTTTGCCACCTTGTGGTTTGAACGTATTAGCTCCTCTTGTGGCTTGTTCTTTTACCACGTAGCCCCATTAGCTTTTTTCTTCAATTTTTTAACCTAATAAGCTTTTGATTTTTGAATCACAAATGATTGTGTCTTTCCCTTCTGAAATTTCAAATTCTTTTAATAGGGAAAAAAATAAAGTAACCTTGTTGTGTGATTGAGAATATTATTATGAAGCTGGATATGTATTTTGATTACACTGAGTTAACTTCATAGGTGTTGCAATTTTTAGGGGGGTGAATAGGTGTTATTTTTAGATGTATTAAATGGGAGCCTTAGAATCTAAAATCAGATTATTATTTTTAATGTCTTACCTAATTTAAGCATCTTAGTCGATGTCAAGCGGTAAAGGAACTAAGATTTTAAGAGGTAACAGGTAACATTTTTATATTTTTAGATTTAAGGATAGGTTAAGGCTAAGAAACTCGGTGGATAGAAAGTTTATTACAGGTCTTGGAAGCTATACGATAATGATTAAGGACCAAATTTGGGTGCTTTGAATACTTCCTATGACAGAAGGTTCAGTGTTATACTGGGTTATTGAGCCATTCAGTGAGAACAGACTAGACTCTTAGAAGGAGGAACTTCTATTGTTGTCTGGTTATGAAGACAGATCTGCAAGACTTGAAATCAATTAAACAGATAAGAAGTTGGGGAAAGAGGGGATAAATATAGCTTAGGTGGTGTTTGCTTTGTTTTATGTTCTCATTTTCAGATGATATGTTTTCACTAATAATTACAAAAAAGTCACATTGTTTTCACTTTATTTCATGTTTTCAAACTTTTGTGAAGGAAATGGTGAAAACAGAGTTCTCACTAAGGGCCTGTTTTGTTTAACAAAATGTTCTCATTTTTCATTTTTTGTTTTCATTTATAATTGCAAAAATGGCATATTATTTTCCTTTTGTTTCATTTTTTCGAAAATTTGTACTTGAAATGGTGAAAACACTATTTTGTTGTTTTTAGACTTTTCACTATTTCCTACACAATTCTTTCAAAACAAGAAACAAAATGAAAACGGTAACATTTTTGCAATTAAACATAATGAAAACAGAAAAACGTTTTCTCAAGCTAAGCAGGTAATAAGTTTTTCATATTCTCATGTGTTTTTGATAATTTTTCTGCAAGCCTTGGATCTAAATCTCCAAATTTAATTCTCTTGGCTTTAACTTCCACATGTTAAGTAAATGGTCCTTTAGACCTCTCTCTCTCTCTGTTTGATTTGATGCTAACTAAGGAATCTTAATTATCTTGATCACCCTAGCTTCTGCATGAGATATTGTTGGTTTACACTGTTTAAGATATGCACTAATCAGATGCAAGTCCTGTCTCTTGTACCTATTGGAGTAACTTCCGTGCATGAGAGCATGGATAATCCCTATATTTTGTTACATTTATTCTTGGATTCCAAGGCAATTGCTATGTAGTTTCTCTGTATAAACAAATTAATTACTATTGGGTCTGCTGAACGCCCTTATATTTTACCTAAGTCCTTTTTTTTCATCCGTGTTTAGGCACTCCTGCAATGACATCAAGAGGCTGTTTAGAGGATGATTTTGCGAAGATAGCTGATTTTCTTTTTAGGACAGCTCATATTATAAGCATTGCACAGAGGGAACATGGGAAATCATGCAAAGATTTTCTCAGGGGTTTTCAGAACAATAAAGATATTATTGAGCTCAGAAATCGAGTTGAGACATTTGCTTCCCAGTTTGCAATGCCAGGATTCAATATTTGATTTGAACTTGTAAAGTAGGCTGCCTCCCTCCACACATCCATTACATCCACGTGATATGTCTTGGCTTACCACATTTTGCGTGGTGACCCCTCTGGTTTTTCTCCTTGCTCATATCTTCACAAAGTTAGCTCCTGTAAATTATATATGCAAATAGAAGTCAGATCATATTGCCATGGCCATACAGCACACTGAGTAACAGTCTGCTTAGTGCTGACTTCGATATTGTACAATGTACTCGTGTACAAAGTATTCCCTTGTCCCCAACCACAATATTTGTGGCTTTGTTTTTGAAGAAATTTATGTATTTACACGACACTGCTAGAACAGGAAATACACAAATAGAGAGGTCTTACTTTTGTGTGCTCATCTTGATATGTGATTATGTTATAGTCATCTTAGTATATATTTTTCTCTGCCTAGGTTGGTTGGGCACGACTTACCATAGGCACTCCATTCAATATTAAGCATCCGTGAAGTCTTGGGACCCAAAATGTCTTCATACATGGCAAGTATGGAATAGTGCCTAAGAGATCATGCAGTATGCAGTGCCTACCTAAAAATTTCTCCTCTGCTTGTTCCTGTTTTTAGTCCTAACTAATGCATGTATTATAGTCGAATTAACTTTGAGAACACCATATAATTCTACCTAAGAAGCGGTGATTGTTTGTATATTGAGCGAGCACGGTACTTTTAATGCGGGGGAATGGCTCTTCACCTTAGGCAGCCTTTGCTTTATTGAGGGTGGTTCAGCAGACCACCATTTGTGCCCGTCTAGCATCCAGCATGCTGGACTTTGGCCAATATATTACTAATCTTTTTTGTCTCCATCTTTTCCCTTTCAGTATTATTTTATTGTTTGGTTTTAAAGCAGCATTCATATGAACCCTTGTGAGGAGGCAGGGCATGAATTTCCGGCATGGGACAAAAAGCATTAGATACGGTTAGAAATGAGAAAGTGACCGCTGAAATTTTATGATATATATATTTAACATTCCCAGACCCCAAAAAAGGCTAGTTAAATTTTGAAACACAACAAAATTCTCAGAGAGAGACTTGTCGTGCCGGTGGGGGATGTAGTGAGAACTGAGAAGTTTTTCATCATCATCTCCATTGCTTTCAAACTGAACCGAATCAGACAAAAGCTTCCTAGGAGCAAAAAAAGTTTGCTTTTGAGGTTAAAGCAGTTCAGGAATCTCAAGAGTGCTCCCTACAGTCCTAAGCTTTCCTTTCTATTATTTCAGGACTGGAATGATTAATCATTTACTGTAACAACTCACGAGAGCACTCTCTCAAATTCAATGCTGAAGAGGAAAATCCTTCCCTGCCGAAGCGAAGGAATATTAAAATTAATCTGACACGGTTACTTTGGTATTTTGCCTTTACCTTATTTTATGTGTGTTTAGTTTCACTTTTGGAGACATCAAAAGTGTTTCTGCTTCCGTTAAACGTGATTTTAGTAAAAATAGAGGTGTTACTGTCTGACAAAATTGATTTTGCCTTCAAACGTGATTCTATTAGAAGTTACAATTTGTAGCTTTTGTTTAAATTGAAAATTTTACACTAAGTTTTACATCAAACTTGCTTTCAAAATAAAAACATTCAAGCATAAATCACTTCATTTCAAACTCAATTTTATTGAAGTCAATTTTACATAATCAATTCTATCTAAAATCATATTTATCAAACGTTCATCCAAATACACATATGGGTTCTTTAAGCCTTTTTTTACTTCAAATTTTATTTTATGGCTAATCTCTTCTACTTTTGTTCTCTCCTGATGTAATTAGAGGAGCCAGCGAAGTTTGACATAACATTTAGCTTTTGAGTTCTAATATTTTGAACATCCATATGTAATTTACTCTCATATATATAATATATTTATTCTTTTGTCAAAAAAAAATATATAATATATTTATTCTACATCAAGCATTATGTCTCACACAAGTAAAGAACGTTCTCCTTTATCTCTCATGCAAGATAATTAATCTATTGTCAATTTTTAGTGTTTAAACCCAGAACCACATTCAATTTGAGAATCTCCACCGGCCTCTGCAGTACCACCAGAGTTTGAATCACGATTCACTGCAGTCAGACTGCAGTGACTACATTCAACATATATTATAATTATTGGATTTCATAACTTTAAATCCTGATCATTGATTTTTTTTTTAAATAAAATGATAGAAAAAAAAAATGTAAGTTAAGAGAGAGTGGGACATGTAAATATAGGGAATCACAATCCCCAAGAGTTTCAACTATGGTAACTTGGTAAAAAACGGAAAGAAGACAAGAGAGATAAAAGGGAAAAAGGTTAAAGAAAGGGTTAATAAAGGTTCAACAACCCGCAGCAACTAAGAACTGAGTTACTGAATTTCCTTTACTCTCTACCTTGTTATAGTTTCTTTCATTTTCCTTTTATAGGCACCTATTTCTCACTCACTCACTCTATTTATTTACCTATGACTGCAAAAGTCCAAAAGCTTCTTCCTCCCTTCAACAATTTCATCAAAGAAATCATCAAGCTGGCTAACAATGTTATCAGCACCAGATCTCAGCACCCCAAAGCACCCTCTAAAACTCTCCACTCTCTCCCTAACACCAACATCCCTTTCCCACTCCAACACCACCATCCCCTGCCTCCTCTCCAATTCCCCTCTCAGCTCCTCCACCGCCACCCTCGACCTCCTGAACTCATACATCAACATCCCCGCCGCCGCCGCCTCGTTCATCCGGTCTATCTCCGCCGCCACCCTCTGCTGCAACCTCGCCGCAGATATCATCAAGCCGGACCCCAGGAACAACCGACCCTCGTACCCTCCGAAACCAAAGTCCGAGGTTTCAGGCCGCCAACTATAGACCAAGCCACGTAGCAAAATCATGAGGAGCATGGAACTAACGTTCCTCATTGCGTACAAAACACCCCTGAAGCCGTTGAAACCGTTCAGCTTCGATTCTAGAGATACCCTCTCGTCGAAACACAGGGAAAGTGGCTGAATCCTCGTTTCCATCAAACCACGGTTCTCCTCCTCCAACCCTACACCTTCTCTTCGACAACCCGATATGCCTCTCATTACCTGTTTTTTTCATGCCAAAGAAACAATTAATGAAAAAACAGAACAAATCTTCAAAGTGCACGTGTGTCAAAATATATTTTTTAAATACGTGCATTTTTATTCTAAAGAATTTTTAGACAAATAACTTTTTACCATAAGTTTATAAATAAATTTTGATATATGTAATGTTAATTGAGATGTATGTTTTTAATGTGGTCTATATACTTTTTTTCATACATGTCCTTTATAGGTTTATCCTAACTCTAGTACTCACATATGCCAAATTAATAATTTGTCTGGTTATAACCTTACACAAGAAGGTGGCTAAATAAATGCTAGTGATGGGAAAATTCCAAGGTAATAATAACTTCCTCACCTGAGTATAATCAAATTCCATAAGTACATTAGATGTTATTTTTTAATGAGAATAAGATATATGTAAAGACTCATCAATGAAAAGATAACATGCGTAACAATTATTACACATGTCATATTCTTATTGAAAAACAACATGTAATGTATCTATCAAATTGTATCTAAGTTTTGACCATAATCAAATCAATGTTTAAATATACTTTTTAGAGACAAGTAAATTTGTTGTATATATAGTTTATAATATTTTTACACATTTCAAATGTGAAATTCATTAATTACCTACGGTAGGAATTTCCTTTAAAAAAATTAGTGACTTGGTGATGGAAGCTGACCTGGCGAGAGAGTTGTGGAGTGAGGAGAGGGTGAGAGTCGAGGGAGGAAGTGATGTTGAGGGCAGCAGAGTAGTAAGCTTCGATGCCTGAGATGGCAGACTTGAGGACGTGGCATGCTTCCCAGAGCTTGGAAGTTTCATCCATGTATTCATCGAGCCACTTGTCACCCACTGGGAGGTGGAGCTTATGAACGAGGAGGGTCAACTGGGTATGGAAGGATCGAAGGAGTGAGAGTGCCCTTTGAAGGAATTGGATTGACATGAAGTTGCTTGAGAGGAAAACTCTCTCGAGGTCCTCGATTCCTCTGGCCAGGAAGTTGTAGAAGCCATTCACAGAGTTGGTGGAAGAAGGATCCATTATATATATATATATATATATATATATATATATATATATATATATATATATATGTTAATTTGTTCTGACTTTAGACTTTATAAGAGAGTGATATGTTATGTTATATATGTTAAGGCCTAGCTTACCTATGACTATATATATATATCTATATATATGGTAGGAATTAGGATAGAAGTCTGGGAAGGGAAGGGAGGGGAGAAAAGGTTGTAAACAAGAGAGAGATTTAAATTGAGAGACTAGTGATGAGTGGAATTAGGAAGCATTAGATTTCAGGAAGAAAAACGGAGAAGCCAAAAAGTGGAAAAGAATGGAAGGAAGAATGGAAGAGAGGGAATATCTTAGAAGCTCAGGTTTCGAAGGTTGAAAAGGATTAATTGTTGGGGGCAATGATGGGTGTTTCCTGCAGAGGGGAAAGGATGATGGGTAATATGCCATTTTCATTGTTTAATGGGCACAAAGGAAGGGAGGTAAAAATGAAAATTTTGAGGACACTAGAATTATTATTATTTTTTTTAAAAAAAAAAAGATAATTATTAGTGGGAGAGGTTGAGAAAGATCAGTAATTTTTTAGTTCGTTTGAATTTTATTTTATATAAAAAATGATTTTTTAAATAAATACTTTTGTTCATTTTAGTATATTTGGATAAACTTTTTGGGAAAAGAAAAAGTACTAGAAAAAATAAAATAAAAATTTATACTTTTATTAAGATGAATTTTAGAGCTCCTGAAAAATGGTTTTTTAAACTTACTAAAAAGCTGTTAACATTTTTAGATTAAAATAATACGAGGGATGAAAAAAGTTTGTATTTTTAAAGAATATAAGAGCAATGAATATTGATCATTTGATTTTATTTGAATAAATAAAATTAAAAGATAAATACATTATTTTTTTAAAGTGGCCATGTGTCACTATAAGTTTATACCATATCTGTGTTTTTATCTAGCTCTTTAAGCAAATTAAGAATTCTCTCCTACTCATTCGAATTACTTCTATTAATTACATCTACTAAGAGCAAAAAACCTTAGAAGAGGGTGCAAAGAAGTAATATTTTGGTATGTTTATACATATCAAGTGAGATTGAGTTTTTCCTGAGGTTTGACTGGATTTTGTTTCTACAGCATCAGATTTTTCATTCTGATACAGCCATACAGGTCACTCTTTTGTTTTGAGTGATCTTTGGCTTCTTCTTTCCTCACTTTCTTCCTCGAGCTACTGAATTTACTCCTCTTCTTCCACTATATTCTATTGAAACTAGCGGTTTTATTTTTCCTAGATAAATATTGTTCTCTAGAGTTCTCCAAAAGGGAGAACCGGAATGATGAGGTTGCTTTTAATTACCTGTGTCTTTCGAAATCTTCTACTATAACCATTAAAAAAATCAGTCTTTTGAAGCCATACATAGTCTTTTTACCAGTTTAATTAATTAATTATTCCATTATCTTTGATTTTGGGGACAGAAAAAAAAGATTGATGCTTTCTCATGCCCTTTACCCCTCTTAGTCATTGAAATTGAATATATTTTATTCCCAATTCTAACTTCAAAGTAGTATATAATCCAAACCAGAAGTATCATTGTAATTGTATATTATATCCATGGCTATAATAACAAGAAAAAACAAATAAATATGTCTATGCTCTTGATTGAGTAGACCTTACTACCCCATCAAAGCGATAGAGATTGTTAGAAAAATCGATTTTGAGCTGCATCTGCTTGATGATTTAATTTCCAGTATTACAACTGGGTCCCATAATACGTGTATCATTACAAATGGATTTTAATCAATTGATCGTTTTTAGTCACCGGTTTATGGCCACGATATGTTTTTTAACTTAAAGATGCCACAAGTATTTTTCCTTTCCTATATTCTCTTGTCAAAAAGTATATTATGTTGTGCATACGATTCGTTTTGTGGACCAATTTTCCCCCCTAGTTGGAAGAGAGTGAGGTAGTAGGGGACCATTACCAAACAATCTAAATTACACATTGGGTTATGTAACATCTTATTCAAATTGGCTTAGACGAATGCTCGTGGGATTTTGGAGAATGGGACATCGTAGAGGTATATTGGTCTTCTAAGATTTCATTGGACATAAAGAAGAAGATTGCTCAAGAACAATACTATGGGCGCCCCTCGTGTTGTCTCACAACCAAAGCCAGCAATATAAAAGATAAATTTTTCCTTTATATAATTCGAGTTTAATTATGAATGTAGTTTTTTATAACATGATCTAATTATTTGCTTTTTCAACATTTTCTAATTATTTGTTATTTTTATAACATTATCTAGTAAGTCTATTTTTTAAGCTAATTATTACAAGAGTTTAATTTTTGGCTAATTATTACCACAATTAAACTCTTTTATTTTCTATTTTATTTTAGCTAATTAAAATCGTGTTTTTCAAATTATTTTTACATGAAAAATGTAATTGTCCAGAGAGGCTCTTAATCATATATATATATATATATATATATATATATATATATGTATATATATATATATATCTATCGTGTGTGTGTGTGTCCAAAATGTTAGCCTCCTTTAGGGATGGCAACGGGGTGGGCACGGATAGTAGCGACCCGCTACCCGCCTCGCGGGAAGAAAATCCGTCCCGTGTCCGCCCGCTACCCGCGCGGATATCCATGGATATCTACTGACTGTGACTAGTTGGAGGAGAGGGTTCGGCTGGAGGTGGAGGAGAGAAGGGGGAGAGCGGCGCTAGCGTGTGGAGGACATCGACGCCGGCGCTGTGATGAGAGAAGAAGGAAGCGACACGGAGACCGGAGAAGGAGGGAGCGAGCGACGCGGAGAGGGAGCGAGCCAGCCAAGCGGAGACTGGACAAGGAGCGAGCGAAGCAGAGACCGGAGATCGGAGAGGGAGCGAGCGACGTGTCACGAAGGGAGGGCGTGATGAGGGGGGTTGCCGTTGCGGCGGTCGGAGTAGACAAGGTGGAGGCCGGCGTTGGAGCTGGACTCAGAGGTTGGGTCGTAAGTGAGGGTGAGAGTGACTAAGTCTGAGTGAGAGTCAGAGAAGGTGCCGCGTGAATGAGAGTGAGAGTGACTGAGTCTGAGTGAGAGTGAAATTAGGGTTATATTATTAGGAGGAAAATATTTATTTTAATATATCTGGGTATCCGCGGGTACAGATAGTACTAAATCCGTACCCGCTCCGTTAACTAACGGATAGTGAAAAAATATGTTAAGCCTTACCTGCGGAAATCCGTTAAACTATCCAAATCCGATCCGTGACGAATTTTACCCGCGGATATCCGCGGGTACGGTTTTTTTTTTTACCATCCCTAGCCTCGTTGCTATACCTATTGAAATATTCTATCAACGACAATAAAATAAAATAAAATCAAACTTGTAGACTTGTAGTTGAATTGGCACAAACATAAGTCTTTAAAATTTGCATCTAATAATTTTAGCACCAACAAAAAATCTTTTAATGATAAGATGACATGTAAATGAATGATGATAACATTAAAAAGTTTTCTATTAGTTTTAAATCAAAATTAATTACTTTTAAACATTCACAATGAAAAATTTATTTTATCAGTACATATCACTGTTTAAAGAAGATGAGTATATCCTAAATTTCAAGTTAAATATATACTATCAGCAGTACTTGTATTGTGCTTTTTTTGTAGGAGCAAAAAAAAATAGAACGATAAAAAGTTGAATGGGGAGGGAAAATAAATTAGAATGACATTTTTTATTTATAGCTATTTGATAAATGTTGAATTAGCTTATTTTCAATTCATTTTCATAATATTAAAATGATTACTTCAATTATAATCTATCAATGAATGAATTCAATTCTTATGTATTGCCTTTATCAAGGTAGCGCTCTATTTTAGTCAAAAAAAAAGAAAAAAAAAAGGTAGTGCTCTATTAATGGTAACTTTATATGCGAAAAAGTCTCAAATGTATTTTTTTTTCTTTCTAACTCTTATAGGGTTTGTTTGGAAGTTGTGGGGGAAAAAGAGAGAAGAGTTTGAGGAGGAAGGGAAGGGGAAAGGGATGCGGAAGGAAGGATACCGACGGCCTAGCCATCGATATTAAGAAACATGATTATCGATGCAATACCCCCTTTGTCGCTCTTGGAAACTCCGCAGGAATTATTTCGTGCAAAGGTGGGCCAATTTTACCAATGGATTGCAGACGCGCAAGCCATTACGTTTTTCAATATCAAAAGGCTAGATCGTCAGTAAAATGAAAGTAATTCACTCAGTGATTTGGTTACCGACGGTTAGGCCATCGGTAAGTAACAAATGTACCGACGGTTCTTGTCCGTTGGTGATAAGCATTATGCCTGAAGTGTGAAAATGGTGATTTTTTTTTTTTGTTTTTTGTGGAAGAAGGCCTTCTTTTTCATGATACAAAAATATGAGCCAAGCATAAAAATGCAAAAAAATATATATGATAAAATGCAATAGAAATGTTTTTTTTTCATATTTCCATTTCCCCACTTTTTCCTTTTTTTATTGTGCAAAATCTAATACTAAAATGTTAGGGATTTTTTTTTTAAAAAAATCTATTTAAATAGAAGGAGTTTGAGTTTTTCTTGGAAAAGGAAAACGCAAAAGAGGTAAAACTAGGGGTGTTCATCAATCAATCTAAACCAATTTAAGCCGTAAAAACTGAACCGAAAAATCGAATACCGAAAAATCGAAAATCGCAAAAATCACTTTTTTTTTCCATTGGATTTGATCGGATTTCGGATCCCCTAATGAAAATCGATTCAATCCAATCGAAACTGACCTACTATATACATACTATTATTTTTGAAATTATAATACTACTTATGCTTAAAAATTGTTTTTTCATACTTTTTTGAACGAACACTCTCATTCTCTTTAATATTTTGTTGGAATTGTCAAATACTAGATATATTGGAATTTATATAGTTATTCATGTACCTATGAATTAATAGTTATTCATGTTCTAGAAGATTTCATGCATGTACTTAGGAACTAGAACAACATTAATTTTAGCATATACAGGTTTAATTTAATGTTGGTCGTCAACGTAATATAACTATGTAACGATGTATCGATAAAAATCGAATTATCCAATCCAATCCAAACCGCATTTGATTAGATTGGATCGGATGGTTTTTTGGTTCAAAATCGATCCAATCAAATCCGCAAACACCCCTAGGTAAAACAAATAAAAAACTATTAATAATTTGCACAACCAACTATTATGGGTTGGACCTTCTAACGGTCCCGAGTGGAGTCGCCATCTGTCAAGACCAAAATTGCAACGGAAATGACGAAAAATAAGATTTAAGAAAAAATAGGGAATCACCATCAATTTTATTTAAATTAGTAAAAATTGAAAAACCTTTAAAACTATGATATTCGAAATTAGATTGAATTTGTGAGTCGATTATACAAAAAGAACGGTGAAAACTGAATTCCAAAACAACGTTGATACATCTTCATGCAACACTGGTGGTAATATATATTAAATTAAATCATTACTATTACTATGATTAATTTTGCAAATATTTAAAGTCAACTTACAAACTAATGACTAATTTAAAAGAAATTTTAGCAACATATTCTTTAACACACTATCTTCAATTTATCATCATCTATTATTGGGTGGATCGATTTCATGTGAGATCCACTTAGGGTTGGCAACGGGGCGGGGGCAGGTATTACCTTTTCTGTCCTCCCCCCTGACTCCCTAAAAAAACTCGACCACGTTCCTCGTCAAAGTTGGAAAATAGCTCACCATCCCCGTCCCGTCCCCGACAATGAGTAGCCAAATTTAAAAATTGTTTTGTTTTAATTGATATTTTCAACTTAAAAACTGCACTTCCAAAAAATTAATTAATAAATAAAACCTTCACACGAAGTAGGGGTATTAGTATATATATATATATAATTGGGAAGGAAAAATCCTAATTTAGCAACTTTATACATATATATGAGGGTATTATTGTAATTATGTAAAAGTGGGGCAGGTTCAGGGTTGAGGTCGGGACGAGTATTAGTATCCCCATCCTGCCCTCGCCCCTGATTTTGCAAAGCGGGGAAAACTTGAAACCGAACTCAGTCAAAGTGGGTTTTCCCCACAAAATTGGGGCAGGTTCGAGTGGGCATCGCAGGTTCGTGTCCCGTTGCCATGCCTAGATCCGCTAAATAGAGATTGGACTCATATTATTTAGTGAGTCAATAATAAATCTATCTAATAATAAATGATGCGTTAAAGAAAGTAAGTTAAATAGTTTTTGTTAGCATTTGTCATAGAGATATCAAAGGTGAAGTTGACAAATGAATCTGAATCTAAACTTTTATTTCATAAAGTTATTAATAAACTGACCCACGATTAAATTCACAAAATGACTTGGCTCAATCCTAAAGGCGGATTTTATGATACATCCCGAATTTGGATTCACTCCATCTAAAATCTTCTTATATCCTTTTTCCATTCAAATATCGGTCATTAAATTAATTTAAAGACTGAGTTATTTGTCTCCTAACCGATAGATTAATCTAATGACTGAAGTTTGGATAAATACAAAATTGGGAGAGAATTTGAAGGGAGAGAATCCACATCCCATTTAGATAGGCTGTATCATGTATGGTCTAAATTTATCTAGTTTTCCAAAATAAAATAAAATAAAGTCAAAAATATTTTATTTTTAATTTTGTCTTTATTTTCACCCCACCTCCCTCCTTTTTCCCTCTCTCTCACCATGGCGGTACCCCACCCTTCCTCACCCACCGCAGCTACCACAATACAAATCCAGTAATGAATTTCACTTTCAACCTCCTTCTCGCCAGAAAACGACGTAGAAACATATCAAAGGCTGAAATAGGTGGTTGCACAACTATGGGTCTAAAACTGCAAAAACCCTAGCGAGACACCATAGATTTGGGTTTTATTGCTGCGCAAGGGCTTATGATGGAGGAGGAGGAACAACCCTTACGCAGGCCCATTCATTGATGGACTGAAAGTAATAGACTCCATAAATATATTACATTTTCTTCTTAATTAAATGGGGATGGTCCACAGCGTCTAAGGAGTGAAAATGATACAAAAACAATGATTCAAACGGAAAAGGAAAAGATCCTCTTCATTTATGTCCATTTTTAAAAGCTTTGAAAAACTAAATGGATATTATATATATGTGCAATCTTTTATGTATTTATTATTTTTAAAACTTTAGAAATAAATATTTCCATTTCTTATAAGAAGTGAAGAGAATCTCTATCCGATTCAAACATCTCATAATAGTATTTTTTTTCATACATATTAATTAAGATATTGAACTTAAAACCACATATTTAAGAAATTCAAATCCCTTTCATTTGGACTTAACATACACGAATGGTTTCTATTTTCTATAGGTGGATGCCAATTAAATCCACTTTTTATTGTTATGAGACATGATATCCATGGATGATAATATGATGGATGACCCTTTAATGGATCTAGGATAGACTTTGATATCATATTAGATTTGGATTTAACTCAACCTCAAAAGCTAACTCAAGATGTAAAGACAACTTTATAAATTCTTATGAGATTTTATCTCTAATTAATGTGGAACTTGGATTTTTTCAATATTTGTAGTAAACAAAATAGTTTATTTTTGCTTAGAATGTGAAGGATAGTGATTAAGCTGATATGATTTGGATTACGAACAACGTATTAATTTTAGAGATGCAGATGGTGCTAATTCTCCAACATAAAATCCGATAAAAGAACCTGTAAAAAACTGTTCTAGCTTCTTAGTTCTTGCATGCACCTGTTAAGAAAAGTCAAGCCAAGATGTTATTTGAATGATTGATAATGATTTCTTCTTCGTTTTTTTTTAATATGTTTCATCTGGTCAAGGTCTACAGAGAAAAACCAAAACTAGTACGGATAAAAAAGAAGGCCCAACTGGCAACTGACAAGAGATTGACATCCACTCATTGTAACACCAAGAAATCATCCTCAATACTGTGATTCTTTCCTTTTCATGATTTTAGTTGCTTAAAAAAATTAAGATAAACAGCGTACATATTATCATCAGTATCACCAATCTTGTCTTTGTATAATGTATACAGTCCTTGTTTACATGAATTGTTAAGTTGACGATTAAATTTGAGATACTTACGGTGATATCATAGGTATAAATAATAAAATAATAATAAAATAACTCAATAATTATCACTCCCAAGATATATAAATGTTTTTCCACTTATTTATTATTTTTTTCTCTCTCATCATGTATTTTATCACTCTCAAGACACTCATCTGATATTTCTCTCATCTTAACACTCGTCTAAGCTGATCTTCACCCGTTTGATGAAGGTATAGAGCCGTCTGACCGAGAAAGCTCATCCGTCTACTCTCAGCTTCACCTGTCTGAAGCTGAAGATCTTCACCCGTCTGATGATTCTGAGTAAAGAAATGTTGTCTGAATCACCCGTCTGATGACTCTCAGTGAGGAAATGTTCACCCGTTTGATGACTCTCAGTGTCACCCGTTTGAAGACTATCAGTGAAGAAATGTTCACCAGTCTGAGAGTCATCAGACGGGTGAACCAGACGGGTGAACATTTCTTCACTGATAGTCATCAGACGGGTGAAGATTTTCAGCTTCAGACGGGTGAAACTGAGAGTAGACGGGTGAGCTTTCTCGGTCAGAAGGGTCATATATCTTCATCAGACGGGTGAACCAGACGAGTGAGCATTTCTTCACTGATAGTCATCAGACGGGTGAAGATCTTCAGCTTCAGACGAGTGAAACTGAGAGTAGACGGGTCATATATCTTCATCAGACGGGTGAAGATCAACTTAGACAGGTGAACCAGACGGGTGAGCATTTCTTCACTGATAGTCATCAGACGAGTGAAGATCGGCTTAGACGAGTGTTGAGATGAGAGAAATATCAGGTGAGTGTCGTGGGAGTGATGAAATACAAGATGAGAGAGAAGAAAACAATAAATAAGTGGGAAAGCAACTATATGTCTTGGGAGTGATGATTGTTGAATTGTTTTATTACTATTTTGCCATTCACACCTACGGTGTCACCGTAAGTGTCCCAAATTTGGTTGTCAACCTAACATTACTCTTATTGTTAACTTCTGAGTAAATCTACTTATGCCACTTTAAGATATTCGCTTTTAGAGAAAAAAAAAACTACATGTATAATATACAAAGTTTAGTTTTATATATTATTAATATAAATGTTTTTACAGACCATCAATTAATCATATATTATTATATGTATGTGTGATTTTGTAGATAATTATTATAAATTAAGAGTAAAAAAATTTTGATTGCATAATAATATTTAATTAGATGAATGTGTAAATTTTTTTATTAAATATATTAGTATATAAGAATTTGAAAAACAATCACATATTTAGGACTTGTTTGATTGTGTTCTTGTTTTTTTTTTTTTCAAAACAATTTTGTAAACTAATTTTGAAAATTATTTCTAGAAGAAAGGAAGAAAAAAGTTTGCTTGATAACACTGTTTTGAAAATAGAGGTCACTCTTTCCTAAATTCTATAGTATAGTGGGAATGAGGAAGGGGAAATAAAAAATTAAATTTATTTACGAAATTACCATTAATAAAGTTATATTATGACAATTTTGCCATCATAAAAACAAAAAAAAATATTTCTAAATTTTTTTTTTAAAATTCAACCAAGAATAACTACTTTTCAAGCGTGTTTTTTCCCCTTCTAAACATTTGTGTGTGTGGTAGCGTTACTTCTTAACTTTAACCACATGTTCTCAAAGTATCACTACCAACATTCAATTGATAAGAGATTCCTGACTAATTCTACGATGAGAGAGCCAAACAAGTCTCTCACTGTGAGAGAGCATTTGTTTACCATTGATTCCATCTAATACCCTACACCTTCCACACCAGATTATCCCCTCCAATTCTCTCCACAGCCCCTCCCACACCTCCACCCCCACCTCACCCTCACCTCATTCATCATAGTGCCACCATTGTGAGCACCCCTCCCACTCCCACCCCCACTCTTGCGCATCCCATCCCCACTCACTTTTGACCCCCACCCTCAAGCACCCCTTGACCCACCTCACCTCCCTCGCTCAAACTAGCAACTTCGGTTGCCGCGAGAAGAAGAACAACAACAAGAAGAGGGAAAAAGAAGATGAAGAGGAGGAGAAAGCGAAGAAGGAACGAGAAGAAGACGATGATGGCTGGACAACGTGGCGATTGATGGCGGTGGGGAAATTGAAGACGGTGCCAGTGAGAGAGAGAAGAAAATGAAAAAAAAAAAATCTAGTGTGGACAACTGCATGATAGAGTCTGTGAACTGCTTAATCCAACAGTATGGTGCTCGGTGAGCGACATATATCACTTTTGCATGCTAGAATGAGCTAGAGTTTCCCTAATTATATAAGTTTTATCATGATTTTAATGGTATAAAATATACTTGAAGAAACATTTTTTCATTCATTCATGTGTGTGTTGCATTGTACTTTTTGATTAGAGATGGAATGAAATACATTTTAAAATCACTGAGAGAGATAAATCAAATAAACTCATATAGAAATGGATTTGCCACAGGCAAAATTCTCTACATTCACTACATTCAGTAGATTGGAACCATTTGATGAATATAGGATGATTCAAATTCCGAGTTTACACTTTAAATCCAATTTACCGAGTTTAATATATGAATCGTCCGATCTTCATTCAACAGTTTCGAGCTACTAAATCCAGTAAATGCATGAAATTTTTACTGCAGACAATCCGATTCCAAACTCATATAAGTGATAAACTTCAGTTCGACAACCCAATGTCGTTGCAATATCAGCGATTTCGAGAGATGAAAAAAAAAAACGCAATGATGGAACTTTGTCAAATTTTAAAGGGCTTGTACTAAGCAAACCCTAACTATAAAAATTCCAATATGATTGTAACATTAAAAAATGAAATAAATAAAATTTTTATTTTTAAGTCAATTAATTAATTAAAAAGGGCAATTTAATTCCAATATGATGGTCAATGGATCAAGGGTTTCACTTACCATATAGGAATATGTTCTGCACTCACAACTGAGCTTTGGGGAATTTATATTGGAACCCTTATGGCTTGGAATATGGGGCATATGAAGCTTCTTGTGGAGAGCGATTCCCAAATCTCCATTCATGCTTTAACAAAGGAGGATTCAAGTGACAACAACAAGTAACTCATCTCTAGGATCAAGAAGCTATCTCTGTTACCGTGGAATTGGAATGTCGTCACATTCTGCGAGAATAAAATTCATGTGTCGACCGGCTTGCAAATCACAACATTCTCTCAAATTATGGTTTTACAGAAATCTTTTCTTCTCCTTCGGAGCTTGCCTTGCTCATTCTTGGCGATGCTTCAAGGGTCTCATTACCCTGGTTAACTCACGTGTAATTGTTTTGGTCTTTTCTCTTAGGCCTAGGTGGCTAGGTCCCTTCTTATACCAAGGAAAAAATTGGAGTATTCATTCTTGATAACCACTCTCTTCCATATCAGCCATGTGACATCATCTACCTTAAGCAATTTTTTTTAAATTTTTAATATATTTTCAAATTTATTAATTAATTGTTATATTACTATTAAATCTGTGTATCATTTACTTATTTCCATTTCATGATTTTCCTTTTAAGAATGTATTTTCAAATCTACTAATTAATAATTATTCATTACTAATAAATTCTTTTATCATTAACTTATTTCTATTTAATTGTTTTCCTTTTCATGATAAAAATTTCTAAAAAATATTTACACATATATATCAAATTTGAGTATGCTCTCTTAAAAGCGATTAAATCTTTTAAGTTACTCTCACTTATAAATGATAGATGTTAGATTCATTCTTAATTTCTCTTTTTTTTTTATTAATATTAAAGTTAAAATATTAGATTAGTTTATATCTTCTTTTTAGATTGAAATATTTTCTCTTTTAATTTATACTTTTTAATTTCACCTAAATTAATTATATATTATATCATTTATAATTTCAAAAAATTTAAATATCTTTTCTTTTATTTATTTTTTAAATTTAAAAATATTTGTGCAATGCTAAAGATACTTGCTAATTAGTAAAATAAATAGGACTATATTATCCCTCCGAGACCCCACTGCTAACTTACTGTGTGCCCTAATTGGGAAAAGGGTCTAATAGTACTCTAAAGTTAAGGTAAAAATGTTATATGCAGCTAGCATTATGCATGGGGCAGGTGTCACCGACAAAACTAAACAACCGGATTACCTTCTAAAGTAAATGCTTTTTCCTTGATCCTATAGCGAGATGTACCCAACTCCTTCTCAGACAAATCCAAGATCTCTCTAGCAGCATATTCTTAAGTGTTGATTAAGAGGTTTGGGTACATATGCTACAAATCTAATGGTTGCCACTGAGTGATGCTGGTAGATCGAAGAGGAGGCTTGTGCCTGGTAGGGTTTAGATATAATTGATAAGGACAACGGGTTCCAATGACTCTTCACTCTTGGAACACCTAAATATGATATTGCTTTTTACATGCTTAAAATACTACTAAGTTTTGTACGGGTCGGGTCAGGGTCAGGAGTAAGGACAACTGCGTTTAGATAATTGTCCTTGGACTTGTGATGATAATGATAGTCTAAAAGTCTAGTAATTTAGGAATAAAATTTTAGTGTCCCTTATCAATCAAAGGTTGAAAATATGCATAAATATTAATGAGTTATGCTTTTATTTTATTAAGTGGTAAATCATTACTGATAGGAGACAAAGAATGTGACAAGAAAGTGGGACAGAAGATCTCAATCCGTAATTTAGACCCACCAAAGTTGTTTAATTTAGGGGCTGGAATTCCACTTTAAAGTAGAGATTTCGAAACAGGTTATAATGCATGAGCAATCCAACTTATCATGGGTTCGAGCGGGATTGGGTTGAGCAAATTTTGGCCGATAAAAATCCAAATCAGATTTGTCTCAACTCACGTAATTTGTGGCTCACACTCCATTAAACCCGCGAGCTTGCCAGACCACCACGTTTTCACCATTCGTGTCATGTCGGTGTCACCAGGTCCGCCACCTTTGTCAAAGCTTCACCTCATGCTACTCATTTCTGATTATTATTATTTTGATCTTTTAGAAAAGCTTTAAAGCATGACCTACCCAACACCTATTTAGACTTGAAGCAAAATTTGAGACGAGATCTTTTGAAACGTTTTTTTTTTTAAAAAGGGTAGCATAGGTCAGGCCGACGTTAGCATGTTAGCTGTCACTTAGATTCGGCTTGGTCGACGCTATCTAGCCTCTAGCCAACGCTACATGTTTTTTGTAGTGGAAATAAATTTTTGAGAGGTGACCTAAATTGGTCCATCAAAATTTTCGTGAGCCCACTTTTATTCTCTGAAAAAAATAAACTATCCATTTAGTTCCTCAAAATTAAAAACGCATGACACATTAGTCCTTAGATTTAGTTCCGATGTCCATTTACTTGCCTATGTGTCCCATTAATCGTCCTATTTGGCCAGTTAGTGGTTCTGCATGACCTATGACGAATTTCCCCTGTAGAAAATGAATAAAAAGTGGAAAAACATACACAATTTTAAAATCCAAAATACCTGAAAATTATGCACTTTTTATACTTTTCATTTATTTTCCACGATGTAAATTTGTCATTGGCCACATAGGATCACTGATGGGCCAAGTATAATGGTTAATGAGACACGTAGGCAAGTAAATGAATGTCGGAACTAAACCTACGAACTAATATATCCCGCATTGATAAATTTGAGTGGCTAAATGATTAATTTATTTTTTTCATGGATTAAAAGTGGATCCCAAAAAATTTTCAGGGACTAATTTGGATCTTCCTTCTGAATTTTTTGAGGGCTAAAACAAAGGCTTTAATTGCTTGGACCTTAGATCTGTCTTGCTTTAAAAACTTTATCAATATGTGGTGAGTTAAGTTGGATTGACCTCGCTACTAAAGTGAATCGGATGAGCTCACTTTAGTGTCAACCCCTCATCCATATTGGTTCACTTTTACAACTCTAGTTAAAAGTTGACATGGAGGATACAGGAAAGGAATGCTAACTACCACCATGTAACGCATAGTCGAGGTATCCGACTCAAATATAAATGGACAGTTCAAGTATTTGAGGGGATATTAATGCTTTTCACTGGATGTACACTGGTCCAGTCTCCACTGTGTATTTTGTTAGCCGACAGTTCTATTACAGATCATCGAAAAAGACTTCCATTTTTCAACCGAAATCTGATCAAAATTGGACTCTGCACTTGTATTTTATTTTATTTTTCTAAATTGAAAACAACAATTAATAAAAAAAAAAAAAAAAAAAAGCAGCATGCTTTCTTTCGCACATGCAAATCTTCTGACTCTCTTCTCTTTTCTTAGTTGTCTTCTTCTGCATAATTATTGGGTTGGCAATGAGTAGGATGTACAAACCTACTCCATTTACATAATGGATCTCAAATTTGGTCTATAGGCTTTTGCCCTTTATGTGTAGAAGCTTTGAACCCAATACAAAAACTGAGTAGGCCATAGGCCCACGCTGTGGATTGTATTGTAAAGTCTTTAGGGCACTCATTTACAGCACTGTGGCTGGATGACCTTTAATTGTATATGTAAAGGTGGCGGCGGATGTGTAACAACTCAAAGTTCAGAGCCGCATATGTAGAAACTAGACAGTTAGAATTCGGTGGTGCTGGAAAAAGGGAAGGCTATCACTCAAGGTTTTAAAATATGGTTTGAGAATGACAAACATGCCGTATAGAAAGTGAGAAAAACCGAGGCATTTGATGTGAAATTCTTACCATTTCAATATCTATAGTTTTAGCTAAATTACTTTATAAATTTATATGATTTAACTAAAATTTAAATTAGGCCACATAATTTAACTTTTTTAACTAAGTCCTCTTTTTATTTTAAAAAAAATTATTAAATAAGTTCATACTCGTTAATAGTTATCTTTAATTAAACTACGACCACCATTCCTTCAATACACTTTAAGTGGTTAGAGTTGTGGGATAATTAGTAAAGTACCAAGATTCAATGCCCGTAATTGCTCTCGTCCTTTTCCTATTTCCTTTTTCCCTTCACTTTAGGGGTGCCCATATGATAGGATCTTAGACCCAAAAAAAACTATGGTTACCTATTTGATAAGAATCGATTTTTTGACCAAAAAAGGGGCTTATAGTTTATATATGTTTTTAAATAAATTTCCATAATTCAGCAAATGTTAACAATAAATTATAAGAATTTATTTAACTACATTGTTTGTCAAAATAGTCCTTAAAATTTACGAGCTTTTAAATAAATTTCCATAATTTAGCAAATGTTAATGAAGTTTTAATGACTATTAGTGAATATTAATTTATAACTTCTTTAAAAAAATTGGAAAGCACAAGAACCTCGTTAAAATCTTATTTAAAAGTTTCGTAAAATTATAGTTAACAGTAAATAAATTTTACCTTTTTTTTTTTTTCATCACCTTAATAAATGAATAGTTGAAATTGGAAAGCTGCAACAAACAAAATATGTGGTCCAAACTCTTATAGTCCTGCTCTAGATGAATTCCCACAAAGATCACACTAGATAGATTGATGACAAGGCGGACCAGTGCATTATGCAAAACTGGAAATGTGAAAAGATGTAAGTTTGGTGATATTCTGTCAGAAAGGTCCATAGATGATCTCCTATTTAATCTAAGCCTCAGTGACATTGACATGTTACCCATCACCACAAATCATCCCTCATCTAATGGAACCCAATTGATCATATCCTTTGGGTGAAAAATGAGATTCGGCTCAGACATTTTTTGTAATGCAATCATCTTGCAGGCCGATTAAGCAACGATTCATGTTCTTTAAATTACATAACATCAAAGCAACTGTCAAGGAAATATTGTTCGGCTCCTAAGTTAGAAACGTTTTCATACGATTACCTACATGTTTCAACAAATTACCAACCATACTTTCAGAAAATCTATCCACTGGACCAAGCTTAAAAAATGATACTATATATAGTTACAGTGAGAACAAATACATAAATATAATGGTAAATAAATTACATGCTAACCGCACATGACACGTATAAGATTATGTTTAGCAATTATATACATATGCCTAAGGCCTTGAACTCTCAAGGCTAAAAACATAAGAACAAATACACAAGTATATGTACCAGTGCTATTTAGGGATATAAAATGGATTATTTGAAAGGATTTTGAATTGCAATATAATAGATGAGTTAAAAATCCTTGTAAAAAAAAAAATAATAGATGAGTTAAAAATAAATTAATAATTCATTTATGATTCATTAAAATTATATTAAAAAATCTACTAAAATATATGGTCTTTTATTTCCGCTAAAGATAAATGATGGTCAGATGGTCTTTATCAGCTGTGGCAAATTTAGTAGAGTGGAGAGTTGAACACTTATATATAACATTCTTCTTGGAGAGCGTTTCATGTAGATGAATCATGGCATCTGGATTGGAACTTTTCGCCATCGATTTTCTTAGAAAATTCAAGATTGTATCTCTACTTGGGATATGGCAGATCTTTATTTATAAAATTGATCTCTTCCATAATATATGTTGTTTTGGAGTATCATCATTTTAAATTTGATTTGTCTCTTTACATTTTTGCTAAATATGATGAAAAATCATAAATGGAGTGAGTAGATAATTTAGTTAAATGATGCCATAATTTTCATTTCAAATTGAAGATATATAACAGATTTTTTAATTTTTGTAAAATGTCAAAAGGTGGAATATTATAAATTAAAAATGTATTAAGTAAAATCGAATGTCTAAGTGAATCATCAAGTGGATCCGTGGCGCAATGGTAGCGCGTCTGACTCCAGATCAGAAGGTTGCGTGTTCGATTCACGTCGGGTTCAAATCCTTTTATCCGCTGTTTTTTTTTTAAATTTCTCTTTGCTGGACTTTTACGATTTTCACTGTTACTTGTTTTAGCGCTGATTTT
This sequence comes from Ammopiptanthus mongolicus, assembly GCA_039655645.1. NCBI lineage: Eukaryota > Viridiplantae > Streptophyta > Magnoliopsida > Fabales > Fabaceae > Ammopiptanthus > Ammopiptanthus mongolicus. The sequence goes on along the minus strand of CM077348.1, from coordinate 15,101,188 downwards.
GGTCAGTGGCCAGTAATGTTGCACCGACATTTAGAAAAATTAAAGCAATAATTTCTAAGTCAAAGAGATATATATAACACTTAGTGGACATACGGAAATTATGATGAACGGTAGAATTCTCTACTTGATGGATCTTCAAGAAAAATCTTGAGTTAATAAATGAGGAGAATGCACCAAATAAATAAATGAGGAGAAATTCAGGAAGTTGTACGAGGGCCTATAAGTTCCTTTACTTGATATCATGCAGTGCATATGGCGAAATAAGTAAAGTAAGAAGCAGACAGGGATTGAGGGAGGGGCAGTTAGGGGCTCTAGAAAAAAACGATATTTTAAAAAGAATTCAAATCAGAAATTTTTCTAGTCCCACCACCCTAATGCCTTTTTGTTAATAATTAATTGGTACATTTTTTTTATTCTCAAACATTTATCTATGTAATATAGCAAATATTTGCTATTTTAATTTTAAAATTTAAAAGGAAAGGAAAAAAAAGTGAGTTTAATTGTTAGGCACTGTCAGTGTAAAATTGTTTACACTTTCAATCAATCCTAAATCATGATATAAGTGAATTTTAAGGTAGTTAGGATAAGAGTCAAATATTTTAATTTATGTGATAATGTTTAATTGGTTGACAATATAAAAAAAACTTTACACTGACAGTACATATCAATTAAATCCAAAAAAGAAATAAATGTAACAAATAGTATAATAAATGACATAAATGATTTTTTAAAAAAATTCTATTACTCAATATTTAATATTAATAATTTTTGCCCCCCATTTGATAAACTTTTGGATCCATCCATGGTAAGAAGTATATAGAGAGATGAAATAAGAGTAGAGCAAAGAAACAAGCATGAACTGAAGAAGCAAGAACAAGGAAAGAGGAGAAAGTGAGACATAAAGAGTGAGTGAGTGAAAAGTGTCCTTTTAAGTATACGTGTGAGAAAATTTTGAGAGACTCATCTTGTACAAATATATTAGTAATATAAAGTGAAGTTTATTTTATATACATTACTCATTTTTTACTTAACATTTAAGTCAATTTTGTTATATTAAGGTTAAGAACTTAGGATAAGATGTGGAACCTTTGCGTCGATTTTTTTTTGGTTTTGATGAGAAATGTACAGGGAAATATTAAACCCTGAATCTGAGATAGTATAAATCGTGCATAATTGCATCTCCTATGCATTGTGATAACATTAAACGCATTATGTCTGGCAGACATGAATGTGAATGTTAAAGTCTGTATATTTGAAGCAGACATGAATGTATATGAGCAGTTGAAGCAGAATTTATGTTCAGGAATGATAATGGGGTGAAATAATAGTATTCAGAAAATGTTTGTATGGCATCAGCAGCAGCAAAAGTTAAGAAGTCTCCTAGATCTTCCTCCCAATACTAGTCTCTTTGCAAGTCAGCACAATTTTCAACAAGAAATTGGCCCCATTCAAGTTTTGCACCGCGCGGAAATTTGATGTAGGCAAAAAATAGTATCAGGTTTCTCGAAATTTCAGATCATCATTGCATTGTAATATGCTGCTATAATTTGGAACTTAATTTCTTACTTAGACGGTGGAAGTTACAAAATATATGTACACATTTTTTGTTGATAATAATTAAAACAATTAGATAATTGGAGGGAGACAGTATACAGTAACAAATCAAATATTGGAGTCTCATGTCCACTGACCACTACAGCGCCTCATCGCTATCTGGATCAAGCTCAAGGCCCTCTGCTGCTAAGAGCTGACTGATAATTTTCTTCCTTTCTTCCTCAGCCTTTCTTCGCATCAAATCTCTTTTTGTCAATACAAGTGTGTGCCTCTTAAGGGTATTGGAGAAATATTCAGCAGAAGCCTTTTTTTCCCTAGCCAGGATCCTCCTTTCTTCATCTGGATCAATCTGACATTTCATACAATACTTGCAATAAGATGGGCATGGCTCTTGGCTGAGCAAAGATGAGATATGTGATACTAACACATCATATAACTTCAATTTTCAACTATGAACAACAGCCTCCCAGCACCCCATTATGGGAAGAAAGTAACTATCTGTGATGTTATGTATGAATCTAGGATCATGTATTCTTTAAAATTCACCTAACTTGGAAGTGGCAATTACCAACTTTTACGTACTTCATTATTCATTATTGAGAACAAAACCAATATATGGCAGCTTGCCATAAGGAAATTTGACAAACTCTATTACCCACTTCTTGACACAATCAATCCTGTAGCAAGCTGGTAATATTTTCAGGTATCATCATACCTTTGAACGAGAAAGACTACGCACGCGAATATTCAACTCACGCTGTTGCTGCTCAGCCCAAGCCGCAATTGCCATATCACCCCGCTGATCAAAAGCTTTTCGCTTTTTCATAAGCCACTCCATCCATGCCTGAGATGCCTGAGGAAAAAAACACCAAATCAATGAAGAAGAGGAAGACATAAATGTTCTAATTACAAAAGAAGAATACATCCATCATCCATTTTAAAGGCGAACAAGCAAATGCGTAGAGATACAGCTCTTTCAGGCTGTATCACTGATAAAAAGTAGAAAGCCGACCATTCAAGTGTATTATTCTCTGCACAAAAGTTGAAAGTCTGAAACAGTAGTTATTCTGTTATTGGTTGAAGTTGACCCGAGTCTATCACACTTACACCAAGCTTAGGAAATCATGACATGTTTTTCCTTCCTCTAGGCTTAAAAAGGGCGGAGGTTTGAGCAGGCAATAGTAATAATTAATATCTTAACATTTAGTTTTACTGAGTAGATGCTGGTGGAAATTTTTTTGTTTAGGCTTGATGCTAGTGATCACAAAGCACATTATGATCCAGTTAATTTAGCAAGTTCTGGAATCGTGAAGGGAAAAAAGAAAAGTATAAATTAGAATACTAATGTTCCCCAGCAAATGATAAAGAACAAGTACTCTGGCAACGATCAAGAAGATTAGGACATAAAAATATTACCTTCCTAGGGTTGACACGGTTATCCATATCATATTGTCTTCGCTTCTCTTCATCTTCAAGCAATTCATAAGCAGCTTGAATCTTGATGAATCTAGCTTCTGCTGTTTCACCTTCCTCAAGGGTCCCTCTACCATTGTAGACTTGAAATATAAAGTAAACAGGCGGTTATTATAGATTGGTTTCGCATTTAGGAAACAAAATAAGAACTGCATCATAACTAAGTTGTTCAACACGTAGATGGACAAACACTCAGGAAAGAAATAACCTCAACTGCTTCAAGGGAAAATACTTTTGGAAAAACAATCTCACACCTTCTAGCATCTAAAACAACATGTAAGAGACAAAATGCTAAGTGGATGCAGCCCCTTAGATTCATATTGAAATATGAATGAACATATTCACATATTAATATATTGCTGCTACATATGGCATGAAATAAATACAACAAAGTCATCATCTTTGATGCAATATCAGAAATAATATTGCTTGAAATCATATGTTAGTACAAATAAAGGATACAGAGGCTGCCAGCACAGATTATTTGTGTGATTGTACAGTAAATGAGCTACAGAGTTCCCAAGTTATGGCATTCTATTTCAAAAGTTATCAACTCACACTACTTTTTTACACCATTTTGTATGCCTAATTAATGATGTATAAATTAGCAGTTAATCACATGTATTGGATTGTTAACGGATTAATCAAGAGTGTATCCATTAAACAATCCATTAACCATCCAATACATGTGATTAATTGCAGATTTATACGTTAGTAACCAGGTGGAAAAAATGGTGTAAAAAAATAGTGTGAGAATATAAGAGTTGATATTATCCCGTTCTAAACTTCTCAACACACATTAAAATACCATCTGACAGATATTTAAATCATATGAAAATAAATAAATAAAAGACTAAATCAGCACAAGCAGCAGTATCAATTAATTGAACATAAACAAAGTTGGTAAGTCGAATTCAATGCATACCATCTGGATGATAAAATTTGGCCAAACGTCTATAAGCATTCTTTATCTGCTTTTCATCAGCATCTCTTTCTAGTTCTGTCATTTCATCATACACAATTGAAGGAAGAGCAAGCTGTTAAAACAAACAAGTTTGAACAGTAATTTCCCATCCACAACTATAAGCAAAGCATGGCATGGTTGGTTTTTTGCAGCAAGATTTATTTTTGAATGAAATATCTTACTGTTTCTTCCATTGATTTTCTTTTTTTGAAAGCAATAATTACCAAGAGTTTCATATGGGGATTTTTGGTCTTCCCAGTTGGATGCCCTAGCCACAGTTCTCCTCTGATTCATGCGAAACCAGGAATCGCTCCTTGAAGAATCGAGCCATGAAGAACACAATGGCGGCAATGGCAGTTGAGATTTACAATTAGGGTTCGGAAACGAAGCATTAGAACGAATTTGGTGTCTGCAAGTAACAAAGAACCGTGTCTGAGGCCTACACAGAGATCTCAGATTGCTCATAGTAAACGCTCCCTCCACAATTAACAACCAAATATTAAATTAAAATTAATAAATAAGTAACTTTTCGACAAAATTCCCCCTTTATTAGTGGTTGAAGACGTGAGTGACGGAAGCGAAGCGAGGAGGTTCTGAAAATGAATCTTATAGAATCTTTGCATTTTCAGTTTTCATATTATTATTTTGTTATTTGTTATGAGGAAAATTCGGCTTTTCTTTTCTCATTTTGGATGAATGATAGCCGCGAATTTTCTTTTTCGTTTTTTTCCCTCCAAAAAAGCCGGGAAATTTTGTGGATGACAGTTAGTGGTAGTTGGCATTGCCGTGATGCGCATTTCCATCTCCGGAAATAATAAATAAACGTGGTATAAAAAAACCTACAACTAAGTTTTTTTTTTTGAAAAAAATTAAAAAAGTAATAATGACCTTTATACAAGAACTTATGAGATTTCTGGGACGCATTTAACTTGGTTCCAACTTTCAATGGAACTTGATATTTTAATAGGATTATTTATTTATATTTGAATTCGATTAGATCATGACTTCAGAAATGTATAAGATAAGATTGAACTAACCTAATTTGTTGACATAATCTATAAATTATAAACGAGATTGGACCTAATTTGTCCAATTTTAGGCCCGAATCCATCAAAACTAGCTTCGAACGGGAACAAATTAGTGAGATGGAACTAGTGTTGAACCCTCCTAGCTCAAGTAATAGAGTTTTGTTTCTATTCTTTTTATTTATTTATTTTTATTTCTGAAATTCAGATAATAAGGTAGTTTAGTGGTTTGGGGGGAGAGACATGAGGTTTGAAATGATAAATAGGTCATAGGTTCAACTCCCTCCCGTTAACCTAACAAATACTAACAAACTAATATTTGACTATAAAAAAAATTAATAATTAAGAGAATAAGACATAGGGTTTGGAGTGATAAGGAAGTCATGAGTTGAACTTCCCTACTAACCTAACAAACAAACATTTGCTTATCAAAACAAAAAAATTCAGTTAATAATCTGTGACATTATTTTTTTTTTTTTTTCGTTTCCACAATTTTCAATAATAAACTACAAATTATTAATTTTTTAAAAAACGGATTAAGAGAAGAAACTGAACATGTGTTTTTTTTCCTTCAAAAAGGCACTAATGTTTATCATATAATGTTTATAAAAAAACTAAGGGAATTTCTTTTATCATAATTTCACGTGGAAGATGATATAATGTTTAGATACAAGTACCAGCATGTTCTCAAGAGCAACAAATCATATAAATTTTGCTTCGTGGTACGCAGCAGCACTAACTTAAATATATTTCAACAAAAAAACTTAGCAACTGTGTTCTGTAAACCACATAGCAGGTCGTGCAGTTGAGGTTCAAAGAGGTTTGAATCTATGGAAACTAAGTTGAGTAGGCTAGGCATGATCACATGGACGAGCAGTGCATAAAGAGCTAAGAGTGCGAAGACGGTGAAAGTATTCTCCCATAGCCAACAAGCCTTGAGCAGCTTGGCCAGTTGTCAGGATGCCAGACAAGTGTAGCAGAGTTTTTTGCCTAAGATTATCTGCCTGTGGAGAAGGCAATACTTTTGGGTTATTCTTTTTCACATCGTTAGACAAATTAGCAATAACAGCGATGCAGCATCACAAAAAATCTAATTATGAATATGGATCATATAGAAGTAAGTAATTGACTCAGTATATGCAGTGTCATCTTTAAACACTAAATTTCAGTGCTCTAAACTATGATTAACACTAGGCCATTAATTGGTGTCTCAAATGAGCTTACTAACAAGAGAAGAATTAAAATTCCATATAGATATCCAATTCCTAAGTTTCTTATATTATTACTGGGAACAAACTCTACACTGTGGTGCTGCTTTACCTGGCTTACAAAACCTTCTAGTGCTTCAATTTGGTCCATGGCAGCAGCCATCTGAAACCCATAGTTTCCTACAACTAACGGATTAGCTGCTATGTTGTGGACAAGACTCTGCTGGAGTTTATCCAATCCTAGTGAAAGAACATCTTCAGCTTGCTGAGACGATAGACGGAGGTTGTCAATACTAGCAATTTGTTGATCAGTCAAAGGCTCAAGCTGTGGCACGATAATCTGTAAGGAAAGGTCAAGCAGTTTTTACAAGATTATTGAGGTTTCCACCAAATGATGTTGGAACATTATGCAGATGTAGTGTGAAAAATAAATTGGCATGAATAGTACTAGTCTTCTCAGCAACCAGTCCTAGCAACGTATCCAGATGGAAAGACGTTAATTGTTGAACCAGAACACCAGATAGATAAGAAATTTTGTTTCAATAGCAACAAGACTGCATTAGATTAAAAATATGCCCAATAACTCTTGTTATGCATAGAATCTGACAATGTTTTTTTTTCTTCCAAAGCACCCTAGTAAGACTGAAACCTATGAACGTTCAAAATGTGGACACTGGGACTTCAATTCAATCCTCCCATTTCCACATGGAAGATTTACTGCACAATTATGAGTGGATACTGGTTTTTCTATTATATTAAAAGCTTCAAGCAATCACTACTAAAGAATTATCAATGATTTAACAAAATTAAAATAGATTGCAACAGAGAATAGTATGTGGGATTTACATTTAGAAGCTGTGATGGGCGGGATCCTCCAATCCAAAGAAAAAGGCGTTCTACGGATGCTTTCCACACACCAGAGATTAAATAAAAGACATCAGCCTTTGCAGCATCTGCTTTCATCCTGAAGAGATTTGAGTAGTGGTTCAAGCTATTCTCAACAAGTAGATGAAGCTGTACATCAGATGCATGAGTTTGCAATGCATTTCTAACTTCTTCTTTCAGTCTATTCTGTTCTTCAACCCATTGTCCATATTGAACTTTAAACACAGAAATACCTGCTTCGCAGAACAGGAGAACCACTTTAAAGAATGTCACAAGCTATAAGCACAATGCTTCATACACTGAGAAAAAGTAGTAATCACAAAATAAAAGACATCTAATAATTCTGAAAAATGGAAAAAGAACATGGTAGCATTAAAACTCTATTATCATGAAAGTAACTTGCAGTTAAACATGTAATACTCGATTTTTCTCATATTTGGATCCTTGAAAAGAACAGTTGATACTTGATAGAATGCTATAGGATAATAATTGCGGTATTCTAATATTAGAAGCTGGAAGTGTTTACTCAGCAATTTAAGAAATAAAGTTGCAATGAATCAGTCCCATAGAATTGTAACATTAACATATATAAACCAACAGATTATGTCAACTTAGAGAAGATGGAACCTTATGTTTCAAGTGAGGGGTAGAGGACATGGTTGAGGCTTTTTAACGAAAAGCAACAAAGAATTAAAGAAGGTCAATTATCCAAAAGGGGAAATCAAATCATGGAAATGATCCATGAAAGGGGCAATATCCTCACTCTACACCTTTATGCACATGAAACCAAATTGACCTATAGAGAAAGGACTAATTATGGTCCCTTTAAGAGGACAGGGCAATGATTGAGGAAATGGATGGGGCAAAAGCAAGGCAGGAGCATGATCAGCTCACTCCCAAATCTGTAGAGATTTTCCCTACAACTCTGATTTAGTCGTTCTGAAAAAATCAAGGAAGAAAATTGGTCTTCTAGCAAGAAACATCTTCAATCGGAGGTTGAAAACTCTAGTTGTGCAAACATGACTTGCAGTAAAATAGATAAGAATGTTTATTGACTGACTGAGGTCTTTCTATTAAATTCACTGAGGCCTGTTTTCTGCAAAGGCAAATGAACTATAGAGGCATATTACTAGGAATAATCAAATAAATGCATAGATGACTGCACGAAACAAGAAAGATGCATCTACATCCAATATTGACACATAAAAGGACAGAAACCATAGTTCAATTTCTGCAAATGCATTTATAAAAAGAACAAAGAAGTGATACATAATAACTAATAGCAAAAAAAGAACACTTTGAAGCTTAAAACTGTTTAAGAATCCCAAACCTGAGTTTATTGTTCCAGATGATCCCATATAACTGGCATATAATGCACTGCCTACGTACATATCCTGCAAGTAGACATTCTAGTATATGCTTTAAACAAGACAGATGAATGAATATACATCAAATTAAAAGGCAGAAATAAGGATGATGATTTTTTAGTTGTATTCACCTGCTTTCTTGTTTTCTCAATCTCCAGCTCCAACTGCATGAGCTTCAAACGGCTTGTTTCTAATTGTTGAACATAAGCCTATATATGAATAACAGTAGTACAAATCAGATGATAAACACTGGCTAACTTCCTATAAGTTCAGTTTTAACAACCTTCTTCCGCAGCCGACTTTTCCGAGCAGCCTGACGATTTTGAGCTAGACGTCTTACCACCTACACATAAATATTGAACAACTATAACGTCAGAGACTGAAATGAAAAGCATTCATGATTGATATCAGATCTTCTAAAGCATTAATGGCCAGGATGCATTTTGGTTTCTTTTTTTATTTTTCATCAATTGTTGGGCTGAGGATGGTGATTAGATTGGAACATCTTAACATTGCAAGTAAAGTTCGTATCTAATCGCAGTCTATATGTATTGCGACCAACTACTATTGGGTGATGATGCATTTCTGTTTCTTATCAACATACAAATATGTTAGAGAAACTGTCATGCACCCTTCAAAGTTAAACATTAATTTCTCTTTATTTGAAATATTTTGGACAAATAGCCACTCCTCATACTCTATAGTACTAAGTTACAATAATTTACAATGAAACATTGGTAAGATATTCAACAGCTGTATAAAAGAGAGAGATTGATGAAGTTTGATCACCTTACTAACAGCTTTGTTAGAAGTCTCTTGATCATCTCCAGAAGGTTCCTGGACAGATTGTATAATTTAGTTTTCCCATAAAACGAAGCTAACCCACTAAGGAAAGAGAAATTAATTAAAGCGTTCTGACCTTGTTCTCCATGCTAGTGTTGTTCACCATTAACATTGGGGAAGCAATTGAATTCAGGCTGCCATCAACTTTAAAGCTGTCCCCCCACATGCTAACTTGATGGAATGGCTCATATATGCCCATCCTTTTCGCGATGACTAGTTGAGTTGATGAAGAGCTCATATACTAGAAAGAAATCATGCATGACAAAAAGCAAAAATCATTTAAACCACTTTGTCAACAAAAGAGACAGAGTGTTCAACTTCAAATGATCATATACTCATTTTGTCAAAGTAAATTCTTGGTCTTGCATGACTTGAAAATTTTCCACAAGTTAACCGAAACCGATCGTCGTACTAGTATTTAAGTACTAGCTTTCGCTCAAAACGACAACTTCAAGTTAGGTAAGTTGAAATTGGAACAAAAGCTAGTACAGAAAGACAAAGCACAGAAAAGAAAGCCATTAAGCCAACCTATAGCTAGCCTAGCTTGATAGAATCTGCAACCACCAAAGTTAATTAGTCAAATAAATCATGCTCAGAAAGTTATATATATAAACTCACTAACTATTAATAGTTAATACCATTAATTTTCCCGCATGCACTCAAGCTATGAAAAGCAAGGCAATGACTAAAGAAAACAACTAAAACTTTGATTCTATATACAGTAAATAAAACCGATCAATTTCTACCGAAAGACTTAGTAGATAGTTGGGTTAATAAGTATGTTATCGGGAGTTTGATTTTTGTTGTATGTATAGAAAAGATTTCGTTAGAAAAGATAAAACTCAGTTCCATAATTTCTACGTTTATAAAGAATTTAGTCGTCGACTATCGGCGGGAAAATACCATTGAACAAAAAAACCGATGAATTTCTAAATATAACAAAACTTTTTATTTTCCTACTTGGTTTAGAAAACTCTACTTTGACGTGTCAACTTGCTAGCTTGTGAGAAACAGGAAGAAAACTCCGGTGAATTAAAAATCAAAAGGAAAGAAACACACAATAAACTATCGGGCTTTGTCAAGGACACCCTCATAAACAGTGCATTTATCAAAATATCCCCTTAAAATTATTTTTTTTTGTCATTTGGCTCACTAGCAAATATGCTATTTTCGAGGGGAAAAATGTTTGCACTCTCGCAAATATAATATTTGCGAGTATACTCGCAAATACTATATTTACTAGTGAGTTATTTTTTGAGAATTGTTCAATGGCAAATATGATATTTGTGAGTAAAGTAAGTACTCGCAAATTATACGTGACGCTCGCAAATTAGATATTTGAGAAAGAAGGTAAATTTTCTCAAATTAGTTATTTGCGAGAGTGCAAATTTTTGTACACTCGCAAATATCTAATTTGCTAGTGGTTTTTTTGTTTACACTAGCAAATTAGATATTTACGCGTGTACAAAATTTTGTACTTTCGCAAATAACTAAATTGCGAGTGATTTAAAAATTTTTAATCCCTTGCAAATTAGCTATTTGCGAGAATCCAAAATTTTGTACACTCGCAAATACCTAATTTGCTAGTGAAGAAGATATTTGTAAAAATGCTATACTTATTTGCGAGAGAGTACTTAGTGGGGGTATTTTGGTGGGGATATTTTGATAAATACACTGTTCATGAGGGGTGTCCTTAGTAATTTAGGGGTGTCCTTAATAAAGCCCTAAACTACCTAGTTGATAGTTTTTTTTTATTAGGATCATGCTAACGAGTATCCTAGGAGCACTTTTTAAGAAAATCAAAAAAAGCAACTTCTCATTGAAAAATTAAGTATATCTCTTCAAATATTAAATACATCAATTTTCAATGAAAATTTTTTTTTCTTATTTTCTTAAAGAGTGTCCTTAGGACACTCGTTATCATTCTCTTTTTTATTAAGAATGTCTTTGAGTAATTTAATAAATTTTTTTTAAATAAGTTAAAAATAAAATATAAGCTTCTTTGACAAATTTTTAAAAGTAAGTTAAAAAAGACTTATAAAAATATTATAAATTACGTATATAAATTTATTTTCATGTTCTCCTAAATTTTGTATAAGCTATTTCAAACTTACAGTAAGTTGATAGTGTGGCCTGCGACTAACATGTGAGTAGTGAAGATACGTATTGCTTTTACTTCCATGATATATATCATAAAATAAATGATTTTGGGAAGCGTATTTTATGGGGATCCCCCTCACAGATATGGTAAATACTAAATAAATGCCCTACACTCTACAGCCTTACGATTATTTATTTATTAATTTATTGGTATTATAAACAAGAAAAAGAAAAATTACTAGCTTCCTCAAAAGCAACAGCAAAGCAAGCCGCCACAACAAGAGCAGAAGGTACACCATAGGACAGGACGGTCGTTATGTTCAAACTTCACATATCCGCACAATAAATGTTAGGCTTAATTATATTTTTGGTCCCTCAGATATCATGATTGTATAATTTTGGTCCTTTAGATTTTAATCGCGTCAATTGGGTCCTCTAAGTATCACGATTGTGCAATTTTGGTCCCCCAAGTTTCAATTGCGCCAATTGGGTCCCCCACGTATTATGATTGTGCAATTTTGGTCCCCCAATTATCACGATTGTGCAATTTTTACGTCAGTAGCCTACATATGACACGTGAGACTAATTTGACACTTAGTAAAATCAACTTGACAGTTTACAGGACATTCTTATAAGACATCATTGTCATATCACACAATTTAATGGTCAAATGCACATCATTAAGTGTCACATAAGAATGACACGTAAGCTGCCAAACTAGTCTCATTAAGTGCCAAATCAGTCGCACATGTGCTTCGTAGGCTATTGATGTTAAAAGTTGCACAATCGTGATATTTGGAGGACCAAAATTGCACAATCGTGATACTTGGGGATCAAAATTACACAATCATGATACGTGGGGGACCCAATTGGCGCAATTGAAACTTAGGGGACCAAAATTGCACAATTATGATACTTGGAGGACCCAATTGGCGCAATTAAAACCCGGGGAACCAAAATTGCACAATCGTGATACCTGAGGGACCAAAAGTACAATTAAGCCTAAATGTTACCTAATACTTCCTCTCCTCTCTGATATAATAAATAAATGATCAAAATTATCATATCAAGAAAATATATTAAAATTTATTGATTTTATTTAATATTTTTATAAATTTAAATTTTATTTCATAAATATCCTGATATTAATTATTTCTAATTTACTAACTTAATTACTTCTAAAATTCTCTCTCATAATAAATAAGAGTATAATTGACATTTAACATTAAAACATTTAAAAATGGGTCAATGTTTCTTACAAATAGGACCAAGAAAAAATATATTTTTGTTTCTTATATTAGGGATCGGAAGGAGTAATAACTTTATATGGTGAATTCTCTAATACCCAAAAATAGAAGGATAAAAGTTTACTCTGTTTAGATGTCTTAATCAGATGTTGAGAATCATTTAACATGATTCACTAACTTGATTCATTTAATTGAGATGACATTCTGATTTGGCAGAGTAATTTTTATCCTTCCATTACCAAGATACTAAAGAATTCACTATTTTATATTATTATTATTTTGTATTTAATGAAAATATCGTATGGATTTTATTGTGAAATTTTTTTTTAAGCAAAAATATATTGAATAAGAGCACTAAAATGCTATAATCCATATACAAGATCAAACCCAAAAGAGCAGATGTAAAGTAAATGAAACAGTGATTAGGTGAAACCTTCTTCAAATGATGAACTAAGATCAGAGAGTGATGTTTTACTTGAGAGTAATAGAAAATTGGATATTTGAGAAATTCGAGAAATCCTAATGCAACTTCTGGTAAACTAAGACAAATATAAAACGTGTACAAGTATATAAAAACCAAGGGACCTGATTACTAATTTTAAGTTATAAAGATGTAATTAGACTTACTGAGTAAGTTATAAAGAAAAATGTAAGACTTACTGAGTAAGTTAATCAGCAAATAAAAATTATATAAACAATACTACTTTTATGAGATGATGCCTTTTTTAAAAAATAACTAAATTAAATTATAGGGTACCTTGTAGCTTTTATATAGTTTTACTCATTATAATTTCAAAAGTTTTTAACGGTTCTCTACATTTTAACAAAAAAAATTTAAATAGGCTCCTAATGCCATAGCTATTTAAACTCCATCATAATAGATTTCTACAGTTATTTCTTAATCATTTTGTGTTATTGTTATATGTTTCATAGAGTAGATTTTAAGTTTTTTTTACTAGTCGGACTTAATTGAAAACTTAATTAAACTATAGAGACATCTTTAATTATTTTTGAGTAAATTACACTCCATCATGCATCTTGAAGTTTATCAAAATAATAACAAACTTTAAACATCATCATGAATTACACCACATCCCAATTTTTAGTGTTGACTGACCATTGACTTAACATGGTTAGATTACTAAAAAATAAAAAATTATTTATAACTATTTATTTGATACTTACACATCAAAAAGGTTTTTAATGATCAATCTTAGGCATTCTTGTTTACAAAAAAATAAATTTAAATTTTGAATTTGAAAATTAAAATTGTACAATTTGAAAATCTTATATAAATTGGAATATTATTCATATAAGTATTTATTTTTTCAATCTATTATATATTTACATAGCTCAAATAGATGATTTTTTAGTATACAATCTAGCAAATGATGAATATTTATAAACGTGTATCTGTTATATGAAAAATGTTATTTTTTTATAATATTCTTGTTTATTTTTTTGAGTCATCTACCACAACAAATATCACGCTTTCAATTATTTTGTCTATAGAATAGATGGTTTATTATAATAAAGGTAATAAAAATATCGCTTAAATTAAATAAGCATATTTGAGTATAAGAATGAACATAAATCTGTCTCTATCTTCTGAATAGTGATAAAGGCTGAGATTAAAATTCACGTCCCTGTAAAAACTTAATATATAAAAACTTATAAAAGTAACTTTAGTGTGAAAATAAAAAATATGTAATATATATGTTCATATTACATTTTACGTCATGCATATACAAAATAATCTAGAGTAAAAACTTTACGGTGACCTAAATTAAGAAAGCATTATAAGATTAATCTTTATACCGTTTTTAGTATATAAATATCAAATAACTTATTATAAATAATTTTTTTTATTTTTAAGTAACTTAATGGTGTTAATTCAATAGGAAGTCGTCAATACTAAAAAATGAAATTTATGGTGAAGTTTAGAGTTCGTTGTTATTTTAATAAACTTATAGGAGGTGCAGTGTAACTTATTATTTTAAGACTATAGAAATCTCATTAATTCTTTTTTAAAATATATAAACTAATTTAAACGTTTATAATAAAGTTATAGCAAGAAACTATGTATAGAAATTCCACCTAAAATATATCACTAACTTAATTATTTTTAATTCTATAGAGACCTCATCCAAAACTTTTAAAATATAAGATCTTATTTGAAAATGTAATAAAACTATAGGATTTTATATAGAAAATTTTAACCTAAAGTATCCACTAAACAATGACAGTCAGTAGGAAATTTATTATTGAAAAAAATGAAACTGATTTCTTTATACATATATAGTATATAGTATATCCAAAACAATAATCACCATAAATATATGTCAAATATTAGTATATATGGACCAACAAGGTTCATCACAGTTGTTAGATAGTTGAGTTCCTTATGCATGTTATTAGGGGTTCGATTCTCACCGTGTGTATAGAAAGGACTTGGTTGAGAAGACCAAACCTGTTTCAATGATCTTTATGTCTCGAAAAGAATTAGTTCGAAAAATACCCATAATACAAAAAAAAATAAATATATTAGTATGGAGTATGGGCCTTTTATTGTTTGGTTATGAAAGGAAAGTGATACACATGACCACCTGAACTTCGATAACCATGTAGTATAGTTGTCTTGCTGATCATACCAAACCCAACTGATCAACCCGTAGATTCGCTCGAAGTTGTCCCATCCACCTCGTAGGGAAAGGTATGGTGCTTCATAAACGACATCCTGATATGCTTTTATAAAGGAGAAGATAAAAGATTTATTAAAAGTTAGACAGGTTTCTTTAATTCTTTCTTTTTCTCCCACTTTTTCATCACCAAAAAAGCAATTACATTGAGCTCAACTTTAACCAATAATTTTCCCTAGCATCAATTATGATATCGTCCAGCTCATATCATCTCCATTTCATATGTCACTGCTAGACTATAACCTTTTTTTTTTTTTTGTTATAAACAAAATTTTATTAGAAAAAATACATGAAATACTTTAACCCAAATATAATATAGAACTTAAATAAGATAACGTAGTTTGCTAAAAAATCATTATAAGAAGAGTCATCTCTATTGTATTGACATCGTAAATCCTAACATTCATTCGCAACAAATCAAAAAAATGGGACCCATTGACCCAACCATCTGAAGACCCTTCAAAACTAAAAGAACACCCCTAAACTGACAGCCGGCCCCCTACCTAAACTAGACTATAGCCTTTAATGTGCTACCTCTAACTCCAGCATGCCTATACAATCACAACAAATAACGAATAGTTTTAATTTGTGATCCTTAGTCTCAATTGTAGCTATCAATTAATGAAGCCACTCATGCATAAGTAATGCTGCTACTATATAATATATAAAGTTCGATTATTATATATAAAAACTGGAGCCAGCATCTTGGAGAGGAGTTTTCTTAAATGCGATCTGTCTAGGTATTAGGCATTTTTTTTTATCTACTCCTTAATTAATTATTAACTACAGTTCATAAAGGATGGGTGTGGTAAGCAATTTCGACCCCTTAAAATGAGAAGACGAATTTAAATCCTGAAAAAACAACTTAATTTTTCATGAAGACGGCATCAACACGGTCTTATGCCTTTACAAAAAAAAAGCATTGCTTTAACCAAAAAACACAGTCTTATGAACGATTCAAATAGATCAATTTAAAGATAAATCATGGTCTCACAAAAATATAAAATTAAATTTGATCATATAACAGTAATTAAGTTTCATCCTCTGTCATGAATCACCCATGATACTGAAGCGGCGCGATACTTGACAATTAGAATTCTATATATCATTTTAAATTGAAATTTTATTACCTGTAGTTTATTAAAGAACGTTTTTGTGTTCCAAATAAATCTAGATGATGCCCCTTTCTCTAGTCCCCCCCCCCCCCCCCAAAATAGACTATATACGTGCCCCTAGCTTTTTAAATGAGTAAAATAATTTGATGATTATCTACCCAAAAAAAAAGTTAATGATTGATTTATCACTACAAGAAAATGCGCTAGTATCATTGGCCTTTTACCGACGGTCCAAAAGTCATCGATAATTTGACCCTTACCGATGGGCATAGTCGTCGGAAATGGATGAGACCACTATTGACCAACTTATCGACGGGCAAGTCCGACCGTAAAGTTACCGAGTGACATGGCCATCGGAATCACCGTCGATACTTTTGGCGCTAATTGGCGTGAATGTTTCCCTCTTACTTACGGACGGTCAAAGCTGTCGGTAAGCGTCCGTTGGTATTACGGATGCAACGATTTTTTTTGGACATATCGACCACCTTAGTCGTGGGTAAGGGGTTCACTTACTTTCTGACGGCCAGACCATCGAGACGTCCATCGATAATCTTCAATAACGTATGACCTCGCGCCTTTTCCTTCTCATTTCACTCTCCCTCTCCAAAACTTCTACGTCTCCCTCTCTTTCTGTCTCTCCCTCTTCCTTCCCTCCCAAGCTCCGGCCACCGTCTCCTCTCCTCTCTCAGTCCAGAAACAGTACCATCATACATCGTCTCTCTGTTCACGAAATCCGGCAATTGTACCACCGTACACCATCTTTCTATTCGCGTCGTCCAGCAACGATACCACCGTACACAACCGTCCACCAACCGGGCCACCTCTTTATCTCACTACAAGAATTAGTTGGCTTACCTACAGCCTTTTCCCGACGGCCATTGAGCCCTCGGTAACAACATATTTACCCACGGCTTCACCCGTTGGTAATTAGATTGTGTGTCATGCTTACAGTTACCGACTGTCTCAGACCATCGGTACTGGTTTTTTAATTTACCGAGGGCTAAGCAGTCGGTAAGGCTAAAGGTAAATTTGGCAGGAATTTAAGCGCGCGATATTTCTAACAGCATAACCGTCAGTCGGTAAGGCTAAAGGTAAATTTGGCGGGAATTTAAGCGCGCGGTATTTCTAACGGCATAACCGTTGGTAAAGAAAAAAATAAGTATCGACGAGCAGGCCGTCGGTAATTGACTTTTAGTATTACGAGACATAACATCTCTTTTTGGTGTTACTGACGGCAGGTAATTAATTTTTCCCAAGCCGTCGGTAAGTGACGGTTGGTCTTGCATGGTTTCTGACAGCCTCGACCATCAGAAAGGGTTTTATTAATTTTCGATGGCCTGAGCCGTCGGTAATCCCCACTTAATGCAACCCGCGCGCATTCTCCTCCTCTTTCACTCTCAACCCTCTCCTCTCTAATCTTTGCAACTCTGCTCTTTCCTCTTTGCTCCTTCACCACCGCGCCTCCCCCAAGCCACCGCATCTCCCCCTGTCCTTGACCTTCTCTCTGTTTCGCGAAGCTCCGGCCACCGCACCTCTCTCTGTTCCTCTCCTTTCCATTGTAAGTCCTCTCTTTTTCTATTTCTCTGTCCCTCTTTGTCCCTTTTTTCTTTTTAATTTTGTTTAATTGTTTTTAAATTTTTTAGTGGACCAGCAACCGGACCACCATCAGAGCAGCCACTGGACCACCACCACCACTACCACAACTCTCTATCTTTCCAGTCCCTTTCCTCCCAGGTTTGCCCAGATTTTTTTTGTGTGATACTTTGATATTCTAAATTTAAGATAAATTGGTTTGTTGATTCTGTTTTATGTTAGAAGATTTGGATAAAAATGAATACGCCTATATTAACATGTAATTAACATGGCGTTGCCTGTGATTTTTTTTGTTGACAAAACGTTGCCTGTGATTAGAATGATGTTAACATGGTGTTTTATTTGGATAAAAATGATTTATTCCCAATTAAAATTATCTAATTCACAATTAAAATGAAATAATCAAATAATTAAAATTAAATAATAATAATTCAAATAGGAACACTTATCTAGAACACTAGGTTAATGATTAGGACTTTATGAGAATTTTCATAAGATAAGTTCGTAAAATTTTAGGAAGTTCAATTAAGATAAATAAAATTAGAAATTAAAATAAAGATAATTTCGAATTTTATTTAGAAATTAAAATAAATATAATTTCAAAATTAAAATACATAAAGTTCGAAATTAAATTAAAAATTTTCTTTGCTATTCTAAGTCCCCCTCTCTCTGTTTTTAATTTTTTCAGACCGAACCACCATAACCGGGCCATGGCACTGTAAGTCCACTGTTCTTGTTGCCACTAAATCTCTCGCTTCCCTCACTGTAAGTCCACTGTTCACTGTAACCAGGTTTTGTGGAAATAGGTTTTCCTTTGTTTCAATGATTTGCTTCAAACAATAACAACTCTAAACTGCTTTGCCAATAATGATTGTTTACAATTGTTTCATGTAACTAGGTTGAATGTAAGTAAACTTTTGGTTCCCCATTTACAGTTCAAGTCCTTTTTTTTTTCTTTTCATTCTAGTGTGTTTGCCCTTGATTGGCGTATTGTTTGTGTCTGCTGGGTTTTAAGCAATTCATGATGTATTTGGGTGCTTGTTGTATCTGTGTTGTGTATTTGGGTTCCAACAAAAGTTTTGGGAGTTGGGACAAATGTTGTGATGATTTGCTAAGTGGGCTCTTGTATGGATGGTTTCTGTCATGTTTGCATGCTTGGCTTTGCAATTTCTGTCATATTATGCTCGCTAAGTATACTAAACAAGAACATCTGGAATTTTCCTAATGCTACAAAAGAACTACAGTAAAATAAATAAAATAAATTAAGATAAACCAATTTCTCTTAACACTTATAACAAGTGTTAAACATCATAAGACTTAAAACAACAAAAATAAAAACTAAAAAAGTGTTGGACAAATTTGTCCTCTCACTAGCAAGTGTTAAGACTCATAAGACTTAAAACACCAAAAATAAAAAAAAGTGGCTCGAGTGGTGGTGGTTTTGTCACAGCAGATTGTAGGTGGTTGGGCAGTGGCTCGTATGACGCAGCAGGGCCTGTACATAGGAGCTTCCATCTGCCAGGCGAAGTACTTTGAATGTTTAATACATTCATACTTTCATTCTTATGCAATACATATATTGTTCTATAGTTTTTTAATTATTGTTTACTTATAATTTATGTTTGTGTTACATACAACTTAGGGACAGAGGGAGACTAGTGTCGATTAACGAGCTCCACCGCCACACTCATACTAGGAAGGCTACTAGCGAGTATGTAGATGAGCGCTTTAGACGCACTCAAGTAATGCCCCTTTTATTTATAGTTTTATAATGTATCGTTTTATTATATATTATAAATGTCCTGATTTGTTTGATTATGCATAACAGGAGGAGTTCGAGGAGAGGATATCTCAGGCAATAACCTCTTCCTCCACCCCACTTGACCCCGAGGAGGAGCAACAGCTTCCGTTGCATGTTTGGGTGGAGGTTGTTGGTGGCAAAAAGAAAGGTTGTTTGTACGATGCAGGAGACCTTTTCGGCAACTATCAGAAAGGGTCTTCGTGCTTGGATATCAGTGCCGGAGCATCCACCAGAGCCAGTCGCCGCACTGATAAGGAGTCTGCGGAGATTACTGAGTTGAGGCAAAGACTGGTTGAGTCTAAGCGGCGTGCCGAGGAGCATGAGCAGCGTGTCGAGGAGCGTGAGCGTCGGATGGAGGCATCGATGCAGCAGATGCTACAGACCATACAACAAATGCAGCAGCAACCCTCCCCAGTAGTAGCCCCCGCTGCCTGGTCAGCCGACCCGTCGCACTGGGGACGACGATGATGAGGACTCATTCGATAATCTTATCCGGGCTCCTCGCTATGATAGGAATTATTAGGTTTTCATGATAGTTTTTTTTATTTATATTTCTATGTATTGTAAAAAAACATATGTTATTTATCATTTTGATATAATTTTAATTTCTATAATGTTATCTTTATTTTATTATTGACTATTTATTTAATTAATATTGATAAATAATTAATAACAAATATAATTATTTAGTAAATATAAAATATAATTAAATATTAATTAATTAATCAATTAAAAATATAATTATTTT
This sequence comes from Ammopiptanthus mongolicus, assembly GCA_039655645.1. Classification (NCBI taxonomy): domain Eukaryota; kingdom Viridiplantae; phylum Streptophyta; class Magnoliopsida; order Fabales; family Fabaceae; genus Ammopiptanthus; species Ammopiptanthus mongolicus. Next base: position 15,080,566 of record CM077348.1, on the reverse strand, counting down.
AAAAAAAGATTTAGAATTACTGATGGCCTAGCCGTCGATAAGGTGTAAATGTACTTACTGACGGCCTAGCCGTCGGCAAAGGGGTTAGGTAATTACCAATGGACAGGTTGTCGGTAATAGGGTGTGGGTACCCACGGCTTTGACCCTCGGTAAGGTTCTGACGACCTTTTAAGCTTGGCCGTCAGTATGCATTACCAAGGAGCTTGTTTCCGACGAATTTTTGGTCGTCGGCTTTCCGTCGAAAAAAAACCCATTACTGACGGCTTTTTGTGATTGCCGACGGCTTTTGCTTGTCAGTAATTAGTTGTTTTCTTGTAGTGTATGTTTAAATGTCCATATAGTGGTTTTGTTTGGCATGTCCAATAAGCTAGCTTATAACTTATTTGACTAGTTTATAAGTTTGTTTGACCAAAGTAGAAGTGTTTGGTAAACCAACTTATCTCATTAGCTTTTAGCTTTTCTTCATAAACTCATTTATTTAGCTTATAATAACTTATGACTTATAGCTTATCAACTTTTTTTCTCATTTTTACCCTAAGAAATTTCTACCTTACCCAACTCCTTCCTCATAAAATAAAATTTATATATAAAAAAAATCATATAAACATATTATTTCATTTAAATTATTTAATAAAAATATTTTAAAATAAATAAGATTAAAAAATTAATATTCTAATTATAAAGATTTAATTAGAATTTAAAAAGATTTTATATAAAAAACATATACATATCTTTTTATGTCATTTTATATTTATAAGCTAGTTCAACAATTAATTTTATCAAACACTTCAAATTCAATTAGCTAGCTTTTTTAGTTTTCAGCTATCACCTATAAGCTATAAGCTAGCTCTTATAAGCTATTTTTGCCAAAGAGAGCCAATATATTGATCATTTGATCATGTCTTGGCTATATAAACTTTGTAGAAACCCTAATTATACATAATTAAAATTTGGGTCTTGCTAAATATAGTACTCTAACGGCACAAGTTATGGATTAAAAAAAAAGCAATGTTTTATTGAAAAAGTAAAAACTCCGCTTTTCGATATATTAATTAGGCAAAATTATCCTTTTGATCCATTATCTTAATTGTTTTTTCAACTTAATCCCTTAACTTTTTTTTTGTAATAAATAAGTCTTTTATGTTCACAAATATTAACAACGTTGGCCTAAACGTTAGTTTCTGTCCAATATCGTTACAAAAGTTCCTACATGTCCGTGTTAATGTTGGCCTAAATGTTAGTTTCCGTCCAACACCATTACAAGAGGTCCTACGTGTCTATTGAGTGTCTAACTTGATACTGATGCGGCGTGATCGGGTCAAAACGGTACTGTTTTGGTGACACCCGCGTGACATCTTGACGTTGGCCTAAACTTTAAACCAACCTCATTTCCCAATAAAATCTTTCAATATTTTCAATTCATTAATCAAGGACACTCGTTAATATTTTTTTAAAAATTTTATTAAGAGTATCAGGTTATAAGCTGACAAAGGGAGGATTAAATCAAATTTGCTTTAAAGATACAAAAGAATAGGTTAAAAGTAAAAGACGCAACTACTTTAATTTGCCTAGTGGTACTGCATGATACCTGCCACCTGGTCATGTGCGAATTAATGCTAAGCTCTTTTGCTTCACGACCCCACTAGAACATTTTCTCTTCCCTAAGAACATGTTGCTCATGGGTCGTGGCCATGTGGGTCACAGTAACTTCATTAATTGATTGGATGTTGTTATGATATTTTTGAAAATTAAAGGATTTGGGTATCCTATATCCAATCAGAATGTATCATTTCAATTAATTTAGTCATGTAAATATCACATGAGACTAAGTTCTCACCATCTGATTGGACCATATAAATAAGGATATGATACCCAAGAAATACCATACAATTTTTCTAATTTATTAGCACTAAATATTTTCTTTGTAACGGAGATAAAACAAGTGGCTTAATCATAGGGCCTGCATATATGACAAAGTTCGGTAGGGAAGCCTTCATGCTGTGTTTTAGTACAAAACGAGTTTGTAATGATGATGGAAACCTTTCGTTTGAACTCAACGTAATTTACAAATGAAAAGGTCCGTGTTCATATTTATGCATGGTGATCGAGAAGTGTACCAAAAAAAGAAGAATAGATCGAGAACCAAAAATATAATCCAAGTTACTACAACTCCGTCTTGTTACTATACTCGACTAATTCCATCTTATTACTGATACTCTTCCAATTCGATCTTATTAAATACCTTTTTCCATCCATCTTAACTCATCAACATTTTCTTTTCATTGCATACCTTCATCTAATTCTTCCAGGCATTTTGAATCCTTCTGCTGTTTCTTTCTACACAAAAACTATACTACTGTTTCTTTCTACACAAAAACTATACAAGGTGGGTGAGTATAAAGAGTAGAACACAACCATGCGAATCACATAACTCATCAAGATATGATATAAATTATATGGAAATGACAAAATCATTCTTATGTCAGATTTATATATAATTTTTTTTTAAAATTAACTTTTAATATATCTTTTGGCTTCTTCTACATTAGTCCATTTTTTAAATATTATAAAAAATTAACTTGTAATATTTTTTTGGATTTTTATACAATCAAAGAGAGAATTTTGAAAGAGAAAATTGTGCTTAGGGTTCATACCCATGTGCAGATTTTGAATGTCAAAATATTTGCATAAAAAAATTGTGAATTTTTGGAGCTTAATTGTTTAAATAAATCGAAATGGATTTTGGGTGAAACCCACTCAAAATCGCGTGAAGAAACAAATCAGAGCTCGTGCATGAACGGCAATGGCATACTTGTTTTCTGCCCTTGGCTTGACCTACTGAAGGTTGAAGATGACCTCTCCAGTCGTGCCCACAATATCACAACTTGTGGCGGCACGAGGTGGCAGCGAGAACTCGGACAACGTATGGGTTCGCAAAGGAGTCGATAGTAGTTCTGCAAGCGGTGGAAATGTGTTGGGTCGCGTGGTGGACACCTCAATGCAGGTCGCGAGCTCGATGGATTCATGAGCGCGCGATGAATTTGCAAGGTAGAATTGGGTTCATGAAGACGTATGATTCTGTGTTATTCGATGTGAGGGTTAGTTAGAGGAGGGAACTTTTCTATCTCATCCTACTTGTTTCTAATCCCTACATTGCATATGATATAATTTTAAAATTTTAATTGGTGAGTGATAAGATAAGCCAACAGTTAAGAGATAGAATAAGCCAACAGAATAAGATCATTTTATCCTATTGACTCACCAAACCATTGACTAAAACAGGATAGGAACTATTCTGTTCTATTTTCCTTATCCTAGCCACCCAACATGTGGTAATTAAGTTTTGTATATTTTGTAGATAATATTGATACTAGGGTTATGAGAATAGCACATAAAAAATCTTAAAGGTGGAAATAAAAAAGAGTCAAAATGTGAGCATATTACTTTCCTACTTCCTAAAAATTTTTTTAAAAAAGTTTTAAAATTTAAAATAAAATATTTTGTTCCCACCTTCATATTTCCATAAATTTAACTTGAGATTTTTTGAAACAAAACCCCCTGAAGGAGTCAAATCCATTACCTTGTCATCAAGTTTTTTCTAATCCATTTCCTCATTTGTTGGTATTTTTATGAATGCAATTTGTACAAATAAATGTTTTTTCATATATAAAGAGGAAGTATTAACTATTATAAAAAAAAGGAAGTATTAACTACAATATATGAATATGTTTTCTCCCCTATATTTTATTTTTTTGGTATTTTTCTAAATGATAGGAAGTGAGCTACCATTCCGGGACCTGAAGTAACATGGGTGGAGTCCCTCCCCAAGAGATTTATTTTGCATAAGACGAGGATCGAGCCAGAGATCTCTCAGTGAAAAGTATCCCTGTACGTATTCACCTTATTTTGCGGACCTAACATAATTCCATTAGCTCAACTAGTTTGGATTTTTTCTGCCCTTTAATTTAAATTAGTGTTCACCTTATGGTGATATAAATCAATGTAGGCAGTCAAAAAAAAAAAATCAATATAGGCTATTATTATTATTTGTTAATCTGCTAATACTATTAATTGATTAAACATTATAACAGTAGTATACTGTGTGGTTGAACAATCTATATCAAACATACTGAAAGCAATATCATACTCAAACAAAACATTATAAATCATACTCAAACAAACTGAGCCCGATTATGCTAGCTAGCACACGGATAGAACTTGGCTAAATGACATAACAAGTTATCATTAGACTAACTCAAGGAAGACAAAAGCAACAACACATGCCATGCCTTCCTGAAATAACTGTCATCAACGGTCATCTATCAATTTTTCTGGTATGGTATTGTCTTCCTTTCTCAAACAGAAAAGGATCGTGACAGAAACAACGAAACAAAAAAATAGGTTATTATTGGGGTATTATTTATTGGTTTTCTGGATCTTAGGATTTATATTTAACCTCTAAATCCCAACAATGTAGGACATAAAAAACTCTAATATTTATCTCTCTAAAAATAGGATGTTATTCACCAAATCCGAGTCTGCCCGGTTGTTTCTCAACAACCTCATTCCTCTCTATCTTTGTGGCGGCTCAGATTTCGGTCCTCAAACTAACTTCTTGAGCTCTTCACTCCACTGTAACCCAACCCTAATTCCAGATAGCTAGCTCAAAACACTACTATAAATATAACTTAGAATATTCTAGAGTACTATCAATGTTGTCTAAATTTGCAAACTCACACAAATTTAGGATATAAAAAACTTTTTCCTCTCTAGAAATCCTACTATATTCATTCATATCCAGTTGATTAGAGTATAGTAATTAATTATATATAGAGCTTGTTTTCTTAACTTGTTCTTGGAGTTATTTTTCTCCTTAAAACTTGTTGTTTCATTTTAATTTTTGAAACTCTAGCTATAGTTTTGTTGAATGGATAACAGGAGTATGGATATGGTTTCTCCTAATAGAACTGGGAGGCCACAGTATCCAGCTCTTGTTACAGATGGCTCTCTATATAGCCTCACGTTTGAAGAGTTTCAGAGCCAGTTGGGAAACACAGGGAAGCCTCACCATAATATGCATTTTGATGAGCTTCTGAAAAATGTGTTCTCAGCTGAAAGTGGACAACTTGTGCAAAACCCATCAGCTGATTCCTTTCTTGATCTTGAGAACAATGGCTTGAATGGGACGACGTTTAGTAATAAAACCATTAATGAGGCGTGGAGGGAGATTGTTCAACAACAACAATTTAACAGATCAATGGAAAACAACCACTTGCAGTTGCACCAATCGAATTTAGGGGAATTGAAATTAGAAGATGTTTTTGTTCGTGCTGCTCAAGTGACTAATGTTATTGGTGATGCTCAGCCACTGATGCCAACAATTGACCCAGTGGTTATGGTGTCACAGCAAGAAGATTGGGTGCCACTGCAAATGCAAATGCAAATGCCTTCTATCAATATTCATCAACAGGAACTGCAGCAGCAGCAGCAGCATCAACAGATAATAGGGCTGTGTCCAGAATTCAGTGTTTCTTCTGAACCAGTTTATGAAAACTCGGTTATGAAAATTGGTTACTCAGAAATCCCGATGGTAGCAGCATGGACCAAAGGAGGTGCTGTTGTTGGAAGGAAGCGCATGTACTCAGATGAGATGCTGGAAAAGACTATTGAGAGGAGGCAGAAGAGAATGGCCAAGAACAGGGAATCTGCTGCTAAATCAAGGGCAAAGAAGCAGGTAATTAGTCATAATTAGGCTATTTTCAATTGACTTCCATTATTTGTACCGCGGATTTGACACCCCAAATGACACTTCACTCACATGACTCATATCTGTACATGGTTTATTTATTCCAGTTTCGTGTGTGTATATATATGATTTAATTACTATGCACCGACACTATAAAGTTTTTTTACATTGTGACAGTGAATAATAATTAAACTCATATATATATATATGTGTGTGTGTGCGCGCGCGCGCGAGTGTGTTAGGATATATAAGACTCTTTTTTTCTAAAATAAGCAATTAAGGGTGTTTTCAAGTTCATAGAAATTTTAACTCACTTTATTAAATCAATGGTAGAAACACTCTTTATTTGTTCACTTTAAAGACAAGTCCACTTAAAAGTTTTTTTTTCTCTATATAAGTCTCATGTTGGTTTTTTTTTTTTACTAAAGTCTCATGTTAGTTGAACATATAAGTAAAGAATCATTTATAATAAGGTGTGTAAGGGTGATTGAGTTATTCTAACACAATATAGATACAATGCACGCTCACATCAAGATAAAAGTGTCCCGCCGAGTGTCAAATCTGTTAGTACAAAATTCATTATTGTTTTCAATTTTGCTCCAGCTAGAAAAAAGACGCAAGCATCCCGTTTGTCAATGATATCTTCACAATGGAAATTTATCATTCTTCTTTATATGATGCTTCAAGGCCTATATAAAAAAGTTAGAGGCTGACAAGGAACGATTGCTGAGAACAAATAGTTGGCTCCACAAGCTGAAGGTACACACAGCAATCCATTTCAAGGAAAAAATTTATATTTAATACTTTTAGATATGTTTGTGCTGTCTTGCTCTTACGCTTGATGTTTGCATATTTCTGATTAAGTTTAGGTTTACCGGAACATCTGGCAGTGACAATTAGATGACCTACCCTTATAGTAATGCCCTTCATATGGTTGTTTGATCAGTTAAATATATTTATTGGAACATGTTTGTTTGATCAGTTAAATAATTTGGAGTCAAAGATGTTCAATGAAGCGGCGCCACTGAGAATCTGAGATATATTTTGTGGAACATCTGGCAGTTAAATATATTTACTGGAACATGTTTGTTTGACCAGTTAAGTAATTTTGGAGTCAAAGATGTTCAATGAAACGGCGCCACTGAGAATCTGAGATATATTTTGGGTAGCAAATAATTTGGTTGAAGCATGTGTTTCAATTATGGGATGATAGATATATAATCCAATTTTGGATGCTCAAAAGAATGAAGAAAGGAAAACATGCATATTCTCGTATATATGGCAGATCGACGTGCTCTGAACTATTTTAGGATAAGGATATACCATATCAAAAGGCAAAGATTTTATAAACATGTAGAGCCTCTGGCCGCTTGTACTTACACTAAAGAAAGGTAGACATATATATGGAAGATTCTATCGTACCGTTTGGGTGTCATATCCTTGCTTATATAGATTAATCGGATGGTGAGAACTTAATTTATGTGACATTGACTTGACTCAATTAATTGAGGTGACGTACTCTGGATGGATATAGGGTATCCAAACCTTTTACTTTCCAAGAATACCATAGCAACGCCCCATATATATTTGTTATTAGCCATCATTATAGTCATACATATAAAGCTTCGAAAGGTATTTCTATTGATGGTCATCTCTCAAGAAAATCTTCTTGGGTGGCGAAGAGGGATATATGAAAATCTTCTGTCTCACATTCTTGTCATATTCTTTGTCCCCTATCAATAACATTTTGTCACTTAAATAAAATCATAACTTATTAACACATGTGTACATCCTCAGTCTTTGGTTGATGAGGGATACCGAGATATCATTTTTTGGGACAGCAGAATTTTATTCGGGGAAGAGATAGTTGAGTTATTACCTTGGAGAAAGAAATAAATATATCTTGAATTTGAGTTAATCTCTTGGGTGGGTTATGACTGCTTCCATTGGATCCAAGACATACAATTAGTGGCCTATTATGTGGTATTATTAACCTATTCTTATTAATATTTTTGTAAATGCAAAAGAGCCATGTATATAGAAGAGAGATCTTTAAGTGTTTTTAGAATACGAAAAATCTCATGTGCATTATTGAGTGTGTAATATATATATATAAAATGATATACATTCAATATTATGAAATAAAAGAAATCTCATAGTTTAAAAGCACATAACAACTTCTTAATATAAAGAAGTTATTAGATATAGTGAACATTTACCTATGTACAATGGAAGATTATGATGGAACCTGGTTTTTAAGTATGTGGTTTTCCATCATACTTCTTTATTTAATATCATCTGTATTATTTTAAAGATTTTATAGAATATTAATTGTTCCTCTTTGATATATGTATATATATATATATATATATATATATATATATATATATATATATATATATATATATATATAATAATATTTTAATTAATTACTATATTTTAAGATAAATGTTAGCAACATATTCTTTAACACACACTTTTCAGCACACTCTTCATTATTAGATGAATTTCATGTGGGACCCACTTAATCATATGGGACCACTTTCTATTTAGTGGGCCCGACATGAAATTCATCCAATAACAGAAAGTATGTTGAAGGGAGTGTGGTAAAGAGTGTGTTGCTAGCATTCCTCATATTTCATATATATATATATATATATATATATATATATATATATTTTAATTAATGTTGAACAGAATAGTTTGGTTCGAATTTCCTGAAAAAAAAATTACAAATTTTTAGAATCGAACTGAACCAAATGATTTTGATGGGATCAAATTCCCCTCATACAAATACGAACCACACCGACCCGTGAACATTCTAGTTATATATATGTGTGTGGCAACACACTCTTTTCATTAATTATTGGAGGAGTTCGTGTGGGACCCAAGTGATTTAGTAGGTCCCACATAAAATCCACTAATAAAGAGTTTGTTGAAAAAGTGTGTAACTAGCATTTCTCATATAACTAAAAATATTTCTAAGTAATTGAAAATTGATCTTTATTTTGAAAATATAAATAGGGAAGTCCAGACATAAAATAATAAATGATTTTCTAAGAAAACTAGTAATGATGGGGGAAATATAACTTTAATTTATTTATTTCTTGAAAAGTTTAATTTTTTATTTATGCTCTAGAATGTAGCAAAAAAAAACAACAAATATAGCAATATATATTATTTAGCCATATATCCAACGAATTTATCTATCATTGTGTATATTTACATACAGATTAATTGATGGCAACTGTAAACAAGAATGTGCTTATGTGAAGATGGACTCTAATCATAAGAGCAACTCGGTGTCCGCCACTGCCTAATTAAGATTGTGTTGAAAGCTTTATTAGGTTTTAGGAAAAAGGAAAGGAAGAGGGTAACGAGCAGAAATTGGTTATCGATCGAAGGTATCATTGAATTTGCCTAATTGCCTCAATGAAGCCCAATTTTCACGCTTTCATTTGATTTCTCTACGCTCATTGCATTGAAGGTTAGCCATAGCAAATTGGAGTTTGAACTTAGAATGAAGAAAAAAAAACTAAAAAGTGATATATATTACCTTTTGTCACGGTTTATCTAATTTTAATGTTGATCTTCATATTAATATTGCAGGAAGTAGAAACACGGTTACTTTCAGATACAAATCTTACTCCAAAATACCAGCTACGGCGTACCAGCTCAACCACATTCTAGTTCTAGCATTGATTTTTAAAACCACATTTATTATTTTTTTTTTTTAAAGTTTCATCTCATGTTTTTCATTATCAGCATATGCATACTATTCTTTGCAAAAACAATGATTCGTTTTTGCATTTTTGGCGGAATCTGATTTGGTAGAGATCAGAAAAGCAGCTTATGGAGAAAGAAGAGGATAAAGGACGAGAAAGAGTATATAATAATTGATCATTCCTTTAGGGTTGAATGAGACTAATCAAGCATCAGCACTCACATCTGTATATTTAAATTTTCTTAAAATATTTATGATTTTGATGATCTAAAATGTCTCATAAATTTCTATAAGTCAAAGTTGATCAATTTTTAAATTTTAATCATTTATATTTAAGTATTGAAAATTTATTAATATTTATTTGATTAATTATTCTGTTATATTTTAGTCAAAAACTCAAACGTTTTTCTAATTCCATTTTTAATAAATCATATTAATAATTATTTTGATGCAAAAATAATTTTTTTTAAGTCAAACTTCTTATCATTTACAAATTTAATTATATATTTACACATAAATTTAATACATGCTTATTAACAATTTTCGTACTTTTTACCAAAATATTAATGAGTTTAATTGTTATATACTGTCAGTGTAAAGCTTTTTAAACTGTCAACCAATCACAAATCTTGATATGATTGACTTTTAAGGCAGTTGTAATAAAAGTCAAACATTTTTAATGATGTGATAATTTATGATTGGTTGACAATATAAAAAATCTTTATACTGACAATGCATATCAATTAAATCCAATATTAATTACCTTCACTATATATCAATAACCATTATTTTATTTTTATTTTTATTCTGTTTTAAAATAAGTTGGAATATATGTACATACGGTTTAATGAGTTGGGTCTAGATACTGCGTTTTTGAAAAATACCTATACCTCTATGTTGTTCCATTTGAGGTGTGTTAATGCTTCCCCTAAAGTGAGCAACCAGTGTACACACGCTCACAAGAAACCACAAGGCATTCACATATAGTGTATGAAATAAAGTCAATGATGATTGGTGAAAACTTAAATCATTTCCCTCTAAATAAAATTTATTTCATTTTATCTATTACTTTTAAAGAATAAAAAATCTAATTATTTTTTTTTCTAACTTTATGTTTGTCTTTTAGTATGAATTTGGATCTTATGTTTTCTCTCCTCTCATATTATGAGAGAGAAAGAGATAAAAACAAATTTAATGGACCCTACAAAAATAATGATCAATTCTACTATAGTTATTTTTATCCCTTTCTCTCTCACATGAGAGAAAAATATGAAAAGATTCAAATTCAAGTATCTCTACTAAGTAGAATGAGAAAAAGTATCAACCAAGTGACAATATAATTTAATCAAATTGTATTTCTCTAAAATTAAGAATATTAAGTATGGGTAGAATGAGAAAAAGTATCAGCAAGTGACAACATAATCACCTATATTGTTTTTTCTCCCCTTTCATCTAAATAAGTGATTTTTTCATATAGATCTGATTTTTCTTTCATGTTTTTTCGTGAATTCGTTGTCTGAGTACAATGTTATTTTGTTCGTCGTCTTGGTGCGGCGTTGTTTAGTTTCCCATCTTGTTGTGATGTTCGTTTGGTTCAGATTGACAAATCAGTTCAATTCATTACAGATTTAATCAAGACTTGGATGTCAATGTTACAGATCCGGAGGCATGGATATTCCGGACACTTTGATTTTGTCACATTTGTAGGCATTTTGCCGTTTTATGCTATTAACCTGGGTGTTATGAGTTTGTTCGCAGATTCATCATTTTCGATTTTTAACGATGTTGAATTTGTATTGTTTTCGATGTATTTTACCAATTTGAATGAATGATTTTTAGTTTAAAAAAAAAAGGAAAACTATTGTATGCTAGTTAGGGGTGTTGATTACCGACATGTGGTTAATCTGAATGGTAAGGGACTCGAACATCTTAAGCAAGTGGTCACGGGTTCGAATCCTGACTCTTGTGTGTGGAGAAAACTTAGTTGGGAGAAGAGAACCCACCTTGTGTGCCCAACAGGTTCGCCAACGATAATTAGTCACGGCTAACGGTGGTGGATACTTCGTGCTTATATAATGATTACAAAAAAAAAAAAAAAAAATTAAGGGTGTTGATTTGGTCAGATAAAATCAATGACACCAAAAAATCAACCCAAACCAATTTAATTGAATTGGGTTGGTTCAAGTAATCATGTGAGGTAGAATCAAATCTGACTAAATCCAATCAACATTGAATCTGTTCACCAGTTGCTAATTTTCAAAACCAAAAACCCGGCACACAACCTGCGGACCCCGTGGTTGTTTTGCATGCATTTTGAGCTTTTATGCTTAAGGACGGGTATGTTCATATTTCACATCTCATCCATTAGAGAACCAGAACCACTAACACACAATGTCATTAAGGGCACGAGTGAGGCAAGGTGGTTGCTCGTGCTGGGAGCGAGAGAGCAGATGCATCCCTTGGCTGCAAGATCTGACCTGTGACTGTGACCACCATCGTTGGCCAGCAACCTCTGAACTACGCTGGCATCCTTCCACTTGTTTCTACCAATGACCCTACTCTCTTTTATTAAATTTGGGTTTGATTAAAAAAAAAGGATTTTGTAAACGAGCATTCGAAGGATATATTGATTAAAGAATCTATAAAAAAACATGTTTCGATTGAAAAGCTAAAATATGCCACTTCTCAAAATATTAAATACACTTCTTAATAAAAACTTTCTTTTCTTAATTCCTTAACCAATATCCTAAGAACATCAATTAACATTCACTCAAACCAATTGATTTTGATCGGTTTGTATTTTTTGTCAGGACATAGAACCAAACCAACTTGTGTATATCCTTATAATTAATGCATGCTTCAAAAAAAGATGTATCATTAATTTTAAATTATTAACCGAACATTTATGCAATTCTTTGGAAGATTAATGATAGAAATTCTTAAAACGTGGAATAATTATACTTGATTGCTAGTCAGATAGGGCATAGGAGGTAAGACATTAGTAGTAACGTAAATCCCAATATATCGTACTGGATTGCTGTCATACTTGAGCTATGTCCTATAAAGCATTGAAGCTATACAATCAGTTATTGATGGGATTTTGCCGCATTTAATAATCAAATGAACCTTGCTTATAAATATTTACATATTCACAATTCTCAGAGTCTGTAATCTACATATACACTCGCAGAATCTACATATACTTCTGTTGCAGATGAAGATCACTTCCTTTTAGCATCTATGAACATGGCTCGAGTCCAGTGCTCAACATCCTCACTTTGTGATGGTGGGGGAGGAAACTTGGGATGCTCTACAATATCCCATCCTTCAATTAGGCACTCACTTTTTCCATCAGATAAATCAGTGGTGTAAAGAAAACTGGCAGCAGAACTTGGCAGATAATTTTCAATTCTCTGCAAAAGAAGAGAATATTTAAACTCCATCCAATGGTAAAGCTCAAGAATCACAATCACAATACAAAACAAAAGGCCCAATACAAGTAGAACCTAGGTATCGTAACTAAATTTTGCTCCCAAGGGAACTGTCTTAAGGACAGTGATTTAACTGTTTGTACATACAGATCAGCTACCCATATAACAAGTAGAAATGAATTAACAAAGGCATAAAAAAAAATTCCCAAATCAGTTCTCCTCCCAAAGGATGGCTTGGAAAAGCTAAATAGATAAAGCATGAAAAGATTAAAACCCAATAGTGGTTGCAAATAGACAAATATTAACAGATAAGAAACCAAGTATTTTATAACAGAAAATAGAGATCCAATTACAGAGATCATAACCACACGTTCAACACTTCCACACCCACGAAACATAAAAAAAGGATAGAACACTGCAGATCTTGGAGGAAGGTCTGCAAAACTCCCTGCCCAAAGGCTCAAAAACCTCACTTAATTCATGCCTCCCTTTTCTCTCGCTCTATCATCCCTTATATCCTAATTGCTTGCCTCCTTTCTTTCCACTACCTATGCCACGTGAGCAAGTTTGTTACAGCTGTATTCCCTACATGATCCTTTTCCACGTTTTGCCGACTGTTTATAGGCCTCCAATCCTCTGCTCCTTACTCTATTCCACCTGACGTACATCCTAGTACTTGTAAAACATCTACCATTAACCTATGTAGCTCAGTAGCTATATAAGCCACGGCAGCGAGCAAACTAAAGCCTGCTTGAGTCTGCTTTACATAAGCATTTCTGTTCTAAAATTAGATAGAAAGAGAGTAATAAACTAGAAAATGCACAGGCAGAACAGAGAAATAGAAGAAGGTTGTAATGTAGAAAGGGTGAACGACTGTTCGCCCTAAAACTAAAAGGGTGGTGTGAAATGACAAAAAACCTAGAGAGGGGATTGACTATTATGTGGGGGCAAAAAATAGGGTTTTCAGACCCTCTTCACAATAGCGGATGCTTTGGCCGCGAATCGCGGCTGCGTTCACCACTCCAGAGAACCGTACCGCGATGGGAATTCAGGTTGCGGCCGCACACCGCTTCGCTCCACTCCTCCGCAATAGCGTGCAATAACACTGCTATTGATAACATAGATTTTGGGTTGGTTTCAATGAGAGGATTTCTGCAAGTGTTGAAAGCAAAAATGGTGACAATAGTGTTGAGAGCAGATGGGGTTCATGAGTATAGGTGATCATAGTTCCAATTTTCTGACCAGTAGGAGCTTGTTGATAGTTCTGCAAATTGGAGCTTGTTGTAGCTGCGGATTTATAATGGATGAAGATGGTAGGATTAATAGAAAGAGTTGTTGGCTGGTATTCCTAGGTTACTGGTAATTTGGGTTGGTTTCAAATAGAGAAATTCCACGAGTGTTGAAAGCAAAAATGATGAATATAGTGTTGAGAGCATATGATGTTCATTGAGTATGGGGGATGATAGTTCTGATTTTTTGACCAGTAGGGAGATCTGAGTTGGCTGAAGGTTGTTCTGATGTGGCCCATGTCTGGCTGAGATCTTGGTTGGCCAGAGATGATTCCAGCAAGTTGTTGATGGCGTTCATTCAGTGGCTTTGAAGTTTTTTTGAAGAGCATACTCTCTTGATTGCCTTCCTTTCTTCTGTTGTTGCTGTTCTTTCTTCTGATTTTGGTTAAGTGTGCTCTGAGGCTTTGTGCTCACTATTCTTCCCTCCCGGGCCCGCAGCTTCTGGAAACCAAGGGTGTCACGGCTGGCCAGAAAAGAGCGACTAAGAGTTTCACAGGTCTGGGGGCAGGAGTTGTCCAAGTTTCTCTTCTTCGCTGGTTCTGGAGATCAAGGGAATGGCTGGCAAGAAAAGAGTGACCAAGGGTGTCACAGGTCTCGGAGCAGGAATCGTCCCAGTTTTTCTTCTTCATGGACATTGGGTGGCCATGCATTGCTTCTTCTTTTCTACGCTGTCTTTGGATTGTTCAGCATTTGTCACTATGCTGAGTTTCTCTTCTCTTCTTGGTAATACCTTATGGTTAAAATGGGTTCTGTGATTTGTTATGTTTATAGTTTGTTACTTGTAACAAGTTATCTTTAGCTTGAGGGGAAATTTTTAAAAATATATATATGTTATTAGGATGGGCTTAGGCTTGTACTAGTTACTAGTACAAGTACTTGACCTAAGTAGTAGCAGAAATAGGTGCAATAGTGATGGGGACTTTCGGGTATTATGGGGTGCCTAAGTCCCACATTGAGTAGTATGGGATGCTAGGTGGAGTACTTAAGTGGCTTGGTTTATCCCCCCTTGATAGCTAACTTTAAAGGAAGGGTTCCCCAAATGCTTGGGTTCTTATCATTTAGTATTAGAGCCTAATTGCCAGTGTCTCAGAAAGGGCTACCTACGAAGGGGCTGACCGGAAAAGGCTGAGCGAAGCATCGTAGAGTGCAGCTGCCGGGACGTTAGCTCTCAGGGGCGGTGCTATGATAGGGACTTGGGTATTATCGGATGCCTAAGTCCCACATTGAGTAGTATGGGATGCTCGGAGGAGTACTTAAGTGGCTTGGTTCTTCCCCCTTGATAGCTAGCTTTTAAGGGAGGGTTCCCCAAGTACTTGGATGCTTATCAAATAGGCTATTGTATTTGTGTAACATCATACTATCAATCTCTAAATATATTGTTAGCTGTCATGGTCTCTTCTCTTTTGCCTGTCTAAACTCTAAAGTTTCAACATAGAACAAACTTTATTCAGTGAAAATTGAAGGATAAAAAAAGGAGGAAATCTTTCCTGAAAGTTTTCTACTCCTTTTCAAGCAATCCTGATTCCTGAGAAATCCACAAGATAGACTCTTAGGTACAAGTTCAGAATCATTAAAATTGGAATTGATTTGATTTAAAAATCAACAGTTCTCATGTTTGCAACCCATTATAAAAATAGGATTTGATTTGATTTGTAAATCAAATTGTGTGTTTGGAACAACTAAAAAATGAACAGAATTTATTATGCTTTAATAATTTTACTTTCTTATCCTTTAATTAGAATACATTGAATGGATAAATAAATCACGACAAAATGATCAAGTCAAGCAAACAAACAAAACAAAAATCAAACCAAATCCAACTAAATTTGAATGGATTTCCAAATACACTATTTAAAAGGATTTCAAAATCAAATCAATTCGTACTTTAAAACTTTCCAAAAAAAAAAAAAATCATTTATAAATCAAATCAATTCCTATAATTAGTGATTCAAACACACTCTTACTTTGTTTAATTCACATGTGATGAACTGAAGCATAATCAGCTAACACTTAAGCATTTTCTTTCAGAACACAAGTGATGAGTAACCTATACCGTTGTTGGCACAGAATGTGCACTTTCCAGCAGAGTAGTTGACGAAATAGCCGAATTCATATTCCACACAGATTTGTTCAATTGTTGAACTTGCTTACATGTCCTGAATCAAAAAGAAGAGAAAAAGATTAAGCACAATGCTGTCACCATACTATACAAGTGGATGTTACAGCAAACTTTCAGGTGAACGACAAAATAATAGTGTAAAGATAAACCATTTTACTCCGAAGTCGGAAGCCTTCACTAAAAAATTTCAAGCATATGGAGCTCTGAAAGATGCTCCTATATACAATTTTAATTCTTCAGAAATTCCAAAGACCCGAATTACACGGTTCTTTTGACAGCCAATTCAACAGTAAAGAACATAGATATACAAGGGAGTAAGAGAAACAAATTAGCTACCAAGTATACTCATAAACAAAATATAACATAAACAAAGGCATCTCCTGAAACATCTGATGAAACAAAGGCATTTCTTGAAACATCTCCTGTTACGATTTCTTATAATCCATCACACAGTAGAGCTAACAGAGGAGCTATAAGCTGTTTCCCAAATCACTGGGGTATAAGACTGCAATTAAAGTATTAAACAACTAATATCTTTTCATAGAATACAGATGGTAGGGTTCATGTGACTTGTCACATAGCTACACAATTCATTAGAAAAATTAATTCATATTAAATGCTCCGTAAGACATCTGTATTAATGTTAGGATAGGGTTAATTGCAAAATTTACTTAACATTTTTCACGATGTGTATACAATAGCCACAAAATTACACATCCATATTATGACACAAGAATGAAAATACCTAGAGCGAGCCATTTTTAAGGAGAAAACAGATCGAACTTCCTTGGATGATGAGAGTGTAGCCAATAACTTTGTAAATGCTTCAAATGTAGAAGCCTCGGAAGGGACATCCAAACATAGGGAGTTGTAACAGTAAGCTGTGATGCATGCTACACTTTTCTTTAAAAGTGAAATCCCTTTCTGCAAATCCTTGTGTGTTTGAACAGAATGTGATGAAGCTAGAGAATAATTAAAGCTACTACTCCCAGATGAATCCAGGCGAGGCCTCCTCTCAGATTCCATTGAAGCAACACCAAAATTGCTTGAGCTTCTATCCGACCATGAGTTTTCCCCACTAGCTGAGCAATAATTTTGGCGAGGTATAAAAAGAGGATATTCATTGCTGACAATTAGAAAGTAATTCGGGTTAAATAAGTTGTTACTTCAAGACAAACCATGCCAAATACATTTTCAGAAAATACCTCCTTGAGGAAGGACGTGCATCCCAATAAGAATCTCGTTGCCATATTCGAGAGCAAGAACCCTGAGGTAAAGTATACAAAAAAATCACTACAAAATTACAACATTAAGTTTCCTTATGGAGAGAAGAGACAAAAAAGTGCACCATTAAGGCCATATTGGAAGATTGGCCATCGACAACAAATACGAAACTATAAATGAGAATAAAAATTGGGGGATAAATTAAATCACATTTTACATACATCAAAACCAGGTAATATTAAATATTAGGAAAAAGCTCAAACCTTATCTTGTGTACAGTTAATAGAAATCTCTACAAATATTTTCAGGAACTTTTCTTTTTCAAGACTCCAGTCAACACTCAGCAAGGTAAAATCTTAAAAATCTTATAAGCAGCAAAAGTAACAAAAACTTGTCACCATATAGACACAGCATTCGGAACAATATATAATTTTGGAAAAAGAATAATTTTATGAGGATAGCACCCTATATATCATTCACTAGTTTTTTCAGCAAAGACTTTAATACCCTATTAACAGTCAACATACCCAGTTAAAACTGTATCAACAAGTGAACTTTAATACTATTTTAACACTCAACAATCATATAATGATGATCGCCAAGATAACCCTGCTTGACCAGAATATTTGAATACATTAAAAACAATGATCTTCAAGGAAATATTAATCCAATAATCCATTACTTGGACTCTGAACCAATGCTTACCGCAAAACCTGAGTTATGAAGTGCTGGGGAAGCCAAGTTGTGAACGACAAGATTTAGAAGTTGCACCATGTATCTGCTTTGCAAATTGCAAACATGATAATAACTGTTTACTATACAACAGGAATATTCAAGCAAAGTCTAATTTATGCAACAATAGGATTCTGGTCCAATGGAGGAAGTGTTTGAAAGAGGATATATGTACTTATCAACAGTTTTGTCAAAAGCAGCTGATGCAGCTGCCTCGGTGCTGATGCAAGGCGGAAAACAGCCTTGCCACCTCAGATGGACTGAGAGGAAGTGGGTTTAATGATGCGGCTATGATGCGGTGATGTGGCTGATGCAGCCACATAACGTATTTTCAGCAAACTTACTTAGTTACCCTCACTTAAAATGATCAATGGCCAATGTGTATCTAATCTAAAGAGGTATTTCAGTCTGCTAACACCATCTGAACCTAAGATAAGGTAGCAATCCATGAAAAACCCGAAAAATTAATCTGAACTTGCCTATTATGTGTGACTTACAGTCTAGAAGCTGAAGCTTCCTCTATCCTCTGAATCCATGCTCTTATTCAGACTAATATCTATATTTTCTGGACTAAAAATCTGCATTTATTCTTGCCATTTTGTGTCACTTGGCCTCTTGACTTGCACTTGATTGGATGTTCACTTACATTATTATGTTTCTAGCATTGTCATATGTTTTTAAGGTATTGTGATAACTTAATTTGCATTTAAATGTTAATTTGGTTTTGATTTGTTGATACTTAAATAATTTTAGTTATTTTTTTAAATATCCACATCACTGCAATGATGCAGCTGCATAGCCTTGTCGCATAAAGTTTTGGGGCCTCAACCTGCTTTTCGCCTTGTGATAACACTGCTTATCAACATATATAATTATAATTTTTAAGCATGAAAACACTGTGTTGTCTGATACCATTCTAGAGATCCACTTGTAAAATTGCTTTATGTAAGCACATAAAATCTTAGAGGGAAAAATAGCTTACCCCAAAGAAGCAGAAAGCTCTTCTGATGGAACAGAGTGGGGATCTAGTGCTCTTGGTAAGCGTGCATTGCAAATTTGATCATATTGACCACTAGAACCATCCCTTCTCTCTCCCTCAATGACCACCTGACACCAACAGGACACGAGCATCATAGGCATGTTTAAACTAACTACCCTAGCAGGGGTGCAATAAAATAACATTATAACACTAAATTAGAAGAGTTCATTTCAAATTTGATCATATTGACCACTAGAACCATCCCTTCTCCTCCTCTATGACCGCCTAACACAAAAAGGACATGAGCACCATAGGCATGTTTGAACCGACTTCCCTAGCAGGGGTACAATAAAATAACAATATAACACTAAATTTGACTTCATTCGTGTAGTCTGATAGAAAATGATTGTTTAACAGTACATTACTTTGGACCAAAGTTTTACGAATAAAGGAAACAGTTGCTTCTCTTTCATGTTTCTCCTAAGGGGAAACTTATTTTTCTCAGATTTTAAGCAACAAAAACAACAAAAGTCTTTTGCCACTAGGTTGGTTCGGTTACATCAAACGATGCCAATGTGTTCTATCATAAACCAAGTCTCTACAAAAGCCATTTAGATCTAAGTCCTTCTTAATGACTTCAGTTATTCTTCATCTCACTCTACCTCTAATCAATGGTCTATCCTCCATCTAATCAACTCTCCTTGTAGGGGCTTCAATTGGACTTCTTCTCACATGAGCAAAGGCAAAATTTTACCGTATTGTCCTCAATAGGTGCTACCCTAAATTTTAAGCACAGCAAACAAATTTTTTGTATCTTCCTTTCCACATTCTTACCACTAATCTCAATGTTTCTTCCAGAATAGTAGTAATACTATCATTTCCTTGAGTACATTTAAATAAATATCTCAAAAAGTCAAGCACACAATTTGTAATACACGACACACAATCACTTCTCTAAGATATTTCTAAATAGCATTTTTTGACTTATAGTGTAGAAAGATAAGGAGTTTTGCAGGTCCACCATGAGAAATATCATTTTTCCAGGGAAAAATCGTGATAATATAACAGCCACACATATTCATATAAACATGTTTAGATAGTCCAAAAGTGTCCAGAAAATATTTATGCATCTTAAAATTTACAACTTTGTTTCAAGTATTAAATAACTAATGCAATTTGGTAAACACCCTAGCTTTTAGTGAGTGAGGAAATAAAGAAAACAAGAATTTCATTATTATAGTGAAGTTCTTAATTCCCATTGCATTCTATCCCAGAGGCAGAAGTCAGCACAATAGCCATGAAAAAAGAGAGAGAGAATTTAGAAATGAAATATAACTTCATAAGTGACATATTTATTGAGATAAACCAACAGAATATTGATCACCATAGGTTTACTTTACCCGTCGTTGTGGAAACAACCTGCATATCTGTTTTATGACCACAGACTGTTTATGAAGAAGCTCAGAGGTAATCGCCACCTTCATAGAAACATGAGCATAAATTATGAAGTTCCTAGAAAAATGAAAGATATTTGACATATGATTTTAGAAAGAAAGCATCAAAGGAGCATAAATTTTCAACCATGACATGTGATTGAACATTAAGGCAATGGGCATTGGTTTTAAATACTCATTTGTATATCCTACTGCTTTAGGAGGAAAATCCAGTATTAGCGTATATAGTACACAAAATAATTCACAATGATTGGGAATAAAAAACAAACATTGCTCACATGCCCTAAGCTCTGGGTGCATATAAGATTAGGGTAGAACTTCTCCAGTTGTTCCACTCGATTCTTTTCCAACTGCAAAGAGAAAAATAAATCATCTGGCATCTTCATATACATTCACATTAAACTTGATCAGTAATTGCCATGACCATAGCAATAGATTTAGCAAAGAAAGGTAAAAAAAACAGTAACCAAAATACCATAGAAAGGGCAGATTCAAGCACTCCATATTTAAGTTTCAGATCAGCAGACATAGTCTCTATCTTAGCTCTTCCTGTAAGGTTACTCATTACTCTAGGTCCAACAAGTGAAATTTGCATCTCTAGAAATCTATTTTGGTATATGAAAGTTTCTAACCTTGAGTAACTTGTTCTTTACTATGATGGAGCTTCTCCCTCAACCTTGCAAGCTTTTCATGTTGAAGCACTCTCCAATTATTTTGATCATCTGCCTTTCCCTGAACAACATTATGCAAAAAAGTATTACCTGAACTGAATATCGATATCACAGGGTACCTTCCAGAAATATAAAGTTGGACGCCTTGCCATTTAAAATGGGTAATTTCAAGGTTTAATTATTCTGCAGACCCCCAAACTATTTGGGAATTTTTAAATAGGTCCCCAAACTAAAAAGTTTGCAATTGGATCCCGAACTTTTAAATACTTTGTAATTGGGTCCCTACACTTTAAACGTTTGTAATCGGGTCTCTAAACTTGTAAGTAATTTGTAATTAGGTCCATGGGATAGCAAAACAACTTTGCAATTAGATCACCCTATAAATCTCCTTCTAGGATTCTTATATATCTTGGAGGTTAATAGAAGAATTAGATCACTCACAATAGCAAAAGTTTTTAAAATGTGTCGTACCGCAACGACCTATTACAAATTATTTACAAGTTCATGACCCGATTACAAATGTTTAAAGTATAGGGTTCCAATTACAAAGTATTTAAAAGTTTGGGGACCCAATTACAAAAAATTTTAGTTCAGGGACCTAGTTAAAAATTAAAAATTCTCAAATAATTTGGAGACCTACAGAATAATTAAACCTAATTTCAAAAATAAACTAGGAGTCAACAATGTCTAAAAGCAATATAAAACAATTGGTACTAGGAGTAACAACGAAAGAAAACAGCACTATTACAAAAATGCAAAGCAAAAAGGGGCAGTCACTGAACAGGAATTTTCCGTAGGCATGTCAACCAACTTGATCGAGAGTAGCTCAATTGGTTGTGGTGTGGGCATGGGTACACCTATATCTATATGGATGTGGTAATATTTTTTTAAACTTTGCTATCATTGAATTTTAGCTGTCTTTCGTTTGCTTGATGTATTATATAGACTTCTGTCAAAAAATTGAAGTTAGAATGTAGCAAAAATGGTATTTATCTTACTGCTTTCATTACTTCAAAAATGGTATTGAAGTTCTAGAAATTTTGTCGTTCTTTTTTTGCTCTTAGTTAATACTTTTTAAAAAATTGAATATGATCAAATTCATTTTCAAGCCAAGGTATAATTCAAACCTTGAAGACAAGAACTTCGCTCAATTTTGAATACAATGAATCCCGACGGTCTTTTAGCGATTTTAATGAAGTATTATACTCATTCAAC
This sequence comes from Ammopiptanthus mongolicus, assembly GCA_039655645.1. NCBI lineage: Eukaryota > Viridiplantae > Streptophyta > Magnoliopsida > Fabales > Fabaceae > Ammopiptanthus > Ammopiptanthus mongolicus. The sequence goes on along the minus strand of CM077348.1, from coordinate 15,057,982 downwards.
CTGACAACAAAAACACCATCAAATCAAAATAGATAAATTAAATCCGCACAATTTTGAAGAAACGTTTCTCTCTAAAAAAACCAGACACAAACACGAAGATCCAAAACCTGAAGTAATAAGTTATTAATTAAAGCAAGTACCTGAAATTGACACAAATGGAACATATCGAAGCGAGATTCGAATTCTCGCATATTGCACAAGTGCTGCTTTTTCTCGCCATCTCCAGCTTTTCACAAAGAACGATATATCGTACCTTATCGCAGGATAGTCCTTGATTTCGCGAGTTGCTAAAATTAAACTACGGAGGAACTGCGATCTTCTGCTGGAAAGGATCAAATATCGGGTTCAAAAACGCATTAACTGGAGTTCCTGTGATGATAACGCTGATGAATGGGAAGAAACGAAAGGAAACTGAAACTCTGAAAACCCTGACATGACGGAGGAAGAAGACGGTGGCGGAGGAACGGTGACGCAACCTAATCTTCAAATTAAATGCATCGTTGCAGTACTTTTTGTATCTTAAAATCAAACACCTTATAACAAAATTATTTTTATAGTAAAACGGTAGGGTTTTTGATTAAACTATTGTTATTTTATAAACGAGATTGTTTTATAACTATTTATCAAAATAGGATTGTTTTTGCCAGCGTGGATTTTTTTATTATTTTTTTGCTGATGTGGAAGGCGCCAGTCCTTTAAAGGCGTCACTTGGACTGGCGCCTTCCATAAAATGTCACATGTCACACACTCATTGGTCACTCGTCTGCTGTAATCCGTCTGCTGGTCACTTGTCCGTTGAGACTCGTCTGCAATTTCACTTGTAGCAGACGAGTGAAATTTCAGACGAGTCTCAGCGGACAAGTGACCAGCAGGCAGGTCACAACAGACGAGTGAAACATCAGACGGGTCACAGCAGACGAGTGAAACATCAGACGGGTCACCACCAGACAAATGTCTCCAGCAGACGGGTCTCAGCGAGGAATGCCGCAGCCTTTTGTTTTTTAAAAAATTTCTGTAGAATCAATGAGTATGTGACATGTGGCATTTTTATGGAAGGTGTCAGTCCAAGTGGCACCTTTAAAGGCGCCAGTCCAACTGGCGCCTTCCACGTCAGCAAAAAAAATAATAAAAAATTTCACGCTGTCCACAACAACCCTATTTTGGTAAATTGTTATAAAACAACCCCATTTTGATAAATAGTTTCTAAAATAACACTAGTTTGGACAAAAAAGCCTAACACTATATGAAGATAATCTATTTTTAATTGTACATTTTCTTTACTCGATTGTTTCTTTTTATGCTTAATTACGATTTTGGTCCCTTTTATTATTGTTCTTGTGTAATTTTGATCCTTATATTTTTTTTGAGCATATTTAGTACTCCTATTTTTTCAATGTTGCAAATTTGGTCATCTCATCTAATGTTTGTCCATTTTTTCAATTATCAAGAGAGAGGAATCACTGCTTTAAGCGCATAGAACCTCCGATAAAGCTTCTCCCTCCGATACATCTCCGTTTCAACATGATTCAATGGTTACTATCTTCTATTTATCATTTTCGTTCCTCCTTTATGAGACTATTTTTTTGTTCTACCACAAGATCATTTACCACAGAAGCTAATGCTGAGATTCTATGAGTTTAAAGCAGTGATTCCTCTCTATTGATCACCAGAAATTTGACGAACATTGAACAGGAGGACCAATTTGCAATATTGAAAAAATAAGGGGATCAAATATGCTAAAAAACTATAGGGACCAAAATCGCATATGATCAATACTAAGAGTACGAGAAATGCAATTAAGCCTTCTTTTTAAGGTTTAACCCGTGTCTTAATCCTTGTACATTATGCCGATTTTTAAATTGATATATGCTTGTAAGTTTGGAATTTGATTTCTGCAGGTAAAAACGTTATCAAATTTGTTCCTAGCAAATTGATCTTTATACGATTACACAATTTAATTTGGACCCTATACATAAAAAGCTTTTAAGTTGTTTTTTACATGTGCAATCATTATTAATTTTGTCCCTCCTATTTACCAAAAAGCTCAGACTCTACTAAATTTTTTTTTTCGTATTGATTATTTTCTATATATTATATCAATTTATTTATTCTATTGAAAGCCGATTTGAACAACTTTAAGAATATGAAACCATTTTTGGTTTTTCTTTGAATTTAAAAAATTTAAACTTTGGACGAGGATGAATTATAAAAATATTATCTTAATTTTGAAAAGTTGGTGGGTTTTGATGAACATTTTGATATTAATTATCTTGATTTATTTTTCAAAAATAAAGGTATTGAAAGAAGTTCTAACAAAACAAATCAATACCTTATTAAAAGTGTCTTTTTCATCGTTTTCCTTCTTCACTCATGGTTTGGCTCTCACGTTTTTGTATAATAAGCATCTATGTCGTTTGAAATTTGGCATACGACAGCGACAAAATCACTATGAATTGCATATGTAGTGACCGATTTAAAACCCTTTAGGTATAGGGACAAAATAAACAATGCATGTCACGTATGAAGATCAATTTGTCGAATTTCAAACTTTTTAAGTATATGGACTAAATTAAAAATCTGTATTAATTATGAACATAATTAAGAATTTTGATCAATTAGTTAAGCATGTTATAAGGAAAAATCTTTGCCACTAATGACAATTTGTATCCATATTTGGGATTCCCATTACAATTACCTGAATCATAAGGGTTTGAATTCTAAAGTTGTTATTTCGAGAAGTGTTTTATCTAATTATCACATTCGATGTGAGGGTTAATGTCACAGATATAATACCGAAATACTCAAGACGTGTTTGGGTAAACAATTTAATTAAATACTTATTCCATTAATTTTTTTTAAATAAGTTAAAAAGAGCTTAGTTTTTTTTGTTGATCTTTGACTAGATATCCCATAATCAAGCTGTGAGAGTAACCTTTAGGATAGAGGTGGTGGTTAGTTAAAGTCATTTCTAAAATGATTCCAAAATTTGAATCCCTAATATTACAGATAAAGATCGTCTTGAATCGCAATCTATTTTCAGTGTAACCAACTAATATTGGATAAAAAAAAAAAAAATTAGTTTCATAAGCTTATTGTAAACACGTTAAAAATAGTTTATAAGAAAGTTATAAACTATATTTATAAATGATTTTTTATAAGTTTCTTAACCTTTTTTTCTGACAAGGCCGAGATTGATTCCCTCCACCGCATTACATTACCACTCTGTTTGGATATAGAGGAAAAAGTGGGAGAAAAGAAAGTGAAAGGAAAGAAAATGAAAAGAAAGGAAAAAAAATAGAAAAAGAGAGGATGATTTAGTTATTTGATAGGAGAGAAAATGAGAGGAAAGAAAACCAAAACGTTTCTCTCCTTTTATTTAATTGAGTAGAAAGTGAGAGAAAAGAAAAAATATATTTATGAAATGATCAAAATATCATCATATAATAATTTAAAAAATAAAAAATATTTTTATTTTTAATCTTTTTACATGAAAATCACGTTAATCAGTCTTTCTTCCCGTATTTCTACAATTTTTCGTCCATTTTGGGATGAAGTAAAAAAAAGGTGGGTCCCGGTATTTTTTTCTCTCTTCCTCTCTCCTTTCTTTTGACAACAAACGGTGGAAAAATTCTTGATTACAGTGTTTTCTATCCATTCTATATCATTCCTCTCATTTTCTTATGTTTCAAACGCAGTGTACAGGAATTAAAATTAAAATATATGAAAAAAATGTGGAGGCAGAAAAGGTGGTCCACAAAGAGAGGGAGTGGGTGGGGGCCTAAAGTGTAAGCTGAAAATGTTTTAGGTAGAAATCTTTATAACATAATAAGGGGGAGTAGTCAATCTCCTGTAGATGAATAGTAAATGATGAGGTGTTCAATTGTAGTTGAGTTTTGGCATTAAAATATTATTTTTAACTAATAAAGGGTTGGGCTTTTTTGTTAATGGATTTGAAAGGCCTATAACAAAAAGGTAACGAAATTGTTTCCCTCGAGTACATGGAGTTGGTAGGGCAAATGGTGGAAGATCAGTCTCCGATACTAATCAGAGAAGAAGGAGATCGGTAAAAGGTTAGGTGTCACATTGTGGTTTATTTTGGAGTAGTTTCTTATTTTTTTTATTAGGAAAAAGAAAAAAAGGGAATTTGGTTTCATTTTCTCTCTCCCGAGTAGGTCACTGGTCACACTCGAAAACATCAATCTTTTCCCTTTCTTCTCTCTCGACCCATACCTTCCTTTTTCATCTGCATTGAATGCATCCGTGCATTCTTCTATTTTCCCGTGTCTCTTCTTCTTCTTCTTTTGAGGGTCGAGGGCGTTATTGATCAGAGGAGAGAACTGTGAAAGGGAGCAATTGAGGGGCGGAGTGGCGATTTGCGTCGGGCGGAGAACCAGCCGATGAGGGAGGAATTGTGGTGGTGGAGGAGTTGTCAGTGCCAGAGGAGTTGAAGAAGGAGGTGTTTGATGAGGGGAGGGGAGGAAGCCGGTGACGGTGGCGAGGAGGGTGAGAGTGTCAGGGAAGTTGGCGGTGGTGACGACGGCGCAAGGTGACCTTTCCGAATAGGAGGCCGTCGATGGAGGAGGTCGCATGAGCACCCAAAACCACCACCATGGCGGTTCTGTATTTTTCCATCTCCGTTTTTTCCTCTTTTTCTCCATCTGAGATCTGAGATCTCTCTATTTAAACCAAACGATCCATCTCCCCTCCGGTTTTCTTTATCCATTCTCTACTTTTTTTTCTCTTATCTTTCTTCTCATTTTTGTTCTGATGTAGGTGTTGTGCTGTTTGCCTTAGGTGGAATTGGTATGGAACCCCGAGCTAGACAAGGTCGAGGTTGCTGTGGAGTTAAACAATGGCCCTAACCCCCTTGGTCCATGTAGGTACGTTTTTTCGCCCTCCTTTTTTCTTCTTAATTTTGTTCGTTTTAATTTTCTGTTACAGTCCTTACCTTGGGTTCTCCTATAAATTATTTTTTTTAAAAAAAATTATTTCATGTTCTCCATTGCTCCATTATGATATTTCTTTTTCCGTTTTTTCATCTTCCATTTTTTTTCAGAAGTGTACAACTTAATGGGTAACAATGGTTACGACAGTGTTGGTCCTGAGCTTCTGGCCTCAGGTTGTTTTCTGCTCTTGCAATCTTTATTTATTTTTCCGTCGTAGTGCATTTGCTTAGTTCATTGTTGTCTATTGCTGATAGAATGTTTTAGTAAAATCTACAATGTGTATTTCTTTTGGTAGAATTTTCATTTCTTTTATTAATTGGGACCCTAATTTAGTTTTTAACTTTCCTTTACATTTTGTTGTAAAAACTCACATAAGTCAAAAACTCTATGACTAACTGCACTTTCTTCTACTGCAGATCATGATAGTTGACCTCAACTTGACTTATCCCAGTGGCTTGGCAACAACAGTCCTCATCAATGGTTTCCATACCCAGGGTGGCAAATGGCCAAGTACAGTTTACATTTCATTTAGTCATCACTCGCACTCATCAACTTTCATTTGTTGCAATAAGGAAATTAATCTCATATATGATATAATAATCAATTGTAAACCAAATTTAAGGAACTAATTGATAATTTTTTTTTTGATAATCAGAACTGATTGACAATTATCTTATTGTAATATTGCAGGAAGCAAGTATGGGGGTTTGTGAAGTATTTTTCTATTAGTTTCTTATGGGGATTTGTCAAGTGGTTCTTCTCAGGGATAGAGTACTCTGGATTGAAACAGTTCCCTACCTTTGGATTGCAAGCTTGGAGGCAAACATATATGACAACCTTTATGAAGTACTACAAAGCAATTGTATGTTTAAAGGTATTTATTTGAGTTGTCTTATGAAGCTATTTTTAACCAAATTTGATTTATCCATACACCTATAACAATGGTGAGGTTAGTAATGTGGTTATTGGTTTTGAAATATCAGGCTTCATCAGTATATTGGAGGGGGGACAAAAATCGTGAAAGTTTGCGAAGAGTTTATAGCATATCCTATCCTGATCAGAAGAGTTTAAAGGTGATTTTCAATTCATGCAAGTTACTTTTTTGGGTTAAACATCCAACTATGCAAACTGAGTTGTGGTGGACTCAATATGGAATAAGAAAATGGCTAACTCATAGTGGTTAATAGTGTGCTACAGCATTTATTAGTAACCTACTTCCTTTGAACCATGCTACAAGCATTGCATTGTATTTTTGAAATAATGTGTGGATAATGTTGCTATTTGTACTATGACTATATTGTTGTTTTGAATTATATTAAATTAATCATTTTTTATTAATATGTGCTGATTTTCAAATAGTTGCTCAACTCTGTATGCGAACTATACGAGCCACTGACCGCTAGAAGTTCTCTATTTACTATTTGCATCTGTGATATTACTAAATACTCCGTTATGCATCAGGGGGACATTGGACAATTTCTTTATGGTGTCTAATGAATCTATTTAGAGAACAAATTAGTAGTGATGTGGCTACAACATATGGTTTATATCAATCTTGATGTTACTTTTCACGTGATTTGTTGTCCTGTTCAGGAATATTTGGTTCGGCTGGAGGAGGCTTAAAAGTATGATCATAGGATTTTGAGTGTGAAACAGGAGCTTATTTTTCATCACGATTATGGCATTGATTAGGGTGTTTTTCTTTGAGTTTCCTCTTTGATGAGATTAGCTGATTATTGTAGGTTTTGTAGGATGTTGAATGGTTGAATGAGATTGGATGAGGGAGCTAAAAGGAATTTGTTGGTTCCCTCTCCATGGGTATGTATTCTACTTCACTTCCTCTTCCTCCTTTTTCTATATTTCTTTTTATTTTTGGCCAATCATTGTCCTAATTTATGCATTCCGATATTCCCTTTGCTTTCACTTCTGATATGTTTTTCCTTTTTCTAGCATCTTGAAGTAACATTTGTTTTGCATGCATCTTGTGCACTGGTGGTATGTTACTAATTCTTGATGAGGCCATTGCTCTTGATGATGTAACACGTCAACTCTTGGGCTTGGGGGTAAGAGTTGTTATTCAAAAATGTTGTTTTGATGTTTTAAGTTTCATAATACATTTTTAATCATTAGGATTATATTTTCTGGATTGAGAAACAAGTTTTATTGGAAGAACGTGAGGGAAAATTTAGCTAAGTAGGATAGGATATCCTCCAATGCAGGAAAAAACAAAAGATAGTCAAGAAAAAATCAACAATGCAACAAAGCTGCCCAATCTCTCTGCATATTGGAGATAGCAATTCCTTTTAAACACCCCTGAGCAGAACACTAGAGAGAAGCCATAAAGACAACCTGCAAATCTCATAAAAGTTTTAGGGGAAAATTTGCACCCTTGAGGAAGTGAGTGTTGCACACCAGTTAGGGAAGTAGGTGCTCTTTCTAAAATTACTATTATAAATTAGAAAAAAGAGTTTGATAATTTAGTTGTATAGTAATAGGAACTATTGCTATTAGTTTAAGAGAATATTTAGTTTATTGGCCAAGTGGGTATTGTATTTAATTATTAGCCAAAGAAGTACATACAAACATTATGTTTGCCTTTTACATTTCAGTCTCAATGTTTTTTCTCTTTGTTATCTGAATTATACAGCCAACAGAGTCAGGTCCTGCTCGGCCATCTCTTGAGCCACCATCTATTATGCCCCCATCAAAGGTAACATCTTCATACAATTAATTTTCTAGCTGGATTTGCAACTTATGTATGACTAAAATCAAAAAAATAAAAGGGAATCAGGTATCTATCAATTAAATTTAAGTTGTTTGGACTGTTTGATTACTTGAAATATTTGAATAAATAGAGTTGAGGTTCCCTGGTGTTTGTGCTTTGTTGGTGAAGATCAACTGTTTGTGGTCTATTCTATTTTACAAGCTTCAGAATTAGGACTTCAGTTCTTAATGTCATAGTTCTTAGCGGCACATATGTGCTTCTGTGTGAAAACTATAATTGGCATGGAGTATTTCTCTAAGCATTGTTGTTTTTATCATTACTGGTATTCATAAGTTTACTTTGGGCGGGTGCCAGATATCATTGACAATGCATATGTTATAGTTGAATTCGACAATGGTTCTAGAGGAAAGCTTGACCTTTGTATGATTGTTGAAGGGAGTAAAAATGAGCAAGAAATATCTGTTGTTGGTGATGTTAGAAAGGTAAAATTGTCCCCCTTTCAGAATACTTACTATCTTCAATTGTATTTGTTGTGGTAACATCCTGATTAAGATACAATTGAGTTTGATCAATTATGATATTGTTTGACATTTTCAACGATAGGTTGCATGGTTTAAAACTAGAATAAACTTGCTTCCTGTCTTTCTTGCATGACAATCTTCCATGCATAAATCTCAAGATGGTTACTATTCTTTGCATCTCAATTGAAATAATTTTTAACAGGGCAAGGCCTTCATTCCTGAGAGTTTTGTACAGTTTGGTACACGAGAGGTTGGGCGAGATGGTGTCCGTACTTTGAAAGCTGAGGATCACCGGATAAAGTGGGTACCTTCTTTTACTGTTAAATATTTCATCCATTAACTAAGCTTTAAGATTGTGAAATGAATTTAAGGTGGATCTTATCATTATTATTAAATCTTCTATGATTTGTATTTCCCCTGCAGATATGATGGAACCCACCATGGTTCTAGCTATCTGGAACATCTTAACTTCTTGATCCGATGCATTGGAGGGAGTGAAGGATGAGGTTGCTGATCCTAATGGTTGTAATGATAGAAAAAGATAATATTTCTTTTCAGATTTATACTTTTATTTATATGTATTCAAGATCAAACATTGATGTTAAGATATAAACTAAATAATTGTTTTCTTTAACGTAATATAAAGCGCCCAACTATGCAATAATGTATGTAAAGCGCGTTTTATATGATCACTTATTATGTTTTCTTTAAGGTATTCTAAATAATTGTATAATTGTTGTAATTATCATTTATAATATAATTTGTTTATCAAATTCTAAATAATTTAAGAATTAGTGATATTTTCTTTCAATTTTGTATGATACTTTCATTGAAATTTACTTGTGTGGAACGCTACAAAAAACATAATTTGTCAGCCACAGATGATATTGGTTCTCACATGTCCAAAGGCACGTTGTGTCTGCTACTTATGACAAAAAGCATATTTGTTTACATAGATGTCTAAATGTTACATGTTAGTATAAAATGTATTATATTAATAGTTCATATTACTTTTATACTAATCCTAATTTAACCAAGAGCCAATTATTTTTCACGTGCCGTCAACCTAAACTTTTTTCTTAGTATGGAAATTTGTTATAGTGACATTGTAGACTAAATAAATTGTAATTGTAATAATAATAATAATATATGATAAATAAAAGTAAGTGGTATAATGTCAATTGTGTTAGCATTCGTTTTTCCATTTATGTGTTAAGAAAATATTTAAATTTGTATATTCTATTAATTTCAAGATTTTTTATTGTGTAAAAGTGTAGACTAATGCCAATTTATTATTCATTCTTTAAAAAATTGTCATGGATCATTATATCTTTTTATAATGTTAATCTTTTTCTAATGACTTTTCATTAGAGAGATCTCTCTAATTCTTACTTGCTTAATCTGGTTTTCATATAATATCATCTGAACGAAAATTCTTTAGTAGTTTAACCTTTTTATTAATAAGTAGTAAGTTTTTGTTCATATTAATATATAATAATTTAAAATGGACGTTTAAAAATAAACTTTCCCGATTATTTGTAAGGCAATTTTGTGTTAATTATTATAATACAGTTTATATGTGTTTAAATTTACTTTTATCTTATAATAATTAATAATATAATATTATTACTTTATTTGTTGAAATTACTATCACAATTACTGATATTATAAAACATTAAAATAGATTTCCTTTCCACGAAAACTTACCCGTGCATAGCACGGGAAACAAAGCTAGTTTCATTCCATTTTAGTTTTGGCACCCGGACTTCCCGCTTCGCCCGCACCTCTTGTCTGAAGTCACGACCTCAATCAATCAATCAATGTAATAATAACAATGTTTCTGTGCATGTCCTCCTCCCCTCCCCCGCTTATACCTTCATACTTCAAACACAAACCTCTCCCCTTTTCTACCCTTCTTCGTCTCACCACCTTTCCAGTTTTCCCTTCCCTTCATTTCTCCCCCCATCCGGTCTCTATGTTCTCCCTTCTCATTTTTTATTATTATGGGTACATCTCATTTACCAATTTTAATTATTTTTTTTATGTTTCTCTCATGCTTTATTGCTTTCTTTCTTTTTTCCCTTTTCTTTTCACACGATTTATAGACTTTCTCTCGCTCTACGGGTTTTTGGGATATTAATTAATTTAGATTACCCTTTTCTTTTCACACGATTTATAGACTTAACCTCCTTTGATGCTCTCATGATTAGTGTTAATCGCCACGTAACAATGTTTTTTTTTTTTTTTAATTTATGTCGTGTGTTGCATTTCTTGCAGTGCTAGGATTATATAGCATATGGGAAATGTGATTCTTGTTAATTCTCATCTGCCTGCATGAAATAGCGTACAACCTTTAGCTCACATTTCGCATTCACCATGGAAAGGGAAGAGCTGGCGCAGACTAAGGAGACAAGTCCTCAAGCTGTTGTGAAACTAGAAGGAGAATCTGCGTTTGCCGTTCAGAATGAAGATTGGGACAAAGAATCAAAGGATGTGAATACTCAAAAAAATGGACATGATGACCCTGAGTTTGACAAAGAACAAGATGATATATCCGACAAGATAAGTTCTCAAGCTGATGATAAGGTGGAAGGAGATGCTTTTATTGTTCAGAATGAAGATCAGGACAAAGAATCAAAGGAGGCGAAAACTCAAAATAGTGGTCATGGCAGCCTTGAGTTTGACAGTGAACAAGATGATATATCAAACAAGATTAATGAGGTGACCGATGTAAAGTTGAATACTGATGAGGAAATGAAAGGCAACGTGACTGGAGAATCTGAGTTGGCTCAGAGGATAGATGAGAGTAGGGATTTGCAGTGTGGACCTCAACAACATAACTTTGAGACCAGTACTGTTCCATGTGAATTGATTCAAAAGGTTCATGAGTGTAATTCCATCAAATCTGAAATTCAACTCAACAATAATGTTGGACAAGAGCACTCCAGTGATAAGGTGGATGACAATGGAGATTGTGAGTCTAAAAGTCTAGATAATAATTCTGGACAGAATGACTTGGCTAAAGAGAAGGATGACACTAGAAGCATGGAGTTAACACAAATGAATCAAAAGATAGATAGCACTCCAAATGAGGACAGTAATATGGAGCCAGTATTTGATGGAACAGAGGTTCCTGGGATTGAAGAAGTTAGCCACAGCACATCTACCCATACTTTGGACGCAAATCCAGAAACTCCACGTGTGGTTGAGAAGGCAGTAGCTCTTAAAAACTTTGTTAGGGAGAAAAGTGTAGTAGCAGTCTCCACCATACTGCGTCACCTTTCTCTAAAACGTGATGACTGTACCATAAATAATTCTGATGATGAGGATAAGGATGTCTCAAATTTATCAAAAGGCTGTGAATCCATAGAGGTTTCTGAGAAGACTGTGGAGTCATCTGATGTTGATGCCAAAAATAAAACTGATCAGAGGGAGGATTCGATAACCGAAGGTCCACCCCAACCCATAGCCATGAAAGGAAGGATTATACTGTACACAAGACTAGGGTGCCAAGAATCTAAAGAGGTTAGGCAATTTTTGTATATAAAAAGGCTTAGATATGTTGAAATCAACATTGATGTGTACCCCAGTAGAAAGACGGAGCTGGAGAAGAACTCTGGATCTACTTCTGTTCCAAAGGTTTTTTTCAATGAAATACTTATTGGAGGCTTGAGCGAGCTAAAGACCTTAAACGAGTCTGGCAAGCTTGATGAGAAGATTGAGTTTCTTATTACTGAAGCACCATCATTTGAAGCCCCATTACCACCATTTTCTGGAGAGGATGATGTGTCCAGTAGTGGGGCACTTGATGAAATGGCTCTAATTGTCCGCAAAATGAAAGAATCTATTGTTGTGAAGGACAGATTTAGCAAAATGAGAAGGTTCACTAATTGCTTTCTTGGTATCGAAGCTGTGGACTTCTTATCAGAAGATCAATACTTGGAAAGGAAAGAGGTGAGCTTGATCTTAAGTCTTAATGCACGGTCTAGTGCACTTTAACAACCCATGTATGAATCGTCAGGTGTAAGTGTGTGACCATTTATTTCATAGGTAAAATTTGGTTGTCCCAAACAAGAATAATTTCTAGGTGATACAATTAGCACTCTAGTGAGCTGGTGCTTCTCTCTGATGTCTCATAATTTAAAGCTTATTATTAAGTGGATTAGTGGAATGCAATTAGTGTTTGAGAATCTAATTGCTCTTGATTTCTTGTACATGTTGATTCTGTTCTATATATAGCTTGTTCTTTTTAGGTGTTGATGTGTTCTGTCTTTCAGGTTGCAGCAATGAATTTCAACATTGAATTCTGCAGCTATCATTTTTGTGATTTATGTAGGACATTTTCTAGTTTGAATTAAACTAGTGACTCGCCTTTACCCAAAAATGAAAAATACAAACATCCACAGTTACTTTCTTGAACTTTGCTCATATCCCACGGTGGCATACTTTGGTATATGGTTCCTTCATACCATTTTGTGACTTGAAGGGGGAGATAATTTTTTAACATCCTAAACCCAGGGTAATTTATACTTTGAGTCTGTGCTGTGGTGATATGATACTGCTTTCTTGTGAATATTAATTTATGCACTTAATCTCTGTAGTCCATAAGCATTTATGTGCATGTTTGCCTGCAGTATTATTTTCTTAAAATTTGACGAACTATCGTAGTGAGTATATTAAGATTTCTGGAATCTAGTGATAATGATATATTATATGTGTAGTTGTAATTTGGTTGACATAAGTCCACATTATGCAAGACAGAATTTCAAATGCATTAGATTTATATCAATCCTATAAATGAATTCTCCTATTTATATTTCTGGCATGTACCCCATTAAAAGATTTTTTCTGATACACCTATCTGTTTTTGAAATATTGGTCTCAGCTACATTTGCAATTACATAGTCAAACATATGATCCACTGAATATCCGATTAAAACTTAATACAATTTGTAGCTTCATGATGTCATTGCTATCTTTCTAATTCTTGTTAGATGGTATAGGCTGTTGAGTTTGCACGAAAGCTCGCAAGCAAACTCTTCTTTCAGCATGTTCTTGAGTGAGTCGATGTACTCTATTTACATTCCATTATTTTAATTATGTTTTGTTACATATTTGACGATCCTTACCTGGTTTTAATTATTTTGTTTTGCCTTAGTGAGAACCTATTTGAGGATGGTAATCACTTGTATCGGTTCTTGGATGACGACCCAATTGTGGCATCTCAGTGTCAAAACATTCCAAGGGGGATAATTACTTTGAAGCCCAAGCCTATGACGGAAATCGCGTCAAGGCTGAGGTTTATGTCCTATGCAATGTTTGAAGCCTATGCGTCTGAAGAAGGACGCCATGTTGATTACAGAAGCATTCATGGAAGTGAGGAGTTTGCAAGGTTTCTTTAACACTGGATTTTGCCTTACTTTAAAACTTAGAAATGCCATGTAATCATGGCAATCCATTTAGTTATTCCTTGAATTTTTTCACTGTTATTTATTCAATTATCATTTTAGGTATCTAAGAATAGTAGAAGAGCTCCAAAGAGTGGAAATATGGGATTTGTCTAGAGAAGAGAAGCTTGCTTTCTTTATTAATCTATATAATATGATGACTATCCATGCAATCTTAGTATGGGGTCATCCAGCTGGAGCACTGGAAAGAAGGAAATTGTTTGGAGACTTCAAATATGTTATTGGTGGGTCCAACTACTCACTTTCAGCTATTCAGAATGGCATTTTAAGGGGAAACCAGCGACCACCATATACCCTTATGAAGCCATTTGGTGCAAAAGATAAACGTTCGAAGGTAAGTTATCCATATCATTCAATCTTGAAAGAGAAGGTGTTCATTTATGATTAAGCTTTGCCTCAATCCCCATAGTTGGCGTTAGATTTGCTTCTTACTGACAAATGACCTTTGTTTAAGCAATAACATAAAAGGTTCTTCAGTCTTCACAGTTTATGCTCTTTATTCTTTAAATGTGAAAATTGCCTTTTCTCTTAACGTCTTTGTGAAATAGATTAACTTCTACTTGAGATTTAATTGTAATATTGGTGATTTATTGTTCTTTTGTTTTATTTTCAGTATTTATTAACCATGGCCTGAAGTGAGCGTATCATTAGTTTTTACTAGGTCTTTGAGAGGCAAGAAAAGGATTATCTTTTGGTGTTTGGCCCATATGCTTTAACCATGAAGTTACTGCATTAACAAAGCAACTAACTTGATGCTCACTCTTCATTCCTTTTTTGTCAGGTGGCCCTCCCTTACCCTGAACCTCTTACTCATTTTGCTTTGGTATGTGGTACTCGATCTGGGCCTGCACTTCGGTGCTATTCTCCTGGGGACATTGACAAAGAATTAATGGATGCAGCCCGTAATTTCTTGAGAAGTGGGGGTGTTTTAATTGATTTGACTGCAAAGGTTGCATATGGCAGTAAGATCCTTAAATGGTGAGTTCTTTAAGGGTCTCTGAATATGATTGATGTTATTTTACGTACATTAAACTAAGAACTAAGTTGAATATTTCATGTTCACAACACATTCTCTTGTGGCGAGGAGTTGGACCTCTCAAATTCTATACATACCTATTTAAGCTTTTATATTTGAAGTTTTAGACTGGCGGGTGGTATTCCTTAAACTTTGAATACATTCGCATGTGTAAAGTATCACACATATGCAAATGGCACAGTATATTGGTGAAAATCGTTGGGATATTCCTTGGAATTTATGTGAAAGTTGAATACATGTGTTAGTAAATCTGAAAAATATCTGATAATTTCTTTTTTTCTATCGTAGAATATTTTAGATTATCTTAATTGATCTCTTGGGATTTATTTTTTATGATTTGTTTCCTTCTTTGATTAGGACTAGGATTTTACATTAATAGGACTATTAAGATTGTCTTTTGTAATCACCTCAACACATAATCACCACTTCAGATTAATATCAATCTTATATTATTTTGATTATCTATTATATCTTTTCCTCCTTCCATACCTAAACCCTCCAATTCAACGATATGTATGGTCATTAAATGAAATAATTGATAACATCTAGAGAGCAATTAGTGTTTTATTTTGGTGATCCTGAGTTCCTGACATTTCTCCATATTGATGCTCAGGTTTAGTGTAGATTTTGGCAAGAATGAGGTAGAGGTACTGAAGCATGTGTCGAACTACTTGGATCCAGCTGACTCAGAAGTATTGTTGGACCTGCTTGCCGCTTCTGAGTTAAAGGTGATATATCAGCCTTACGACTGGGGTTTGAACTGCTAGTATGTGATATCGAATTTTTGTATATTCATACTTATTTCTATTAGAAAAATTAGCATTAATTAAAGCAATCAATACCATATCTTAACTTTTCTGCCCATTTTGTACATACATCTCTATTGAAGGGCACACGATGCAGACAAATAGAGCTTGAGGAAATTTATTTCTTATTTTTACTTGTTCAATATGTCTGTTTGTCTACTGTTCAAATTATTTGTAAGTATTTTTTATTGTGGAATGCAACGTGTAATGGCCCGTCAAATGTACTCTGTATTTTCAGCGCTATACTTATGGGGCTAGCGAGTAATGTTAAGATGTGTAGATATCTGAGTGTTAGTGGCTTGTTTACACTCTTTCTTGCCAACTACTTGTGCGGTTGTATGCACTTATAAGTAGGCATCATATTTAATATTAAATATAAATATTAATGAATCAGCATGATAATCTATTTACCTAAACAAAAAGACTGGTTATGTGGATTACGAAGTCCCAACTTGAAGGCTGAGTCCCCGGGACCCCTTTGCCTGGTTTGTCTTGCATTGAGTTCTTATATTTTTGAAGTAAAAGCATTGTGTGAAACAAAGGAGAGGGATCTGGATGAAATTTGACAAATGACTTTGCAATATATTGGATCGTCAATATATTGATGCAGCATTTGCTGGGAGAATTTTTTTTTTCTGTGGACCTTAGGTGTTCAAACCTTGTTACTGCCAGAGGTTTGGTCAGCTCATCTGCAATTTGATTTGCAGATGGAATGTGACAGACTTACAGTTTCTTATTAATCACCATCTCTTTGACAAAAAAAGATATCGAACTACATGTGCTTTGTGATAATGTGAAAAATGTGATTGTAGGACAGTACTGTTGTTGTCACAATAAATGCTTCTTGCTACCAATTGCTGCTTCCTTAACCACCAACAGATCAGATTTAGACCTAAGTAGACACAACACAACTGCCTGAGGTTGATGGTCTATCAACATGATCACTGGCCCAATCAACATCACAAAACACCATACAAGGCCAGTTGGCTTGCTTTCCGCATGTGTAGCCCATAATCAATGTCTTAGATACTTGAGGATTCTTTTGACACTTTTCCAATGCTCTTCAAAAGGAGTGCTCATTAACTGACAAACTTTATTAACATTGTAGGCTCCACTTCAGGTCTAGTGATTGTAGTATACTGTAAGGCTCCAACAATAGACCTACAGAGTGAAGCATCCTCCATATACTTTGCACCATGTTTGGTCACTTCATAGGTGTGGAAATGCCTTTTGCTTTTGACATTTTGGATTTATGAAGGATGTGTGTGACGTATTTCCTTTGGATCAAGTGAAGGGTTCCATATGGTTCAATGCCTGGGAAGTAGGTGAGGGGACCTCCGGACCTAAGTCTTTTAGAGCAAATTCTTGATAGAGATCAGTGATAAGTTGCTGGATTGCTGAAGTAGATTGCCCAATGATGATAATATCATCAACATACACAAAGACAGAGAGATAGGAAGTGGATGTGGACTTGATGAACAAAGATGGATCACATTTACTAGGTGAGAAGCCAAGAGATGGTAGTGTGGTGCCAAGCTTTTCAAACCAAGCTCTAGGGGGTTGTTTGAAACGATAGAGTCTTAGTTAATTTGCAAACAAGAGTTCCATCACATACTACAAAACCTTCATGTCGTTCCATTTAAACTCTCACTTAAAGAACCATTAAGAAAAGCATTATTAGCATCAATTTGGTAAATTGGCCAATTGGTAGAGAGAGCCAAGGTGAGGACCAGGTTTGATGACAAGTGAGAATGTTCCTGTATGGTTTAAACTTGGTTATGGGTGAAAACCCTTGGCATCTAATCCAGCTTTATGCTTGAGGATAGACCCATCAGGATTCTCTGACTCTAGATGCCCACTTTCAGCCAATGGCTTGCCTATTGAAGGGTAATGGGACCAATTGCCATCTGTGGTTGGGATCTGAATTCCCTAAAGTCAAATTTTGACGCATTTATATACATCGTTGGATCAATCTTAAACTTTCTCAAACACTTTCAGTGATTGATCCAACGATGCATTAATACGTGAATGCATCAAAAATTGACAGCAGCAAATCCATTTTTTTTTTCTAAAGAAGGCTATAGGCCTCTTATTTTGAGATAGCACAGCTCCCGTCCCTTTTCTAGACGCATCACATTCAATAACAAATGGTTGGGAGAAATCTGGCATAGAATGCCCTGCTTGGGCTTTTGGAAAGCTTGATCAGCTACGTCATGCCAATTAAACCAAACCTCATTTATTAACAAATCTGTTAGGGATAACAAAGTTGGTCAACCCGTCCCGTTCTGTCCTGCCATTAACTCACCCAAAACAGGACAGGGTGTGCCAACCCGTTTTAGTAGTATGGGTTGAACCCCCTAACCCACCCCGCCTAATGATGGGTTGGCAGGTTAGCCCGCCAAACACATAAAAACATAAATTGGGTTGGTGGGTTGGCGGGTTGACCCGCTATAAAAATAAAAAAATTAAAAAAATCATATAACATTTCTTTTTTTGGGTAATCTTCATAGTCTTTCTTAAATTATTATTAAAAAATTGGAATAATCTTATCTTATAACATACAATTTGTGTTACAAAAGTAAGTACATTATTTTTGTAGTATGAAATAATTCCAGGTAACAATTAAATTAAATTAAATAATTAATAAATTAATAAAAAAAAATATTTTTTAATCTGTCGGGTTGGCGGGCCAACCCGCCACCAATCCGTCTTCGGGTGGGTGAAGCGGAGCGAGTCAAAATGGGTTGGTGGGTATCCCGCCAAATTTTGGCTGTTGGCGGGTTGACCCGTGGGTTACAACCCACTTTGCCACCCCTAAAATCTGTGAGAGGTCTTGTAATTTTGCCATATTCCCTCCGAACCACCTTTAGTATCTCGTTATACCAAGAAACTTTCTCAAAGCTTTTACTAAATGGGGAATGACGATCGCAAGATTGACTTGATCTTTGCTTCATCCATGACCATGCCTTCCTTGGAAATGATATGCCCCAAATATTCAACCCGAGTCCTCCCAAAACTACAATTCTTTTTATTAGCAAAAAAAAATGATACTTTACCAAAGTAGCAAAGACTAGTTGCAAATGATTTGACCATGTTTTGCTATAAACAAGAATGCCATAAAAAAAAAAATCAACACGAACTTATGCAAGAAAGGTTGTAAAATGGAGTACACGCCACACTCAAATGTGGCTTGCGCATTAGTGAGTCCAAAGGGCATCACTAAGAACTCAAAATGTCCTTGGTTAGTTTTGAATGCAATCTTGAACATTTGCCTCATGCATTCTGATTTGGTGATAACCAGTCCTCAAATTTTTTTGGAAAAGGTTAAAACTATTCTAAAGTGAATTTCTCTCTAAAGTAGCAAGTAAGATGTTTTCACCCTTGATTTAATGAAGTGTATAGAAATCTTTACCCATTTTATTAGATCAATGGTGGAAATATTCCTATTTGCCCACTTTAAAGGAGCTTTTTCTCTTGAAAAATTACTCCACCCCATTTAATTCATCCAAGACCCTACAATCACAGGATTTGGGAATTTATCAGAAATGGTAACCTTGTTCAAAGTAGGGTAATCCACGCAAAACCTTCCTATGCTATCCTTCTTGTAACAAATATTTGACCATTAATGTAAAGAACAACATTACTTAACAGAAAAGTTGGTTGGGAGAGGTCAATTATTCAATATCGTCCAATATCTCGAGTTGTGTGCGGAGGATATCCTGAGAATCAGAGTAACTGCGAAGACTAATCTCTGATTAAAAAATTGGGAAGACTATGGTAACCTTTACAGTTGTGCGCGGAGGATACCTAAAAAAACCAATAAAAAACAAAGTAGTTTAATCACATAGTCCTCGTACATTTTATTTTTAAATTTACTTTTGGTCTCTCTCCTTTCAACAAGATAAACAATAAAATAATCAAATCAAATCTTTGAGCTCGGTGAGTACTATTCTTCATGTAAATAGTATTTTTGTGACACGAAAGAAAATTAGTTGGATCTATATGAAGTTAGATTGATGAGGTGTCATTTTTAGTATAATATTTTCAAATTACGATTCATTGTAATCAATTATGATTGTAGTGACTACATTCAATATATATCATAGTCATTGGATTTCTTATCTTTAAATTATGACCAATGATTTTTTTTCAAATAAAATGATAGAAAAAAATGTGAATGAAGAGAGAGTGAGACAAGTAAATGTAGGGAATCACATTCCGATATTTTCCTCACTCATTTTCTCTAGTTGATGGCGATACAATTAGATATGAGCCGTCGCATAACGCATTCCCTTACTTTGCTCAACAACAGCGATGACAATTTGTGACCATTGGTTGATTTTGATCATATATATGTCTTGGATTTTTTTTTGGTGGATAATCCCAAACAAAAGAAACAAACTAAGCGATCCTATCGAAGAGGGTCATTAGCGCATTCCCTTTGAAAACGATGTTGATGTAATAAACAATTGAATTAGAGGCGAGGTCGTTTTCTTTATTTGTTGATTATTACAATGAAATGTCTGTAAATTCATGCTGTGATTTCATTTGCAGTATTTCCAGTTAAGAACTAATCTTCCGTTTACTTTAGGGGGTAATTTGGTAGAAAGATTATTTTTCTACAAATGTTAATTATGGAGAATATTAAAAATGTTTGATATTTCTTAAATATTCATCCGAATATTATTTGAGTATATTTGATTTTCATCTTTGGTATAAAAACATCCTTCATGAGAATGTTAATATCATTTTTAAAAATACTCTTGAATATAGATTAAATAAAAATGAAAAAATATTATAAAATGTTAAAAATTAAAATTAAAATAATTTTAAAAAAAGTGCAAACTAGTATTTATTCATATCTTGACTTTATATAAGAGTTCTTTTCTTCAAACAAAAATATGTTTTAACATAATATTAATATTATACATGAAAAATTAAAATATAATAATCTTTTTAAAAAATAATCTTTTTAAATAACAAAAACTTTCTTATATTCACAAAAAACTAGGATTCCCAGGAATTGCTAAAAAAATCTTCTTGAGAATGCTAGATTATTGAAAATGCATGTTTTTAAAAAAAAACATACCAAATATTGAAATTTTGGATTCCCAAATTTGAATTTATGAAAAACTAAAAAAAATCAAATACCAAACCCTTTCAAATGGTGCTTTTTTCAAGTTTTTTTTTTATGCTCGGTACTTGTTTCACGCTATCTTAACAATAATCGATTATATATAATTGATTATTAAAATAATAAATTTTAAATTGTAATCAAAACACACTCTTAAAATTATTTTAAAAAGCATAAAAAACTTTATCAAAAAGCTGATAGGAAAGAGATCACAAAACTATAAGACTTTGGCCACTCCCACTACACAAATGTTACTTTCAATTTTTTTTTTTTTTGGATAAATTACTTTTCACATTTTTTTTTTTCATCTGATATATTCTCTTTTGTCCTATATATAAAAAATAAAGATGCTTTTTTTTATCTTATTTATAAGAAATATTAACCTATTTTTATATATATTTAATATTAAATTTTAATTATATCCTAATTTATTATTAGAAAGAATATTAAAAATAATTAAATTAATAAATTAAAAATAATTTATATAAAAATATTTATAAAATAAAATTTAAATTTATAAAAATATTAAATAAAATCAATCCATTGTATTATATTTTTTTCGTGCGGATGATTTTGACAGGAGGGTGTACCATGCAAAAGCTGATTAGGAAAAGACAAAATAATGAGTAGCTAGCCTTAGGGGTGGGCATGGGTCGGGTTGGGTGGGTTTTGGTGCATTTAAAGACCCAACCCAATCAAATAAATATGGGTTGGGTTGGATCGGTTTCTTAGAAAATTTTCATGTAACCCAAACCAACCCAACCCAACCTCATACGGGTTGGTTTGGGTCAGGTGACCGGGTTTGGTAGTAAATTATTTTGTTTTTATCAAAAGCAAATAACGGGGGAAAAATAGGGAAGAAAAATACTACCAATGCATTAATTTGAACTTCCAAATACAAAATGAAGCATATCACTTCAATTTGGAGCACAATATCCATCAAAATTAAACAAACAAGTGAAATAAAAAATAATAATAATGTCTTCAAACAATTCCTAAACAATTTCACTGACTATGTCTTCAAGCTATTTCTGCATGTCTTCAAACTATTTCTCCTCATGTAACCAAAAAATGGTCACTCCAATTTAGGCGGCTGAGTATTAAAGAAGAGTCATCAAATTCAAGATAGAAGAGTCCCTCCACGCTCCAGCAGTTGGACTTATAATATTCCTCTCAATATTTGGGTTGGGTTGGGTTGAGTGGGTTTACAATCTTTGGACCCAGCACCCAACCCATAAGCTATGGGTCTACTTATTTAGAAACCAACCCAACCCAATGACCCGAACCAACCCAGTATTTGTGGGTTGGGTTGGATTGGGTATACCGGGTTCGCGGGTCGACCCGTACCCATGCCCACCCCTAGCTAGCCTAGCTTCTTCCTAATCCATCAGATAGCTGTACAGAAGCATTTAATGCATTTCCACTTGCTAGAACTTGTTACGGGCTATAAATCGGATCCGGATTCCCTGTATTAATAAAAGCACATATTTACACACATTAAACAATCTCAACTATTGATTTAAGATCAAACGGTTCACATTATATCTTTACAAAATCTATTTTATACACTATTTATTATTATGCAGTAACTGTGTCAGTGACGCATCAAATCCAAATCCCTATAAATCGTAGATATTCAATTTCGGGTTCATTTCTTTAAGATTAAATAAAAGGGTAATTTTGTACCCAAAAAAAGGTAATTTTCTAAAAATATTTTGGACAAAACTATACTTTTAATGATTGAATTTCAAGTTTTTTTAGATAAATATTTTGTAATAAAAGTTCAATCAAATAAATATATAAATATCAAAAATATTTTTTATCATGGTGTCTTTTTCGATATCCCTAATAATTTTAGGATAAAAATTATCTTGTCCAATCAGATTATGCTACCTCAATTAAATTATTTATGTTTGTAAGTCAATTCAAATGGTTCTCACCATCTGATTAAACCATCTAAAGAGGATAAAGTTATACTTGAGATACCATAAAATTCACCTTTTATCATACTTTTAAAAAAAAAAACTTAAACAAATAAGCTCAATAGATGGTTGGTTGATGGTGAATTTAATGCGTCTAATGCTATTTCCTAATAGTTTATCAACTCTCCATTTTCTTCCTGAATATAAAAAAATCTTTCCCTTGTACATTCTTTTCTGTAAAGAGCATGGGTTTGTTGGTAAATTCTAGCGTGAGCATCCTTGGAAGTCTCTTACCGTGAGAGACCAAGATTTATCGAGTGTAGCAGGTTCCAATATTTTTCTCTTAGTCCAGTGTTTTTTTGGGATTGACAACCTTTGTGTCGCCAAAGCTATCACCTTTTCAAGGCCTTCACCAACTGGGTGATTTGGCTCATTGTGATTTCTTTCTTCCTTGTTTGGTGACGGTTTCGAAAAGAAAATCAGGGATTTCAACAAGCAAGCATTTACATTAAGCTTCAATGAGAAGCATAGAGAAATAGTAATATATTGGCCACCAATTATTTGGACATGCTGACACGCATATTACCTTGTCCTTCCTTAAAGTCAAGGCATTCAAAAAGTCTTGGCCACCAATTATCTGGACATTCGAGACCATCATCCACTATTTGAATAGATTGAAGAAGTTGTTGGAGAAAACAGAGTATTGGACGCAATGGAATAAAACTGTGTAGAAGCTCAATCAAATTGAGTGAATGACTTGAACACTTTAAAATACAAACTTAGCTTTATAGTCACATTACAAGGGTAACAGAAAAATGAAAACTGCAGCTCACGTAGCATCAGTTTTGCTACATGATTAATCCAAAATGAAACATAGCCCTTAAAAACTAGAACTTATTCAAACATAAATTAGACTAAGTAAAATCCCGACTTGAATCAACAAACTCATTCACAGAGTTCACCAGT
This sequence comes from Ammopiptanthus mongolicus, assembly GCA_039655645.1. Taxonomy (NCBI): domain Eukaryota; kingdom Viridiplantae; phylum Streptophyta; class Magnoliopsida; order Fabales; family Fabaceae; genus Ammopiptanthus; species Ammopiptanthus mongolicus. The sequence continues at coordinate 15,034,458 of CM077348.1, read as the reverse complement.
GCAGAAGTGGCAGAGCAGCTACTAAGGAAATTGTACTTGTTCCTCCTCTTATGCTCCTCCGGCGCAGCCTTAGCCGCTTCCTCCTTCTTCTTAGCACTAGCCTTTAAGGTCTTCAACGTCTCCTCCCCATCACATCGACATAAGCCCTCACCGAAGTGTCCAGCGTCTTCTTAGCAGCAGTGAAAGGATCGTGTCGGTCCGTCGAGATGATCTGACTAACCTCCTCCGACGATAACCGTCTTCCCGATCAATAATCATCTACGGTTTCCGAAACCCCATGTCGGCATCTCCATCAGCACAAGTAGCGTCAAGTAACCTCTGTTTTGCTAGCGTTGAGGTTCTCCGCATCCTCATTGCTTCCGCCATAGAGATCTCTGCCATATTCTCTTTCCCGCTTCACTCAACTCAGTGCAATAGTATCATTTCAAGTAAAACCCAGACAATCAGTTCCCCTGATTGATCTCCATCATTCAATTTTTTTTTATAAGATCCGATGGTTATAACTTGGTCACGCACCATAAGCGACTTCCTTAAGTTGTGCACGGTAGAAGCTGCCTGGGTTTGTATTTATGTACTAGTATTTATCCATTATGTGAGTGTTAGTAGGTGCAAACACAAATCTAAACACTTGTTTCATTATAACCTGATTGGGTAGTGGTCTAAGTGATCGCGTTCGGGTATAAACAAAGAGATTATAAGAGGAACAAGTATACCTGTATTGAGCCGAAGGATATTAAGTGTGAAAAGAATATTTATAATTAACCAAAAGAGATTGGGGTCCAAGAAATAGGAGTAGTTAGTTAGACAAGTGTTTAATTAACGTGACATCTACCATGAAGCACCTTGAAATGTGATACATCCATGTATCACTAAAATTATCGGTAGTAGAAGGTTGGTTAAATATCACCTATGGTCTCTTATCTTTTTTTAATTTTTGTTTTGATCCGTTTTTTATTATTTTTTTTCGATTTGGTCTTTTATCTTTATTTTTGGTTTTAATATAGTCTTTTCCCTTTAAATTGTGATATGGAGAGGATCACATTGATATAACTTTTATAAAATAAAGGATCATTTTGAAACAAAAAAAGTAAAGGAGGGATCATATCAGAGCAAAAAAGGGACCACATAGATTTAATTTTTGCAAAATAGGGGATCATTTCAAAACAAAAAATTAAAGAGTGACCACATTGGTATGTCTTTACAAAATAAGGGACCAAATCGAAAAAAATAATAAATAAGGGACCAAAACAAAAAATAAAATAAAGATAAAGAACAAAAAAGTATTTAGAAAGTTACCCGATAAGCAAAATTTTCAATTTTGCAAAACGACGCTTCAAGGGAAATAAGGGCTACTGCACCGCAATGAGCAAAACGAAGACTACTGAGAAAGGATGACACAACGGTGACGGGCGAGGACGGCGTGCTATGCTTCGACGTCGGCGGAATGGAGTATCGTGGCGGAGAGGACAAATCTGGTTTACTGGTTCGTGATTTGGCAAAAAGCCACAATGGTGGTGACAAAGCCATGTTGTGGATGGTTGGATTTGGTAATCTATTACGGTTGTTGCGTGAAAGAGCTTCTCTGAGTTTGGTATTTGTCTTTCAAAGGGGTTTTTTTCCTTCTTCAACGGCGTGCAGTGCTTTGACTGCGGAACAAGTATCGTGGCGGTGGTTTGAATGGCAAATCCGACGACTTCTCAACCAGAAACAAAGTTTTTTTCTCTTCTTCTTATCAGTGTTCATGTTCGATTTGATTTCTATTAGTATGTGTATACAACTTGTTTGGTACTAACGTTTTATTTCTTTTGTTTGTTTGTCCAACCCTTTGGATTTGACACTCTTTGTTTCTTATCTTACAAAAGGATTGAACTTTAGGTGGATACTTTTCTTTTCTTTTTTATCTGCTTCTTTGTGCATTGTTGTGTGTCGCAACCAGTGCGGGCGCTATAAGAAAAGATAGAATCAGAGGAATCGTCACCAATATTTTTAATTTGGAAAAATATTAAAAAACCCAATAATAAAAGGAAATCTGGTCTAAAAAATGAGATTGAGTTTGGGAGACGATTACAAGTAGGGAAGGTATTGACATCCTACATCATCCGTTCTAAAACACTACCTCAGTTAATTGTGCAAAATTTTTAATAACTTAAAAAAATATTAATTTTACCCTTTTGAAAAGAGAAAATAAAATAAATACAAAAAATATGAAAATATAATTTTGGCTTGACAGAATGTTTAATTCTGCTCCTACGTATCCCTTGGTGCGATAGGGAATTCAAAGTTACGTAATTCTCATAAAAACGTTTGATTGGTAGGTGGATTTTAGATTTTTTGAAAATGATTTGAAAAGATTTGATTTTATTATTTGAGGAATTCTGAGTTGTACAACTCATGCATCATAGAAAGTTTTAGGAGTTCGGAGTTGTACAACTCATGCATTCTATGAAATTATTATTATTTATTTTTAGAAAGGTTTAGGAAATTCTGAGATGTATAACTCATGCATCCTATGAAATGTTTATTATCTAATTTTGAGAAAGTTTTAAGAATTCTGAGTTATACAACTCATGCATCCTATTAAATTATTATTATTATTTTTTAGAAAGGTTTAAGGAATTCTGAGTTGTATAACTCATGCATCCTATGAAATGTTTATTATCTAATTTTGAGAAAGTTTTAGGAATTCTGAGTTGTACAACTCATACATCCTATTAATAGAATTAATTTAGTTTTCACTGCTATTTTAATCTCTTGAAATGATTTAATCAAAATTTTGTTAAATATTATTTTTTTAAATAGTAACAATCACTAATAATAGCGAATTGGTAAAAAGTATTTAACACTATCAATAAAAATGGCAAAAATAAATATATTTAAATTAAAAACAGAATATAAAGAAAAAAAAAGCTTGACGTACTTACCCATAGGAAAAAAAATTCTAAAGCCTGTTTGGCAAAACACTTCAAAGAGCTTATAGCGGATAGCTTATAGCGGATGAGAAAGTAATCCCGTTTGATAAGCGCATCTATCACGAGCTTATAGCGTTTTTTCCATACGCTACTTGAAGTAGCGTTTGAGCTTATAACTTATAGCGTTTCATTTTTCTTTCCACTTTTATCCTTATTGTCTTCATTTAATTCTACATTTATTCTCTTCTCTCTCTTTTATGTAAAATCATTAATGAATATGTCCTTTTATGTCATTTTATATTTTTCAACTAGTTCAACCGCTAGTTTTACCAAACACTTTCACAGAAAATAAGCTAGCTTATCCGCTATCCGCTATCAGCTACCTCATCCGTTATCCGCTATAAGCTATCCACTATCAGCTAGCTTATCCGCTAACAGCTAATTTTATCAAACAGGCTCTTAATAGGCACAATGTGTTGGAACGTACAAACTCCTCAAACCTGAAACTAGAAAAACAATAATAATCAGGTCTGCAAAAAAAAAAAAAATTGTCTAAAGGACTCTATGCTTTGATTTAAGCTCATATAACCCTTCATTATAAGATCTTAATGTGATCTCTTACTCTTGGGTGCCTTCTCAGTTTGGTAGTTCATTCCTTTTATAGGAGAAGAAGATGTTAACATTGAGTGGTTTGGCGGATGTGAGACTTCAATAGTGAGGTTGAGAGAATTTCTCAAATGTGAGATTTCTAAAGTATCCATCACAACTAAATAGCCATCTTATAGCAAACATATGACACTCAAAATGATATTATTTGATTTTAAGATATTCATAAGAAATATAGACATTGTTTCTAGCTTTCCAATGGCGCAAGTTTCATCTCAAAAGGATATTTATAACTCACGATATTGTGAATGAAAGTAGCACTCAAAATCCTACATTCAAAACCACATCTCAAATTTACATCAGATTTTTCACTAAGATAGAGGTTGATGTGGGCTTTGAGATGAGAATAAAAGTTGTAGATCTTTCCCTTAGCTTTCCAACGATATAAAGAACACCTCATTTGGATTAGTGTAACTCACAATATATCATTGTCTTTACATGCTAATTAAAATTATGTTTATTAAATTCTTTTCTCTTAAAAAACTCTCCCTTTTTTCTCTCCATCTTCTTCTCTCTCTTTTTTTGGTTTTTTTTTTGAGAAATCTTTTAATATTTTTATTTTATAAATTTCAATTTTTTTAATAAAACAATAAATAAAAAAGATTGTCCGAATAAAATGGGGGTGTTCACGTTGTGGAATATGCCTTCTCTAATGTGATTTAATGAATTGAAAATTTTATGAATGTGAATGATGATTATATTTAAATTATGCATAATTGTACTTTTACTCATAGTTTCACCAATGCGTGATTTTGGTTTCTGTAATTTTAATTGTTCAGATCAAGTTCCTTTACTTTCACAAATGTGTGACTTTGGTCCCAATAGTTTCAATTGCTCAGATTAAGTTCCTTTACTTTCACAAATGCATGATTTTAGTCCCTATAGTTTCAATAGCTCAAATCAAATCCATGTAGTTTCAAATGTTCAAAATAAGTCTTTATACTTTTAAAATTGTCTAAAAATTTAATTTTTTATAATATAAAAAATATTAATAAAAATAATATATTATTATAATATGTAACTAATAATATATAAAATTTTATCATATGATTATTTTAATTATATAAATAATAATTATCTACAAATTAAAAATATAAAATATGTAATAAATAAATTTATATATATATATACTAACATGGTGTTGGGAGAGTTGGTAACGTGACTCTCCCCCAAGGAAAAAAACGTACGTTTGATTCTTGGAGTTGCTCATTTAGGAGGCAGCTCAACCTCGTGTGTAGAAAACTGGATGTCTATCGCTGCCAAACCGAGGATTAGTCTTATAGTCAGTCCAAAGGGCCGAAACTGTGGGAACACCCCGATGGACCCACTGAAAAACTAAAGATCCTAATTACGATGGATTCTGAACCAATATATATATATATATATATATATAATATTTTGAACTTATAAACAACTATTGTTTATATAATTATCCGAGTACTTTTTTTCCTCTCATTATTAAAATAATTTTATGATAAAATTTTATATATTATTAGTTATATATTATAATAATATATTATTTTATTATTATTTTAAATATAAAAAAATTTAGCTAACAAATTTTTTGACAATTTTGAAAGTACAGAAACTTGATTTGACAAATTTAAACTATAAGGAATAAAATCACGCAATTATAAAAGTACAAGGACTTAATTTGAACTATTAAAACTACAAGGATCAAAATCATGCATTTGTAAAGTATAAAAACTTGATTTGAGCGATTGAAACTACATAGACTAAAATCACACATTGATAAAACTACAAGAATCAAAATTACAATTAAGCCTTTAAATTATTATACAAATTTTATATTAATAATGTTTAAATTTAAAATTAAAGTATTGATCCTTCCTTTTTTTTCTTGAAATGCAAACAGTTTTTAAAATTAATGAACATTTTTATATTCTATTCTTAGTTCACATAGGTCGCACGGTTAACATGCTGGTAAGACAAAAAGTGAGAGTTTGAGAGACACAAATTGTTCATAAAACATTTTTTTTTTTCCCAAAGAAAGTAACATGTAAAATTCCTCACCATACCATGAAAGACCCACTAGAGGAATATTCATCACTTCATTTCAAACTACAATAGGAGGATAAAAACGATTTTCTTCCAAAAATTTGTCCATACCAGTTTTTACATCTATTTTATAACCATTGATAAAAAAAAAAACTTTTACTTTGAAAAACAACTTGTAAAGGTCAATGATTATAAAGTAGCTATAAAAGGGGCGGTGAAAAAAATATAGGATAAATCTTAAGTGTTATTCTTTAGATACGTTGTAGTATTTTTCAACATATATGACAGTTGTTACATATCTTATATTTGCATTTATCAACTGCATGTTTACACATTTTTTCTCTTTGAAACATAAGACCATAACTACCTACGGAAATGCATCCAAGTTTACTCCAAAAGTGTGTGAGAATTTTATTACTCATGAGTGGGAGGCATTAAAGGTGAGACACACAAAAGCATGGAGCTACTGGCAGTTATGGCAAGGGCTCCCTGGTTTCTGATTAACACCCTCGTGACCTGCCAAGACCAAGTACTTGTCTTTCCTTGTCAAGCTGGTGCATGCAAAACCTAAAGCATTGCCTATCTCATTTTGCACGTAATTGGCAACTTCAATCCTGGATTTCCCACCAGCTAGGCATGTTTGTGACTGTGGTAACCTCTCAAGAAATTTAATGATGTACGTAGGATTTGGATTCAAGAAGTGGAAAAAAGGGTCCAAACATTTAAGCCCGCTAGCTGTTGTTCCATAGAACATGGTAACTTTCACATCCACAGCAACAGGAACAATATCATCAGTTAGTTCAGCAAACAAAGGACTAAACCTTAGCAAATAAGGTTCCCTGCAAGTTGTACCCTCAGGACAAACCACAAGGCTTCCTAGTTTCAATAGTTTCCCCATTGCTTCTCTGTCTTTCTCTCTGTCTCTTGTTAGTCTTATAGTCTTGATGGGGGAAACTAGCTCGTTGAATCTGCTTAAGCTATATGTGACTGCAGAGAGTGGTTTGTCTAAAACATAAGCAATATAAAGTGGGTCAAGCAAGGTTCTGTGATTGCACACATAGAGCATGCCCTTTTGATATTCTTCATCATGGATCGAAGACATAGAGCTTTGGGGTTTTGAGAGAGTGGTTCTTGTCCCCGAGAATGCCAATATTGGAGCAGACACATTGAAGGGTAATCCAGTACCGATTATGAATCTAAAGATGGCAAGAAATAATCCAAAGGGTAACCACATGAACAAGGCTAGAGAAGATGCAGGGGTTGGCCTCAAAGCCAATCTTCCATCATGGAAGATTACTGGCTTCGGGTATTTCTCACTTGGAAGGACATGCCTATTTCTTCTCTCCTCAGTACTCAACATTAAGTAAACCTCCTGAAGAAACAAAGATAGTTACAAAACGGAGTTATTAGCATAAAAAGGCATGACATTTATACATAAAAAAAAAAGAGAAAGAAAAAAGAAAAGCATAACATATTGATATGAATGAGTGTGCACATTTGTGTATGTCCTTAAAAAAGGCCAAACCTTGAAATGGGAAAAAAGCTCCTGGTCAATATGGCTACCCATAATACCCATAGTGTTGCCGTTTCCCACTTTACCCTCATATGAAGGGGTTTTACTTGCCTTCTTTTTCTCAAACAATCCCAAAAAGTAACCACAGAAGGTCTTCAATTCTCTTGCAACAACAGCCTCAACACCTAAATAGTCCTTCAGGAAACCTTCAACCATAATCCTAGGCAACTTGCTGGATGCCACCTTTCTCTCACGACACATTACAGCTTCAAAGCCTTCCCACCCCACATCTTCTAAGAAGTACTTTGGAAGAACAGCTGATCCTATTCTGAATGTGTCCTTTCTTATACCAAAAAAGCACAAGAAAACCATAATCTCCAAACCCAGTTTTTCTTCTCCCACAAGCCACACCAAAGGGTATGACAAAAACAGTATGAGAGACCTAAGTAGCCCCCCAGCTTCAAAGGCAACAAGCATGAAGTAAGGGAATAATGAAGCAGATCTCAACAGTGTACCCTCAAAATCAAAAACTTGTGTTTTATTTGGCTGGATAAGAGAAACGGCTTTCATGTTGCTGCTAGGATTCATTATGCAAAGAAAGTAAGACAAAGTGATGTTTCGCACTGCTCGAAGCCAAACAAATATATTCGAGGAGAGCACGCGGCAAAGGGGTCATGTGCACATTTCAATGGCTTTGTTGGATAGCATCTTGCCATCAACACTGGTTTATGTTTTACTCCACTCAACCTATATATAAACGAAAAAAAAAAAAATTAAATTTTTTGGATCAAATATAAATAAAAGTTAATCAAATCAACTTTATTTAATGCTAGTATTTTAAAGATAGTTTTGGATTAATTATTTTTTTATTTTTTAAAAACATTATATACTCTCAAGACATAACTTCCAAGAACATTATAACACTTCCAAAAAAAGATAGTTTAATAATTATAACTTATCTTTTATACAAATCAAGACAATTACACTAATATAACTAGCTTTCTTAATGTGTGAAGTTAGTTTTTTTCTTATATATAGATCCGGAGTAATAATTTGTAATCTTTCCGTCTTATTTTACTTATCACATTTGATTATGTACATATGTTAAAAAAATGATTAAGTTTACTAATTTTTATAATAAAATAATATTCTTTAATTAAAATATCACCATTTCAATTATATGGTTAGATACTTATAATTACTTACTAACCATTATATTTTTTTGATAAAAAAAATTCATTAATATAAATTGATTAAGATATAAAAAATATTTTTCAGAAAAAAATAATTAATTCTTTTTTATTTTTTAAAAGGATATATAATTTGAAAAAATATAATATTTCAAATTTCAAATGAAACCTATAACGGAGCTGAATAAAGGTGAGTTGAGTGCTGATACCAATAATCATGCTCAGGACAGGACTGTCCCTTTCTTCAGTGTGACCTACACCTACTTACATTAACTGATTTTACTCTTTAATTAAAGTGTTAAACTGTTAATGGCAATATTACCCTTACAGACCATTCATCAAAACAGAAGAAAGAACTAAAAAAAGATAAACATAATAACCCCACAAAAATTATGAGTCAAATCAATTTTATTGCCTTATCTTTAAATCTTTAAATAAAAAATAAATAAAGGCTCAACAGATATAACAAAAAAGATGGGAACACTTTCAATCCTTAAAAAAATTAATAATTTAGTATTTGAAATTTATAAAGGTAGTATACATTAGTTTTTCCTTCATCTTTCATTCATTTAACTTTCTTTCGGTCAATGTATTTTTTATCATAATCTAATTTGGTTTTTAAAAATTTTATCCGGGTCCAGTGAGTGTAGTCCTAAAATACATATCGTCTGTCTATGAGTGATAAGACAATCTGAGTGATATGAGTGATAAGACGATATGTATCCAATGACTAAATTAACACGTAATAAATTTTGTCGAATTGGGTGAAACGTTGATTCAAATTAAGCCAAATGTTAACTCATTTATTCCCCTCTAAAAAAATTTAAACAAAACAAGAAAAATTACATCCCGCAACCAAAATTAATACATAGTTAAACAATAACAAAAATTACATGCTACACGCAATGCCAACAAGTAATTCATTGCTCAAGGATTATTTCTTGTGGTTTGTAAGTGATCACCTGAAATACGTGTCATAAGTATGATGAGTTTCTTCTTCTTATTTATTTTTTGGATTTTTGACACTGGTTAAAAAATTTAAAAGTCGCGATTACCAAAAGAGTAAAAATCTAAAGTAGAAATATTTCTTAAAAAAGCAGAACTTTTTTCAATTCTCAATTTATTAAATACTCAAATTTTTATAAAAAATTATTACATTAGATTCTTAATAAGTGCTCACTTTGTTAGTAAAACTTACCAGAAAAAACTCTAATAAATTTATTATTTATTAGGAGACTTATTAGTAAAACTCTTAAAAATAATAATAACACAAATGCTAATAAATACTTTCACTCGGTCTATATATAAGTAAAAAGTATCTAAATTTTATGGATTCAAATATAAGTAAAAGTCAAGCAAATCAATCATATTTAATGTCAGTGTTTCAAACATGCCCTTTGGTTAAGAGCATTATATACTTCCAAGACACAACTTCCACGAGTATTTATCCACTCTCAAGAAATGGTAATTTAGTAACTAAAACTTATTTTTTACACAAATCAAGATAATTAAACTAATATAACTAACTTTCTAAATACGTGTATAATTAGTTTTTTGGCTTATATATAGATCCGAAGGAATACTATATATTATTATTATTATTATAATTATGCTTTATTTTATCAAAATTAAAACATTAAAATAACAACAAATGATTTTTTTTTGACATAAATAACAAATGATTATTAGAGCATCTCCAACTAAGCATGTCATATTGTCATATTGAAGTTGTTTAACTCTTTTTTTATGGGTCTTATCATGTATTATCATAATTTTTTTTTATATTACTTTAAGTAAAAGCTTTATTTCAAAAGTGTAACTCTAAAAAATTTATGAAATAGGTTCTACAAGATACCCTTTTTTTAGCCTATTTTTCTTTATTTTCTATGATTTCTTTTTATTTAGTTTTTATATAAAAATTAGTTGTTATAAAAATAATTACCCTTACATGGAGATATTACATGATCTTAATCCAATAATCAACCCAACATGAATCCATTCTTATTTTTAAGAATTAATTAAACAAGTCTGATTAAAGTAGTCAGCTATAGGTAGCTAGCTCGTCCAATGAAGCACGCGTTGAAGAGTGTTAGGCGTAATAGGGGAAAAAAAAACCTCTCACATCACGATGAGAAAGTTTATGAGTGATAAATGAAGAACTCATCTTCATCGATCATATCCTCATTACTTTAAACATTTATTAAAACAACAGAAAAATTAACTCTGTAAATGACTTCAATGATTCTAATTTAGGATGTGTTTTCAAGATCTTTTAAAAAATTTATGAGAATAGTTTATAAAATTAAATTTATATAAATAATTTATGATTTTTTTATAAATTATTTTTAATTTATTTTTATAAACTTGTTAAAAAAACTTATAAAAATAATCTGTTTTTAATTTATTTAAAAAAATTTATTACATAAACATTTAAATAAATTATATATCTAAACACGCTAAACCTCACTAACTAAACGTGCTTCGCTGGAGTAGCTGGCAATATTATTACTAGCATTATTACGTTATTATGATCCGAAATACGAGTATTCATTATAAACAAATAAATCATCACAAGGTGACTATTAGATAATAATATATACTTTGTTGAAATCACTCCAAGTAAAATTTCTATTGCGATTTCTCGTGTTTGTTCTTACACCACTGCATGTGATTTCTTCAAACTGTTCGTTAGCTTTTTAATCAACAAACACTCCAAGTGGCAACAACCCGGTTTTGCATGAGTTTTGTGGGATTTATTAGAAAGTATAATTACCCAGGCTTTAAGTGATATTCACATTTTTAAAAAAAATTATTTTTAAAAAAATCTGAATATAATCTTATTGATAATGTGCATATCCGTGTCCCTGTAGGTACAATAGATAGTAACAGTGGCAGGAAATGATGTTTAATGCCAATGGACAACTGTTTCATCTACCAGATCAGAAGTGCATTTAAGCTAACAAGATAGACATTAATATTGGTAGGGTTAGCTGGAGGACAGAGAAATACATGATCAGTTTTTGATAGAGAAGCTTACTAAATTTCAAGCCATTAGAATTAGTCAAAGGTATTACAAATCACCAACCGCATGTGAACAAATCAATCAATCAAATTATAAAACGTGTGCAACTTAATGTATCTCTCAAGCTAATTAGTTTTTCCTAAATTTTAGCCAAGTGTCTGGTTTTTCCAGAACTTGAACGTCTGAAATTTGGAAGTGCAGTGGGGAACAATCTTGAACCACCCATATAATATTTATCATCCTTAACATAAAAAAACAAAACTCTAATTTATCAATATCAAAAAAAATTATTAAAATTAATTAATTTTAAATTTTATTATACAAATATTTATATTTAATTATTTTTAATTCAATTAATTTATTTATTATTAAATGCAAGCATTATTCTATCTGAGATGAATGAGTAAAGCAAAATCAAAAACACTTGCATGAAGAATTGTTGAGTCTCTTTCATATATGAATTTTATAATAAATAAAGATAAAAATGAAATTTAACATAAAAATTGATCATTTTTTCTTATATATTGGAAAAAAAAAGATCATTTTGTCTCTTATATTAAGGACCGGACCCTTTAGCTAATTATTTTTTTATTTTTCTAAGAATATTATATACTCCCAAGAAATAACTTCCAAAAGCATTATACACTCACAAGAAAGGATAATTTAGTAACTATAACTTATTTTTTGCACAAATCAAGACCATTAAACTAAGACTCCGTTCGGGATTATTTTTGGTTTTATGTTTTGAAAATTTCAAAAACCAAATCTAATTTCAGTTTTGAGTTTCAGTTCCGAGTTCTAAGTTTTGAGTTTTAGTTCTGAGTTGTGTTTCAATTTTTTTAGTTAAGTCACTTTCTTTACTTCGTCTCACTATGAATTCACTCAATATAAAAAAATATTGACACAAAAATAATTAAAAATGACAAAAATAATTAAGTCCGAAAAAAATAAAATAAAAATTAAAAAAAATAAATGTTATAAAACTATAAAAATAATAAAAATAGTAATCATAAGTAGTAGGAACAATCGCGATAATAATAATAATAATAAAAATAATAATAATAATAATTATAGCTATAACTATAATTATAACGTTTATGTGATTTGTGTTTAGTTCTTTTGAGCAAAAATTACACATGAATAAATAGTAAAAACATTAAAAGTATCTTATGATTTCATTAACCACAGAAAGGAGAAAAGTGTATAGGTTTTAAACATTACAAAATGTCATAATAGTTAACAAATTAATCACTTGTGTATTAACTTTAAAACTGAAACAGGAATCATAAAACATATTTTTATGGTTTTGGGCTTTAATCGAAAACTGTTTTCAAATTATGCAAAAAATCAATTTAATCCCATTCTATTCGAAGAGGTTTTATTTTCAAATTTAATTTTTAAAATCAAAAATTAGAAATTTAAAATCACTCCGAACGACCTCTAATATAATTAATTATCTTAATTCATGTGAAGTAATTTTTTTTATTTATATATAAATTTGAAAAAAATACTTTATTTAATTCAAAATGAAATCTATTAGATGGTGGTGGTGATTGATGGGGGTTAATTGTGAGAACATGGAAACTGTAATCTGTCATATGTGGGACACACAACATTATTACCATAGCATAGCATAGCGTAGTGTCCTTACTACTATACTAAAAACTTTCCAGTACCATTATTTTCATCCACCCTACTCATTAATGGAAAAAGATCAAGTAGAAGAGTTATTAATTATTCATTAATCTCGTTGTACCGGTTGTTTTAAATATTGCTAGTCACTTTTACCTTACTCATTCACTATTAATAAATGAATGGTTTTTTTATCAGGTACAAATTTGTAGATGTCTTGCACATAGGTTAATAAATCAATATTATATGAAATCCTATTTTTAATTTTTTAATATATTGGTCCTATATTGAATCTAATATTTTTTTTAAGAGAAGATTATTATTATTGATTTCTTAATATATAATACAAGTTTGAGATGATAAAAAAATCCATAAATGAAAAATACTACTTCATCCGTCCCATTATATATATGAAATTTACACAAAAAAATTATCCCAAAATATATGTCATTATTTATTTTTGTAAAGAAACAATATTTTCTACTAAATATATCCTTAAATATTTCACTTTACGTTTATGACAGTAATTAAACATCAATGATTAATAAAATTTATTTGATAAAATTATTATATAATTTAATCAAATATGATATATATATATATATATATATATTATGACGGATAGGATATTTACTACGGAAACTTTTTCGTATCGAATACACGAAAGCCTTGAAGAGGAATGTTGTTCAGTTTTTGTCTTATTATTTATTTGTTTTTTAAATGTTATATTAAAAGAAGTGAACGGTGTTGGGTTTGCCGTGTCATACTATGGGATTCGTTTCGTCCCATACATCATTTTGTATGTTCACTCAAATTTAAACATGCAAGTAATTATACTTAGAAAAATATATCAACACATATTTTAATATATTTTTTATTATTGGATGAATTTCACGTGGATTCACTTTCTTTTTAGTGGGTCTCACATAAACTTTATTCGATAATAGAAAATGTGTTAAAAAGAGTATGATAAAAAGTATGTTATTAACATTGCACTTATACTTAACACCTAAGGTGTTTGTCAAAATTTTTGTTTCAATACAATTAAATGGAAGTGAAAAGATGGACAAAACTTAGGTGCAATTCTATAAATGTTTGTGATGTAGTTTTTCAATGAAAAAAATGTATGTGTAATAGTTTATCAAATAAAATATAAATGTGTAATAATTGTTACAAATTTTCTTTTCTCATTGGAACTAATAAAAACTCCGAATAGGAAAACCAAACAATGAATAGAAATTGATTTTGTATATTGACTTATGAAAAACTTAAGATACAATTGTACAGAGAGCCTTATTATATAGGCTCACATCTATCTACTCTAGATATAAAAAGATAAACCAATCTAACAAACTTATCAACAACTTATCAACTTACCTCTAACTAACTGGGGAAGAAATAACAAACTCTATTTGTGGTAACAGGATTCTGTAACCCTGCTATTACTCCCCCTCAAGATGGAGTGGGAGGATTATGAACATCCAGCTTGATCGCTAAATCATGAAATATTGTATCGATGATTTAGTGAAGATGTCCGCTTGTTGTTGCTTGGTTAACACATAAGTGGTGGTGATGGCTTCTGTTTGTAAATGCTCACGAATGAAATGACAATCCACCTCTATGTTTTGTCCTTTCATGAAAAACTGGATTTGATGCTAGGTGAAGGACAGCCTGATTATCACAATGTAGAAGCGTAGGTGAGTCACAATTTCTATTCATTCTTTGGTTTTCGTATTCTCAGTTTCTATCATGGTATCAAAGTCTATCTTAGATCCATTAAAGGGCCGCCCACCATATTATCCACGCATCAAGCCCAATAGTGCTGGACATGAGAGGGTGTACTGGGAAAAAACTCAAGTTCCACATTGACTAGAGGTAGAACCTCATAAAAGTTTATAAAGCTTGGACAATCCTCATCTCTTGAACTAGCTTTTGGGGTTGAGTTAGGTCCAAATCTAATAGGAACACAATATATCACAAACACCTCTATATATAGTACCTAAGTTTTGTAAAAAAAAAAGCCCTTGGGTCAAAACCATAGAATTACAAACTATAACTCAAAGATGTTATCTCTCTCATTTTCAAATTCAAATCCCACAGGCCCCTCCCTGCTATAATTTTACATCCAGCTAGGTGTAGATAAACCATATTAGAGACCAATCAACCACCTATAAATAGCATGTTTGAGAAAATTGGATTATTTGGATTTCAATAGTTTTGGATGAAAAAAACTGTTTTTGAAATAATCTTTTTTGTTGGCACCTTGTTTAAATTTATTAAAAAACTTTTTTGGGGGATAAAAAATTGTTTTATATCATCTAGTTTGTTTTAACTTAAGATTATTGTGATTTGATTATTTTTCATTCTTAAAACTTTCTTCCCTATTTATCCCTACAAAACTAACTTCCTAACAAATATTATTAAATTATACAAATAACTTCATATCCTTTTTCATAATTTACTATATAAAAGTGATTTTTTTTTTTACCAAACAAATGAAATAGATTAACTTAAAATCACTTTCCAGCAAACATATCCAAACAAAAACAGATTTTGATTATAATCGATTATCACAATAATCGATTATACATATAAGCAATTATCACAATAATCTATTTTTTATAGCTTTCCAAAACACACTAAGTTTAATGCCGGGTGCTAGTGAGCACATTTCCGCAACACAACTTTTTATAATTTTTTTTGGAATAACCCTAAAAAGGAATTAAAAACCAAAATATCCCTATTTTCAAATTATACACTAAAATACTCTTGTTTTGCATGCTATTGGGAAGTCGGTATTAGCAAAACTGACTTCCCTTCTATGTTTTAGTTTCTTTTTTAAAATTTAAGTTGAGAAGTCAATATTGGCAAAATAGATTTCTCAACCTAGTTTTTTTTTTAAGTTTTAAATTTTTTTTGTTACAAATAAATAAAAAATAATTTTTTTGTTAATTATTAATAATGTTAATTTATATGTTAATCATAAAATTAAAAAATTAATGTTGTTATTAATTATGTTAATTATTTTTTCCTCATTTATTTCATTTTTTATTGTTTTAAAAAGTAATTATGGTAACTAATAACATCATTAATTTTTTTTAATTTCAAGATTAACATATAAATTAACATTATAAGATTAACATGTATTCAACGTTTACCAGAAACAATTCGGCGTGATGACCAACGAAGCACATTGACCACAATATGACAGAGACATGGTGTGCCGCAATCCAGAAATGCTGAGAGATCCATGAAGTCGTCAACGATCTTCCTGCAATATTCGTACTGAGATAGACCTCAAAGAAAGGGGTCTGCCAAAAAGATATGAACTTTGTCGAAATGCGGGTCATAACAGGAATACTGTCCTCACTGGAACTTCTATGCAACCCTAGCATTTTTAATTCAATGTACTTTTTGTTCTAATTTGCAATAAATTATCAATTAATTATGTTAATTAATATTTTAAATTATAAATTTAGTTTTTTAGTTTTTATTTTAATCGCACAATTAATTAATTAATAACAACATTAATTAATTAATTTTAAGATTAACATATAAATTAACTTTATTAATAATTAAAAAAATTAATTTATTTATTTTGAACAAAAAAATAGTTAAAAACGTAAAATAAAAAAATCATGTTGAGAAATCTACTTTATCGAAACCGACTTCTCAAAATAACTTTTATTTAAAAAAATAAAACATACAAGGGAAATTAATTTATACAATACCGATATTTCAATAACATGCAAAACAGAAATATTTTTGTGTATAATTTGAAAAGGGAATTATTTTGATTTTTAATTTTTTTTGGGTTGTTCCAAAAGAAAAAAAAACTCCAACTTTTTACGCTCACATAAACTGATGTCTCCTTCACGCAACATAATATGCATATGGAGTAGGTAAAACCATTGCTGTCTCCTCAATTATAGCAAACTTTCTCCCTTCATGAAAAGACTTTAAAAGAAGTTTTGAAGACAAACGAAAAAAGGTTATATGTTGCTCGAACCAGTAGTGGTCGAGCGAGGAGCAGACATGGGTATGCCATGGTCTCCCAACTTTGTTATCATTTTAATGTACTCTTTTAAGAAGCTTAAAATTTGTCTTGACGTTATACATCCGTCTCGTAATAAAATATAAACAAATATTGATTTATCTACGTTATAACAAAATACTTCTTCTAAATTTATATATAAATAAAAAAATATTTAAATTTTTTGAATTCAAATATAAATAAAAATCAATCAAATAAATCCTTATTTAATATCACTATATCAAAAATGCCCTTTAGTTAATTGTTTTTTATTTTTTCAAGAGCATTATATACTCCCAAGACACAACTTTCAAGAGCATTATATACTTTCAAAAAATGATAGATTAGTAACTATAACTTTTTTTTTTTACACAAATCAAGACAATTAAACTAATATAACTAACTTTCTTAATATGTGTGGAGTTAGGTTATTTTGCTTATATATAGGTCTGGAGGGAATATAAACAAAAGTTGACTTATTATATCCTATTTAATGATAGTATACAAAAAATATCATTTTTTTTATTGCATTTAATTGAAACAAGTTTTCATACAATACAATTAATATGAATAAACAAAGAGGGATAATTTAGACAATGAAGTTGAACTTTTAAATGAAATTAACAATATAATGTGAATAATTAATTATCTTAATAAATATGAAAGTGATTAAATTTGTTTATATTTTATTAAGAAGAGAGTATATATGTTTGATTTGGTCTATCTCGCTCCTTTCAAATGAAATTTTTGGTTCCACCTCTGACTTAACATACGGGTAAACCTTCAACTTGAAGAGTATCGTTTATATAAGATTAAGGAATAATCTCCGCTCATGAAAAAGTTAATAACTTAAACTTCAAAAATAATGTAACCAGTAATAATACTATAAGTATAATTATTATGCATTGATAGTATAAAAAATTTTATATTATCAACCAATCATCAATCATGATATGGATGATTTTTAAGATATAATTAGGATAAAAGTCAAAGAAATTTACTGATGTGTCAATTTATAATTAGATGTCTGTGTAAAAATGTTTTACACTGTCAGTGTATAACAATTAAACTCTAATACTATTTATGTTTATATTGTGGAGTCTTTTGATTTATTATGACATAATAGTTTAGGCCATGTTAATTTCAAAAAATTAAATGATATGATGAAATTAGATTTGATTCCAAAACCAAATAGAAACTCAAACATGTATAACTTGCATTCAACCAGAGATAGGTGAAGCCCTCCCACCATAAGCAAGGGTCTTTTAGCAAAAAAATTATTCTTTTTAGTAAAAAAATGACTTATCCCTTCCCTAATCCCTCCGGCACCCCCTCCGACGCCACCTCCACCTCCACATCATCAACGAGTGTGAGCCATTGTAGCCACAGTGACAACGCCGTCCAATGGAGTAATGTTCAAAGATTAGGGACGAAAGGGAAAACCAAATTTGGACTTCAGTTTAACAGAGATTAACAGAGATGAAGGCATACGAAAAAATCAATTCATAAGGCCTCCTTCATCGTGCACAACCAGCCCTACGAGTCACCACCGACCGGCCATCACGAGCAGAACCCCCCCATAGTGTGTCGTCGATCTGCTGCCCAAGAGTCCAGGACCTTGGTCTAAACTCCACGTGCAGCAGAAAGTCGTGATCCGCCATCACACCAGCACCGTCATTGGAATGTTTCTGCCCTCTATGCAGCACCGAGCTACCAACCGCGAGATGCACCAAACCCTACGTCGGAGCCGTTGCATCGAACCAGCACCACCCAATCGCTGTTCACCGCGCCGCTGTTAGCCACGCCACCATCCAGAGCCGCTACACCTCTGTCCAGTTTTGCCAAGTCACAAATAGTTGTGCTAGCCCTTTGGGAGGAGGGTTTAGGAGGAAGAATTGGTCATGGCGGAGGATGTTGTCATTCTTGTTACTGCTTCTGGATGAACGGGATAATGGTCATGGTGTGGAGGGGTGAGAGAAGATGCACAGAGAGGGAGAGGCGAGGGAAGGCACGGTGGGGGTGGGGGAATGGGAAGGGGTGGAGGAGAAAGGGGAGAGTGAGAGAGAAGGGGAAGTGGTGAAAAGAAAAGAAAATTGCAACCAAGGGCCTCTCTATGATCTCTCATGGTGGGAGATATGTGATGGGTCTCCCACCTTAGCCTTCACCACCAAAGATAACCATGCTTATAGTTTCAAGATTAGAAAGAAGTTCTAAGGTGCTAAACTTAATTAATAGGTTAAACTAATACTTTGGTCCTTATACGTGAGACTTGTAACACCCCGATTTTCTTAATCTTTTAATTAATCAGTATTTAAGTAATTTTATTTTATTGAAGGGTCTAGAAAATTTAATAAATTATTCCGAGGCCATAGTCACGCTCTACGCCATCGTAGGAGGCTATGGTTAAGTTTTGGGCCGAAAACTCAAACGGAACCTGATCTATGTTTTTCGGATGATAATGTTTTTCTACTATCAAGACCTCATTTTGATTAACAGTCAGAACCATTAGTCTTAGAATTCAATCATGTACCTTTTTGATAAAATATGTCCCGACGTTCAAAAATATAAATAATATTTTATATTCGGACCGAAAATCGATCCGATAAACGATTCGAGCTGTCTTAGGGTTTTTCGAGAACCTTGAGCCAATAATTTTCATACCAGGGCTATGTTAAATTATTTGGGGACTCCTATCAGTGTCGTGAGGATTTTTCAAAATGTCGGGAGGTGAATTGACCAAATTGCCGTTGGTTAGTTTTTACTAGTTACCTTTTATTACTTTTACCTATTTTCTTAACTTTTAAATTTGCCTAATAAATATCTAATATTTTCTGACTCTCCTTCCCCATTTCTTCGAGCACAGCCCCTCCCCCAAACCCATCTCCTTCCTTTTCTCTTCTTTCTCACAATTTTTCTCCATTTTTGGAGCTTAAATCCTCAAGATTTTGTGAAGCAATCTTTACCAAATTTGAAGGAGATCATCATAGGAGGTAGATAGTTCTCTCTATCTCTCTCAATCTCTCATTTTTCTTCTCTAAATTTCATGATTAGAAAAGTTAGGGTTTTTGCCCCTAAATCTTCAAAAATTCATGAAAAATTATAGAAAAATCATTTTAATACCAAATCAATTTCTATGGCCTAGGTTCATGATATACTTGCATGATCCAAGATATTAGAGCCAAGAAATCTCTCTAGATATTTTTTTTATGGAGAGGTCGAAACCCCCTTTAGTGTAGGGTACGGTTTTTGGTTGGTTTTTGATGTTTTGAGTTGATAACTAGGGTTATCAAACTTATTTAGGGTGTTATCCAAGAAATGAGAATTTTTGGAGCTCCCTAGCTATTTTTCATTCAATAGGGCCGAACCCTAGGGGTAGTGCAGTAAGAGAAATCTTTATTTTTTTCAGTTAATGCCTTCATTGATTATGTTTAGGGATACCTAAGGATCATGGATCCAAGAGTTGGGAATTTTTAGACATCCCTAGCCTAATTAATTAAATATGGGTAGTAGCTAATCCTAAGGAATTAGGGAGTCTTTGATTTAACTGTATTAATTTCTGGTTGTGTTCTGTTGTATAGAATCGGACACGACTCGAACATCCGACAGCGCACCCAACTGACAGCTGCGGAGTCATAGCCGGAGCTGCACGAGAAAATCACTAAGGTGGGGAGAAAGAACTAATATCGTCGGGAAGGCAAGCTTAGTATAGAGTATATATATCTGTGTAGTGGAACCCTTAAAACCTACTAGAGGTCGAGCCCTGGATAAACTGCCTGGACCCTGGGTGTAGGTACTTTTGGGCTATCACCACTAAGTTGATATCATGGATGATAAAATTGATTGAGGTTGATGTGTTGATTTGTTTAAATTATTATCTGTTTCCCTGTTGTGTTAAACTGTTGGAGTGATATACTATTATCTGGCTTTATAATGATATCTGCATTGGATGAATTACTGTTATAATGTTATTGTGATTTGACTGGTGGTTGAGTGTTGATGAGAGTATGGTGAGTGATGATGTTGTTCGGGTTGATATCATTGTGGTTCCGATCGTGGAGCTGTGGCTCGTAGACGCAAGGCGTCGTGATGCTGATGCTGATGTGATGTTGATGACGATGTGATGTTGATATTGATGATTGATGTTGATGTGATGCGATATGTCGTGGTCGTGGACGAGCGCTTAGGCGTGAGGTCCCGATATCAACCTACGATGGATGTTTGTTGCATTTTCATATCATTTCATACCACAGCATTTGGTCCCAAAAGGGGATGTCCAATTGGGGATGTTACTTAAAATCCCGAGGCGAGATGTGATGTGATGTGATGTAATCCCGACGGGGATGTCCAATTGGGGACGTGATGTATCGGCCGACATGCATATAGGTAAGTCAGCATATACATAGGAACTAGTATCCCTCTTATAGGCTTATTGAGAGAATGATGTTTGAGATGATTGTGATGGGTGACTTAAGAGATGAGTGATATTGTGTTGTATATGTTATTTGTGTTGTGTGATATATATATATATATATATATATATATATATGCTATACTGATGCCCTTCTCCCATATTGATGAATTATGTTTCTTATGTCCCGCATTTTTCTGTATATGTTATTTCTATTTTATGGAAAGACCCCGAGGAGGAACCAGTTGCGGAAGAGTTGGACGACGTTCATACGAGCCTGACGCCGGAGGACATGCCACGGACCCTAGAATCGAGAGGTTGGGCAGTGATCGTGGTTAGCCGATGGATTGTCTCTCGATCTACTTTTCATGCTTTTATTTTAGTCTGTATTAAAATACTTGTATGCTTTACTTTATTACTGTAGTCCCACTGACGGGGCGACTGATGTATGTGATATAATTATTTATATTTTTAAGTTGTGTACTCTGAAGCGTTGCGTGCCGTATATTTGTTTGCTTCCGCGCTCAATTTTCCGCTTCGCTTTGTATTAATAAGGCGCGCTAACGTTTATAATGCGATTAAGGTTAGTTAATATCTTAGGTTCTACTGATGGAACGACGGGTCGTCTCAAGACTGATTTTCAATTTAGTCCCTATACGTAAAAACTTTTCAAATCAGTCCCTATATGTATAATTATTTTTAGGGTTAAGTATGTATTTGGTCCCTATAAAATTCATAAAATTTGATTTCGGTCCCTATAAAATTTTTATTCGTTTTTAGTCCCTACATTTAATAAAAGTAGTGTGTTTTTAGTCCCTCATCAGGGATTAAAAACACACAATTTTTATATTTTTTAGGGATTAAAAACGAATTAAATTTTTATAGGGACCAAAATCAAAATTTACCAATTTTATAGGGATGAAAAACATACTTAACCCTTATTTTTAATTTGGTCCTGACCGTTTATTGGTGTTATAACGCCGTCATATGACAGAGACCAAATTCAAAATGATTGTCACATGTAAGGACCAACTTGAAAATGACTGTCATGTGTAGCGACCAAATTTAATTTTTTGGTTGAATTCAATCCCTACACATGACAATCATTTTCAATTTGGTCCTTATACTTTAACTTCAACAAACAACGTTATAACACTGATCAACGGCAATGACCAAATTAAAAATAATTGTACATATAGGAACTGATTTAAAAAGCTTCTACGTATAGGGACTAAATTGAAAATCAGTGTCACATATAGGAACCAAATACTTGGTTTAACCTAATTAATACATTCTTACGTATTTGATTTACATGGCTGGCTTACTATAGGGCATTGATAAATATTTTGTAACCTTTGTAGATGATTGCATTAGATACTAATATATTTAACGCATTCTAAAAGATGAAGTGCTGGATAAATTCAATATATTTTAAAGTTGAACCTCAACATGTGAATACTGTCATCAAATGTGTAAGATGTGATAGGGGAGGAGAACATTACGATCCAAATTATTATGAGTCTATACTGGAATAATATATCAAATAATATTGCTCCATATATATTTCCCATGATAGAAGACGATTGTTGAAAGAAAAATATGATGTTGGAAGAAATGATATTGCTATATTATCATATTTGTTATAGCAAAAGGTTATTGATTGAAGCTATATTGACAATTTGTTATATTTTAGATAGAGTTTCAAATAAAATGAATAAAATAACCTCGTATGAATGCTGAAAGAAAGACAGTTCAATCTTAACTATTTAAAAGTTTGGGGGTTTATAGCAATAGTAAAAGTTCTTGGACCGAAAAAACGGACATAGGATAAGAGAGGAATTTAAATTATAACTTCTTAGGAATGATATGCTTAAAATAGCAAAATATATAGATTGGTAGCAATTAATCCAAAGAGTCATATTTTATGAATACAACAATTGAGTCCATGGATACAAATTTTCAACAAGATACATTTAACTCGAATTCAAGACCCAAACAAAGTGTTTTTTTTTTAATGAAAATGAACATGACCCAGGGAATAATATAACAAATAAAGATACATTAGATAGTTCTGAGCTTAGAATAAGTAAAAGAATAAGGAATATAAAAATGTATGAACCAATCTGTCTTCATGTTCCTAACTGAAAGGATAAGCGACCCCACATAGAGTCATGCACAACACTATGCTATAATACAAAAGATACGATCTAGAAACATTTGAAAATACTATGAAATCTCAAGATGCAACTTTCGAGAAGGAAGCAATACAAAATGAAATGGACTCAATCATGGGGAATAAAACTTGAAAATTAGTGGGAAGGATCCCGCTTAGACGCTTGACAGTATCCCGAGAGATTAGTCTCTCACCTATTGGGTGGGAGGATACTTCTTGAAAACCCCAAAAAACTTGAAAATTAGTAGATCTCTCCCTTAGTTTTCTAAGTCCATTGGTTGTAAATATATTTTCAAACAGAAAAAGCAGATAGATGGAACCATTAATAAATTCAAGTCAAGACTTGTAAAGGGGTTTATACAAAAAGAAGGAATTAAGTTTTTTATACATATGCATATATACCAATTATTGCTATAATTAGAGTGCTTTTGGAACTTCCATTTATAAATTTGTTGTTCATCAAGTGGATGCTAAAACTACATTTCTAAATGGTGAGCTAGATGAGATGGTGCACATGAAGCAACTCGAAGGGTTTTAAGTCCTTGTATGGATTAAAGCAAACCCTTAAGCGATGACATTAAAGAAGTTTGAACAAGTTGTTTTTACTAATGGATATAAAGTAAAGAGGAATGTTAGGAATACACTCTCTAACACTATCTCTTTCTAATGCACATTCTCTTATTGGTTGAAATTAGTGTGGGTTCCACTGATTCATGTGAGCCCCACTTGAATTTTGTAGAACCATATGAATTTCAACCAATAGAAGAGAGTGTTAAAGAGTGTGTTGCTAGCATTTCTCTAAAATAAATGAATCTGACAAGTTTGTGTATAGTAAGTTCAGTAATGGAAAAGGAGTTGTGTCATCTTTATATTGGATGTATGCTATTTTTTGTACTCATTTATATGAGGTAGAAAACTCTTAAGTCGTGAGGTCTGTCCTGTCCTTGGTAAGCTCTTGGGACTCAACTCACCTAAACTTTAATGCAGCGAAAAAAAAAAAAGCGCTGAAATTATTGTCTAGTAAGTTTGACATGAAGGATATGAGAGTAGTAGATGTGATCCAAGGGATCAATATATCTAGACGTAGTGGCAGTGTAGTAGTATCTCTATCTACATAGAAAAAGTATTAAAGAAGTTTGATTATTTTGACAGTCATCATATTACTACACTACTTGACTCAAGTATTAAATTATTACCAAATGGTGGTTCTCCCGTTGCACAATATGATTATGCAAAAATAATCAGATACTTGGTTTATGCTATATGACCAAATATTGCACGTTTTTGGTAGACTGAACTATTATACAAGCAATCCAAGCAAGGACCACTGGTATGTTGTCCAAAGAATATTAAATACTGGAGTTTAATATATATTGGTAATCCTTCGACTTTGAAATGATATTCAAATGCCAGTTGTATAAGTTATACAAAAGATTATACTTCAATAAGTGATTAGGACTTCAATCTTGTATTGTCGATTCCACCATAGCCTTAAAAAAGGAAGGTGAATGGCTCATTATCTAATATAGCCAAAACCAATCACACCAATAACTATATATTTCGATAGTCAATCAACACTTTCAAATGTATATAACCATCTGTATAGTGGAAAGTCTAAACACATTAGACTAAAACAGAGTTATGTTTTAGTGAAAAGCTTGATATATATGGAGTGATCCATGGTATTTATATAAGGTCAAAAAAGAATCTTGTAGGTTATAGATCTCTTGACGAAATGAATGACAAGGGATTTAGTGCAGAAAACATCAATAGGGACATCAATAAGCACATAAAGATCACTGATGTTAGAATCTCAGCACACTTGAGTAACATCAAATCAAAAAGTACATCATTTGAGAAATTGCACTTACTTCCATCCATTGTTAAAAATACAACCCCATCAATGTTCTTAAAATAAGTTACAGGCAAAGATGAGCAACCTCTTCTTTTCTAAGGCTATGTTTGGGAGTTTTGAAGGAGATGGAGTTGAGTGGTTAATAATGGAGTAATATAGAGTAAACTGGAGTGGAAAGGTAAACTTATACCATTCCATTGTTTGGAAGTTTGGAGGGAGATCCCAAACCCCCCAATTTGAAGGGTATGTAAAAATGAAAAAATAAGGGGTATGGAGTGGTTTGGGTTCCCACCCTCAACCATCCCACTCCATTAATGAAGAAACTCAAAAACAATGGGTTAAGCCTTTTCTACCATTCCACTCCATTACTAACCATCTCACTCCATCCTCCCAAACATAGCCTAAGTCGCACAAACATGAATTATCTGCTGAGTAACCTACGATCAGGTACTTTAGCACAGAAGTAGGAAGGAAACATCTTCAAAATTGCTATGGAACACTTAAAAATGTTGGTCATTATTCTTCTTTTCAATATTTTCCCATTGTGAGCCATTGCTAATCAGCAACGGTAGAACGTAATCAATAGGCTACTGACTGACCGGCTAGCCGGCTAGGTTTCTTTCTTGGTCATAATATCTTCTCAAGAATAATACACCAGTTGGATTTGTCAAAAAAATCGATCAACAACTCTAGCATTGTTTATTCCAGATGCCAACCTGCAAAAAGAATGAAAATAAGAAATCTAAACTTAAGCATCCTGCACATAATGATGTGAAGTCTTTTGAAACAAAGTTCAGCATTATCATCCTTTTAACATTGAAAAAGGTTGATTGAAACATAGAGTAGCAGCAATGAAACAATGGTTCATTAGTCTTTAACTCCTTATAATGCACAAATTCATCTTCAAATTGAGTTGATCAATCAATGTGGTAAGGAAGATGCGTGACAATAATATTACTCTTGAAGAGAATTTCTTATATTTTAAAAAATATCATGAGTATCTGCTTTTCCTCTAATAAATAGCAACTTGATCTCCGTAATAGGAAATGAAAATGAGCAAACTTGAAACTATTCATCATTTGACAGCCAGGAGCCAGCTAACATTTGAAAGTACTTCAGCAACCTATTATACGGGAAAGAAATAAAAGAAAACTTTCAATAATAAGATACTCAAAAATTATTAGAGGAACAAGACTATTTAAATCTGAATACCTCAATGGTTTACAAGCTATGATCAACTAGACAAGAAATGGATCATAAAGTCTCATACTATATTCACACAGAAAGATTCTAATGTAGGGAGGAAAGGGTTACCTTTCAGGGTTACCTTTCAAGCTCGCCTTCACTAAAAACATGATAATATCTATTATATACTACAACACCCTTTTTGTCATCTTTAGTTCCCAGACCATTAGTAAGTGCCTTAGTAGAAGAACTGTTGATTTCAGCACGATGATAAGGTAAATGCCAAGGAACAAAATATTCCTGTTGATTTTCAATATTCTTTTTGTCTTTCAAATCCCTTGCATAATGTTGACCCTGATTAGTTCAATCCGCAGTTTCCTGAATTTTCATAGTTGCACCCTCATTGAAAACTTTCATGTGCTCACCTAAGCTACTTTCCTCACTTTATGGAATACTTTCTAATGATAAGGAGGAAGGGGCCCAAGCACGAGGACTTCCTGGTCTTATCCACTCTTCAACATACTTCTGTGTAAGTGGAGTCCATTTGGTAATTGTTAAAACATGCAATGGCAGCAGAACCATAAAACATAAAAACCATAAATAGAGGAGAGGAGAATGGGAGAGGAGGGCAATTTTCGTTTTCTGCTGCAATGCCATACATATGTCATTCATATTTATATGAAATACATAGTCAAAATCACAGCCCATGCTATGCTGTCATGACAGGACATATACCCACTGTCATTAGGTAGATAACCATTCCTTTATACTGAAATATGACCAACTAAAGTAAACAAAATAATTACACCCATTAGCAAAGAAGTATTTTAGAAAAGTTTTATAGGTCATTAGTTTAACACTCCTCCTTAAAACTTTTCTTAATGACTCCCAGCTAATTGCTTCTTAGCTCATTGAACTTGGCACAAGGAAGTGCCTTAGTAAGAATGTTTGCCAATTGCTCTTCAGACCTACAATGCATCAATTGAACATCTCCATTCTTCTCAGCTTCTCTTATAGCATGAAATTTGACATTGATATACTTTGTTCTCCCATGTTGAATTGGATTCTTAGCAATAGATATGGCTGATTTGTTGTCACACCATAGCACTGTAGGTTCCATTTTCACTTGATTACGATCATCCAGTACCTTTCTAATCCAAATAGCTTGATTCGAAGCAGCTGCTGCAGCAATATACTCAGCTTCAGCTGAGGATTGAGCAACTACATCTTGCTTTTTGGAGTTCCATGAAAACACTCCATTGCCAAGTGAAAAAACATAGCCAGTTGTGCCTTTAGAGTCATCAATAGATCCAGCCCAATCACTGTTAACAAAGCCTTCATGCTTCCCATCACTTTTGTCGTACCAAATGCCAAAATCAGCTATACCTTTAAGGTATCTCAGCACTCTTTTGCCTACAACAAAATGTGTTAAGCTTGGTGAATGCATGAACCTTGAAAGCAAACTAGCAGAGAACCAAATCCAGTCTAGTTGCTGTCAAATAAAGAAGGCAGCCAACTAAACTTCTGTACTGAGTTATATCTGCCTTTGCATCACCATCAGCCTTGGAGAGCTTTTCATTTACAGCAAGAGGAGTTGAAACTGGATTGCAACTCTCCATTTTGAATTTTTGCAGCAAATCATTGGCATACTTTCTCTGTGAGCGAAATATTCCATCATCAAGTTGCGGTACTTCCATTCCCAAAAAATACCTCATCACTCCAAGGTCTATCATTTCGAAAACCAGCAGCATGCTCCTTTTAAATTTACCAATTTCATCAATATCATCACCAGTAACCAGCAAGTCATCTACATAAAGTGAAACTACAACTTTCTTCCCATTGCCACAATCTTTCACATAAAGAGTAGGCTCATTTTGACTCCTCTTGAAATCATTTTGTAGAAAGTGTGAGTCAATTCTCCTGTACAAGACTATTAGAGCCTGTTTCAACCCATACAAGGCTTTATGAAGCCTATAAACTTTGTCTTCATGGCCTGCAACAATAAAACCAACAGGCTGCTCAACGTAAATTTCTTCCTGCAAAACTCCATTTAAAAAGGCTAATTTAACATCCAAATGAAAGATTTTCCATCCATATTGAGCTGACAGGGCAACAATCAATCTAATTGTTTCATGCCTAGCAACTGGTGCCAATGTATCACCATAATCACCTCCAGCCATTTGAGAATACCCTTTCACCACAAGTCTAGCCTTGTGCTTATGAATGGAACCATCAGGATTTAACTTTGTTCTATAAACCCATTTGACAGCAATCACATGCTTGTCCTTAGGCCTTGAAGTGAGTTCCTAAGTATTATTTTTGTTGATCATAGTCAGCTCCTCCTTCATTGCATCATTCCATTCTTTTAGCTTTGAAGCCTCTTCAAAACAAGAAGGTTCATTCATCACGAAGTTGCATTTTTCATAAATTTCAGCCAAGGACTTGGTCTTTAGCAGTGGAGAATCAGATTTGGCTATCTCATTTTCATTTTCATTTGCAGCTTGCTTCTGCTTATTAGGTGTATCAGGAGTGATTGTTTGCTGTACAGAATTCATACTTCTCTTAACTTGATTATTTTCCCAATCCCAATATACATTCTCATCAACTTGAATATCCCTGCTGATCACAATTTGTTTGACTTTATATTGTACACTCTATAAACTTTAGAGCTTGTAGCATAGCCCAAAAAAATCCCCATTTCAGCTTTGGCATCCAATTTGGATCTTTTAGCTGTTGCAACTTGAATATAGCATATTGATCCAAAAATCTTCAAGTGTTTGGCAGAGGGCTTCACTCCTATCCAAGCCTCAATAAGTGTTTTCCCTTGAACAACTCTTGTTGGCAGCCTATTCAAGAGATACACCAGCCCACAAGCTTTTTGGTAGCTTTTTTTCTGCAATTAAGCATCTTGCCATCTCCATAATCGTTCTGTTTTTTCTCTCCGAAACTCCATTTTGCTCAGGAGTGTAGCTAACTGTCAATTGATGAACAATCCCCATATCTTCACAAAACATATTAAATTCATTGGAGGTATACTCCTTCCCGTTGTCTGATCTCAACATTTTAATCTTGCAGCCACTTTGAGACTCCATCATAACTCTAAACTTTTTAAAGACATTAAAACTTTGAGCTTTGTTTGACAAAAAAATACACCCATGTCATTCTGGTCAGATCATCAATAAACAAAATAAAGTATTTGTTCTGACTTAGAGAAGGTATACTCGTAGGACCACACAAGTCAGTATGAACGAGCTCCAATTTGTTCTTTGCTCGTGTGACATTTGCTGATGAAAAAGGCTTTCTATGCATTTTCCCAAGTTGACAAGCATCACATAAATCATAAATACAACTTATTGCAGGCATGTCTCTAACCATATCATGGGATTGCAGAAATTTCAATGCATTCATGTTGAAATGACCATATCTCTTATGCCATAGTGCGGAATCATCGTGTTTGGAAACAAGTGCTGATTGATTCACTTGATTCAAACAGATTGAGAAACTATTGTCACATATTTCAACTTTAACAATTTCTGAATCATTTGAATCTAGTATGATACAACTATTATTTTTAAATGAAAGTGAATATCCTCTCTTCATTAATTGAGCAACACTAAGCAAATTCTTGTCCCAGTCTGGAATTAGCAAAACATCATGAATTAATTTAGGACCTTTGCTAGTGTAAACAGAAACCGTACCTCTCCCTTTAGCATGAACAATTTCTCCATATCCAAGCTTGACTTTGGTTCTAACAGCATTGTCCAAAGAAGTGAAGAGATTTGAGCCCCTTGTCATGTGGTTTGTGCACCCACTATCTACATACCATACATCCTTTGAAGCTGAAAAACATGCTTGGGTAGCCATAAACAAGTGATCTTCATTTTGGGGTTGCTCATCAGAGAAGTTGACTTGATGTGTAGGTTGTAGTTGAGATTGGTTTTGCTTAAATCTACAAAACTTTTCTCTATGTCCCCACTTTTTGCAATGGTTTCCCCTTATACCAACAATCTTTTGTCAAGTGATTTGTTCTTTTGCAAGTTAGACAAGGAGGGAACTTGTCCTTTGCTGTAGATTCACTTGACCTCCCATCCACTTTATTTTTTCCTTTTTGATCACCCCATTTTTTATAATTCTACTTCTTTTGATCCTTCTAACCAGGTTGCTTCCCCTTATGTCTAGCTTGAAATGCACCTTCAGTTACATCATCCATTCTCATAGAAATTCTTTGTTCTTGAGCTTGCAATTTACTGACCATCTCAGAAATAGTTAGGTTCTTGAGATCACATGACTCTTCAATGGTAGCAACTTTGGCTTTAAATTTTTCGGGTAGGCTGATCAACATCTTTTCTACTATCTTGCAGTCTTGCACAACCTCACCATACAGCCTCATTTGGTTCACCAAGTGGGACAACTTTGAGGTGTATTGCTTCACAGATTCATTTTCCTTCATTTTTAGCATTTCAAACTCTCTTTTAAAAGTCACTACCTTGATTGACCTTACCCTTTCATCACCTGCATACCTTTCATTCAGTTCATCCCATATTTGCTTGGCTGTTTCCAGATGCATAATACTTGTAAAAACATCATCTGTCAAGGCTGAGTGCAAACAGCTAACAACTTTCTCCCTCTTCAACATCTCCTTTTCATGTTGCTTCATTTGAGCTATTTTGCGGTTAGCTCTCAATGGTGGAACTTGCTTGTCTTCATCAACATACTCCCATAAGCCAAAAGACTTCAAACATGATCTCATTTTGACAACCCATATGTGATAATTTCCCCCAAAAAATTGAGGAATAGCAAAGACAGCATTGCTCCCTGAAGCCATTTGATCACTTGTAAGTATTTAAACTCTCAATTTTACTTGATTCAGACCCACAACCTATAAGAACACTGCTCTAGATACCACTGTTAAAACATGCAATGGCAGCAGAACCATAAAACATAAAAATCATAAACAGAGGAGAGGAGAATGGGAGAGGAGGGCAATTTTCGTTTTCTGCTGCAATGCCATGCATATCTTCATGTTTCATTCACATTTATATGAAATACATAGTCAAAATCACAGCCTATACTATGCTGTCATGACAGGACATATACCCACTGTCATTAGGTAGATAACCATTCCTCTGTATTGAAATATTACCAACTAAAGTAAACAAAATAATTACACCCATTAGCAAAGAAGTATTTTAGAAAAGTTTTATAGGTCATTAGTTTAACAATAATCAATAACCTATATCCTTTTGCTCAACAGCCCAAACTGTAATCAGAACAAAGCCACCCTTTTTACCAACACGGACTAATTCTTCTATTGTTTTTCTCCTTCTATTTTCGTACTTAAATGATATAACACGGCTATAGATATTGCTGTATCACCAAAACCAATTTTATAAGGAAGATTCACGGCATTTACTACCAGAACTTCATGCCCTCTGTCCGCACAGATTTTAATTAAGGAAGGACTTATATCATATCCTATAAAAAAGCAATCACAATTTATGCCTACGTATTTCCCATTACCACATCCTGCGTCCAAAACAAGAGATCCTGAAGGCAAAGATGACAAAAATGTGGCAACCTTTGGCCATTTAGCAAACCGTGTGTAACTGAAATGGGGGGCAATAGCATCATAAACACGATGAACATGCTTCTTTTCGATTTCAGGGGTAGATTGTACACTTATATATGAAGTGTTTGGGTTCCCACTGATTGAGATGGAATCTATAATGATGCAGGGTTCCCTGTTGGGGGCAAGAGTGCACAAACTAGAAGCCACTTTAGAATTGATTTCTTTCATTGAGCCAAATGTTGAATGACAGATGTAACCACTAAAGGCAATGGGTAAACAGAGGGCTTCCCAAGGTTGATAGAGGAATCTACTTGCTTTTAAAACATGATGAAACATAAGCCTGCCACAGTCTACCAAGATCACCTGCATCAAGTTATAAGCAAATTGAGAAATTCTTAGCTGCTGCTAGAAAAAGACATTTTTCATGTTCTGTACCATTACATATGTACTGCCTCAGCTATGAGGATCATCATCACACTAGTTACTAACATTTGCTGATAAAAAAAATAAATCTCCTACTTTAACTACATTTTTAATGATATAGGTGAGGTGATTCACATTCAATGATGTCTGCTGCCGCTTATGAAAAAGGTCTATAAAACAATTCAGAAAGTAGCCATTACATAAAGATCCATAATTTATATAGGGAGCAGACACTATGCACAAACAGTTGATGTACACAAAGATTGGAAATTAGACAACCAGGAAAACATGGCAAAAAATGAGACACCGATTTCAAAGATACATATAATTCACATCATTTTAAACACAATATTACATTTAATAAAAAAAAAGAGAGTAGATTCTTCATGTTTCCTGTGTCAATAACAATGCACTCAATTCCCCAGTCCTGTAAACTAATTTCACATATTTAAGAGCTGGGATTAGACCCAATTACTGATTTGTTTGTAGGTGTATCCGTCTTCAATTGAAAGTTGAAACCTCAGCATCATGGCATTAAGTCTTACAGCGCTTCTATTCTAAGTAGCATGACAGCTTAACCAGACATTACGATTACTGAGTGGAATCTTTATTGACATGGGTTTCCATTAAAGTTTCTCTTTTCACCATAATATAAAGTCCATACGCATTCTCAATATAATCAATAATTCATTTGCATTTAATTTATGCGTTTAATTGCTATGCATTGATAGTGTAAAACATTTTTACATAGACAACCAATCACCAATCATGATATGGATGACTCTTAAGGTAGTTAGGATGATAGTTAATTTTTTTTTGCTAATGTGACAACTTATGATTCGATGTCTGTGTAAAAATGTTTTATAGTGTCAATGTATAACAATTAAACTCTTTTTTCCCTAGCATCACATGGAATAGTGATAATAATAACATTTGCAACATCGCAAACATGGATCAAACAGACTCGTAACCAAAGAAAATAATAAGAATATAATTTTCGAATAAGAAGAACCTTGCGTTTTGTTAGATGTTGGGGTGGTTCTTCTTTTATCCGAATCGCAGCAATGCAATGTTTGCTGTGGCGGCTATTCTGATTTCTTCTTTCTCAAACCTTTGCGCGGCTTAATTACCAATCCAAAAAAAAACGTGGCCATACTTTGCCCGACCCGACCCGAGCTTAAGCTTTTCGTTTTTCTTTTAAATAATAAAATTACGCTTTTCGTTAACATCAATAATATGTATTACTGTATATTTATATTTATTTTAAATACTTTTTTAGTTTATGATAAGAAGATCAATTACATTAATAAAACTGTTGTATAAATGAATAGTCAAAAGTAAACTGGTTGAATAAAAAATTACTCTTTTATTTGGACTCTCCTGTTTAACACTTTACGGTTCAACATATCTGTCGGTGCTCTAGCTCATTATTTCTTCGGTCATGATCAAGCACTTGGCAAGAAGATTGTTCCCGATTGATGAATCGGGCTCACGAGGGCCAAGTCTAGGAATGCATGGGGAGAAACCGAGGTGGGTAGTGCTATCTCCACCCTTAATCTCATCTCTAGTGATGGTAACCGGATAGGGCAGGGCTCCGCGTCCTCCTCCCTTATTTTCCCTTGTCCCCGTCATCATGAGGAGTTTTTTGTCCTGCCCCATCCCATTCCCCACGAATCCTATGGATCCCGGCGGGGTGTTCGAAAACGCTAAAAATTCATAAAAAAAATAAAATAAATAAGTGATTAACTAAAATCCAATAAAATAGAAAAATACTAAAAATCTTAAATTTTTAAAGTTAAAAGATAAAACACTCTCCAAGACATTGCAACAAGTTCAACCTTAAAATAGTACACATATTTTTAATTTTTTATTTATTTAATAAAATAATATATATTTAAAATTAATAAAACATATAGGCACAAACACATATATGTTTATAAGAATGTTTTAGTAATCTTTTCGGGATCAAGGACCTCACGATACGGGGAGCATGTTCCCCGTCCTCATCCCCAAAGTACTTTCGGAAAGATTTTCTCCCCCATCATCGTCCCCGTGGGAAAAAAAAATTCTCCGTTGGGATCCATTCGAGACAATCCCCGGGTGGATCCCCACGCACAGGTACAAATTGTCATCCTTACTCATCTCTGTGGTGGATATGTCGTGGAGATCCCTTTATAAGGAAGGTGAATATCGAGTATCTTTTTTTGGTGTAAGATAATTTTATAAATAAAAAGAAATATAAATAAAATAAACTAATATCACATGTCATATTATCTTTCCATAATTTAAAATACTTATAAAATTAAAAAAAAAATCATAAATGACATACTAAGTTTTTTTTATAACCATGTTATAAGTACAGAGTATTCACCACCGTTCCGTCAGAGGATCTATTGGGCACATAAGGTAGGTTCTCTCCTCTTAATCAGGTTTTCTCCCATAATCATTTGCTTAAGGTGTCCGACTCCCTTACCACTCAGACCAATTACATGTTGATAAATTACATGTTAAGTTTAATTATACTTTGTGATATTCAATTTAAATAAGTAATTACTATATATAAGAATGATATATAGTTTTTCAACAATTTTTATCATTATAGATTCATTTATTAAAAAAATTCATTGTAAACTAATATGAAACAAATAAACTTCTATCTTATATTAAAGTGAAAAGAAAAATAAAATGTAATATATAATTAAATAAAAAGTTTTTTGGCTTATTAAAAAGTATATTTAACGGGAATGCGGTACCCTTGGAAATTGGAATGGGTATTATTATGATCCCCGCCCTCATCAAGGACGGAGCCAGACTTAGATGAGAAGGGGGGCCAACTAATAAAATTAACGTTTATCCAATAAATATATATACACATCAAATTTCATGCAAAATATTTATATGTTTCAAAACGTTAATTAAATTAATAAGAGTTTAATCGTTATGCATGGTCAGCGTAAAGTTTTTTACACTGTCAACCAATCAGAAATCATTGTATGAGTGACTTATAAGGTAATTGGGATAAAAGTCAAACATTTTAGCTTATGTGACAATTTCTGATTGGTTGTCAACTTTTTACACTGACAATGTATAACAATTAAATCTAATTAATAATCTATCAAAACATATAACGTTTCTTCTACATGTCACAAAAATCATCCGTAATTGAATTTACATAAATTTTTTTAACATTTTTATTTTTAATATATACTATTGACCCACAATAGATCATTAGATTATATATATCTAAAGAAAGAAAGAAAAAAAACCCACGGAGGACCAGGGCCCTCCTAAGCCACAATGTGGCTGGCCCTGGCCCTCATTCACATTTATTAAATATATAGATACTCGTTTTCGACCCATC
The DNA here is from genome assembly GCA_039655645.1 of Ammopiptanthus mongolicus. Classification (NCBI taxonomy): domain Eukaryota; kingdom Viridiplantae; phylum Streptophyta; class Magnoliopsida; order Fabales; family Fabaceae; genus Ammopiptanthus; species Ammopiptanthus mongolicus. The sequence continues at coordinate 14,998,500 of CM077348.1, read as the reverse complement.
ACGAGTAATCCCTGCAAATCCCTGTGGATACAAATGTTTTTGTCATCCCTGGCCATGTCTAGTCACACGTGGATACACACCTCAGTAAAATGGATGTCACCATCTTTACCCAATCAAGCAATATTCTCTTATATATATTTGATCTACAAAATCCCCATTGTAATTGCCTCTAGTTTACATAAAATAAAAAACTCCCAAAGTCGGCCAATTGCATACAAAAGGAAGAAACCTTCAAGCCATGTCACACAATTAACGAAAATGGATCCTAAAATGATATATGGTGGCTTTGAATAATGTAAGAAATTAATTGAGTCCCATATATGATGATAGAACACCAAATATGAGAGTAGATTGTATACCTGTTAGGCTGTTAGAGTATAAAATGAATATGTTTACTTGTTGGCAGCATGGTGAGGGAAATCCCGAAATCGTTTTGTGGACCTACAAGGTGGAAAAACTAAATCTTTTATGCAACTCACTTTCCGTTGTGTCGGCTATCAATGAGACAACCTAGAGAGATGCAATGTATCCAAAAATTCATGGAGTGTATTGGGGACTTGGCCATATATAAACATAACCAAATAAGCATCTCTTTAGTTTGTTTTTAGTTTCCTGTTTTCATTTCCTGTTTTTATAAATAATTACAACTTAAATAATTATAAAATTTTTATATTGTTTTTGTTCTATTTCTTATTTTTAAAAATTTGTACAGGAAACACCGAAAACAACTTTTTATTTATTTTTGTTGTTTCCTATACAAATCTTTGAAAACAAGAAACAAAATAAAAATAATGTGACAATTTTATAATTATTTGTGTTATAATTATGTTTGGAATCAGGAAATGAAAACAAGAAATTAAAAATAAACCAAACCCTACGCCTTTCTATCAAAAGTTTCATAGATTAAGGCTAGACTTATTTTATTAATCCACACTAATCACGTAGTAGGTGTTGGAACCTGTTCCTACATGGGCCGAGTATAACCCCCAGAATCTAATGGGGACCTCAACCCACTCATGAAAACGACAGTTGGGCCCAAATCCAGCTGGGCCTTCTCGAGGGTCATCCTAAACCCAGCAAAAGGAATATTCCCCCCTGCTATACCAATCCCGGGATACTCGGGATTGGGGACAGATCGCGTCCTATGCGGAGCCAAAACGGCCGAAGGAGGAGACAAGCACGGCAGGACAGGCTGTCACCCATAAAGGGCCTTTAATGGAGAGAGCGTGTGGGGGGCCTATAAAGAGAGCGACCCCAGGTTGTCAGAGAACACAGACAAATAGATATTCAGTAACACATACCCGAGAGTAAGGTTTCAGCTCCTTCTCGGGATTTAGATTAGAAGAGAACAATTGGCGCCCACCGTGGGGCCCGGTAAAACTTTTCCTTCGCTTTGTTCATGGTTCGAACATGAAGTACCAATATACCGGGCCATTTAGAAGATCATCGAGTGCCTCCCATGGATCACCAGATTGATCCGGCAGCTTTCCAGCTCCTAATGACGACGGTCGAAAGGCTGAATCAGGAAAACGAGCACATGAAGCAGGAGATGGAAGCACTCAGACACAAGGAGCATCAGACCGACCAATCGGACGCTCATATCAGACAACGCAGCAGATCACCACGAAGGGAGGGTGGAAAACCTACCCATAGTGGCCATCCATTCACTGAGGACATCGTTAACTCTCCCTTCCCTAAAAGTTTCAAGGGTTTAACCATAACCTATGATGGGAGCACCGATCCCGACGAATACCTCTCTATCTTTAACACGCAAATGTTGGTCACCACTCCTTCCGACGCGGTCAAATGCAGGGTTTTCCCGACTACTTTTCGGGGACCCGTGATGGTATGGTTTTCACGTTTACCATTAAATTCAATTTCAAGTTTCGTTGACTTTGCTTCCAAATTTTCCATTCAATTCTCTACAAGTCGGGTCCATCAAAAGACCTCGGCAAGTTTGGTTAATTTTAGACAGGGTCAGCGCGAAACCTTGCGACAGTTTATGGCTAGATTCGCTCAGGAGACTCTGATGATCGGCGACCTCAGCCCCAGCGGTAGCTCTGCATGCCATTCTGACCGGGCTCAAAGAGGGTCCTTTTGCTGACTCCCTAGCCAGGAAGCCTCCGGCTGACATAGACGAGCTCCGCGGACGAGCAACCGGTTATATGACCATGGAGGAAGTAGCCCTTGCCAGAAAAAACATTTTTCTCGCATCGGAGGACAATTCCCGACGACGAGAAGAGGGTGGACGACAAAGACGTGATCCCGAGAGGCATGATCCTAAATGGTACAAAGGCGAGAAGCAACCAAAATTCGACAGCTATGCCCCTCTCAACGCAAGCAGGGCAGAAATCCTCAAAGAGGTCTTCCGGGCCGATCTCATTCAGCTACCACCTCCGGGGTCGACTCCAAAGGGAGCCGACACGCGCAAACACTGTGAGTATCACAGGAACTTCGGCCACTCTACTGAAGATTGTCGCAATTTGAAGGATGCTATTGAAAGGCTGATAAGAAGAGGGCATCTCCAACAATATACGAGAAAGGATGGAAGAAGGGGACAGGACAGGGAGAGGGCAGAGACGAACCTTCAAGAGGCAGGGCCCCCTCCCAACCAACCTAAAGAGGAGGAGAATAAGCAGATTGACTCACAAAGTTCCCGTCCTGATGGTCCAGCACGAACCAGGGGAGTAATCAACACCATCGCGGGTGGTTTCGCAGGTGGAGGTGAAACAAGCTCGGCCAGAAAGCGGCACTTGCGAGCCATACACACGGTATATGCCATCACAGCTGTACCACACAACACAGGACCTTCCATAACTTTCTCAGCAGACGATCTAAGGGGCATAGCGCCCAACCAGGATGACCCGGTCGTAATAACTGTGGAGTTAGCAAACTACACGGTCAGAAGGGTCCTCATCGACCAAGGCAGCTCTGTCGATATTTTATACTGGACCACATTTGAGAAGCTTGGGCTCACCCCTGACATGCTCAAACCATACCAAGGTGTTCTAGTTGGATTCTCTGGTGAACACGTTCAGGTAAAAGGATATGTTGAATTACTAACAACTTTTGGTGAACAATCTTCCTGTCGTACCATTCCTATTAAATTTCTCGTAATTGATGCTAACACCTCGTATAATATCTTGATTGGTCGGACCGCTCTCAATGCGCTGGGCGCGGTGGTCTCCACCCCGCACCTAGCAATGAAATTTCCGACACTTTCAGGGGAGGTGGTGACGATCAGGGCAGATCAGAAACTTGCAAGACAGTGCTATGTCGACAGCCTGAGTATCGCAAAACGAATACCCGAGGACGACATGACACCCGGATCTTCGAGCACGGTGAACTTAGTCGACTTGGATCCCAGGGGGGACACTTCCGCAGAGCACCCACAGCCTGTCGACCCCCTGGTGAGGATACAACTTGGTCACACACCCGAGAAGCATACCCTGGTGGGAGCGAACATCCCAAGGACAGTACAGGATCAAATAGGGCAGTTGCTGAAAGAAAACGCCGACCTTTTTGCATGGACGGCAGCTGATATGCCGGGTATCGATCCAGAAGTCATCTGTCATCGGTTGGCAGTATGTCCGGAAGCCAGACCAGTGGCCCAGAAAAAAAGAAGAATGGGCGGTGACAAAAGAGAAGCAGTAATCGCAGAAACCCAGAAGCTAGTCGAGGCAGGTTTTGTCCGGGACATCGAGTACACAACCTGGTTAGCTAACGTGGTTATGGTCAGAAAGCCCAGTGGGAGATGGAGAATGTGTACGGACTATACTGACCTCAATAAAGCATGTCCGAAGGATTCGTACCCTTTACCGAGTATTGATCGACTGGTGGATGGCGCATCCGGCCATGGGATGCTAAGTTTTTTAGATGCCTACTCAGGATATAACCAGATCAGAATGCACCCATCAGATGAAGAAAAAACTGCTTTCATGTCCGACAAAGCCAATTTCTGTTACAGGGTTATGCCTTTCGGCCTGAAGAATGCTGGGGCCACCTATCAACGCCTTATGGACAAAGTGTTCGCAGCACAGATTGGAAGAAACATTGAGGTGTATGTGGATGACATGGTCGTCAAATCATCAACCGAGGAAGCCCACATCGACGACCTTCGAGAAATACTCGGTCAGGTACGAAAGTATAATATGCGTTTAAATCCCGAGAAATGTATCTTTGGTGTCCAGGGGGGAAAGTTCCTAGGCTTCATGCTGACACACAGAGGAATAGAGGCAAACCCGGATAAATGTCGGGCAATATTAGACATGCCTAGTCCGAAGACAATTAAAGATGTCCAAAGACTGTCGGGTAGAGTAGCCGCTTTGCAAAGATTCCTACCTCGATCTGCCGACAGGGCTTATCCATTCTTCAACACGCTGAAGAAACCAGCAAATTTCAAGTGGACAGATGAATGCGAAGAAGCTTTTCAAAAGTTGAAGCATTTCCTCTCGGCTCCCCCCATCCTAACGAAGCCAGGACTTGGTAAGGCTTTACTTCTGTATTTATCTGTTACTGACGTGTCCATCAGTGCAGTCCTCATACAGGAAGAAGACAAGCAGCAAAAGCCAGTTTACTACATCAGCCGAGTGCTGCAGGGGGCTGAAACACGATACCAACTCGTGGAAAAACTTGTGTTGGCTTTGATAACGGCAGCTCGCCGATTGAGACCTTATTTTCAGGCACACCAGATCGTGGTCAAGACCGATCACCCGGTTCGGCAAATCTTGCAAAAACCGGAAATAGCTGGAAGGATGATGGCATGGGCAGTTGAGCTCTCGGAATTCGGCATTAGATATGAGGTCCGGGGGCCCATAAAGGCTCAGTGTTTGGCAGACTTCGTTGCCGAATTAACCCCAGCTCTCGAGTCCGAACATGCTCTTGTTTGGAATCTATATGTAGATGGCTCTTCCAATGCAAAGGGAAGCGGCACTAGCATAATTTTACAGGAACCATCAGGAGTAACTTTGGAGCAAGCCGTAAAGTTTAATTTCCCTACAAGTAATAATCAGGCGAGTACGAGGCTTTAATCGCTGGCATCAGCTTAGCTATAGAAGTCGGTGCTAAACAGCTCCGGGTGTGCAGCGATTCCCAGTTGGTTACAGCTCAAGTCAAGGGAGATTTCCAGGCCAAAGACCCTCAGATGACCAGGTACATGAATAAGGTTAAGAGCTTAATTGCTGTTTTTGATGATTTTACAATTGAACATATCAGGCGGGAAGAGAATGTTAGGGCCGATCTGTTGTCCAAACTAGCAAGTACCAAAAAAACGGGGCAAAACCGTTCGGTTCTCCAGGAAACCTTGCACACCCCAAGCGTGGAGCAGGAAGACGTTCCGAGTGATCCACTCGTCTTGACTTGTTCGGTCCTCGGAACAACTTGGATGGAGCCCATATGGAAATACCTGACAAGCGAAGAATTACCAGAGGATCCCTCAGCGGCCAAGAAACTGAAAAGACAAGCCACCTTCTACGTCATTGATAATGGACAGTTATACCGACGAGGTTTCTCGACCCCCATGTTAAAATGCCTACGGGAAGATCAATCCGAGTATGTAATGCAGGAATTTCACGAAGGAATCTGCGGAATGCACATGGGTGGGCAGACATTGGCAATAAAAATCCTGAAGGCTGGGTACTACTGGCCCACGCTGAGAGCGGATTGTGCAAAGCGAGTCCAGCGATGTGATAGTTGCCAACGTTTCTCCCCAGTTCAGCACAAGCCTGTAGAGGCGTTGCATAACATCACATCCCCATGGCCGTTCAATACCTGGGGTATGGACATTCTCGGTCCTCTACCAATGGCAAAGGGTCAGGTAAAATTCCTTCTTGTTAGCATTGATTATTTCACAAAGTGGATTGAGGCGGAACCACTAGCCACGATTTCCACAAAACACATTGTGAAATTTACTTGGAAAAACCTAGTTTGTAGACATGGAGTCCCACACACAATAATAACTGATAATGGCACACAATTTACTGATAAGAAGTTTCAGGAATTTTGCACACAGTTAGGAATTCAACACAGGTTCACCTCGGTAGAACACCCGCAAACCAACGGACAGGCTGAAGCCGCTAACAAGATTCTCCTGAATGAATTCCGTAAACGAGTAACCGTTGCTGGGGGACTATGGGTCGAAGAGCTCCCTAGCATCTTATGGGCCTACCATGTAACGCCGCACTCGGCAACGAAGGAATCCCCTTTCCGCCTAACATACGGCGCAGATGCAATGATCCCTGTTGAAATCGGAGAATCTACCTGGCGTCGTGTTCATTTTGTCGCTGATCAGGACGATGAAGCACGTCGAGCCGAGCTGGACACCTTGGAGGAGATCAGACAGATGGCACACATCAGAAACGCCGCCGCACAGGCGAAAGCAGCTCGCAAATACAACTCCAGACTCAAACCGAGGAAGTTGAAGTGCGGCGACCTGGTGCTAAGATTGTGCCAAGGGCCGAGGAAGAAGACTGAGGACGGAAAGTTCGCGGCCAGATGGGAGGGGCCTTTTCGAATCAAAGAAGAGCTTGGAAAAGGAGCATATAAGTTAGAAAGCCTAGCACAGAAGGAGATTCCGAGGACTTGGAACTCCACACACCTGAAATTCTATTACAACTGATGTATTCGGACGGTGTACTCTTTTTCCTTTTGGTTTTTTTTCCCCAAGGGGGGTTTTGGCCAATAAGGTTTTAACGAGGCACGTCCACGAATAATAAATAAAGTATAACAAAGATATGACTTTTCCACGTGTGATATAGGAAACAATTTGGAAATACGCCTAAGCTTGGTACAAGTAAATAACTTGAAACCGGGAAGGGGGGAAAACCGAGAAACACTCGGACTTAATTATTTTCAGATATATAATACACCGAAGCCTGGTACAAGTAAATAACTTGAAACCGGGAAGACGGAAAAACCGAGAAACACTCGGACTTAATGACTCTCAAATATATAATTTGGAAATACGCCGAAGCTTGGTACAAGTAAATAACTTGAAGCCGGGAAGGGAGAAAAACCGAGAAACACTTGCACAATTCCGCTTTTCTATTTTAAATGGGCCATAACCAACCCTGATGTAGCAGTATCCGCCAGAGATACAAAAATGTTCTTTCGGGTGCCACACGGCCCGTTACAAAAAAAAAAAAAAAAAAAACATTTTATTACTATCCTTCGCCTGCCCCGGCGTCGCCGTTTGGATTGACCCCACTGGTATGTTCATCCCCATGTGCCTCCTCGACACCTCTATCTACCTCCTCCTCCTCATCATCAGGAAGATCCACCAACTCTCCATCTCTGACCTCCTTCAACAGTCCCGTTTGGCTGAAGTCATAATCCGGGGTAAGGCACGCCACTTGCTTCATGGCCTGATTGAAGCCCTCCGCATACTGTTTCACCATAGCCATTTTCAACTCCTCAATCTCCCGCAACAGTTGGCTTTCTTTCTCTCTAGCGGTTTTCTCGGCACGCTCCGATTTTTCCTCAGCCGTTTTCAGCTCGGCCGTCAACTTCCCGACCAGGTCATTAAGTTTGGCTTCCTCCTCGATTGCCTGCTCCAGCTGACTTCGCGCCTTTGACAACTCCAGTTCCAACTGATCAACGGCATTAACTCGATTCAGGTCAGCAATGATTTTGCTGTTTAAGCGGCTTACTTCAGCCTCGAGCTCTGCTCTCTTCTTCGCAACCGCTACCATCTCCATCTCCATATATCGGCCCATAGCGGCCATCCTCAACCCATAGGCTTGCATCGTACGGCCAGACTGTTGCCCCCCAAGCTTGTGGTACAGCCGAAGATCGGCATTGTGTAGTAAGTGGCTGTCCACAATAGTTTCCGGTTGGAACGTCTGGTTCCATAGGGACTGCACTTCCGGGGGAACTACTGGATTCCCGGACAATAGGGCCGACAGAGTATCCTCGGTCCCAACCGTTGCCGGAACCACCTCACCCACCGCTTTCTGCTTCTTCTTCGTCGTCTCAGCCGCGGAGGTACCCGCCTTTCTCCTTTGCCTCCTCACCAGTCCCGATTCCACATCTTTCTCGGCTAAGTCCCCAGCTGGAATCGACGACGACTCCCCGGGTACCGCTGCGCTTTGGCTCTGTTGGTTCAAAGCCAGGAATTTCTCAAAGTCCTTCTTGTTCAATCTCGGGGCCATAGTCTCTGCACACACAAAAAAAAAACAAAACAAAAAAACCGAGCGTCAAACAACCAGCCAAATATATATATCTATATGCCTATATGTATCTAAATCTCTCACCCATTAGGGCAGCGAGTCTGACCGAGTTATCTTCTACAGTTATTAATCCTCGGCTACGCAACAACGGAAACTTTTCAAGATAATCTACTTCCTTTTTCTCGAGGGGGGTGAGAGAACGATACTCGTACCCCGAAATGTAGTTCGGATTCGAAGTCCAATATAATGGAAATTTGGGCTGACCTCTCTCGTCGAGAAAAAAGGAAGCATGGTTGGTCCGAGCCTGTACCTTGAAAAAACCCTCTTTGAAACCCTTACAAGAGGAAGTAAAAATATCCAATATACCCCGACGAGGAATACTGTTAAGAGAAAGCCAACCCACCTTGCCTCTCGACCTCACTTCAAAAAAGGAAAATAGTTTCCCGACCGTCGGCCGAAAACCTAGAAAGGAACACAGAACCTCAAAAGATTTGACAAAGGCCCAACTATTTGGGTGCAATTGGCTAGGAGCCACATTCAAGCATCGAAGAACCGAGCATTAGAAGTCCGAGAAGGGAAGACGGAGTTTCACCTCGGAAAAAAGGTAGTGATACATGAAAAAGAAATCATGGGGGAGATGAGAGCCAGACATGCATATTCGGTCATCTTTGTCGCATGGAGAGATGATGATGCCACTGGCTTCCCTCGAGTCAGAAATCTCGTTTTGAACTTTTTCCAGTGACCTAACGGTTTGAAACTTAGAAACCCAGGTAAGGGCACTAGGGTCGACCCAATCATAAGACCCCACAAACACAGGCTGACCAGGAACTGGGGAAGGAGTTCCAGAAGAAAAGCTAGGACTGTTTACAAAGGGAGCAGTTTGCAACGCCTCTGAAGAACTAGAGGAAGGTGATATTGGAGAACTAGACGCCATGGGATGAACTATAGGAAAGGAGGAGGGAGTCCAGGAACCCAAAATACAAATGTGCAGGATGCAGAGGTTCAGAGAAAATTTGGGCGTACCTGGTAAACGGAAAGCTTGAAAGCCTCGAGCGGGAAGACGAAGGGGAAACTAGCGCAGGAACTGTGTTTTCAAACAAGGGGGAATGAAAAGGAAACCATTTAAGAGAACTATTAAGAACCCATTCGAAAAAGGAAGCCCAAACAACAAATTAAAAGTTTCACATCCAACGGCGCCTGATGCTTAGATCTAACGGACCAAAAGAGGGGAAGACGAAGGGCCAGGCGGTACGACAGATGGAAAGCCAGAAGTCAGCGAGTGAAGAGACGCGCCCTGACGTATCCACGCGGCCCTAGGCAGGCGTGACAAGGTCACCTCGAGACAACCATAATGAGGAGACGTAGTAGGTGACAGGTATCTCTGACACGGATGACAAGACCTGCACCGCAAGACACGGAACGTCCCGAGATGCCCCAGGGAGGGGAGTCCCTCGGAGTCCCGGGAACACCGCACATATACTCGGCCAAGATTTGAATCGTCGGGCCAAAATTATGAATCCTTCTCGCTGCAAGCAACTCGAGGTTTGGGGGACTTCTGTTCCTACATGGGCCGAGTATAACCCCCAGAATCTAATGGGGACCTCAACCCACTCATGAAAACGACAGTTGGGCCCAAATCCAGCTGGGCCTTCTCGAGGGTCATCCTAAACCCAGCAAAAGGAATATTCCCCCCTGCTATACCAATCCCGGGATACTCGGGATTGGGGACAGATCGCGTCCTATGCGGAGCCAAAACGGCCGAAGGAGGAGACAAGCACGGCAGGACAGGCTGTCACCCATAAAGGGCCTTTAATGGAGAGAGCGTGTGGGGGGCCTATAAAGAGAGCGACCCCAGGTTGTCAGAGAACACAGACAAATAGATATTCAGTAACACATACCCGAGAGTAAGGTTTCAGCTCCTTCTCGGGATTTAGATTAGAAGAGAACAGAACCCATTGCAAATAAATCAATATATTAGTGGAAATAAACATTTTAAAAATGAATGATAACATTAACTTATTTTTTTAAACCAAAAATCACATTTGATTGCAGCCAAAAGTTAGAAAACTCTAACATGCACATGCCCGAATCTTATTGGGCCAAGTTCGAGTATATATCAGTTGCAATAAAGCGACCATTTGTATAAAAAAAATGTCAGCATTAAGAATGTCAATATGTTCTCGAATGCCCACATTAACCAAAGATTGCACTTCTCATTGAACATTCTAACTGCTGCCAAGTGTGGGGTTGATTTAGGCTGATGTTATCTCTGGTCGAGTAGAGATGACTTTTCTTAGTCCACGTGGGCTGTAGTCTCCTAGTTAGAGTGTCCAAGAAGATGAATGATGATGTTGCTCTATTTGTCCTAGAATCTTGCTAACTTTCCTGGAGTTCCGATTCTTCAAATCACTCTTCTTTTTGTCTAGAATATCTAGATATCCACTCAGTACCCTCATATCAATTTATGGTATCTATATTGGATATCAAAAGTAAGTGTTCAAAAAATATTTTTTATATGTTATCAATGTGTTACTCTAGAATCCAATTATATATTTCATTCATGAGATGTCAATTTCGATTCGTTTTAGGACTATATGCTTTGCCCGTTGCCAAAAAATTTGTCTTCAGCTTCCAGCGAGAAAAAGCTGGTGTTCTAATGCTCTAAGATAACTACATGACATCAATTCTTTTACGTGAAGATTCTGAAGTTAGTTAGCTCTAAGATAACTTTTGTGGCAGGTAGCATCTCAATGACTTTTCATAATTTTCATTGTAGCTTTACAATCGCTATCTTCTCGTGAAACTCTAATCTATATTTCGCACGTGGCAAAGCATTTAAGTATGGACCGTTAGATTGACTTGGAAAGCGATTGAGGAATAATTTTACAATCACTATCTTCTTGTGGAAATTATAATGTATAAGAAGTGTCGTTGGCCTCATTAATTGTCTCATCAGCTCCTTGCTCCGATAACAATACATCTCCATATTTTGAGAATTGCTGAGATGCCTTATCAGCTGTCATCTTTTATTTGCACACCCCATGCAATTTCGGTTCAACCCAATACAAATCACAGCAGGTTGCCTTAATTTATATCGACAAATTAAGCCATTAAATAATACCTCTCAACGAATATTTCAATTGCTTTAATTATGCTCATGTTTAACATATATAGATGTACTTACTTATTCATACTATATGCTTTGTAATTTGTAGTTCCAAATCTAACAGAGCGAGGAGAGGTGGTGAGTTACCGGCTGTACATGTAGCAAATAATGGAGTTCCTTCAATACTGTTCTCATGTGACTTCTAGAAGTCCTAGCACCGAACAATTATCTAAAAATTTAATTTGGAGTTTTTTATTCTTCTTTTTCCAAGGTAGTAAATTATTTTATGCCTCACATTTTATACTATCATCATAGATTGTCACACAATGATCCCTCGGAATGTCAACATGGAGAACCTGCAGAGTGGATATTTATTTCCTGAGGTCAGTGATCAGTACCTACTGAAATCTGAACTTCCCTGCCTCATCGCTTCATTTCAAATTAATGGTTTGATTTACTTATCACTTGGGGGCATCTTTTCCTTTGGAACTGCTTGCCATCCCTTAAGAGATTGGTTAAATTGATCTGATATATTTTTGCCTCAACTTCCATTCATTATTATTTAAGTTAGCTACACTTTAATTTAGTCGTTAATGCTTTTTTTGGGTCCTCTTCTCTGATTGCCATTTGTGTATCTTCAGTGTCTTATTATATTATCTTATGGTATCTTGTCCAGATATTCAAGCGAGCGTCTGACTATGCTAAGAGAAATCCGCATGCAAGGTTGATAAGACTTGGTATTGGTGATACCACAGAGCCAATACCAGACATCATAACTTCTGCTATGGCTGAGGTAATAACTACAGTACTTAATTTTCAATTTATCTTTATTCTTTCTTTGCATCGAGATAATTTGCAGTTAGTAGAGGGAACATGAAAAGAGATACGTTAACTTAATTCATTTTATGATAAAATAGTTTGCTGTTTTGAATTACATGTATCTATAACCATCACAACACACTTTTTGACTTCTCAAAATAGAAATTGCTTTCTAAATGGCATTTTTCCACTTTTAACAAGTCCAACTGGGAAAACGGAGCTGATGCATTATGTCTTTTCTTTCTGGTCTACTCTTTTACGCACAAACAAGTAGATGAAGATCTGAAGCCTGAATCAACGTACTTGAATACCTCAGCAGATTAGTATACAAAGTATGCTTTATTTTTATTTTTATTTTTATTTTGCAGAAAGCATTGGCTCTATCAACGGTTCAAGGCTACCGGGGCTATGGACCTGAGCAAGGCAACAGGGTAAAGTGCCACTGCTTATTTCTGGTTCAATTAAATTGTCCTGCTTATCACTGGTGCCATGGTTTTAAATAATGATTTATGACCTTAATTGTGGCCATAATATTATATTTTCAGTAGTTTCTGCAGTCACATTACAACTGCAACCGTGGTTGTATTTTCTGCAATTATAAATGCAACGTAATTGTAACTACTTACAATTACAACCTCAATTTAAAATCATGACTGATGGAAACTACTGTAATAGTATCCTAACACCTAAGAGATCCTGTGCTTTTGGAATCCATGTTCATACAACTTCATTAACTGTTTCAGGAGCTAAAGATGGCGATAGCAGATACATTTTACCAAGATATGCAAGTGAAAGAAAATGAGATTTTTGTATCTGATGGTGCACAGTGTGATATTTCACGCATTCAGGTAAGGGAAGTTGTTTTTCATAGCCATTATTTTACCAAGTACAATTGATATTGCCAATTTGCCATGTTACAGAGCGTGGACCTGGCTTATCCCCATTAAAGAAAAGAAAAATGAAGGACCCTTTTTGTGTAGTTTTTAATATTAAAGTAATTACTAAAGATTAAAAAAGTAAAGTAATTACTAATTTCTGCTATATTTATTGGCAGATGCTTCTTGATGATAGTTTGTCCGTAGCTGTGCAGGATCCAACTTTTCCGGTAATTATTTCTAGATTGTACTTATCCATGGTGAAATATTTTACCTAGATATACTATGCCACATTATTTCTTATGCATTCAAATTATTATTGAGCATGTGTAACAATATTTTTATAGATAGGCGTATCTTAAACATGGTCGTTATAACTTTACAAATGTCATGAGTGTTTATAATAAATCATACCTAAGAATTACTAGTGAGAAAAAACGTTTACAAAACAGAGGTACAAATTTATCCGCTTTTAAGTTATCCACTATAAACTAGCGGTTTAACCTAACGAGACATAGCCTATATATCATTCACATTAAAAGTTGATTTGAAAATAGATAATTTAAGCAATAAGACTTAATGCCTAAATGATCCTTATAGTGGCTCATGTTTACCTTGATTGACTGTATAATAACAAGACCTTATTATATATAAGCTACTATTAATAATGGATCTTATAAAATTTTAAAATCTATCATTATGCTGACCTTTAATTATAGGTACTATATCCACCAAAAATGATTTGAGCATCTCACTCATCATGAGTCAATTATATAATTAGCACATCTTGTCCTACTATATCACGGCACACACTCTTCATAGGATGTTTACTCTTGATGAATATGTGTTCATGGGTCATGACAGGCATACGTAGATTCCAGTGTCATTGTTGGTAGGGCTGGCAAGTTCAAAGGGGAAACTAAGAAGTACAGAAACATCGTGTACATGAAGTGTGGGCCTGAAAATAATTTCTTTCCAGACTTATCAGCTACTCCAAGGGCAGATGTGATTTTCTTCTGTTCTCCAAACAATCCAACTGGTACTGCTGCATCTCGGAAGCAACTGAAGCAACTTGTGGAGTTTGCAAAAGCAAATGGTTCTATGATTATTTACGACTCTGCTTATGCTGCTTACATATCAAATGACAGCCCAAGATCAATCTTTGAAATTCAAGGAGCCAAAGAGGTACTTGATATGTTGAGAGTTCCAATATTGATACTAATATTTCTCAATAGTGGTTATAAGTGGGGGTAACCCTCTGCTGGAACTAGTTTTTAGGGTTGAGTTATACTCAAATCCAAAATTCTAATATGGTATTAGAGCCTACTAGAGATCGATCGGATCATCTCCAGATGTTTAGTCCTTCAAACTTCACGCTTCAGATGTCCAGTCCTGGACGTGAGAAGGGTGTGTTGAGTGTCCTACATTTGATAATGATATGATTTGAATAATAATTATAAGTGGGGGACAACCCTGATCGCATGAATTAACTTTTGGGGTTGAGTTAAGCCCAAACTCGAATTACCTTCCTACACAGCCATCGGTGAATTAATGAGTGTATTTTAACTATGTTTAAGAAGAATCCTTGACTCTTAACACTAGCTAAGACTTCGTGTTTTCTGTGTGTATGAGTGCACAGGTGGCAATTGAAGTTTCATCATTTTCCAAATTTGCTGGTTTTACTGGTGTCCGCCTTGGCTGGACAGTTGTCCCTGAACAACTTTTGTATTCTAATGGTTATCCTGTCATAAAGGATTATAATCGCATTGTGTGCACCTGCTTCAATGGTGCATCAAATATTGTTCAAGCTGGTGGACTTGCCTGCCTTTCTACACAAGGTTTTCAGGTTTGTCTCAATCTTCTATCAAATCATTTGTGTATTTTCCCTTTCCGGCGTTTTGATATTTAGAAAACGCTCCCTTTAAACAAGAGTAAATGATTTGTGCTATTAGTACATAAAACTACACATCAACAATGAGATTGTTTTAGGGAACTTACTTGTTTGGTCTGCATGTATAACACTCTTAATAATCCTCTGTTTTTCGTCCTCTGTAGATGCAACCGTTTAGTCTCTCGATTTTGTAAAGTATTGTCAAATTGGTCATTCCCCGTCGGATTGAGAGAAATGAGTGTAATGGAACCTTAATCTAAGGACTAATTGGACGTTTCACATTATTAAAAAAAAAAATTGATGTCATAATTTTTTTAATAATCAAAGTGATGGCACTTTATCAATTTGGTCCAAGTGATAACGAGTTCTGACCCCTTAAACAAACGGAAAAAGATCCTCTCCATTTTTTATCTCTCTATTTCTGTCCATTTCCAAAGTTTTTTCCAAATAAATATGTATTATACATATGTATGTAATTCCTCCAAGCATTTATTATCCCAAAACTTTAGTAATAGACATCTTTATTTCTTTCTCATGAGAAATGAAGAGGATCCCAACTCTAAACAAACATGGTTACCCAAAAAACAAGTGATGGCACTCTGCAATAGGGAGGGACAAAATTAATGACCAAAATATTTTGAATACTAAATTAACGTAGTTATTATATCTTTATAGGACAAAATAAGAGTTTACTGCTAGTTTGGTGGTCAAGATAAGGGAGGCAGGATATGATAAGTTATCATGTTCTGCTTTAATCTATAGTTTGGTGAACCAGCAGGATAGGATAAACTTATTATGTTAGCTTATCATATCCTGTTACTTAGATATAATTCTATCCTAAGGGTGGAGCTGGGTTAGAACCAACAGGATAGGATAAGAAAATGTTTTCTCTTTTATCCCTTATCCTTAATATTATTATTTAATTATGATTTCAAACCTAACTAGTCAACTTTATTACTAATTAAAATATGTGGTTTAATTAGTAATTTTTATAAAAAGTAAAAAAAAAAATTAATTTTTTATAATTTAAAAAATGGACTAATGTATGATTAAAAAGCTGAAAATATATATTATCAAATATTTTTTAATTTAAATGTATAAAAAAATCATGTAATATTAAAATTTGTTTTTGAAAAAAATGTATATAATTTTGATATAAGGGTAATTTTATCATTTGTAGATATTTTATATCATATCCTATCGTTATCTGATACGCATCAAACATCGAACAGGATAAGAGCTTATTATACTCATATCCTATCCTATCCTTATACTCATATCCTATCCTATTCTTATCCAGTTCTCATATCTTATCTGTCCATATCCTATCCTGACCACCAAACGAGCTCTAAAAGCTTTTGTTTTGCTAGTGAAATGAAAAAAAACCTTGATCAAAAAGTTTATTCTAAGGGTATAATTGAAGATCATGAGTGAATATATCATATATGTTTAAGTTCATAAGAATAACTTATACGAAAGTCCCAAC
Organism: Ammopiptanthus mongolicus; assembly: GCA_039655645.1. Lineage (NCBI taxonomy): Eukaryota > Viridiplantae > Streptophyta > Magnoliopsida > Fabales > Fabaceae > Ammopiptanthus > Ammopiptanthus mongolicus. The sequence goes on along the minus strand of CM077348.1, from coordinate 14,982,158 downwards.
CCAATTACAATTTGAGTTGCAGTCTACATAAGAAAGCGGTTAGTTAAAACTCTTATACAGTCTTCATGTCACATCCATAAATTAGGAGTAGTGCTTGGTGCATTCTCCAACTGTTTGATCAAAATACTTCCTGTATTTTTGTAGACACGAAAAATGGTCTTTGTCATGAAATTAACTTATTTGCGTCCATTCATGGGTTTCAGGCGCTAGGAACCACCGTGGGCTACTACATGGAAAATGCCAAAATACTTGTTGACACCTTTGAATCACTTGGTCTGAAGGTTTATGGTGGCAAACATGCCCCTTATGTGTGGGTGCATTTTCCAGGGTTGAATTCATGGGATGTATTCAACGAAATTCTCGAGAGAGCAGCCATAGTCACCATCCCAGGTGTAGGATTCGGTCCTGGCGGCGAGGAGTATATTAGAGTTAGTGCCTTCGGTCACAGAGAATGTATATTGGAAGCTTCAAGGAGATTGAGAAAACATCTTTATTAAAGACCATTATTATTTGCTTAAGGCCAAGCTGAAAAGATCAATTTGTATACTAAAAATGACATATTTTGAATAGTGAACGAATTTGTTGTTCAATCGTCGTAGACTCGTAGCTTAATTGTCATTTGCATGCTGTAATAATTCTTTCAAATTAAAGCATGTTGATGAACAGAACTCTGTTTTCTTAAAAAGTGGGACAGAAGATCTTATCCAACCAACAAGCACGTAGCTCCACCAAACCTCATCGCTCCTTGTTCTATATAACGTTATCACTTCCAATATATAAAACAATATATTAAAAAAAATGAAATATTTTTTTACACGTGTCCAATAAGATGTTCTATGCGTAACAGTTCTTAAAGAAAGTGTCTCTAAATCAGTCCACAGGAAGTCGCGCAGAAACAAACTAATTTTGCCACTCACATAGATGCTCACATAGATGTGAGATGATGTTTATATAATAATGTACACCAAGCATTATTTGCCATGTGAGGCATTGCTAATGAAAAGAATGAAATGATAATGTCCTTCGCGGAAGCTCACATATTTCTTGGTCAGGAAGATTCAAAAGCTAACATGAACTAGCAAACAAAAGCATCACTATGATAGTGGCCCCAAATATTTCCAAGCCTCCACAAAGTAGACAAATAATCAAACTCCAGATATATATATATCATTAATGGTGTTGTCTAAGTTGCACAAAAAAAAAAAGTGATGTAACATGCACCATCTTAATAGGTTAATCAGAACTGTCCATGTGGATGAGTATATTTGACCCAGTCAAACTAGTCTTTATTGGTCAAATGTATTTATTATATGTTGTATTTGTACTTGAGGTATGTATTTTATTGTATTTACATGTATATTTGTTGTCTTTTTTTTTTTCACGTTAAAAAAAAAACAAAAAAATAAAACCATCCATCAATCTCTTCATCTTCACCACCCCTCCGACCACCACGTAAAAACCACCATCTGCCATTAAACCGGCTGTAACCCCAAGCCAGAGGCTAACCAAATCCGCCTGCAACAGTACAACTAGAACCAAGCCCTATTTCAGTCTTCTATGTTCCTCTTATTGGTCCCATAGATTTCATCCTTGAACACTGAAAAAAGCTCAGACAGCCCCCCAGATAGAGCAAGTTCCTCTGCAACCCAAGTTCCTTTGTAGACAAAGCAAAAAAACACTCCATGCAAGTTCCTCTGCAATGCAAGTATGCAACTTCACCTCGTCACCGTCACTACTCACTACTGCCTGACCCAGTTGCACCAGATCTGCCCTAAGATTTCCAGCAACGCGTAGCAGCAAATCTCGTCGTCAATTTGTTTTTATGAATAAGGAAACAAACAAAAACACAATTAACTAGATCAGAATCTAAGACCAAGTTTATCTGGCTGAGGGTTTGCCTTTGCCAAACACAGATTGAAACTGAAGCACTGTGTTTTGGTGCGCTGCCGTCTGACACCACCCACCCACCTTTCGTTCTCCGCCTTGCTCCATTGCTGTGTGGAGCATATGAATTAGAAGAAGAGCCGCTGAAGTTGTATAACAGAGATGGGGGAAATTTGGTGGTCTCTTTTGGGTGCCGCAATCCCTGTGGTTGTTGCAGGACAAGCTTTTAGAGTAAAGAAAAGGCATGCAGAAGAGCAGAGGTTGAAAAGTGCAAGGGGAAGAGACCACCAAGAGGCAAGAGCAGCTTCTAGCACAAATGCAATTTCTTTTGAAAAATAATATTATAATATATGGAAATACAAACTTAAAAAGACCTATAATGCAAATAAAAATAAGATGAGACAAGTTTGACTTGATCAAAATATCAAAATAAGTAATTGATGCCATGATAGTTTGATTGGTCTATAATGCTTCACCGTTATGGTGCATGATGCACCATTTTTGAGCTGGTCACCATAAAAGCCACCATCATTAATATATTGTTACTTCTTTGCTTGTTGGCCAAGTCAATCCAATACACACATGCTTATAAATCAAATCAACCCCATTTAGTTACGTCCACCCAAAAGCACAGAGTATTTTTCTAGTTGCAGAGTGCAGACAAAGAAGATGGCCGGAATCGATCTTGCTGAAGCATGTGTTATGGAATCTGTACAAGGAAAAACTGAAAGAAGCAGAAGAACAAAAACAGGGACCATTAGTTCCAAGGCCAAAATATCAAGTGGATGTTTCTTTTGGTCTTCTAAGAAGCACAGAAAAATTGCAAGGACAGACAGCAGTGAGAAAAAGTTTATTGGAATTTTGGATCCAATTCATAAAAATCATATGGCTTGAGGAGACATTGTTAGATAATGTGGTATAATGATTCAGAAACTAGTATGTTTAGATGTTATTGGTGTTGATCATGGGTGAAGATTACTTGTATATATGATGAAATTTTGTAGTTTTTTTTAATGAAATATATTTGTATTTACTTGGCTAAAATATACTTTTAGTCATTTATCTTTTGGTAAAAATTCGTTATGGTCTTTAATCTTTTAAAAGATTCATTTTGTCCTTTATCTCTCAAATGTTACTCAAAATGGTCCTTTCCGCCAGGTCTGTTACTTACTCCATTAATGATAACCTATGTGGCAGTTAAGTGACAATTAGGACAAGTGATGTGGCACACCCTCCACTCTGACAAATGAGGTGGAGCCACATGGAACTCTTGGTCTCCCTAAATGAGTCTTCTTCCCCAAATGAAACCCTAGAAAATTCAGATGTGCAAAATGGTTTGACGAGATTCTAGGATTACTAGTAGAGGCACATTGTTCCATAATGGGACCTTGTTGGCTATGTAGTTAGGAAAAAGCTCGGCTTTTGCATTAATGGGTTTATCATGCACGTTAATGGTGTTCCTTTAATCTTTCAATGTTGAAAAAGAATGAGAGAAAGTGGTAGAAGCATAGAGGGTTTTAGCAGTGAAGTTACAACCTTTTATGGGAACCCAAATCTGGGTAGTCTAAATATTGGGAATCAAAACAGGGAAAAGATGAGGAGAATGAGAAATTGTGTATAAAAAGAGCTAGGTTTTTTGTAGTATGAAAAAAGGGTGAAAGTTATAGAGAGGGAAGAATGGGGTTTTGGGTGCAAAAAGTGACAAAGAAGGGAGAAAGGGAAGACTACGATGAAGGCCGAAAGTGATGCCTCAGCTGTGCATTGTGGAGGGCGGCAGTCGACGACGGTGCTGTGGGTTTGAGGTTGCGAGCTCGTGTGGTGGAGGCGGGTTGGTTCGCGGTGGTAGATTGTGACTGGCAGGTCTTCTTCTCAGATCTGTCATGTCGTCGTGCTGCTCTTAGGAATAGAAAAAAGGCTTTATGTTTTTTTTAAGTTTTATAACTTATTTTAAATAAAAATGATTCTCATAGGTCACACGACACTGAGGAGAGTTAACTGCGATGTCAGCTGATACTAACGGAGTTTGGAAGAGAGATGACGAGAATGACCATTTTGTATAACGTTAGAGAAATAAAGGATCAAAGTGAATCTTTTAAAAGATAAAGGACCAAAATAAATTTTGACCAAAAGATAAAGGACCAAAAATATATTTTAACCTATTTCCTTTATTTTTTTTGCTTCAAGGGTTTCTGAAACCCTAGCAGAGAGAGAGAGAGAGAGAGAAAGAAAGAAAGAAAGAAATGAAGAAAGGAAGGAAGGAAAGAAGGGAAAGAGGAAGGAAGAGTCCCTATCTCTTCTTCTTCTCTATTTTCGTTTTGCTTGGGGCATCAAACTTAAAATTTACAAGAGCTGCAAATATCTAAGAAGCCGCCGGAAGCTTTTGGTATCATATGGAGAATTTTTGGAATAGATTGCATCTATTGTTATGTGTTGTTTTTTTTAATTTAGTAGGATTTTGTAATTTTTTTTTGTGTTGTTCGTTACTCTAATATGTTATATTCATTATGTTATTATAATTAATGATTATAATCTTTTATATTGTATTAAGAATTTAGTCCTACTAAATAAGGTAGGTATATGTCAGAGCATCTTGATCGGCCGTCCTTATCCCGTTTCTTATTTTTAAGCAACTTTCCTTAACCAAGTTCACGCTTGGAGCGCTCCACGTTGGCGTTGCTTATACAAGCACAGCGTTCCTTAGCAATAAAATATTCATTTCACAACCAATAAAATAATGATTTCATAAGAGATCCAGCAACCAAAATCCCAAAATGACCAACAACATCATCCCAACAAACTAACTGAAATCAGAGAAGGGGGGGAATCAAAGAACATCATCCCAGCAACCAAAATCACAAAATGAAAACCCAAATCAGAGAAATAAACGTTAAATGGGACAAATCAGAGACATGCACAAAAAATCCACCCAAATCGCACCAAGGAGAAGACATGCACAAAAGCTCCAACAACTGAACGACGGTGCCGTCGTGGTGACCCGCCGTGATCTAGCAATCTGTTCTTAAACAAGGAGCCGCGAGGCGGCGACAGATCTGATCTCAAGCAAGGACTGAGCGCGGCGGTGCCGCCGTGATGACCCGCTGCTATAATGCCGCCATGATGCCGCCGAGAAGGAATGGAAGACATTGACGGTGGCAAGAATTGAAGAGCGAAACTGAAGACAACTTTCTAGAGTGTACACGTTTTTGCGCACTCATCCATCTACACATTTTAGCATTTTTTATTTTTTTTTCTCTCTGAACATAATCTTTTCAATTGACAAGCATAGATATTTAGTCTTTGAAAAAAATATTACCCTTCTCGTCACTTTTAACTTATTGTAAGGAAGAGGAAGACATTGGAGACCGAAGGAGGAGGTTGATGTTGGAGCATGAAGGAGGAACACAGTGTTGAAGAAAAGGCCGAGAGAAGTGAGAGACGAGACTGACGCGTGAAGAGAGTGAAATTAAGTGAAATGACTTTCGAGTTGTTTCTAGAGTGTTCTATAGTGTTTTATTTTCTTTCATTATTACTATTTTTTTTCTTTATTAACATAATTTTTTCTATTGATTTGCAAGCATATTTTCAATTGATTTGCAAGCATATTTTTAATTTTATGACCGTTACTCATTACTCAGTAGTTGGCCTTGGCCTAATGGTGCATTGAATGCATGCGTTTATACTCATTCAGTATTTTTTTTACTTATTTATTGTCTAAAATAAAAAAAATTGAATTAATAATGTACATTAAAAGAAAAATTAATATGAATAAAAAATATAAAATGTGGGATCAATTGTGGAATTCATTTCAAAGTTCTTAAAGGTTGCATCATTAGAGTAATTGATTGCTTAAATATGAGTGAATTGCTTAAATGTGATATGATATGATAGAATCCACTTAAAAATCAAAAAGTGAAGAGCATGAATGAAGATCTTCTAAATGTTACTTACGAGTTATGAAGTAGGAGCAAACGTGGCCGGCAAGGACCGCCACTGTGGATGGAAAGATGATGTATATGTCTTTCGCGGAACCCCACCACTACACTAATTTGCTTGTTGGCACCATATAGCTTTTGCAATGACATAAACTTACAACTAGGTACCAAATTGAAAATATTATCATATGGTGATTGATTTCAACTTTTTAATTTCGTCCGCATAGGTAATAATTATTTTCATTTTGATTCTTATATATGATAATTATTTTTAATTTGATACCTGTATTTTAATCCAAACAATTGAAGTTATTATACTACTAAACGATAATGACTAAATTAAAATTAATTGTACATATAAAAACTCATTGACGTTATAATAGTAGTTGACGTTTTAGGATGAAATGATTAGTTTAGCCAAAATAAAAACGGATTCGAATTACCTGCGGTAACAAATTTATGCATTTATCGCAGTTGTGTAATTTATCATCATTGAATTTGCTTTCTCATAATCTCATCTCTTGATTTTTTTTTATCCAAAAAAATATAAAAAAAATACAATTGAAGAAATCCACTGTTAAAGTCAAAAATAACTTTGAAACACAGAAGGTCAATTCAGTGTTCAGACTCGACGGCTTTCTTTGCTTGTTCCCCAAGCCGATTCATGTCTATATAAATCAACCCCATCTTTCTTCTCACCTCCAAGAAAACTTGGATATTATTGCTAACCATGGCAACGATAGGGTCTGGTCTCGCTGAAACATACGTGATGCGGAAGTTATATAAGGAGACAATGAAGCAGAGAGCACAAGAGGAAAGAAGGACCAACATCAAGGTTCAAACAATCACAACGGATTCCGAGGACAAAACATCAACTGGCTCTGGCTGTTTCTCCTGGATTTCTAAGCAGCATTGCACAAAAAGTACTCGGATATCAGATTCCAAAGAAAATGAAGCTGCCAATACTTGATTGATGTTGGGATTTTGGATTAGGTTTCTACTTTTCAAGTACAAAAAGATTTGTCTTTTTTTCTACAATTTTTCATCACACTAGAGCTCCTGCTTTTGCTTTAATTTATATATCCTCCAAATCTTTTGTTTTGTGAAATGAAATGAAATATATATGTTGTATTTATCTCCATAGATTGTAGTCTTTCAATGTAAGAATTTGGGAGTAATAGATGATCATACGAAAAAGCGTGGCGTGGTAATACTACCTAAATTTAATTGATTGATTCTATATGTTTATTTAATTTTTCATATCGGTTCTATAAGTTTTTTTTTTTTAAATTGGTCCTACACGTTTCATTCCGTTTTCATATTAGTCCTTTCCGTCAATTTCGACCTAACGCTGTCAAATAAAGAGACACTTGTCGCACTAATATCGTGTCACGTCAGCTCAAAACTAACAGTGTTAGGTCAAAATTGACGGAAAGGATTAACATGAAATGAAACGTGTAGGACCAATTTGAAAAAAAAAACTTATGAGATCGATGTAAAAAATTAAATAAACGTATAGGACCAATCAATCTATTTTACCTAAATTTTATTTGTGGGACATTCATTTGTGCTCTCTCTTTCGTATGTGTTATGTCTTAAAGGTTACGAAATTATATATAAAATTGGAAGACGAAATCAGTAAGTTGTAATTTAAAAAATGATTATCCACTTAAATAAAAGTGTTTCTATTGACAAATCACAATTTAGAGGTCACCTAATTGGGTACCAAAGTACCTTCACAAGAACTTGATAATGAGAACGTACAGCTTTTCCATGTTACAAAACCGCTGAAAAGTTTGCGTAGAATTTTGCGGATGCTTTTTTGTTATTGTTATTTATTTATCATTCATGGGATGGGAGATTTGAGTCCACGTCTTTAATATTTTATTAGCCTTATATGGGTTACTGTTGGGTAGGGCCCAACTAGTTAGGCCCACTTTTAGACAATTTTATTGTTCATTTATAAATCCTTATACAGTATGGGTTTTGTGCTTGGACCAAAACATTGCATTATAATATGTGAATAGATAAAGGTTGATAGCATTTTTTTTTGTACGGGTATCCCCCAACGGGTTAGAGATTAATCCTTGATGTGGAGATCGTCGAAATATATTTTGTCTCTTCTAACAAAATTATTTTCATACACACAACAAGAATTGAACCTCTGACGATATGCTTAAGGAACTTATCAATCTGCCAAATGTATTGAGTCTTGTTGGTTTCAACACATTTTTTTAACTATTCTATTTAACATACTATTTATTATTGGTAGAATTCATATTGGATCCATTAAATCACATTAGGCCCCACCATCTATATTAGTAGATCTCACATGAATTTAATTTATCCACAATAAAGGACGAATAAAAAAGTGTGTTGTTAACATTGCTCTAAGTCATTATTAATTGAGTGTTGAAAATAAGTTTGATTGCACTTTTTGTCCCTCAACTTTTTCAATTATGCGATTTTGATCCCTTAAAAATTTTAATTACACTTTTCATCCTTCTTATATGTATATGTATGAGTATGAAAACTCAAAAAATAACTAAACATACAGATTAAAAATATTCAAAAATACTCAAAACATATCAAATATGATAGATACCATTACCAGGAAAACCATTTTAAAGTACTCGTGCTTCTAAATACCATATTTATCGATTTTCAAGATCAGAAAAAGAATTAAGTATAAAAAAGCTATCCTTAAAATTTTATGTTTAGAAAATGTTAAAAGCTATCCCTTGAGTTTTGTTTTGTTGTCCGGGGCTTCTTTTTTTCCTTTGTTCGGGTCTTTTAAAATAAAAATATAAAAATTCTTTTAAAAATTTTCCATTTCTTTCTTTTAAATAAAGATCCTCCAAAAAGAAAAAATCTATAAAAAAAAAAAATAAGGTTAAACTAATTATTTGGTCCCTATACGTGACACTGATTTTGAATTTAGTCCCTATAAGTAAAAAAATTTGAAATTGGTCCCTACATTTATAATTATTTTTAATTTGGTCCTCGCCGTTTATTGGTATTGTAATACCGTCACGTGATAGGGACCAAATTCAAAATGATTGTCACATGTAAGGATCAAATTGAAAATGATTGTTACATGCAAGGATCGAATTCAAAATAAAAATTTGAATTTGGTCCCTACATGTGACAATCATTTTCAATTTGGTCCCTATACTTAAACTTCAACAAACAGCGTTATGACACCAATAAACGATGATGACCAAATTAAAAATAAATGTACATATATGGATCGATTTCAAAAAAATTCACGTATAGAGACCAAATTCAAAATTGACGTCACGTATAGAGACCAAATAATTAGTTTAACCAAAAAATAAAAATGTTGTTTGTACATCTAGACAATAACTTGGTTAATGGATGTACAAATCTTAATTACTTGTGTCCAAGTGGATGGTTGACAAGTTGGTTAACGATGTTGGAATCGTGGTTAATAATGTACTAGCTTTAGTTAATAATGTCAAAATCTCATATGTACAAATAATATTGTTGTAAATAAAATATAAAAATAATTTTAATTTTTTTGTTCTTTTGTCTTTCATAAAATCCATTTAAAAAATAAATAAAGTAAAAATACTTTTTTTCATGGTAACAAAAGTAAAATACTTTACATAAAACTATTTTAATTTTAAGATCATTTTTAAAATTTAAAAAATCAAAATAAAAAATCCCTTTCAAAAGCATTGAGCTAAGTAATTTTTTTTTTCAAAATAAAAAAGATCCTTTAAAACATTTTTTGTCCTTTCTTCTAAATAAACCCTTCTAAAAATCACAAAAAAGTTTTTTTTCAAAAATAAAAAATCTAACAATTTAAACTTTTTTTATTTAGAACTACGTAAATGACTTTCAATTTTTCGGGAAATACGTAAGAGTAGAATTAATCATTCTGTCAAGACAAAATTAATTTTTCATAACTTTTGTTTTTATTTTCTTTTTTTAAAATAGGTAAAATAAATATTTTTAAAGATTACAATTTTGCACAATTAACTTGAGATACCGACATATTGCTATTAAAACGAACGATGTGGAGTACTAACATCTTCTTTACTCATAACCGACTCCCGAAATCAAGTCTCATTTCTTTTTAAAAGACCAATTTCCTTAAATAAATGAATTTTTCAATGTTTTTCCAAATTAAAAGTTTTGGTGGCCACTACCATAATATTATCTTCTTTTTTCGTTGCACTCCCACGGGCTGGCCGCAACATATATATTGTAATATGACCATAAGTCATGGGTATATCTACATGACATGCAAAGTTTGGATAATTTGTGTAATTAATTATTGGATAAGTTCTAAAGAAATTAATTAAATTCAAATAATCATTTTAATTGATAGATTAATTAATTTTGGGGAGCGTATATTGTCACTCTTTATATATATATATATATATATATATATATATATATATATATATATATATATATATATAATGTGGGTTGAAAATTACATATATTTTTATTAGACAATGAATAACTAGACTATAATAACTTTATCCTAAAATAAGTATTAAAATAACAAACGGAATCGACTTTGGCCATAACTAAAGGAAACCAGGAATAAAAAATTCAGTTGTTTGTCGTATCTTCATCAACAATTTACATTTCTAGGAAATAGCAAAATGAAAACTTAATATTAGTATGGAAGCCGAACCAAATTCTGTCTTTCAGTGTTTTGGGTTATAGGGTTATGCATGTTTATGATGGGATCATGGCTTGAACAAGATATTGTTGTTTTTCTTTCTTTCTTTTCTATTAATTGGTACATAAGGTGCCGCTATTTTAATTCTTCAGTGTGTTCCCAACCCAAAAATAACCCTCCATAAACACCTGTCACAACCAAATTTATAATTAGATTAAAGTTTGTTTGCCCGTCTAGTGGCCTTAAAACTATGCCGCTGCAGTATATAAATAAATTTCTACCAAATGGGATTTCATCACATTCTGCAAATCATATTTGTTTTAAACAAGTGAGGGAAGGTGTATAGAAGAAGGGAAGATAAAAATGGATATTCAACTAAGTACAATCACATTCACTTTATTGTTATTGCTAGCTTCCTATGTCAAAGCTCAATCCAGGAATTTTGATGTAACAAAATATGGTGCGGCATCTAATGGTGATATAACCATGGTAAGATCATATCAGTTTTACTCAACTTAAAACATGATTATCTCATATATTGTGATAAGAAGAGTTATAAGTTGGATCTTATGTCTTGCTTTTCATCTTTTCAAGGCTTTGACAAACGCTTGGAAAGATGCATGTGCATCAACAACTCCAAGCAAAGTTGTGGTTCCTAGAGGTACATACAGCTTGAAACAAATAGATTTTAGGGGACCTTGCAAGGCTCCTATTGAAATTCAGATCGACGGGACAGTTCAAGCACCAAAAGATCCAAATCAACTCAATGGAGAAGCTCAATGGGTTAGATTTGGATATACTAATTTCTTTACCTTATCCGGTGGGGGAACGTTTGATGGTCAAGGTGAAATTGCTTGGAAACAAAATGATTGTGGAAAAAGCAAGAATTGCAAGAAGCTTCCCATGGTAAATAAAATACTCATTTCTTAATATGTATTGCAACTAGTATACTAGTGTGATTTAGTCAAATACCCTAACAAATTATGCGTTTTTGGCAAAATTTTCAGAATTTTGGTTTTGGTTTTCTCAATAATTCAATTATCCGGGATATAACATCAAAGGACAGCAAAAATTTTCATGTCAATGTTCTAGGGTGCAATAATCTTACATTTATAAACTTCAACATCAATGCACCTGCAAGTAGCCCTAATACAGATGGAATTCACATTGGAAGATCAACTCAAGTGAACATTACTAACTCGAACATTGGCACTGGTGATGATTGCATCTCTCTGGGTGACGGTAGCAGACAAATCAATGTCCTTAATGTGACATGCGGGCCAGGACATGGTATTAGTGTTGGAAGCTTAGGGAGATATCAAAATGAAGAACCTGTAGAGGGTTTTACTGTCAGGAATTGCACACTAAAGAACACTGACAATGGCGTGAGGATTAAGACTTGGCCTGACACCCCAATAACTTCTCTTGTGTCTGATATGCATTTTGAAGACATTGTAATGGTCAATGTTAGCAACCCTATTATTATAGACCAAGAGTACTGCCCGTGGAATCAGTGCACAAAACAGGTATTTAACTAAAAGTTAATTTCAATTGGGATGATACCTATCAAATTCAAGTTTAAAAAAGTCATTAAATTAATTATTATTTTTATAAAATAATCACTTTGATAAACCAAAAAAAGAAAAGATTATTAATTTGCCTTTATGTTTATTTTTTCATGGTCATAGAATCCATCAAAAATAAAGATAAGCAACATTACATTCAAAAACATCAGAGGAACTTCTGCAACTCCAGAAGGAATTGCTCTCATTTGTAGCAGTGGTATGCCATGTGAAACCGTGAAGCTCAGTGACATAGATTTAAGTTTCAATGGAGCTATCGCTACAGCAAAATGTGCTAATGTCAAGCCCATAATTCAAGGAAAAGCACCAACTTGTGCAGCTTAGACCACCACAAGCTAGGATCTCCATTATTAAGGTTGTCTCTATCTAATTTTCTCTAAGGTTACACACAACTCATCCCTATATAAATGGTAGGCTATTGTCGTTTGAAATTAATCATCCTTAACTTAATCTTAAGCTGTAATTGTAACACTATGCTTTACATTCTTTTTTCTGTTTCATCAATGGTAAAGAAATTTCTCTCGTTCATTTGGAATTACCATGTAATTTGCTGTAGTAGTTTTAAACTGGTCGATGATTATGTGAAATGAAATGAAATAAGTAACAAAATAATAAAAATTCAGAGACAAGTCCACATGTCAATAATATTTCGAAGAAGAAGAAGAACAAAGAACGTAGCAGTTACCAGTTACTCCAATGGGCTTGGTTCCTTGGTTGGTCAAGTCCTCTTCCTTCCTATGTTTGTCTGGTGTGGTGGTGTACGACTAGCAAATTTTTGTGCACTTACAACAATATATTAATTAATTGATTTAATTTTAATATTTCCCTTTTCTCTTTTACACAAGGGTATTCGACAGATAACTAAAGGGTGATACCTTTCGAGATGTAGAGATTATCAAAGTGATTTTATCGGTGATTTTGTCTTTTCAAATAAACATTTTCTATACACACAATAGAAATTAAGCTCCTGAAATGCTTATGAAACTCAACTGTCTATCAACTATGTTGGGCCTTATTGATAATACTTACTTCTTATTATTATTATTATTATTATTATTATTCCGGCTAGAAAGTGTTTAAATTAGTTTGTGTGCCTCATGATTAACAAAACATCAATGCATGGCCTAAACTAAAGACTAACAATACTTTGATTCGAAGTTTTGATTATATGTTTATGGAAAAAGTTATTCTAAAGTCAGTTTGCCTCTAATGTGAACAAGAAATGGTATTACCACCCTTAATTTAATAGTAGGTTAAAATCCCTATGTACTTAATTTATTAAATCAAAGGTATTAGAGAAATTCCATGATACCCATAGAAATACAACAGTTTTGGTACAGTTATTCAAAGGACTAATATATAGTTAAATGAACATTTAATGCAGTTATGTGATTCCATTTATTGTAGCATGTAAAGTTTTTGATATTCCAATTTTGCCCCTTAGTAATTAAATATGTTTTTTATTTTTTTGGTGCAAAACTAAATGTTTTTAACTCTTGCATATTTTTATTTATTATTATTATTATTGTTGTTTATTAGTATTGGGCAACATCTATTACTATTACCCAGATATGGAATTCAAGCATTTGTTTTAAAAAAAATGATTTTATTATTAAATTAAGCACAAATAAATTAAATTAAAATGACTCTTGAATTACATTCTCCTCAATTTTTAAATTTCGATAACTCTTAAATTGAATTTCCTTCAATTTTAAAGTCAATTTAAAAAAAATTTAATTTTTTTATTAAGTTTATTATTAAGATTGTTATCAAGAACTATGAAATTAAATTAAATTGGAATCAATAACATATTTTAATTTTTTATTAAGGTTATTATTAAGATTATTATCTGTTAAATTAAACTCCTTCAATTTTAATTTTTTTTAAAACAGAAATTATTTTTCAACATTAAATTAATTCTTTTTGGAAACATTTTTTAAATTCTTATTTATATTATTATTATTAATATCATTATTATCAGTGGTACAAAATATTGATAATGGAAATTATTTCAGAGATTGGTAATTTAAATTGACCAACCGTAAAAAATATTTTATTGAAGTGAAGGGCAAAATTATAAGATGTGAAAGTAACATTAATGTGACAATGTAACTGTATTAAATGAACAACATCAACTATTGACTAATTGACTAACATTACAGTACCAAAATCCTTGGATTTTTATGGGTACCCTGGCAGCCCCCAGATGAAGGGATAGGCAAAGATATGTCTGTTTGTCAAACATAAAAGTGGCTCGCAATAAAATACAAAAGCATGGTGTCATTCAAAATGCTAATTTCACGGAGATATATTTAGTCTCTGAAAAATGGAAAATATCGATTGAGACATTTTAGTCCCTAAAAAACTTAAATGAGCAATGTCCCTAAAATTTAAATGATGAATGTCCCTAAAATTTATCTTAAAAATTAAGGGCTATTTTGAACATCATTTAAAATTTTTGAGGACTAAAATGTCCTAAATCGATATTTTTCGATGATTTAAGAACCGGACCAGACCAGTCGGTTCAATTTGTTCAACCAAGAATCGGCTAGTCACACAATTTGGTCAGGCCCTAGGAACCGCTAGTCCAGTTAAACCGCCTAAGAACAGTAGAAACTGCATTAAACCGCCCTGAACCGGTGGAACCGACGAACCAGGGTCGATTCTTAAAAACCGTCATCTTCTCTGCTCGTCGACGATGATTCTCTGCTCGTCCTAATGCTACGCCCTGTTATGCTCGACTACGCTGACACCACACTCCGGCCATCATGGGGAAGGAGGGCTAACCGTAGAAAGGGATGAAGGAGAACATGTGAGAAAGAAGGGGGATGTTGCATAAAGGAGGACTGGCCGTAGAAAGGAATGTTGCAGAAGAAAGAGATGAGACCATTAGCCTTGGAGGCACCAGAGGAAAAAAATATATTAGGGTTCTTACTTTTTAGTTTATTTAACATTGCACTCAAGCAGCCTTATTGGGCTCATTGGGTTTTCAATTGTAGTTTGCTATTTTTTTAATACCGGGTGATTTTTTAAGCATTTTTAGAAAGAAAAAAAAAACTTAATTCTCCAAATTAGGGAAGAGAATTTATGATAAGCTTTATATATATCTATATATTAGTCATCCGATTTAATCATTAGTTGAACCAGTTGAACAATGACCCGGAGGTCTCGTTGGTTCGATTTCCGATTCGATTCCTAAAACATTGGTATTTTTCATTTTTCGGGAACCAAATATGTATTCATGTTATTTTTAGGGACCAGTGTGGGTGTTTAGTCTTTTTTTATTTAATTGGTATGCAATGTGAGTATAAAATTTTTTTATACTATCGATTAATCATAAATTGTCCTATCATTAAAAGTATTTGACTATAATTATCATAACTAACTTAAAAGTCACACATATGATGATGATTTGTTATTGATTGTCAGTATAAATTTTTTTACATTTGTACTGTATCAAAATTAAACTAATTTTTTTTTAACTTCACACATGTCTTGCTTTATTTTTTTGTCCTATTTTCAAGTTAGTGAAGGTCGTGTATTATTACTTAATTATGCATCGCCCTTTACCGTAAATAAAATTGGACCTGCATCAGCGCATGTTATTATTATTTTTTTTTTATATGTAGGTGGGTTGATCCGGGCCAACCTACTCTATTTTATTGTGGGTTGGCATTTTCAACCCATATTCAAGAAGACGTGCCAACCCGTCCCTTTTTTTTGCAGATCGGGTCAGTTTGACCCTCTTTATCATCTCTAAACTAAATGTCAAATTTAGTTATACAAATAATGAAGATGAAATGAATATTAATCTACATATAAAATTATAGATAGATATATTGAAACAAACCCAAAAAAGAGCTAGGAATCATGGACAAACATAAGTTTTAACTAATATATTTGACATCATATACATTTATTGTTGTCAGTTACTTACTTTTTATTTTGTTTGTATACTTGCATTCTAAAAATACATAAAGTCAAAAAAAAAAAAGGGAACGATATCACCGGAGTATGGCCGAATGCGGTCTCTGTCTCTATTCCTAGAACAATTAAATACCTTTTAGTTGATGGATTGAAATCTTTGCTCTTATTTTTCTGTTCATCCAATTGAATGATGAAAACTTAAGATTACATCCAACGAAGCTGCTTAAGTTGTTTTTGAAGCATCGGTGCTTAATAAAAACTTGCCATTAAAATTTATTGGAGTTGGGTGCTTGTGAAGCACCAGATGAGTATAGTTCTTATATGGAAATGTAGGTCCAATTTAGTAAAATTGTTGATAAAATATAATGATGTACATATGGTTAATTGTGAGACTCATTTAGACCATATTTGATAAGTCTCATCTGCTAGCTTATAACGGATAAACACATTTGTCATTAGCGATTAATATTTTTTTTACGAGCTTATAGTATTTTTTTGAGACTCTACTTCAAGTAGCGTTTGAACTTATAACGTCTGATTTTTTCCTCTCCTTTATCTTTATTATTTTATTTTAATTCCACATTAGCCATCTTCAATTTATAATAAAATATTATATGATAATATAAGTTATATAACATATTATAAATATTTTAGTTTCACTTTTACCCTCTTCAATTTATAAATATTTTATTATAGCTTATTATAATAAAATACAACGTATTAATTTAGTGTAAAATTTATTTGATAATATAACATATATATATATATATATATATATATATATATATATATATATATATATATATATAAAATTTTATATGATAATATAACATAGTATATATAGGTAAAATTACCATTTAAATAATTTTTTTTATATATAATAATACTAACGTATATATAATTTATATATATATAAACTACATTTATATAGTTAAATTCTTTGGTATCCCAAGGGTAACTTTATCCTGCCTCGGCGACCCAATTAGATGATGTGAACCATTTGACTTAACTTAATAACATGATCATTTAAATGAGGTGACGCATTCTGATTGAGCAGGTTAACTTTTACCTCAAATTTATTGGATGTATCAGAGAAAGCACCAATTATATAAAAAGGTATATACATGTCCTTTTATGTTATTTTATATTTATCAGTTAGTTTAACCTCTAATTTTACCAAACACTTTCACTTCAACAAATTAGCTTATTTGCTATCCGCTATCAGTTACTTTATTCGTTATCCTCTATAAGCTTATCCGCTATCAGCTAATTTTACCAAACAAGCTCTTAATAATTTTTTTGGAGGTGTCGGGTTAGTGAGATGAGATACTTAAGTTGTAAAATGTAAAAAAATAGGCTAAAATACCATTTTTGTCCCTTCACTTATTTTTTAGTTTCAATTTGGTCCTTTAACTTTTAAAAGTTTCAATTTGGTCTCTTAACTTGTCTTTGTTAACACAAGTTAGTCCTCTCTGTCAATGACATAATCAAAAGTGACGAAAGTGCCATACATGTTAACAATTTAAAGGACCAATTTGAAACTCATTTAAAATTTAAGGGTCCAATTTGAAACTCATTTAAAAATTAAGGGACCAATTTGAAACTTGTTAACATTTTAAAGGACCAATTTGAAACTCATTTTCTTATGTCATTGACTGAGATGACTAATTTGTGTTAACAGAGACAAGTTAAGGGAACAAATTGAAACTTTTAAAAGTTAAGAGACCAAATTGAAACTAAAAATAAGTTAAGGCACCAAAATGATATTTTAGTCTAAAAAATAAGTGATGTATAAATGGGGCTCACTTAACAACCCCATAAAGTAAAAATATTGTTGATGCTCTTAATAAAAAAAATATCTGTTTTACTTTTGGGAATAACTTCTATTTAGTTAAACTTTGTAATAATTAAGTGCATGTTTGGATTTATGTTTGAATGACTCAAACATACATTTGAGTGAAAACAATAAATTTTTGCTTTCACGTCTTGTGTTTCAGAAAATGTGTTTTTCCGTTGAACGTTCTTTGGAATGCAAATCCAAACACACCAAAAGTTGTATTCAATCATAAAGACATGGAAAATGATAAGAGGATTTGAATCTGTAGCTTAAAATTATAATCTAACCTTTAAAAATAAACATCAGAAAGATAACATAGACTAGCTGCATGGAAAGAAAAAAAAAAAAGAACCGAACTATTAGGCCAAGAACTACAATATTTATATTCCCCAGCTAGTTAGCCACAAGAAGGAAAAGGGTCGATGAGAAATTAACAAATTGCGTACATTCAAACTTGTACAAAGGATAACTAATTATGACAAAAGAAGTTCAGTAGGCTTGCTAATCAAGTATTTAATCAACCATTAACCGTTCTAATTGGATGCACTGGCACCCCAAAAATACACGATGGAGCTGATCTCACACTACTGCAGTTCAAACACTTTAGTCCACCATTGGCACCACCACCTACTACATTGTCATTTTCCACATCAGTCACAACAATATTGCTGGTCTTGTCTTCTTCATCCTCAAACCTATTATAATTAGGAATAATACTCTCATCACGAGTGGTACCGTCAATAATAATCTCTTGATCGTGTGGACTAGTAGATGCTGCTTCTACCTCACTGCTCCCTAAGAACTCATCATCATCCTCGTCCTCATCCTCATCGAGGGGAACAAGCTGTAAAGTGAGTCGACCATTGGCTCTGTGTGCTCGAAAGTACTCATGATACCTCACCTTCTCCTCCTTCAGAATCAACCTTCCCTCACTGGTATAGTACCTCTTCAACACCCATGGCATGTGGCATGCCAGGTTCTGCGTTCGAGCTAGTAAAGGAATAGGGGGAGGGAACACTCTTTTTTCCTTCCTCTTACTACTTCTCTTGGCATTGACTTGGTCACCTTGAATTGGATCATCGTTGGATTTGGATGTATCACGGTGTTGATCGAGGACGTCGTTTTCGTTTTGAAGGTCGATGCAACTCTCGTTGCCAATGTAGTCGTCACCGTTTGTAGGGAATGTAATGTTTTTGGAGATCATGAGTGGTGAGAGTTTACATAGAAACGCTTCTTTGGAGGAAAATGAAGACGGGGCTTTGAGACCCGCTTCAAGACATTGAGTTTGTTTTTGCATATTTAGAGAAGGAACCAAGGAATATATATAGAGAGAGAGGGGAAGAAACCTTGGTTGGGGTTTAAAAGTGAATAATGACGATATGAAGCGCGCGGGATGTTGATAAGGTTGATGAGTGTAAATATATATACAAAAGAGTTTCACTTACGTTGAATAGAGAGAGAGTGATAGAGCAAGGAGAAGAAGTGAAGTGGCTACTGGGTTTTCGTGAAGGGGTGGTGGCAATGAAGAAAGGATTGAAAAGATACAGCTAATATGATCAGTGACGTCAAGGTTGAGTTTCATGTGGTTGGCTTTTGGACTATCACAATCTGATTCGTTCAGTCGCCTGTAAAAATTTCAAATTCCCAAATCAGAAAACAAAAAGACAACTCAGAAGCGCACATATCAACACACATACACGCATGTTTAAGTATCAATTAACTTTTAATTCTTATCATTTATATATGATTTAACCATTTAGATTTATTTTTTTTATCCTCACAATAATATATTTATTTTATCTGAATCCTTCCTTATATATAGTTTAAAGAATCAACAAAAATAAAATTTTATATTTAAAAGAAAAATCTAATTTTTTTAATATATTAAATTAAATATATCATCATTTCTTCATACAAAATTCATTTTTTTTATTCTTTAACGGGTGCACACCCGTGATCGCACATATCATGATATCACACACGTACACATATATTGACACAGATTTACTTAGGAAAAATCTCCCGATAAACTCAGATTATTGCGATTCCATTGGGTATAATACATTGTAGGTGCATGTGTACCTAGAATTCTTCTTTAAAAATTAAAATTGTATAAGGAGTATAGAAAATAGACATATTAGATTTGGGCCCAAATCTAATATAGTATCAAAACCTATCCTAGATCCATTAAAAAGTCACCCACCATATTATTCACGCACCAAATCCAATAATGCTGAGCATGAGGGGATGTATAAAGAAAAACTCAAGTCTCACATTGACTAGAGATAAAGCCTCATAAGAGCTTATAAAATTTAGACAATCCTCACCTCTTGAGATAGCTTTTGGAATTGAGTAAGGTCCAAAGTCTAATAAGACAAAAAGATATAATAATTTCATATCCTATCTAGCTAAGAAATTTATCCAATTCTAATGTTAAAATTATGAAACCCAATTATATACACCGTTATACAGCAGCGGATCGTTTTGAGTGAACAAGACAAAGATGTAGATTTAACATGAAAAGTTCTTGGACCATACACGTGGGCAGGTGGATTGAACCAAGTGTTGATAGGTATTTCATGCATTGGTCAATTCCAGAAGGTTCCATGCAATATCATTGCTCATCTGGCAATGGCAGTCCCCAACCCCCTTGCGTGATCATTGTACCGTAAAATGTACTGGAGATTCAATTATTATAGTGCAACAAAATCAAGCAAACTATACCCCTTTGTGTGTGCATGTATGAATCAATAACAATAATATTAATTTAATTGGTAGTAATAATAAAAAAATTACAAGAGAGGGAAGCGGATACGCGTCCGCATTCAGAAACGTTCACTTCTGGCAGCGATGGAAAAGAGCTGGCATTCAGCCAGACATGGTGCCCTCGCTCATATTTTACACGCACACACTCTGGAAAATTTCTATTCTTTCAATTTTCTCCTCATCAAATTGCAGTCCTCATTTCATTACCTCATTTCATTATAATAGATAGTTGCATACATGATCGATCAGACAACAGAATGGAAATCAAACTCTCCCAAATATTTGCAAAGAAAAATCGCAATTATATAAATAAAAGAATATTCAAACAGCTGAAGGATAAGTTGGGAAGCCATGGCCTCATTAATTTGAGCCATACTCATTGCAGCATAGTTGAAAAGAAATTAAAAAACATCTTAAGGACTTCAAAACATTCAAAGCAGACCATGACTGTGCCAAACCCTAGTTTGAAGTTTTTATATTCTATCGTGAGATCACTGAGACTGCATGTATAGGTCGGCTTTTGGTCTTGTTTTCTTCTTATCTATCTATCATATATTCATTAGTTCCAATAGATATTAACAAATCCAACATGAGATAGGAGGAGAGATCCCAACCCCCACTCCCCAGGCAGCCAGAAAAGAGTAAAAGAAATGGACATAATGAGAATTACATAAAAGAAGGATTAAATTAAGCAAATTAAATTAATTAATTAAAAGAGTGATGATGAAGGTGTAAGTATACATACCTCTACGCGGTAGTGGGGGTGAAGAATGGTGGTTGAATTTGCACGAAGCATAACGGCATATATATCTATGTATCTTGGACAGAAGTGCAATTGGAACAAAAATGGTAGAAACTATAGAGGATATGGAAGGCGACAACTCAAGAAACAAGAGAGACAGAGAAGCACACCAACACCGATCCTGCTTTTTATATTAAGATTATGATTATGATGACAGATAAACATTATAGAGTAGTGACCTCGTTTCCGGTCAATCTCTAGGGCCAGAACACAGACACGTAGACAAAGTAACGTGTTCGTAAAATGGGGCCAATTTTAAGGATGGCATATCCCTTGTGCTTTGAAATTAATAAACTCATGGGATAGATATATAGAAAGAAACGATTGAAACGAGGTTTGATAATGTCGATCTTGCCGCTTGATTATTTAACGCACGCTGCTTATGTGTCTCTGCTCCTGATAATTTTGCCACTTCATATAATTATTGATTATATATCTATTTAAAATTTGTGTTCTTAATGTTGGGAGTTGTTATGATATCATTGAAAAGTAGAGAATTTATATATCTTATATCAAATTAAAATGTAACATCTTAATTAAATGAGTCATATCAATATCATACAAGATTAAACTTTCACCATTTAATTGGATCGCATGCACAGACAAAAATAAGTTATGAAGGGTTACCATAAAACTTCCCTTAATTTTTGGCTCCCTAACTTCCTACACCAACGCTACTACGTCAACGTCATACGCGGTTTTAATTAGCACGGAGTATTTAGGGGGCACGCCCAATCGCCCGATCCCTTCCAGGAATTTAGGCAAACCCCGACTCAGCAACTTCAAATGCTACTCCTTATAAATTATCCTAGCACTAGCATGGTTTAAACTTTGGATTTAACTAACAGATTGACAGAGTTCTACCAATGAATTTTAAATCGTTATATCGGTCAAAATATTTAATTTTTGTTCTAATTACCTTAAAAGTCATTCATATCATGATTTATAATTGATTGATAGTATAAAAAACTTTACATGCATAATACATACTGCATAACAATTAAACTCTTAAATTTTTTACATATAAATTAACAAAGTTAATACATAATATCAATTATAATGAAAGTTAAATACATTTCACTGTATTCTATCTATTGAATTATTTAAAGTATTAATTATCTATCATTTCATTTAATAAAGATAGTAAAAGATAACGATGAGATTTAAAAATATAATTAATATTTTTTTTATATAAAAAGTGATTTTTTATAAGTGAAAAGTATAACTTATTATAAAAGCTGAATTTCAATTTTTTTTCAACTTCTACTTTTTAGAAGTGATTTTTTTATACTTTTTTTATAAAAAAAAAACTAAAGAAATGGCCTAAATGTTTATTTTTGAACAAACGTTAATTTGCACAAATTTATTTTTACCGATTGCTTTATGAATATTTTATTTTTATAAGCAACAAATTTTATTAAAAGAGAGTACAAGAGGTACTCAAACCCATATACAAGAGAAAGCAATATGCAAAAGCATCACAAAGAAGAGAGTCATCCCAACTATGAGTCTGTTTGATAAAATCAGCTGTTAGCGGATAAGCTAGCTTATAGCGGATAGCGGATGAGGTAGCGGAAGCTAGCTTATTTTATGTGGAAGTGTTTGGTAAAACTAACGGTTGAACTAGCTGAAAAATATAAAAGTACATCGTCATTAATGATTTTACATAAAAGAGAGAGAAGAGGATAAAGGTAGAATTAAATGAAGATAATAACGATAAAAGTAGAAAGAAAAATGAAACGCTATAATTAAGCTATAAGCTCAAACATTACTTCAAATAGCGTCTGAAAAAAATGTTATAAATTCGTGAAAAAACGCTATAAGCTCGTGACAGAGGCTCTTACCAAACGGCACTACTTTATCATCCGCTATAAGCTATCCCTTATAAGCTCGTAGGAATGACGTGCCAAACAGGCTCTATGTTAGCACCACAAACCCCTACAATCATCTGCAGCATACCACACAAAGGAGAATCGAGAGAGCCAAAAAAGCACAAAACCAAAGTTACACTCTACAACAACACCCTGCTCCAAGCGACTACTGTCATAGACAGAGAGCCATTAGCCTAGTGCTTAAATAGTAAATACAAAACAATTGAGTTGTAGCACACCATACAATCCAACAAAGTTCCTTTATGAATATATATTGAGTAAATCTTCAATTTGGTTTCTAAAATTATAGATCGTATTAATTTGAAGAATAAGTCATTGGGGATTTACCAATTGTAAGACCTTACAATTGGTAAAAAAATTTGTATACATACGAACCATTTCCCATGTAGGTCGCCAAATAGGTTGACAACTTTCCTTTAAATAAAAAAAAACAATAATTTAATGTAAGTCGTCAATTGAGTTGGCAACTTTGCTTAAAATAAAAAACTAAATTATTTTAATGAGTCGCACAATGAGTGTGCAACTTCGTTTTGGAAGTCTCCAACCCCATTGGCGACTTGCACCCTGCAAGTAAAAATTTTTGAACCTGCACTTGTTTGGTAAATTTCATTTCAAATTGCACTATGCAGGTCAAAAAAGCTAAGAACATCCATAACAATGATAGTCAACTTAACCTTCCACCGTTGGATTAATTTAACGGCTGACATTAGGTTGGAGAAATGATGAATGAGAGTTTTGCTGCAAATGATCCATATTGCATTTTTAGGAATCCGGATGCTCTCCATTTGGATTCTCCTCCATCATTTCTCCAACCAAATATCAATTGTTGGACTAATCTAACAGCTAACATGAGAGGTCGATCTTCCAGCCGTTGGATTAATCCAACGCCTGATATTTGATTGGAGAGAGGATGGAAGAGAACTCCGGATAGAGATCTGATCTGTTTTCCATCTTCAGTCATTAGCCACGAAAAATTGAGTTTTCATGGATGTGGGGTTAAAATATCCCGAGAATATGTGATAGTATTATATTCAATATTTTATGAGTTATTTTTAATTTATTTTATTAATTAATTAATTAGGATTATATTTCTACTATTAATATAAAAATAAGAGTCATGCTATTTTTTTGGCGAGTTGCATTATTAAGAAAAATCCTATGCAAAGTTGCCAACTTCGATTATTTGCAAAAAAAATCACAAATTGTATACATAAAAATCATTTTCCATTCAAGTCATCATGTGGGTTGACAACTTCCCTTTAAATCAAATAAAAAACAATATTTTAATACAAGTCCTAAAATGAGTTGCCAATTTTGCTTAAAAAAATAAAAAGTATATTTTAATGAATAGCATATCCGATGTTTCTCTTCACTTTGAAAATCTCCAACCTAATTGGCGACTTGCACCCTAATGGTAGTAAAATTTTTTGAACCTGCACTGCTTCGATAAATTTCATTTCAAATTGGAATATGGAGGTGAAAAGACCATGTTAAGTCAATCTTTGAGAATATCAGTATTTTAGTGCTCATCAGATTATTTGCATCGGTTGTCAATATAAGAAATTAGGGCTTTTAATTGAGAATTAAAGTTGATTCATGTAAGGATCAATTTAGCCTCAAAAGCATGAAGAGGGAAGGTTGTTCGAATCTAGGGATTTTGTTCTTTGTTCGTCTAGTCAGATCTATACTATCTATCTAAGATTATGATTAGTTTTCTTTTTTCCTTTTATCTTGATTAGTTTTTAAACCGATATATTCTTCCTCCCCATGTTATGCAACGGGTACTGCTAGTGGTATGGGTCTATCGCCAACACTTGCCAAAAGCTCAGTATTGGGTGCAATGCAAATGCAATCCCACTTTAATGAGAAATAATTTAAAGGCCAACAAAAATGAAATTATAACAGAGAGAAAAGTAAGGAACATAAGTTGACAGCTAATATTAAAAAGAAAACGCCGTTGCCGGGGATCGAACCCGGGTCACCCGCGTGACAGGCGGGAATACTTACCACTATACTACAACGACTTGATGTTAAATCTCCAACAAATAAACTCTATTTATTGCTATACAAACTGTTGAAGGTATTGGAACTAACCTTCTCTTCAACGACGCCGATAGCAAATCGAAACTAATTTCCCCTTCTTACTAAACTAATATCTGAATGCTTGTATTATTATTTGCATTGTGCTTCTTTGAAACAGAGGTCCCTACATCTGCATATTCTCTTTAATGTTGTTTTTCTTCACTCTCTTGTCGATTATGTGAATTTACTGTTATGTATTTGACATTTGGATTTATGAATTTTCTATTATGTCCCCTTTTTTATTTTCAGTTACTCATTTGGTATTTGGCTGTTAAAGTTACCGAAGTTTGAGACCAAAATTTGGCATGTGTCCTGTGTGTGATTCTTACCAATTCATATTTTGATTAGTCTAGATTGATTCTTACAACTCAATCTGGGTGGTGGAAATCACTTTTAGAATTTTATGTTTTGTTAACATTATATGAACTTAACCCGCGTGTTGCTTGCATGACTGGTGCTTGACTAAATGCTTAAATAGACCTGATTCCAAATGCTTAAATGCACGACATCATTGAATGTAATACTTAAACTTATCACTTATTGCAGCCAAATTGCATCATTTTGGCAATATCTCCTGCCAATCAAGATCCTTCTACCTCATGCAATTAAGATTTGCCGTGAAGTACACCCTAAATGTAAGATGATGAACATAATTTTTTTTATGTTTTTTTTATAAAGAACTGGTTCTGAGGGGAATGTTTTTATTACATTATGGCTTAAGTCAGTTATCCAAATTTTCAGGGAAAGGACATTTGGAGTTTTGAACAAAGATTGATCTTATCGACAAGGGTACTGCTGATGCAGTTGATGTAAGCATTCTCTCCCCATTCTCAATCCAGAAATAGTAGGCTACAGTGCAAGGTTTACCTCATGCAAAATTCTTTCCGTCTTCATGTCCTTTGACCAAGTTTTGGCATGGGAAGAGTTATTTTGTAATACAGAAAAGCAGCATGAACTATGATTATAGTATACAACTGAAAATTACAATCATATGGTAGAAAAATGTCACATGTGTAATCATCATTTGGTGATTGAAAAGGTTTTGTATTCCTTACGCTAAATAACTACTCACTGGAATAGAAGACGGGAATAACATCATCTTCCACTTATTTGGCAACATTGTTTTGTTTAGGCTTATATTTTGCTTTACATGTCTTAACATTAATGATGAAATTTTATAATCACACAGATAACCTTGTCCTTATTGTTAAGACTTCCTTATTTTACTGTATTTATTCGAAGCTTAAATTATTAAAATACAAATTTGTTAAGTTCATAAAGTGGCTTCCTCTTATTGTTTCCTCTCTCCTGTTCCCTTTTCTAGATGCTTGAAGGGAAAGCATATAAGCTAAATTACCATTGAATTGGTGTTGTCAATCGCCCCCAATCTGATATCAGCAAAAACGTTAATATGATTGCTACTCGACATAGAGAGAATGAGTATTTTGCTAATACCCAAGAATCTTGCTAGTAGAATGGTCTCTATGCATCTAGGAAAGTTTTTGTTGTCTAAGGTATGCTGAATTGTGAACCTCTTCATGATGTAATACTTGAAATTTCAACAAATTGGTTTTGGAGGTACAACCGTACAAGTGACTGTTTCCATTTTCCCAAATTGCTGAGTTGATTATTGTCCTTTTTCTTTTAATGTTTTGTTAAATATGCATTTAAATTTTCAGCGATTAAATTTGCTCTTATTTTGTTTATATGTATTCTAACAAATATGATATCTGTGTTGACTAATATAATATCCTTTTCAGCATTCCGAAGTTATTGAGAATTCGAAGGTTCTTGAACAACACCATCCATGGTTGTTCTTTCAACCAGATATGAGAACAGTTGTATTTATTAATGGCATTGTCAGGTATGAGGGGTTTGTGTATTTATCAATAGCACCATACTGTTGATAAGTGGTTTGTACTGGGTTGGTTTGTTTGTACTAGATGATATTATTGTGCTACTTCGTAAATTTAGTTGCTGTTTTTCTTCATTTTTATAGGCTGTGATTACCCCTCCTTTTCCTGAGAATTCTCATGATCAAGGGTACAAAATGCGAATTAGTAGATATATTGTGTGAGTTGATCATTTGGTACTAGACTTTTGGTAAGCCTGGCAGGAGCATCAACCTTGGCTAGGTTAGTCTAAACTCTGAACCATGGAACTTCACATTGCATATCCATGGTGTACAATAATACCATGGAAGTTCTTTAGATAAAGGGGTTTAGAAATTAACAAGTAACAGTCAGCTGGCCCACTGATGATTTCCCTTTTTAAGTCAGTTTTCAAAAGGCATGATTTTGATTTAGACTAATTTAAGGTGACTATTTTCCCTTTTGTTTCCCCCGGAAAAAGAAGTAGGTGAATTAAAAAGTAGTGAAGCTGAACAGGGTAGCCATAATGATGATTTAGTTGATGGGCCTGATACTTCATCCTTCACTGTTTTCCTCTATTCTTTATTGTCTTCCTCAGATTCTGGAGATAATAATGCAAACCCACATGGGCAGAATGATGATGTAGCTGCAGTTGACAACCTTTTACCAGACTCATCATCCATGAAGGGAAACGGTGGACAGAAAAGTTTATTTTCTATGAGTAAACAATAACTTGGTTGAGTTATTCACCATGTTGCAAAGATAGGTGGTTTTCCTTATCAAGATCGCAAGGATAATTTTGTTACACCTTCATTTTATTATCAATTTTTAGTAAAAAAAAGGTTGATAAGTTTTGTTACACCTTCATTTTATTATCAATTTTTAAATATAATATTAATATAGTAGTTACCATCCGTATCCCACGACTTCAGTACTACTTCATAATTAAGGCTCAAGCTTTTGAAGATGTGCAATGGCACCATGTCCTAAGCGAATCAAATTCATGTGACGGAGAAAATGATATGGCCAAATATAGGTCATCAGCTTTCCCTAGGTGTCCATATCTTTCATAAGAAGCCTCCTACGTTGTACTTTGCTTTGTTTTTTGATAGTTACGGTACTAATTTCAATAGGGAGTAGTTTGCTTTGCCCTTTGGGTCTTTGACCATGTTATGTCCGCAAAAACAAAAGGTTTGACAAGAGTTCTTCACTCTGTACAGCCAATTTATGTTGCCATGGGCTAGATGTTCTGAAAAGGGATGGTGATGTACCATATAAAGGAGATGAAGCCACTCAAATTGCGTTTCTTTATTTTAAGACACACGAAAGCAACCATAGAGAACAATAAAATAAATGCAAGTGCTCTTTTGGAATGCTACTCAGTTTGGTGTTCAAGCATCACGTTTTGGATCTGGATGATGAGTCATCAGAAATCATGGGGCAGAAGTACAAAAGTAAGAACATCAAGCAAATGAAGCTGGGGGGAAGGGATTCCAGGATCTGAACTGGGAACTAAAAGGTTGCATGATCGCCCTTCAAGACCAAGATAACCAGAAGAAGAAGCCAAACCAGAGAGAAGAAAAGATGGATGAGAAGGAAAACTGATGGAGGCCAAAGGGGGCAAGTCAACTTTGCAACAAGAGGAAGTCAACTCATTCAAGTTTAAGTCAAACCATCCAAGTTCAAGTGACCCCTCTTCCTCGTTTTGGCTTTATTTAGAGTTCTGGATATTCGATGGAAGAGCCAATTTTCAAGCAAAATGTGGAAAGCATAAAAGAAAGATGTTATTAGATAATCCACTAACTTTTGATACAGGTTTGGACTTGAGGACAAATTCCTTTCAAGAGGAGGGGAATGATCGAAACATGGATGGCTTGAGCATGTGAAAAGAAGTATATTCGGATCCGGTTCAAGTTTCCTTTGATCTAATAACAAAAGATCGTTTGAAGGATAACCAATGAGTTGCTTTCCTTCAATTTGATGAAGATGCTTTGAGTTCATCTTGAAGACAACACATTGGAAATCCCAATTTACATGACAAGAAACATTCATGGGCTGATTAGTGGACTATTATTAGTGGGCATATTAGATAATTAAGTCCAATTTTATCATTTTATTTTTAATTTTCATACTATTTTTGCGTTGAATTTTCTAATGACCTTTTGTATTCTCCTAGCCTTACTAAATGCTTCCTAGTAGTGCTCTAACTCATTATAGTAGCTAGTGAGAATATATTATCATGTGTATGCTTACTTTCTAAGTAATATACATGCACTTATCAACGTATTTGGTAAATGCATGGTGGCGAGAATTTATTTCTTGTATTTCAAGGTTAGCATATAAATAGGGAACTCATGTACTACACAAATCAGTTTTGGAGGATTAATGAAATTTAGAGAGTTTTCTTTATTGTGAGAGCTTCCCTTGGGTTCTTGGGTAAAAGAACTAAATCTAATCTTATCAAGGCAACTTGTGGCGATCAAACACATGACTTATCACTCACCTTCTCACCTATATCTTGAGTGTTACGTCAATATCCATTCCTTTACCGGAAACTTCAAGACGGTTCGGATCTCGATCATATCAAAAACGAAAAGCAAGGAAAAGATAAGAAGCTTGACGCAGGGTTAATGAGCATAATGAAGCTGGCCGTGCTGATCAGCTTGAAGAAGAACCCACCTACTCACATAATGAATACGCTCAAACTGTAGATGAGTGTACTCAAACAGAAGAACACCCTGCTCACATTTCTCCAAAGATTTTTAACCACTTCTTTGACTCTGTCGAAATACTTCCTGATCCCACTCCCATGGAGCAATTGGTGATTTGGAGAAGCTTGCTGATGATGCAGCCCAACTCAACCCATTAATATAGTCATTGCCAATTTGCCACCTTGATGACTCATCTCTCCAAGGATCACAACATATCCACATTCACAAAAAGGTTTAATTTGCAACAAAAAAAAAAAATATTTGGGTTTTTTACAATCAAAAATTTCATGCATTTTTGTATTTATTAAGATACATCATTGAATCAATATTATTTCAATTTTTTAATACGCACTCAAATTAATGTATCCAATGGTTCATCACAAAGAATAAGTCAAGTAGTATGTAAATTTAAGCTGTCTACCAAAAAAAAGTATGTAAATTTAAGCTTACTTAATGGAGAGGCTTCTGCAATAAATAAAGCTTGAACCTACATAAAAACACAAACAAAAAAGGAGCATCTCAATATCAGCAAAAATCAATCTTATAACCACGTAATATATAAAAAAAGCAAACGAAAATTTCTTAAGGCCTTAATCAAAAAATAAAAAAAGATATTTTAAGAGTAACCGAAGTAGCACGACAAGGAGGCACTAGGAAAAATGGTATAACCATAAAATGGAAGTGTGTTTTATAAAAAAAAAAAAAATAGAAGCAAATGACTCATAATAAAATGAAATAAAAAATGTAAAGAATAAAAAAAAACATGCCACTTCATTATTTTGTTGTTTAATGAAAAAATAGAAAGAGGGGTGTTAAAGTTATGACATTCCTTTTTTGAACCCTAATTGGAAGAACAAAAATTTAAAACTTTGAGGGGCGATCCTAGTTCCTCATTTGCTATTTTACACCATCCAAAGTAATTCTCAAATAGACTTTTAATATGTGTTGTCAATTCATTGCCATTCTTTTCTTTACCGTTCTTTTTCATGAACATAGCGTGGCAGAAATATACTTACGTTTTTCTTTTCTTATTTTGATGCAAAGATATGCGTGGTCCCTGCTTGATATATGATAGGAGCCTCATGGCTCTTGCTTTGGGCAAAAAGAGCTTTTGTGTGGTGTTTGTTTATGCTTTTCTTTTCCTCTTTGAAAACGAAATTCAAAAAGTTGTAGGTTTCTACTCCTTTTCTCTTTTTTTCAACTGCAACACCTTATTTTCTGGGATAGACACGTGGTTATATCAATTACGTGTTTTTAGGTGGCTCCTCGCCCTTTCTCTCTTTCCTTAACAACCGCTTCATCAATGTCCAAACTTCATCGTCTAATTTATTATTCTTAGCCATGACCTATCTACCAAACACTCCAAAACTTCGTGATCAATACAGGAGACCGAAAAAGAGCTTATATTTCAAATTTTGAGTACAAAATAGTGTAAAGGTGATCCAATAACTGTACACTATTAGAGTTTCAAAGGGTTAATTAAAATTGTTTATTAAACTTTAGTGAATGATAGTAGGTGAACTAGTAAGTGTGTGTTTGGATGAGCGTTTGACAAATGTGATTTTGGATAGAATTAATTATGTTGAATTGATTTTAGTACAATTGAGTTTGAAGTAAATTGATTTATGTTTGGATATTTTTATTGTGAAAGCAAGTTTGATGTAAAACTCAGTGTAAATTTTTCAATTCAACTCAGAAGCTACAAATTGTAGCTTCTACTAGAATCACGTTTAAAGGCAAAATCAATTTTGTCAGATAGTAACCAAACATCTCTGTTTTTACCAAAATCACGTTTGATAGTGGCAGAAGCACTTCTGGTATCTTCAGAAGTGAAACCAAACACACACTAAGTGATGTCTAGAAATTTGTCTAATATCAATATGCAAGAAGATCCGAAGAAAAATTTATCGTATTCAATAAAACACACATTCATAAGTATGTACCGTTTGATCATTCATTAAAAGTATTTGAGAAAATCCAAAATTAATTTAACGGTACCCTTTTAATGAATGAATGAATGCATATTTTATTGAATATAAAGTATTCGAATTCAATTCAGAGCGGTGATATTAGCACATAAGTGTCATATATTAAAAGTTTAATTAAAAAATAGGTAAAACAGTTAAATTAAAAAAAAAAAAAACTAATCTTTGAGAAAAGATGATAGAAAAATGGCAGTTTATTTTTTTAAGGCTTAATTAGTATTTTTATCCTCTAATTTTTCTTTCAGCTTGCCCCGTAAGTTTTATTTGTTCTAAATCAGTCATTCAAGTTTTTAAAGTTGAAAAACAGTTTTTTTGTCAATATCAATCGTCGTAACTCCGTTAGAAGATTGTACATTTAGCAATTAGTATTCACACGTGGCATAAACAAATAAAATAAAATAAATAGTTAAAATACACTTTTTGTCCTCGAAGTTAATTTTAGGTTTCGGTTCAGTCTTCTAAGTAATATATACTCAGTTTTGGTCCTTTAACTTTTCAATGTCAGTCCTCAATGTTAAATCTATTATAAAGGTGTTAGATTTTCAACGTTAATGGTCGGAATTTCGCCTGAATCTCGTTAGAGAACACCATCCCTCCCCTTTCTCCTCTTCTCTCTCCCCCGTCCTCCTTTGTTCTTGTTCCTCCTCTTCCATTCCCCCAACAAGGTACTATTTATTCGTCTTTTCCTTTCTTTTTGATCTTTTCACTTCTTCTTCCTTCCCTCTTTTACTTTTTCCCTTCTTCCATTTGTTTCTTCCCCTTCCTTTTCTCCCTTATCTCTTCCCCTCTTCACTATTGCTCGGCGATGTTGGTCTTTTTATATTTCATTTTTTTATAAAGGGAGAAAGCAATACTGATGTCGCCTCAACAACATTACATCATGCCAAAGACAATTACACTACAAATAGTGCAAACAAAGCCCAAACTCATAATCAACAAAAAAACATAGAAATGAAAATTGGAACGACATATTCGTGCTCCAAAAAAATCACTTCTTTTGCTTTCTTGTGCTGATTCATTCCCTACGAATGTGCTATTTTCAAAGGGTTTTTACAAAACTCATCAATTTCACTGGTATAGTTAATTAATCATACTTTATAAACATTTCAGATTTAGAAAAGAAGTGTCTTCTTAGTGAAAATCACTCGAGGGTGGGTGGATCACAAAGCATGCATTGTTCAACCATAAAAACTTTAAGAGAAGAGAAAGGAGAAGAAAAAGGAAAAAATATTTCTTTCTTGTGACACATGTGGATACTAACAACCACATATACATTCGATTAACAGAGTTACGACGACACTGACATAAATAATGCCTATTTGTTTTATATTTTTTTTCAATGTTAACCATTGTTTCAACCATCGTTGGCAGGAAGCTCCAATTTGGAGCTTTGAAAAAAAGCGCTTCGGGATGTAAATTTTTCATGTTTGCATTAAAAAAAAAGTTAAACCAAACAGACACATAGTAGTTTACCATTTATAATTATTGTTGAATTTTCCTCTCTTTACATGACATGATTATCTGAAAAGTTTATGCAAGGATTCAAATCAAAATTAAGTTAAATTTTAAAGCAAGTAAATACACATTCCTCTTAGTTAAATGAATAATGACATCGTTACATATTTATGTTCATTACATCATATTGATACAATTTTTACCCTGTGATTTTAACATATTTTACCTCATTTTTCATATACTTATACTTTGCTAACATTCTTTACAGGCGTTGGAATAGGAACGAAATATAACATATGAATTTTTTATTCTATATTTAATGTATTTTATATATAAAATAATCTATTTTGTTATCCTCTTATTTGCATGCCAATCAGTATATTTTTTTCTTCATCTCACATAGATATGGGATAAATTTTTTTATGATATTCACCAAGTATTATCTAATTAAATTTAAAGTATGGGTGATCATTGACCCGTGACTCATTCGAAGCCGGGGCAACTCGTTTTGAAATCTGGTGAAACGAGCGAGTTCAAACGGGTGAAAAACAAGGTTTAATATGGGTATGAACGCATGAGTTCAGTTCTACCTATTAAACCCATCGGTACCCGAACCCGACCGAAGGTTCTATTTCACCACCTGGTTTTGCATACAAGAAATGTATTCTAGAAAAATGCAACTTGTATCCAACACTTCAACGCATCTAACCCTAGCTGAGTCTAAAATTGGAAGCATGTGCATCCCTTATTTAGCTACTCCAATACTCAGATACGATGAGATGATACAAAATCCACAAAAATACCATTGATGGAGACACAAAACTGAAAACTCAAAAGATCCAGAGATTATGGCAAATCCTTTTACCTTTTCAACCAAATCCTCGCGTGTGATTATACTATGGGGTGGGACAAACAAAATCCAAGCTAGTATGCCCTCTTGGTTCCGCATTCGCCACTGCCATCGTTTCCTCCACGCAACTTTCGTACCAGTATCGTGCATCAGAACAATACCCAATCACCCATCTGTACCAAATCCGCTTCGCAACCATTGTACCAGACCCATGTCCCCAATGCTCTAAGCTCAGACCCACAACGTAGCGCAACACCATACTTGCCTCGTCATGTCGCTGTCCACTGTTGCCAACCAAAACTCGATGTCGATGCCACTGAAGACGCTGAGTATTTGGACGATGAAAATTGTCCTTGCCCCTTAACGAGAAGAGAGGGAGAGAGTGGAAGAAAGAAGGGTTATAGAGAGAGAAATAGAAAGAGAACCCAGATCAACTCATATGGCAACCCGTTACCCGACCAACCCAATGACCAAATCGAATGGAAGTGGTCCATATTATATTCTCATCAGTTATCATCGGATTAGGTCATTTAAGCCCGTATTTGACCTTTGATCAGCCCTAATTTAAAGTACATTACAAGTAACAACTTAACCATTAATGTTATGTTTGTTTTAAATTTTGGTTGACTCAAAGTTCTATTTGAACCTGCGTTTATAGGAAACTCCAAATTTGAGCTTTGGAAATAATTCCATCGGGACGTGTATTTATCCCGTTTGCGTTAGACAAAAACAAAACCAAACATGCTGTAAATAATTTAAAAAGTAAATATGGACAAAAATCACTTTAAAATAATTTTTTTGGTTTCCAAGAAAATCAATAGCCATGCCCATTTGTCTTTCCAGCGGCCAGACCCCACTACCTTTTCATTCCTTGTTGTGCGTTTGTTTCATGGATTAAAAAAAGATTTCTTGGAATATAAGGGTGGGAATATAAATTCCCATGTTTGATACGAAGATATAAAATAATATTCCTAGAAATAT
Source organism: Ammopiptanthus mongolicus (assembly GCA_039655645.1). NCBI lineage: Eukaryota > Viridiplantae > Streptophyta > Magnoliopsida > Fabales > Fabaceae > Ammopiptanthus > Ammopiptanthus mongolicus. Next base: position 14,946,940 of record CM077348.1, on the reverse strand, counting down.
ATAATGCTCAGGAAAACTTTCTGCCTATATTCATCTAATTTACATTCCAATGAAGGGGTAGCGGGTATCTTACATTTCAAAGTGGTGGGAATCTATTTTAGTGGATGAAAACCCATTAGCACCCTCTCCAATGGCACGTTCTCGATAGTGCATGTCTGCTGTTGGTTGCATTCGGTTTTAATTTTATACATACGCTTAAAACTAGCCATCAATAAATTTTGCAATACCAGCTTATCAATTCAACTCAGTGTAGCTACCTTGTACCTTTTGCAATTTATCAACCTAGCAGCGCACTCAATCAGTTTATATTATCATCATAGGTTGAAAATGTAGCCATGTTATTTTTATATGAATGCAGCATATCCATATAGGTATGCTTTGGCGATGAACTTTCTAGTTGCTTTATGTTCTCTATTTTTGCTTGCATACGATGTTTGATATTGTTCATTTTGCATAAAAGGTTCTGATCAATTATTGTTGTCTAATTTTTAATCTCAAAATTAATATTATTTTGATATCATACTATATATGGTTATAATTATAACATATTATTTATAACAAATTAATTTTTTTGGGACAAATTATAACAAATTAAAATGTTCAAAAAAAATTTAACAATATTTATTTTATGTTATAAGTATGATAATCACCTTAATTTTTATTTATTTATTTTCTTATCAATTTTATTGAATAATTAAAATTTAAATAACATTTTATATAACATGAATATTTTAATAATTATAATATGTATTCTCATGAATGTACATAATGAATCAAACAAAATTTTGAATTATTTGTGAGAATTTTAAAAAAGATTTCTAAAGATTTTAATTGTTAAATAAATATATTTTATAATATATTCAATAATAATATTGTTGATAATAACATTTCGGAATAGATGATTCTTGTGAGAAATAATTTTAATCTTCGAAACAAACGTCCGTGAATTTTCTCTCTCTTTCGCTGTTTCTGTTCATGGACCACCGTTTTATTATTTATTTAATCATATAAGCATATCAATCAATGAAATAATAAACAATACAAGTTTCGTTTCAGGCTCTACAAACCAAACCAGAGTCGACAGAGTACATCATAGAATAGACACATGCCTCCCCCCTCTATCCCTTCGCCACGTTCACGGGAAAAAACATTATTGGAATTCACAAAGGTGCGCAGTGCGCACCCCACCACATTGCAATTTGCATCACCCCTCTCTCTTCTCTTCTCTTCTCTTCTCTAGTTTCCTCATTTTCACTCTTCCTTTCTTCTTCTATCTGAAGAGGAAAAAGCTTCAAACTTGCCACCACTCCACTTTCAAATTTCACCATCACAACCCGTTTTTCTCAAAAGTAACTTCATTCTTCCGTACCCATTTGAGTTTTGGTTCTTGTAACTGATACTTCTGAACCTGAACATTCTTTTTCTTTTGGGTTCAACTTCTTATGGCTATTAACCTTCTTCTTCTTCCTCTTCTTTTTATGTTGCTAGCCAGAGGTATTATCGCCTTGGAGGGTGTAGATGCACTGACATTCTCTTCAAAACTCATACATGGGTTCTCTGAAGAGGCCAAGGTTCATTTGGCCTCAAAGGGAAAGGGTAACGGTATTTCAGTTCAATCATGGCCAAACATCAGTAGTTCTGAGTATTTCAGGTTGCTTCTGAGCAGTGACTTGACACGGCAGAGGATGAGGCTTGGCTCGCACTATGAATCTATGTATCCTTCTGAGGGAAGCCATACCTTTTTCTTTGGCAATGCCTTTGCTTGGTGAGTCTCTTTCGCTTCTGAGGAAATGAAATGCTACAACTCAAGAGGAACAGAAAGTTCAACTCTTTTGCTACATAATTTATTTTTTATATCCCACCAACGTGTAGAATGTGCTCAACTACTCACTTCATTGATTTTAAAAAGAACCCCCTTTTTTTCTTTGGTTGAAGTTTATAACCTTCACTAGAATTGCGAGTTGTAATTTAATGATCACGGTTGCCGTAAGTTTTTTTTTTTTTTTTTTTTTGTAAATATATTCATGCTAATAATTTATAAGTTGATCATTTTTCTGAAACTTCTGCATTGGAATGCTGTACTGTAAACCTAGGAATAATATGGATTTTATATTGGAACATAAAAATGGCTTCCTATATTTCTAATGATTAAATTAAATGACTAGGCTATTAGAAATAGGGTAGAAAGAGGGATCGAGTAGATGCTGATGAAGGTTAGCAATGTCATGTATGAACTCATTCTTTTTGGAATTTCAGGTTGCATTACACATGGATTGATATAGGGACTCCAAATGTTTCATTTCTTGTTGCATTGGATGCTGGAAGTGATCTGCTTTGGGTTCCCTGTGATTGCATAGAATGTGCTCCCTTGTCAGCTGGTCATTACAATGTGTTGGTAGGTCTATGACACCAACTTAATGTGGCTTTTAATTTCTTTCAAAACTTTTCCATCTCTCTATGTTATTGTGCTCTGTCATTACAGTGATGAACTTCATTCTTACTCCATTTAGATTCAAGTTATTTCTTTTGCTTCCTTGATTTTATTCTTGACCTAGAATGGCATATCCATTTTATAAATCATTCATCTTGTTAGTATATGGGATTCTGGTGTTAAGCAGCTGGTGTACTAGCTACACATGTAGACAGGCAAGAGAAAGAGGGTTAAGAATATGTTAGGTTCTAAGAGAAGAAATACATCATATATATGCGTACCTTTTCCATTATCAATTGAAAGGTGCTATATACTATTTGCTAGTTGATAAATCAAGCTAGAACACTTCAAGACAAGGAGCCATGTTTGTGTTCGACATGTATTACATCATGCACCACTTAAAATCCTATTCTGACACTTTTAAATTTTGTTATATCAGTGTGTCAGTGGCATGTCCTGTGTTACCGCATCGACGCTTCTTATCTATCTGTTGATGTCCTTCCTCCTCCTGCAGTGTGTTCTAATTTCTTTGAAAAAGAAAATATTAACATACTTATATGTTCTTATTTAGACTTCTTCAATAGTTCTCCTAAGATTGGTAAGGGATTTAGCAGTTAATTTCAATGATTGATTGGCAGATGCTCCCTTGTAAATGGGGGCATCTCTGATACAGGATAGGGATCTGAATGAGTATAGCCCGTCATTGTCCAACACCAGCAGACATCTACCTTGCAGTCATCAGTTGTGTGATCAAAGTTCCATTTGCAAAGCTCCTAAAGATCCTTGCCCTTATATTGCTCAATACTCCTCGGAGAATACCTCAAGCTCTGGATTTCTTATTGAAGATAAACTACATTTGGTATCTGATGGCAGACATGCAGCACAAAGTTCTGTGCAAGCCCCAATCGTTTTAGGGTATGTTTATTATTGTCTAAAAATATCATAATGTTCTTTACTTTGCGGTTTAATATGTTGGGCAAGATTATGAGCCAAAAGTTTCATTTAAATATAAGTGCTCAATTTTTATGGTGCAGTTGTGGTAGGAAACAAAGTGGTGGCTATTTAGAAGGAGCTGCTCCTGATGGTGTTTTGGGGCTTGGACCTGGGAGGATTTCAGTTCCAAGTTTGCTGGCAAAGGCAGGACTTATTCGGAATTCTTTCTCAATTTGTTTTAATGAGAATGATTCCGGGAGAATTCTCTTTGGTGACCAAGGGCATGTCACCCAACAATCTACACCATTCTTGCCAGTAAACGGGAAATTGTATGTATTGTGTATAATGCCCTTTAGCTGCTGCTTAATTTTAGATGGCAACTTAAATCTGCAACTAAACATGTTCCTAGCCTTCTTGGTTTGTCTTGCATGTTGATTGTTTGAGTTGCTGCAGTATGGCCTATGCTGTTGGAGTGGAAAGCTTCTGTGTTAGGAGTTTCTGTCTCAAGCAAACTGGATTTCAAGCACTTATTGACAGTGGAGCTTCTTTCACATATCTCCCCAATGAAGTTTATAAGAATGTTGTTGCAGAGGTAATTCCTTTTATCATTATTTAGTGGTACTTGATCATGAATAAGCTGGGCTAAAAGTATTACCTCACTGTATACAGTTTGACAAACAAGTAAATGCAACAAGGATTATCCTTCAACAATACCCATGGGAGTACTGCTACAATGGCAGGTTAGGTACTAAATGATTAGGCTTACATACTTCTTTCATTTCTTTGTAACTCATATCTGTTTTTCATGTGACAGTTCACAGGAGTTAAATAACACTCCCCTGATGAAGCTCACTTTCTCTAAGAATCAAACCTTTTTAATTCAAAATCCAATGTTTACTTATCCTGTCAGTCAGGTAAACCTACCTTTCAGGGTTTGTTTTCCCGTTCTCGTTTTGATATAATTGTATTTGTAAGTGTATTTGATTGGAACACTCCCCTGATGAAGCTCACTTTCTCTAAGAATCAAACCTTTTTAATTCAAAATCCAATGTTTACTTATCCTGTCAATCAGGTAAACCTACCTTTCAGGTTTTGTTTTCCCGTTCTCGTTTTGATATAATTGTATTTGTAAGTGTATTTGATTGGAAATTGTGAATTACTGATTTACAAAAAAATTCAAATTTAAACATTGCTCACCAATGAGGTAAAACAGTAACCTTTTCATTTGTATCGAGGGCACTGAAGTTGATTTTTAATATGTGGTGAGTGGTACTTTGCTGGCTTCTAGAGACTGCCACTGGCAGAAAATGGATCTTTAGGTGGAAAGAAAATTTTTCCTTTGATTGATCTAATAAACTTAACCAGTAATTCTTTTCATTGTATAGAACTTCTGTCCCTGATAATGTGTTAGTTTTGTGCACATAATCAGCTTATGGCCCCTCACTCCTTGATGAAATATCTTATCCAGATATAGTAGTTTGTGAACTCCATTATGGACATTTAGTTGCATTTTTGTAAGCATTATGTCTTTCTGGTATTAATGAATAGACGAATTACAAATGTCAGCATTGAAGTTAATTACCAATGAAGGATCCCAGACGCAAGTTTTTGGTGGACAACTGACTGCACATTATATTACTAACAACTTGATTAGTGCTAAATAATCAGCTCGAAGACAACAGTATGTTCTGTTATCAAAAAGTGGCTTCTCAGCATATGTTGTATAGAAATTGTAGTGGATTTTGAAAACATTTTGTCTTGACCTATTTTCCGATCCAATGATGGATAACAAACAAATATATATGCTTCACCCAATGTTGGTTTTTTTCAAAAATACTTCATAGGTATAAATGTTTTTGTTCTGTCTTCCAACCAAGTTCTGCTTCTTTTTTACTTTCTTCTGACACTTAGAAGAGAAAACTGTTGTCGAAGTGCTGAACAAGTGAACATGATATTGTATGAATAATTCTCAATTGTCCATGGAGAAATTTCTCCTTTGATCAGCTGGGATGTTGTTAGGATTCAAGTCTTTTAAAATATTCCCCTAACTTATGATTTTGATGAAATACAAACTTCTGGTGCAGGAATATACTGTATTTTGTTTGACTGTAATCCAGACTGATGATGACTATGGTACCATTGGACGTAAGTATACCACTGCCTGCCATACCTAAAACCAAATTGCATTTTCTGCTTGCCCACCATCCCTCCATTTTCTTTTTCTTTTTCTTTTTCCTTTTTTATTCCCTTTCCCATTTTCTTATGATTTGTATCTCTTTTTTATTTTTCTTCCCTGTTCTCTCCTAGAAACATACACCTAGTAGCTCAAACAAATTCGATAACAGATGCATGTAACTGCTCACACACATATGCACGTGCAGATACACACTTGTGCTGGCAGATAATGATTGTTGCCTTTGATTGACATTTTTGTTTCAGAAAACTTCCTGATGGGTTATCGCATGGTCTTTGATAGGGAGAATCTACGGTTTGGCTGGTCTAGTTCCGATTGTGAGTCATTCCTTTCCTTAAAAACTTTAGCCTATAACTTTCCCAAATCTTATTGAGAAAGATCCCCTGCTTCTTATTTAGTTTAGATTCTTTTTACTGAATTAATAATTTATTTTGCCATAGAGAAGAAAAGGGAGGGACTTAGAAAAAGTAGTTAACAGACTTGATCATTTTATCAAAACTGAAGTTTTGGGCCATAAACTATGTTAGTAATGCACGTGATAAACCCTACATCCATGTGTTTAAGAGCTGCAGGCGTATGCCCCTGGCTAGCTGGACTTTTTGTAGTATAACCCTTTTTGCGTGCAAGGCTAACAGAATGGCTAGCTAGTGCTAGTTGCACAATTTCTTTGTAGTTTCGAAGGACTATCCTTATATGTTCTATTCAGCTTTTTCATATGCTTTTCTAGTCTATGAATCTGTACATGATGCTAATCACTCAGAAGGTGCAGGTCAAGATAGCATGGGAGATGGAGAAAATTTCACATCACCATCCAATGCTGGATCACCAAACCCTTTACCAGCCAATCAGCAGCAGAATGCCCCTCATACACATGCCGTACCACCTGCTATTGCTGGACGGGCTTCCCCCAAACCCTCCGTAGCCACACCAAGACTTACCTCTTCTTGGCATTTACTAAGTTCATTGTCACTGATATGTCACCTTTTCTTTTTTTTCTGGTTATCTGGTTAAGTCTAACTAATATCTACTTGTAAATTTATCTCCTATCCAAGCCCCCTACTTTTGTGGGGGTTAACTTTTTAGGTTTTGTATGCTCTTGTATCTATTGGGGTCAGTGACATACTTCTCTTTTTTGGGTATATTCTTTCGGTTTGTAGGCCTCTTCAAAATTTCTTCTTCTATGTATAATTCTATATTTCTATTCTGTTATTGTAAGTTTTGTTTGATTTTTTCCCGGGGCATGCAAGATTTTTTATTCTTTTCCTAGAAATTTTAAAGGAGAAATAATCCTGGTTAAATGCGGGAAGGGAAAGGAACAGTGGCATTAGTGCTAAATAAATTAATGGTTTCATTCTTTTTTGTTTTTGGATTTATCGTTTGGTGTTTTCTCTGGTATCTTAAATAATTTTAGGGTAAAAATTATCATGTTTAATTAGAATATGTCATTTCAATTAAATGAATAATGTTAGTGAGTAAGTTAAATGTCTTTCATCATCTGATTGGATTATTTAGATAAGGTGAAGTTATACTTTGGATATTAGAGAATTTATCTTACGTTTAAACCTATCTGTTTATTACAACTGAGCTAGTCGTATGTATTATTGATTACATACCTTTTCATTCCTTCGCTTTCCGTTGATTTCGGATCTTGGTTCGCTTCAAATGAGATTAGATGAAGTGAAAGTTGGGGCCAGGATCTCCTAGACTCAGCAGTGTTCAATGTAAGACAGTTCGGCGGTTTATTTTGGATAACATTTTCCTAATCTCAAATATAATATTTCATGTGACATTGTCTAACGTGGTTGGATATTATTATATATATGTAAAATTAAAATAAATGTATTGTTGTACAAAAAAAAATGTATTGTTTATAAATGTGAATAAGATGCAATTTAAGTATTGTATTTAAATAAAACAATTATTTATCATGATTATTCTAGATTCTAGATAACCTTTGTTGGGTTGTTAGATCATTGCCCTTTGTCCTAACCTAAGTCTCGAACAAATAATGGCCTATCTTTAAGTCTCACGTCTGAATAATGCTAGCTTTCTCAGTTGCTAAATTCTTTTCCCAAATGCAGTGTGTATGCGTGTCGGTATGTGCCATTGGACTTTGGGTGAATGTGTTGAGTATTTGCTTATTGAAATCTGCAAGGTTTTTGGGATTTAATATCTCTGAACAAAAAATGTTGTAATAATACATACATCTAATTAATCTAATCTATGAAATTGCTAGAATCAAATAAATCGGTTGAAATTAAAAGGATAAAAAACTTGAATATCTTGAGCAAAAAATGTTGTAATAATACATAAATCTAATGTATGAAATTGCTATAATCAAACAAATCGGTTGAAATTAAAAGGATAAAAAATGGTTGTAGTCTTCTACGGTAACATAAGACTCGTCAATGGCATGCATCTATGCACTTGTGCTGGTTGGTCTTTAAGTTGTTTTCTCTTTCAAAAAAAGGGAAAATGCCTAGTATTTGTATTTTGTATGCTCGAGTTATTCAAATTATAACAACTCTCCGTCAGTTTAAACTTATAAAACGAGTTAATGTAAAATTAGTTTTGCGCCCATACATATAGAGGTCCCTTACATGTTTGGTCCACCTAAATTTAATTTGGCTAAATTATATTTTTGGTCTTTAATCTTTATTTAAGGTTTTCATCTAGTCTCTCTTTTATTTTTTGTTACAATTTGGTTTTTTCAATTTTAAAATTGTTCCAAGTTTGTACTTTCCGTGGACATTGTTATAACGGTAGAATGCTATGGAGAATTGTTTGCTGCATGGCATTCATCTATTGCAAAGAATATGATAGAAAGATAGTATTAGAATAAGTCAAGAGGGAGGATTGTTAAAGTTTTTATCCAACTTGGGAAGTCACAGCCCGTCTTGCAATTCGTGGGTCAATACTGAGAAAGGGCTGAATATATGGCATCAGGGATCTATGTCTTCTCATCTCAAAATATGGGCTAGCTAGCTAGACGTCTCCTCCCACAGACCCAAACTCATGAATCTCCAGCTTCTAAGAGTCGTGGCTAGTTTTCTCAGTCTGCTGAGTTGGATGACATTAGACAACACTTATAAAGGGTCGATCGAGAAGATGGAAAAGGAAGAGAGACAGAAGAACTATATGTTGTTGGTGGAGGAGGAGAGACAAAGGAATTGTAGGTTGGAGGCTACTCTTCTTTTCGTACAAGAACTGGGGTTCCAAGTAAGTTTGTCAATAGCTCTGAGACTAATATACTGTATTACAAGAATAACCCGGATGAAAAACTTCTATTTCATTTTCCTGTCATATTTTCTGTCTCCCATCAATGATAATTCGTCATTTAATAAAATAAAATCATAATTCATTAACACATATATATATCCTCAGCCTTTGATTGGTGAGGATATCGAAACACCACTTTTTGGGATAACGGAATTTTATTCGAATAACCTGTCTCTTTCATTGTATGACCTGGTTTTTATATGTTTTAAGTGTAACGGCCACTTTGAAGGTCTTTTCTTTAGGATATATCTGAAGTAGATGGAGTGTAGTGATTAGTAATTAAGTGAAGTGAAAAGGTAAAAGTATATCACTCTATTGTTTGGAAGTTTAATGAGAGAAACTCCAATCCTCCAATTTGGAGCGTACAAAAATTGGGGGTTGAAAAATGTTAGCAACACACTCTCTAACACTCTCTTTCCAACACACACTCTCCTATTGATTGAAATTTATGTGGGCCTTATAAAATTCAAGTGGGATTTACATGAATTCGTAGGACCCATATGAATTTCAACCACTACGAGGGTATGTGTTGGAAAGAGAGTGGTAGAGAATGTGACAGCTAACACTCCTCATTGGGGGTTTGGGTGAGATATAGTGGCTTGGGTTAAGATCCTAAATCATCCCATCCATTATTTACCAAACTCTCAGACAATTGGTTAAATCTTTTTAACCACCTCACTTCATCCTCCCAAACATAACCTTACTTTCGACGTGGGATTCTCTCTCCCTTTTCATTACTTATTACGAGACATACGGTTATACTTCTTGGTATGCCCATGGTGAGCTGATAATTTCACGGGTTGTCGAAAGCTTATGTGGTCGTAGGCTAGATTTTGTGCGAGGTATGTCCGTCCTAGTGAGCCTACTAAGCAAGCTCTACGATATTAATAAGGGAAAATCTATGGTATCTAAACTTTAGGTACTATATCCGTGCCTATGTGGTCCAATTAGATTGTGAGAATTTCGTTCAATGTGATATTGATATGATCATTTAATTGAGATGATGCATTCTGATTGAACATAAGGTACTCAAACTCTCTATTTTTCAAGGGTACCATAGCAATGCCCTATTAGGAGTGGGCTGAGAACTTCTTGATCCATATAAAAACATATTCTAACCATGCAACAACAACAATTGAATATATAGCATACATATCAGTGAGGAGTACTCCTCGATCATATTAGTTTGATTATGATCACGAGGAATTTGATGAAGACGATGATTAGAACAAAATATTTTAAATAATTGTTTGCTACTATGGATTAACTACAAAATTGGTAGGATTTATTTAAAATTAACTACAACTATTTTTATGGTTATTTCGTAGCCAATCACAGAATTTCTTATAGTGATAACTTTTGCATTATAATTTGATTATATATCAAGTATTTAATTTTAAATGAAACACAATTAATTAGTACAGGTATGGAATAACGAAATTAATGATATTATAAAGAAGAGTGTGAAAACAACCTTACTAACGGAGTGAAAAAAAGGAGTGTGGTAGTAGCATATGAGATGGGACTTGCCGGCATAAACCTAACTTTTTATAATATATAAGATGTTAAATATTAGATTAGATATTTTTGGGTAAAAAATATGGATTTAATTGGTATAACTGTCAGTGTAAAGATATTTTACACAGACAACCAATCAGAATTTGTCACGTAAGTTAACATGTTTTACTTTTATCATAACTATCTTAAAAGTCACACACACCATGATTTATGATTGGTTGTAAATGTAAAAAAAACTTTATACTGACAGTGTATAACAATTAAACTTCAAAAATATTAGATTAGATATTAGATAATGAAACTATTAATTAAATAATTAAAAGAAAATGAATATTGCAGCACAACCTAGATGTAGAATATATTGAGAGGAACTAGCAAATTCGCTTAATCCAAGGATAGATTGGCCAGTTATTTGACATTGTATGATGATGAAATAATATATTATACCAAACACTTCCAATTCCGAGGCATATTGCACATATAATGATATATAGATCAAAGATATTAGGACCCTTCCCGATTCAAAGAATTACCAAAAAATGGTGAGAAGTAATGGCTGCTTTGGTTCATTGTGCTCGATCTATTAATTCCTTAACCAAGGAATGACCCAAAGCAGCTGCGACCCTTTCCTTTATAAACCCATCAATCTCTCCGCCTCCCTCCCTTTTCTCCTATCACCCATTTATAACCATTCCCCGCCCTCTCTCTCCTATCCAACGGTTCCTTCTTTTAAGGTTCTTCATGCATGTCTCCATATATTATAATTTCTAGTTTTCTGATTCAAAAAAAGAGAGGGCATTTTAGATTTCCTCCTTCGGATTCTGCATTTCCTTTTTTTGCATCCGTACATACATACATACTTAACAATTTATAGTTAATAATCATCGAGATGGGTCGTGTTAAACTTGAGATAAAGAGGATAGAGAATACCACGAATCGACAAGTTACATTTTCAAAGCGTAGAAATGGCCTCATCAAGAAAGCCTACGAATTATCCATCCTCTGTGACATTGATATTGCACTTATAATGTTTTCTCCCTCAGGACGTCTCAGCCACTTTTCCGGCAGAAGGAGGTACGCTAGCTGGCTCCCTCTTCATCATATCATATCATCGCAATCCATGGATTTAATTCAATTTCTTAATCAATTTCCTTTGCCAGCATTTGTTTCTTAATGTATGTATGTATGATGTGTCATTGACATTGCCTTTCCCTTTAAATATGAGCTATTTCTCTCCTACATCAAAATTTCATGTACATGATAATTAAAGTATTTGAAGAGTCGATCGCATTTGGATCGATTTTAAGAAAGTTAAGCATGTGTTTAGAATCAGGTAGGTTACAATCAGAATCATACTAAGATGTAAAAGCTATTCACAATAGCTTTTGATATAACACACGTCAAGCTGAATTGGATGCGTTTCCAAACAAATGTTAAGATTTTTCCCATTTTCTTTCCTATAATTCTCACCTTGGAAGGGTTGAATATATGAATGCAATTAATAATTTGTCCCATTATTTTCTTTTTTGGATTATTAAATTTATCTGAACAAAAAACAAAGATGGCTGTCAAAATTTCCTAAGGAGAGAAAATTCAATATTATGTTAGTCTTTTCCATCGGGAAGCAAGAATTTCTCTAAAATTTCTGTACCATCCATTACTAGGGGATTTAAGATCGCAATTGTTCCTATACCTCTTCCTTTCCCCATCTATGACCTAATTAGTATTTGGATGCATTATGTTCTACGTTTTTTAAGTGGCGAATGGAATTATTAGTGCGAAAGGCTCTCCCAATATACTCTTTTAAGAACCTTTTTTTTCCTCCAAAAAGGTAGTTATGATAGAAATAATACAAATAAAACATATAACTCTACTCCCACGGATGAGGATCTTGACAAAGGTATATTGTATCGCCTTTTGCCTTAATTCGTTAGTCTTCATAATTTATTTCAAAGCAGCATCCGATAATTGTGCCCAAAAGAATAAAAAGTCATTCCAAATAATGACCGAATTATAATTATTTTAATTCTTTAAATGAAGGAGCTGCTTATGCAAATCTTAAAACATATACAATGAATTAGTTTTCAAATTAATCGTTGACCATCTGAGTGTGTTTGGTTTAGGTTTTGCTTTTGTATTCTTAAAGCTATATATATATATATATATATAGACTATGTTTGGTTTATTATTGTAAACGTACATTTGGATCTAAACGTATATTTACATCAAAGAAATTCTATAGATACTTTATATCAAACATATGCTTACATCTTCTCAACTGTAAATTAAACCTGCACATAATTATTCTTGTGTTGTGGAAATAAACTCAACCCACCCGCTTGGTGGGAATGATTTTATGTAAATTATGGTTAAAAATGATTTCCCGTAATGAATGTTATGATAATATGATTTTTTTGATCAAATATGATAATATGATTTGGGTGTCTGCCTTTGATTATATTAATGAATGTTATGATAATACTAGTATGATTTATTCTTTTATTTATATATTTATTATTTTTTTTATTACTATTAATTTATGATGCTTGAATTTTGTGTTTTTTACTACTAATGATGAGGTCCATTTATATAATGAGGCATAGTGATTTTACTATTTTTGTGATAATCAGGATCGAGGATGTTTTTACTCGTTACATTAATCTTCCTGACCAAGAAAGAGATAAGTATGTTCTGTACTATAACTAGATTTTGCATGTGAATTATGGTGGATACTGGATATAAAATTATAATCACTTTCGGTTTTTTGATCTGATTATTTATAGTGATTTGTTTCTTGCAGCGCTGTAAGTTTTCCTGAGCCACCCTACCGCAGGTATACTCTCAAGAATTTTCTTTTACGTACCTTCTTTTACTTTTTCTTCTGTTCCTCTCTAGTTCTTTCTCTCACAAACAGATTAATTATTGCACTTAACTAATTTCCATTTTTTTTGTTTTATTTTATTTTATTTTTTTGCAGGGGTATTCAGAACAAGGAGGTATTTTCACGAACTATTTTTTATATAAAAAATAAACCTCTTCTAGAAAATTTGATAATTACTTGAGAATTTACATCAATATTCCAAGCACACACGATTACATCTACTGTTCTATCTCGCTTGGGATTTTTTTTTAAGGATATACAATATCTTCAAATTAAAACACGGAGTCATTGCAGTGGCACAAATCTTACGATTTTATATAAGTTTGCCAATTTTGCAGTATTTGCTTAGGACCCTTCAACAATTGAGGAGTGAAAATGACATAGCTCTTCAGCTGGCCAAGTTCGTAAATATGTTAAAATTTTGAGATTTTTTAGTTATTATCTAAAAGAATAATTTTGAAGGATCCAATAATACTAACTTTTTTTTTATTCTTTTCTGCTGTTTTATTTACTGCTTCAAACAAGTCCGGGAGACATTAACTCCGAGATTGAGGTAAGCATACTATACTAAAGCTGATGTTAAAACTTGACTATAAATCAGAGACATGATACTCGAACATTGATTTATGTAAGCTTATGGAACCCGGCCATTTTATGGCTTGTGAGATAAGAATATTATTATCGTTGCTATTATTATATATTATATTATTACTGTTGTTATCGTGGTCATCTTTCTCAATTCTCATGATCTTGAAAATCTCTCTTCTTAATTAGGACCTCCAACAAGAAGTTAGTAGGTTACAGCAACAACTTCAAATGGCAGAGGAGCAGATAAGGTTCGTTGATAACAACAAAATTAGCTGAACCTTATTATTATTTATTATTATTATTATTATTATTATTATATAGGCCCACATATTTATTTATATTTTTTGTTTTTTTCAATAATTGTTTTAATGTTTCGAGGATGAACACAGGATATATGAACCCGACCCATTAAAGATGACATCTATGGGGGAGCTTGAAGCAAGCGAAAAGCACCTTGTAGATACCTTGACACGTGTCATTCAGCGAAAGGTTTGATAATAATCGTGATAATCTGTTTTCTCTTTATGTTGCAATGATTTATTACTATTTATCGAGGTTTTTTTATTGGTTTTGTGAATTATTTTAGGAATTTGCATGTTTACCTGTGGTTGCAGGAATATCTGTTGAACAACCATCTATCTTCGTATGATCCATCGGGTATTCAGGTAAATAAAAGCACATATTAACAGTGATTGAATTGTTGAGGAATAAAGTCTCACACGAAAAACTAAAGATAATTATAATTTATATAAATTATGAAGTTTGAGTCTAAATTATTTAGACTTTTTTGGACAGTAAAGTACTCCCTCCGAATTTATATATAAGTAAAAAAGTATTTAAATTTTTTGGACTCAAATATAAGCAAAAGTTAATTAAATCAACCTTATTTAATGCTAGTGTTCAAAAATACCCTTTGGTTAATTGTTTTTTTATTTTTCCAAGAGCATTATACACTCTCAAGACACAACTTCCAAGAGCACTATACACTCCCAAGAAAGGGTAGTTTAGTAACTATAACTTATTTTCTAAACAAATCAAGACAATTAAACTAATCTAACTAACTTTTTTAATACGTCTGAAGTTAGTTTTTTTTGCTTACATATAGGTCCGGAGTAGTAACTCACAAATTTATTTTACAAATTAGGTCATTCTTTCAATTGGATCCAATCTTAAATACTAATATGATATCAAAGTTCGTTAATAAGTAAATAAATAAATAAAATCGAGGCCTCTGATTCAAAAAAATGACATAAACCAGGGCAACCCAAAAAAAAATGAACCTGTAGATTTCCTGGCTAAAAAAATGAGTACAATTAAAAAAAAAAATCAAAAATTACATTGAGCAAGTCACAACTGGATCTCCAATTGAAAAGCTTGAATCTAAATTATGTAAACCTTTTGAATGACAAAATAACTTTCAAACTTATTATACAAATCAGTTCACTCTCTCGATTGGATCTAATCTTAAATGCTAATAAGAATATCAGAACATAGCACAATTTGTATTTTTATTAAATATAATTATATGAATTCATATATATCTTGGAATCGTTATTTGAACTTTATTTAACCTTTACATCGGTTCCATTACACGAGCAATTAGTGAAGATATATATATATATATATATATATATATATATATATATATATATATGTTGCAGGAGATGCCGACCTCTTTTGAGAACGTAGGTTGGTTGCAAGATGGTAGTCAGAACCATCCCCAGATGTTTGATACATCAGCTCCTTTGGATCCTCTCAGGTTTCAGTTTCATCTTTCCTTTTTTTATATATATAAATAGTATATTAATTACGAATATAAAAAATACTCTTAATCCATATACAAAAACAAAGATAAAAAAACAAAGAGAGTAAGCAAAAGTTTCATCTTTACTTGATATCTGATTAAAGATTAATTTCTTTAATAAAATTGTACATTTTTGTACATTTTTCTTATGCACAAATGTTTGATAGCTGTTTAAATGATTATTAAGAAAATTAATGATATGTTTAGGGATTTGTCATCCAGCATGTATGGTTCATATTCACAAGGGACGAGTTCAAACCCTGATCCACGAGGCATGGCAGAGTGCCACGTGACAAATACAAGCGATGGGAACCTTACAGCATGGCCTCAAGGATACACAATGTATCCTCACATTCAGCACATGGTGGGCCCTGACATGCAAGATATATTGCCACATGGGCAGGTGAACATCCCTATCACTGCTTCACACGTGGAACCACCCAAGAACGAATCTGTAGAATATGAGTGTAAACCTCATCATCATCAGCTTAATGCTCAATGACACGTACTAAATGGCTAATGCTATATGAGGATTGAGAAGCCAAGCACCATTCTTAGTTATTATTTGGTTATAAATACGAAGCCATCCAGCTGTAAAATGCCATATTAGCTGGTATAATGTGTAAGATTACGTATATGATGATCATGTGCATAGAAACTGTAGTACTTGTCATGGTCCTTGTATCACCAAGGAAAAAATCAGAATAGCTAGAAGGAAACACCAGTGTTTTTTTTTGTTCTTTCAGCATTATAGGAACGTAAAAATTCCGTGATTTGTGATGATATGAACGGGCGCTCTCCTTTTTGCTTCGGTCCAATCCGTCCAACGACACTTCTGTACGAGGCCAATCAAGTGCCATAAGATTCTTTGCAACGCAAGTCTGTTGGTTCCTTTTTATACGCATTCATACTCCTTAATTTGATTTATTACATTGGAAAATAATGTTCAATAGGGAACTAATTTGTATTTTTTCACGAACAGCTTTATATATATATATATATATATATATATATATATATATATATATATGTTGAGTTTCACAGCCTTGAACAAACCTGAAACCTCACCACAGAAACCAAATTTCCCAGAATCAAGATTCAAAATTATATGAAAGAATGCAGAATGATGAATATAGCAATCAAAGAAATATTTAGAGAAAGAAGACAACCGGATTTGTTGACCCAGTTCAGCATCTAGATGATGCCTACATCTGGGGGACCTGCAACCGCATGAGTCCACTCCCATTCAACATAATTCCTGAGCAAGATTACAATCGTTGTGATCACCAATTCCCTTTGTTACAATGACACTCACTCTTCCCTTAAGCCTAGATCATACCCGAGAGTTTTGAGCTTGATCCTCTCCTCTCAGCTTAGTCCTATCTCTTAAGTCTGTGAGTGTGTGAGTGTATGTTAACCACCTCCTTCACTATGCTTCACAATCAGCTTTATATCTCACAGCTTGATTGGAAGTTATAGAGTAACAGAAAAAACAGATTGAAACAATCAACCAAGAAGGCAGCCCACAACAAGTGAGGCCCAACAAATAATACATGCCCAAAATAACCCATATGCCACAGCAGCCCAACAAACTCCACCTTGGCATATGACTTTAGCAGTAACAGAGAGCAGGAAACAGAACTATGCAGGCCCAGAACACATAATAGATCAGCCAGAATCAATTCTTAGCAAATTTAAGCAATGTTTAAACTTGCTAAGAGGCACAACCTTGGTGATAAAATCGACAGGGTTGTCAGCTGTATGTACCTTGCTAACCTTGATAAAACCAAGAGCAATGACATCCCTGATCCAAAAATGTCTTATGTCTATATGTTTAGTTCTTTCGTGATAGGTATGGTTTTTACAGAGATGAATGGCACTCTGGTTATCACAGAATACTTCTATCTTCTCTTGACCAATACCCAATTCATTCACAAATCCCTTTAACCATATAGCTTCCTTGATAGCTTCTGTCACACCAATATATTCTGCCTCTGTGGTAGATAAGGCAACTATATGCTGCAGTGAAGCTTTCCAAGTTACTGTATTACCAAACAAAGTAAAAACAAACCCGGTTAGAGACCTCCTTTTGTCTCTATCACCCGCAAAATCTGTGTCCACGAAGCCGAAAACTCCACTTGGGAACTGATCCCCTTTCTCATACCTCAAACCAGTATTTGTAGACCCCTTAATGTACCTCAAGATGTGTTTCACAGCTGACCAGTGCTGATTTCCAGGATTGCACATGAATCTGCTGACAAGGCTAAGAGAATAAGCTAAGTCAGGCCGCGTGCAAACCATGGCATACATGAGAGACCCCATTGCACTTGCATAAGGAATTTTCTCCATGTCCTTCTTCTCTTGTTCTGTTTCAGGACAATCATCACTGCTTAACTTGAAATGAGCAGCAATTGGAACATTTGCAGATTTTGACTCGGCCATATTAAATCTCTGCAGAATTTTCTGCAAGTAGCTCTCTTGATTTATGGTGATAGTTCCAGTCTTGCTCTGTCTTGTTATTTCCATACCAAGTATCCTCCTTGCAGGCCCCAAACCCTTCATCTCAAATTCTGTTTGCAGCTTGTTCTTGAGATTCTGAATTTCTGTCATACTTTTACTAGCTATGAGCATATCATCAACGTATAAAAGAAGATAAATGAAGTCATTGTTGTCCAGTCTTTTGTAGTACACACAGCTGTCATGGTTGCTTCTTTTAAACTTGATGCTGAGAATAAAACTATCAAATCTCATGTACCATTGGCGAGGAGATTGTTTTAACCCGTATAAAGACCTTTTAAGTAAACAGACCCAATCTTCTTTGCCCTGTTTCTCAAACCCCTCTGGTTGTCTCATATATATCTTTTCTTCCAAATTTCCATGTAAGAAAGCCGTCTTCACATCCATTTGTTCAAGGAAAAGATCAAACCGAGCCACCAAAGCCAAAACTACTCTTATGGAACAGTGTTTCACAACCGGGGAAAAAATTTCATTAAAATCTATCCCTTCCCTTTGTGTGAATCCTTTTGCCACCAACCTAGCTTTAAACCTAGGTGGTTCCTTTTGTGAAATTCCCTCCTTTCTCTTATAGATCCATTTGCATCCTACTATCCTTGCTGCTGTAGGCCTTTTAATCAGTTTCCAAGTGTCATTCTTGTACAAAGATGCCATCTCATCTTCCATTGCCTTTTTCCAATTCTGATGATCATTGCTTTTCATAGCTTCCTTGTAATTCCTTGGTTCTTCACTGGTAAAGTTCATGGCAGCATTAAGAGCATAGGCAATCACATCTTCATATCCAAATCTCTTTGGAGGTGTGATTTTCCTCCTTGCTCTGTCCCTGCACAGCATGTAATCAGACTCAGAACCTTCATCAGAGCTACTGCTTTCTGTTTCTGCTGCTGTTTCCTGATGAACATTCGGCTCTTTATGTGCAGAATCATCACAGTTCTGTTTTTCAGGCTCCACCTCACTCTGATCAGCCCCTTTGTTTTCAGAATTTTCAATAATCTCAATTGAAGACCTGCCCTTAACCAGTTCAGCTTCATGAAATTTAACATCCCTACTCACAATACATTTCTTATCATCAATAGACCAAATCCTATAGCCTTTAACCCCTTCTGGATATCCCATAAACAGTCCTCTCTTGGCTCTAGGATCAAGTTTACCTTCCCTTACATGAAAATAAGCAGGACACCCGAATATTCTGAGGTTGCTATAATCTGAAGGAGTGCCATTCCACATCTCTTGAGGGGTCTTAAAACCAATGGCAGTGGAGGGACATCGGTTTATAAGATAACAGGCTGTGTGAACAGCCTCCCCCCAAAATTTCTTAGAGAGATTAGCATTGGATAGCATACATCTAACTCTCTCAAGAATTGTCCTATTCATACGTTCAGCTAAACCGTTTTGTTGAGGAGTATGTCTCACAGTTAGATTCCTGTAAATACCATTATCCATTTATCCTTACAAAAACTATTGAACTCTTCCCCACAAAATTCCAGCCCATTATCCGTTCTAAGTGCTTTAATTTTCTTATCACATTGGTTTTCTACTCGGATTTTCCACTGAATAAAAGTCTTAAATGCCTCATCTTTACTCTTTAACAGATATAGCCACACCTTCCTACTGAAATCATCAATAAATGTGATGAAATACCTGTTTCCTCCATGAGTAGGTGTCCTGGAAGGTCCCCATAAGTCTGAGTGTATATACTCCAGCTTCTCTTTGGTCTTGTGAGTTCCTTTGCTGAATTTGACCCTTGTGTGTTTACCAAGAATACAGTGCTCACAGAAATCCAGCCCTTCAAGCTTGTCACCATTGAGTAGCCCTTGATTCTCTAACTCTTGCAAGCCTTTGCCACTTATGTGTCCGAGTCTCTGATGCCACAGATTCCCTTTGTGCATACCATCTTTCACAACCACTGAAGCATTTCCTGTGATGACAGTCCCTTGCAAAACATATAGACAGTTCTTCTTCCTTTCACCTTTCATTACTACCCGAGAGCCCTTCATAATCTTCAAAGTTGAGTCTTCAGCCTTGAAGTTGAAACCATACTGCTCAAGTGTTCCCAATGAGATCAAACTGCGCTTCAATTCAGGTACATGTCTGACCTTTGTAAGTGTCTTCTCGGTGCCATCACTGAGTTTCAGTTTCACAGATCCTATCCCAACAACCTTGCATGTTGCGTTGTTACCCATTACCACTTGTCCTCCCAAGTATGGCTCATATTCGAAGAACCAGTCCTTGTTTGGGCACATGTGATATGAGCAACCAGAGTCCATGATCCAATCTGAATCTTCATGACCATTTTCAACCACCAAAACACTTGCACTGTCATACCCATCTGAAACAATCGATGCATCTCCATCGTCTTCACTGTTATGATTCTTCTTGCTCTTTCGGTCTGGGCAATTTTTCTTGAAGTGTCCTTCTTTATGGCAAATGAAGCACTTCAATTTTGTTTTTGATTTGGACCTAGACCTGTACTTGCCCTTTCCATCTCGCTTCTCACTTCTGCCTCTAGCCGATAGGTTTTCACCCACTTCACCTTCTCGATTCTCCGATTTTCTTGACAGTTCTTTTGACAAGAGAGCCGATTGAACATCTTCAAGGGATAATGAGTCTCTCCCATAGATGAGGGTATCAGCCAGATTGTCAAATGAACTTGTCAAAGATCGAATTAGAAGAAGCGCCTGATCTTCGTCTTCAATCTTCACGTCGATGTTTTCTAGGTCGAGAATGAGACGATTGAAATCGTCCATGTGGTCTTCAATTGAGGCATTGGGTTGCATCTTCAGAGTGTACAATCTCTGTTTGAGATAGAGTCGATTCGCCAGAGTCTTGGTCATATACAGGGTCTCAAGTTTTAGCCAAATGGCCGCAGCGGATTTTTCTTTCGAAACTTCCCTGAGAACCCTGTCACCCAAACAGAGAATAATAGCGCTGTGTGCTTTGTTCATGAGGTCCTTCTTCTCTCTTTCGGATAGAGTCCCTGGAAGTTGTCTTTCCCCATCAAGCGCTTGTTCCAGCCCTTGTTGAACCAGCAGCGCATGCATCTTTATTCTCCATAGAGCGAAGTCGTTCTTGCCGTTGAACTTCTCGATATCGAACTTCGTTATCGCCATCAATTCTGTCTTTCTTGTTCCTTGCTACTGATACCAGTTGTTGAGTTTCACAGCCTTGAACAAACCTGAAACCTCACCACAGAAACCAAATTTCCCAGAATCAAGATTCAAAATTATATGAAAGAATGCAGAATGATGAATATAGCAATCAAAGAAATATTTAGAGAAAGAAGACAACTGGATTTGTTGACCCAGTTCAACATCTAGATGATGCCTACATCTGGGGGACCTGCAACCGCATGAGTCCACTCCCATTCAACATAATTCCTGAGCAAGATTACAATCGTTGTGATCACCAATTCCCTTTGTTACAATGACACTCACTCTTCCCTTAAGCCTAGATCATACCCGAGAGTTTTGAGCTTGATCCTCTCCTCTCAGCTTAGTCCTATCTCTTAAGTCTGTGAGTGTGTGAGTGTATGTTAACCACCTCCTTCACTATGCTTCACAATCAGCTTTATATCTCACAGCTTGATTGGAAGTTACAGAGTAACAGAAAAAACAGATTGAAACAATCAACCAAGAAGGCAGCCCACAACAAGTGAGGCCCAACAAATAATACATGCCCAAAATAACCCATATGCCACAGCAGCCCAACAATATATATATATTTGGTTAAAGTAATAATTTGATCCTATAGATAACACGAGTTCTTCATTTAGTCCCTACATGTAAAATTTTTGGAAATGAGTCATTACATGTATAAACGTTAGCAAATTCGTTCCTTACATGTGCTAACGTTAGCAAATTCTTTCCCTACATGTACACATATAATGATCGATTTAATTTTTTTTTATGTTTAGGAACCAAATCAAAATTTTGTGTCACATATAAGGATCAATTTGTTGACGGTAGAAACGAATTTGCTAACGTTTGCATATGTAGAGACCGAATTTGCTAACATTTATATATGTAAGGACTAGCTCGTTTTCAAAATTTTAACGTATAATGACTAAATGAAGAATCTGTATCACGTATAAGGATCAAATTATTACTTTAACCTATTTTTTTTTATCCTTTTTACTTTCATACTCATCATTTGGTCTCTAATTCAATTTATATATTTCATATAGAAATCCTTTGTATTATCTAGGCATTGCTCTATTATATTTAAGTGTACTTCAATCTGGATAATCTAATAATTAATTAATGTGTAATTTATCATAACCAATATTTTTCACGTTCTCTATCTCCAATAGGGGGTGGGGGAAGAAAATCTGGGTAAAGGAGGGCTACATAATGGAAAGGATTAATCATTATATTCCATTTCATTCCATCCAACTTTTGAATACACAAGTGATAGAACACTTCTGCTATTTTATTTCATTTCACATTTTCCGTCTCTTTTCATCGATTCAAACATGACCTTAAAGTGATATATTTTTTACATAGTTTCTTAATCATCCAAATGTAATACAAAACCTTTGCTACAAGAGGTTTTGGAGCTTATGCGTAGCAAAACTCATTAGATTGAAAAATGTCCTAGTTTTTTAATGGATGACTGAAAACTTGAAAAGAAAAAAAATGGATAAAAATTGAAAAAATAAATTGAGAAAATAAGATGGTCTAACCCTATTGTAATCTTGTATGCACAGGCTAAATAAAATTTCATTTTAAACCAACTCCACCATCCACCAAATTAAGGTTAAACCGATCAAATCCATTCCACTCATAACCCTCTCTCTCGCTCTCTACGCAACATCTCATCTTCCCCATCGAGAATTTGAGATAGTGAAAGGGAGCGAGAAGGAGGTATTTGATAGGGACAGTGGGGCGGAGAATGAAGCAATAGAGAGGCTGAGGCAGGGAAGAGTGAAGTCGTGATGAAAATTAGTAAATCCTCCATCTGCCTTAATCATAGTTTGACAATGTAACCAATAATATATTTCTGCTCAAAGCTTAGCTATTTTGGTAATTCATCATTCGTTCTTAGCTTTAGTTAGTGAAATGTTAGTCTATATTATTGGTTTCATCATTTTTGGGAAACCCTTTTATGATGTTCTCGATCAATGATTGATGTGTTTTCCATTATTGCACATCATACTCTAGCTACTGGATCTTCACTCGTTAATATCTTTGATAAAACTGTTTTCATTTATTGGAAATTAAGCATGATGCCCTCACTTTTCATATGTTATGCTCACTGGTTATTTGATAAAATGTCAATGATAAAATGTTGAATTCAATCAATCGGAAACCATGTGTCTAAGTACTGATTGTTTGTGCCAAAAATGCTGAGTGAGGTATTGTTCAAGATTCCATCATTGTTTAAACCTTGGTGGCATGCCATGAGATGTGCAGGTTTTGAAATGTTGTGTTCTTGTGTGCTAAAGAATTTTTAGATTTGTCGTTGGTTTGGTTTAAATGGTGCTAAGCTTAGTTGTTGCTTTGTAGAACGTATGGTAGTTATCTTTGCGATTTGATTTACTTCAAATACGTTTTTGCTAGTGGTATTTCAATGCATGACGATTTGTTGGTTTGAATAATTGTGATCATTGTGTTCTAGTGATCTATGATCAAATAAAATCTGTTTTAGGTGTTTATTAATTTGTAGTTTGTTAAATTGTGAAGGATTGATTGCCTTGTGTCTGAAAAGGATGCACCTAGTTTTTGTGCTAGTGCACTGCAGATTTCATGTTCTATTTATCTTTCCTTTGGAATTTCGCTGTGTATTTTTGGCTGTATGCTAGAGATGGTTGCAGAAACTTCTTGGCTCTTTGATATTTTCATGTGAAATCCGGCCAAAGCACTCTTGGGTAAAATTTTGCTTGTTGATTGTTAATCTTGCCATATGTGTTTGGTTTTTGTCTTCCTATGTTGTACATGACCCTAATGTATGCTAAAGTGGTGTTTGTCTGAAATGGCCAGAACTTTGGATGGTCCTTCTACTTTGTTCAAAATACATTTTTGCACTTTCTTTAAAAATAGAAGTAGATTCACAATATAAGTATTGTGCTATCCAAAAACGGAGGATTCCTCTTGGTAGTTATTTAAAATGCTTGGTTTGTCAGGAAATATGGTATAACTGTGTCACGATGGAATTTGCTCCTTTACCTGTCATATATGCTAAGAGTTGTAGAGGAAACAAAAGAACTGGTCTCTCTCTCTCTGAATTGATAGATTATTGAAGTCCCGCAAATCCTTGCTTCATCAACCTATTATTTGAATTCTAGTTCCAATGCAACGCAACTCATGATTACAAGGGTAATTAATGGGGCCCAGGCTCGGTTCCAGGGATTGACATTCCAACACCATCACAACCCACCTCATACCCATCAAATAATTGTTGCTGCCCATGTCCCGGTAAGCCCATTATCTTATGAGATAATGATGATGATGATAATAGGGCTTGAGGTCCAATGTAGTTGGCGAGTTCCTTGTTGACAATGTAGAGTTCATTGTTCAAATGAGTGAGCATGTTTTAACGGGACAAGATTTGGCCCAGACAGCCATGGACCGACAACAATTATTGACAATTCTTCCTCATCGATCTTCGAATTCTTTTCCAAATATTTTTTGATATCAAAATCTCGAAATTAGATAATTCAAAAGTTAATATACTTATTAGTTTATATATTTTTCAATTTTATATAATTCCTTTACCAATACTGGCAACCACAATAAGAATTGCTACTAATTTGTTATACTCGGTCTAGATTCTTTTCAATTAATTTTTTATTTCCTTAATACAATCAGATTCCTCACTATCAAAATATATTTTTGTCACTTGATTTGAAATCCCTTTGTTATGAATATTTCAAAATGAAATTGTAAAGATAAACCCAGTCCAACGTAGGCTTAATAGCATATAAAGAAATATATCGTAAGTATAAATACGATCTTACAATAATTCTTAATTAGATAGCATAACCTAAGATTAAATTTAAATCTAATGCTAAATAAGTATGCATCGATTCATGATTTGCTGAAGAGGGTCATCTTGGATTGAAATGGAGAAAACAACAAAAAAATGGGAGTTGAATTGCATTTTATAAACTTTTTCGTTTTAGCAGAAATATGAGTATTATGAGTATTTGTCGTTGTGTCTTAAGACAAAAATGATTTAGTTTTAAATGACTTTTTATATATGAAGTTGATCATCATATGATCATTCTTTATATAGAAACACTCGAATTCATTAACTTGGTTTCTTTGTCATTGTTTCTCCTTCTTGATCAAGTCTTTCAGACATTGTAATTAATCTTCTTGATGTTGAAACTTTATAATATGTCTTCTTGATCAAGTCCTTCTTGGTAAAAGAGCTTTACATACAAGATTTAGGGTCAGTTTAGGTAAACGACTTCATTAAACGCTTACAGGATAAACGCTTATCATATAAGCGCTTATGTATAAGCTATTTCTATAATAATAATAAAAATATAGTCAAACTGTTTTCATATAAGTTATAAGTTATTTTCATAAGCTATCTTGTAGAGCTTGTCAAAATAAACTGAAAACAGCTTATGGACATATCATAAGCTGTTTCCATAAGCTCTCTTAAACACTCTGACAAACGCTTATGCCAGTAAATAAGTCCAAATAAGTTGTTTATAAGCCAAACCAAACAGACCCTTAATACTGGTTTAACACCATTTATCTACTTCCAATTCCTAGCAGACAACCAAGATTTTTTAATATACAAGCAGTCTTTTTTCAAGCGTAACCGCTAAGATAGATATTGGAAGTATTATTTTAACATCTATCCTCTTCAGGCCCACTTAATAACCTCACAGACCTTAATCTAGAAACCTAATAAGGTTTTAAAATTTTAGGCTATATTTGGATTGATAGAAATAAAAGGCATAGAGCAAAATGGAATAAAATAATACTAATTTCATTGGACAAGTAAGAGATCTTGAAGTACTATTTCCACATTTGGATTCTTTAAAATAAAATAGAATGGAATAGAACCCGATGAATAGATTCCATTTCATTCCATCTAATACCTTCATTTTTCTTCCCTCGGTATTTGGGGGTATGAGCTAAAGTCAATATATTATTCACTTCATTTCATTCTCTCCATCATAAAATATTCAAACAATAATATGATGCTTTTGTTCCATTCCATTGTATTTCACTCCATTCCATTCCATCTCATTATATTTTGTCTCACTCATCATTAAACATCCAAACATAACCTTAGGTCAAAATATATTATTAAATTCACTAATATGATTCTTAACTGATTCCATTAAACGCAAATCTTCCTCAATCGTGACCCGATCCTAGTCATCTCAAATAAGGATTAAATAAAAAGGAAATTACACTAACCTCGCCTATGTTCATCGTAATTATATTTAACAATTACTGTTTCAAAAGTTAAACTTACTTCTCCTTAGAGGAGGTCAATGTAATTACAATCACATTCTTTTAGATATGTGTGGAAATAGGGCAGACCGTTTGGCAGGGGCCTATGACCTAGCCTATTTAAGGTCTATTCCGGCCTTGCCTATTTAACAAAAATGTCCGGTCAATGCCTTTTAAAAAGCCTATATAGCTAAAGAGGTCAGGTTAAAGTTTTTAAAAAAAGCCTAATAAGCCTATCAGGCCGACCTATTTAACACACACACGTATATATATAAAATATAATTTAATATATTATAATAATATAATATATTATTTATAATATATATAATATTAGAAAGTAAAAGCATATATATTTATTTAAATGTAAATGCCTACATACATATTTATTTGTGAAGGCTTAGTGACCTATTTATAAGTATAGGCCTAGTGGTCTATTTATTAGTATAGGCCTATCAGAGTCTTTATCATTTGAGGCTTACAAGCCTATTTGCAAATGAAAACATATGATTTATTTATAGGTGGAAGCATATTGAAAGACTTTGTTGAAAAGTAAGCATTTAAATAGTTCTAGGTCAGGTCAGACTTTAAAGTAAGTTAGATCAGTCCTTAAAAATTGGATCAGGCCTTAAAAATTGGACTATATCAGGCTAATAGGCCAAACTCAAACCTTGAAATTGGAACACATATCATACCTATTTATGTCAGAGCCTAGCTCGACTTAAGCTATTCCTACTCTTTTAGTCTTACAAGAGGTAAATGTATTGATAATTCTATGGAGAGAGTGGAGAGTATATTTTAAAACAAAAAGAAGTTAAATAATCTACAACTTTTCCTTGAATAACTCGTTGGAGGGGCCACCTATGCTAGACTATCTTGAAACTTCAAAGAAATATAGGTGGGTATATGGATTGGTCCGGTCCGCATTAGTTCGTACTTAGACGGACCGGATCGGAATAGTCCGCAAAATAAATGGACTTATATTTATCAAGTCCGCGTCCATTCTGTATAGTCCACGGGTTAAATAGACTGATCTACAGACTCAAAAAAATAGAAGAGTAAATTTTGTAGGCCAGTTCTAAATTTTATTTATTTGTTGATATTGTTTAGTTAAAACTTTTTTATGCTATAAAGACTGAAATTGGTAAATACAAAGTTTTAATATGACTTGCTTTAATAGCCTACACCATTTTCATGCAATTTTATCTAAAACTTCTCCAAAGCAAGTAATATTTGACTCAAGTACATCAAACATGAGTACATCAGACGAACATATGTAAGTCCGCGGACTGGCCCGCGAGTCCGCGGATCAAGTCCGTTTAGTCCACGGGTTAAACGGACCGGACTTAAAAAGCCACCATTTAAATGAACATGAATTTTGCCTAGTCCAGATCTGCGCGGGCTGCGAGCTAAACTGACTATCCGCGGGCCCAGATCCATATACCTGGCTCTACAAAGAAACGGAAATTGGGGTTGAGTGTTGACATCACCTTGGGTACAATTCCATAATGGAAATAAACCTCTCTCTTGTTTTTTTTTTTTTTTGAGTCAAGATTCAAACAGGTTCTTAACAAAAAAAGAATATAATAATATTTTGATCTCTGAAAAATAAAAAATATAAATTTAGTTTTTAAGAATATAAAATGCGGATCAAATTAGTCTTTTTTAGGATAACTTTTAGGGACATTTTAGTCCCTATCAGAGGCGATTTTTATCTGGATTTTACATTCTTAAGAACTAAATTGATATTTTTCATTTCTTATGGATCAAAATATCACCATATTTTTTGTTAAGGATCGGTTTGGACATTTACTCTTTTTTTGTGTACAATGCAAAATAATAAAAAAAGAAAAATTAAAAAACAAAAAGGCCCAAGAAAGGGGTAAAGATCTCTAGACTTATTTTGGTGTATCAAATTGTGTCCTAATTAATAATATCATATCATATAAGTTAATTTTATTTAATATTAAAAAAATAAAATATATAACAAAATATTATTAATTGAGATATAATATAATATGTTAAAATACGATCGGGGATTCTAATTCCACAAAAGATCTAGAGCCTCAGAAAACATCTGATTTTATTGAGTGGGATAATTTGTGGTGGGCCCCTGAATTTCTCTTAGTTTCTATCATAACCGGCAAAACAACAGAAAAAAATCATTATGCAGACATAATGATGCGCATGTTGGAAAAAAAAAAAGATTTTACTCATACACTAATTAAAGAATTAATGATCTTACTAAAAATCGCAACATTTCAATTTTCAATATATTGAATAT
This sequence comes from Ammopiptanthus mongolicus, assembly GCA_039655645.1. Lineage (NCBI taxonomy): Eukaryota > Viridiplantae > Streptophyta > Magnoliopsida > Fabales > Fabaceae > Ammopiptanthus > Ammopiptanthus mongolicus. The sequence continues at coordinate 14,918,100 of CM077348.1, read as the reverse complement.
ATTGAGTCAAAAAATAAATATATTGAATATATTTTTTTTTAGTAGAAGTTTTTATCATTGAAAAAAAATTTAGCATGAGTCGGAAGCAGGTGACAACATTGCAATTGAGAAGTGCAAAAGGAAGTGAAAATTTTGAACTTGTTAACCCGACAGTTTCTGAATCAGACCCAGGTTTCCTTCCTATGGCCGAAGCGAAACGCCTTTCATCTTGTCGTTTAGCCACCCAATTCAATTCACTCTCAATCGCAACCCCACGTGTGCTACATGCCTGACATTGCACCCTTCTCACTCAACTGCCGTAATGGATTTTAGTGCCACCATGCCCCTTTGTGGCCCTTTTATACTATTTTTATTGGTGAATATTGTGGCCCTTTTCTTTTATATTTCATTTACACCCAAAACAAATATCAATAAATTACTATAAAGAAAAAGTATACTGCATTCTCCATGTTTTGACTTTTGAAGAAAGAAACCGTATATTATTTATTTTCAGGAACAACATGGCGAAGTGAGGCAAGTTTTTCAAAGAGTAACAAAAAAAACAGACACTTATTGGGTAACTGATTAGATATACATCATTCATTAACACTGTATTTGGTATAATAAAAAGATGAAGGAAAGAAATTAAGAGAAGGGAAAGAAAGCTGAAAAGACCACTTTCCATCCTTTGGATCTGTTAATGGAATGGAAGGAAAGTGACTTTTTGGTGATTCTCACCTTAAAAAGCATTTCCGTCCGTTTTGAGAAGAAAATAAGATGGATTAGGATTAAAAAGACATAAAAATCCTTTACTTTTTTAGACGAACATCTTCGGACTTCATCCATAGCAACTTTATTTTGCTTTTTGATAACTTTGTATATATTTAAATATAAAGGGTGAGTATAAAAAAATGTTTACCATAAAATTTCTCACGGAAAAAAACATAAAATTACATAAATATACTTTTGAATTGCACGAAAATACCTAAAAAAAAAAATTGCATGCAAAATCACATACAATATGAATATTTTGATCATTTCACAAATATAATTTTTCTTTCCTCTCACTTTCTCCTCAAACAAATAAGAGGAGAGAAAAATTTTGGTTTTCTTTCCTCTTATTTTTTCTCCAACCAAACAACTAAATAATCCTCTCATTTTCACTCTTTTTCTTTCTTTCCACTTTCTTTCCTCCCTTTTTCTCTCATTCAACCAAACAAAGTATAAAGGGCGAGGTAAAATAATTTTTTAAAAAAGAAATTTTTTATTAAAAAATTAAGTATATCACCTTTTTAAATATATCAAACTTTTTTAAAAAAATTCTTCATTTCTTAATCAATGTTCGGACACTAATGAGTATACTCCTACATTAAAACTAAGGGGATTTAACTCATCTAAAGTGAGATTGTATCTAAAGTGATAAAGTAATATGTATTTATCTTTAGATTATAGTCGCTTGAGATCTCTATTCATTTTACTAAATTAATGTTAAATACATCCTTACTTTATTATTTTAGAGATAAATTTACTTTAGAAGAGTTATACTCAAACTAAAGAGGGATCAATTAATTGTATTTCTTTTATTTCTTTATTTTGTGACAAATTACATTTTTTTGTTAATTGAAATTTTTTAATAACTTGGAAAAAGACCTTCTGTGGGTAATTCCTTATGAGTACATCTTTAATTTTGATCCATGAAATTGTAAGGTGATCAAAAGTATTTCAAAAGTTATCAAACGTTAATTAATCAAGTTCCTCCGTCAGGGATCAAGTTAATTCGAATTTTATAATTTTAGGGATCAAATTGACATAAAGACCAAATTGATACGACCTTATAATTTCAGGGACCAAATTAAAGATTTACTCAATTTCTTATTCTTTATTATAAAATATTTTTCCTATTTCGATAACCAAAAATTTTAGAAATTAAAAATTAAAAATAGGTGAATAAAGCCATAACCTTTATGGGACACCGTGTAAATTTTCTACGTAATAAGGGGCATTAAGGCAGTATTTAGTGGTGTTTGTAAGCTTACAGCGTGACCATCTATAAGGTTACCTTTCTCATTTCTTTTGTCAAGTTGTCTGGTCACCGGATTGAAGCTGCACCTTGATCTTCTACTTTGAAGAAGGTGCTTTGACATATGCTTTTCTTCCTCTTATCAATTCTCATTTCACATCTAACTTATTTAGCTTTTCGAAGGAAATCTTACAATCGATTGTTTTTCCTTCCTCGTTGTCAATTTTTGAAGCAGTAGCCAAAATTCGTGTTTTTTATTGATTTTGAGTGATGAGAAATATTTGTGTCCATACATAGTCCTTCTCCTCGTCATAATTTTTCAATGTCAGAGCCAACATCCTGTTTTTTTTTTAGAGTTTAATTTTTATGTATTGTCAGTGTAAATATTTTTATATTGATAATCAATCAAAAATTATGATGTGTATGATTTTTAAGGTAATTAGAATAATAGTCAATCACTTTAACTTATATGATAATTTCTAATTAATTATTTATGTAAAAAATCTTTACACTGATAATATATATCAATTAAATTTTTTTTTTTTTTATGAGTAAGTGTATGTGTGTTTTAAATGCTTAGATATCGCCGAAGGAGCCATAGCATGCCCGAAAAGGACAGCACTAAACTTATTAAATCTTTTCTCCATTTTGACCAACATACATATATTCCTTGACTACTTTCAAAAAAAAAAATATTCCTTGACTATTTTTTTTTTGCCTAATTTATTATTATTTTTTTCTTACAGGATCCAACTCAGTACATCTATTTCTGGGCGAGAACTGTTATATATATATATATATATTTATATTTTCCTTGACTATTTTTTTGCCTCATTTATTATTTTTTTCCATACAGGATCGAACTTGGTACATCCATTTCTAGGCGAGAACTGCTTCATTTGGAGGTAACCACACAGTTAAAAAAATTACTGTACTAGATAAAACTCGAGTTCCATTCATTATGCGTCAATGATATGTAACATCATACATCGTTTCCTTTTAATTTAATGTTTTTTTTTTTTTGTATGAAAACTTAAAAGATGTTTGATTTCATTTTTATTTTCTGTTTTTATTTCTTATTTCTATTTTTTGAAAATTGTTTTTATTTTCAAATTTTAAAAAATATGAAAATTTGCTTATTTTGACCTCCTTCTACATTTTTTATTTTTTATTTTAAAAAATTTAGGAAAGAAACATTGTAAATAACTTTTATTTGTTTTCAGATTTAGACCAAATTCATTCATTGAAACATTTTCATTAAGACATACAAGAATCTTGGTTAAGGTAAAAGCTAGACTGCAACAGACCTTCCTGTATAGATACTAGAGTTTTTAATGGATCCGCTAGAAGACCAACCGACTCCACTAAGATACTTGAGAAACATCATATCATTATGGGATCCAAATCCTCTCCGGCAAAAATCCTCAGCAGCCTGATTTTGAACCGTTGGGTACATTCAATGAATGAGATTAAAAGCCAAAAAATACACTTTTGAGCATAGCTCCAAACCCCTTTCCCTCTTCCCGTGCGTGCCCATTCTTCCAAACACATTCACAACAGCTCCTCCTGCACCTTGCCGCTGTCGTCGCTTCCCGCTCGTCCCTTGCTCCTCGTCGCCGCTCGCCACCGCTAAGTTTCTGTTCTAGGAGAAGAAAAATGCTAACACCTCAAAATAAAAAAAATGATAACATCCTTAAGACCCTCCGATACAAATCCATTAACGGTACTGTCGTCTCTTCGCCGTCGTTAATGGCAGTAAGCCGTCACTGCCAAGTCACCCCGTATCTATCCCTTCTCCCTCGCGCTGCCACCACAGAGAGGAGAACGGACGCACACTCAGCCGCTGCAGCGCCGTTCACGACAAACACTGAGAGGGCCGCCGCCGCATCATGCTTCAGGACATAGCCTCAATCACCTTTTTAGTAAAAGTTCTTCCTTGCCCCGATGTTCCAATCAACACCGTAGGCTTAATTTGCTGAGAAGATAACAATGAAATTGTAAGAAGATTGAAATGTTGGGTATTTGTTTGTCTGGTTGCAATGGCCAGAAAGATCAATCATACATTAACAACATCTACAATTAAGTTCATGTTCATGAGCCCAGGGAGAGAGAGAGAGACAAAGATGAAGCTGCCGAGAGCGACGAAGCTGAATGACGGCGACGGAGAAGATGAAGCTTCAGAGAGAGACGAAGTGGCAGCAATGGCGGCGGCAACAGCTGCTGCTGCAGTGTTAAGGAATGAGCATTTTTTTGTGTTTTCATATTTTTTTTAATTTTAAAAAGTTGGCTTTTTTTGGACCATTAGATTTAATGGATGACCAAGATCTACTGCTATAGAGAGGCTGGAGAGAAACCAAACTCATCATTACGTGCCTTCCATAATAAGCAAACAACCGCCGGAAAATCAAGGACCAGTAAATTCTATGCAACATAGGAAAATGTTGCTTTAAGTTAAGGCAAATGCTAACCAGTGTCCTAAGGGCATTGGTTAAGGATTTAAAGATAGAAACATATATTGTTTTGAAAGTAGTGTATTCAATACATTCAACTTTTAAAAGTTGCATTTTCCAATAAACTTTTTCTAACTTTGGATTCCTTAAATAATGTTCTTATGACACTTGTTAGCGAGATCCTTAAGTTAAATCTCATCCAATTTGTGAGACCCAGATTGAAGGAGCTCTATATCCAAGAAGGAACAATCTTTGACCACAACTCACTGGCCAGAAATCAATAACGGATATTATGCATTATGCTCTTAGGAGTTGAGTTACAATGAATATACTAAGAGTCAGAAGAAAAATCTCCGCAAACTCCAAACATAGAACACTCATAATTTTCTTTCAACACTTGAACCCAATTACGAGCATAAGTAGCAATTTATTCCATCCAATTTCATATGATATGCTTCAATAAGGATTCAGAGTGACCGAATATTGTATAAGGAAAAACTAATTTATTATGTCTTTCATTGTTTAAATTAATATGGATGCTTATTTTAGTTTATATAATATTATATCATATCAAAATACATTTTTCAAACTTTTGAATGCATTTAGTACACCAGCTTAATTTTTATCACAAAATATTTCTGGTAGATAATTTATTGCTTGTTAGTTTTAGATGGACGTAGTGAGTGAGACGTTTGATGGAAGTAGATGTATGGTTTCTTTTGGCCAATAAGCATAGTAGGCTAAATTAGTATTCCATTTACATTGATCTAGTTTTTTTTAGTTGTTCTGTTTTTGTATACGGGTTAAAATACTCCTTCTACTCTCAATCAATATACTTTTTGTTTATAAAAATGAGCTTAGTGGACTAAATAAGCTAAATAAGCTCAGTAGACTAAATAGGTTAGCTTAATTAGTAGACTAAATAAGCTTTTTCCAAAGAAATTTTGCGATCTTATTTGGACCATATCAATTTAAAACCAGCTTTAGCTAATAGCAAAGTAAAAGTTTAAAGCTATTTAAAACCTTTTCATTAATTTTGTCTATTTATTTAATAGCTACTATGTGTGATGTAATGAACAGGACATGGACTTGGTCGATTTAGCCAATAAAGATTTTGAAGATGAGATGAACATATTTGATTGCTTCGCGATACCTTCACCAACCAACAATTCCAACTTTGGACTGCATAATTACAATGTAAGAAGCATAACAATCATCTCTCTATTTTCTTCAACTTCATTTTTTGTTAAAAAAAATGTTTCATGTTTGGTTGGATTTGATTTTGAAAGCTAAAAAGTTATTAAATTTTAATTAATTGGTTTGCTTTTAATTAAAGAATTCAACTAAATCAAGTCAATCTTATTGAGTAGTTAGGAAGCAGTTATGCAAGTTAGCCTATTGTGAATATATATATATATATATATAGGGAAGACTTTCTATATTGAAGTAATCAATCAAATCATTTATACCTCTTTTGTTTATGAACATCACATATGTGTTTTACCATTTATAATGATTGTTTCAAATTAATGCTACACACTTATTACTTACATAAGAAGATGTGATGGAGATGTGTCAGTTTTATTTTTCTTATTGTCCAGGTTCAAGACTCAGCGGGATTTGTAGCTGCAGTAAACAATCAGGCCCAAATAACTGAGTCTTGTGAAAACCCCGTGGTTCCACCGCTTGTATTGGATGATCAGAATCCACTGCGTCAGTTACCAAACTCTTCAGCTCTATTACCGAATGAAACACTAGGAGACCAGTCTTTATCATCTGTGGTAAATAAAATTCTTAACAATATATGCTACTTGGCATATCATCATAAATCATAATCACGTGTCATGACTGATATGGATTTGCCTTGTAAACTTAATGCACATCAACATGCAAATAGGTTCGTCTCCATTATATATCAATGGTGGTGCTTAGTTTATCAATGTAATAATTATGATTAATTTAAATTTTTAAAAATCAAATTTTCATAATAACTTTTTTAGTCTCCTCAATAAAAATCTTATAACTCCGCATATATGCATACATTATGTCAACAGAGGTACGTAGCTTAATTGGTAGGATCGAATAACATGCATGAATAGAAGAAGAGTCTTGAGTTAGGTTCCTTCTCGAGGCTTGTCACATTTCCTCACCTTATGATAAGACAACCTCTCCTTCCCCAAACTTTTCCCCACATGTACAACAAATATATATGCATATGACATATCACTAGAAATTTGTGACTTGTTTAACCCGCACATCGATCATTTGATTAGGTGGGATTGATCTCAGAAGGAGCAGCTTATTCTTCGATTCAAGACCAACATATGGCCCCAATAAGATCCTATAATCCATTTTATCAATCTCAAACCGGGAATTCGCATATGTAGGTTTTCTCATCATTTTATACATGTACAATGTTACTGTAGTTCTTATACTAACAGATTTTAGTATATAGTATACAATACAATACATGTCTTGTCTTTTTTTTCTTTTGTGCTGATGTTGGCACATACATTCTGCATTTCTATGTTGTAGGCTTCAAGGCTCGGGTATACCTAATGAGTACACCACAAGCAATCAATTGTTAGTGCCAAATATCATGGCAAACATTAATACTTTCAACGGCATCAATGACCAGTCATTCTTTCAAACAGCTTTGTTTCCGCAAGACCAGGTGAGTACTATCACACCCCAACAATGCAGTTTGTTTTGTGAACCATGCTGTTGTGTTGACTGTATTTTTTTCCATCGTGATTCTTTAGCAGGTAGAGGCAGGAGCAGGGATTGGGACTGGAATATCATCAGCTGGACAATTCATGACTAACCAAAGATCCGTGTTATCGTCTCTTCAGAATGATCAAATCCCCACTCCTAGGACGTTGAACACCAGGTGACATGGGATATGTTTGTTAAAGAAATTCTTAGGAAATAAAGTTTTACTTTACACTTCCTTCAAAAATATTATTAAATTGAATGTCACTAATGGACTCAGATTCTCTACGGTTAAAAAATGACACATTTACGTATTTTTGTACCATTGGATCATTCACGGAAAGTGTTCGAAGAAACTGTGATTAATCCAACGATACATTAATGCCCGAATGTGTCATTTTTGAATTGTAGGGAATTCGTTTTCCGTCACTAATCAATAGGCTACATAGCTAAAGTGGCACAAAATAAATAGTAAACATTAGTTTTTTCTTGCTCCAAGAGTGCATATGAATTTCTATTGCTTGCATGTTCTTTTTAGTGTATATCAAGTTATTTGATTATGACTTTTAACTATAGGGACCAACACAACCAATTCTCTCTGGTTATTGGTTATGATTCGCAATACACTGCTAACTACATGCAATATGATTCCTCTACTTCTTATTATAGCTAATCTATTTTGTTAAAAGTTACGTGATTAACAAATGCTTATAAAAAAAATAGTATTGCTAAGAAGACTTTTGATAAATCCATTACAAGAACTAGACTTTCTATTTTGACATACCCTTTTATTAATTGAGCATGACAATACCCTTTAAGTATCTGATTTTAATTAATTTCACCCTTTTATTAATTGAACATGACAATACCCTTTAAGTATCTGATTTTAATTAATTTCACTTGGGAATATTTTTTTCAATCCATGCGAGATGACCAAGATAATGCTTAATTACTGATCTAATTATACAGGCTTCATTGTTTTGCAATTGCTTCTATCCTTTTAATGATACTAATTTATTCAATTTAACTAGGTCTAGAAATGCAATGGGTATAACGATTCACGAAGGAGCCCCTAATTCTGGAAATACAGTCACTAGAAATCCTGATAGAGCAAAAATTCTTGAATCTTCGTCTTTCAGGTAATAGTTTACTTGAAATTATCTAGATTTCGTATACTTCAAAAGCCTTTTAAGTACACGTCAACTATATACAGCTTATCATATCAATAGATCATACACATCAAGTGAATTAGTATAGATATATGTTATATACACAGTTGTTCTGATTTATTGGCTTTAAGTTGGTACCCAGGAGAAAAAAATTTAGGGTATATATATTATTGGATGGAGGAGTTAGAGGAAAAACAGACGAGAAAGCAAAATTTTAATTTTATGTGAATATTTTCTTTAATTGGTTTTTTTAATGAGAGGAGTAAAATGAGATTTAGTAAATATTTCTTTAATTGATTTTTTTAACGAGAGGAGTAAAATGAGATTTTTACATAAATTTTCAATATTTCCTTATTCATATTTGTAAACAAGTTATAATTCTATAAATAAAAAATTAATGATGTATTTCATTTCTTTACGAACTCCTCCATCGACACATAAAGGAAACAGGTTCAATAGGGTTTATATTATAGCAAATAGCCGTAGAGACTTCATGTTCTTATCGACATAATTATGGTTGAATCGCGCGTGCATGATAGGGCACAATTACCACCAGAGGAAACTCTCAATATGCCGAACCAGTATGCTATACCAGTGGTTACTTCTCCCGGTCCTTCTACTACTCTTCGACGAAATCAAAGTCTGAACTTACAAAGTGGAAGGGTAAAAAACTTTAAATCACTTCTTATATATCTTTTAAAGCTAGCATTTATGATAACATACATGATACAACCATACACCTTGTACATGGGTTGGGTACCCTCAATCAATATACATATACTTATCAAAAAAAAGAAAAAAAAACCATGCACCCTGTCATTTGACTTTGAATGGAATTTTCTTTTTCTGTTTTGGGTTGTTTTGAGTAGCTGCAGAGGGATTCACCCATAAGAGAAAGAGCTTACAGTACAGTCCCTACATCCCAAGAAGCTAACTCTGAGCTATATCATCCGAGGTTGATACATATAATTCGATCTCAACTTCTCTTTCTTACCATCTCTTGTAATCTCAACTTTCATGATTTTGAGTTTTCAGGCATATTCGGAATGGTGTGTATGACCCAGCGTATGGGATATCTGGTCTTCCAGTTGACCCCCATTTTAGATCCTTTTTAGAATCACAAGGTAATTAAAATTACTTTCTCTCAACTTTCTTCTTTTAAAAAAATATATATATATATATGGTTTCCACTTGCTAATATGCAAAAATTGATTAGTATTTAACTAACTTGTTATTAACTGACATTCTAATTACTATTGCACGAGTACTTCATTAAAGAAAATTTACATTATTACAAGCGAGCATTACATTTTAAGCTAAAAATTTAAGTTTATAACAAGAATGATGTTGTTCTTAATGCAGAAAAATCTTCGCAGTAACTTTTCCAAATGAGGAGTGCGTGGAATTCTCAAGACTGGACGAATCAAATGGTGTCAACTCAAGTCTCTTCAGAGTCATTATTATTGTTCAATTCAGCTTTTAATTAAACATGACATTTTAATTTGTGCTTTTAGTTTTCATTAAGATTGCAGTAGATGAGACCTGCCTTACTTTTCTATCTGGTACAAACCGAAATACATTATCTGATCGGTCTTTTTCTTTCAATATTATGATGACTTGCATATCCTAATTTTGGTTAACATCTACACCATTTTAACTATATTTGCATTGGGGTTTTTTTTTTTTTTTGGTAGACACCACTTTTTGGTACACCATTTTTGTACCATTAAATTTATTAAACAAGGTTAATGAACTAACAATCTATTTTCAAATCATATGTATGTTGAATATCAAGGCAATTGATGGAGCCATCAACATTTATTTTCGGCCACCTTTTTTTTGGGGGGGGTGGGGGTGAAGTCCTCTTTCTTAGAGTGCTTCATCTAGTTAGCTTGCACCATTTTTGGATTCAAATATACAGCCTCTCATCAGACTTGGTTGGTTGGGGTGAGAGTGGAGTGCAATTTAATAACTTTACTTATAATACGTGGAGTTTGAATGTTGGAAATTGGAATTGCCGCTTTGTTTAGGATTTTACCTCATCATCACCTTTATTACAGAATTGCTGAGCAATTACTGTGTAGCCTCTCTCTCTCTCTCTCTCTCTCTCTCTCTCTCTCTCTCTCTCTCTCTCTCTCTCATTTGCTGTATCCTGCAGAAAATAATGCATTCGAAGCCTATCTCATTCCTTTGCAACCTTATGTTACTTCCAACATATATACAAACCAATGCTCCAGCCATAGTCGTCATTAACTTCTTTTAATAACTACTTTAAATATCCAATGTCATTTAACACACTAGCGCTAGTGAGGAAGGATTCGAGGAATCTTTACATGTAGATATGCTGCAAGCATTTGCTCATAGTTTAAAATTTAAACTTTTAAAATGGACTTGTTAATATCATTATTTACTTGCATGTAAAGTACTCCACTTGAAAAAGCTGGAATCCCATGAATCATGTTCGGTGAATCATCTGTCTAGCTCTTCCATTGTCAGGGAATTATACTCTCATACTCAAGATGACGACGGTGGTTTGTTTTGTTTAACTGCTATAGGTAACAAATGGGTGAACATTTTACTATCAGTCCACCATGGTCGGGGCTTTGGAATGGTGAATGGTGTTTTTGAATATGTGGGTGGGTCAATAAAATTGTGGGAGACTTGTGACATTGATAACGGGAATAAATGGGATGTGGTGGGTCTGCTAAAAGATGCAGGTTACCATGATATTGAGAGAATGTGGAATAAGGCTCCTGGGGTTCAAACAAAAAGGATGAAGGCTTTATTAGGTGATAAGGATGCAATGGACATGTTCAATGTTGGGACAAGAAATCAGAATGTAGAATTGTATCCTGTGCAGATGACAACTACTGCAAAAGACAAGCCAAGTGAGTCAAATGCATAAGAGGGTGTTGTTGGGCCACATGTGGGTCTTTGATGGACCTAATGTGAGACAGGGGAGAGGTCATTTTGGTAGTGGTCCTACGTTGATATTGGGTAGAATGTGGAAGATGGTGGTGATGAGCCAGAGGCAGAGTCTGAAAGTGAAGATTGCATTGAGTGTTACATTCAGTGACAATGAGGAAGAATACGAGGGAGATGATGGGCTGATTAAGGTTAGCTTGGAAGAGGAGGATGCAAAAGATACAAGAAGTGCAAGAGAAGCACAAAAGAACAGAAACACAATAGGTGAAAGAGAGGAAGACTATGGTATCAAAGAAGGGTTCATCCAATAGTAAGGGTGGCAAAACGGATTAACTTGAGCTGACACATAAATGAGATAGGATGGGTTGTGGGTTGGAGTGAATAACATGTCCTGTTTTTTGACCGGTAGGCAAGTCAACCAGCCTAAAAATTAAAACACAAAAAGGATAGGATGGTGAGTTAGGCACATCAACCTGCCTAAAAAGTGAATAAAAAATGCAGGTTGGGCAGGTGGTCAACCCATGGGTTAACATGTACAGAAGATAACTAAGGTTGTGATTGCATACACATTTGCAACTTACTTTTCACCGCCGGGGAAAAACATCCTTTCACGTTTGATGCAAAATTTATTATTGTTATGCCACTTGGAACGTAAGTTTGGTTGACGCAACTTCAAACCAAACATGCTCTCAGCTGCCCAACTATATGGAAAAGCTAATATCAGAGGAGAAGTTCATCTTTAGAATATTAGATAGATAATAAATTGTAACTTTCCAACTTCTCATAATTTAGAGTTCAATGTGAAACAAATCCACCCTAGTCATATATATAGAAACAAATCTTTTCATTTTTCCTTTGCCAAATGAGCAAAACAAACTTTATATTTCCGAAATATATTGTTATAGAAACAGATTTTGTCAAATCTTCAAATCATGATCATAAACAGCTATCTGAGCCACTGAAAAGAAACCTCAATAAAGTGAATTATCAAACACCCAAGGCTCATGCAGAAACAGCTCTCGGCCATTCATTTGGACCGTTCCTGCTGCAATATCCTCCGCACGTTTCCTAGATGCTTCAGCTTTTCTGGCTGATGCAGCTTCATCCTGCAAAAAGGAGTACGCATATACTATCAATTTTGAAAACCATATACTACCCAAAACACTGCATCTATTGCCCATTACACATACAATCAATTTGCAAGATGTCTTCACTATATAATAAATTAATCTGTTAAGCAGGAGGCCTGTGCCATCCGTATTGAATAGATCTGCATTCTTAGTTCTTTTTTCGCTCTCTATGTTGTCATAGGTAATTATCAAATGCAACCAGCAAGTTTGGAATACATTTATCTGTTATGCATCCTTCTACTACTGCAAGGGAGAGAAGCAGGTACAATGGCATGAGCAAGCATATCTTAGAGCAAACTAACTAACTAATGAAGGAAGCTATCCGGGTCAACAATATGTTCAATTAATTAATGTTAACTTGTTAAATCTTTGGCCCTGGTAAGAGTATTAACTACCAAATCAAGCTTATCAAATACTTGGGTCTACCGCGCAGTATATAAATAACCTAATCTTACTCCTAATTCCAGATTATGCAAAAATTACAAAAGGAAAACGAATCAGTGCATAAATTAAACATGTTATTCAGGTATCCTGGGGAATCTTGTTGAAAATATAGGAATCAGAATCTAAATGGCAATAAAGAGAGTAATAGGAAAAGTGAGAGAGAGAGAAGTTGAAGAAACCTTGTGGCGCTTCCAAGAGAGGAACTGGTGGGGTGTGAGAGTAGAGGGAGTAGGCGTTGGCCTCTCTTCTGCGTGCTTTTCCTGTGCTTCCATGTCTGCCCCCATCCTACCAAATCACCAGATGGATTGGAGTGTATCAACCTACAACCAACCTCTACAAAAGTACGAGGCCCTCAACGTCGTGTCGTTTGTGGCTTTCCTTTCTTTCTTTCTTTCTTTGTTTTTTAACTTGGTATGGTGTCATTTAACTACTATTTTAAACGCAAATGTCAAGAAATCTTAAAAAAAAAAAAAAAAAAAAAAAAAAGAAATAAAAATAGAAATGATGTATTTAATATATTAAAAATGATATATATATATATATATATATATATATATATATATATATATATATATATATAGTTTAATTTCTATGCACTGTTTATACTGTTAACCAATCAGAAATCATGGTATGAATGACTTTTAAGGTATTTAGGATAAGAGCAAAAAATTTTAACTTATGTGGCAATTTCTGATTGGCTGACAGTATAAAAAATACTTTACACTGAAAGTGTATACCAATTAAATCTCTCTCTCTCTCTCTCTCTCCCCATATATATATATATATATATATATATATATATATATATATATATATATATATATATATATATATATTGATTTCGCATTGTATCTCGCACAACAGTAGAAACTAATCTCACGAAGTATTGACCGACATTGAAAGGTTGATCTCTCCCAAACAGATTTTCTCCGTACACAAGAGTTAGGGATAAAACCTCTAACTATTTGCTTAAATAGTTATTTTGTTTTAACTCATTAACTATTAACTAATGGCTATATAGCAAGAATCTTTTAAAAATCACATCTAATCAACGGTTGAAGTGGCTCCATGAATTAGTTATGTTTCTAATTTGAATCTTATTTGGTTGAATAAAATGTCTATTAAATATTAAAGTAATAAAATTAAAGATGATTTAAAATTTTTGATAAAAATTAATAATAAAAAATTAAATAAGTCAAATTCAAATTTTATATTTTTAAACAAATTAAGTTTAAGCTATAAATTTGGTTCGTTTAAATAAATGAGTTAAGTTTGAGCAACTTTTTTTCACAAGTCAAGTATGAGTTTCAAGTGATTAGCTTGACTTGACTAATTTATACTCCTAATTTAACAATTAGTTTAACTTTTGTTAGTATAAGCATAAGTTTGTCAAAAAAAAAGGGGTTTCATTTTAATATTTAATTATATTGAAATATGACTATTTAAAATAAATTTCATTGTAATGTATTTGAGTATGTTGGGATATTAGGGTTGTGTCTAGTGTTGTAATGAGTATCTCCAGATTTTTAAAAATCAATTTTTCATATGTAATCGTTTTTAAAAAATAAGTTCTTTAACTTGTTATCCTTAAATGAAGTATTGCTGTGATTTGATCTTATCAATGAAAATCTTCTAGCTGGACCCTCGTTGGGATGAATGTTTACTAATGGAATAACAAGGGATGACAGGGTAAATTTTAGAGAAGATGGAAATTTTGTCCTTTAACTCCTCTAACTTTGAAAAGTAGACAATGTTTTCCTTATCATTGCTTCTATCTCTAACTCTATTACATTACTGTTTATGATGTCTGTCTGATGCCAGTTATGGAAGCCTAGATCTCATTTTCAATGACTAAAACAACCACCAATCTCCAAATCTCATAAAAATAAACAGACAATAAGGAAACAATGAAAGCCACGATTACAGGAGGGTAAAATTTGTCATTTACATGTGATTCAAATCAACCACAAAAAAGCTCAATTGACCATTAACCTTTCAAGCTAAACATCATAAAATGTGTGAATTTTTGAAGAGATTACCATAAAAAATGAAACAAGTGTGGCTGAGATGGTGGATTTGGAAGCAAAATTGAAACTTTAATGGCACGTGGATACTAATTCGAGTATAAGAAAGTTGCAAAAATCCTAACCAGCATAATAAGATGAATTGTAACATTTCACTAACAAATTAGAGAAGAAAATAATGATGAGGACAATGTCTAACTTTCAAAAGTTAGAGGGCGATTTTAAGACATAAAATTTACTGGACAAATATAAAAAATTAAATAAAGTTAGAGAACGAAAATATCCATTTGACTTAAATTTTATAAATTGTGTGCTTGGGAGTTGCTTTTAAGGAGAAAATGGAATGGAATGACATCGACTCCAAGATCGCTCATTGTCATTCCCAAATCCAAATTTTTATTATTTCAAATTGAGAAAACAATACCAACATTGTGTAGCACGAGTGATAGGTACTCGGGTCCCTTAAGCATGTGGTCACGGGTTCGATCCCTGACCGGTATGTATGAAAAAACATCTATTGGGAGAAGAAAACCCCTTAAATGGACCTCAGTTTCCTTGTGGGATTAGTTTTCGCTGTTATGCGTGAAGGATACCCTGATTTAGATAAAAAAAAATTGAGAAAACGATAATACAATGACATACCTTTTAAGATAATGGCGAGGACAATATCTAACTTTTAAACGAATTTAACACACAAATTTATCGGACAAACATAAAAAAATTAAATAAAGTTAGAGAACCAAAATAGACATTTGGCTTAAATTTTTATAAATTGCATGCTTGGAGTTGCTTTGAGGAGGAAATTGGATGACAATATCTGGACTCTAAGACCCTCATAATGTTAGTATAAAGTTTTTTATATTATCAATCGATCACAATTCATAATATAAGTGACTTTTAAGGTATTATGATAAGAGTCAAACACTATCAATGATGTGATAACCCATAATTGGTTGACATTGTAAAAAATCTTTACACTATAACAATACATACCAATTATATTTATGTAATAATGGCATACAATGTCTTAAAAAAGTTATCCGATTCTTCTTTTTTTTTTTTTGGTTCAAAGGAGGCATACTTAGGCCTTATAATAGGGGAGGGGGAAAAGAAGGTACAGCAGGATCGAACCCGCAACTTCACAGACACCAAATGTCCCTTGCAAGCTCAACCACCTGAGCTGCGATAGCGGGACAAAAGTTATCCGATTCTAATATTCAAATGATAAGACTCATAAATTTATATGAAAAAACTTTATTTTTGAAAATTTATCATTTAATTTTATGATGATCCGAATTAAAGAGGAGGTAGTTTTGGGCAAATACTCGTCTCAACATTATATTATTGGTTGAATTTAGACAATAAGCATATTAATTAAATTCAAAACAACTTATTGAATTTCAGCACTCGCTCCTAGCTTTCTCCTACCCCTTTTTATGCGTAAATTATCAAAAACATTTTCAATTTGTCTTAATATTATGAGTTATATGTTTTCTGTTACATAAAAGTTTAGATTAGAGGAAAATACGTCCCTTTATAAGGTCAAAGAATACAACTAACTTCAACGATGATTTATAGTGGAATTTATATATCCCCTGTTTAAAAATCTAAGAATCGAATCCAAGTTATAACTAGGGATATCAATGGGGAGGTCCGTCCCCGTCCCCCAGATTTTCCTCACCCCCGATCACCGTCGTGGGGAGTTTTTCTCTATCGTCCCCGTTCCCATGGATCCCCACGGTCCCACACGGACCCAGAAAACAACTAAAATTAAAACTACTGAATCCTAAAATTGATCCAGCCAAGCATAGACAGTGTTGGATAGCCCTAACATTGATCCAGCCAAGATAACCGATTCCATCATCCACCAAAACAACTTGAAAGCTTCGAAAACATGAAACAGTGGGTTATTTGATATTTAAATCCCACCACTACACTCAAAGTTTCCATTAAGAAAAGCATCAGAATATGATAACTTGTACTTGGAAGACAACATAGTCTTGGAACTGTTTTGAGAACGTACTATTCAATTCTTTTTTATTCTTCCAAATTAATTTTGAATTTTGTTTTATTGATTTCAAAAATACTAAAACTACATAGAATGAAACAAGAACAAAGTTATGTGAAAATGTTCTGCTATACTGACTCATATCATTAGATTTTGAATCTCGTAACCTTAATATCACAACAGAAACATAAAATAAAAGATAGAGACCTCACCAACCTTGTAGAGAGGTGAGAGTCGTTCACCTAAGATGTAACACCCAAATTTTCTTAATCTATTTAATTAGTCAGTATTTCAGCAATTATATTTTATTGGAAGGTCTCGAAAATTAAATAAATTATTCCGAGGTCATAGTCACGCTCTACGCCATCGTAGTCGGCTATGTTTAAGTTTTGGGCCGAAAACTCAAATGAAACCCGATCTATATTTTTTTGGATGATAGTGTTTTTCTACTATCAAGATCTCATTTTGATTAACGGTCAGAACCATTAGTCTTAAAATTCAACCCTCTATTTTTTTGCTAAAGTGTGTCTTGACGTCCAAAAATATAAATAATATTTTATATTCGGACCGAAAATCGATCCGATAAACGATTCGAGCTGTCTTAGGGTTTTTCGGGAACCTTGAGCCAATAATTTTCATATCAGGGCTATGTTAAATTATTTGGGGACCCCTATCAGTGTCGTGAGGATTTTTCAAAATGTCGGAAGGTGAATTGACCAAATTGCCCTTTGTTAGTTTTTACTAATTACCTTTACTTTTTTTTTACTAAGACTTAACCCCTAAGTCTTCTTAATAAATGTACTATTCTTCACCCTTATTCCCCCCTCACTCTCTCGGCCAGCCCCTCTCCCAGACCCCTATCTTCTCTTCTTTTCTCTTTTTTTTTTCTTCTTTCTCACCATTTTTCTCCATTTTTGGAGCTTGGTCTTTGAGATTTTGTGAAGCAACCTTCATTCATTTTTGAAGGAGATCATCTTAGGAGGTATCTAGTTCTCTCTATCTCTCTCAATCTCTCTTTATTCTCCTTTAATTTCTATGGTTAGAAATGTTAGGGTTTTTAACCCCAAACCTTCAAAATTCAATGAAAAATTGTAGAAAAATCATTTTGATACCAAACCAATTTCTATGGCCTAGGTTCATGACATACTTGTATGGTCCAAGAGCTTAGAGCCAAGAAATCTCTCTAGGATATTTAACCATAGAGGGGCCGAAACCCCCTTTAGTGTAGGGTAGGGTTTTTGGTTGGTTTTTGATGTTTTGAGTTGATATCTAGGGTTATCACATTTAATTAGGGTGTTATCCAAGAAATGAGAATTTTTGGAGCTCCCTAGCTATTTTCATGTTTTTCATTCAATAGGGCCGAACCCTAGGGGTAGTGCAGTAGGAGAAATCTTTACTTTTTGAGCTAATGCCTGCATTGATTATGCTTAGGGATACCTAAGGATCAATAGTTAGGAATTTTTAGACATCCCTAGCCTAATTAATTAAATAGGGGCAGTAGCTAATCCTAAGGAATTAGGGAGTTTTTGATTTAACTGTATTGATTTCTAGTTGTGTTCTGTTGTATAGAATATGACAGGACTCGAACATCCGACAGCGCACCCGACTGACAGCTGCGGAGTCGTAGCCGGAGCTGCACGAGAAAATCATTAAGGTGGGGAGAAAGAACTAATATCGTCGGGAATGCAAGCTCATATATATATACCCTAGGTGTAGGTACTTTTGGGCTATCACCGCTAAGTTGATATTATGAATAATGAGACTAATCGAGGTTGATTATGTTGAATTATTTAATTGATTACCTGTTGATTTTATTTTGGTGAACTGTCTATTTGATGAACTATTCTCTGAATTTATGATGATAACTGTACTAGAAAGATCTTATGTTGCGATGTTTATTGTGATTGGTTGGTTGAGTATTGATGAGAGTATGGTGAGCGATGATGTTGTTCGGGTTGATATCGTTGTGGTCCCGACCGTAGAGCTGTGGCTCGTAGACGCAGGACGTCATGATGCTGATGCTCATGTGATGTTGATGACGATGTGATGTGATGTTGATGTTGATGTGATGTGATGTGATGTGTCGTGGTCGTGGGCGAGTGTTCAGGCATGAGGTTCCGATATCAACCTGCGATGGATGTTTGTTGCATTTTCATATCATTTCATACCACAGCATTTGGTCCCAAAGGGGGATGTCCAATTGGGGACGTTACTTAAAATCCCGAGCGCGGGATGTGATGTGATGTAATCCCGACGGGGATGTCCAATTGGGGACGTGATGTATCGGCCGACATGCATATAGGGATGTCAGCATATACATAGGGACTAGTATCTATCTTATAGGCTTATTTGAGAGAATGATGTTTGAGATGACTGTGATGGGTGACTTAAGAGATGGGTGATGCTATGTTGTGTGTGCTATCTGTGTTGTGTGATGTATATATATGCTGTACTGATGCCCTTCTCCTATATTGATGAATTATGTTTCTTATCTCCCTTTATTTTCTATATGTGTTACTTTATTTGATGGGAAGATCCCAAAGAGGAACCAGCTGCTGAATAACTGGACGGCATTCCGTACAAGCCTGACGCCGGAGGACGGGCCACGGACCCTAGCCTCGAGAGGTTGGGCAGTGATCGTGATTAGCCGGAGAGCTATCTCTCGGCCTATCTTTCGTACTTTTATTTTGGTTTGTAATAATATACGATGTATGTACTACTTTAATACTGTAGCTCTACTGATGGGGCAATGATGTATGTGATATATTTATTTATATTTTAAAGCCGTGTACTCTGAAGCGTTGTGTGCCGTGTATTTGTTTGCTTCCGCCCTCAATTTTTCGCTTCGCTTTGTATTAATAAGGCGCGTTAACGTTTATTATGCGATTAAGATTAGTTAATATCTTTGGTTCTACTGATGGGACGACGGGTCGTCTCATAAGACGCGAGCAAAGAGGAGAAGGCACAACAACAGAGGACGTGTGGTGGTCGGTCGGCTATGGTGATACGAAATTAGGCCTAACTCCACCTCAAAACCATGGTTATAAGGGGAGGGTTGCCCAATCCTTATAAGCCCTCACATCAGGCTCATGACACTCGATGTGGGACTCCAAGTTAGGTCCATGAAGCCCTCCTTGCAACTGAATACCGGTAACAAATCCGTCCCCTGAACAACCGGCATCCACGACGGTTCATACTTCCCCTTTCTTTTCTGGGTTCATTCTTCCCTCCCAGAACCGGTGCCCAAGGATCGAAACTGCTTTGATATCAGTTGAGACGGATTTTGGATATTCAGGGAGATAACCTCCGAGAATCTCTAGTCCAACGTATAGGGGGTACAGGGGAGCTAATTCCAGAATAGCTTCCGGTGTGCAAGGGAAATTACATAGAAATAGAGAGAATTTAGAGAGAGCTTTTGTTTGATAATTTATGTATATTCATTTCTGGTATTCAGCCAATGCATATAGCATCAGGTTGTTACAAGTGCAATCCAAGAGAAGATTCTAACAACCTTCTCTACCCAAAATAAAGGACTACCTCATCAGGTGTGCAACCATAGTAAAAGACATAAAAGACCCTAAGAGTACTACAAAACTAATATTAGAGGAAATGAAATAACTAAGTGTTACAGCATTATTTAACCATATGAATTGCTGTAACAGACGGCGGGTTTGGTCGTCTGGGTTGCTGGTTGCAACACCTAGGGTTCGCAAATGAGGAGACGCGAACAAAGGCGAGATTGGTAGATGCGAGCAGACGCGAGCAGTCAGTCACGAGTAGGACGCGCGGTGGTCGGTCGGTGACGAGGATGGTCGTGTGGGTTACTGGTGGCTGCGCAATCACGCAAAGTAGCTAGGGTTGAGAGTTCTTGAGAAATGAAAAAGAGTAGGGACTAGGGGTCGATTGAATATTGAGTAACAGAGTAAGGGTCGAGTGATTCTTGAGAAATGAAATGAAAATAACATATTAGTTTTTTTTTTTAAAAAAGACATAAAAAGATTAGAAGGACATCATGTATTATTAGTAGGTATAATATATATGTTAAGGTTAATTATGTAATCTCCTCAGGGTGGGGACATCACGGGGTGTGGGGTATGATCCCTGTCCCCGTCCTTGAATTGACTATGGGGGATTTTCTCCCTCGTCCCCGTTTCCACGGGGAAAAATTCTCCGTTCGCGGGGCCTCGAATTAATGGGGCAGGCCCCGCGGGGATCCTAGAAATTGTTATCTCTAGCTACAATGAGTGTGGACGGAAGGTTTGACTAGATGTGTCAACTCCAGTAGTATATTATGGGTTACATGTAAATCTCTATTTAAATTATATTTAAGTGGCCATACATATATATGACATCACTCTGTTCTAAAATTGAGATATTATAACAATTAGGTGGTTAATAAAACTCCCTAGTGGTGCATCCCTCCACCTCTTGTGCAGCACGGCACAGTCCCAATTGGAATAGCTTATCAGCTTGTGTAAGACAAGATAATATTACACAACTTTTTATGTGCATAGATATGCAATTATGGTTTCACATTTTAACAGAAACCCGAAACATAGGCAGTATAATTTAAAGACAATACACAGACCCACGATATCAAGCGGTAGCAAATTTAGAAGAGAGACATGCATCTACAGCTTCTCCAACAGTTAGGAAAATCCATTGTTTTCCGATTTTGTCCACAAAATGTGCAAGCTTAAGCTTGTGAATTACTAGCCACCTCGGGTTGACCATAGCTAACTGTAAAAACAAAAATCACATAGCACTAATGTTAGAGCTTATGCCTTATAGGTTAGAACAAACCACAAAAATAAAACATCACTAGTTCCAAATTTCAATCCATATAATATAGTTTCATGGTGGCCTCACTTCTACGCCACGCGAAAGCAACCTCTTGTGCAGTTCCTCCAGTGCTAGAATTCCGGAAGTATCAACATTCATTAGGTCTATCAAAGGGAAAAGCACAAGATCGATCATTGCATAGGATCTGTGTAAAATTTATGAATTTTTAGGCATTAAAATTATGAGTTCTTAAAAATGTAACAAGACTCACTTGTCATGTCCAGGATTACTGCTTGGACCTTTCCCTTGTCAGTTTCTTTAAGGTCATCATCATTTTCCGTGACCCACTTCAGAATTCTGGAACAAAGAAACAAATTCATACGTAGTTCTAATTTAATTTGGGCTAAACCCTTCTCTAAATCATTTGTAAAGTGCTTGCTTGCCTTTCTCTGACAAAATTAGCATTTGCAAAGCAGAGTGAGCCGGAGCTTATGCGAATCACTATGATGCCTGGAGTGCTTATGGCCATGGGATATTGAGTAACATCACAAAAGGCTTCTGTTCTTGGAACTCTACCAAGAACTTCTATCCCAGGTCGAATTGATTGTATTAGTATCTTTGCAAACGAGACTGTCACCTGCAAACAAACAAACACCTGAATCATTAATCCCATTGTAGGACCGTAAAAGCATCTCTAATGCTGCAAATGAGTGACAGTCACGTAACATCACAACTTTTTACATTATAATGTTTTCCACTCCTATGGGGTAACTTTACAAAATTCATCAAATGGATCCCACCAAGTAACCCATTTTTTCTATAGCATATATTTATGTCTTTTTTCTATAAACTTTTATTGGATTCTTATATAAGAATCATTCGCTTATAGGTAAGATGTCCTATTATTTTATTCCAATGGTGCAACTAGGGGTGGATCTATACGTTGTCGAGGGGGTGTACTTGAACCCTTGGATTTTTAAAATCATTTACTAATACCCTATGTAAAAAAAAAATGCACCCATAATTGTCAAAAATTGTATCCATGCCATTGAACCTTTTGATCCTTTGACCCTCGCTCTCTCACACTTTATCTTTTGAACCTTTGACCCTCTCTCTCACTTTTTGAAAGTGGGGTTTTAAATCAAATTGTTTACTCTATTGTTATATGATTGTGTTTACTGTATTCTTCCTCTGCATATTTACAAAGAGATAAGATCCGAAAAACATATTTACAAAGAGAACAGTGCCAACCTACTCAACAAAATTTTTTCCAAAGAAAAATTGTGAAAAATAGGTTGCGTAATCGAATGAGAGATGCATGGATGAATGATTGTCTGGTGACTTATATTGAGAGAGATGTGTTTAATAACATTAACAATGAGATGATTATTCAACGATTTCAAAACATGAAATCACGTAGAGAACAATTATGAGTTATGTAATTTATTTGACTATATACATTAAAATTTTATGTCTTTATCTGCATATGTTTGATAATATTTTTTATTAATTTTTTTGAAAATAGATTGTCTTTTTTGAAAATAGATTGATCCTCTGGCTTCGGATCCTAGATCCGCCACCGGGTGCAACCCAGGAAGAAATCATTCTTATTTTTAAAAATTAGTTATAAGAATGCTATTTAGCATGCAATAGATTAAAAAAGTTTGACAGTGGTCAACAACTTACTGCAACAAGAAGACCAATCTCTACGGATGCAAACAAGACACCAAGAAAAGCACCAATACATGCAAGAAAGTCTAATTTGTCAACCTTCCAAATATAGCAAGCTTCGCTTATATCAATTAATCCAGGAAGTGCAGAGAGAATGATAGAAGCAAGTATAGCCACAGGGGTGTAGTATAAGAGCCTTGTCAATAATTCCAGCGACACAATCATAGTAATTGCCATCACAATATTTGATACTGCTGTTTGACACCCTGCACTGAAATTTACTGCTGTCCTTGAGAAAGAACCTGCAAGTTTTCAGCAAGAAATTGTAAACAACTTTGATACACATCAAACAGCCTTTTAGCTGCATGCAGTTCTCTGCAGCCATATACAAGAAAAGAATTACAGATTAATTGCACAATTATTATTAACAAAAGAGTTCACCAGTTGCCACATAGCATGAAGTTAAAGATCCTGCAATGTTCATGAATCCCATTGATAACATTTCCTTGTTTCCATCAAGATGGTATCCCTTAATGGAAGCAAAAGATCGACCAACTGCTATAGCTTCCTGAATCACAAGTTCGGATTGGCATCAGCAAGAGCCAAGAGAGAACTCATAACTGGGAAAAACACATAATAATTTGGAGAAAAGTCAGAAAATCAGGAAATGGATTAACATACAGTAAGCGCGATAATGGAACAAATCAATCCAATTTTAGCTGCTTGTCCAACATGTTGACCATGGAATTGTAACAGGTGAGCTGAACTTGGATTCAGGCCTCCTTTGACATGCTTTATTATATTAACCCCATGCTTATCAGCTTTAGACAAATACACAATTAAAGTTGATAGTATAACTGAGAGAAGAGGAGAAATAGCAGGCAACCAGAAAAGCTTTTTGTTTCTTCTTCCCTGAAATGAGATATATCGTATATGTTATAAAAAAAAAGTTTAAATTAAACAGATTTAGTGGACTAGAGGAATTTAAATACCAAAAATTTCATTACTTACAATAAACCGGGTTATTAGAAGGAAAATCAGGAACGAACACCCTAGGACAAAATTCAGAGGGCACCACTGTCAATGGAATAAACAAAGAATAATGTCAATATCAACAAGAAGACTTAGTTAAATTCAATGGTTCAAATTTATGAATGGGAAACTGTTTAATGTCTGAAACTAACTAAACTTTATGAGAAGATAAATGAAATAGCAAAAGCCAACTTACCTTTTCTCCAGCAGTAATTTGATGATGTAGTGACTTATAAACAGATGTCAGCACTGATACTAAATCTGTTTTTGTGGTGAAGTGACTAATCCCAAGCAATCCCTTGAGTTGCTGAAGACCAATAATGATGGCTGCTCCTGCCATGAATCCAACTAGGACAGCATGTGATAGAAAATCCACAAGAAAACCCAATCTGCAAATGTTGTAGAAAGAATAAACTATTTAGTTTATGAGGAAAACAAGAAATCTCAAAAACAGATGAGGAAACCACCTGAAAACTCCAAATGCAGTTTGAAAGATTCCTGCAAAGAAGGTCACAGTAAAGACAAAGTTTCTATAGGCATGAGGATTAGCAACAGGATCTTCCACTTTCTGGACCAGGGAGGATAACAGCAATGATACTACAGCTACAGGTCCAATTGCAATTTCTCTTGAGCTCCCCATGAAAGCATAAATAAGAGGAGGAACAACACTGGTGTCTGAATGCAACAACAAACCATTAGTGAAATTTGAAAGAGTGGAGATATATCAGTATTATAGTGTAATAAAATAAGTGAAGTCAGATACTTACAAAGGCCATATTCAGGATCAAGTTTTGCTAAATTAGCATAACCTATGCTCTGCAACATTCAAATGAAAAATAGAAAGAATTAATGAAGGGTAGCTAAGGAATGTAATTTTTCAATGTCTCCTGCATTGCTTTGAAAATATTAGTAATTAATGTTTGTGAATACCTGAGGTATGCTCAGGCTGGCAAGAGTTAAACCAGCTAATAGATCATCTTTAAACTTGGAGGCTTTGTAATTTCTTAACCAACTGAGGATTGGGAATAAACTTTGCAAGAATGAAACAGCATGTCCTTGGCAAGTTCTCTTCTTTGATGAAAAGCAAAACTTGTTCCCATGAGGCAAGATGGTCTCCTTGACTGAACTAAATAGCTTCTTCCATAGAGGTGGTGGATTTGGAGAATCCAGCATCCACTGAGACCTCTCATCTGTTTGACCAGTATCCTCAAGATGAAGTACTCCTTGCTCTCTCACGCTGGAAACTTCAGTCCTCAGTGAACCCATGGTTGTTTCTTGTTTGAAGTGTTTGGGTGAACTCTGGTAAGCTGTACTTAATGTTCAATCTTGTCAGATAACTTTTGACATTTTGAGTCAATTTATTTGGATGATTGATTGAAAGGTGATGAAGAGAGGTCTGATAGAAGCCTATGCTGGATGAGGGGTGCTTGTGACACCACTTCCATTGGCTGGTGTCAAAAGTTGGGACTGACTGATATGGCATAAAGCCTCCTTTTAAAAGCCTCAATTCAATTGGAAAGCATCTATTCCTAAATAGGGGTAAATTAGCTTTCAGTATCTAACCAAATCCCATTTCTCACATAATTTTGCTGTCATGGAATGGAAGGAGAATATAATCAACCATGTCTGTGGTTCCTCTTGCTTGGTTAATAAAGCTAGTTATTATCAACGGGACTGCGATATTTTACATTTGAATTTCACGAGGATTTCAAATAATCACATTAATCTGGCCAGTATTAGTAATAGTAGAAGTGAAATATTATGTGAAGAATAAGAATCTTCAATGTATTTGTAAAAGTAATTGATTCCGGGTCAACAGGGCATTCATATCATATATTCATTCATTCATTCATATGCATGCATCGTTTTTTGAAGACAATATAGACGTAAGAAATCATCCAACTATATAGGAGCTGCTCTTATAGTTTCCACATTTTAATCTGTAGCATCATTTTACCAGGATCTGTGCATGCTTATGGGAGGAAAACTAAATATATATGCTGCTTAGAATGAAGTAGACTTTGCCATCTACTATTTTACGAGTTGCAGCTTTACTGCAACTTGGTAGATACCTTCATGTTTTGAACCGCTACGTTCTCCATTGTTTTACATCCTAAATCTGCCATTTACGTGTTTCCACATTAAAAGCAATTAAATACTGATGCTAAAGCTAATATGTCCTCCTCACGTGGTACTAAAAGTTAGGCAATATTAAAGTGTCAATGTGAACATAAAATAAGTGTTGTTGAGATGTGTTGGATTATAAGTTGGCAGACAAGGAAAGAATACATTAAGAATGAATGTATTAGGAGGGGAAAGTAATAGGAGTGACACCTATATTAAATGGGTGTTTGGAATCAAGTCCAAAACCCATGAAATCACAATGATAGAATCGCGTCTAAGCTTGTTTGAATAGTATGTAAGTCGAAAATTTATAAAAACCCTATTAAAAGATTTGATCATATGAAAGAGCGTTAGCAATATACTCTCTAACACCCTCTTTTTCATACACATTCTTTTATTAGTTGAAATTCATATAGGACCCACAAATTCATGTGGGTCCCACTTGAATTTTGTAGGACCAACATGAATTTCAACCAATAGGATAGAATATGTTAGAAAGAAAGTGTTAAAGAGTGTGTTGCTATTTCTCCAATTATATATTATATATTTTCCTAAAATCAAGAAAAATTTTGTGGCAAAACAATTAGAAGGGATTTAGATTAAAATGATCTCTCAAAAGAGTTGGTTTACATGATAGAACACGGTGATATTAGCTTATCCAAACAACTGATATTACTCGGTAAAAAATGACTTTAATTGTTGTCGTTGTTTGCCGTACATTTTTATGAACTATATATTTTAAATTAACTATTAACTCAAGCTTAACTATGTACACAAATTGTTGCGCTATTATTATTATTATTATTATTATTATTATTATTATTAGCAATAGTGTACTTGTATTTTTTTTTTTTTAAAAAGTGTAAGGACAGAAAAATTGCCTTGTTGTTGAGATATTTATCACAAGTTTTAGTGAAAACTTATAATTATACTTACAAATTAATTAAGTAATTTTTTAATGAAGATTCATCAATAGAAATTAGTCTTCGACTATCGGTTAAGATTACCTTTATACAAAAACAATAAAAATCAAACCAAAGACTTTTTTTTCATAAACACTCACTAGTGAAAAATAGACTTTTCACGTCAGGCTTTTAACATCTGCTAAAGAAAAACAGATGTTAAAAATAGACGCGGTGGCAAACTTGTAAATAAATAGCGTATGGAGCAGACTTTTAACATCGGTTATAAGTAACCTGATGTTAAAATGTACTTTTAACATCCGTTTCTGGTAAAACCGATGTTAAAAGTTTCTTCCCTCCATTCCTTATTTATTGGTGCCAACTTTTTAACATCAGTTCTTTGTTAACCGATGTTAAAAGTAACTTTTTAACATCGGTTTTTTATATAACCGATATTAAAATAAATTTTAACATCGGTTTTTTCTAACAACCGATGTTAAAAGTTATTAAAATTTATAACGTTAACTTTCTCAAAGCTTCTCTGTCTCGCGCCCTACATTTCAACGTTACAGTGTTCTCACTCCCGCGACCTACTTTTCTCTTCTCTTCACTGACCTCCTTCTCCTCCGTTCGTGAGCCACCGTAGAACCACCACCATAACTTCCTCTTCGCAAAGGTACGTAACTCTCTCTTCCCTATTTTTATTTGCTCAAACCCTCATTTGCTAAATACCATTTTTGCTAATATTTGCTCAGAACCATTTACAACTGAACCATCGCAACTGAACCACCCCAACTCCCTCTCTTCTACAACTGGCCACCGCATTTGAACCACCCCAACTCCCCTTCTGCTTGGTAATCCTTCTCTGTTAGTTACTATTTAGCATTGTCTCTGTTTTAATGATTTGAATATTTCATGAAATAATGAAATGCATTTTGAGTTTTTTTTATACTTAAACACTTTGATGTTACATATTGAGCATAGACTTTTAGGCTTTGCTTATAATCTCAATAGTCAATGGGTTTGGGTTCTTTTAAAGGTAGGTCATCTGGATTGGTTTGATCAATAGTCGAGGGGTTTAGTTTCTATTATAGGACTTAAGGTTTAGGCCTATAATTTCAAATACTGCTTTTTGAGAGTCTCCCCTCTTGTGCTCATATTGTATAAATATGTGTAAATCTACAGAACATGGATATGGACCGTAGTTGGATGGTTAGTAAACGCACAAGTGATGAGTATCGGGAGGGAGTGGAAGAGTTTCTAGAATTTGCTCAAAGAAATCTTCCTGATAGTAATGGAAGATTTAATTGTCCTTGTAATTCAAATTGCTTTTGCTTTATTACATGAACATAATTGACATTATTATTTTTAATCATAGAGCTATGGTTGCAAGTAGCATGGCTTGTGCAGATGGCAAAAGTAGGCCATCCAAGTCAAAAAGAAAGCCTGAATGGATTATCCCACTCGTAAGTAGTTTATTATTTCTTACATAAAAATTACAACAGTAATTATTATTATATTAGTACTGTACTTGATATTCAATTTCATATTGTCTTGTAGTCTCGTAGACAAGCTGGCGGCTGGGAGTGTGGATACTACGTGATGAAACATATGTTGAACGTGGTCTCCGCCACTATTATTGACGGATGGCAACAGGTAATAAATATAAAGTTTTGCACAAGTTAAATTATATTTTGTTTTGGTTGATGATTTAATGTTGAGTTTATTTAAACTTGTGCAGGCTTTTGACGATTAAACTCCACTTGATAAAGAAGAGATGAAAGACCTGAGGGATCGTTTTGCTAATTTCTTTTATGAGTATACTAGGCAACATAATGTAGATTGTATATGATTTTTGCACTTGTATGTATTGCATGTGACACATTTTGGACTTTAGGTTATTGAACTTATAACACTGTATATATGTAATGTCATTATAATATAGTTTAATTATTCTGGACTTGTGTAACTAGTACTGTAATATATATTGTAATTCCGGAACAACAATCTATATGAGTTAATTACATGTTTGAATCTGTTTCTGGCATTATGTTGTGTACTGAATTGTGGATGATATACTGATTGATATGCAGGGTGGGAAAGAACTATAAATGTAACAGACCATTTAAAAAAAAAAATTAATTTTAACATCAGTTGTTCTAATAACCGATGTTAAAAGTAAACTTTTAACATCGTGTGTTCCTAAAATCGATGTTATAAGTACTTTTAACATCGATTTCAGATACAATGGATATTAAAAGTGTACTGAACAGAGAGACTGAGACCACACTTTTAACATCCGGTTTTGTATTAACCGATGTTAAAATTAAACTTTTAATATCGGTTTATAACCGATGTTAAAAGTCACACTTTTAACATCCCTTTAATTAACGTCGTCACTATAACCGATGTTAAAAATATTTTTTAACCGATGTAAAAAAATGTTTTCTGTACTAATGACTGTAGAATGAGCTAAGTTGATGCCCTTACTAATTACATGATGTGAGAGCCTTAATAGTGCCATTTTTTCGCGTATAATACATAACAATCGCGCGCTATTATAATATGGATATGTGCAGTTATATAATAAATTAAAGGGGATGCGATGCAATGCAATGATACTAGTCTACTTGCTAAGGTAGTGCATAACCTAATTAAATTAAATATCTGTATAAAAAACATAGCTGGCGAGGTACGAACCCCTTTATGGCCCTTGGACAGTGGACAATATGTGTGGGGTGTGGACTCGATCATCCAATCTTCATGAGCAAGAAAGACTTCGATGAAAACCCACCAAATTGCGTATATATGGTCATGTGCATAAAACACACTGCACAGAACCGTATATGCGGATATATACATTATGAGAGTACTGTCATTGCCAATGCCAGTGGCGGTGCCACCACCACTTATATTTGAAGGTAGCATATGTATGGAGGAGGTTGGGAGGGACCGCAATTGTGGCACCTGCAACACAACCCTATATAACTACAACTTTTTAAGCCGACCCACTAGCTATTATTCCAAAAGCATATGCAGGTCTTTTACCTTCGCCAAGTTAATTCCTACATTCTTATTTGTATTTTTATTTCACAAATTTCATTCTTTGTACCAATCACTGACATTATTAGTGGCCTTCGACTTCCAAACTCCATCAAAACGTTTTCAGTCCTCCAAAATTTTGTGGATGATCAATCATCTACATGTTTTTAGTCATTGATTTATTCATTTTTTTAATCTTTCAATTTTTTAATCAATGGTCCAAATTGCTAAAGAATCAATCCTTAAACTATTGGTTGGAAGGACATAGTCTTCAATCCCCTCAAAAACCTTTTAAGTATCCATCCTCCACTAGTTCAGACATTGATTTATCAATAAAATAAAGGAATGATTCAGATTAGCTTCGGAAAATCGAAATAGCCGATTACATGATTAACTAGTTCTAGTAAAAACTCTCACTTGCCTTAGTGGCATGGGCCTCTAGCATGTTGGGTTTGGTGGTGCAAATTGTTGTATAATGGGGAAGAAAGAGAGGAGGAAGAAAGAAATTTGGTTGAGGTAACAACAATAAAAAACCGGTTGTAATCGGTAAATTGGTAGAGGATGCAACCTCAACTTTAAGGTTGAAGGATGTTAGAATCTGCCGATTGGAAGATGATAACTGTAATGGTTTTAAAAAATCTAAAAGATAAGAGAAAGGGAAGAGAGCTCCTATGTGAGGGAAGTGACCTCCTAAACATAAAAATAACTAACTTCTTTCATTTTTTTTCTTGTTTTCTTTCATTCATTCTCAAGGTTATATATAGCAATCTAAACAAGCCTAGTCAGCACCTACACTTAAGGTAGCTCATGGTACTTCGGCTTAGTATTTAGATATATTACTAAATATTTGGGCTATTACATCCCTCCATTCTTGCAGTACCACCTTGCCCTCAAGGTGAAATGAAGTCCAAATTCAATTTGAACCCAAAAAACCAATCCTTACCCTCGTTTAGGAGTGAAGTTTAAAGTTGAAAGTTGTTGCTTGAGAAAGCCTTGTCTCTTCCTTATCATGTCATCATTGCTTAAAGTAATTATTTCAATCACCAGCACAGAAATTAAATAAACATCTAGAATCCACTTCATATAGGAAAGAATTCTTTTTGCTTTCCAATATGTGGTAAATGGTAATTATAGAAGCGAGGCTTCTGTTTGAGGTATAACAAAGATGGATTTATATATATATAGTATCATTGTTAAGATTCGTTTGTAAGACTTCTAGATAGTAATAGGATGCTGGTGCATGTAGCTTGCATTTCAGCTATAGTTGATACTTTGGCGTTTACGGGCTACATGTAATGCGATAAAATTCAAAGATGCCCTGATGATTTAAATGAATGATTGCAGCTTTAGTGGAAGTCATCTTTCAAGTAACCAAATTGGTTAGGTCTTGTACTCTTCTTTGTGTGCGCACTCTTGTTTTGCACAGAAAAACTGTCGTAACTTGCTGTTGATTTCGGATGCAATCCGGGGATGATTCAATTCAAAAACAACAAGTGATAGGGTATACGAAGACTGCCTTTTTTAAATATTTAAACAAGTTTATATTTATATAACATGAATTATATGTTTTTAATTCAAATACAATTTGACATTAGTTTAGAGAAAATTGACGCACAATTTCTTATAGAAATGTTATTAAAACTTAACTATGGGTTAAGGTTCCATCAAATAAAAAGATGTATTATGCTATGACAATTTTTACTTTTTGCAAAGGGAGGCTCATAGTACTTCTTACAATAGGAAGGGAAAGAGGGGAGTAGGAAATGAGAAAAGGTCGAAGCACATTACGAAAAAACAATTTGCTTGTAGAAGAGCCAACAATGTGAATTCAATAAGACCAATAAGACCGTACAATATGATCTCTTAATTAAGTAACTTTGCACTTATTTATTAAATTAATCTAATATTTCTTTTGAATTATATTGATTTTAATTTTTGTTATTTATATTGATATATTTAAATGAGTATAAACATTTTGAATATAATTATACGAAAGAATAAAATTAATGTTGTAAGTTAAATTTGAAATACATAAATTGAGTTTCTTTAAGTTATTTAATAACTTCTTTATAATAACAGGCCAAATATAGTTAAAAAAAACATTGTCATGTAAATCAATAAATAAAACATTAAAAAGAGAGTGTGTGTGTGTGTATTATAAATTTTAACTTTTGCAAATTGATAACATAAAAATAAACAAATTATACGCATATACATACAATTAAGAGGTCTAATTTTTTTTTATAATTATGTTATAGGTACCGAGTATCTACCACCGTTAGTTGTGACTAATCTCTGGGGAACTTGTTGGGAACACAAGGTGGGTTCTCCCCTCCCAACCGGATTTTCTCCATATGCAAGAGCCGACATTCGAACCTCTGACAACTTACTTAAGGTGTCCGAGTCTCTTACTATTCGAACCAACCACATATTGGTTAAGATGTCTAATTTTAATGCACAGATCCAAATATAAAAAATAAATTTTATTGTAATTTTAGCTCTAAGTGGGAGCAACTTCAATAAGAGTTGATTAACAAGTTCTTAACATTAATGACAGGTTCTTGTCGAATTGCATTATTGGATCAAGCTGATATAGATATCATATGTAAGCACAGTTGCTTCTACAAGCAACCGGATCTTAGATAAGAACGACCAATAAACAAAGAGAGAAAAATATATATATAAATGACTTAATATTTTAAATATAAATAAAAATGAATGTAAATAAATATATGCGGTAAGTTATGGAAACCATTTGATGAGTTTTTAAGCGTTGGATCATTGGAGTATAAAATTGCTTAAAGTGATATATAGTAAAAAAAAAATTGTAATATGACATGATAGGATCCATAAAAGATGAGTAAAACAACTTCGTAAAGCCGTTCTGCATGTGAAGGAGAATGTACAAAACAAAAAAAACATTTTATACAAAATACCAGCTCCTAATACAAAAAATCCAAGTGGCAAAGCCTTTCATTAAACGAGTGGTGACCCTAAGTAAGGTTGAGGTGGGCGACCGTCCAGGGCCTTATTTTTTGGGGGGCACCAGATAGTAGGTAAACGTCATCAAAGAGGCTTTAACAGTTGAATTAAAATCAAGCTTTATGATATTGAGTTATTTGAAGATATTAATTGTTTTTTTAATGCATACACAACTTATAGAATAATATTAACTATTTTTGTTACTGTTGCATTAGCTGAGAAAAGTTTATCAAAACTGAAATTGTTAAAACCTTATTTACGAATTTACTATGTCACAAAATAAATTAAATAATGTTATTTTGATTTCTATCTAAAATAATTTTTTAAAGAACCTTGATTATGAACGAATTATTAATGATTTTGCAGTAAAAAACGTAAGGAAAACAATCTTCAAATAATTTTGAAAACAACATTTTTTCAATTCGCACAAAACACCCAAAATCTTACGACGGGCCCCACCTAAAACTATGGCAATACAAAGATATGATCAAAGAAACAATATTTACTAGAAATGCCAGCACGAAGTGAGATTCGGCGGCACAAATGGAAGCCTCAGAAATCAGAGTAAAGGAATGCAATGTAAAACAAAAATCAAACGAATTCAAGGAGAGGAATGACAACTGTGTGAATGAAATGAAACTAAAATACAAGTTGGCGGAAGTTGATAATAAAATGGAAGGAGAATAGGTGCATGTCAGGATTGTCCTTTGCATTCTCAAAAGTAAGTTTATGGTGGTACAATCATTTTTTTTCATACAACGTGAAAGTAAAATTTTGTTATGGTGAAAGAATGTAATTTTTCAACTGAAATCCAAACACACTCGAGGATGATTTTGTGATCATCATACAATGGTCATCAAAAGGCAAATATCCCGCAATCCAGACCAATGGTTACGTTAAGATTCATGGCAAAGAGTCCATTTGTTTAAGCTTAAAAGATTTTTTTTTTGTGACAGAATCACTTTTAATATTCTGGGAGCTTTTGTTAGAATTGTTTATTTGAAAGAAACAAAGCTGAATTCTAATTTTTTTATTAAAAAATTTAAAAATGTTTGTTTTAAAATTATTTATTTGAAAATCAGCCCAAAACCTTGAAGGCTAGCCCAAACCCACGAAGCTTTTCATTTACTCGTGGTGATCCAGCATCAAACCCGATCCCATGAATGCACGAGCTGCTGTTGGACCCCTATAGCAAAACTTGACATGTGGCAAATAAGGATTGGGGAGCATGACTAATAGAGTCGCCCCGTGAAGAAGAACCCCATCCAGACGTGATGACAGTGATACTATGATAGTGGGTATGTTGAGAACCCCGCACCCAAGATGTCACCGTTGAGGCTGTAATTATGGAAAGCTGAGAAGTGGAAAGCGGATGCTAGTTTCACCCATAAAGCCATCGTCATTTATTAGAAATATTAGATATATATATTTAGTTTGAAAGATTAGTTAATTAGTTAATAATTAGGTGTCACATTATTAATTTATATAGAGTTTTAATGTACGCATTTATAATCATTTTTTTTTATTCAATCAAATATAATTTTATATTTTCTTTCAATTCTCTCTTTTTTCTTTTACGGATGTCATGTTTTCTAACGTCATTGTTGGTTACTCCATATCCTACTCTAGAACAAAACCTAAATAATATATTTTTACACTTCTTTTTGTTCGGACTTGAAAGAGCGTAAATATTGACGGATCTTCTTCATTCATATTAGTGGGTTTGACATCATATTTTGATTCAAGATGAATCTTCTTTAGTTTTATAATCTTAAACTTGTTAATTTCTTAGTAATATGGGTCCTCTTCATCCATATTACTAGGAAAACTTTTGAAACAAAAGATCACTCACTTGGGTCCTTTAACAATTATCTTCTCTTCAATTCTCGTCTTGACCGAACCACCACGTGTTGGGATCCAGCGAAGTGCCAACACCAGGAGAAAAGGAAATATATGCGCGGACTGTTTGACTATTTAGAACCTTTTTTCAAGAGCGAAGAATTTATTTGGTGACGGTGGCGCCTACAGATCTCTCTAAGCTTATTTTAAATGATATGTTTGAGGCTTCTTACCCCTTTGGCTTTTGTTTTGTTTTGTTTTAGTTTTTCTATGTTTGTTGTTGGCCGCCTTTAATATATCAAAACGAAAAAAATCATCAAATATCGTTCTTACAGGAGGCGAGATTAGAGATGGCGATGGATAGGATATAGATAGGATATTATAGTATTCGTTTTTATATTCATGTTTTAAAAAAGTATCTCATTCCCGTTTTTATATTCGTGTGGATAGCAATTTTGATATTCGTATCTTCACTGGTTGGGTACCTAAATACTGATATCCGCATCTATTACCTGCACTTTAATATAAAAAATTTGTGGATTTTGAAAATAAGATAAGTAAATATGGCATACCCAAAGGTTTTCGATTGATATAATTTTCATATTATTTACTTTAAACAATAAAATGATTTATTTTTGTATTTACATAAAGTTACATTCCACATAGTAAATGTCTTGCATACCAAACTAAAAATGCAATCTATAGATTTAATAATCAATTTGTGAACATGAAATGTATGAAATGCAAAAATTCAAATACAAAACGTCAAAAATCAATCTCTAAAATATTAATTAAATATTACAATAAAAAATGATACTTTTACACTAAAAGAGTATTAGTAAAAAAAAAAAAGAATGTTATAGAATTGCAGAAAAAACAATATTAATACTTCATTTTTATTTCATTTGTCAACGCTTAATGATTATCATTATTATCATATTTGTTCACAAGACAGAGAAAAACACATAGAGATTATTGTAAATATTAAGATACTAAATAGAAAAGGAAAACATAGCAAACCAAGCATTTCTATAGAAGATGATTTGATCATATTAATCAAGAAGTAACATATAAAGTATAAACAATAATGAAGCTAGTCAAGTGAAATTAACGATAAAGCTTTAGTTTTTTTTTTTAATTCTTTTAATGTAATATATTACAATTAAGGCATAATGAAGTAACATACAAAATATAGATGACGATGAAGCTAGCTAAGTGGAACTGATGATAAAGCTTTGGAACTGACAATGAAGCTTTAGTTTTTTTTGAAATTTTTTTAATGTAATATATTATAATTATGTATATAGAAAATAAATATATAAAAAAATAAAATAAATATATATAGTACGGGTATGGGGCATGGTGGGTACTAGAATATTCGTAACCGCACCTATCCCCATTAATTTTTACGGGTAATTACTCTATCCTTCATGAATAATTTTTGTGGGTATCCATTAGGTTCGGTACCCATTATCATCCCTATGTGAGAGAATACATATTCTTCTAAAATTGCTTTCGGTGTATCCAAACAAAAACTAATTTATGAAATATGAAAATCAATTCTGCATAACACGTACTTCTAAGTTACTACTCAACTTGCTTTAGATAAACAATAAAGATTAAACTAATAATTTAATCCATATACGTGATAATGATTTTGAATTTTATCCTTATACGTGAAATTATTTTAAATCAGTCTTTTTATGTATAATTATTATTAATTTGGTCTTCGCTATTTATTAGTGTTATAACGTTGTCATATGATAGAGACCAGATTCAAAATGAGTGTCACAAATAGGGACCCAATTCAAAAATATATATTTGAATTTGGTTTTTTGAATTGGGTCCCTACTTGTGACAATCATTTTTAATTTGATTTCTATACTTTAACTCCAACAAACAATGTTATAACCTCAATAAACGACGAATATCAAATTAAATATAGTTACATGGATTGATTTCAAAAAAAATTTATCTACGGGGACTAGATTCAATATTGGTGTCATGTATTGGGCTATTTGCACTTTGTATAGAAGAGAGTCAAAACCTATTTTGGTTTCTAAAAAAATTAAATCAATTATTTAGTCCCTCAAGTTTATAAATGAAAGACACTTTAGTCCATCAGTCTAATTCCAACGTCCGCTTATTTGCTTACGTCTCTCTTTAATCATCATACCTGACTTGTTAGTGATTCTGCATGGCCTATGACGAATTTTTTCCGTGAAAAATGAATAAAAAATGAAATACATGTATAATTTTAAAACCCAAACACTTGAAAATTATGTATTTTTATCACTTTCCATTTATTTTTTATGACGGAAATTCGTCATAGATCACATAATACTACTAACAGATCAAATAAGATGATTAACAAGATATATAAACAAATGAATAGACATTAGAATTAAATCTAAATATTAATATGTTCTAAATTTATAAATTTATAAATTTAAAGGATTAAATAATTAATTTATATTTTCTCACACTAAAGTGGATTCATGAATTTTTCCCCGGACGACCGATTTATGTCTTCATTTCATTCTATAGAAAAACTGGCAAGGGCAATCTCGTATCCCCGCAAGCTGAAGCTGAATGAATGTGGCCAGGATACGGACTTCATTCAACCCTTTATTTACCCTAAAGGCCTAAAGAGTTGCACGTGTGGGGTCACCCGCGAAACCAACATTTTCATGACAGAGCAAACAGACTCATTGACCAAACAAACGCACACACGCACTCAAAACAAACGAATAGCGAAGTCTTGTTTTTGTACCTCTGACTTTTCCTTGCATTGCACCCTACGTTTGAGTGTGTCACTGTTCCATCAACATCAACATTTACAATTTCACACATTTTAAAATTTTAAGATTTGCTCTCTTTACCTATTCTATATGATAAGTTTCCTCCCAAATCTATATCTCCTCGTAAAGGTCATTTACCCCCCTCGCCGGGTCTGGTTGTCGGTTGTTTGCTACATATTTTTCTCAACAACCAAACAAGGCCTAGCTAGAAGAAAAAAAGTTCTAGTATAATTTGATAAGAGATAATAGATTCATCGAACCTGGACAGTGATTGAATAGTTTTTTAGTTTGTTTAATCAAAGTGCCCCGTGTCTATTATGTTTATGGGTTTCAATGTTTCAAAATAAAAATCGAGTCTTTTCATGAAGACACACCAGAACCATCAATTGTGCACCATTGATAGCATAGCTGTTACTGTTTCTGGGTACCCTCTTTATGTATATACAGATTTCTTTTTGCCTTTTTGGTGAGGTGTTGATATTTGACTTTTTCGTTTTTAAATTCATGCTTCACTGAAATGCTGACAGGGGGAGTGTGATAGTGGGTTTGTTTAAAAAAGAAGACTTTTTGTGTAGATGTGATTGGAATCCTCCACTTTCAATGGCTTGCATGAGATGGATGTGAAGGTGAGGTAAGTTGAGTCTAATTTGGACTTCATTCTTCAAACTTACATGACTTTTGAATAGACACTTTGTGGCTCTTAAGGGTTTGGGAAAGTTCTTGGGGTTCTGTCTTGTTCTGATAGAAGCAATGATCCTATTCTAATATGTTTTTATCGTGCTTCCATAAAGTGAAAAGTAAATAATGCGGCGCTACGTTAACGAGAATGGATGCTACTATATTATTTTTGCTATTATTATTATTATATTGGAAAAGTATGCTTTAAAATGAACTTATTCTAAAGTGAGTGATGTTTATGAATTATCTGCCATAGGTAGTGCGTCTTTGAATTAACTTTTTTTATGTTTAGAATATTGATAGTCTGTTTGGTTTAGATTTTTCCCAGCACAAATGAGGAAAAACCGAGTCTTAAGACAAGATTTTCATAAGCTTCATGACACAAGCTTTCATTCGCGTGATTTTGAGTGTGTTATTTAGTGAGTAGAATCTAAAATAAACAAACGTTAAGATATCTTGATTGATAGAAGTGTAAAGTCAATCTAAAGGCAAAGGTAGACACAATTGTTAAGGGAGACCAAAGTAAAAAATAACATCCAATGAGACAGCCAAGTTCATAATATTTTCTTTTTTTATTTACATACAAAATTATGAGTTCTTTAAAAAGTTTGAGGCCAAAGGCTCCATTAAGTCATATGAGGCTATATTTGTCCGAGTTATTCTGAACATCTTACTTAAATTCATCATTAAATACTAAATGTCACTATCAATTTCCCTAAACTTCAAATTGATTAGTGTGATTATCTTTAGTTTATATATACGATATCTTGGTAGTGCCAAAATTCTCCAAGTCTTTCTTTAGATCAAATAAATCTCGAACTTTGACGAAAGAAACCTACACATAGGCTTCCAACCTCACTTAAATTGTTAATTGCTAGTTGTAAAAGACCAAGGTTCAACTTCTTTCTTTTGCTTACACTTTATTTTACTCCTTGAGTTTTGAATAAGCACAGCAATTGCAGGTTGTCATATGATTTTATAATTTATTATCAATTATAGCTGCTGCTAGCCCTTGCTCCCTAGCCAATACCTTCTCATACTCTATATATTTCTTCCCTGCCAGTCTTATTATGTAGTAAATGATGGGGTTGCTACATTAGCACCTATGATTTTCACGTACTCTGCATTCCAAGGAGCATGGCTTGTTTGCTCAGGATTGAAAACTTAATTGCTTCAATTTATTTCAATTATGAATGACAGTGACATGTAGGGACGGGATTTGGGTTCACACCTTTGTAATCCTTCTCTTTCAGATTGACAACTTTGACTTGAAGTTATATAATCCAAAATAGCTTCACAGCAATCTTCTGTCAGCATCCCCACCCTTTCATTCAGGTTGTTTAAATGTTTCTGTTATTGTCATAGTTATTAATATCTCCTTTATCATTAAAGTGCTTATTTTACACCAGAACTATAAGCAGCTTGATATGCTTGAAGGGTGCATGAGCCTATTTTGCATGCAATATAAATATTCTTCTTGTGATCAAATGCTTCAGTTTAACTATTTTCATTGCTCACTCATAGCAATAATCTTTTTTCCTTGTATTACAGTTGAAGGTCATTGTTGATGTCTTCAATGGATCATCCAGCTGATGAAAATCTTGAAACAAAGGAGATGGATGTGAGAAGTTTGTCAAATTCACATGGCCAGGCACCATATGTGCACAGAGTGGGAGTTCCTCCAAGACAAAACCTCTTCAAGGAATTCCAAGCCACTGTAAAAGAAACATTATTCGCAGATGATCCTCTACGTTCCTTCAAGGATCAACCTAAATCCCGGAAGTTCATCCTTGGCATTGAAGCCATATTTCCCATACTTAGTTGGGGGAGATATTACACCCTTAAAAATTTTAGAGGGGATCTTATAGCTGGTCTAACTATTGCAAGTCTCTGCATTCCTCAGGTAATTTTGCTTTGAAATGTTGATTTTGAGCTTTTGAAGAACAGTAGAATCATTGATATTCTTACTCTCACCCTATTCTTGAGATTTTAATACTTGGCTTGAAAAACAGGACATTGGATACGCAAAGCTTGCAAATTTGGATCCACAGTATGGACTGTGTAAGACTCTTGTCTCTCATTAACAGCTCAAGTTGCATGTGTTTTCTTTAGATGTTGGACTGAGATTTGTTGCCTTTTGTTCTATCCTTGACAGACTCCAGCTTTGTTCCACCACTGATTTATTCTATCATGGGTAGTTCTCGTGATATTGCAATCGGACCAGTGGCAGTGGTTTCTCTCTTGCTGGGGACTTTACTTCAGAATGAGATTGATCCCATTGCAAATGCAGCAGACTATAGGCGACTTGCTTTTACTGCAACTTTTTTTGCTGGGATTACTCAAGCAACTCTTGGGGTTTTTAGGTATGACACTTTTGACTCTAAGGGGATTTGCATTTGAATCTTCGTGACACTGGTGTTTAAGCCCTGTACATGTGCTCGTGCTACTGCCAACTTCCAATGAAGGCACCACTTTTTAATACACCATGATGATATTCTGGTTGGGTTGATTTTTTTATCAGGTTAGGATTTTTGATTGACTTCCTATCCCATGCTGCAATTGTCGGTTTTATGGGGGGAGCTGCTATCACAATTGCCCTTCAACAGCTTAAGGGATTCCTTGGGATTCAAAAGTTCACCAAGAAAACTGATGTTATCTCTGTGATGCATTCGGTATTCTCATCAGCCCATCATGGAGTATGATTTCTCTTTCTCTCTCTATACCTGTGCACACGCAACTTATTACTAGGAATTTTATTCTGAAGATGTTTGTGTATGTGTTCGTGCTAAAATTGATTAATATCTATCATATTGCAGTGGAACTGGCAAACTATAGTAATTGGAGCTTCATTTTTGGCTTTTCTTCTGTTTGCCAAATATATTGTAAGCACCCTAAATCATTTCATTATTTATTCCTTAATCAGATTGTTGGGATTGTAAATTATTTATCTCATTTTCTTATGATATGTGGATCAGGGAAAAAAGAACAAGAAATTCTTCTGGGTGCCAGCAATTGCCCCATTGATTTCAGTTGTGCTCTCCACTTTTTTTGTATACATAACCCGTGCAGACAAGGAAGGTGTTGCAATTGTAAGTATATGTATTGCCCTTCTCATGCTGGATATAGCAGATTATAATCATAGTCCTATGACTAAGTGCTTATTGCAGCAGTTGTTAAGCTTTTGTCTATTGATGTGTGAAGGTAAAGCACATAGAGAAAGGGATCAATCCTTCTTCTGTGAAGGAAATTTATTTTAGCGGTGATTACCTTGGAAAAGGTTTTAGAATTGGCATCGTAGCCGGCATGATAGCATTGACTGTAAGCAAATCTTGACTCTATTATCCTCTTATGAAGAGTATTTTACCATTTACTTGTGCCTATTGTTATAAACCATTACATTTTGGTTATCAGGAAGCCATAGCAATTGGAAGAACATTTGCTTCTATGAAGGACTATCAACTAGATGGAAACAAGGAAATGGTGGCATTAGGAGCTATGAATGTTGTCGGTTCAATGACTTCCTGTTATGTAGCAACTGGTAAGAAAGATGTAATAAGTGGTCATGGCTGATGAGATCTAAGTTATAAGCATTTTCTTTTAGCTGCTAAAGAATATAGATCAGTACAAAAAGAAGAAGAAAATTCTGAGTAGATATATCTATTGATCCTAAAGGGACATGAAAGTTGGGGTTATAATTATCTTATGGTAGATTTCTTCATAGTTAATCATGGAAGTGCATGTAAGTGGGTTATAGACTATTTTTTCATAGCATCTGATCTACCACCTTGCTATCTTCAGGTTCTTTCTCTCGGTCAGCAGTAAATTTCATGGCTGGCTGTGAAACTGCAGTCTCCAATATTGTCATGTCGGTTGTGGTGTTCTTAACCCTGCAATTCCTCACCCCTCTTTTCAAGTACACTCCAAATGCTATTCTTTCTTCTATCATCATCTCTGCGGTCATCAACCTTGTGGACTATCAGGCAGCAATTTTGATATGGAAGATTGATAAATTTGACTTTGTTGCTTGCATGGGAGCATTTTTTGGGGTTGTTTTTGCATCAGTCGAGATAGGACTTTTAATTGCTGTAAGTACAAAGGCTCAGTTATCTTATGCTCTAAAATGTTAAAGCACATTCTGATTGGTCATATTGGATTGGTTATTGTTACATGTTTTGGCAGGTCTCTATATCCTTTGCAAAGATCCTATTACAAGTCACAAGGCCCCGAACTGCTATTCTGGGGAAGATCCCTAGGACAAGTGTCTATAGAAACATCCAACAGTATCCAGAAGCCACTAAGGTTCCTGGTGTACAGATTGTAAGAGTTGATTCTGCAATATATTTTTCCAACTCCAATTACGTTAAAGAAAGGTAAAGATGTATTCCTCTTTTGTATATACTTCAATGAATTAGAACTGTTATCTGGACTTCTAGGTTGAGCTGAAATGAAGCAATCCATTCCGTATAGTGATTTAGTTGTAGATTTTTTTTTTTTCAATTGTCTAAAAAGATAAGGAGAGCAGTTGTTTCAGGGAATGTCAGGGACTACTAG
Source organism: Ammopiptanthus mongolicus (assembly GCA_039655645.1). Lineage (NCBI taxonomy): Eukaryota > Viridiplantae > Streptophyta > Magnoliopsida > Fabales > Fabaceae > Ammopiptanthus > Ammopiptanthus mongolicus. The sequence goes on along the minus strand of CM077348.1, from coordinate 14,874,835 downwards.
TTATGTACATATCGGTGAAGAAGTTTCAATGTTAACGTATGAGAACAACCTAATCACTATCAATTCACTTATTTGAACTACTTAGCTTTATGATATTTCAACTATGCATGCCATCAGGGCTTAAATCTGGTAATAAAGAGGGAGGATTATTTTAGGTTCTAAACAGGAAAGAAAAAATGATGCATAATGAACCGATTGGATGGTTAGAATATCTTATTGGGTTAGCCTTTTTTACTTGGTGGAAGATTTGTATCTTAAATTTGTGGAATTGTATTCTAAAATGATAATTTAGAACCTTTGATTTTGTGTGTGTAATTATGGAACCTATTTCTCATGCTTTATATCTATCATGTTGCAGGATATTAAGATGGGTGATGGACGAGGAAGAACAAATAAAAGGAGACTACCAAACAAGAATCCAATTTTTGATACTTGAGATGTCACGTGGGTATCCAAATTTTCTATTTGTTTTTAGTCACATTTGCCTCAAAATAAGCACATAATCTTGGATTGTTGTTAACCTCAAAATTTGTGTTTGTTGCAGCCGTTACTGACATTGATACCAGTGGCATCCATGCCCTTGAAGAATTATACAGAAGTCTTCAGAAGCGAGATATTCAGGTAACCAAATTATCATCTCTGCTAACCCTATTTTCTAAATGATATCATGTGACAATTATCTTATTCTTCTTACCAAACGTACGTGTACCTCTTTGAACAGCTTGTTCTGGCAAATCCTGGCCCGGTAGTGATAGACAAGCTCCACACATCCAACTTTGCTAATTTGCTTGGCGAGGACAAGATCTTACTCACTGTTGCTGAGGCCGTTGCATACTGTTCTCCAAAGTTGGCTGAGGAGGATCCATGAAAATTCTGGAAAATGAGATGAAGAAAAGAAATGGAGTGTGAGTAGTAGAGACCCGCGGCTTTAAGCTAATTAAGTTAGCTAGCTAGCTAGCTATTCAAGAAAGAAGTGGTCACTACAAAAAGTTGGTAGAAGTGGCCCTGTCTGTCTGGCTGGCCAGTTAGTGCTTTTGGATCCTTATTCCTTATCCTATCCTATATATAAAGGCTAAATAAAATAAACGTATAATGGTGCGCTTGTTGTGCACTCCAATAACCATTAACTTCTGTCCTTTGTTTTTACTTTTTACTTTTTTACTCAAATGTCCACACTATCTAACTAGAATTTCTGTATGTCAATGAGAAGCATAAATTCACAAATAAAAGGGTTGATCCCCCCCCCGCCCCCCGCCCTCTTTTCTCCTCTCATTGTCCTCAAAATAAAATAGTAAAAGGGAACACGTTTTTCTTTTTAATTAAATTCCATTTCGTGATTGCAGTTCTAGCTGCAACGGGGTTTGGTTTGAGCTTCGAAAGCACCAAATTTCAATCAAACCATTTGAATTCATTTCAAGGTAAATCCAAATATGCACCTATTAGAAGATAAGATTAGCACAGCAGGTAGATTTTGATGTTATTTAGGAAGTGTATGAACAGAGTCGCAAACGAAATTTTTAACAAGTAAATGAGATTTTTACATCTCAGGTTAGACACCCCGTAAGACAACCTATCTTCCTACATTTTGGGTTTGATCCTAATTCAACTCCAAAAGTTAGTTCATGAGATAAGGGTTGTTCTCACTTATAAACACTATTCAGGCCATATCACTATCCAATGTAGAACTCCAACACACCCTCTCATGTCCGGGACTAGACATCTGGAACGTGAAATTTGTAGGACTGGACATCTGTGGGTGGCCCGACGGATCTTGAATAGGCTCTGATATCATCTTAAAATTTGGGTTTAAATCTAACTCAATCCCAAAAACTGAGTTATTCAGGTCCTATCACTATTTAATGTGTGACTCCAACCTATCTAAATGTGAACGTGGTATTATCGTAAGGGTATGCAAAGCTGAGCTTGGGGTGATGTATCAATATATAAGATGAGAAATAATTTTTGAATAACAAAGACGGACAACAATACCCCTTTGGTTTTTTTGACAAATTTTTGAAACATGTATATATAATGAAGTTAAAAGATAAGTGAGAGATAAAAATAAATATATACGATATTATATATGATGTCCAAAATCCGATGTTAAAATAACACAACTGATATAAAATAGATTTGATAAAAGTATCGTATTTAAGTGTTAAAATAATGAAAGTCTTTTGACAATGGGCTCAAGGTTCCTTTTCTTTCATTATATTATATTATATATTTGGATCTATGGATACTAAAAATTAAAAAACATCCAGTGGTGGGGACTTGGGCAGGCGGAAGCATGTGGTTTTTCATGTTCTTACGGTCAGAGTGAGGTACACTTCTAATGTCTTGAATATTTTTGAGTTTGATCCTCTTGAGCAATTAAGAAAGAGATTAAAAAAAGGGTTAAATATATTTTTGGTCCTCATAAAATGAGCGAATTTTGATTTTGGTTCCTATAATTTTTTTCTTTGGTTTTTGTTCCTCTAAAATCTAAAATCACTATTAAATCATTATTTTTGGTTCCTACTATCATGTGACATCCATTAACTATTTATATGTCTAACAGAATGTCATATGATCATCCCAAATGACACCCAATGATCTTTATGGTGTCATGTTAGCATATGATTCTCCTAAAATTTTTCTTGAACCCCAAAATGAATTATATTTATCTACCTTAAAATGAATGCTAGAGACTAAAAACGGTGATATTAAATTTTAGAGGGATCAGAACCAAAGAAAAATAATTTACAGGGACCAAAACCAAACTGCTTATTTTATAGGGATTAAAATTAGTAATTTCATATTTTATAGAAATGAAAACCAAAGAAAAAATTTTACCTGAACCAAAACCAAAATACGCTCATTTTGTAGGGACTAAAAACATATTTAACCCATAAAAAAATTATTGATGTCAGTATTGAAAGTCTTTACATATTTTACGGTCCAAATAAATAAATGGATATATCCAATGGTCGAACTCTCCATCAAAAAACGCGGGAGGAAGAAGTTGCTAAAGAGGATCCAAGTCCAATATTTTTAGGGATGTGATCAAAAGCCTACTTAAATATGCAAAAAAAAAAAAAAAAAAAACAAACAAAAGATATAGTCCATGTGAATTGTATTTGTCTTAAATAACTAAATATTCCTATAAGGGCGTGTTTGGATAAACAACTTAACTAAACGCTTATTCAATGAGGGCTTATCACATGAGAGCTTATGATTCTTCTATAAGTTCCTTTTAGTTTATTTTATAAGTTTATCTTATAAGCTTATTAAAATAAGGTAAAAGAGCTTATAGAAAGGTAATAAATTATTTTCATAAACTTTCTTTCAAACATTTATTTAATTGTGTATATGAAAAAATAAACTCCATTATATAAGCTCTATATAAGTGATGATCTGCTACGTTATTAATATCATATTGTTAAATGATAAATTACCTGGCAAAAGAGTGTTGATGAGGTGAGATAAAAGGGTGAGGTGCTTTACACCTTTTTTTCTTTAAAGATAACATGTTTCTCGCAACCTAAGTTGCTTTTAAACAGCAATGTTATTTGTATATATGGATGCGGATTCCCTGTTGTAATGGAAGTATGCACTTACGCGTAATGAATAATCTTAACTATTGATTTGAGATCGGATAACTTACCATTACACCTTCACTAAACCAACTTTAAACAATATCTACTACTTAAATGTAACTACATGATGCAGTTAGAGTATGAGATTTTGACATCATTGATTCAAGTTTGTACATCTTTAATTACGATTCCGACATCATTAATCAACTTATCAATCATTCACTTGGACATTATTAACTAAGATTTGTACACTTATTAATCAAGGTGTTGTCTCGGTGTACAAACATGGGATTTTTCAATATCAAAGTATTTGGGCTCCCTGTAGTACAAACAGACCATCGCATTTCATATAGAACAATGGAAGAGCTACCCTCACAGGCCATTGGACGGCTACTTATAAATAAGACAACAGAAAATCCAAAATGGAGGCGGCAATTGGCAAATGAAACGACGTCAACACAAATTATAGGAACGAAAAATAGCAACCAACAAGGAATTGATGATCACATAATTTGTATATATAATGGTTCATCTTGAGAAGAATTAGTTGCATATTTATGTGCAAATATGTGCTTCAGAATCAGTAGGGAACTCACCAGAGAAGAGTTAAGGGAGAAAGAGAAGAGGAATAAAGCAAAACTAAAAGAAAAGGAGAGGAAAGAAGACGAGAGGAAGGCCAAAGATAAGGAGAGAAAAAAGAGAGAGGAAAGCCTGAGAAAAGAACAGGAAGAAAGAAAGAGAAAAGAGGATAAAGAGAAGGAGAAGAAGAGACAAGCTCTAGAGAAGGAAAGAAAAAAACGTGAAGAGTTGAAAAGAAAAGAAAAGGAAAAGAAAGAGAAAGAGAAAGAGAAATTGAAGCACAAGAAAAAATAGTGAGCCGAAATATGCACTTAACTATATTTTGGTGTACGAATGCATTACCTATAATACTTAGTCTGTTAGGTTGAACCAATATAAATAACATTGTTTAAGTTCTTCTACCCTTCTCTTATCTAGTTTTGGTTGTTTCATTAAGTTGATTTCATGGTTATTGTTTTTTAAATGGTTATCTAATCTTTGAGGGGTATACATGGGTCGGGTTTGACCAAATCCGTTACTCGAACCGAGCAACAGTTTATGGGTTGGGTCAGGTTCCCGTAATTTTTTTTACAAACCCGAACCAAACCAACCCGACCAAAGTCGGATTGGTTCTGATAGGGTCACTCGGGTTGTACTTTCCCTGGAACATAACTTGCCAAACTCATTTCTCTCACTCAAAACTCACGCAACAATGGAGGAAGAGAACTTGACTTGATTCCACTTTAAATTTGATACGAAAGAAACGTAGTGCAACATGCCTTAGGCTACAAAGATGAAATAAAATACTATTATATTACCAACTCATTCATGAAGGAAACTAACACAATTGTAAAGTTGTACAGAGGTCTTCAATTTGTAATTTGCAACTGTAATTTTATCTTCAACGGTGCGAGAGGTGGGCAAACGGCAGCCTTATGAGAGAATCAAAGATGGCAAGAGAAAGTGAATACTAAGTAGTGAGAATTAGGGATTGTCGCAGTGTAAGCTAATTTTTTTAAAAATAATAATAATAATATGAAGTATGGGTCGAGTCTCAGGTTTAGGGGTTTGTGAACACCAAACTCGTTACTCGAACCAAACAAGCTCAGGTTTGCTCAGGTTGGTTCGAGTTGGACCCAATTATTAAAAAAAAAAAAAAAAAACCAAACAAATTGGATTGGGTCAGGTCGGGTTTTCGGGTTGGTCCGATTGTCCTGAGTTACTCACACATAAAGTTGCTATCTATTACTTCACTCATTTTATCTTTCTTTTTTTGTGCTAATAGGTATCTCTCAATCGATAGGGATGGAAATTGACTAGGCCAGACTTTGTGTTAAATAGGCTTGACATATTTAAAAAATACATGGCCTAAGGTTTACCTTGATACCTAATATAGGTCATTTTTTAAGGTCTGGTCTGACCTTTTTAAAAGTCTGGTCGGGCCTGAAAGCATATTTAAAAGTTTATTTCGCATTAAGGCCTTTAAATAGACTAGGGATGGCAATGAGGCAGGGTGGGGGCGGGGAGTACTCTTCTGCTCCCCGTCCCCAATTTTTTTCCCCATCCTCGTCCCCGTTTCCCGTCACGGGAAGCTTTTCTCCCCCATCCCCATTCCCCACGGATCCCCGCGGGGAGTTCGGGGATCCTGAAAATACATAAAAATAATAATAATAGGTATATAACTAAAATCCAATAAAATATAAAAACACTAAAAATCTTAAATATTTAAAGTTAAAGTAATCTCCAAGACATTGTAACAAGTTCAACCTCAAATAATACACATATGTTTAATATATTATTTATTTAATAAAATAATATATATTTAAAATTAATAAAATATATCTAGAATATATATACACATATTTTTAAGAATATTTTAGTAATATTTTCGGGGTCGGGGACCCCACAGGACGGGGAGCATGTTCCCCATCCCCGCCCCCAAAGTGCCTTTGGGGGGACTTTCTCCCTCATCCCCGTTCCACCGGGGAAAAATTCCCCGACTGCGGGGCCTCATTCGGGACTCTCCCCACGGGGATCCCCACGCACGGATACAAATTGTCATCCCTAAAATAGACCAATAGATCTATCTCTAAATATGTCAATATAAACTAATATGCTAATAGATAAGGCATTTAAATATGCTAATAGGTAAGGCCTTTAAATAGGCCAACAAGCCTACTTCTAAACAGGCCTAATATATATTATTATTAAAAATAATTTTATATATTTTATGAAAAATAATAATATTTAGAAACGGGCAGACTTATTTGTAAAAGACTTTTTCATAAGTCTAAGTTTGACCTGTTTAACTAAAAAGACTTTTTGAAAAGCTTAGGCCTGACCTTTTTATTAAACAAGTCCGGTCAGTTCAGGCCTTAAATAGACTAGGCCATACCATAGGCCCCCGACGAGTAGCCTGGCCTATTTCCACCCCTAATAACCGGAGACTATTCCCTTTCAAAGCGTGTACCAGTTGATAAGAACTAGGGTGCTATTACAGAGAAAATAGGGAAAATCTCCTTGATTACTGGATAATATTGCAGATCTTTGAGGGTTTGTAGCTCCCAGTGCCCAAAGGCCCCAATTCTCTCAAATAACAAGAACATCCTTTCTCTCAATCTCTCCTCTTATTTATAGGCAACATGGCTTATTTCTCCTAATTATCTCCCTAACTCATCCACTAACTAACTAACTAGGGATACTCCCTCCTAAAGATTAGGGATGGCAATGGATATCGGACCCAATGGGTACCCGCAAAAATTACCCATGACGGGTAGGGTAATTACCCACTTAATGGGTATGGGTGCGGGTAATTACCCGCAAAAATTAATGGGGATGAGTGCGGGTGCGGGTACTCTAGTTCCTACCCCGTCCCATACCCGCACTATATATATTTATTTTTTTATATATTTATTTTCTATATACATAATTATAACATATATTACATTAAAAAATTTAAAAAAAAAACTAGAGCTTCATTGTCAATTCCAAAGCTTCATCGTCAGTTCCACTTAGATAGTTTCATCGTCGTCTATACTTTGTAAGTTACTTCATCATGCCTTAATTATAATATATTACATTAAAAAAATTAAAAAAAATATTGCTTCATTTTCAGTTTCACTTGGCTAGCTTCATTGTCGCCTATACTTTGTATGTTACTTCTTGATTAATATGACCAAATCATCTCCTATGGAAATGCCTGGGTTGCTATGTTTTCCTTCTCTATTTAGTATCTTAATATTTACAATAATCTCGACGTGTTTTCCCTAGTCTTGTGAACAAATCTGACAATAATGATAATCATCGAGCGTTGGCAAATAAAATAAAAAGGAGGCATTAATATTGTTTTTTCTTCTATTCAATAGCATTTCTTTGTTTTTTTACTAACACTCCTTTTAGTGTAATATATCATTTTTTATTGTAATATTTAATTAATGTTTTGGAGATTGATTATTTGACGTTTTATATTTGAACCTTTGCATTTCATACATTTCATGTTCACAAATTGATTATTAAATCTACGAGTTGCATATTTAGTTTGGTATGCAAGACATTTACTATGTGAAACATAACTTTAATTTATGTAAGTACAAAAATAAGTTATTTTATTGTTTAAAGTGAATAATATGAAAATTATATCAATCGAAAACCTTTGAGTATACCATATTTACTTATCTTATTTTTAAAATCCACAAATTTCTTATATAAAGTGCGGGTAATGGGTGCGGGTACGGGTACTTAGGTACCCAGCGGGTGAGGGTATGGAGATCAAGGTTGCTACCCACGTGGGTATGGGGACGGGGACGGGTACTTTTTTAAAACGCGGGTATAGGGATGGGTACTATAGTACCCTACCCATTGCCATCCCAACTAAAGATTCACCTTGTACTCAAGGTGAACAACAAATTTCACAGAAGTGAATTTTACCTCTTCAAACAAATTATTTTCCGTAACATTATAGGAATCGAACCCCTGACAATATGCTTAAGGAACCCAGCTATTTACAAATTGTGTTGGGCCTTGTTGGTAACTCATCTTATCTATTCTTCAGCTTGTAAGTCATTTTATCTATTTCATAAATCATCTCATCTTTCTATTAGAATTTATCGTTTAAGTGTTTTATATAGAAATCAAAAGGCTAAAATACATTTTTGATTATCTATCTTATTTTTTGGTTTCAAGTTGGTTCTCTATTTAATTATCGTTTCAATTTGGTCCTTCAAGTTGCCAACATTACATTATGTTAGTCTTTGTCATCAGATTTGCACTAACATATTAGATTTCCACCGTTAGTCATCGGTAATCCTCTACTCTCACCGTAATCTAGGTATCATTGTCAAAATCTGAGTTTTAGGGAGAGAAATCGAAACAAAAACAGACATCATCGTTTTATTTGTTTTATTTTTTGGGTATTCCTGATTAGGTTGCTATAATGGAAGGATTTGCTAAATTTCTGATTCGGTTGTTATAATGGAAGGATTTGCTAAATTTCTACACACACAAAAAGGTAGAATTCAGGCCATGTTCACTTAATGAAAAGTAGGACTTTTTAATGAAAGACTAAAAATGAAGTTCCTTTTAATGAAAATAAGTATCTCATGTTAATACTTTTTGTATTAACTGGAGTCGCCGGTATGAGTTTTTGGTATATGAGTTATTAGTTAATTAAATGTTGGTTATAGTAATAATTTGGTCCCTATACGTGATACGAATTCTCCATATAATCCATATACGTAAAAAATTTGGGAATGAGTCCTTACATGTGTAAATGTTAGCAAATTTGGTTCCTATATGTGCAAACGTTAGCAAATTTGTCCATGCCGTCAGCAAATTGGTCCTTATACGTGACACAAATTTTTGATTTGGTCCCTTAACCTGAAAAAAAAAAAAATTAAATCGGTCCTTATATATGCAATCGATAATAATTTTGTCCCTACCGTCTATCCAGGAGTTCGGGCCCAACTAAAGATTCTTTTCGTATTGAATATTTTTTATATATTATATCAATCTATTTCTTCTATTAAGAGTAAAAATTGTATAATTTAGTCCGTAAATGGTTTTATATTCTGAAATTATCCAAGTTGACTCTTAATAGAAGAAATAGATTGATATAATATATGAAAAATAATCAATACGAAAAGAATTTTTAGTTCGGTCCGAGCTCCTTGACAAACGATAGAGACAAAATTATTATCGATTGCACATACTGGAACCAATTTAATTTTTTTTTCAAGTTTAGGGACCAAATCAAAAAATTGTGTCACGTGTAGGGACGAATTTGCTGACGACAGGGACGAATTTGTTAACGTTTGCACATGCAGGGTTCAAATTTGCTAACATTTACGCATGTAGGGACTCATTTCCAAATTTTTTATGTATAGGAAGTAAATGAAGAATCTATGTTACGTATAGGGACCAAATTATTACTTTAACCTTAAACGTTTTTCCTTCAAGTTATTTTCCCTAATGCATTTGTTGATTTCTTTCAACCAAATCTTTATTTATGGCAAAATAAAAACAGAATACAAATTTGGCTGGAAAACATTCATTAAGCAGCAAAACATTTAGAAATTTTTGGAATTGATAAACTTTACTCTAGTAAAAAAAAAAAAATTAAATCGTTTTAAGCTAGCCGCCCAATGCTGAAAATAATTAAGATCCTAAACAAAAGCACCCTAAGACTAACACCCTAACTCTAATGACATCATAAACCACTAAAATAAACACTTAATGACAAAGTCCCTACTCCCTAATAATAGAGATAAACATAGAAAATACTGATAAGAGCAACTAGTGAAATGAAAATGGTATGGGCCGCTGGGGATGCTGGAGATCTTGGACGTGGCATTTCACTAGGCCCTGGCTCTGAAGGGGATGGTGCAAGACTTTCACTTGGTCCTGGCTCTGGACTTGCCATTGAAGGGGATGGTGCGGGACTTACACTTGGTTCTAGCTCTGGACTTGCCACTGGAGGGTATGGTGCAGGAATTTCACTTGGTCCTTGTGGAGCTTGACTTGCCACCGGAGACTCTGGATCATATGGTCCAGGAACATGATCTGTATAACAAATATATATTTTCAGCCCAAAAAATATAACAAATACTATAAATTAATAACAACTAAGAGAAGTGCTATTTAATACGAACAAACTCATACGAATTGTGCCAAAAGTCAACAACCACGACCACGAAAGGAAAAAAATGAGGATTTGAGAGAATTCTGATTGAGCTTTCCATTAAAAATCAGGGAGAAGAAGAGTATGAATTCGTATTAGAAAATATTTCAGATTTTGGCTCTAATAGTATCATAATCAATATATATATATATATATATACCAACATTAAGTTGGTTTGAATGGAATTAAGTTCGGATCCCTTAAGCAGGGCCGGCCCAAGGGGGAGACCACTAAAGCCCTTGCTTTAGGCCTCCACCCAAACAACTTATTTTTTGTACAAATGTTAGGCCTACTTTTTTTTATTGCTTACATCCTAAAGGTTCTACGCTATTGTTAAACGGCCTATTTTTTTCACCATTATAATCACAATGAATATATTTGCTTAAGGCCTCATGTGACGTTGGGTCGGCCCTGCCCTTAAGCAAGGTCTCGAGTTCAAGTCTTATGGATGGAAGAAATGTGATTGGTAGGGGAGACCCCACTAAAGGTGGTCAGTCAGGTTTTCCGACGACGTTGGTGGATATTTCGCACCTATGATAATAAAAAATAATAATATATATGCTTTGGAACAGCAAAATAAAATTGACATAGGGTTAAAATTATATTTCATAAAAAACAAAAAACTTGAAGATAATTTTAAAAATATTAGCGGCGGTGGCAGTAACTACGAGTAGTGGAAGTTTGCATTGCAATGACAACACTATAAAGTGAGATCAACAAAGGCATAATTTGCATACCGGGGGTTGGTGCAGGACTGATAGATACTGCATCATGAACGTGCAAGGCGTTATTAATGCTAAACAATTTATACAAAATTACAAACATATAAATTTAGAAGAGAAAGAAATATCTTACTATTATCACATTCACCGAAAGGGGATGGTATCCCACAAACACTAGGAAGCGTCATCAACTTTGTGCGATCTAGTGTAAAATGCAAATCGTCACTTCCCATCGTCTCATCACTTCCCATCGTCTCACAAATGCACCCAACATTAGTTGCCACAACAGATTCAAAAGCAGAACAACAAGCTTCATCTGGTTTTGATTCGTCACTCAACAAAAATGGTAGACAAACCATCATATCATTGATAATTGAGCCACAATCTGTCGTTGGAGCCGAAGAAGGCACAAACATAGGTGAATCAGCATTTGGTGTCAAAGAAGGCATCGATAAATTAGCATGACAGATAGAGCAGCTAAGCAACAAAGAGGCCAAAATAGTGAAAAACTTTGACATATTTTCTCACTCAATTGAGAGTTCTCTGAGTAAGTTATGAATGACTTGTCTTTGACTTGGGTCCTATAAATTCTAATAACTCAGCAGAAGTTATTGAGTTAGGTTCAAATTGAATGATAAATATCATCATCTCTAAAATAATGAGTCTGTTGTTTAAGATAATTATCATCATCTATGTACACGATGAGTTTGTTGTTTAAGATAAAACTGTTTTCTTACTATCACAATCTAGCAATTCCAATGTATGTGGATTAATTCTAGACACTTAAATGGTATGAGAGTTTTTATTTTGAAATTTCAGTCGTTAGTTAAATTTAAAAATATATTCAAAGTGAGAAGTATTTGTAATTAATTTATCTTTAATAGGTGATAATATCCTTTACAAGATAATTTAGTGATTAATTGCTTCATAATAAGTGGGTTACTTGACTCTTAGGAATTGAACTTTAAATATAAAAAAGGGGATAATATCATTTTTATATTTTGGATTTAATTGTGATGCACTATCTATGTAGAAAAATTTTACATTATCAACTAATCATTAATTGTCACATCATTAAAAATATTTAACTCTTATAATAACTAACTTAAAAGTTATACATAGAAGATTTGCGATTGCTTCACAATATAAAAATTTTATATTAGTATATCAAAATTAAACTCTTATATTTCTTTTTATAATTAAAAGTTTATATTATGGGAAGATGCGCCCCCGTGCCCAAAGAAAACGACCAATCTCTATGAGGATTTATAGTGAAATTTACATATTGTCTACCAACAGGAGAGATCTGATAATCGAACCCAAGCCGCAGCGAGTGTAGAGAGAATGGTCAACCAGATGTGTCAACCCCTATTGACAACTCTTATATTTTTCATATGTCTTGTTTAGTTTTTGAGAATTAAATTTAAGCAAAATATAACTATAGGTATAAAAAACACAACTTCTAATTTTAATTTTTTTTTATTAGATATATTCATTGAATTATAAACAAATTGCAAGTGTTAATTTTCATATGATATTTATGTGTGTGTGTGTGTATATATATATATATATATTATAATTAGGTATAGTTTCTTTCATTTTTTTAATTAACAAAGTATTATAGTTGAGTCTGAAAAAACTAAAATAAGAAAAGAAAGGAACTCAATAGTTTGTTTAATCTGATAAGTGATAATTTTAAATTCTATTAGATAATTTGTTGGGAAGGAATCATCTATTTAAATATATTTTTAAATTTATTTCAATAATTATGCCTAGGAATATATTACTATAAATAAATACTATCAATTACAGTTTTCACCTATGGTTATTATAAATTAAATGAATGTAGATCAATATGCAATAAAAAAATCCATGAGCTAACTTGGGTGGGCTCGGGTGCTTTTCAAAATGATTGTCGTTGTGGTATTGATGTTGAGTTATCAACATCTTGTTAAATGGCATTATCTTCTTAATCTCATTGTTGAGATCCATTCTTTGGTTGCCATCACATGTATAGTTCGAGATATTCAGCATCTTATAGAGAGTGATGAGGCGGTTGTGGTTATTCACTCTGTTAGAATATGAAATAGATGTGCCGAACACTTCTTTTGACATCACTACAAGTTCACCTCTTTAATATGATATACTATTTGGAGTATGTTTGGTAAAACTAGCCGATAACAGATAAACTAACTAATAGCGGATGAGCTTATAGCGAATAGCGGATAAGATAGTTGATAACAAATAACGGATAAGCTAGCTTTATTGGTGTGGAAGTGTTTGATAAAACTAACGATTCAACTAGCTGATAAATGTAAAATGACATAAAAAGGCATGTGTCTATACCTTTTTATATAAATGTTGTTTAGATATAAAAAATTATCTATACGTTAGTATTATAAACGTTGAACGTTACAAAAAGAGTGAATTCTTCGGTACCTCAAGTGTAACTTATCCTACTTAGGTGATCCAATCAAATGGTGATAATCATTTGACTTGACCCATTAACATGACTCATTTAATTGAGGTGGCGCATTCTGGTTGGATAGGATAATTTTTACTCAAAAATTATTAGGGTTACTGGAGAAAGTACCATAAAAAAATGTTGACACATTATTATATATAAAAAAATATATAAATGATAATATTACCTATTTATAATATGTTATAGTATCATATAAAATTATATTATTATATATATGTTATAATATCAAATAAATGTTTTACTAAAATAATACGTTGTATTTTATTATAATATGTTATAATAAAATATTTATAATTGAAGAGTGTAAAGGTGAAATTAAAATATTTATAATAGTTATATTATCATATAATATTTTATTATAAATTTAAGAAGGTTAATGTGAAATTAAAATAAATTAATAAGAAGGGCTTTGGTCTTTATCAAAAAAAAATGATAAAGATAAAAGAGGAAAAAAAATCAGACGCTATAAGCTCAAACGTCACTTAAAGTAGCATCAGAAAAAAACATTATAAGTTCGTAAAAAAACGCTAATCACTAATAACAAATGCATTTATGAAACAAGCCTACTAACTCATTAACTATAAATTATCCGCTATAAACTTGCGAATGCAACTTACTAAATAGGCTCTTGCTCTAATTTGTTTCCCTTGTGGTGGGCTTCAAGCCATGTTTAGATATTAGAAAATCTAACCAACAACATAGAAAAACTAAAATGATTAAAAAAACAAATCTTATAAAATTTTACATAAAAATTAAGATTTTATATAAATAAACGAGTCACCTTTTTAGAAAACAGTATGTAGCCTCCTTGAATTTTAATTTCTTTGTAAATCATCATCACAAACTTTATTTTTTTCTCGATGGGTGCTTAAACTTTAATTACTAACCTATTAAATCATTCTTTTTTGGGTATTGTTTTTTATACCACAGTTTTTTTTTATACACCACAATTTTTTTAAAAATATTTGAATATCCCTAAAATATCGATCCTCAACTATCTTAATACACAACATAATCTATATTTAAAAATACATCACCCCTCCTTTTTCTCTCTTCTCCCTCCTCATACCGGCATTGATAACCAAAGAGACTCCCTATAGTATGCAGATTCTCTCTCACCCCTCTCTCAACTACCTGCGTCCCTCTCTTAATCGATCCCGCCTCACTCGAATTTCAATCAAATGTGGTGACGGGTTTGAATCAAATAGGTTCGAATCAACCCATTCTCTCCTTCCAACTATGTTGCAGAAGTCAGGGAACAAGGGTTTACTGTCATCGCTCAGCGGTAGGTCATGGCTGTGAGGTGGTGGTGGTGGCCAATAGTGTGAAGGTCATGATTAACTCATGGTGGCGGCTTGGTGATGGTGTGACTGGTTTGGTGAGTGGCGAGGCCTCTGGTGGTGGTGAGTTTTGATATTTGATTAAGATGCATGTTGAATATGAATAATCTCGTGATTTAAGCACTTCTAATTTGAAGAGCACCTGCACCTCGACCAATAAGACGGAAACATTGTCAAATAAAACATAAGTACAGTTAAGCTTTGCAGTAAAGCATTTATTTCTTAAGTTTTTGCGTAATCATATGTTCTTATGATTACATCAACAAGCGACTTTTTTTTCCTTTTCCGAGGAAAGTTTACAGAATGTGGCCGAAAATTTTGAAAAGGAGGGGGAGAGGGGGTATTTTCTAATAAATATTAAATAACTGAAAACTGACGGAAACTATTCACATCAAGGTTGCTTGAAGTCTGACTTGCTTTCTAATCCTTTGAATCAAATGCGGTTACGTCTCTCTCTGCATGAAGAAATGGAGTCTCTCTGGTTATCAGCGAGGATGTGAGGAGGAGAGGAAAAAAGGAAGAAGAGAGGAGGGGGGTGATGTATTTCTGAATATAGATTATGAAGTGTATTAAAATAGTTGAGGATATTTTAGACATATTTAAATGTTTTTTAAAAACTTATAATGTAAAATGCAATACTTTTCCTTTTTTATTCTCAACCGGGTCAAAGGCCCAAGAAAAAACAAAATTAAAAGAAATAAGTTACACGGAAATGACAGGATAATGAAGCACCAGTCAAATCACTAAAAACTAGCCTAATTACCAAATCCATTGGCTAATTTAATTTAATTAAATCATTCCATTTAATTTATATATGTTAATTCGCTAATGATAATGCCATGTGTCAACATCTTATTTTAAAAGTGAATCTTTAAATTAGTCCTTGAAAAGTTTCGGGGACTCAATTTTAGTCCCCAAAATTTTTTAGAGACCAATTTGGATCTTCATCCTATTTTTTTTAACTCAATAGTTTTGAAGTATTTATTAAAACTAAATTTTAACTAAATTGTATTCTTTATAAAATGAATAAATATATTTTTTTCTAAAAAATAAATATATCTAAAATCAAAGTTAAATAAAATCATAACCTGCTGCCTCTCTCCAAATTGGAACCCTAGCCGCAAAACCACCTCCTCCATGCATCAATTTTGCACTCAATCACGCATCCCAGATTGAATCCTCAAAAAAAAAAAAAACTCGATCTCACAAATCTTTCTTTCGAATCACACAACAAAATTTTGAAAAAAGAAGAAGAAAAAGAAAAAGAAGAAATTAGAGAAATGATGTGGCTTTGGATTTCTGTAGATGGAGAAAGGTGTTTTACCTTTATATTACTCTCAAAATAAATATTTAAAATATGAAGCGAAATCATTAAGAATTTAATTTTGATATGCTATAAATGTAAAAAAAAAAAAATTATACTGTCAATGCATCACAAATCATCTTATGTGTGACTTTTAAGTTAGTTATGATAATAGTTTAACATTTTTAATGATATATATGTCAATTTATAATTAGTTGACAGTGAAAAAAATCTTTATACTGACAGTGCATACCAATTAAATTTAATTAGTAATCACTTGATTATTGATATTTTAAAATTAGCTAAAATATTAGTAATAAAAAAAAATTAAGCATGGAAAAATAACACTCAACTAATAGGACCTATAACATCAATTAAAAACGTTTGATTCAGATTTTATTGATGTTCTTTTCTCGGTAAACTATCATGTTGTAGAACTTAGAGGACGTTTATTTCAAGGTTTAGAATTATATTCATAGGAATCACATATCCGAAAATATTATTATTAGGAATATCATAACTATGTATTTTGTAAAACATGTTTGGTTAACAATTAAAAGCCTTGAGAACCTTTCTTGAAATTCCCGAGAACAAGTTGAAAGTTTATTTGATCATAATGTATATTCTTGAGATTAAATGTTGCCATTATCGAAATACTCCGATTATATAAAATGTTATCTAAATATTAATTTTTGAAGCAATTTATAAAAAATAAAATAAAAATATAAAATTGTGGTTACTTATAAGTTATAATATACAATAAATATTTTTAGATTTTTATACTCGGAGTGAATTCTTCTCCGAAACAAAGGAAAGCGATACTGAGAATTGTACTTTAAGAGCATTGAAACCATTGTGTGGGGCTATATGAGTAGGAACATAGGCATACACATATTACTTTTAGGGGAATAACTATTTCTTAGTATTTTTTTTTTTATAAAAAAAACTTAAAACAGGCATAGGTACCTTTTATTCCCACCTTCATATTTTCAGAAATAACTTCAGATACCTTGAAAACACCTTCTAATAGAAAAGTTTAGGGGGTAAAATTTGACGGGTATGAGTGGTAATTATATAATAAAAAGAAAACTGAACAAAAAGTTCATTTACTAGAGAATCTATATAAACACGGATGCTTAAGTTCAGGATCTACAAATTCAAAATCAAATTTACATTTCTAAAGGAAAAGAAATATATATTTGCACCAAATATTGTTCATGTTCATGAACCACAGGTTTGTTATGCTGAAAAAGTATTATGCTTCAATAAGACAAGGCTAAAAAGATGCGTGGTGAAAGAAAAAGTGATGGGAAGTGAGTTTCATGATATATAAGCTGTAGAGAGAAAGAAAAGGCCAAGATCTCTTAAGTTGCAACGTACAAAGGCTTCTCAATCACCTTGTCTTGATATGTAACTAATTAACAGGTTATCCATGGGCTTTAAATGGGAAAAAATAATATTTTTAGAGAGGGGGAAGAGACCTTAACCCCTATATATGAAGTTCCACCATTGAAGTTAATTATACGTAAGAATGATTATAAAAGTCCTCACTAAGAATTGGAAAATGCTTCTCACTTTAAAATGGAACAACCTCCTGTTCAATAAAATTTTTATTTACCAAAAAAAAAAAATACTGAAAAGATAATTATTTTCTTATGCTGTAAAAGAATTTGTCCCTTTTGGCTACGCAAATAAAAAAAGATTTAATTGGTATGTACTGATAGTATAAAAAAAATTTACACTATCAATCAATCATAGCTTGTTATATCTACTAGAATGTTTGACTCTTATTCTAACTATTTTAAAAGTCACTCATACCATGATTTCTGATTGGTTAACAATATAAAAAATTGTACACCGACAATATATAGCAATTAAACTCAATGAAAAATACTAACA
This sequence comes from Ammopiptanthus mongolicus, assembly GCA_039655645.1. NCBI lineage: Eukaryota > Viridiplantae > Streptophyta > Magnoliopsida > Fabales > Fabaceae > Ammopiptanthus > Ammopiptanthus mongolicus. Next base: position 14,856,775 of record CM077348.1, on the reverse strand, counting down.
TGTGGTTGGTTCGAGTGGTAAGGGACTCAGACACCTTAAACAAGTGTTCAGAGATTCAAATTTTGCCTCTTGTGTATGGAGAAAAACTAGGTTGGGAGGGAAGAACCCACATTGTGTGCCCAACAGGTTCCTTGATGGAGATTAGTCACTGTTAAAGATGGTGAATATTCTTTACCTATATCATGGTTACCCAAAAAACTCAATGAAAAATGTATGACCGGAGACATATTATTTGCAACTCGGGTGGGAATGAAGAGAGATTTTGATTGTTTTTATTTTTATTTTTTTGTTACTTGGCTTTTCTTTTTAAAAATGTCACAAAAAAATAATAAACAAAAGGGCACAGCTAGCCAATTGATGATATATTAGCTCTACATATCCACTTAAATCTCAACCAATCATTCTTGCTTTTTTATTTTTTACTCCACCATTTTTTATCTTAATTTGTATCATACAAGTTGTTGTTTTTTAACGATATTATAGGTACAAAGTATCCACCACCATTCGCAGTGATTAATTTTCATCCATTACAAGAAATTTATCTTTCAGTAATAGACAAAATCTGTCACTATATATTTAAAATCCGTAGGTATATGTAAAATTTATATTCACCTATGGTCGGTCCAACCGTCCATTATGAACGACGAATAACAACGAGAAATGACTATCACTATGGGCTTTACCTACGATCCACATACATTTACCTACAGTTGTATTAAGTTTTACCTACGGTCCATCTACCTTTACCTACGGTTTGACTGACACTAATACCTATACCTACAGTTTTAACGCCTGTCACTAAAAGTGTCCGTAGGTATATGACAAATTTGTTGTAGTGATCGGAAAACCTGTTGGCCACACAAGGTGGGTTCTTCCCTCTTAACTAAGTTTTCTCTATATACAAGAGTCAAAATTCGAACTTCTGACCATTTGCTTAAAATATCTGAATTTTTTACCACTTGGACCAATCACATATTGATGGGATGATACAAGTTTATTTTATTTAAAAAAAAGCCTTTAGAGGAGAGAAATTAATCAAATTATTCTATTTTAAGATTATGACATGTCAGGAAGCCTAGCAAAGACCACTGTTTATTATTTATTATATAAGTTTAGTTATGCAAGATTCCACTGTCCATTTTGTTATATACTGCCCCGCAACTTGTACTTCTTGCCTTGGTTATCACTTATCAGTACCACTAGCACAGCATGCTCTTCTTGGTTTTTCCTCAGCTGCTCTACTGTTATTTATAGTTTAGGAAGGAGGGTGGGTCCAACATAATCACATGATTAAGGCGAAAAATCAGGCTTTTGTTACTTGAGTCTTACAAAAAAAACTTTAGATTATCTTTATAATCAGGACCAATTTAATATATTAATGTGATTTTATTAGAAAGATGTTTTCAGTATATTAACATGATTATTTGAAGTGGAACCTTTTTTGCCGTTGATTGTCTTTATAATCAGGGATCAATCCAATGCAGAAAATTCAGTACCGAATCTTTTTATTTGAGGTGAGGCTTTTTTTTATGGACCTAAAATAAGGGTTTATGCAACATACATGATGACAGTTTTTAGGTTATTAAATAAAAAAATTATGTAAAAAAAGTAAAAAAAAAAGAAAAGAAAAAGAAAATTAGGTCTAAAACACTTGCCTTGGTGGCTTGGGCATTAGGCCAGCCCTGGAGGAAGGTTGTTAAGAAACACGGTAGAGAAGAGAGAAGAAGAAAAATCTGAAATTGTGTATTTAGAAGATGAGAAAACTAGTTTGTAACGTAATTACCAACTATATATTTAACAAAGGTTTGTGAAATGCATATCATTATCGCCATCATCTATCTAAATTCATGGAACATTTATTTGACCATTGATAACACTATATCGATTGGACCAACATATCAAATCTTTAGGATGCTGTTGAATTCTCCTTTAGTTTATGCCTAACTATAAATTGATTGCCTTCCTTCTATCCCTCTGATTCGGTACAAACAAGAAGTTCAACTTCAATATAAAACCTACGCAAATCTTCATACATGAAGTGTGCAAACCCATAATTAGTTTTGATGTTTTAAGAGCCTGTTTGTTTTAGATTTTACAAAGATAAAACCATATTGAAAGAAAGCTATCTCAAATAGCTTTAAAAATATTTGCTTCGGAAAGTATTATTTTCATATTTACATTGAAAATAATCTCAACTAAAGAGACAATAACAAGTAACAATCTCATGCTAATAGAAACAACATCACAAAGTGACCAATCTACCCACTAAACTTCTGACATTATTGCAATTAATTAAAGTTCGCAAGTTGGTCGAGAGTTGTAGTCTATTTTTAAGACGACCAACTATCATTGAGTAAGCAGGTTTCAAATTTGATGATTGAACATGTGATTTCATTATTGACCAAGAATTATTAAAAACAGAAGACCTTCAATTATATAAAAATTCAGGATTTGATAATACAATTTACTGTTAAATTTATTCCATTTTAACATCTTCCTTTGAGAAAAAAACAGTGGAAAATAGATTAGTGGAACTATGACGCCCAAGGTTTTAAAAAGAGATTCGAATCCAAATTATAGTCACGATGTTATAATTTTGGTATTGATAGCCTTTAAAATCGTATCATGATTACAACGGTGATTGCATCGGATATATTTTTTGTAATTGTTCGTAATAACAATAAAAACAATACGATCACAATTTAAAACCTTGATGACGGCAAGAAAGATTTCCCATCAATATCATTGACAAAAATTAATAATGTGAAAGAGGAAGGATACCTCAGCCATTTTCTCAGTTATTAACCAGAAAGAAAAACAGCAGGGAATGAATTATCCATTGGTTCAAAATCCCATGAAGATCAAGGCACTTCCCAAAACGGTTGCCCAGTTGTCCATGTAGGCAAAGAAGGCCACCACCAACTCCCATTCTCAGAAAGGTGACACGGTAAAAATTACAAAAAAAACAGAAGATAAGGAAAAAAAGAAAAGCAAAAAGATGGTAGAGAAAGAGAGAGGGAGAGTTATATAAACATATATTTGACAAGGGATCAATGCTAGGTAGGATAGGAATTGCATCGATCGATCAATCCTTGGGGTACTGTTGTGGTTTAGAACTACAAGGCAGCCACGGTTTCGCCTTTGGTGGCGACTTGAGAACCGGGTGGGGGAGCCATAACTTGTTTCTTTGATGCCAAAATAAACTTCTCTTTTCTCTCATCCTGCTTCATCTGCTGTTGACGACACTCTAGGCTGCAGAAAGCAGTATCACCTCTGCAAAAATAATAATTTCAATTAAAACAAAGCCTTCGAATCAGGAACCAAAAACAAAAAAGAAGCGCATATATAGATCGATCAGTATAGCTTGTTTTCAATATAGACTAACAAAACCATATTGTATAATTGTTACTTTAACCTTAGATGATATCACTATTATATTGAACAAAAAACTAGAAAAAAAAATTATATATATATATATAAGGTAAAATTGTAACACCAGGTCAAGGTGTCTGATTTCTTAGAAAGAAAAGGTGAAGGAACAATGATTTGGTCCAGAGTTTTAAAATGAGGTTCACCATCGGGCGTTGTGGTTTTAGTACTCTTCAATCGCATCGTGATTGCAATTATGGTCATATATTTTTGCAATTTTTCACAATTATTGCAATAGCAATATACGCGGTGCGACCGCGATGTCAACAGCAAATTAAACCTTGATTTGTCCATTTGGGAGAGAGAATGGTATTTTGAGGATTAGGATTATATAAGATGCACTTAGATGATAAGAATTAAGGACATAAGTTATATGAAACAGAAAGTAGAATTAGTGAAGTGAGGTACCTGTACATGTAGATGTCACGACCTGGTACCAGACAACGTTTGCAGAGAGAGCAAGCACGCAAGAAGTCAGGGGTCTCTACGGAATTGGCGGAATGCCTTGTTTGGCTTCTGGGTGAATGATCTGTGGCCAACAGTACCCTGCTTTGATCTAACCCGTTGAACCCACCACCACCAACTCCTCCTACTCCTGGTACTGTCTGTCGGTTCAAGGGGTTACTGGATTCAACATCTGTTGAGGTGTTCAGATCCAAGGTTATCTCTGCCATGCTTGTGGTTCTCTTCATTGGAGGGCGTGAACGAGGTCTCTTCCCTAGCAGCATCTTCTCCTTCTCCTTCTCCTTCCTTATTCTTCTTCTCCTCTTGGTTAATTTACCTGACTATATATATATATATACTGGTCTGCAACTATCTACCGCTGCTACTTTTGCCTGGTATTTTCGACTGATTTGAGCAATGAAGGAAGCATGAGAAGGGAGAGAAAGAGGAGAGGGAGGGGTGCAGGTAGGTGAAGGTGAAAACAGTGGAGCTTTGGGGAGATAAAACAAGAGCCTATAAGCCAGGAGTGAATCTGAGCCGTTGATTTTTGTGAGGGTGATGTTCATCAATCTTCACTAACGAGCAAAGAGGTCTCACGTCAGCACCTCCATTTCAATTAATTTGATTATTATTGGTGTATTAATAAGGATTTAATTGTTGTACACTTATAATATAAACTTTTTTTATATCGTTAATCAATTAGAAATTGTTATATTGATAAAAATGATTGATTTTTATCCTAATCAATTAGAAAAGTCATTCGAATCATAATTTCTGATTAGTTGACAGTATAAAAAATTTATTCTGATCATGCATAATAATTAAACTCACTTTTTATTTGATTAATTAATCATTTGGTCGAGCACAAAAAAAACTAATCATTTGGTAGTATACATTTTATTAATTTTGAATTTTTTTCAAGTAAAAAAAATTGAAATCAACCCCAATATATATAATTATTTTTAATTTGATTTTCGTTGTTTATTGGTGTTATAATTTCGTTTTTTTGGAGTTAAAATACAAAGATCAAATTTAAAATGATTATCACATATAAAAGTCAAATCCAAATTTTTCACGTCCCTACATATAATAATCATTTTTACTTTAATCGTTATACATGATAATCATTTTGAATTTAATTCATGCATTTTAACTTTAAAAAATAATATTATAACATCACTAAATGATGATGATATAATTAAATATATATATATATATATATATATATATATAAATAAATAGATAGAGATCGATTTAAAAAAATTGTACATATACAAATCAATTCAAAATCAACGTGACTTATATAGATCAAATGATGAGTTTAACATTTTCATTTAATTATTTTTTATCTGTTTTTATTAATTTTAATATTTTTTGAAAAAAGTGCCAAAACGAGGGCATTGGATACTTTCGAGTCTCCGACTCCAAGTCATGTCACTATGAGTGAGTCTTATTGACCAACCGAATGTTCACATCAATCTGCAAAGAGTAAACTACTATTTTACTCGGTGTGGCTCTCACCATGCGCCGGAAAAACGATCGGACAGGATCACATTTTATTAGGGACATCAATTTTTTTTTTGTATAAATTTAATATATATAAAATTGATAATATTAAAGTTAAAATTTTAATTAATTAATTTGTTTTTCATATTAAGGATCATCAAATATTAAGATATATATATAATTATAGATATTAAAATAATTTTTCATATAATTTACTTATTAACAATAAAAAATAATTATTCCTTCAAGTGTATCCATCATTATTGAAATATATTTTAGTTTTAAATTAATACATCTAAATAGCTGCACTCCTAAATATATCCATGAAGATTTGAGCAGTATATCACATATGAAGAGATTTTTGGATTTTTGTTTAGCATTGAAAGACTAAGACCATTTGCTAATAAGAACTTAATATTATGTTGCAAACATTTTGAAACTTATCTAAAACATGATAATTCTTATGATCTTAACGATGAAATTATATTTGAAAAACTAAAAGTCATTAGAGAGGTTTTAACAGTTGAATCAAAATCAAGCATTATGATATTGAGTTCTTGAAAAACATTTAATTGTTTTTCTAATGCATGCATAACTTATAGAATAATATTAACTATTTATTTTACTATTGCATCTGAAGAGAGAAATTTTTCTAAATTGAAATTGTTAACATCTTATTTCCAATCTACTATGTCACAAGGCAGATTAAATAGTCTTACTTTAATTTCTATCGAAAATGATTTTTTAAAAAACATTGATTATGAACGGTTTATTAATGATTTTATAGCAAAAAATGCAAGGAGGACAGTGTTCAAATGATTATAAGGAATTCAACTTCTCAGTTCGCACAAGACACCCAAAATCTCAGGCCCGCCCGAATTTACTATTTGAAGTTGCAAATGACAAATGCCGAATAATATTGCCTATTGATTAAGGAATAAAATAAGAAGTTTTTATTGGAAAGCGGTATATTTGATATATTATTATAAATTTAAAAATATTTTTCTAATATTTTTTATTTGTTAATTAGTGTTTGCATTTAGGTATTGGTTAGGAAGATATATTACAAATATAAATTATATCAGTTTTTTTTAAGTTTAAAAAAATAAGTTTAATTTTGCTATATTCTCTTAATAAGTTTTGCTATATTAATCCTCTCATACTAAATAAAGAAAATATTAAATAAAAAATTAATGTATATAGTATTTTAGAAATACAAAAAAATAATTTAATATTTCTTTATTTAACAAGTAGGATAATTATTAGGAGGATTTTTTTTTTTTTGATTTGCATATAATCGCAAGGAGTATCCGTAATCGTTCACCGAAACTAATCTAGTTCAAGGATTTGAAAGCATTCAAGGTAAGATGCAGTGGCGAAGCTTGAAGAAAATCATTAGAGTGGCCAAAATTAATATTTGATGTCTAAATTTTTCCTTTTTCAATTATTAGTTTTCTATTAAAAAATGGATAACAAATAGTACAAGTAAATTGGTAAACAAATATTATAAAGAAATTCTTTTAGTAGACATAAAAGAAATAATAGAAATAAAGAAAAATCTTAATACCTACTAACTTTACTAGGAAAAGAAATAAAGCAAAAAGTAAAGAGAAAACTAAACTAAGAGTAAGCCAATGAACAAAAAAATAAAACGGAGAGGGAAAAGTCTGTTGCGAGTCATACATCGGGTGGTTAACGAGCCTGACCATTGTTTATATAGCTGGGTAGACCACCCCCTCATAAGCCGATTTTTGAGGGGACCTTTCGGATGCCTGAATTCTTAATATGATATCAGAGCCACGTTCTGCCCAGTGGTGTGGATAGTGCCGCTAGCCCTCGCTTATGGTGACGAGCCCATGCTCGAGGGGGCGTGTTGCGAATCCCACATCAAGTGGTTAACGAGCCTGACCATTGCTTATATAGCTGGGTAGACCACCCCCTCATAAGCCGATTTTTGAGGGGACCTTTCGGATGCCTGAATTCTTAAATTATCAAGCATCATCCAGTTAAAAAAGTGAAAAGCATATACACTTCATAATGATTTTAGTGAAGTGAAATAACACCAATTAAGGACTTTTAATAAAGTGGAGTCAATTTATATTTTAAAATTTTATTGTATAAATTATTTAATAATAAATATAATAGATATGTAATTGAGAAATTTATGAAAAATAGAGGAGTCCTGGATCCACTTAATCATAACTAAGCTCAGTTATTAGTAGGATGTCCCTTCCCAACTAGGTTTTTTCATACGAAAAAGCTCGAAATTCAATTGTTAGTCACTTGCTTAAGGGATCTGAATTCATCACCCTTCAAACCAACCTTGATTGGTAATTATTATTATTATTAGAAGGAGGAGGAGGACTGAGATTGATTGTTATGTGATAATGTGATGGCCAATTCAATTGAACAATGATTGACGTGATTATTAATATAATCAATGCTTATAATTTGAAATTATAATTTGATATGGTCTTACTTAAGGAATAAAAAAATTGTAGATACTTTATATTTAAAAGTACGAATTTTAAGTATTTAATGTATGAGGGTCGCTATATGATACAAACGAGGTGCCTATTCATCAAAAAAAAAAAATTAAAAAACGAGGTGCCGACGAATTTGCAAAAGACTCAGCATATTTGATTTAATAAAAATATTATATAAAACCCATATTAACTAATATTAAAATATAAGTACACGATAGATTTTTTTTTCGTGCGTCGTTTTAGGAAACAAACTTCATATTGTTTATAATTCTTCTTAATATATTGATTTTTTATTTTTGACTCTTTAATAAATATTTTTTATTAGGACACTAGCTAGTATTTGTCATTTGGAAAATTTATAAATTCAAGACAATTCCAAACAATAAAATTAGGGTTTACTCATCTATAATGGAAAGAGAAATTAATTCTAGATCTTTCAATAAACGAGTTTAATATTTTTTTCACAATATTTAGGTGCAAAAGGAATTATTATTAAAAATATATAAACAGTCAATGCTTAATCTTCCTTTTAAAGTAATTAAAAATATTATTAAATGAATTGGTTTTAAGAATTTAACACTTTTTTCTATCAATACCATTTTCTATTATTATATTATGATATTTTTAATAATTATTAATATTCAATCAGTTATTGTATTTAATAATAATAGAAATATGAATTATTGTATTTTGTTTATAAGCACTCGTATTTAATTATATTATTAGTTTGCTAACAGTGATTGACACATCTGGTTAAGATTTTCGCCTACGCTTCCTGTGGCTTAGGTTTGATTCTCAGATTTTTTTTGTTGGTAGGTAATATGTAAATTCCACTATATATCCTCGTTGAGGTTGATAGTTTTTCCTGACCTGGGATGGAGTATCTTCCTCTAATCAAAACTTTAGTATACCAAAAACAATATTATTAGTTAAATTTAATTACCGATGATTGGGTCAAATAGTAGGATATTACTATAAGCCATTGTTGAGCCTTTTAGTATGTGGTAATCCTAGAATATTGGAACAACTTGTACTCCTTTAATTTTTTTCCAAAACAACCCATGTTACGAAATTTGGATCGATGATCGATTCGGTTAGGATATTGAGTTAATGAATCATTGGTCGAATCGGTTGACTCGATATATATTAAAATATTTCAAAAAAATTATAACATAAGCTAACATAACTAAACAAATAACAATCAATGTTTTACTACAACACGATCTCACAAATAAGTTCAAAACACAAATAAGTAACCAAGATTTTATTACAACACAAGCTCACAAATAACAATAACCCATCAAAAAACACATATGCAAAAAAAAAAAAAGTCACCATAAACCCAAACCTATTCAACAGCTCAATCATTTACAAAAACTTTAAATTGATTAGTGGATAAAAGAAAAAAAAAAAGAGGAAAGAAGCTTTTGGTGGTGTGGGTGGATGCGATGGATACATACAGAACGATTGAGCGCCGGGCACGGTGGAGACAAGCAGCGTGTGGTGGTGTATGGTGGCAACGAGAGGCAGAACTTGCGGTGGCTTGTGGTGGTCGGATCTGGGCCGTGACTCGTGCGGTTCGACTGTGTGGTGGAGAAATGCGTCTGGAGATGGTGAAGTAGTGGTGATTCATGTGGAGGAGCGCGACAATGGTGCTTTAGTCTGAACGACATAGTGGCTAGTGCGGCGTGGTGGGATTACGATGGTCAACATTGGCCTTCTCTCTGGTCTGGTTCTGCATGACCCATTCGGTTCATCAGTTTTTTCCAAAACCAGATTGAGTTTAATCACTTCTTGTCGGGTTGCATGCATTTTCGATCCGTTGAGCTACTTAGACCGGTCATATGGCCAATTCTCGTGTTAACTGGTCGGAGTGACCAATCGATCTGAGCCAGTTTTTATAACACTAAAAACAACTATTATTTAACTTCAAGTCTTAATATTTTTAATAAGAACTTTTAAATCATCTAATTATCAAAGTAAACACAATTCTTTATACTATTTAGGAGGGGATGTATTTGGGGAAAAATAGAGTAGTAGCTATTGAGTAAAAATTTTTAAGTACCTGTTTGGACGAGCTTTAATAAAAAGGGGCTTATATGATGTAGAAATAGAATTAACAAAGTTATTATTAGAAGCATAGACTATTTTGCTTGGATGATGGAGCTTTAAAAAAGGGAATTTTATTAAAGTTATTGTATGTACATTATTGTCTAATAAAACATGATTAGTCCCCACTCTCTCTTTTACTGCATTTCTTTTTTTTTTTTAGAAATTAGGAATTGTAGCTTCTAAAAAAAGACACCAAAATATGTGTTTTTCACACATTTTGCTTTTTTTTTTTAAAAAAATCATCAAAACACTCATATTTTTCTAAACCACTTTTTTTTTAAAAAAAAAACTCATTTAAACAGACTCTAAATCTGGTCTAATGTGAGTTGGTTGAATGAGAAAAAAGTCCAATAAAGGTTGTTATAAAAAGATAATTCAAATAAAAGATAGTATTTAATTACAATGAATTACGGGTGATGTTAGTGTAAAATGTTTTTATATCAACAACTATATATATATATATATATATATATATATATATATGTGTGTGTGTGTGTGTGTGTGTGTGGGGGACGATTCAAGTGAGATAAGTGTATTATTGTGAAAGTGAGAGGAATAAATTTGGATCATTAAATCATATTGGAATATAAAATTCTGTCCAAATTAGCTTACCGGTGTAGTGCTTGTTTGGGAATGCTGGATTTTTTCCATTTCAGCTGTTTTTTGGCTAAAAAGCTGTTTCATACATAATCTATCATGTTTGGCAATTAGCTTAAATTTATAAAAAAGCTTTTTTGGGGGGAAAAAAGCTGTTTTATGTCATCTAATTTGTTTTAGCTTAAGATTGTTATGATTTGATTATTTCTTATTCTCAAAACTTTCTTCCCTATTTACCCCTACAAAACTAACTTCCAAATAAATATTATTAAATTATACAAATAACTTCATACCTTTTTTCGTAATTTACTATGTAAAAAGCGATTTTTTTAGACCATCCAAACGAAAAAGATTATTTTGAAATCGCTTTTCAGCAAACGGACCCAAACAAAAATAGATTCTGATTATAATCGATTATCACAATAATCGATTATTAATAAATCGATTATCAGCATAATCTTTTTTTTCCAGCTTTCCCAAACACACCCGTAATCTCAAACTAAGCGATAAAATACTGCCCGAATCTTCGATCCTCTTCTCTCGATCGACTTTTGTTGCAAAGACTCAATTATACACTAAACAAGAGCAAGAGTTTTGAATATTTTTCATGATAAAATAATTAGAGGGCGCTTAGATCTTAACTATAATTAATTGATTTAAGGCTTGAAGTTAAATGTAGACAAGAAGAAAAAGGGGTGAGGGATTAATTTTGGGCCATTATGTCACGAAGGAATGTGGTATATTATACTGCACACCCAAAAAGCTTAAAGTGAAAATGGAGGTGCGTGGACCAGCCAAAATTCCACTTCTGACGGGGTACTATCGGAAACGAACAAGGCAACCATACGAGGCCAGCACTGTGGGACAGTCCTAACCCTGCTGGTTGTCTTCCAAGCACCATGTTCACTCCATTTTGTTTGTTTCTCATGACAAATTATAAGCTTACGTTCTCAACCAATTTAGTTCTACTAAATTACTAATTAGCTTACGTTTGTGCCACATTTGTATTGCGTAACTTTCCCACAACTACTATATTAATATATTTATATATATCTTTCTCTTTCTTTATGTATTTTCTTCCTCCTTTATACTATAATAATAATAGTGTGCGTATTAGATCATAATCTTCAGCACATAAGAATTATTAACTGTCCCATTATAGAATTTTGAGTGCTTGGCGTTAGGGATAAATCAATTTTGTTCAAGAAGCGAGGTCCTAATAGAAAAGCCCTACATGTTTTACCAAATGGAGCACAAACCTTGGTGACAATTGAGCCACGTCCATATAAAATTCAACACATTGGGCGTTAATTAGCCCCTTTGTTTACCAGAGAAAAAAAAATTCAACACATGGTTCGGTTTTACTCACTGCCCATGATGCATTTTTTTAAAATGGAAAAAGTAGTAATTATAATAGTGTTATCGGAAATGTCCTAAAATATTTATTAAAAATTATTGTCAAATAATTAACAGTTCAAATTAAAGTGTTATCAGTTTAATTAAAAAATTTCAACTCCAATTAAAATCACTTAAAATAAATTATTTTGACACTACTTTATATATAAATTAATTTGGACGACAATTTATTTGTGCTCTGATTAAAATCATTTTCCCTAATAATTAAGTTAAAGGTTAGTGTCTTTTCTTTTTTAAGTAATTAAGGGCCATTTATATATTTTAATACTTTTAAGTAGATTTATATATTGTAACCAATTATCTTTTAGAGTTAAATTTGATAGATTGTACGTAGTCAATATCAATTTTTTCGCACTGTCAACCAATCACATATCACCCCATGCATGTGTGACTTTTAAGGTAATTATTATAAAAGTCAAATATTTTTAATGATAAGACAATATTTTGTAATGCATATATACTTATCCATTTATCTTAGTTGTTTAACTTGGAATTTTGTCAATTGATAATCCCGATTTCCATCATTAAGTGATGAGACATTACATAGAATATCGTGATTCGATCCCAAAATTATTTGTGCCCCCTTTCTTATTCTCATTTTCTTCCTTCCCTTGGATCTCCTTATGAGTCCTGTAGCGTCCACCCAGTGGTAGGCCCTCTTAAGGACCAAAAATAAAAAATAAAAATAATTTCTTCCTTTTGAGATTCACATGTTCTTTAATTGGTGATTTATATTAAATACATAATATCAAATGATTCAAGTGTAACAACAGTGTGTAATCTTAATCAACAACAAAAACATATGGCTATTTAATAAAAAAAATGGAAAGAAAAAACATATAAAGAAAGCAATATAGGTATGCTTCCAAGGTCTGGAAAATTAAGAAGCAAAGGATCTCTAATAAATAGTTCAGCATGGTGGCGATAGATGTGCAAAATAGGTGGTGGTGGGGTGTAGGACTGGACACCGGTCGGTTATAATTGGATTCGAGCTCAAAAATTCCAATTCGAAGAAAACCAAAGACCAAAATATCTCACTCATTCCCATTCGTTTGTGCCATCTGATTGGGTGAGTGGTGGTTTGGGCGGGTGTGTGGGTGGATTGACATGTTTTGGACCCAAAAAAAATTGTTTACAAAAGCTTCAAGAACAAATAAAGAGGAAAGAAAGAGGAAGAAGTTGAAATTTGAAGATAGCGAGAGAACCACAAGAATGAGAGAAAAGATAGCAGGGAGGGGGTGGGTTCCGGCCACCGCATTGCCGCTTCGCAGCTCATAGTCGTCGTGCGGCCCACCACCATGTTGCATGTGTCTGTTTCTCTTTCACTGAGAAACGCTTTTTCTCGCATGTGGGCCTCCGCACCAGCTCCGGTAAGACGGCTGCGGCGTAGTGCTCTACGGTGGTGCGTCCTGCTTCTTGCTCCTTGTGGTGGCCGTTGCGCAAATCCGGTGGCGTGATAGGGATGGGTTGGGAGGGAGGAGGGAACACGATTGAAAGCGATGCGCTACTATTGAGTGTGCATAGAAAACGCTACCATCTTCTTCCTTAACTTCTTTTCCTATGACCCTTTCTTTTCTCTTTTTCTTTTTTGAATTTAAATTTTAATGAAATGAACAACTTGGTTAATGGTGAAGTCGTGATGGACTTGATGGTGTAGGAGGGCAACATTGATGAGGCATGATAATAGAGGAGAGCATGTGTGATGGTTTGATGCACGCATTGATGATTGATGAGACACAACTATAAACAAATAAGCCATAATTGATGGTTGGTTTTCGAATAGGTTCAGGTACCATTGGGTTTAATTTTGCAAAACTGATTCCGTCTGAATAAACCCAGTGTTAACTCTTTCCTCTCATTTGAGAACCCGACACCCGCTCCAATCCGCCCTCAATACCAATGTAACATACTAGCCCTAACAACACTAGGTAACCAGTATGCCTATTACATAGGTAACCATAGAAAAACAACTACAACCGAAAAAACAGAAACTAGTTAAACCGCCAAAAACCAGAAGAACCACCTATACATAACACCTACAAACAACCTCAACGTAGTATGTAGAAGCTTTGCAGGTCAAGAAAAGCCACGCCCAAGGATTAACTAGAACAATAACTCGCTAAAACTACCAAAGCTTCACAAAGCCAAAAAGCTAAAACCAATAGCCATTCCAAGGTGCTAGCAGATCCAAAAAACAAGCAACTTCCATCCTGGAACAACCAAAAAGTATTTGATTAAAGTACGATTTTCACTATAAAAAAAGAGATGTTTAGCGATCACCAAATTCGATCGTTAAACCATTAAGCGGTCGATTTAGTAACCACCAAATGTGATAGAAGATTGCCTAGTCGCTAAACCGTTTGGTGATCCTTAACTGGGTCATTAAATCATTTAGTGATTTAGCGACCAAATTTTCATATTTAGCGATTAGGGGTAGGAATAAGCTAGACCGCTCGTCAGGGACCTATGGCCTAGCTAGCCTATTTAAGGCTTAGGCTTGCTCTAACAAAAAGGTCAGGTCAAAGCTTTTTAAAAAACCTATATAGCTAAAGAGGCTAGGCTAAGGCTTTAAAAAAGCCTATTAGGCCTACCAGACTGGCCTATTTAACACATATACATATATAATATATATTTTAATATATAATACTATAATATATTATTTATAATATTTATAACATTTGAAAGTAAAGGCCTATTGGCCCATTTAAATGTAGATGTCTATTTGCATATTTATTTGTGAAAGCCTAATGACCTATTTATCGATACAGGCCTACCAACCTCTTTATTATTAGAGGCTTTCAAGCCTATTTACAAGTAAAGGCCTATTACCTATTTATAGGTGAAGGCATTTTTAAAGGTATTGTTGAAAAGTAGACTTTTAAATAGGCTTCCAGGTCATGCCAGACTTTGAAGTAGCTAGGCCGGTCAGGCCAGGCTTTGAAGTAACTAGGCCGGTTAGGCCAGACCTTAAATATTGGCCTATATCAGGCTAATAGGCAAGGCTGAGGCCTTGAGATTGAAACACATGTCAGGCCCAGGCCTGTCACGGCCTAACTCGGCCTAGCCTATTCTCACCTCTATTAGCGATCGATTAAGTGTAGTTGTTAAATTCGGTTGCTTAAATACCTTTTATTTTGTAGTGCATGGTCTTGGATTGCTTCAAGAGCCTGAAAGGATCCAATCACTACTAGAAATTTTTCGATTACCTACAAATTTTCCAACGAATTTTACACAAAAAATCGCAGGAAATAGATTTCTTACAGTTTTTCCTATGAATTTTTTTCATAGGTAATACCTTCGTGGGTAATTATTTCCTGCTAATTTTAAAATCCACAAAAAATTTCCTGCAAATTTTCTTGCGAAAAATTTAAATTCGTAGGAAAATTGGTAGAAAATATCAAAATTTCCTACAAATTTGAATCTACAAGAAAAAATCTTATTTTTATAAAAATTGCAGAAAAATTATCAGGAAATTCCTGTAGAAAAAATCCGCAAGTAATTCACGAATTTTTAATAGTGAATATTGTAAGTGATGCTCTAGTTTATGGATTAAACTCAGAACTTTTGTATATGGGTTGGAGTACCTTTTGAACTCCTCTCTATAACGTGAATTTCTTTGTTAGATCAAAAGATGGAGATAAATGCTTTGAAAATAAATGCAATCAAAAGAAAATGAAAATAATGTAATTGAAACCAATAAAGTGCTGAAGCTACATATAACGAACTTAGTAAATGAACAGTAATAAAGTGCCTATGCTAAGTATAGCTTGTTATTGAAATGATGTTATAAGTGTATTTTTCAAGTTCAATTTAATATTGATTATGTTCTTTAAAGTTTAAACCATACATTTTATTTACTTTTATTTGATATTTAATTCATACTTGAATATGATCACACACTTTATCTATCGAATTTTTGCCACTATCAACTTAATTGATTGCAAAACTAGTGTAGGGAACGAGATTCTTTACGGAGTTTGATCCCTCTTCCCCTCTCGAATGTTAAAAGGGTCAGAGTTTCAAGTTTTGTGTGTTTGATTTATAAAAAAGTAAATGATTGATCAGCAAAAAAATAATTATTTTCATATTTAATTTATAAAGTGATCACGGGACTAGACAAAAAAGAGGTGAGGGACTGAATAAAAACCCAAAATTATCCATACATATTTAGTACATATATTCTCTCTCTCAAATATATATATATATATATATATATATATATATATATATATATATATATATATATGTTTTTCTATCATGTGCAAACTTGCACATGTTAAGGAATCAATATATAGAATTTTTTTATGGGAAATCATATTTTTAACTTTTCAATATATTGAATGTAACATTTTTCAAGAGAGGATTACTATTATTGATGTTTTAACATGTACAAACTTGCACATGATAGAAAAACCCTATATATATATATATATATATATATATATATATATATATATATATATATATATATCTAGGGAAGAGATCAAATGACACCCGATGTCAAACTTAACTTTGATACCAAATCTTATCCGTTAATTATGGTTTAATCTAATGGCTTAAACATATCACTTTTATTGAAGAGAGAGAATAATTAAAAAATAACTCTAAGAAGGAAAGAAAAATAGGATTTACTTAATAAAAACAGTTTTTTCATTAAACTTATAATATTTATTAAATAAATATTTTGTATTATTAATTCAAGAATACTTATTACGAGGTAATTTCTTATAAGATATATTAACGCTATAATAAAATAATATAATATACGATAAAACTTAGGATTTAATTGATATGTATTATCAGTGTAAAAATTCTTTACGCCGTCAACCAATTATAAATTGCAACATTAGCTAAAATGTTTGACACTTATCCTCATTACATTAAAGTCACCTATACCATGATTTCTGATTGGTTGACAATGTAAAAAGATAATGTATAACAACTAAACTCTAAAACTTATTCGGTACTGTTATGAAATATAATGTAAAATATCATATATATATATATATATATATATATATATATATATTATGAATCCACATTTTATATTTTAATTATGAACCTACATTACAATCAACCAAAGCATTAATTTTACAATACATTATATTAAAAAATATAATTTTATTGTAAAATAAAATATCGTATAATTTTACCTTAAAAACATTAGTTTGTCACTTATTTCATCATATAATTATTTCAATAAAGAGATTAAAAAATGTATAAAAAAACACTATAAAATTTATTAAATAAATAATAATACATCTATGAATGAAAAAATAAAGTATCTATCAAATAAACATTTATATTTTAATTTATCGATATTAATTATTTTTCAGTTATCTTTGTAATATTTTTTAACTTTTTATTGAAATAAATAAACAATAAAATATATATTAAATTAATTCTTTATCTATTAATGAATGATAGGTATTAGAAAAATATCTATTTTACCAAATAAAATTATTGATAAAAAAGTTAGTATTTTTCAGAATTAAATTTTTACCTAAAAATGTTGTAAGTCAATATTTATAATATACATTTTTTTTGGTACACAATATATATTTCATTATTATATATTAAATAAAATATAAAACTATACTATACCTTATAATGTTTATCATACATTATATTCCTTTATTATAGTGTCAATTGACTATAATGTCAATATAATTTAATAAATGAATATAGCGTAGAATGAAAGTTATTAGGAATATAATATGATTGATTGTAATGTATGTTCATAATTAAAATATAAAATGTGGATTAAGAATATATGTATCATATTTTACAATATTATATAATTTTATTTAAATATGAAATTGTATAGTACCTATTAATTAATTAGGTATAT
Organism: Ammopiptanthus mongolicus; assembly: GCA_039655645.1. Classification (NCBI taxonomy): domain Eukaryota; kingdom Viridiplantae; phylum Streptophyta; class Magnoliopsida; order Fabales; family Fabaceae; genus Ammopiptanthus; species Ammopiptanthus mongolicus. Next base: position 14,838,934 of record CM077348.1, on the reverse strand, counting down.
ATATTATAAATGGTATTTAAGTAAATTTTACTTTATTTTATTTGTGTTGTTTATTGTCCATTAAATAATATATAGGACAGCGAGTTATGTTGTGACTAAAGTATTTGTCCTGTGTTATTCTCTTTGTCCTATACCTCAATGCGAATCAAACGCACCCTATAAGTCATGTAAGACTCCGAATATTTTTTCCCAGAAAGAAAATGTAAAAATTAAAAAGATGAAAAAGATTTACGTGCAAAAATAAATTTCCCTTCTAAGTGGAGGTCGGTGGTGATTTATTTGTGTCTTTTTGTAACATATGATTCACGCATAAATAGTAATACTTTTCAAGATTGGTGGCTGAAAATCTAGTATATATTCATTAGTTGTCCATATCATTGACTTGTAATATACACTTGATTGATATAAATATAGATATATGTAATATCTCTTTCCATGACCCATTGTATAAGGTTAACTGTAATTAACTGAAACTAATAAACCCTAACCTATGTATAATGATGATAAATTAATTCGAAGTAGTTCTGGTGAAAATGATTGGGAAGGAACAGGAAACTGCAGCTACTTGAGAGAATCAGGGACCCCATCCCTTTCATTAGTGGTCCAGTTAATTATTTGAAAGCTTTAGAACCCAAACATACAACCAGCTCATTTGAGGGCGAGAGGGCAACAAGTCACTTTCTACACAATAATGAGTAAAATCAAGTGATATATATTACTTGAGAATTACGGAGATTCACAAGTGGGCTTTTATAAAAAGAGAGAGATGAAAAAAGGAGTGTATATAAGTTACAGTCACTAGAAATTATTATTGAGAAGTAAAAGGTAAGGCATCCAACGAGTTATAAGGTGGATGAGTTGATTTTCGGGAGGACATACGATTTGAAGTGATATGGAAATCATGATTTTAACTCCTCCACTAACATGACACAATAATTAGTACTTCCTCCATCTCATTTTACTTGTCCTATTTTATTATGTATATATTTTAAAAAAATGATTAAGTTTATTAATTTTCATAATAAAATGACACTCTTTAACTAAAATACCGATATTTAAATAGTATGATTGGATGGTTGTAATTACTCACCAATCACTATAGTCTTCAATAAAAAAAACTCATTAATATAGTTTAGTTGAGATACAAGAGGTGTTTTTGGAAAAAAAAAAAAAAAGATAATTAATACTTCTTGATTTTCTAAAGGGACAAGTGATTTGAGACAATATAATATTTCAAATGGGATAAGTAAAATGAGACGGGTGGAGTAATTATTAACATTTGCCTATAAAAAGTAGTAAAGCATCCAAACAATTTTTTTTTTTTGAATGGTAAGGCATCCAAACTTTGAACATAAGTACACATCCATTACATCATACAAATATTATCATTTGAACCTTTTTCAAATACTCTCTCTTCACCTATATATAAGCAAAAGTCAATCAAATCAATCCTATTTAATGTCACTGTATCAAAAATATCCTTTGGTTAATTGTTTTTTTATTTTTTCAAGAGCATTATACATTTTTAAGACACAACTTCCAAAAGCATTATACATTTTCAAGAAAGGGTAGTTTAGTAACTGTACCTTATTTTTTTTACACAAATCAAGACAATTAAATTAATATAACTAACTTTCTTAATACATGTGAAGTTAGGTTTTTTTGCTTATATATAGGTCCAGAGAGAGTAGAAAGTACTCACTCGGTCCCAATTAATATATGTCACATTTACAAAAAAAAATTGTCTCAAAATATATGTCATTCTCTATTTTCAATGTAATATTAAATGTTTTCTATCAATTATACCATTAAATACTCCACTTTGCATTTATGACAATAGTTAATATACCAATGATTAATAAGGTTAATTTGGTAAAATTATCATTTTTTTATTTATTATTTTGTCTTAAACTGTGTGATTTAGTCAAATATGATATATATATTGGGATGGATAGAGTATTGAATAGAACACTTCCCAAAATTAATTTTCTATTATTTTAAATTCTTAATCAATATCTTTAGGATAGTGATTAGCATTTGTCTGAAGGGTTTTTCTATCATGTGCAAACTTGCACATGTTAAGAAATCAATATATAGGAAGTTTTTATGAGAAATCGCACTTTTAACTTTTCAATATATTGAATGCAATATTTTTCAATAAAGAACTATTATTATTGATTTCTTAATATATACAAATTTATACCTGATAGAAAAACCAATGTATTAATATTATGTCTATGTCTATTTTTCGCGTTAACTGCATTAAAATTTGTGTATTCTATCGGCGTGGATTTCTTCAGTTTTAATTTGGTGAAAATGAGGGTATAAAAAAGGCCAACAGTCTCTTGTAAGCATGCGTTGGGGGGATGGAAATAATATCGTTGTGATTGAAGTGGGGACCGGGGTGTTAAGGGGCTCTGCAGGAAAGAGAGTATAGAAAGAGTGAGAATCTGATAATAATGATGTTTCCCACCAGCATGGTCATGGACAAAACTTATGTCTCCATAAAGGTTATAGGGTCACCTCCTGTAGCCATCCATGGATTCCACCGTGTTCTCTTTTTGAATCTCAGCTAGCTGTGGTGGTAAACTCGTGCACACAATAAACGCGTTGTTACCGGTTGGTGTCGGCCGGCCAGTAAAGACATGCAAAAGCCTTTCCCACCACCATATATGACTCACTGATTCTGTGGAAGAACTTAATTCCATCCTTTGCTCCTCTTGCTCTTCACGAATTTAAATTGGTTCAGCATTATTATCCACGTAAGTAACATCCACGTTTAATGTTGTTAATCTCATTTAAAAATTTAAATTCATTATCTAAATTATCCTTTTTGTTTATTCATATTAATTATATTGTATGAAAACTTATTTTAATTAAATACAATAAAATAAAGGATATTTTTTATATACTATCATTAAATAAGATGTAAAAAATCAATTTTTGCTTATACTCCCTCCGGTCCATATTATAAAAAACAAAAGGATCTAATATTTTGATCCAAAATATAAGAAACATTCATCAATTTTCAAATATATTAAATGCTCGTTTTCAATTATACCCTTATTTATAATATGATTCATATTTACGAGGTACATATATTAAATGCTTTGTGTAGACTTTGTCTATTGCTATTGGCTTGAGTGGTTGATGAATTAAGGTAATGAGATTTGTGTTAGTGTCATTAATTATAACTCATCATTTATAAAAGGGGTATTTTTGAAAAATAAGTTAAATATTAGAAGTATTAATTGAAATTATCTCATTTCAAAGCTTCTTCTTAGTCTGTGTGATTTACTTCTATGTTTCTTATAATATGGATCGGAGGGAGTATTTTGTTACAATTTAGATGAATCAATTTTTGTTTATATTTTGTTACGGAGGTAGTACTAATGAATTAGTAGTACTCCCTCCGGACTTATATATAAGCAAAAAAGTATCTAAATTTTTTGGACTCAAATATAAGCAAAAGTCAGTCAAATCAATTTTATTTAATGCTAGTGTTTCAAAAATACCCTTTGGTTAATTGTTTTTTTATTTTTCCAAGAGTATTATACACTCTCAAGACACAACTTCCAAAAACGCTATACACTCCCAAGAAAGGGTAGTTTAGTAACTATAACTTATTTTTTTATACAAATCAAGACAATTAAACTAATATAACTAACTTTCCTAATACGTGTGAAGTTAGTTTTTTTTTACTTATATATAGGTCCGGAATAGTATATCTTTAACTTATTTAATTAGCCCTCTCGTGCTATCAGGCCATACAATTTCTCTATTTCGAACATGTTTGAGAAAGATTGATTTTTTCATCTTAGCTGTTTTTTTTGCTAAAAAGTTTTTTCATACATAATTTATCATGTTTGACAATTAGTTTAAATTTATAAACAAACATTTTTTGGGGAAAAAAAACTGTTTTATGTCATCTAATTTGTTTTAGTTTAAGATTGTTGTGATTTGATTATTTTTCATTCTCAAATTTATGTTCCTTACTAAATTATACAAATAATTTTATATCATTTTTCTTAATTTACTATGTAAAAGTGATTCTTTTTGTACCACCCAAATGAAATAGATTATCTTAAAATCAATTTTTAATAAACGTATCCAAACAAAAAAGATTCTAATTATAATCGATAATCGATTATATACATAACCTATTTTTTTCACCTTTCCAAACATATTATTCAAGTCAATAGTTGTAAAATTTTGGCAGTTCGTCCTCGTAATTCTTATTAGCCAACACAAACCCCGCCAAGGCCGAGCTATGTGTTCCGTCCGAGCTCAAGGTAGGAGTGATGGTGGGTTGGGTTCTCTTTTTATAGTAAAAGAGTAGTGTCTAAAGTCCCTTTTATTTTGTAGACAGGGGATGAGACTGAGTGACGTCCCTTCATGACTGACAATCACTACGTGAGTGTGCCTAATAACATTAAGTGCCTTTACTTTATAGAGTGCTGAGGAGGAGAGTGCTTGAGCGAGCCATTTAGAAGGCCTTACTTAGTATGGGATCTGGGTCATATTGTTACTTAGGCCTTATTCATGCATGTTGCCTAGTCACCAACCCCTCCCAAAAAAAAGTTGAAGCGATAAAATATAGGTATTTATTTTTTATACCTTATTATTTATTAATTTTATCTTCCCCTTTTATTTTTTTTTGTAATTAACTTTCATAAACATCTTTCAGATCTTTTCATCCCTTTTTCTACAATTAATTTTTTATCTTACGGAAACTATAATTTTCGTAATATATTTAATTTTTTTCACATTACGAAAACTATAATGTATTTAATTTTTTTACATTAATTTCAGTAATGTAAAAACGTAAAAATTACGGAAACTATTTACATTATGAAAACTATATGTATTCGAGTTTTTTTACATTACGGATTACGCAACTTATAGTTTTCGCAGTATATTCAATTTTTTTAATTACGGAAACTATAATGTCTTCAATTTTTTTACATTACGGAAACTATATTTTCCGTAGTGTATTCGGTTTTTTAATACATTATGAAAATTATAGTTTTAGTAGTGTATTCAATTTATTTTATATTAGTTTCCATAATGTATTCAATTTTTTACATTATAATTTCTGTAGTGTATTTAATTTTTTTTAATATATATAGTTTCCGTAATGTATTCACTTTTTTTTACATTATGTATTCAAATTTTTTATAATACGGAAACTATAGTTTTCGTAATATAAAAAATGTAAAAAATTGAATGCATTATGTATTCAATTCTTTTACATTACAGAAACTATAGTTTTCGTAATGTATTCAATTTTTTTAATACATTACCGAAACTATAGTTTCTGTAATGTATTCTATAGTTTCCGTAATGTATTCTAGGTTTTTTACTTATAGTTTCCGTAATGTATTCAATTTTTAATACATTACGAAAAGTTTCTGTAATGTAATCAATTATTTTTACATTAGTTTTCGTAATGTATACAATTTTTAGTAACGTATTCAATTTTTTTACCTTAACATTACGGAAATTAATGTATTCAATCTTTTATATTATCATTAATGTAAAAAAAAAATGTAAAAAATTGAATTCTTTAATGTATTCAACTTTTTACATTACGGAAACTATAGTTTTTGTAACGTACCCAAATTTTGGTACATTACAAAAAATGATAGTACAATTTGAAAAAACCTCTGAATCCTCGCGTAACATGCATGAAAAAAACTAATCATTACACACGCTCTCTCCCGAAAAAAATATCACTATTGTGCTTGTTATCTTATTGATTGTGCTCCCCTCTGCAGCTTTCTCGAGGTGACAATGAGGCTGGGTGAGATTGGGTTGAGAGTAAGAAAATAAAATATGAGGAGAGAGAAGAAATAGAGGGGAGATTGGAGGAGTTTGTTTACAAGTAGGAAAGTTAAGGTATTTACTTTTAAAATGGGGAGGGGTTAAGAATAGTAAATAATGATGTATGAAAAACAAATGCTGAAAGTTAATTGTGGAAAAAGGGGTTAGTAGAGGATAAAAGAATAGAAGATTATTTTAGGAATTTGTTTGGGAAAAAATGAGATGAAGAAGATAAAAATTATAATAAGTGAGATATTAAAAGCAAATGCCTAAAATGTATAGCGTAGCAGCCAAGTATTATGGCCATGGCCGGTGAGGATCAGGTGTTGTCAACTGAGCTTTACATATAGCCTATTGTACGTCAAGTCGACTTAGAACCTGTTTGACAAGACACTCCTATGAGCTTATAGCGGATGAGAAAGTAGTCCCGTTTGGTAAGCGACTCTGTCACGAGCTTATAACGTTTTTTCACGAGCTTATAGCGTTATTTCCAGACGCTACTTGAAGTAGCGTTTGAGCTTATAACTTATAGCATTTCATTTTTTCTCACTTTTTTCCTTATTATCTTCATTTAATTCTACCTTTATTCTCTTCTCTCTCTTTATGTAAAATCATTAATGAAGATGTCTTTTTATGTCATTTTATATTTTTTCAGCTAGTTCAACCACTAGTTTTATCAAACACTTCCACAGAAAATAAGTTAGCTTATCCATTATCTGCTATAAACTATCCGCTATCAACTAACCGATCCGCTAATAACTAATTTTATCAAACGGGTCCTTATATAATAATGGCATCAAGCTAGCTTAGCATGAACGAGTCTAATCAATTTTTAACATATCCTCAACCCAATCACCCGTTGAATCGTTCATATTGACATTATACCGATCAAACAAAATACTAATATTTGGATTATTCAACATTATTATTAATGTATTATTTACCTTCGTTCTTGTTTGTAAACTGTTCTGCTGATTTTCGTGCTGTTATTTTTTTTCGGTCTGTAATTAGTAATTAATTAGTTGGGCGTTTAGCCCTATTGCTAAAAAAAAAAGTTGGTCATCCATTGCTTTCAATGAAATTTTTTTTGAGTAAATAGCCAATTTGATTCCTGAAAATGTAAGACGATATTAATTTAGTCCTTGAATTTAACGAAATAGCAAAAACCTTCCCGAAGTTATAAAACGTTAATCAACTTGGTCCCTCCGTCAACCTCAGTTAGCTGACGCCGTTAACGGTGCTGATGTGGCACGTTAAGTGCCCTGTTGGCACCATTGTCACTGGTTAGGTGGTGTCCACGTGGTCAGGGACCAATTTGAAACTCTGAACCATGGACTAAATTGATACTCGCAACTCTGAACCAGGGACTAAATTAATACTCGTAATAGTCTTCTTCTTTATATTTCCCCTTTCTCTCTCTGCTCTCTCTCTCTAGACGGATGGTTATAGACGAGTGATTCTATAGACGGGTGGTTAGAGAGAGAGCAGAGAGAGAAAGGGAAAATATAAAGAAAAAGAAGAAGACCGTTGCGAATATCAATTTAGTTCCTGGTTCAGAGTTGTGAGTATCAATTTAGTCCTTGGTTCAGACTTTCAAATTGGTCCCTGACCACGTGGACACCACCTAATCAGTGACAACGGTGCTTAACGTGCCACATCAGCGCCGTTAACGGCGTCAGCTAACTGGGGTTGATGAAGGGACCAAGTTGATTACCGTTTTACAACTTCAGGGACGTTTTTGCTATTTAGATAAATTCAGAGACTAAGTTGATATGACCTTATACTTTCAGAGACCAAATTGACTATTTACTCAATTTTGTTTTATCGTCTGGTTTAACAGTGAGAGTTCTGTTGTACAGGATGAAAACCTATTTATGGATCAGTTATGTTATTCGAATACCGTATCTGATAGCATATATGTTTATCTTTAGAGTAAACCATCATTTTGGTCCCTAAAAGTGCATGTGAGGCGCTATCAATTCTGTCCCTGAAATCAGTTAAATTATGAAAAAGTCCCTGAATGTTAATTTCCTTAGTCACTTACTAGCGAAATTAATATTGAGGGACTAATTTGACTGATAAAATTAACATTGAGGAACTTTTTCATAATTTAACTACTTTCAGGGACTGAATTGACAGCGGCCCATACTTTCAGGGACCAAAATGATGATTTACTCTTATCTTTATCTTTCACTTACTTTTTATCTTTTTCGTATACACGCATTTTAAAATACATTAAAAAAATAAAGAAACACCATATTGTTATCCTTATTTTGATATTCAAGAATCATTTCTATTTGTGAATTACCTGTACGACAATGCTCATGTACATATTATTTTTTCAAGTGTCTTTTTTCCCGTCCTTTCTAATAATTAAAATTAACTATTGTGCTAAAAAAAATTAACTATTACTTTAAATATTATTTGGTTCAAATGAGAGGAGAGAATATATTTTAATGGATAAGAGAGGAAAGAGAAAGGAAAGGATTTTAATTAAATATCCTATTTGGATAAGAGAAGGGGGGAGAAATAACTCTCTCTTTTTTGGTTCCAGAGGAGAGGGAATTTTATAATTAATTTAATTTTTTTTCTTGTGCTAATACTAATTTACTTTTATACTCTTATAAGTAAGGATTTTAAAATGTAAGTAAGAATATTTTAGTCAATGTATTTAAAATATTTTAATTTCATCTTCTTTCTTCTCCAAATTCCCCAATATTGAAAGGGAGACAAAATTGAGTGAGGAGAGATTATGTTCCCTTCCACCCTCTCTCTTCCCATCCAAAATGTTGAACCAAACAAGAAATATTTATAAAAATTCATCTTCTTCCCTCCCTTCCGGAATGTTGAACAAAATAAGAATGATTTATAAAAGTTTCTTCCTTTCATTTTTCTCCAACCAAACACTAACACTTGGTTTGGTAGAGGGGGAAAAGGGAGGGAGGAAAAGATTTTTTTTTCCCCCTTATTTGGTTGTAAGGATAAAAGGAAAGAATAGGGAGGTGAAGCGCACATCAAAATGTCATTTCTCCCAATTTGGGAGGCAAAACGTGGGAGAGAGAGCAAAGTTGGTGAAAATACATTTACACTCATAACTTATTTATTACATCCTATTTTTACTTAAGGATATTTATATCATTTTATAAATATGTTTTTTTCCTTACTTTCTACCTAATCAAGCAAGACATCCATTATTCTTTTTGCTTCTTTGCCAACAAAAGGATCTACAACGTTTTCTTTTCTTCCATTCTAGGGTTGAAGATTGTAAAGGAATTAAAGCTTGACATAAGCATATAATCATGATAGTAATTGAGGATAACAAGAGCGGAGTGTGATATGAAAGAGGAAGAGTAGTCCCAAGAGAAATGTTTTTATTTTAAAGCTTGATATAATCATTTTTTATCATCCACTCCAGGCTCCAATGGTTATTGACGTTCTTGAAAGCCCAGTAAGCCCATCCAAATGTTGCTCGCTTATAAACATCTAGTTGTGCCTTGGCGAATCTTTGGTAATCCTCTTTCGTAGCCCCTTTAATTAGCCACTCAGCAACCCATTCACCTTGAATTGGAATTAGTATTTACCAGATTAAAACTTTATTTAAAAGACATGAAATCTAAAAAATCGAGTTATAATTGATTCATTAACAGAGGAAGTAGATAAGTAATTAACCAAGAGAACCTGAATTTTACAATTTGTCTTTGATAAATTAAATACATCATTAAAAATTGAAAACTGATATGTATATTTCCATAATAGGTAAATTATAATCAATGGTCATGACTGATGACAAATTATGCATTGTTTTTTTGTTGCAAGGGAAACAAAAAAACTAAACTAAATTAAAGTTACAGGACCACCAGCATCGGCCACTAGTAGGGATGATAAATTATGCATTTGAGTACCTTTTATCAAGTGAATCATAAAAAAATAATAAAGATGTTACTAAATATTGATTAGATTTTGATTGTCATTAAGATAGCTATATTAGAAAAGCATTCCTGTAAATTGGTGACTAAAATCGATCTATACTGGTACATAGGAGAATAATGAGAGGTTATGTGACGACTTACCGACGAAATTCAACTCTGATGAACGGTTCGTTAGGAGAAAATCGAGGGTGACTATATTCTCACTTGTTCACTTTATATTCAAACCCACTTTAGAAAGGAACTTAATCTGTTGTTATTAAAACTAAACATTTTTAATAATATGACAATTCACAATTGCTTGATAGTGTAAAAAAAAAACCTTATACTGTTAGTGAACAATTAAAACCAAATAAAATAGCAAAAATTTTATTTTCATACTTAAAGTTTAGGCGATATTTTGATTTAATATTTGATATATTTTTTCTTGTACTAATTTCCCTCAATGTTTCTAAATAATTTTTATGTCACGCTTTTAGCTAATAGCGTCAAATTTTGGACGGTGTGAGGTGGATCCTAAAAGTTATATTTCGGTCCTTAAAGTTTTAAGGAGATTTCAATTTAGTTCCAGAAGAATGAATATTCAAGGAGTTTGATAGTTCTTCTCAAGAGTGGTGTTTTTATTTGGTGTAATCTCAAGAGTGGTGTTTGATACTGCTTATGGGTGATTTTGATTTTTGGGGATAGATTTCGAGGGATGCTTGGGGTGATAGTGAGGTGACTTTTTGATGGAATTGGGTGTTTGATGGAGGTTTAGATCTTAGTTACTTCTTACTCTTACATGGAGAAAAACTTATTGGGAGGGAAGAAATCACCTTGTGTGTTTAACAAGTTTCCCAACAGAGATTAGTCACTGTTAACGGTGGTGGATATACACTACAAGAAATTTATCTTCTAGTGACAGAAAAAATCTATCACTATATGTTTAAAATCCGTAGGTATACGTAAAACTTACATTCACCTACGGCCGGTCCAACCGTCCATTATAAGCATTAGGTTTTACCTATATAACTGTCAATAGGCCTTACCTACGGTCCATCTATCTTTAAATACGGTTTGATTGACACTAAAATCTATACCTACAATTTTAACGACTGTCACTAAAAATGTTCGTAACCATATGACAAATTTATTATAGTGTTCATACTTATATGATGGTTAAAAAAAACTAAATTAAATTTTATAAATTTTCATTTTTTGAAAGCGAATTTATAAATTTTCTTTTATAGATTAAATTCACCATTTAGATTTTTTAAAGTAATGTTTAACCTTATTCTCTCTAAACGATTATGCTGACCTCACTTAGTGGGAAGTAGGAAAAGGTTTTGTTATTGTAAGATTTTTGAACTTTGTGTATTTCAATGTAAACAAAAATTACATAATTAATTATCATGAACGTGACAAATAATGCCTTTGAATACTTTTTTATCAAATGAATTATAAGAATATGTTACTTAATATTTATTAGATTCGGATTGCCATTAAAATAGATTTATTTTGAAAATGATCCTGTACGTAAATGGTGTATTCACAGGGAGAATGAAGGGTCATTTAAAGACTTACCGACAAAAGTAAGAGGACCATTTGAGGTTGTAACAGAATTCAACTGTGATGAGCGATTGGTGCGGATGAAATCAATGTTCTGTTTCACAGTCATGTTGCCAAATGTAGATTCAAGGATGTTGTAGTAGTGGAAATCAATCACAGATCGGAAAAGGCCATTGGCAATAGGGAAGAGTTCCCTGTGATTTAAGGTTTTTAGCCTATTTGACAGCATTACATAAGCCGTGGGGGAGTGCTTTCGCACAGCTTTATAAGCTGCCTTATAGTACTTGTTCAAGCTCTCTAGCGTCACACCAGGATAGAGAGGCTCGTTTAAGAGCTCAACTGCATATAGGCTTGGGCTTTTTGCATACCTGCCATGCTTAGCAATATGGGACTGATTACATATCTCGTATCTAAAATTCAAACATGCAAATGATGTAAAGAAACCATGTACTAACATGCTACTAACACATTCGTTATCGCACATTCTTCAACATATTTTTGGGTGGATTTCATGTGGATCCCATTAAATCACATGAGTCCATTCTTTATTCAGTGGATCCCACATGAAATCCACTCAATAATAAAGTATATTTTAAAGGGAGTGTGATGAAGAATGTGTTGCTAGCCTTGCTCCGTCTATAAATATAAACCTTGCAGTTAAGAAGTCAATAACATCAACTGTCTGTTGGATGCTTTCATCTGTTTCCCCCCATTCTAGAGAACCATCTCTTGTAGAAGTGTGCTCCATACCATTTTGAGAACCGGGTCCAGCATGAAGATCAATGATGATTTTCAAATCATATTTCCTGCATGTAGAACATTATTAGTCCTCGTGCTATATATAGCAATACACCACTAATTTGGCCATTTTCGTTTTAGAATCTAACTACAGCCATATATACTAAAAAAAAGGAGTATATTTAGTTTATGGACTTACTGCGCCCACAAGAAAGCATTGTCTAGTGCGTGCAAGGAACCCACAACGTAAGGAGGTGGTGGAGTTGGATCACTTGCTATCCACCAGCCTACGGGAATTCTAACAGCATTCAATCCGTTACTGGCTATGAACTTGAAATCTTCTTCAACAATAAAAGTGCTCCAGTGTTTCTGCGAAAACGCACACCAACAATCATTTACATTCCAACGTGCTAGGCAACATATATAGAATTGAAGACTTGATCATAATTTTGAAAAAGGAATGACGAATGGACATCAAAAGTCAAGCCCCCTAACTAATTTCAATGTCATTTTTTTTCCTATCTTTTCCTTTTCAAAATGTGTAAAAAATTGAGTCCAGTAATATTATTATTGAGAAAATTTCTGCTGGACTTATATAGTTTGGAATATCTATGTGAACGGGAAGTTGACCTGCAAAAATCATCGTAGATGACAATTGTCTACAGATTTTTCAAAACTGCATATTTATGAAAGCTAGCTGCTTTTATTGCTGCTACCTTTTCTTTTATATACATCTATATAAATAAGAATTGGACTAAGGTATCCTCCGCGTGCAACAACGGAAACTAATACCGCGAGGAAACTAAGGTCAATTTAAGGGGTTGTCCTCTCCCAACATATGTTTTTCCACACACCGATCAGGGATCGAATCCGTGATCACATGCTTAAATGACCCGAGTACCTACCACTCATGTTATACCATATTGCTAAATATTATTATATATTTAACTACGCATACAATACAACACGGAATAAAAATTAAAAAAAATGTAATATATACTTTTAATTCTTAAAAATAAGAAATATAATTTAGAAGCAATCATAAAACATAACAATAAAAAGCTTCAATACTATAGCGGTATGAAAATATAAGGAATGCGGCTATAATTCATTTGTTTTGACATACAACTTATGTCAGGTCATTTACAAATGTTATTTTACACCAAAAATAGTGTCCAATAATGTAATTGTAACTAGATATTGTTGTATATCAATTTTTCTTAGATATTGGGGTGTGGTTCTGTAACAAAGAAGAAGACAAAAGAAAAAGCAATCTCCAAGGCGTGTATAAATACCGTTTTGCCATCAAACATTTACCGTTTTACAAAGTCGAAAATCATCTTTTTCAATGCTGGAGAAACCATTATTATAGAAAGAAAGTGTTATGCAATTGTATAAGGTAACTACTACACAACAATTCCAACATGTATTTTGGAAATCCCTCACATTTTTTTTGACTGATCATGTTGTTGTATATCATATATAAAGATAAAATGAACATGTCATATATAAATTTGAATGAATTATTATCTAATTGTCATAGCACAAGTGTTCAAGTAACAGCTGTGGTCAATTTTTGACTTTGTTTGATATGTATTATGTCACCTTCATAACTAGGGGAGCTTTTCTTGGGCCATAACCATTTGTCACTTGGAATTCGCCTTGCAACCTTGAAGTGATGTTCAATACAAACACGGTTGGGTCATGATCTCCCCATCCGCTAATCTCTGAAACATCAGCAGTCACCAGCTCCTCTGTCTTTGTCTGCACATCCATAGCATGAAACATCCACTAACCATCTTTTTTAAACTTATTGTACAATTGCATAACAGGGACCATTTTCTCAAAGACAATCTCATTTGACATTTGTTGCTAATTCTACTGCAGTGTGCAGGAATTGAAATGAGGTCATTTTTACAGCACAAAAGTGATACCAAATTTACAACATTTTGTCATTTCCCTTACTAGTTTGTGATCTGTCAACTTGTTCAACGGTATGTGGCACAAGATGCATTTTAATTTCTATATAGTTATTTGTTTCACTGAATGCAGAAGAGAAAATATAAAATGTAGAGGATTACCTGCAAGAAGTATCCATTGGATGCTTTGATTCGAACACGGCTCGAATTTTCACTTTCTTTAACAAAATGAAACGTCTCAGAGTCGGTGGAAATATTGGAAACAGCAACCACGTTAATCCCATGTAGCCCCACGAACTGTTTGTTGAGCACCCTGAATCTGAAAGTGTTCTCGTTTAACCTCCACAGCTGCACAACATTATAGGGAACAACATCAAAATGTATAACATCACGCATCATTTTTTTTTAATGCAATTCAGTTCTAATTAATGAATGAATGAATAGTATACATATAGAGTAGCTCACTCTAAATGTTTCCCAATTCGAAGCAACGGTGCGGTTTGCAACTAGGAACGATCCTCCTCCAGACTCCGCACATAGATATTTCCCTGTTGTCACAGACTTGAACTGAAGAGCAGTTCCATCCTAACAAAATTGAGAGGAAGAATTTAACGTGACCATGAATGGAGAGGGCTATTTACCTATAACAACTCTATAAGGCAATAAGAATAAAATATGATAATTGTAATGCAATCATTTATATATCACTAAGTAGTAGTAGTACTAACCAAGAAGTCCTTATTTGGAATGCCATCGAAGAGAGAAGGTTTCATCCAACCTTCAGTAACAAGCCAACCACCAAGATTAACTGCTCTCAATCGAAACTCAAGATTTTGTCTGCCATGGGACAAAGAAAACAGAGAAGATAAGATAACCAAGTTAAGAACCTGTATTCTGATCTTGATACAGCTCCTCATCATTACATGTCTTTAATATTTGTTTCAACCTCTTCACATGCCAGCTTTTAAATGAGTGTCACACGGTTATATAGGGAATGGGAAAATTGATTTTTCTATATAACATCGACCGAGAAGTTGATTTTTTTAAAAATTGATTTAACAAGGTTATACTATTTTCCTAACTTTAGTGTAAGTTTTGTCTAGAGACAAACGAATAATGTTGCACATAGCTTAGCCAGGGTGACACTTTTCACAGCTAGTCCACATATTTTTTATCATGTTCCACCTTGTATTGCTGATTTAATTATTAATGAAATGCATTAAATTTTTTGCTTCAAAAAACGATTGTACTATTTTCAGCAATACAGTTAAAGAATCAATTTATCATAAATTGAATTTTTCTTTTTGTTTACATTAAGAAGTCTTGACGACTTCTCAACTATGAAGTCACTGTTAATGTTAACACACCAACAACAATGGCAGGCTTTCTCTGTCTTATGTGCTTTGAATGGGTTGGTTTAATAGTCTGAATATCAACCCTGAGGTGTGATGGATCTTCTAAACGCTCGCTTCCATACTCAGAGTATCCCCTGCTTCCGGACAAACTTACTTTGATTAAAAAAAATAGTATGATGTTCACAAGTTGATTTCTAAGAAATTAACTTCTCAACTTTTATTCAAAAACTAATACTCCCTCCCTAACAAAATATAAGCAAATTTTGACTCATCAAAATTAGAAAGAAATATAAGCAAAAATTAACTCTTTTCATTTTATTTAATGATAGTGTACCAAAAAAGCCCTTCATTTAAATGAGATTAATAAAATTAAATGTGAATAACTAATTATCTTAATAAGTGTGAAATTGATTAATTTTGCTTATATTTTGTTACGAAGGGAATAATAGTTAGGTACTGCTAGAAGTTAGAACTCTAAATAGGATATGGAGTCAAAAAAAAAAAATCTCTAAATAGGAATTTATCAAAAAAAAAAAACTCTAAATAGGATTAGTTTTACATCGAAATAATATAGGGATACTTATTAAAGAACAAAATTGAGAATAATTTTTCAAGTGTATTATAATGATAAATAAAAAAATAATGGAAACATTGGACACAAATACATTATTAAAACATATTTAATTTTAGCAATGAAAAAAGCTCAAACTATTCTTAATGATTATCCAAAATATATTTACTGATAGCCACTATTGGATTTAACTCAATAAACAAAAATATTCTTAATGAACAATTGATCAAACTACATAAATAATTTGTCACTCAATAAGAAGTAATACCATTCATATAATTATTATAAGTTTGGAAGAAGTTTGTGAATGGTTATTTCTTTTTATTGAGTGGGTAGCTAATATTGTAAATAAAATCTTAAATGTAAACATAAAGTTAATTTAAAAGAAATATGCACATAACAGTTTAACCCAAATTCATGATTTGGTAATCATGTTTTATTTTCACATTTCTTTTGAATGATAAATATTAAGATATGTCAGAAATATGTGAATTTTTTTTATATGACTAGGCGATGGACCCATGCAATGCATAGACCAAAAATGTGTGGGAAGTATAAATATTTATCATTTTGAAAGATAATAAACTTATATGGTTACTTGAACGGATATTACAAATCGTTTTTCCTAACACTACAATTAGATACATTACAATTATAAACTCAAAAAATATGTTGTTACTGATTTGTACCTTTGTAATTCGGTTCTACGGTCATACTTGTGTACATATGAAGGAAAGAGATTGCATGAGCTACATCAATTGCTATGTCTACACGCTCACCAATTTTAGTCCATCTCACCAATTTATATTGCAAAAAGTTTTGTCGGTTTTATTTGAAATGGCCAATCAAAATGCCAATTAAAAAGACAACTTGATGCTATATGGCTTTGTCAGTAGAGAAATAAAATGGGTCAATAAAAATGATAAGTTATCTTAAATAAAAGCCAATAAATGATAGATACCAATAAAGCGGAAAAGTGGTCATCAAACAAAAGGGCCTCTGTAATTACCGCAACCATAATTTTGTCACAATTCTTACAGTAGAATTTAACACCAACTTGCTCACACCTTTTCGCACACTTATTACATGCTTGATACCACCAACCTCCAGGGGTATCAATCTCAATCACAGCTGCAAGAAGAGAAGCAAAACCAATCTGAATTTATAATAACCCACTTTATTATTAGAATTACACAACTCCATTATGCATATCGTAATGATTGAAAATTAACCAATTAGATTAGATAGTTAAATACCTGGGTAGCATTAATGATGTGTGAAATATTCATTCTCTCAAATTTAAGAATATCATCAGTCGGAGAAACAATATTTTAGGCAGAGACATGGGTAACCGACTGACTTAGAGAAGGACGTTCATTTTCCAACCTATTATTATTATTTTTTTGACAAAATTTTCTAGCCTATTATATTCAATGTAAAAATGGTAAATTAATATCCAAAAAAAAATTGCAGATTTCATTTTTAATTAAAAACTACATATGTTTCTTTGTATTTGTTGTCTTCATCGATATTGGGACTGATGAGCAACTTCGTTCCATTATATGCATTGGATATGCCAATTGTGTCTAGGAAAGAAATATGATATTTTCAATCAGTATCGTTTAATAAAATGAACAAAACTGTTACGCAAAATGTTACAATTAAAAGACAAAACGAACCATTACAGGTCTTCAACTTGCAAAGTTGAAGAATAACAATTCACATAATGTTCTTATTCTCCTCCTCAGTGACATACTCATGCATCTGTGTAGAAAAATATCCCCAAAGTGTGCAACTAACCCTATTGCTCCTATTTAAATTCGACAAATTAGATATCAAAACATTTATTCCATGAGAAAACATTTATTCATATAACAATGCTTAGTGACATACTCCAAATCTTCCAACTTGATGTCCATGAGTTTACTTATCTTTATAATGAGAGAGAAAATGTATATATTCATCTTGAGGAAGATCCTCCGGCTCAATTCCAATCCTTAGATTTTGGCTCTGTTTGGCAAAAATGGCTGATAAGCTAGCTTATAGCTGATAAGCTAACTTTTAGCTGAAAGCTTATAGCTTATAGCTGATAGCTGAAAAGCTAGCTAATTGAATTTGAAGTGTTTGGTAAAATTAGCTGTTGAACTAGTTTATAAATGTAAAATGACATAAAAGGACATATTTATGACAAACATAGTAAAGTGTGAATTTCATTAATGAGTGAGGGTAAAAATGAGAGAAAAGTCAATAAGCTGTAAGGTATAAGTTATAAACTAAATAAATTAGCTTATGAAGAAAAGTTATAAGCTCATGAGATAAGCTTGTTTATCAAACAGCTTTACTTTGATCAAACTAACTTATAAGCTAGTCAAATAAGCTATAAGCTAGCTTATTGGATATGCCAAACATAACCTTTATATGGGAGAAAGATTGAGCCACGAGAAGAAGGAGAGAATAAATTGTAAGTAATGTTGTGGTGGAACAAGCTTTGTGACTTTATCCACAAAAGTTGCAAAGTTACATTGGTAATGGCCATGGGTTTGTAACTTTGTCCTCGAAAATTGAATTAGCACAAGATTTACAACTTTGTCGTTTAAAAGACTAAAAGTTAATATTAATGGGGACATAATGGATTTAGAAGATTTTCATTGAAAATGCAATAAAAGAATAATACTTAATTTATGGGAGCCACCGAGCCATGTTAAAGATTTTTTTATTTTTTCTAAAAAAATTACATGTTAAAACTAAAATTTTAAGAATTTTGGAATGGCCATAGCAACTACATAAAAACATCATTTGCCGCCGCTGAGTGGGAAAAGATTTGCAATTTTTCTATGCAAAAGTTGCATCTTAACATTATTCCAGTTGACCCAAAAATGTTGGTGAGAGAGACGTTGTCGGTGCTGTCAAGAATGATTTGAAGGGCTCCAAGGTTGATCGAAGGTGTGAGTATGACGTCGAAGATGGTGAAGTAGGAGGTATTAAAGGGGCCATAAACATGATTTTCTGTTTTGAGGAGGATCTGGGCTTGGGAGTTTGCTATGGTGACGGTGGTGTGGGAGTGTTGACTTTTGAGGATTTAAGATTTTTGACTTAGTTCCTACTTGCTTTCTTTCTTCTTACTTTCCTTTTGAAAACCTTCTATGTTATATAAAGAAGAAGTTATTTACTCTGATATGTCATATAAAAGGGTGATGTGTTAGTGGTAATACTTTCTCATGTTCAAGAAATTAAAATGAAATAAAATGGGGAGCAATTGTAATGAGATTCGGAAGGAGGTGTTGAAGGAAGTAAGCTTGCCGTTGAAGTCTCAGAGATTGGAGGGTATTTTGAAGAAGACTCCGCCGGAGTTGATGGTGAGGGAGAGAGGTTGTCGGCGCTGTCTGGATTGACTCAGGCTATGGATTAGGAGGAAAATTCAAATAACAAAAGGACCAAAAAATAAATAAATAGAGGTGCATAATATAAATGTCAAATTGTTGTTAGGGACTTTTAGTATAGCCTGTTCAACAATTTGGAGGTAACTACTTAACTATCATTGATTATATTTTTATGTGAAATCAATGGTTTAGACACCTGGCACCACCCATGCATCCCATTTGTTGGACTCCACCATAAAACCCACCTTGTGTGTGATATTTTACCTAATGAATGTCGTGCTCACAACAAAAATTAATGAGAAATGTGATATTTTCCAATAACTGATATTAAAGCCAATTAGAAAGGTTTAGCCCTTCAGCAGTAAAATATCCAATTAAGTTAGAAAAAAAGGATACAAGACATTGATTATTATTATTATTATTATTATTATTATTACATAAGTGTAATCGTAATAGTCATAAAGGGATAACAAGGGCAATATGATTGGGAAAAGAAGTGTAGGCCCCCAGAGAAAAGTTTTTATTTTAAAGCTTGATATAACCATTCTTGATCGTGGTTGTTGACATTCTCGACAGTTCAGTAAGCCCATCCAAATGTCGCTCGCCCATAAACATCTAATTGGGCCTTGGCATATTTTTGTTAGTCCCCTTTAGTAGCCCCCTTCATTTGCTACTCAGCAATCCATTAATCTTGAATTGGAATTATTATTTAGTAGTTTAAGGTAGTGTTTGGACTAACTTTTTTTGGCTTAAAAGCTATTTTAAAATTAAAAATAAAAATAAGAGCTTTAAATAAAAAGGTAAAGTTATTTGATGATTTTTAATTTTTTATAATTTAAAAAATACTTTTAAACTAAAAGTTGTTTGGTAAAATTCTTTTATGGAACACTTTTATTTTTCATCTTATTTATTACTCCCCATTTCTTCCCTGCCGACAGCTCACCATTTCTTCATTTGCCATCATTGTTGCTCCTGATTTCCAGATACTCCACTTTCTATTAGTATCCGTGCCTGTTTGGTAGTCAGGATAAAAGGAGACAGAATAGTATAAATTATCATATCTTATTTTAATCTATAGTTTGATGAGTCAGCATGATAGGAAAAGCTTATCTTGTTACTTAGTTATAATTCTATCCCAAGGATGGAGCTGAGTTAGAACCAACAGCATAGGATAAGAAAATATTTTTTCTTTTATCTCTTATCCATAATATTATTATGGATTTAATTGGTATACACTGTCAGTGTAAAAAATTTTTACACAGACAACCAATTAGAAATTGTCAGATAAGCTAAAGTGTTTGACTCTTATCCTAACTACCTTAAAAGTCACACACACCATGATTTCTGATTAGTTGTCAGTGTGAAAAACTTTATACTGACAGTGCATAGCAATTAAACTCTATTATTATTAGTTAATTATGATTTCAAACCTAATTAGTTAACCTTATAATTATTAAAATATGTTATTTAATTTGCAATTTTTACACAAGGTGAAAAAATGTAATTTTTTATAATTTAAAAAATAAACTAATGTATAATTAAAAAATTGAAAATATATATTATCAATTATTTTTTAATTTAAATGTATAAAAAAATTACATAATATTAAAATTTATTTTTAAAAAAAATATATAATTTTGATATAAGGGTAATTTTATCATTTGTGGATATTTTATATCATATCCTATTATTATCTGATGCATATCAAATATCGGATAGAATAAGAACTTATCATGCTCATATCCTATTATATCTTTATCCAATTATTATATCCTATCCGTCCTTATTGTACTCTGATCGTAGAACCCTTATATCATTGCTGAGCAGTTTCACAAATCAAATTGAAGTCCACGTTATGATATAAGTTCAGAGACCCACCCGAGGTTCTTCAATTTGCACAACTCATTAGGAATTCTTCCAATCAACTCATTCGTAACTAAAATAGTTCGAACTCGGTGGGTGAGGTGCACCATTCTAGCACCACTGGGTAACTCACCGGAGAGAAAGTTCTGCGTACAGCTAGATTTGCACAATGCTCTTGAACCCCCACCAACAAAGTTTTGAAGCCGAACGAGCTTACCCAATGAACCCGGAATCGAACCCACAAGGCTACACCCTGCTAACCATAGATCCTCGAGGTTCGTAAGGTTCCCCAACTCACTCGGTATTGGACCAGTGTTGAAGGGGAGAGAGAAAGAGAGAGAGAGAGAGAGAGAGAGAAGGGAGGCCAAAGGGAATTCGTTTCAGAACAAAAAATGGACAAAGAAAAGCAGAGGGCGGGGATCGAAGGGAGGCCAGTGTTTGATGGGAGTTGCTCGTGTTATGTTTGTTGCCTTTTGGGAATTTGTATTAAATTTTTTAATCTTAATTTTATTAAAAAATTATTAATATTAAATCAATATTGTAAAATATATGCAATAATTATAATATACTAATTACAAAAAAAAAGAAATAACGTATCATAAAATTTTTAAAATATAAAAAATATTTATTTTATATTGTAGGTAATCACCTTAATTTCTATTTTTTTTATTCCATTTTTATAAATTAAGTTGAAAGAAACAATATCTAAATAATATTTTATACATCAACCGTATTTTTATAATTATGACATATTTTATAGAATATATATCATAAACCAAACAAATTTCTAAATTATTCCCTACAATATCAAAAACGATTCCTAAGAACTTAAATGTAAACCAAACAATTTTTCCGAAATAAACAAGCAACTTTTCTGACATGTGATTCTTGAAAATGACTTTTCATGACTTGAAATAAACACCTCTTAGTGAGAAAAGATTATGGGTAGCCCTTCAGAAATAATAATATCCAATTAAGCTAAAAAGGAGAGGAAATAAGGCATCCATTATTTTTTTGCTTCTAAGGATCTACAACTTTTTCTTTCCTTCCTTTCAAGGGTTGAAGAATGTAAAGGATTTAAAGCTTGACATAAACATAATCATGATAGTCATTCACCATAACAAGAGCGGGGTGTGATATTGAAGAGAAGGAGCAGGTCCCAAGAGAATTTTTTTTTAAAGCTTGATATAACCATTTTTTATCATCCACTCCAGACTCCAATGGTTATTGACGTTCTTGAAAGCCCAGTAAGCCCACCCAAATGTTGCTTGTTTATAAACATCTAATTGAGCCTTGGCGAATCTTTGATAATCCTCTTTCGTAGCCTCCTTAACTTGCCACTCAGCAACCCATTCACCTTGAATTGGAATTAGTATTCAACAGATTAAAACTTTAATTAAACAACATGAAATCTAAAAAAATTGAGTTATAATCGATTCATCAACGGAGGAAACAATTACCTAAGAGAACCTGAATTTTACATTCTCTCTTTGATAAATTAAATACATTAAAAAATTAAAACTGATATGTATATTTAAATAGTAACTAAATTATAATCGATGGTCATGAGTGATGACAAATTATGCATTGTTTTTTTGGGAAATTATGATAAAATTAAAATGTTACTAAATATTGATTAGATTTTGATTGTCATTAAAATAGCTATATTTGAAAAGCGTTCCTGGAAATTGGTGACTAAAATCAATTTTTATCCGTAGGAGAATAATGAAAGGTTAAGTGAAGACTTACCAATAAAAGTAAGTGGGCCATTTGAGGTTGTAACAAAATTCAACTCTGATGAGCGGTTGGTTAGGATGAAATCAATGTTCTGTTGGGCAGTAATGTTGTAAAATCGAGGTTCAAAGAGGTTGTAATAGTGGATATCAATCACTGATCTAACAAGACCATTGGCAATAGGGAAGAGTTCCCTAGGATTGGAGGACGCTAGCCTATTTGACAACACCACATAAGCTGTGGGAGAGTGCCTGCGCACAGCATCATAACCAGCCTTATAGTACTCGGTCAAACTCTCTAGTGTCGCACCAGGTGAGCGAGGCTCGTTTAAGAGTGCAACTGCATGAAGGCTTGGACAGTTTGCATACCTGCAAAGCATAACAATATGAGACTGATTATATATCTTGGATGCAATTTGCATGCTAAAATTAAAACATGTAAATGATGTATAGAAAAGTGTCTTACATGGATAAAGAGTTTAATTTTGATATACGGTTAGTGTAAAGTTTTTTACGATATTAACCAATTGCACATTATCCTATCTGTGATTTTTAAGATAATTATTATAAAAGTCTATTCATTTTTTCGGTACATAAAAGTCTATTATTTTTTAATGATGTGTTAATATATAATTGATTTTCAGTATTGTAATTAAATTCGCAGATAAATACACACACAACATATACCTTGCCGTTAGGAAGTCTATAATGTGAACTGTTTGTTGAATGTTTTCATCTGTTTTTCCCCATTCTTGAGAGCCATCTCTTGAAGAGCTGTGCTCATAGCCATTTTGAGAACCGGGACCGGCATGAAGATCAATGATGATTTTCAATCCATATTTCCTACAAGCAGATAGTTAATCCCAATATTATTATATTAATGTGCATGTTATATATCAAGTCACCCTTAATTAAAACCATTCTCATTTTAGTACCCGAATATATATATATACACACACATTAGAAAAAGAGTATATTTAGCATATGCACTTACTGTGCCCACAAGAAGGCATTGTCTAGTGCGTGCAACGAACCCCCAACATAAGGTGGGGGTGGGGTTGGATCACTTGCTATCCACCAGCCCACGGGAATTCTTACAGCATTTAATCCATTACTAGCTATGAACTTGAAATCTTCTTCAACAATGAAAGTTCTCCAGTGTTCCTGAAAAAACATATATACACACCATCAGTCATTCACGTTACAACGTGATATATAACATATAATTAATTTTCAAACACTAAAAAAATTGCATATATGTAGGAAATTAATTAATCAAGCACCCTCTACTCTTTCCACCGCCTGAATGAAAACAAAACAAAAAAAAGGTAGGCGCCTACATTGTGCCATTACAGCCGCACAACTGCAAGCCGCTCTGCAAATTCTGCAAGGAGAAAATATTTGAAGTGCGCCTATCTAAGATTTCCTAGTTTGCTTTTATATAATATTTTATCATGTTCTAGGCCTATAAAAAGGCATGGGCTGTACGGTGGTTTTTTGTATCACTCAAGAATGAGAATTTAGTGAAGTTCTCTTCCTCCCTGTGTGTGTTGCGTGAGTTGAGAAAAAATTTCTTGGTGATTTTTTTTTTTTTTTTATGTGTTTGTGATAACAATATAGATGTCAAGAGAGTCAAGCCCCTGTCCTAAGTTTAGTAAAATTTTAAAATTACAAACCATCTAATTTATTGATGAAAGCTAGCTGCTAAAGGGGGCATTTTGAATATATTGTAGAAGAATTTATTTATGTGGATAATAAACTTATGAAAATAATTCATCATCTTATATAAACTTTTTTAGTTTATTCAATAAGTTTGTCAAAAAAATTGATAAAAATAAACTCTTTTAAAAGTATTTCAAAACAATTTATTGAATAAATGTTAAATTAAATTGCTTATGGGAAGGTGTTGTAAGTCCGGGTCCAGGCAAGTGAAATAGTGAAAGTGAGATATGTCAATGTTTTGACCACTCACTGCATCTTACCTTCATAACTTGTGGAGCTTTCATTGGCCCGTAACCATTTGTTACTTGGAATTCGCCTTGCAACCTTGAAGCAATGGTCAATACAAAAACGGTTGGGTCATCATCTCCCCATCCGCTGACCTGTGAAACTTCAGCAGTTACCAGCTCCTCGGTCTTGGCCTGCATGCAAGTCCATACCATATATAATTAATTTTAATTAAATTCCATACAAACACTCCACATATATGTATGAGACTAATTAAAGATGCACAACAATGACTATTTTCCCATTTTTTGATTGTGCACTGTGCAGGAATTGAAATTAGGTAATTTGTACAGCATAAAAATGATAACATAATAATTAACAGTCTCCAATATGTAGCAGAAGAAACTTTTTTATACTGAAGGAAAAGGAGAAAAGATAAAAAAAAAGGCAGAGTATGATCACACCTGCAAGAAGTATCCATTGGATGCTTTGATTCGAACACGGGTTGAATTTTCACTTTCCTTAACAACATGAAACGACTCAGAATCCGTGGAAGAATTGGAAACAGCAACCACGTTAATCCCATCTAGTAGCCCCACAAACTGGTTGTTGAACACTCTGAATCTGAAAGTGTTCTCGTTTAACCTCCACAACTGCACACAACATCATCAAAATGTGTATACATCACACATCACTTTTTCATGCAAATCAGTTCTAATTGGCGAATGAATGGTACTATAAATAGTTCGCTCACTCTAAATGTTTCCCAACCCGAAGCAGATGTGCGGTTTGCAACTAGGATTGTTCCTCCACCTGATTCCGCACACAGATATTTCCCTGTTGTCACAGACTTGAACTGAAGACCAGTTCCATCCTTACAAAAATTGAGAGGAAGAAATGAAGAGGGGTATAATTGTAATGCGCGCAATCATTAATATATTCACTAAGTAGTAGTAGTACTAACCAAGAAGTCCTTATTCGGAATGCCATGGAAGAGAGAAGGTTTCATCCAACCTTCAGTAACAAGCCAACCACCAAGATTAACAGCTTTCACTCGAAACTCGAGATTTGGTCTCCCGTGGGACAAACATAGTAGTAGAGAAGATAAGATAACCAAGTTAAGAAGCCAAGTTTTGAGGCTGAAACAGCTCATCATCATTTCAGATCTCTTTGATATTTGTCTCAAACTCTTCCCATGCCGGCTTTGAAATGCGTACGAGCAATTATATACTCCATACAGAAAATGCGGAAGCTTCTTGTATTAACGACATTTTGACCGTCTAGAAGCAAATTAAAATATCTTTTCCCACTTTTATATTGTAATTTCATAATAAGAAGAGTGTTTATTATAAGATGTGAACAGATGAGTAAAAATTTTAACATAATTAAATAGTCATTCATAAAAAAAAAAAAAACTAAACATAAATAGTCAATATTATTTATGTGAGCTTTTAAAGTAATGATATAATGTGTAAGTAACTTTTGATCTTGATCATCATATATAATTGTGTGATCAAAATTTAATACTCTTATTAGTTATTTTCAACTCAAATACAATTTTATTGAAAAATGAAAAAATCCATCAAAGACAACTAATACAATAGTTGCTTTATTGTGTCAAAGGAGAAACAGAAGATAAGTTTGCTCGGTAAAAAGATATTTTCCATTTTTTATAAAAAATTTAAGTCTTCATTACTATCTTTTTGGAAAAATAAATGGACCTTCAATTATAAATATATCATCATCATTTTATTTATTTTTCTAAAACCATAATAATATAACTCTCCATTTCTGTTGAGAGAGATCCATTTATAAAGATGATTTTTACCCATTTGCCTGTATTCTTCTTAACTCTTTTTTGTTAATCTGACATTTTCTTTAAACGGAAGTAATGTCTAACATATACACCTTTCATAATAAAATATAAGTAAAAATTGATTCATATATTTTGTAATAAAATATAAATAAAAGTTGATTTTTTGTATCCTATTTAATGATATTATATCAAAAATGTCCTTCATTTTATTGCATTTAATTGAAATAAGTTTTTATACAATATAATTAATATGAATAAATAAAGAGAGATAATTTAGATAATATAATAAAATTTTTGAATGAGATTAATAATATTAAATATAAATAATTAATTATCTTAATAAATATAAAAATATTTAAATTTACTTATATTTTATTAGGGAAATATAATATAGCAGTAGTGGGCAGCCTACCTCATGAATCAACTTGCTTTGCCAGTTGACGCTTCTAGATATTCGTATGTGGGTGGCTGGGTGCGGGTGGAATGAGGAATCATATTAAGCCGATAAGATCGAAAGATATTCTTATTTGGGCACTGCTTTAAAATTCGTACTTTTTCTTTTAAGGCAAAAATAATAATCTAATCTTTATAGGTGATATAGATTCTTTATTTAATTTTTATATATAAAAAATTTGAAAATAAGTCTTTATATGTATAAACGTTAGCAAATTTAGTCCTTACATATTTAAACGTTAACAAATTCGTCCTTGCCGTCAACAAATTCGTCCCTATACGTGACATAAAATTTTGATTTTGATTCCTGTATATGTCATCGATAATAATTTTGTATCTATCGTCTGTCAAGGAGCTCGGACCTAACTAAATTTTTTTATGTATTTTATTATATCAATCTATTTCTTCTATTGAGAGTCGACTTGGATAATTTCAGAATATAAAATCATTTAAGGACTAAATTATACAACTTTTACTTTCAATAAAAGAAATAAATTGATATAATATATAGAAAATATTCCATACGAAAAGAATCTTTAGTTGGGTCCGAGCTCCTAAATAGACGGTAGGAACAAAATTATTTTCGATTGCACATATAAGTACTGTTTAATTTTTTTTCAGGTTTAAGGACTAAATCAAAAATTTATGTCACGTATAAGGATCAATTTGCTGACGGCAGGGACGAATTTGCTAACGTTTGCACGTATAAGTACCAAATTTGATAACGTTTACACATGCAGGGACTTATTTCCAATTTTTTATGTATAAGGACTAAATGAAGAATTCGTATTATGTATAGAGACCAAATTATTACTTTAACCTTCTTTTAATTAGTAACCTTGTGTTTTATATTTTTATAAAATTAATAGTAAAAGAATTGATTTTATAAAATTGAAGTTAAAAAAATTGATTTGTATTTAGTAAAGATATTTTAAAAGTGAGTTTAGAAAAAGTGAGTTTATTTGAATGATAAAGTAAAATCACTGAATCATTAATTTCTATTAGGGATGGCAAAGTGGGTCAACCCGCCCCGTCCCGTCCCGCCATTAACCCACCCAAAACGAGGCGGGACGGGCCAACCCGTTTTAGTCGTTTGGGTTGAACCCCCTAACCCACCCTGTCTAATAGTGGGTTGGCGGGTTGGCCCGCCAAATACATAAAAATATAAATTGGGTTGGTTGGTTGACGGGTTGATCCACTATAAAAATAAATAAATTAAAAAAAAATCATATAACATTTCTTTTTTTTTGGGCAATTTTCATAGCCTTTCTGAAATTATTATCAAAAAATTGAAATAATCTTATCTTATAGCATACAATTTGTGTTACAAAAGTAAAGACATTATTTTTGTAGTATGAAATAATTCCAAGTAACAATTAAATTAAATTAAATAATACTAAGTAATTAATAAATTAATAAAAAAATTATTTTTTAATTTGGAACCCGCCACCAACCCATTTTGGGGTGGGTTAAGCAGGGCGGGTCAAAGTGAGTTGGTGGATTGAGGACCTCAACCCACCCCGCCAAATTTTGACGGGTTGGCATGTTGACCCGCGGGTCACAACCCACTTCGCCACCCCTAATTTTCTAGTTTACGAAAAAACTACGAATTCTTGTTTCTCTTATCAATTCTACCTAATCCAAAATCGATTTTTTGGACTCAATTTTGTAAAAAACACCTTTAGAATCTCCAAATCACTCTCAATGCACTTAAAATCATGTTTCAATTGCCCAAAATTTTAACAAAATAAGCACTTAAATGGTATAAATAGTTAAAGCTAACTGAAATATGGAAATTGTAGATAAACGACTTATTACATGTTTATATAAGAAGGCGCACATGTTGTGAAAAGTTTTTATGTTATAAGTTCTTTTTTAAATTAAGTTATTTAGTGTTTGGATACGTCCTTGAAGAAATGCCTTAAGATGAGCAAAATAGCTGAATATGAGCTTTCACACAAGATTTCACACAAGACTTTTCTAAGAAGCTTTAAAATGTGAAAAACAACTGTTTTGATGTATTTGTTGAAAAACAATTTCAATATAATTTTTTTCTTTTAAATTGTGTAAAAAATCGTTTTTATATAATAAATTACAAAAAAGTTTGAAACTATTTGTATAATTTACTAATATTTGTTTGGTAATTATTTTTCCAGGGGTGAAATGAGAAGAGTGTTATTGATTTCAAAATAATCTAACAACTTTGTAAATAAGCTTAAAAAAGTAGTTTTCTTCTCATAAATATAAATTAAATTTGTTATAATTTAATCAGCTTTGCAAACATATTATATTAAACTCCAAACAACATTTTTCAAAATAAAAGTTGCTTTTTTGATTTCCCAAACACCCAATAAATGCGGGGTGCGAAAGAGTAAACGGTGTCGGATTAAACATAAATACGCAGTAACGGGCACTTGGTATTTAATTGTGCAGCAAAACGTAAAGCACAGTAAATTAAAGGTGCAAGAATTTAAATAAAAGAGTTTTTAAAGGTGCAAGAAAATTAAAGGTGGGTGAATTAAAGGTTCAAGTAAATTAAAGTGAAGTTAAAAGTGGGAAAGGGGAAGGAGAGAGAGGAAGAACATGCAATGCATTAAAGTAAATTTGTCCGGAAATTAAAGGCGGAGGGCATACTTGATGCTTCTCCATTGATCCTGTTATCTTGAAGGATGCTAGGAGCTTGATCAAGAAAATCGACCTAGATTATATTGTAATAAGCATTATTTGTAGGCAAATAAAACAACTTACCTCGTAATTTGTTGACATTTGTCCCACTAACTTACTAAGACATGTGCTTAGTATCCTCCTATTAATTAACTCCCCACTAAGCCACTATTCCATTCATGGCTTTTCTACTTCCACATTCCTTTGGTAAGAACCATTTCCCACGTCTTTTGTCAATTGTGTTCGCTTCTACTTAACCACTCCGAGTGACCATTCTTTTGACAAATAGGTAATAGAACTTCCCTCCTTTGCTAAGAATGACGTGACACTTCATGCTTTGCATTGGATTTGAATTCCCTGCATTTAGGTTTCCTAAATTTTCCAGCAGTTAG
Source organism: Ammopiptanthus mongolicus (assembly GCA_039655645.1). Classification (NCBI taxonomy): domain Eukaryota; kingdom Viridiplantae; phylum Streptophyta; class Magnoliopsida; order Fabales; family Fabaceae; genus Ammopiptanthus; species Ammopiptanthus mongolicus. The sequence goes on along the minus strand of CM077348.1, from coordinate 14,808,806 downwards.
GCATAAATTTCAAAATAATTTATTTTGAAAAAGTTTTAAATATTTACTTATTACCATTCATTACATTTAATTCTCTCCAACATTTCCGTTAATGTTTTAATTCTTTTTTATTACATTTTAATGTTTTATTACTTTGTCTATACACTTAAATATCAACGTGTTTTTTGTTCTAAAAGATAATAAAAGGCTTTTAATTAAAAGCTAATGACCAGCTCTTGCCAGTTTTGGAAAATAACATCTTTTCTCCTAATTACTTTTAAAGGTGCACTACATATATATGGAATGTTGTTATTGACTCATAGTGAGAGAGAACGATGAAAACTTCTTTTCTCTAACGTGTGTGTGATTTACTTTTCGGTGTTTCTACTCCAAAACTAAACGGTTTTTTTCCCTCTTGTGGTTCGTTTAATAAATTAATTGAGAGAAGAATTTCTTTTGGTTTAACAAAGAATTGGGAGTTTCATCTTGAAAAGTATTTCTTGAGTTGATATAATTCTTGTTGTTCTGAATATCGAAAATAATATTATTATTCTGGATGAGTCTATTAAATCCTGAGGGATATTCGCATTATTATAATTATTGTGACGAAATAATCCTTAAGGACAGTGTATTTTCACACGTCTCAGACTATAAACAAATATACGTGTTATTCTCTTTTCTTAATTTAACTTTTATCTATTTTATTTATTATTTTCCTAACATATTCTTCCCAAGAAAGAGTGTGGAGCCACATTTCATGGGTAGGGCAAAGACAAAATCACCCTTGCAATTTGAGTAAATGCATGGAAATTCAGGAAACTCAAATGCAGGGAATCCAAACCCTTATTCTTGTCGAATTTGTTTGTGTCGGATATTAGCTTCAAGCACTTAGTCTTGATATCTGTCTCACCCCAACCTCATGTGTCGAGTTTTCTGGCTGTTGAAGATATTCTAACCTATTTCTTTGGTCTTTTTACGATAGGACTTATGTTTTCTGGTATTGTGAGCTCTTTGATCCTATATTATGACAAAAACGTCTCACAGAATTTTCCGACGTCTTGTTTCCCCTCCAATGTCATGAAGCCTAGCTCTCATTTTTTGTCAAATGCATCCCAAGTTGCAGTTTATACTTGCACTACACCAAATTTTGCTTTCAGCGGCAATTATTTAATGGCAATAGAGTAATTGCTGGTAATTCGTTCCTCAAACTAATGCTTTAATAGCTAATAAATATTAGTTGTAGATAAATCGTTTTATGATAGCAATTATGATAAATGGTCGGTAAAAAGTATCCTAAAAACTATCCTGGTGACCTTTACGGCAATGCACCTTACCTCTCATTCGCGTTATCACTAGTAAATCGTTTTCTCTCACCTAACTTTTTCAAAGTCGTCACTTCCATCGTCGTTCGTTTCCATCGCTTCCATTGCCATTCAATGCCATCACTACCGTTGTTCAAAGTTATCGCTATCGTTCACAGTCAAGGTCTCCACCATTGCTACCATTCTTTGCACTTTGTCACCGTTCTCCAACTAGGTTAGCTTTGTTCAGATCGATTTGCTAAATTTCAACATTTTCTTTTCAATTTTTCAGGAAGTTGTAGTAATCTTGTCTATTATATGCACAATCGTTCATGATTTCCAACTCTGATCACTGTAAGTTTTGATAATCAATGAATATTCTACTAATTTTCGATTTTATTAAGTTTTATTCTTAAGAACAGAGCTAACTACCATGTTCACTTGTTCCATTCTGCGTTGTGCAGTGGTTGTGGGATGGATGACCATTGTTAGGGCAGATTGTGTGGGTTGACATAAACTTGATGAACTGTATGGCATTTGGATTAGTGGGGTTTTGATTTGCATGATTCAATTGACTTTTGGGTTTTGATTTTATGAATTTCATGTATCAATCCTTAGTTCGTAATTAATGTTCACCTTCTTCCAACACCCTGAATTTGGCAACGGAATGAATGCCCTGCTGCTCTATAACATTCAATATTGGAAGATCCTTCACCGGAAGACAACCTTGTTGCACACTTGTAGATATGGGCTTTCCTTTTTCCTAACTCTAATTTTAATCATGTTTAGTTCTATCTTGTTGATTCTAATCATTAAAAATCATGCTTGGTTGATTGATAACTCTCTTTACGGTCCTTAAATTCTCTGTCATTAAGGATGGGATGCTATGCAAATTAATAGTGCTGCTCTGAACTTGTATTCTTGATTTCTCTTGTTCATTCAATTTATCGTTTTGGTCTGCTACTCGACATTCTCTTTCTCCTTCTTTACTATGAAGTGTATATGTTTCTATTAACCATTGTGGCCTTACAATTACCAATCTATTGTTGTGAAGATCCACTCAATCTATTTCACATTTTTAAACGTGCTTCTATGCTTTCTATCTAAAAAAACATGCTTCTATGCTTCTTTTCACTGCAGATGGTATGTTCATGTTGTTTTCTCTCTGTGTTGAGGCGCTGGAGGATAATTTCTTTCATAAATCTTTAATTATATCAGATAACTCAACAAAATTTGTATCATTGAAGACTTTGAAGCACACTTTTACTCTGCTTACAACATATTAACTTTACATAAATACGACAAATTCTTAATAATATTTTTAATTATTATTTTTTACTCACCCTTGTTCTTCTCCTTAGCTAGTCACCATAGAGTTTGTTATTTTTCTCCTGCTTATATTTTTTCCTTGAGTAATTTATTCTCTTCTTTGGACATTTTGTTGTTTACTCCACTTGGGTAACTCTTCAAATCTTAGGTAGTCATATCATTGTCAAATGGTTCTACATGATTTAATTGTTGGAGAAGAACCGAAAAGTAAAACTAAATCTCTTACATTGATAGGCTATTTTGTGGTGTAGATTGAAGTTTCTTTCTGGATCTAGTGGAATCAACAAGTCTCTGAGGGCTCTTCAGAGCCTACTAATACAGGTGTGAGTACGATGCTTGCGAGTGAGCAAGAAGGCGTGTCTCTTCACAAGGACCGCATAGCTGAGCAAAGAGTTGTGGCTAAAGAAAACAACAGGTTTTAACATATCTTGTCACTGTCATGGTCATAATATATTTCTACAGCCTAGTTGCTAAACAAGTCAATAAATATATGTGTGTTGTGAGATCCTAGAGAGATATTTATGACAATAAAGTTTTAGAATGGCCCTTGTTGACTTTTTATGCCTTGGTATTTATTTACAAATTTACTAATTGTTGATTGTTCTATTATTAGGGCAAACACTCAGGAGGACTGCCCAGTGAGCAGCCCTAACACACTAAAAAAAACAAGGTTTCTCGGGCACCATGAACAGGTAAAATTACATGACAATCTATATGAAGATAAATGATTTTCAATGATATTAGAATCTATTAATGAGAGGATGTGATAAAATAATTTCTTGCTTTCTTTTTGTCATTGCCCTTCTTTTTATTGTGGTACTGTCTTTAAAGAGGTATGAGCTTGAAAGGAAAAGATTCAGAGAAGAGAAAGATTCGAATTACTGAAATACATATATATTGCACGTTATTGATTAAGCTATGAATAGCTTCTATTTATACATGTAAGGATAGCAGAATTCAGTTATGATAAAACTGAATTTTATCCACTGATAACTAACATAACTAATTAACTAACCATTCCCTTTAGTCTTATTGTAAACTTTCTTTTGGGATGCTTGACATTTCTAAAAAAAAATTGTACACCTTTAAGACCAATGTGTCGCAGCTTATTGCAGTAAGATTGTGGTTCAGAAGATCAGTTAATTTAACAGCTTAAGATCTTTTTAGAGCTTTTTGTTAACCATATTGTACTCATTTTATATCCCTCTGCTAGTGAGCTTTCTTCTTAGAATTTTGGTATTATGTATATATTTCGTACATGTTCTGTCTTTAATTTTAATTTTGATGAGTTATTCATCACTTTTATACATTGTTCTGTGGAATATCATCTAAGTACTGAAAATATTATAGCAGATCTTTTGTTGCTGCAGTGGAGTTTGGGATTGATGGCTCTATTAATGACAAGACGGTAGGAAATGCTGCTATGGGTGAGGTTAGGAGCATAGCTAGTGAGAACAAAATAGTTGGAGGTTCTGTTAAAACCAACTTAAAGACAAGATCAAGATGATAATATGACTCAAGATTCTTCTGGAGGGGTCACAATCCCATCTGCAATTTGATTGCATCAATCTTACTGAACTGTGTTTTTTACTGTTTTATAGATTATATCCATAAGCCATTCAATGGCAATGAATAGATTGTACTGCGACTATGTTATTACACTAGTTATTGGACTCAAAATTACACTACTTACTAGATTCAAATGATTTTTATGTTTTGTTGATGACACTCTTGTAGTTAATGATAATTGTTATTTTTTGTTGTGGATTTAATGGAATATATTTTGTTTTGATAAAATGAATTTTAGTATGATTTATTTGGAATATTTGTATGTAATGATTTAAGTGTTTTATTAGCAAAAATTATTGTCGTTAAAACTTTTGTTAATTAAGTCCTACCCGCTTTGTGTCGCAAATAATCTTAATATTTCGTGGCAATAGTAATTGTTGGGAAAAGCCAACTAGAACTTTTAGCGGCAATAAAAAAGAGCTGGTAAATGAGCTTAGAAGGCAATTCTAAAATCATAGTAGCTTTAAAATTGTCGCTAAAGGTCATAATAATTGCCGCTATAACTTTTGACTTTCAGCGGCAATTATTTGAGTCTTTACCAGCATTTTCTATAATTGTCGGGAAAGCTTTTAGCGACACACCGGCTAATAAATAATTGCCGGTAAAGGTTTTGGCAGCCATTACTATTGCTGCTAAAGGTCATAATAATTGCTGCTAAAAGTCGATTTTGTTGTAGTGTTGTGTTCCTTCTGTCGAAAGTTTTTATTTTCTTTAGCTTTCTTTTATTCCTATTAGGCTTCTTTTGTCGAACAAAATTATTATTTTGTAGCCAACAATAGGGTTTAATGTTTGAAACCCATTCTTTTTCAATTGTGGAGAGGAGTGCTAGTGGAGAGGGGTTTTGGGAACTAATCTTGTGATATCATACCATGTGGACATTAGTAATCTGACCTGGATAATTTTTTAATATGTTGCTCTTTGTATTATGTGCTCTTACTTGTAAGGTTAGAATTTCGTCCTTCACTCTTTGATAGGTTTTGAAGTTTTTGCTTTGTTGATTTTCACTTTATTGATATCGAGTATAGACTATTAAGTGATATCCTCGTTTGTTGGATGACACTTTGTTGTATTGATTGATTTGTTATATTGAAGATTTTTCTTAACCTAAGTCTCATGGTTTTTATCTCTTATGTTGAAGGAATTTCAAACGTTAAAATTACATGTATGTTTTTCTTTATGTATTATTTTTATGCATTTTTGGATGGTAAAAGTGGAAAGTCACCCTAAAATTTTGGGATTTCGATTCGGTGACGTTGGTGCGGAAAAGGCACCTTGCCTTTCCCCTCTTCTGAGCCGTTCGATCAATCTGACGGCTCAGAAGGCGCCACGTGTCTGTCATTTAATTTTTTTTTTTAAATGTTCAAAACACACACAGGTCCCAATCCCTAACCCGATTTCATCCCTTCTCCTGGTTTGGCCACCATTTCAACCCGTTCCAGATTCTCCTTCGTCGTCGTCGTTCGCCGACCATCGTCATCGCGGGGTACGACCTCCCCGAGCCGTCGCTCCCTCTCCCTGTACGGCTGGCCCAGTCCTCCCTCTATTTTCCCTCACCCGTCGCCATTCCTCCATCCTTTTAATGCACCCGCCGGCATTCCTCCATCCAGTTCCCTCACCCGCCATCATTCGCCCTTTCTGGTAAATGGTCCTTCGTAGGGTTCTATTTTTATTTGTTTAATTTTATTTTTGTTTGTTCTCTGTTATTTAGCTTGCATCAGAAATGGGCAATGACTTCCTTTCCATTTATTTTCTGTTTTCTGACATTGCCTCATTCTTTGTATGTCAATACTCATTTGCTTTAATTTATTTTTGTAGTGGTAAAACTGAGGATTGTAATGGCTTATGGTTACTTGTCACTTCAATTTTGTTCATTTGATGGCAGACCGCTTACCTATTTGCTGTGTTGCAGCTTCTTAGGATTGAGGAGGAAGTAATGACATCACAAATTTGTTCATTTGATGGCAGTTTCACTAAGCAACATTAAGAACTGGATTGGATTGCACCATATTTTTCTCTTCAAAGAACTGCACCATAAAATAACTTGGAGAGCTAATAGATTGGATTTGTTTGATCATTATGAACTAATTTGGATGCTGATCGAGCTGATTTGTATGTCTGGAATGTTGATTTGACTGAAGCAGGAACACTTCCTATTTATGGTCAAATTTTGAAGCTTGGAATGTGAATTTTGTGAAGATCATTGGTGCAGCAGATCAGTTCTTGCAAGCATTTGGGTATACTTATAAAAGGAGTATAGAATGATGCAAAAGGACTTAGCATTTGGGTTTACTTGTACAATATGATGTAAAAGTTTCAAGTTTCATGACAATGTAAAGTATTGGTATCATTTATTAATGAAATTCGACTTATTGATATTGTGCATTGTGACTTTTCATACACTTCTTGGAAGCTGCCCTTGTTGACTATAACAAACATATTTAACAACAACCATTGTATGTAATAAGTAACAACTTTAATAAGTAACAACCATTATATGTTCCAAAAAATAAACCAAGATATCAGCTTCAATTCTTTCAATGCCATCAAAAAATACAGCTTCAATTCTGTTGTGCAGCTAAGAATCAATCAAAAAATACAGCTTCAATACTGACATCAATACCATCAAAAAATAGAGCTTCAATTCTTTCAATGTAGATCATGGGGTTCCTATAGCTTCAATACTGACATCAATACCATCAAAAAATAGAGCTTCAATTCTTTCAATGTAGATCATGGGGTGCCTACATATAAAAACACAAACTAATCAACATCATGGCAAGTAAAAAGTTAAGGATAACCCTTTTTTAAAAGATAGACGACATTACCATCAAAAGTGCCCTGAAACTAAATTGATTCTCTTGTGTTTGAAGGGACTCATAACTTGGAGGTGTCGAACAAGATACTCCACCGGACTGATGCTCTGTAAACTCTTTATCCTAAAATGATTATGTAAAGTTAAAACAAGTGATAGTAAAAGTAAGCAGAGAATATTAATAACTCACATACACATTGACTTATATACCTGAGATGCCTGACTGTGTGGTTGTCCTCTAGGTAGAGCTCTTTTTCTCTTACTGAACTGACGCTCAACCCAACTCTTCAATCGCTTACTCCTCTTTAAGCCAGTTCGTTGCTTGAATCCCTTCGGTTGCATAACATCTGTACTCACAAATGTCAGGTTATCACTGTTACGACTATCATTGTTTTTGGCTTGTAAGCGAAGATCCATTATTTGCTTATACATGACATCTACACTATTATCTACAATCTTGTGGTATTCTTCACAAGTCGACACCTCGACCGCCAATCTAATGAATTTAGAGACAACTTGCCTAAATCTCCGTGTGCTAGATAATTTTGGATCTCCTTCAACCTCTTTTCCCCTAACATCTTGCACAACGCCGCAATGGGCTTCTCTTATCCACCTTCTTAAAATATACTTCTTAGGAATGACCTTAACATCATGCGCTTCAAACACTTTGAGTGCATGTGAACATAGTATGCCAAATGCCTCAAACTTTCTACAACTACAAGATATGGAGGTTGAAGCACGATCAAAGGACTCTCCAAGATCCTTCATGGTTGACCCTAGTGATGACATATTGGCATAAAGAGTGAGACTCGTTTCTCTCCGATATGCATGAAGCTAAGAATAGCTTAAACTCATTCTGGAACAAATCAAATACAGTGTGTGTGTGTGTATACTTTTGCCATTTGTATTAGTATTGGTGAAAGCTCATATCTTAACCTTGCAAGCTTATGCAAGGACTCATACTGACAAGTCAACTCATTGGCTCTCTTCTCCTCAACAACTCGTTCAAAGTGTTTGAAGAATTGGATAATATGCACATTCGGTTTTATACAAGATTTGAAGTTAGAATTCAAGCTTTCACTAAGTTGGGTACTTCACATCCCGAGTGTGAATGCTTCCTTCATGTAACACGAAGCCCATTTTTATTTTATACCATAAACTGATTTGATCCAGTTATTTTCATGAACATTGTAGTGGTTGATCAAGTCAGTCCAAGCTGTCTCAAAATCTTCTTCAATGTCAAAGTCATACATGCATCTCTTGAAATCTCTTAAAAAATAACTTCCTCCCTTCATCAAGTTTCCAAGGTGTTTAATTCCATTCTACAATAAGTGCCAAGTGCATAAACCATGGCGAGTCTCAGGCATCACTTCAGCAAGTGCTCTAGCCATTGCCTGGTCTTGGTCAGTAAAGATAGTCTGGGGTTTTTTTTGGTTGTGTGCTTGTAAGAATGTCTCAAACAACCATTTAAACGATCCAACTGCTTCATCAAACAATAGTGCTGCACCAAAAATGACTGACCCCCTATAGTGGTTGAAACCAGAAAACAGAGCAAGTGGCCTATTAGCACGGTTGGTACAATATGTAGTATCCAATGACATAACTTAACCAAAATACCCATAATCCAACAACATATTTGCATCACACCAAAACACATTTGTGATTTGTTCTTCAATATCCATCTGGTATGCATGGAAGAATGATGGGTTCTCCAACAATTGCCGCTGAAAATATTGCGAAAGACATCCAGCCTCGCCATACACCATACTTCTTTGTCTTCTTGCATTAAGGTAATTTTTTACATCCAACCGTGTGTATCCAAGATTAGCTCTATGCCCTGCATGTGTGCTCATAAGTTGAAATGTTGACTTCTGCCTTAATTAAGAGTCATTAGCCAGATCAATCTCATATGCTTGGATTTCGGTTATCTTTCTATGTGACGCAAGCATGTGTGTTGTTTCTGGAAGTTGTAGAGGGTGGTTATGGTCCTCTACAAATTCATGGATGACAAACTTTTCATTCTGTAATACAATTGAAATCTTTGCTTTGCAATCAGTTCTAGTCTCGGCTCTGTGTTTGTTAACAAAAGCACTTCCCATGTTTGTCTTTCGTAACCCTTCCTTACAACAAACAAACCTACACGATGATATAAAACCGTCTTTCTTACTTTTGTTTGTGTAACTTTTTCTAACACCAGAGCCGGCATGTGCACTATATGTGAGCCAAAATTGATAAGCTATCTCTATATTGTCAAATTTCATACCAACTCTTGGCTTCCAATCAACATTTGAAGATGTCATGTTTGATAAAACATCTCAAATGAAAAAACCTGACAAGTTCATAGAAGAGTTAAATCATTTATCATTTTCAACTATTTTATCCTTGCAAAAGAAAAAGAACTGAACGTATTTGTGCATTTTCAACTATCAGTAAACTTCAATTTTGTTTATTTTTACATTCAATAAACTGAAACATAATAATAAAAGTAATCAAAGTAAGTTTCCTTAGTTTATTTTCCTTACTGCAATCAGTAAACTGAAACATATTTATTTATTTTTGCAATATTTTCAATAAACTTTCACTATTGGGTGGCCGCACTATTCGGATTCCTTGGTTTCCTTACTTATTCAATAAACTTACGTTATCAATAAACTATATATCAGTTGAAACAAAAAATAAAACTATGTATCAGTAGAAAATACCTTAGGTAAATGTCCGCTGTGCTTCAACTTTTTTGCAACAAAGAGGGAACGACGGGCAGCAGCGATGAAGAGGCGACGGGCAGCAAAGACAATGGGCGGCAGAGCGGCCTATGTTGACACGGCTTAGGGTCCCTTTTTTGCATTTTCAGATTTCAACTATTTTACAAAAAAAAAATATTTAAATGATAGACACGTGACACTTTCTGAACCGTTAGATTGATCGAACGCCTCAGAAGAGGGGAAAGGCATGGTGTCTTTCCCGCACCAACGTTAACGAATCGAAATCCAAAATTTTGACATTTTGCAAATCACCCCCGAAACTTTAAATCCGTCCTAATTAATCCTTAAATCTTAAGTAATATTTTTTTTGGGATAATAAAAAATGTTAAGTAATATTACAATAGGACCTTCCATTAAAGTATCGTTAAATAACTTAAGCGTGAACTAATCCTGACCCTCCATTTTATATTGAATTTGAACTCTTAAGTAATTTATTATTAAATCAATTTATTTTATCCAATTTTCTAAGCATTCTAAATGAAAAAAATTAAAAATAATAAAACATTCCAAGTGGACATGTGAGACTTTAAATTAGGGATGGCAATGGGATAGGACGGGGGCGGGAAGCAGGTACTCCCCGCCCCCGTCCTTATTCCCAACGGATCCTGCAAATTCCCGCGGGGAGTTCAGGGACCTTGAAAATTCATATAATAATAATAATAATAATAATAATAATAATAATAGGTAACTAACTAAAATCCAATAAAATATAGAGTAAAGACCCAAATTGGTCCTTGACAAAAAAAGATGGTGACATTTTTGGTCCCTGAGAAATGAAAATATCAATTTAGTCCTCTAGAATGTAAAATACGGGTCATATTGATCCTTTTTGGGGTAATTTATGGGGACATTTTAGTCCCTGTCAGGAACTATTTTGATCTGCATTTTACATTCTTGAGAACTAAATTGATATTTTCTATTTCTCAAGGACCAAAATGTCACGTTGATTTTTTGTCGATGACCAATTTGTTACTCTAAAATATAAAAACACTAAAAATCTTAAATATTTAAAGTTAAAGCAATCTCCAAGATATTGTAACAAGTTCAACCTTAAATAATATACATATATGTTTAATAATTTATTTATTTAATAAAATACTATATATTTAAAATTAATAATATATCTACAATATAGATACACATATTTTTAAGGATATTTTAGGGGTTTTTTTTCGGGGTCGGGGACCTCACGGGGCGGGGAGCATATTCCCCATCTTCGTCCCCCAAGTGCTTTCGGGAGTATTTTCTCTCCTATCCCCGCCCCTGCAGGGAAAAATTCCCCGCCTGTAGGGCCCCATTCGAGATAGTCCCCATAAGGATTCCCACACACGGGTACAAATTACCGTCCCTACATTGCATCACCCACAAGAAATCCTCTCCCAGGTTTTAAAAACATTCTAAGGATTTAGGATGAATTTAAAGATGGAATATTAATATGGAAAAAATTATGAGTGACGATCGAGTAGGGATGGCAAAGTGGATTGTGACCCGCGGGTCAACCCGTCAACCCATCAGAATTTGGCGGGATGGGTTGGGGTTCTCAACCCATCAACCCACTTTGACCCGCCCCGCTTAACCCACCCGAAAACGGGTTGGTGGCGGGAGGGGACGGGTTGACCCGCCAACCCGTTATATTAAAAAATATTTTTTTTAATTAATTTATTAATTATTTAATTTAATTTAATTATTACTTGGAATTATTTCATACTACAAAAATAATGTCTTTACTTTTGTAACACAAATTGTATGTTATAAGATAAGATTATTCCAATTTTTTAATAATAATTTAAGAAAGAATATGAAAATTATCCAAAAAAAAAATATTATATGATTTTTTGTTAATTTTTTATTTTTATAGCAGGTCAATCCGCCAATCCAAATTATGTTTTATGTGTTTGGCGGGCCAACCCGTCAGCCCGCCAACCTATCATTAGGCGGGCTAAGTTGGGAGGTTCAACCCATATGTCTAAAACGGGTTGTCCGTTCCGTCCTATTTTGGATGGATTAATGACGGAACGGGATGGGACGGATTGGCCCACTTTACCATCCCTACCGGGGAGCACAAGTGATATTGATGCTTGCTGACGCTACACATTCTTCATGCATAACATAACACTGGACAGCTGCATACGATTCCTTTCCCCCACACCGCGCGCGGAAATAACTGACGTTTTTCGGAGAATAATACTCAACGGTTTAGATTTGACCGTGCTTTCAAGTGACGTGGGAGGTTTGAATTGCGAGTGCGATCTTCCTTAAATACAGTTATTATTATATATATAGTTTCAGTGTCGTCATATCAGTTAATTATCAGGCGCTTATATTATACTGCCACTCTCTCATACTCACACTCAATACTTTACTTACAATATTGATATACATACACTTACATTTCTCCATTTCCTCTCTTGTTTGTTTTGTGACTCTCTCTGATGGTGATGGCCCTCACAATAGCCTTTCTTCTGCTGCTTGTGTGTGTTCTTCCCGCGATGGTTGCAGCCATCCGCCCACACAGTACCACCAACCCTTTCTTCGTGAAGGGTCGAGTCTACTGTGACCCTTGCCGTGTTGGTTTCGAGACCCCCATCACCACCTACATTCCCGGTAACCCCATCTTATTAATATATAATAATAATTTCCCTTTATTAATCCTCACTCTTCAGTCTTCTCTATAAAGTAAATCTGACACCCTAATAATAATAATAATCATGTATTAAATTTATGAACTTTTTTTTTTTTTAATTTTATTCATAGATTCATAGATATTTGCTTTCACTCTTTTTTTATTTTTAGTAAGCACACGAAGGATGCAGTCAACACCAATGAAATTGCAGCAGCATATGTTAGTAGCACATAATAGAAAAATATACTTCACACTTAAACTCGATTGCTTTGTAATTGAAGTTATTCTTTAATGATCCATTATGCAGTTTGCAGGATCTAATGAAAGCCCCATAATTTTTTTTTGAAAGGCCTCTAGTTAATTATTTGATACTAGACTATCAATATCTTAAAGGTTTGTATTATGAAAGAGGTTAGCAACATACTCTTCAACATATTGTTTATTATTGGATAGGTTTCATTTGAAACTCACTAAATCATATGGATTCACTCTATATTGAGCTAGTCCAATATGAAATAGAGAGTGTGTTGAAGGGAGTGTGATAAAGACTAAAGAATATATTGCTAACATTGCTCTTATATATAAGACTCGTTTAAAGAAGTTACTGTTGGCCTTTGTGTCCAAACTCCAAAAACTCAGTAAATATTTTACATAAAAAATTCATGATTTTTTGTTTGGGGTACATTATCATCACTGATTATACGTGCAGACTAAACTGACTCAGAAGACTCTTGTATCAGTTCAGTGTTCCATTTAAAAAATGAACGTGAAAACTATGCGTGGAATTTTTTATGAAAGCACATCTTTGAATTTTTCATCCAGGGAAAATATACTAAATCCACTCCTAGGTTTCTTTGTAACACATATTTTCCAATGATGCTCTCTAGGTGCGGAGGTTATTCTGCAATGCAAGGACAGGACTACAAATGACATTGTGTACAGCAAGCGGGGAAGGACTGACTCATCAGGATCATATACTATCTTGGTTGATGAGGATCACGAAAACCAGATTTGTGATGCCAAGCTTGTTAGCAGTCCTCAGCATGACTGCAAAGAAGCCATCTCAGGCCGTGACCAATCCCGTGTTATTCTCAACCGCTACAATGGTATTGCCACAGATGATAGATTTGTCAATAATATGGGCTTCATGACAAAGGAGGTTGCATCTGGTTGTGCTGAGATTCTCAGGCAGTATCAAGAGTTCGATAATGAGAATTAATTTCACTAAATATGTGTCTAATTTTTAGATCTTATATTGGGGTATTCCTGATGTCTATTTCAATCTTGTTGGAGTGTTAGCTCAACATTTGAAATTTATGATTGAATGTTCAAGGACACTGTTAAACTGTATGATTGTAGGAAGTTCCTTTCTTGGTATAAAGGATGTAGTCACTCACTAGTCAATCTTGTGTCGCTGTAATAAGCTATTCTTTTATGGAGTATTTAGTGAATGGTTTCTTCTCCATGAAAGATTTTAGTGCGTGCATGATGGAAATGTGAATATGAGATTAAGCTACTGGAGATTGTATACAACTATACATAATAAATTATACAATATCTTTCGTTTTTTTTTTTTACAAAAAACAAAGAAAGAAAGAAAGAGTCTAAAACCTAGCATAATAAGAAAATTGATAGGCTGAAGGGCAAGTATAAAGACCTGGATGTAGGAGCCTAGGAAACCGTAGACATGTATGCAGTGGGGTGAAGGGGAAGATGGGCCAGCTCCCTATAAATGATTAAACAATAACCTAGCAATCTCCATGAGGGAGCAAAACACATATTGTCAACCACAAGAGAAGCAAAAGACTGCAGGATGCGCAAGCAAGCATTCCATGCCTGTCTTAAAGGTCAGGAAGCTTCCATCCACAAGGTAAAATTATTCGCCACCATAAATCCAACAGAAAGTTCATAAAAAGTATCTTGATTCTAAATTTCAAACTAGAATGTTACATCATCTTGCTACATAACAATTGCTTGAGCATTCCTGAAAAAAGGCGCTAAGAATGTATGTGATTTCTCATTCTAATGCATATCTGCACTAGCATTTCTATCCCCATCATTAACCAAGATATTCTGATCAGGATTAACGATCTCTGTATCCACCTCAGGGTTAGGGGAACACTCTACTTTCTCATTGTCAGACTCAGAACCTGTGTCTAACCTAATCAAATCTAAAGAAGGAGCATTGTTTGGGACTGGTGATGGAGAGTTTTCCCCTGTCCAATAAGAGGGAATCTTCTTGTCATCCTCTTTCATTCTCTCAGCATATTTATTTATGTCAAAACCTGTGTCATCATTCCCACCGAATGCAGATTCAAGATGGTCCATATCAAACAAATCCTCCATAATCTTCTTGGTGTTGTGATCATCAGAGTAAGTAAACTTGACTTTATTATAAGTCTTGGGCTCTAATAGGGGCTTTACCATCTGCAGCAATACATTTTTTGTTATCAAAAAATGATAGAGGATTAATGATCAGAATTATTAGCACTAGCAGCTAAAACGAGATGCACTAGTTAGGAGAAAAGACAATATTTCCCACAATGCCATGCAGTTCTAGAAACCAGCAAGCAGGTTCCTATGCCAGAAGCAAAGATGATAGCATGAATTGGGTACATTGTGAGTGTCCTTACTGCCTCATTATACGAGAATTGACAGGTTTGGAAAAATAAAAGAATAAAATGAAGAAAGATGAAAACTAGGATCCAGTCCATCACATACACACACACAAAGAAAGTAAGACATGATATGGGTTCAAGTGCTTCAGGTCTGGACCAAGTATACTTCAATTTCAATCTCATCTCAAGTGGCTCAAAATCGCATGACATAGAATAAAAAATAGTAAGCATCACATCATCGACTTGTGGCTTCATTTAATACTTCATAATGTCAATGCAGATGAATCATATACCAAAACCACATGTATATATAAACACCAGCCAGAAGATATTGAAGGCATGAAGTGTGAGATGGAAATCTTTTATTTAATTACCGTGAAGAATGGTTCGAAGAACTTAGGTGGATTGTACAGTATTGCCAGACCCAGCCGTTCAGGATAATGGTCTTGTAATACATGGGCTGTTTCACGTGTCACCTTGACTGATATATTTGACAAATTGAAACCCTGAAAGTCAATCAGCCAGACCATCTGTTCTTGTTGTGGTGAAAGATTTAAAATAGCATTCTCCATGCAGTATACCAAATACTTAATCTGTCCTTTTGTTGATTTCGAGTTCTGCACTCCAAATAAAGAAGTAAAAAATTAGAAACATGGATAATATTTCTCTACAAGATCAATAATAAATCAGATTTCAACCAGTTATCCAGGTATAATCTATTAAACCTGACATCAATGTCAAAGAGGGAGTAAAAGAGTGCTTTCTAGGAGCCAAAATGGTAGAAATGAAACCAAACACGATGGTTGGGCACAATGTATGTCTAAATACATCTGTCATTCCTATTCTTCCTGTTGGGAACCAAGGATCTCGTTTATACCGCACATATCTCCACACCATGATATAATATTGTCCACTTTGGACTTACACCCTCATGGATTTGCTTTTGGACACCACCCAAAAGGCCTCATCCCAATGGAAACATTTCCCGTGCTTATAAACCCAAGTACTTTCCCTTGTTTGAACAATGTGGGACTTGTTTGTACCTCAACAATCCTCCCCTCAAACAAAGGACCATGGTTCATCCCCCATCCAGAGCAGAAGCCTTTGAGTATTTAGCCTATTTATACTAACAGCTATTCTCATACTCGCCCAAGCCGTTTATACCAACGGCTCTAATACCACTTGTTGGGAACCGGGGATCCCGTTTATACCGCACATGTCTCCACACCATGGTATGATATTATCCACTTTGGGCTTACACCCTCATGGATTTGCTTTTGGACACCACCCAAAAGGCCTCATCCCAATGGAGACATATTCCGTGCTTATAAATCCAAGTACCTTCCCTTATTTGAACAATATGGACTTGTTTGTACCTCAACACTTCCATTTTCAATTACGCAAAGTACACCCTAAACATTTGACTTAAATAGACATGTTAGAGGTTAGAAGTGATTTTCAGAAGATACCTGGCGGCTAGGTCTCATTACAAGGACTGTTCTCCCATGCTTGTCAGTATAATTTGTTCTATAGATCTTCCCTGTCTCTGCTTCATGAGCAACCTCTTCCTGCATCATCAAAAAATACGCATCAAACGACTTTTATCCAAAGGTTATTCTGAAAGTGTGATAGTTTGACCTAACTTGTCCTGATAACAAAAATCCAGGTGAGTCAGTCAGTAATTAAATTGGTCAACGTAATTCAGTTAATCAGTCTTAAAATCAATCTGATATTCAGTTGCTGGTAGTTCAGGTAGAATATTGATCAGATATAGCCCAAAAAGGCTAGCAGATCCAGTGAAGCACTGTTGATGTTTACTCAGGCCTACCCTCAACTCCTCTTCAGAGATGGGCGTGGACAAGGAAATAGACACAGAACAAATACTCAGCTTAACCACCTTAACCTAGTTATACAGAAAGTTCTTAACTTACACACAGAAATAGCAACAAAGGACACTGGACACATCCCAGCTTTGCATTATGCCTCAAAAGTCATAAGAAAAAGTGAAGACAAGCAGTCACTCACCCAGCGGATCTCTTCTGGTTTGTATTCTTCTCTCCATTTTAAGGACTGTTTCAACATTTTAGCTGCCTTCTTGACATTCCAATTTCGTGCCCTTAAGTACCTTGAGATGGATGCATCAGAACAATAAGCAGATGCCTTACCAGACAATGGCCCTATCAACCTTCTCACCTCATTGATCTGGAAGGAAACAAATTATTATTGCTTAAATGCCCCTTTGCTCGAAACATTGCAGTTTAATATTTTCAAATGCCAAGTCTCAAAACAAGGTGAGAGTATATTTATCTTTATTTATACACCAAAATTACTGGACATACCTGTGCCTGCTGTTCTTGGGATATAGACATTTTCTCATGCCCATTAGAGGCAGTTTTCTTTAGGTCCACACTCATGGTGGTCAATGTAGAGACCCTCTAAAAGTCAACAATGAACACTTAAAAGTCAAATACCAATCTATCTAAGTAAATACTCATCATCATTCTAAATAGTTACAACAGAAAGCTACACATAAAGCTACATTTTTATCCAATAGCTCATTATGCAGACATGCTATAATTCTTATATAATTACAATCCATAAATATAACTAGCTTTAACATCAACAAAATGTATACCATTCGTATGCAAGCTAAACTTAGAAGGAGCAAATGTGAGAGAAGGGAGATAGTATTTACTTTGGTTTGTTCACTGAAATGTCAGCTTTCATTTATAGCCACTTAGGTTAGTTAGTTTATTTATTAGCAAAAGATTAAATAATATAATTTTTTTTATTCATATAAAACATAGGGATCAAAACAAAGAACCAAAACCCAGAAAGCAGGGGCGGTAGCGGTACTACATTGAAGCATTTTCGTTTTTTATTTTTATTTTTTTGGGAGGGTGGGGGGACCACAATCCCAAAGCTGAAAATGTTGTTCATATGCTAAGGATGTATTTGGCAAAAAAATTGTTAGTATATTAGATATTTAGGATGCATGCACCCCAACACTAATTTTCCTAGTTCCACCCCTGCCAAAAAGCATGCCACAACAAAACATAATAAACACAAAGCTTCAACCAACAAAGGTTGAGGGCAGTGGTACGCGAGCTGAGCTCCAAGGGGAAGGGTCTAGGTTCAAACCCCTTGAGGGATTAGTTCCACAAGAATACCTGTGTGGATATCTTGGTCAAATACCAAAATTAAAGACAGCCTCAATGTATAACTTGTCATCACAGTGAGCAAGTATTACCGATTAATGACAAAATAAAAAAGAATCGAAGTATATGGAAGTTGGAAGAAATTAGATTTCATTAAACATGTAGATACATGAAAATGCATTACAGATACTAGTGATTCATATAGGTTTAGAATCAATTCAACATGGTTTGAAAAGAACAATGAATGGAATCATCATAGATTCCATTTTTTTTTTCTTTTGAAGTTTGACATTTCACTAGAAGTTCACATTTGTTTTAATTCCTACCGGCGAGTCATATCATATGCAATGTAAAGCAAATGGGACCATCTGAATATTTTAGAAGGCAGATAGGTGGGATTAAAATTTACTATTGAGAAAAATTTGATCAATTAATGGTGGGAGGCACTCTTATTGCCTATAAACAATCCCTACTAACTACTTTGAATTACAATAATTACCCTGATATATTTGTTATATTCAAGTCAAGTCCTAATTGATGATATTCATATTTGTTTATCCACATTTAATTAAGGGAAATTTAGGAAAATACAATTAAAATAGTTCTGGGGATGGTGAATATTGAATAACTAATTGGGGTGCTAATAGCCTCACCCATCAGTCAAACTTAGATGCCTTACCCTTACATGCACGGGGTACATTTTTGCTTTCAAAGATCTTTTACATTAGGGGTGTTCGTGGAACGGGTCGGGACGGGTTTAGCTTGGCCCGAACGAACCCAGCCCGATATTTTGATAGGGTCATTTACTTGGACCCGAACATAACTCGATAATGTTTGAGATGTGTTGGTAACAAGCAATCAAAAGTAAGAACGAAAACAATAAAATACACAAGGACAAGAGAATTTGATAACGAAGTTCGGCCAATTGTGCCTACGTCTCCAGGAGCTGAGCGGCTGTGTATATTATTAGAAATAATCACAATAGGGTTTACAAAGTCTATTTATATCTCAGTACAGTCTAAAATTAACCCTGTACTATATCGCGGGGTGCTTCTTCCCCCGCACCCCCGCAACCCATATCATCATAACCGAACTAAGAGAGGCCCAAGCCCATAAGGATAGACGTTATCGCTTCGCTCCACTCCACTTTACTAGCTCCAACGATTGTCCACTTATAACAGAATATGAGCCATACACAACAAAATGGAACCGAGTCGACCCGATATGTTGATATAATATATAAATTTGAACCTTGTGCATATTTAAATCACAGATTTAAAGAAGTATGAAACTAATACTAAGGTATATTTTATAATACATATTTCAAAACAAATAATATCAATATAAATATATTATCATATCCTATTATGCAAAAGGTAAGTCTTATTAATTATACCTAATTGTAAACAAAACATAAATTTTAAAAGAATTTGGAACACTAGGCTGAGTTAGCACGACTTGAAATATAACTGGAAGCTGATTCGGAAACACATCAGGTTCTAATTTCTAAAACTCCAATCCATAGCAATTAGCTATGGGGTTAATGGGACAACATGGGTCTGGAACACCGCTAGTCTACATAACCAATATTTTACTTCATCCACAGCAGGCTCAAGACCAACAAATTATAACACATAATGCCAGAAAAATAGCTCTCGGTTATTAATCAATCCGTTATGGTTGTGGGGCATAAAAAAAAACACAAAATCGAGATATTGTCTGAATTAATTTTATAGGCAAACTGCTAGAAATACAAATTGCTGTCGAAATGCTAATTGAGGAATAGATTTTAAATGGAGAATAGCAGACGCAATTTAAGGAGCGAATATAGGATTAGAATGGGGCACTAAAAGAACAGAGTCAACATAACAAAACATGAAATTCGGAGAAAATAAGGACAGAGAATCGAAACGATGAGAATGAGAAAAGAACAGTGGTGAGTGCTAACCTGAGCCTGAGACCGATTCAAGTGTGTTGGCGCGAAGGAAGTGCGATGGTGTCGGAGATGGGGTACGGTACTGATTGAAAAGGAGAATAACGGAGAAGTCAAAGCCCCTTTCTCTCTCTAATGCTCAACAAACACAAAATGAAAGAGAGAGAGAGATGACAATGGTTTTTGACAAAGCGATGCTCATTTTGATTTTGATTTTGATTTTGATATTTAAGCGCACACAAACTCGCGCGATCCATATGTGATGATGCCAAATAGTAAATGTGATTGCCCCATGTGGAAACAAACCAGCAATTAATAAATTTCAATATCCTTATATGAAAATAAATAAATTCTTTTTTTTGTAATAAATGTTTTTTACCAAAAAATAAATTAAGTACTAATAAATGTCGAAGTTTTCTTTTTTTAAAACAAAGAAATTAAAGGTTTTGTGCATTTCTATTTTTCTTCCAAAAAGATTTTCGCAAAGTAGTTTTTTTAAGCAAGAAAACTACGTGATGAATGAGAAAAATCTACAAGTTTATAAGAGACACGTTCCACTAAAATCAATGTGGAGTTGGTTCGAGTAGGAATGAATTCAGATCTCTTAAGCAAGTGGTTAGAGATTTGATTCCTGACTCTTGTGTATGACGAAAATTTGGTTGGGAGGGGACAATCCTTAAATATCGTCCAGATCCTCCGACAAAGATTAATCACTATTTATGATGATAAATATTTTATACTAATAACATAGATATCCAAAAAAAACATATCCCACGAAGAAACCACGCGCAAGTTACCTCTGCAAACGGCATAAAAGTCCCAACCAGCACAAAGGCATTACAGCCTCAACTAAAACCAAGGCAACAAACTAAATTTAATACTCTTGTCGATCCATATTATAAAAAATATAGGAATAAATCATACAGATTAAGGAAATACTTTGAAATAAGATATTCCTTCCGTTTCAATATATATGTCATATTTGACTAAATCACACAGTTTAAGAAAAACAATAAATGAAAGAAAGAGATTGATAATTTTTTTCCAAATTAATCTTATTAACCATTGATGTTTTAATTATTGTCATAAATGCAAAATGAAGTATTTAAGGGTATAATTGGTAGAAAACATTTAATATTGGTTAAAGTAATATTTTGGTCCCTATAGGTCACACCAATTCTTCATTTAGTCCCTATACATAAAAAGTTATTAAAAAGGTTCACTTACGTGCAATCGTTACCCATTTGGTCCCTCCTGTTATATTGTCGTCTCTAATGATCCGTTAACTACTACGTATAGGGACTAAATAAAGAATTTGTGTCACGTATAGGGACTAAATGAAGATTTTGTGCCACGTATAGGGACCCAATAATTTAGGTTAAAGTAATAAACTGGTCCCTATACGTGACACAAATTCTTCATTTAGTCCCTATATGTAGTAGTTAACGGATCATTAGAAACGACATCATAACGGGAAGGACCAAATGGGTAATGATTGCACGTATGAGGACCTTTTTAATAACTTTTTACGTATAGGGAACTAAATGAAGAATCGATGTCACCTATAGGGACCAAAATATTACTTTAACCTTTAATATTATATTGAAAATAGAGAATGACATATATTTTGAGACAATTTTTTTGTTGTAAATGTGACATATATATTGGGACGGAGGGAGTAATTTCAATTAATACTCCTAAATATTTAACTTATTTTTCAAAAATACCCCTTTCATAAATAATGGGCTATAATTAATGGTACTAACATAAATTCTACTAACTTAATTCACCAACCACTCAAGCCAATAACAATAAACAAAGTCTACACAGAGCATTTAATATATGTAACTGGTAAATATGAATCATATTATAAATAAAAATATAATTGAAAATGAACATTTAATATATCTAAAAATTGATGACTGTTTCTTACATTTCGAACAAAAAAATTGGATACTTTTGTTTCTTATAATATGGACCGGAAGAAGTAATTATTAACAACTTTGTTGACAATTTTTTTTTTATATAAATTAGAAAAAAATCTTTTTTTTTCAAAGAAAAATGTAGTGGTGGTTGAAGGGTGGAGGCCAATCATAGAGGCCATCATTAGCGATAGTAACAATGACCAGAGGTGGCAACGGCGACGGTGAGTCAGTAAGTGATGGCAATGGTGGTCAACCGCTAAAGAAGGTGGTTATCCGCAATCAATAGAAAGATAAAAAATAAATCAAAATATGAAATTATTACATAAATACACAACATAATTGTATATTTATATGATATCCCTTATAGGTGTCCCAAGTCTATAGTTTAAACATCGAGCTTGACGTTAGTGTTATTGAAATCGGATCGAACTGATCAGTCTGACCGGTTGACCTGGAAACCAATATATCATTATAGTTGTCAATATTGGTTGGAACCCATGAGCCAACCCAGTTCACCGATGGATTGAGTTGGTAAAACGTTGGCTCACATTGACCTCGAGTTATTTTGATCCGACTCACTTAACCCATGGATTAGCGGGGTGGAGCCACCCTTTTTCTTTTCAAAAAAGAATATAATCTTGAATGCTGAAAAATGAAACAAAAATGTGTAGTTGCAAGACTAAAGAGGCCCAACAACCCCAGACCGCCAGACCCAAACCGCAAACGTGAGGATTGAGGAACCCTAGTGCAGCAGTTGCGCAACTCTCCCTCTCCATAGTGCCGCTGCTCAGCTTCCCGATTATAGGACCGCGACGAAGCCAATGTTCCTGTTTACGAAGCATTCCAACTCACACCGTAAGGTGATGGAGGTTGGAGCTGCGACGACAGAAGGAGATGCTGCTGCAACAGCATCAGAACATTAACATGATGTTTGATAACTCATCCAACAGTGACAGTTACTTGATTCATCAACACGCGGGCCTCTATTTCACCCAGCTAATATAGTGCGGTGCTAGAGCAGGATAACTCTGGTGGAGCATCATTTATTTTGTAGCTAGACTTCTTTTTTATACCTAATTTTGGAAGGGTTTATTTTTTTTTTTATTTCGTAACTTCACACTTTTGAGTTTATGTTATATTTAGACTGGTATAATGTTTCTTCAAAGGAATCACGTCGGCCAAAGTTGGCAGACTTGCAACGTCAGTCAAAATTTTCCTAATGCAGATTTTTTATTTTTTATTTTTAATTTAAGATGAGCCAACCCATTTAACTTTTAAATCTGGGATGGATCGAGTTGGATTGATTATTTTTTGGCTCATCTTTTTTATGAGCCGGATTGGGTTGGCTCACTTTTTGCTCAACTCGTGATATGAATCAGGTTGACTCGTATTGATAACTCTACCGATCATATGATCAGTTCGGATGGGTTATTGACTCGTTTATGCATGCAACTTGAACTGATCCGGTCCGTCTCGATCAGGTTTACAGAAAAATCAGTGACTCGATCGGCTGAAGCGATGGTTAAACAGGCTGTGTTTTTTTTTTTTTTTTTTTTGTCGAAATTTGTATTATTTTTATATAATGGTAAATGAATTTATATCTTAGATATATGAAATTAGAAAATTTATTAATACTTGTTAATTTTATTATGTGGTTACTTCTCTTGAAATGACTAACAATTTATAAATAATGTTCTATATTAGAACCAGTTAAAAATAAACTTGTGAATGTCTATTATGTTATGTTCCATCTTACATGTTAGTCCTAAAGCTGATGCCGTCAAGAAGTAATTGACAGAAAGAATTAACATTGAAGACGGAACAAAACATATAAGATCAAAATGAAAAAATAAGACATATAAGACTAAAGTGAAAAATAAAAAAACGTACAAGATCAATCATTAATCAACCTATTTTACCTTAAAATTATTTCTTAATTTAGTGCTAAATTTATATAAAAAAATAGTGTTTTTAAAAATTGAAGTGGGGTTTTTGAACTAAAATCTATAGTTGATGACAAATAAATAATAATTAAATTCATACGAAACTATAAGATGTTCCTTTTTATTTATTTAAATTATATAAATTCAAATTTGGAATCTGTATGTTGTGTTACAAGAATTTGTTTATTTTATCAACAAGCCTCAAGACAATTGGTAGATAATATGATTCCTTAAACATGCTGTTAGATGTTCAATTTATGTCGTGCATATGCGACATTTTTTTTTTCTGTTGTGCTTACATTAGAACCATGTTACAAATTATATAGACCAATACTATATTTTTACTTTCTTTTAATGCAGCTTGTTCTTCCCTTTTTAGACAATGTTAACATTCTATATATATTATTGAAAATATTTATCTTATTATATTATCATATATGGTAATTGTAACAATATACTATGTTATAATTGTAACATTTGAATTTATACAATAGATTGTTCCAGTGTATATATATATATATATATATATATATATCACCTTTTAAAAAGAAAAGTAATTCAGTTATACATTTTAAACAAAATATACTTATGGTGCGATTCGATTCAACTTCTGGCTCAATTCAATTCTTTAATTTTTTCGCCCAGTCCTCCTGTAGTCCAGATATTATTAAAAAGAGCAAGCTCCATCGGAGTTCGCGATATTTTAGCAAAAGTTTAATTTTGATATATTATTATTATAAAGCTATTTAATAAACTTTTTTTGATCAAACATGTTTGCACTATAAACTAATAAACTAATTACAAATAATTGTTTGTTTCTTTTAAAACAGTTATGATAAGAGTCAATAATTAATAATAGGTTTAATTATACTGTAGGTTCCTGAACTATTTGGGAATTTTCAAGTAGGTCCCTGAACTAAAAAAGTTTGTAATTAAATCCCTAATGATAAGAATTTTTTTCAATCGGGTCCCTAACACTATATTCCGTCTGTGCACTGTTAGTGTTGCTAATATGGAAGGGTGACATGGATTTTTATTTTGTTTTTAATAATACAGTTAGTATCAGAATATAGCCTCACTTGTTTTCTTGCTGCTGACGCCCAGACTCACTTTTTTTCTTTGGTTCGTTGCTTCTTGTCACTTCTGGTGAAAGCTTTCAACCATTGATTTGTCTCTTTTTGAAATGAATCAACAAAGCAACAATAAAAAAAAAAAAAAAAAAAAGCATGTTGGCCACTAAAGCTTTAACTGTAGCACTATATTCCATAACCAAAAACTACTAAAAACCAAAAGAGCCTTCCCATATTATATGTTAAAAAACAGTAACTGATACACAATAAAGTACCATTATATTCCATCAACAAAACAAAAAATCTAGACTTTCAAAACGAGTGCTCCAATAGATGTTGGCCACTTTACATATTGCTAATATAGATGGAATCTTTACATCAAAAAAGGACACCCACATATTATATTCATTGAGTGTAGGGAGGTGCAGCAGTCTTTGGTTTACTTGTTGCTAGCTTTGGTCTGCCTCTCCCTCTCCCTCCTCTACATCTTGTAGCCACAAGTGTAGATCCGGTTGTAGTTACAGGTGCAGTTGTAGATCCATGTTGAGATCCACCACGTGCAACTGTAGACAAAGTTGCAGATCCAGATCCACCAATAGAAGCATCATGTGCAGCAGCTGTTTCAGTGACATATGCAGCAGGGGCAGCAACTGTTTGAATCATAGTTTCACTACAAGAAACACTAGTAGGTGGTTTTTTGCATGTGATCTTATTGTGGCCAAGCTCCTTGTACCTTGAACACTCTATGATTGTGCCAGATTTCCTTAACCTTGTTTGGGAAGGATTCTCATCAAGCTCCCTCCTTCTTAGTTTCCTAGGCCTGCCAGGCTTGATTCTGAATAATGAAGGGAGAATTTTAGCAAAGTTCATGGTTGGCCACAAATTTTGTCCATTGATTGGTTTCACCACTGGGCTATAGCAAGCTATGTAGGCTCCAAGGGTGTAGAAGTTACTGATGTAGTCTTCTGGATTATCACCTTTGAAGAAGATTACACTACAGGCATGCTTGCAAGGCAATCCAGTTAATTCCCAGAACCTGCATCTACAACTTCCATTTTGCAAATCCACAACAAACTTCTCTAAGATAGTCTTGTATGTATGTGCAACCTCAAACTTCCATTGTCCTGCCCATTTAGATGTACAATTTCTTGAGTGAATAATCTCTGCATCCAACCTTTTTTTTGGCTTAGGCAAAATCTTCCCCTTATACTTTTCACCCTTGGTCATCTTCTCCACAAACCTTGTCATCCAGTAGCATCTAATCCACTCTAGCATGGTTAGAATAGGCTTGTCTCTAGCCTCTAGAATTCTTCCATTGAAAGCCTCAGATATATTGTTCATAAGCATGTCACTTTTGCAATAATAACTAAAGTGTGACCTGGTCCAAAGTGAAGGGTTCAATGCAGCCAATTTGTCATGGCACTCTTTTTTCACCTTCTCTAGTTGTTTCATTTTTCTCTCCCACTCTTGTACATAGGTTGCTTTTGCAGTGCTCATTATTAAATCCCTAAGTGCTGAACCTCCACCAAACATCCTCTTGCAGTTTGCATACAAATGTCTCAGGCAAAATCGATGTTCTACTCCAGGCACCATCTCCTCAAAGACTTGGACAAAACCCTACAAATATAAGAGTGGCATAAGCATGAGTGCATGTGCATTATAGTTTGAGTGTGCAGCAAAACAAAACAATTTGAGTGTACAAGTGTGCAGCAAAATAGTGTATCAGTATGTGTATTAGTGTGCAGCAAAAGAATTTATCATTATGTGTGCAAGTGTGCAGCAAAATAGTGTATCATTATGTGTGTGACTGTGCAGCAAAACAATTTATCATTATGTGTGTTATTGTGCAGCGAAACAATAGAGTGCATAGTGTGTGAGTGAAAAGCATAACATTGAGTGCATAGTGTGACAGTGCATAATAGTGTGCATAATGTGCATAGTGTGAGAGTGCATAATAGTGTGCATAGTGTGCATGACAATAGAGTCCATATAGCATTAGCAGTAATAATTTAATGCAATACCTTTTGTTGGTCAGATATCCAGACCCATCTCTTATGTGCTTGTGAGCCCAAATCTTGTAACAACAGTGAGATGAACCATCCACATGAGTCTCTTGTTTCAGCTTCCACAGCAGCAACAGCTATCGGGAAATAGTTGTCATTTGGGTCCCTTCCAACAGCAATCAACAATTGCTGCCCATGTGCACCCTTTAGATGACAGCCATCTACTCCAATAATTGGCCTACAAGCAGCCAAGAAACCTTGTTTCACAGCATCAATGCACATGTACAACCTTTGAAAACGTGGCTCATGTGTTAAAGAAGGTCGATCAACCATTACTTGTAGAGTGGATCCAGGATTTTTAGATTTCACCTCCTCAAAATAATCCCATACTCTGGCATACTGTTCAACAGCTTCACCTTCTAGCCTCTCATAAGCCTTCCTCTTTGCCAATAGGCCTTGGAAACTGAAATCTCAGCCATGTACTTTTCCTTCACATCTTGGATAACATGAGCGAGTTTATTTTTCTCATCCATCCTCATTATAGTGGATAACTTATTAGCAACCCAATTTGACGATGCCAAATAACCTTTGAAGGTTCTACTGCATATGTGCACTCCTTTATAGGTCTTAAGCCTATAGGTTAACGAATTACCCACTTTGCCGACATAGGCCATCCACTCACAAGATTCCCCGATGCACTTGACTCTACATCTTATTTTGTCATTCTCAACGTACCTAATATCTTTCCCATTCAACAAAGCCCATTCCTTCATAGCCTCTTTGAATTGATTCAATGATGTAAATTCAAGCCCCACCTTCCACTTGTAATCCATGCACATTTCTACAAGATTATACATATGAAACCTACTTTTGCTACCATCATCATCGGATGATCCATCCATGCTATGCAGCGATTCTGTTTCATATCCATCAGAAAGTTCACCATGGTCGTTGCTAACAACATTGGTGATTGAGATCTCACCTTGAATGGGATTTGCATATGTGGCTAAAAATTGGGGCTCTGCATGTTGAACTTCTTCATTTAGACAGCGTTCTACATCATCATCAACTTGAAAATAATCTTCATGCTCACCATCATCTGTGCTGTCATCAATTCTAACCTTTGCAATACTATCATCACTGCTATCATCCAACCCCATTTCACATTCAATGTCCTCTTCAGTAGGCACATAGTCTGGATCAGTAGAAGTTAATTCTACCCCATCTCCTTGTTTGTAACCATGGACTACATATATCTCTACCTTCTTCATAGTTGTACTCAACACAAACTCAGCCATTGCCATACAGTGAGAATCAGACTTCAATTCCTTCAACCCAACATTCATGCATTTTCCGGGCTCCAAATACCAAATCTTCACATGCCCATTATATCCTAATTCCTTCAAAATGGCAGTGAGTTCTTGGAGTGACCAGTGGTCTAAGTCAAACTCAAGACCTTCCATGGTCCTGCCACCAATGTATTCATTCCCAAATCTACCTTTCAAAAACTGACCACCATGGTGCAATTCTAATTCAAACTTCTGTTCAGCCATTACTACATGATAAATAAGAGCAAAATGAGTGTGCATAACCTAAACCCAAAGCAAAAAATAACCTATGAAACCCAAACCTAAACAAGAGCAAAAAGAGTGTGCAGCTACTAAAACCAAAAAGTACGGAAACAAGAGCAATGAAGGCAACGAAACATGACAACTAAAAAATGGTTGGTACCTCAGTCAAGCAACGAAGCAACACGTTGACAAAGGGACAACAGAGAATGAAGGTTCCTGGTGAACGCACGATGGCCGCATGAACTTCGACTAGACAGCGGAAGCAGAGAATGAAGGTTCCTCGTGAACACACGACGGTAGCACGGAGAGATTTCGACTAGACGGCGGAAGCACAATGGGAAGGGATTTTGAAAGTTTAAGGGAAGATGAATTAGATTATGTATGTGATTAGGGCTTTTGACTATGATTAGGGATTTTGACCCTTAGTCTTCAGGGAGTCTGAAGTGGAATTGTAAATGGAGAGTGATATGGCATAAATAGATGAAAAGGCCATCCTCCTGGAGATATAATGAATATTCCTTCCAAAGTTAACGGTTGTGCCTAACGGAAAATAGTCTGAGGACTTGATCAAAATTATTCCAAAGCTCAGGGACCTAATTGAAAAGTATTATTACCATTAGGGATCTAATTACAAACTTTTTTAGTTCAGGGACCTACTTGAAAATTCCCAAATAGTTCAGGGACCTATAGAATAATTAAACCTTAATAATAATGTGACAATTTAGAATTGATTGATAATATAAAAAATTTGTACACTAATAATACATACCAATTAAATCTTTTTAGCAATTTCCTACCCCAATCTGATAAAATTCGGCAACCGAAATTGAACCATTTTAAATTTGATGACCCTGTACCCAAACATCAAAGAGCATCAAATTATAAATTTCAAAGTTTGAAGTCTGCCCACCAAGTTTGAACTTTATGGAGTTGGTTTGCAATAAGCAAGATGACGTACATGCTGAGCCATATGTATAGGTCATAATTATGTATTTCTTTTAGAAGGAGAATTCAAATATTTAAATTTATGAAAAAAGTTTAGCTAGGTTATAAAGGGAAAAGTATGGTGTATATTCTTAATTTTATTTAAGTTACATATTGATCTAACCTATTAAATAATTTATATTAAAATATATTCTTATTTATTGTAAAGATAAATTCATTTTAAAAAACTTCTCCTAAGTTTATAATATTTTACAATTTACCTAACCAATCACTATTAATCCACTCCTGTTTGCTTCATAATAAATTATTAAAGTCATGGGAAAAATTGTACCCAAAAAAAAAGTCATGGGCAAAACATGCAATGTTACTAACATATCAAGCGTAATTATAATTACAATTATATAAAATTTGGATTTAATTGATAGTGCAGTATAAATAATTTTTACATTGTTAATCAAATATAAATTGTTACGTCAATAAAAATGTTTGACTCTAATTATACCTATCTTAAAAATTACATATATAATGATTTATGAGTAGTTGACAGTGTAAAAAACTTTAGACTGACGATTTATCAAAATTAAACTCATAAAATTTTATGATTTACAATCCATATAGCATATACTGTATGTTAAAATAAGTTATTGGAAGCCATCTAATAGCAAAGCATTGTAAGTGATTACACTTTCAAACTACTTAATGCCACATCATAACTAATTTAAAGATCAGTGCTACTATTTGAACATCAAAAGTTGACAAACAAAAATCGACAACATTTTACATGATTAATACAGTTCAAAAATAGGGTTAATGAAGTGTTGAGTTTGGTTAATGGATATACAAAGTGTCACAATTCATTAACCATCCGTTGAACTTTATTAACCACGATTTTGAACGTTATTAACCACGATTATCAGGTGTTCAAAATTTTGAACTTCTCATGCATATTTGAACACCTGAAATAATGGTTAATAACGTTCAAAATCGTGGTTAATGAAGTTCAGTGGATGGTTAATGAGTTGCAACACCTTATATATTCATTAACCAAACTCAACACTTTGAACTATATTAACCATGTAAAATGTTGTCGATTTTTGTTGTCAAATTTTTTATGTTCAAAAAACATTTCTCTTTAAAGATTGATATCAAAAGTCATATTTTATTAATAGATTCGTATTTATGTTTAAATGATATAAAAGAAAGGTTTAATTACTCTGCAGGTATCCAAATTATTTGAAAATTTTTAAATAGGTAGCCAAAATAAAAAAAAAAATTGTAATTGTATCCCTGAACTTCTAAATACTTTGTAATTGAGTCCCTTCCCTTTAATCGGTTGTAATCTTGTCCCGAAATTTGTAAATAATATAATTAGGTCTTTGGGGTAGCGGAACAACCTTATAATTAGAGTACCCTGTAAATCTCCTTTCAGGATTATCATATATCTTGAAGGTTAATAGAATCACTAGATCACTATGGACCCAATTACATTTTTTTTGTGTAACTTTATAGATACTTTGCTCTAAACGCACTTTCGAATTTTTCCAACAGTAAACCAAACATGTACGTAGTGTTAGCATACAAAAGAAGTTAAAATTATTCTTTAAAAAAAGCCATATCAAGTTTACGTAGGGAGAATGATCATTTACTGAAAAATAATATCTTCTTTTATATTTTTAATCCTCTAGCTTTACTGAGTGTGCAGTCGTTTGAGGTAGGAAAGTTAGGGCACCAATTGGTCCCAACAATTGCTTTGCTGTGGCAACACCATTGCAGTGGACATGTGTGTTTGGATGAGCGTTTGACAAACGTGATTTTGGATGGAATTGAGTTTACAAAATTGATTTCAATACAATTGAGTTGGAAGTAAAGTGATTTATGTTTGAATATTTTTATTTTAAAAGCTAATTTGATGTAAAATAATTTTTCAATCCAAAAACAGAAACTACTCCAAGCTATATCTGATAGAATTGACTCTGGATACAAAATTGTTTCCCCAAACATATAACCAAACAAATCTCTTTTTAATAGGATCGCGACAGGTTGAAAAACACTTCTAATATCTCCAAAAGTAACAGTAGTGTGATTTGAGCCACCTACCTAACCTTGTTGCCTAAAAAATTGAGGCTTTCTCTTCTCTCCTTATCATATCAATATTTATTTTGTGAGTAAATATCCAATTTTGTCTCTGAAATTGTAGGGTCGTATCAATTTAGTCCCCCACATTATCAATATTCCAAAATGATCCTTGGAATTACAAAATGTTAGCAAAAGCATCCCTGATGTTATGCACTTAGTTTCAAATGCATCCCTGACATTACCAACTTAATGTCATTATAATCCATGCAAATATCAACGAAGGGATGAATCTGATTAACTTTCTGTAATTCCAGGGATCATTTTGAAATATTGATAATGGGGGGACTAAGTTGATACGACCCTCCAATTTCAGGGACCAAATCGAGTATTTACTCTTTATTTTGTACCTATGTTTGCTATCCGTATCCTCTCGAACAAATGAACAATGACCCGAATCACTAATTTACCATTCAAACAGAGTTATGTCATTTTAATTGATCATAAATAGGCCGCCACTGCATCGGTCTTAACAGTTACAGCTTTTCATGACGCGTACAGTCTAATTCAGTAACCAAAGATGATCAAGTGCTGTTCTATTTTTATTTTTATAGTGCTTTAGAGGATCAACTTCTATACGCAAAATACTGAAAAATGTTATTCTTTCATCATAGTGTATGATGATATAATGGGCTTGGAATCAAATCAAATTTTAATACATTCATTAGTAACATACTAGCACCGTAGCAGATAAATTAACTTTACCTGACTGAAGATAATACTCAATTTGTTGCATGATTGCATCAGATAATGATATTTATTGAGTACTGTTCTTCTCCCACTAGCAATAAATAAGTCCCATCTTCTATTACCTTTGAACCAGCCTCGTTTGCTCTGCTTAGATGCTCACAAGGGTTTAGCTCAAATTCTACTCGAGCCCTTTCTCCTGCATCTAGCTTCACACTTTGAAAATCCACCAACTGTTTCATCGGATTTCCATTTCTCTGTTTTGCCTGCCTCATAAACAGCAATACCGGATGCTTCCCCACCATGCTTCCATGATTTGTAACTCCTAAAGTGACTGAGACAGACATGCTTTGGCATGTTTCTTCACCCAACTCCGAAACCAGTCTGTAACGAATGGTTTCAGAATTTTCAACCATCAAATGAGTGGATGATTGATTGAAGTGAATGTTGTTCTTTGTTACAGAAACGAACTCATAGGAATATTTTGAGTAGCTTAGGCCATAGCCAAATTCATACACCTTTGGACCTGTGTAAAATCGGTAGGTTCTCCCAGGATAGCCTGATAATGGATCAGCTCTCATTCTCATGTCAGTCATTGGTACTCTGATGAAATCCTTTGGGTACCAAGTAATTGGTAGTCTTCCTCCTGAATTGCAGTGATGAAATAAAGCACTCCTTTAGAGTAATGTTTTGGGAAAAAGATACTTTTACAAACTATAGGTACGTGCATAATTTGTACCATTCACAATAACTTAGAGTGAGAGCAAGTATCATTGCTCAAACTTTTAGATTTAGGAATTGTTTAGCTCCCCCCACCTTTATGTTTGTTTATTTGTTAATGGGTATGTGCATAATTTGAACTATTAAAAAAACAGTTGGACCTTAGTGTTTAGGTTTGGTTCCTACCTTTGGACCTGAAGTCACAGGTTCAAATCATCCTGAAACAATCTCTCAGCTTGCAGGGGTAAAGACTACACACATTTACCATCCCCAGACCCCATCAGATGGGAGGCACGTGTTAAGTGTGATTATGCAAGTATCATTACTCAAACTTTAAATCTATGAAGTTTTTAGCTTGTTTGTCTTCTTATGTTTGTTTATTTGTTCATGGGTAAAGTATAGAAGAGAATTCACCTGGGTTATGGTCACCAAAGATAATCTGAGCAAGGGCCATTCCTCCAAGTTCACCTGGATAACCAGCCCACAAGATGCCTCCAATTTTGTTGTCAAGCTTGGCTGAAGTGATATCTACAGGGCCTCCACACATGAGAACCAAAATAACAGGTCTCTTAGAAGCCTTAGCAACGCTGTTGATGAGTTCCTGTTGCCTGCCTGGCAAGTCTAGGTGATCGCGATCATGTGATTCCCTCTCCTGACTTTGATCCAATCCCATAACCATAACCACATAATCCACCTTTTTTGCAACTTCCACTGCCTGCTCTACTTGAGCAGAAGCACACTGTGGTCCATCATCACATCCAGGATGATAAATGGTGTTCTTAGCATAGTGCTGAAAGCCTTGCAATAGTGTCACCAATTTACAAGGACGGCCAAAATAGTTTCCTAGAACAGCTAACGATGAAGCATTGGCATTTGGGCCTATCACTGCAAGAGAAATACTGGGGTTTGTTTTTGGAAGTGGGAGAAGTGCATTAGTGTTCTTCAAAAGGACAATGCCATTTCTTGCAGCTTCAAGAGTTAGTTGCAAGTGTTGTTTGGAACATACTTGATTCGGACCAATCATGCCAAATGGGAGCTTGGCTGGATTTCCATCGAATAGGCCTAGCCTTATTCTAATAGAGAAAAGATTCTGAAGGGCACGATCGATTTGAGATACAGCTAATTTTTTCTGCAACACTGCTGATTTAGCATGTTTCGTCATGTAATCACCACACTCCACATCCATCCCTGCAAAATTTGGTAGCACAATCATGACGGTCCATCTAAATTACAATAGTATTAAATCTAGCTAGTGTGTTTTTGTTCAAACCCCATTTGATAGTGTGCATGGTCCAATCCCTGTATAGGAGACCCCATATGTGTGTATGCATGCGATCATCAATTATTGAATGTGTAAGCCTCATTATTTTATTTTATTTGGTAGGAGGAGGATTTTTGTAAACAAAAATATAGAAAAACTCTTAAAAATCTTATCTACTCTAATTTTATACAAAATTGAATTGAATAACAGTTTTAAATAATTCTTTGATCACTCATTATAATTCTTAATCTTATAAAAAATATAGGTAAAAATATATAGAACAATACGTATAAAATGGTATGAGAACACAAGGAGCGGAGAAGATTGAAGGCTGAGAACGAGAGATTTGGCAATGGCAATGGCATGTGGCGTATGGGTACCGGGATCTAATGGAAGCGTGCGCAAACCTTATATGACTTTTCTAGTAAAAGGTAAAGAAAGTAAACCCACCAAAGAAAAAGCATTGGGTACATTCACATGATTAGTTAATGGATTTAATTCATCGATTGTGTAAAGATTCTTTATAGTATCCTCATCAATTATAAATTATTACATTTTTTAAAAATATTTTACTCTTATCAATAAAATAAAAATTCTTTATATTGATCATGAATACTAATTAAACTTGTTGCTATACAGTATCAATGTAAAGTTTTTTATACTGACAATCAATCAAAAATCATGATTTGTGCGATTTTTAATGTAGTTAGAATAAGAGTAAAACACTTCAGCTTATGTGATAATTTCTGATTGGTTGTCTGTGTAAAAAATCTTTACGCTAACCGTGTATATTAATTCAATCCTTAGTTCATTACACTTTGCAAATATAAATGTTTTATTTTTTGGTTCATGCAAATATAAAGATTTAATACTGATACGTTCATCAGATAAACAAAGGAAGAAAATATACGGATAAAAAGAGAGGATCAGAAAGTGTCCCACTATACCAGCCTTGAGGACATCGGCTACAGCATCTTCTGCTGTTTTGGCGTAACCTTGTTCATCGTGTATGATAGAAACTGCTCCGCAATCCGACGTAATATACCTAATATTTGACAACCAAACATGTTCCTATTAAGAATTAAGAAAGAGCTCAAAGAAGCAATGTGTCACTCTCACGATCTGGTGAAATCGTAGCTTCAAAAAAAGGAGGGGAATTGATGATATATTCCAATAGAAAAAGAATTTTTAACCAAGAAATATAAAGAGAAGTAATGTGTTGTACCCAAGAGAAAAAGAAAAGAAAAGTAATGTGTTACTCTCGCATTCACCGGTGAAACCATTGCTTCAAACAGAGAAAAGCTAAAACTTACCCATGGAAATTCCATTTTTTTCTTGCTGTTTCCGTTAAAAGATTGAAATCTGCGCAATTTGGAACCCCATTAACGCGGTTGTAAGCACACATTATCCCACTGGCTCGCCCTTGCAGGATGCAACTCTGAAATGGAGGCTGATATGTGTCCGATAAATCTTGCAAGGATACCTGAATCGGAAAAGATTTTGGAGAATTCAGAAAGAAAAAAAAAAACAAATAAAATTAGAGATTGAAAGGGACGAAGTAAGCAAACACTAAACAGCTATGTAGAATATAATAATATATCAATTTATATATAATTGATTGATTGACAATTTGTTAGAATAAGTTTGAAGGTAATTAAAATAAGGATCAAATATTTTAAATAAAAAATATTAAATAAAAAGTAAATATATCCACTATCATGATAGATGAACAGAAAAACGAAGCTGAAATGCAAAGCGTGAGTAATGTGATAGACTTACACGAGCATCGAAGACGAAGCGATTCATACCCTTCCAATTGTCCAAATCATAGGCGGTGAAGTGCTTGCAACAAGCTGAAGCTTGAAGTCGCTCACCCAGTTTCCCTCCCTCGAAGGAATCACCTTGAAGCCCTCTCGCGTATGCCACTGCATACTTAGCATTCACCAAAGGGTCTTCCCCAGCTGTCTCTTGCCCTCTACCCCATCTGGGGTCCCGGAAAATGTTTATATTCGGAGCCCAAAACGTCATCCCCCTAGCTTGCCCTGCATTATACACTGCTCTCGCTTCCCTTCCAATGGCCTACCCACAACATTACTAACAAAAGTTACGATGTTATAATTATTAGTGTTTGGATTGGCCGTGAAAATTTGATTATTTCAATAATCGATTATAATAGAATCAGTTTTATGTTTAGATGTGTTTGCTGAAAAGAGATTATAAGATAATCTATTTTGTTTGGATTGTGTAAAAAAATCACTTATATATGTAAATTACTAAAGATGATATGAAGTTATTTGTATAATTTAATAATATTTATTTGATAGTTAGTTTTGTAGAGGTGAAATAGGAAGAATGTTATTGGTTTCAAAATAATCTAACAACTTTTTAAATATGCTTCAAACTTCTAGCTTCTCTAAAAACAGTTTTTTTCTCATAAAAACAGTTATTTTGAAATTTAATCAGTTTATTCAAATATACCAGCTTTTACTGAAAAATAACTTTTACCATAAAAAACAGTTGTTTGGGTAAGAAATATTACCCAAACACTCTCTTAATGTGCGTCTGGGAACTTAGTTGTCGGATATGTGGTATGGGAATGGATACCTAGTTCATTTGGATATATGGTTGATCACTTTTTATATTAGGTTAAAGTAATAATTTGATCCCTATACGTGACATAGATTCTTCATTTAATCCCTATACGTAAAAAATTTGGAAGTGAGTCCCTACGTGTGTAAACGTTAGCAAATTCTGTCCCTACATGTGCAAACGTTAGCAAATTAATCCCTGTTGTCAGCAAATTAGTCCTTATATGTGACACAAATTTTTGATTTAGTCCCTAAACCTAGAAAAAAAATTAAATTGGTCCCTGTATGTACAATCGATAATAGTTTTGTCTCTATCGTCTGTCAAGAAGTTCGGACCCAACTAAAGATTCTTTTCGTTTTAATTATTTTTCATAAATATTATATCAATCTATTTCTTCTATTGAGAGTCAACTTAGATAATTTTAGAATATAAAACCATTTACGGATCAAATTATACAATTTTTACTCTCAATAGAAAAAAATAGATTGATATAATATATAGAAAATATTCAATACGAAAAGAATCTTTAATTGGGTTCGAGCTTATTGATAGAGGGCAGGGACAAAATTATTATCGATTGCACATATAATGACCAATTTAATTTTTTTTTCAGGTTTAGGAACCAAATCAAAAATTTGTGTCACGTATAAGGACCAATTTGATGACGGCAGGGACGAATTTGCTAACGTTTGCATATATAGGGACCGAATTTGCTAATGTTTACACATGTAAGGACTTATTTCTAATTTTTTTACGTTTAGGGACTAAATGAAGAATCCATGTCACGTATAGGGACCAAATTATTACTTTAACCTTTATATTATTATAGTAAAACTTTCTTTAATATGAATGTCATGGATAGCATGGGATAAGACGAATTTGGTATGGGATAAGTAGGTTGAAACATAACTATGTTAGGGACACAACATGACATAAGGCTATGTTTGGAGGTTTAAATGGAGTGAAGTGATTAGTAATAGAGTGGTTTAAAATATAGTAGAGTGAAAAAGGTAAAAATATATTATTCCATTGTTTGGATGTTTTAATAAAGGAATAAAGGGAGATTTCACTCCATTGTTTGGGAATACAACGGTAATTAATGGAGTAGACTGATTGGGTATGAAGTGGTTATACTCCATTCCATCCCAAACTTTATAAAAATATGAGGGTTTGAGTAGTATGGAGTGATTTGAGTTCTCAACCTTAATCATCTCATTACATTACTGAAAAAACTATCAAACCAAGGGTTAAGGTGAAGGTCATTTTACCACACTAATACACTACTAATCATCTCACTTCATTCATCCAAACATAACGGATTTGAATTCAGTAACTTTGAGATTTGGTACTTGGTGTTTGTTAGACATTTTTTGGAGAGAAAAAAATGAGATAAAATGAAAGAATGTGTCAAATGAGAAAAATATATCTAAAGGCACCAAAGGTACCAAATCTCAAAGCCACTAAGTCTATTTCCAAATAGAACCTAAGAATATGTTCTCT
The DNA here is from genome assembly GCA_039655645.1 of Ammopiptanthus mongolicus. NCBI lineage: Eukaryota > Viridiplantae > Streptophyta > Magnoliopsida > Fabales > Fabaceae > Ammopiptanthus > Ammopiptanthus mongolicus. Next base: position 14,770,375 of record CM077348.1, on the reverse strand, counting down.
TTTTTTTTTCTTTCTCTCCATTAAAATATTTTAATTTTTGGTCCCTAGAAGGACTAATTTTGCACAATTTCACAAAGTTGAGGGATGAAACGTGCAATTAAATTTCTTTAGGGACCAATATCGCACAATTGAAAATTTTGAGGGTTAAAAATGTAATTAAAATTTTTGAGGGATCAAAATAACATATTTTAAAAAGTTGGGGGACTAGAAGTGCAGTTAAGCCTAAAATATTTTAATTTTTAACTTAATGTTCTCTGAAATAGATCGAACATATGTCAAATAGATCAAACATATATAAGAGCTTATATGTTATGTTTGCTCCTACTATAATACATCTATCAAACTATACCTATTTAATAAAAATCATCATTAGCTATAATTAGTGATATTCTTATGTTTCATTTTCCTATTGTTTATTGAGTACTGATTGCGAAGGGTATGTGACTCACCTTGCTGATTTGGTACCAGAGGTTAGAGTCGAAGGAAGCGGCAGTGAGGATGACTTGAGGGAAGCTAGTTGCAGATTTGATAGTGCCATTGAATCTGATACCAAGGCCAGCATCGGCAACCCCGTGCAATGCTTCGTTCCACCACTGGTAACTCGGGATACCAAGTCGGGGAATCGGGGGAGCTGAGTTAACGAGTTGGGCGAGTTTATCGTCCAAAGTGAGACGTGAGACAAGGTCTTTGGCTCTTTGACTGATGGGGAGCTTGGGATTGCAGAATGGGTAGGATCTAGTGGATGGGTTGGAGGCATCACAAGCATAAGGAGGATGAGTTGACTCGGCATTGACGAGTTGGTGGTGCGTTAGCAAAAGGAATGAGATAATGGTGAGGATGGGAAGGGAAGAGAGACCCATGCTGTGATGGAATGGAATGGGAAGTGCAGATTGCATAACAGAGCATATATTGGTTTATAAAATACCTGCGTCTCTGTGTTGATGGGAACAATAACGTGCTAGTGCAGACACACTTTAAAAGATATGGATTGTTTTTTCTGATGTGATTATTTTAGGTAATTTTAGTGTTTTATTGTCTAAATCAAAGTTTAATAAAGGTAAAAGTATATTTTTTTTTATGTGTACCCACCTGATAGCAGAACCGAAGACTAATCTTTTTACGAGATGAAGAGATTATTAAATTAGGTTTTGTTTATCTTAACACAACAACATATTTTATATATGTCAAAAATTGAATCTCTAATAATATGGTTAAACAATCTGACCATGTACCAATTTTGTTGAACCTTCTTTATAAAGGATAACTTATATTAATACACTACACCAACTATCTTCCCATCAAATTCAAATTTTTAATATTAATTTGACGAATACTACAAAGTACAAACATGTTCTTCACTTCAATACATTTTTATAATACACTTTTTATTTGATCATATTTTTTATTTTTAAATTATACTTTAAAAATATATAATTTGTGAGTTAAAAAAATAGTATATATTATAAAAAACATGTGAAAAAATATTATTACTACTTTAATGACACTTGTTAGCCGGACAAAAAAAGTGAGGAGAAGTATAAAACCGAATTCTAAATGGTTGTGAATTCTAGGTTGCCCGCCACGTTAACTTTCCTGTTAAAGGTTAAACATTAAATTCGTTGTCGGAAGAACAAAATAAATAAATAAAATTAAAACCATTTTACTGCTAAAATAATTTAGGATTTAGCTTCTCTAACGTGAGTAGAGTTTTAAAGTGAGAAAGTAAGGGACTATCCACCATTAGATCATTTAGTGGGTTAAGATTTCTATGTAGTTAAATAAATCAATTATGGATAACCTTTTACTTTTTCACTTTAGAGCTCCACTCAGTTTAGAGAAATCAAATCCAATAATTTATTAACTCATACCATGACAGAACCACTACAGTTGTTAGAGGAACTCCAATGATAGAATACACAATTTGGGTTCTTAACTCTCTTTTAGTAGGCCTTACAATGTCACATATAATTTAAGAACTCTTACTAATTTTTACTCCAATGATAAAACTCAACTTGTGTTCTTAACCGGCTCTTATTGGATCCCACAATTGTAACTATCTCTCACTTCTTTTGCATTGGTTCTGATGTTACAAAAAAAATGATTTTTTATTGATAAGAACTTGTTCTACGATTCATCACTCTGGCGTCCATGTAAGTAGTCTTCAATGGTGCAAAAAGTAAGAACCTACTCCTACAGAGAAGAACCTGCATTGAAGATGGTCTTAAGAACTTAAAGAGAATTTATGTAACTTGGTCGTATAAAATAAAATCATATTAAAATTAAATATAATATATATTTTAACTTATTAATTAATAAATTAAATGTTGTATATATATTTATTCAATTTTCATTGGATCAACTAAAAAAACTATTATTAACCTTCTAAGTGTAGAGACACAAAGCAAATCACCTTATGGTTTTTTTATTTTTAATAAATTAAAGTAAATCGCGCTCTTTTTCAATAATACTATTTAGAGCCAAAAATTTGCCCCGAATGTACATATTCAAAGAGAGGTGTTATTTAGTATTTTCAGAATTTAGATCTCAGCCACTTCAGATCTCAGCCACCAGTGCAACGTCTCCGCTGTTGTTCTGTCACTACGAACAACCATATCTCAACCATGATTTGCCACCGTCGCGAACGCATCAGACGACCACAAGTCGCCACTGTCGCGAATGCATTAGACCACCACGAGTCGCCATTGTGCGACCGTCGTCGCTTCAGTCTTTTCCTCTGAAAATAGGATCTTGTTGGAGCAAAATGAAGGATTCAATGCGATTAGATTTGAGGCATTGGGGCAGGGTTTGATTGGGAGCGTGACAGTGTAGGATTTGTGGAGGGTGGGGTCGAGTTTGGGGGCGATGGTGGCAAGGGAAGGTGATGTGAGTTGGGGGCTGACTGATGGAGGAATTGTCGACAGAAGGATTTAAGAGAAGATTCTCTAGCTATTATCTCCCATCTTTGGGAGATGACTATGAGTTTTTTGATCCTTTTGTTTCCCTTGTTTCTTCTATGGGTAACGAAATCCTTAGTCTAGGGTTTGATGGATCTTAGCCGTTTTTGATGTAGTTGAATTCTTCTCTTAATTGAAATAGTTTATCTTTGGTTTAATACTTCGATAAGTTATAATTTTATATAAATTTATGTTCTCGATTTATGATTTATTTGTAGCATAATTTATTTCGCTTTTATTCAATTTCATACCTTTTAGTTTGTTTTGATGATAATCAGGTGAAATAGTGGAAATGGAGGTGTAAAAGACACACAAGTGACCAATGTTAGTTGTTATGGCCATGGAATGATGCAAGAGTGATTAGATGAAAACAAAACGAATTATGACTCACCATGTCGAGAATTACACTTATAATTGGGATGACAAGAATACAACAAAATATGGAAAGGTTTTATTATTTCAACTTGAGATTTATCATCTCACTTTATATCTCATTACATCAAGATATTTAGAGTCTTGCTAATAATGCTATGGGGATACAACTTAAGGAATTAAAATATGAAAGTTTTTATTTTAAATCAACTTTCAATATTTTTTATTCCTGAGAAGTATTGATTAGCATTTGTCTTATAGCTTGAAATTCTGTATATAGTTCTATACTTATTCATATTACCATCATCAATCTACAAGGATCTATGCCGGGTATGGTAAGTGTTCAAAAAACATTTTTGACGTACAGATCTATAGCATGCTCCTTCCACATGCCGTCATCGAGATATGCCTCAAAGAAAGTTGCTTCCCCATTTGATCTTACAATTAACGCAGTACTACTCCTTGTGCCATAAAGACCCTGCATACGGATGGATGGGTTGGTCAGGTAGTAAAAGGTCCTATGGTTTTGATTAAATGTATGGGTATAATTGGTAAGTTACCAGTGGTGTTTCCACTTCAACAAAAATTGAGCTCAAATTGTATTCCCAATCAAGAGAGCATATGTGAGGTAGACAACTTTCCTCAGCTTTGACTTTGTCCTTCATTAGCTTTTGAGTTAGCTCCTTCACCGGTATCTCCCCTTCCCCATATTTAGCAAGTTGTTCTTTAAAACTGAGTTCCAGACGCTGAGCCTGCAAAGAAGATTTAATGAAAATGTTATAAAGCAGAAAAGTTCGAAACGAGAAAATAATCTATTTGAAGTTGGAAGGAATAATAATATTTCATTTTTTTTTTGTGCTTAATAATATTTCATTTTATCGATGTGTTACTATATATGAAGACTTATATTAGGAGTTAAGTATTTAAATTGATTTGAATCATTTGATTTATAAATAATTTTTTTATTTGAAAATTTATAAAATTGGAATTGATTTGAGTTGGATTTTTTTTCAAATACAATTTTTGTTGTGTACTACATATAAACTCAGTCAATTCTTTTTTAATTTAAGTGGATTTGAAATGATTTTAGTTTCAATTGTTGAAATTAATATTTTTGTCCAGTTAACTCATTTAACCTATTTAATTGAAGGTAATAAAAAATATTATTAATATAAGATTAATTTAATATATTTTTAACGTGTTCCAAACATAGAATTTAATTTAAAAATAAATTCAAATTTCATTTTTATAAAAAATATCTAATATGAGAGTTGACTTTTCAATTAAATTAAATAAATTTAATTCATATCAAATAAAATTATTTTTAGTTTATAATAGTAACAAACCCAAACAAAGGTATAACCTTGTGCCACGGTGAGTCCAGCTTGGCATTTGAAAGTACATGCAGCCCAGGAGAAACCTCTTCAATGGTAATGGGTTGTCCTTTGGGCCTGTTGGAGATGTACACCATGGATTTGGATGCAATATCGGCCACAATTAAGTTGAACCCATTGTAACAATGAGCCTCTATTTTTAGGCTTTCTGCAAATTCTTTGGGTTGCTTTCCACTCTGCCATTTTCATTAAAATGTGTACAGAAAAACCAAAAACGAGAAAGAAAGAAAGAAAAAAAGAAACATCATCAATAATCAGTTTGGAAGTTAGAAAATGTATAAGATGGAGAACAGCTCGGACTTTGGACAAAAACGTGTATTTGGCTCATCTAAAATAGTTTTTCCCTGAAGTGAAAAAATAAGAGTTTACATATTCTAAATTATTTAGTGGGTTGAAATCTTTATGCACTTTATTAAATAAATGGTAAATAAATTATTACTTTCTCTTGTTAAAAAAAAATCATTACTTGCTCATTTTAGATTATTAAAATCAATGCAAGGTCCCCTCATCAATCTCTGACCACAGCAAAAGGTCCCTTACTTGGTTCCTCCTATAAATTCAAGCTCTTTTTTTCTAATTTGTTGAAAACTCGATAATCATTTTTCCCATTTTGATGTTTAAGGTAGTGATTGTGATATTCTTAGGGTTTGTTTGGAAGATTGGAGAGGAAGACATTTTGAGAGTTTTTTTTAAAAGAAGAAGGATGTAAAAATAGACCCTTACTCTATAGTTTAATAATAAACAAATGCAAATTAATATCTAAATTAAAAAATTTTAAAAGATAATTTTTCATTAAAAAAAATATAATTAATATATTTAAAAAATGATATATTTAGTTTTTTAATAAAAAAAGTTATTTAATTTTATTCTTTAACCAATATCTTAAAGATATCATTAATAATACGAAGTTAAATTCTCTATTATACCTTGAGAAATTGGACAGGAAGGTCTCCCCGACTTTTGGCTTCAGGAAGGGTATGAAGCTCTAAAACATTGGTAAGACAAGCCACTCTTCCTTCTCTCGAACAAGCCAACCATGTCCCATTTGCAATCTCGTCCTTTCCTCCCAATATATCACAACCTTCCCACCATGAAACGGGCTTCGTAGGCCTTCATCCCAAAAAAATAATTAAAATAATCATATACAAGTAAAAGCATGCATGTTCCACAAACCAAACAAGTAATTACTTAGAGGAAAAATAATTAAAATCATGATAACGAGTGTCTTAAGGGTATTCCTTAAAAAAATAAAAAAAAGTAACTTTACATTGAAAAATTAAATATCACATTCCTTCAATTATTAAATATATCAATTTCTAATGAAAAACTTTATTTTTTGCTTCCTCAAGGAGTGACCATTCTCCAAACAATTGCGGTAAAAGAAGAAAACATGCCTGCTGTGATACTCATCTCTGTTGTTCAAAAGAAGAAAAGGGTAGAGTGGGTGGTCTTGCCAAAGAAACAAAGCTATACACATTGTTCAAGAAAGGGTGGGAATTGAAGAAAGTACTGAGTTGTCGGGTGGAGCACTCTCTGTAAGAGCCAAAGCAGAATAATCTTGCTCGCAAGCAGAGGAAGAAGGTTATCCGTTATTTAATATTCATATATAAAGGGCAAGGAAATGATCTAGTGAGGTAAAAGTTTTAGGATAGGAAAATTATTTTTGAACATCAAAATAGCAACATCATATCATGTATGATGTATGATGTCTCTTTGGGGGATGTATTTTTGAAAGGTACGTATAAAAAGAATAAGGGTTAAAGAGAGATAAATACATGCACCATCTAATACAATATTTAAAATTTGATATTCAAATACTAGAAACTTTCATGAAGACAAAGGAAGAGGAAGGGAAAAGAAGAGTAATATATTTTGTAAAACCCATTATATATACATATATTTTTATTTATTTATATGTTTTTTATTAATAAAATAAAATAAAAAAGGAAAAGCATCCAATCCATTACTTTTATTTAATGATACCAAACAAAAAGTGATAACTTTTGACCATTTCTTTATATTTTATATATGCAAATGCTAACCAATGCTTTATGATTGGAGAGAAGTATTTAATATATTAAGTATTTAATTCATATGTATTAACGGTGTATAAATTTTTTACAATGTGAATCAATTATAATTTGTCACATTGATTAAAATATTTGATATTTATCCTAAATACTTTAAGAATGTGTTTGATTCGCATTGAGGTATGGAACAAAGTGAACAACATATGACAAATACTTGAGTTATAATACAACTTTTTATTCTATATATGGTGGACAATGGACAACATAAATAAAATAATATAAAATATACTTAAATACCTTTATAATATATAATATTATATTAAATAAATATTATATATATATATATATATATATATATATATATATATAATATACATTATATAATATATGTACGTGTATGTATATGCATGTTACATATTATGAGAGAGAGGGGGAGAGATAGAGCATATGTAATACTCCCTCCGGTTCTTAATATAAAAAATTAATAATCAATTTGTATGTTAAATTTCATTTCTACCCTTATTTATTATAAAATTCATATTAAAGAGACTCAATAATTTCTCATGCAAGTGCTTTGGTTTTGTTTTACTCATTTATCAGATATCATAGCGTTTGGATTTAGGAATAAATAAGTTAGTTGAATTATATGTAATTAAATAGGGGCATTTGTGGAAAAAAAATTTAAAATGAATTGATTTCAATAATTTTTCTTGGTCTTGATGAATTAAAGTTTTGTCTCTTATATTGAGGACCGGATGGAGTAACTAAGTATGAATAATTTTGTCTTTTTGGGTAGTATGTCCATGAGACAAAAAATTGTCTTATAGTGTGGTAAGGAAAAAAAATTTTGGGTTTTTGTCATGTCCCTCAGGCCTCATCCCCTTTTTGTCTTGTTCCGTGATCACTTTACAAATCAAACATGTGACAATTATTTTTAAGTTGTCCAGTCCTTTTACTTGTATGCATATCAAATGCACCCTAAAAGTCACTCATACCATAATTTTTGATTGATTGACAGTATAAAAAACTTTATAGTGAAAGTGCATAAAAATTAAACTCATATAGAGCCTGTTTGGCAAACCACTACTATGAACTTATAGCGGATAGCTTATAGCGGATAAGAAAGTAGTTCCGTTTGATAAGCGCCTCTGTCACGAGCTTATAGCCTTTTTTCAAGAGCTTATAACGTTTTTTCCAGACGCTACTTGAAGTAGCGTTTGAGCTTATAGCTTATAGCGTTTCATTTTTCTTTCCACTTTTATCTTTATTATCTTCATTTAATTCTACCTTTATCTTCTTCTCTCTCTTTTATGTAAAATCATTAATGAAGATATCCTTTTATGTCATTTTATATTTTTCAGCTAGTTCAACCGCTAGTTTTACCAAACACTTTCACAGAAAATAAGCTAGCTTATCCTCTATCCGCTATCAGCTACCTCATCCGCTATCAACTAGCTTATCTCGGCTATACCACCACTTAGTCGAGCCCGAAAAAAAAAGATTAGATAGAAATGAGTTGAAAATAAAATACTTTTTCAATATGACCTGCTCGACTCAACCAAATACTAACAGTTAATTTTATCAAACAGGATCATAATAAAAAGTGATATATTTATTTTTTAATAAAAAATTATGGATTTCTGTTTCTTTCATTCACTGTACCCTACTTCGTTTTTTCTCCATCTGTATATATATATATATATATATATATATATATATATATATATATATATATATAATGAGAGAGAGAGATTGAAAGAGAAAGAAAGAGAGAGAGAGAGAGAGAGAGAGAGAGAGAGTGGGAGAGGGGATGGAAACGTCAGTGACAAATTGAAAATTTGGGAAATATTTGCTATAAAAATATTATCTTCATGTTATAATTACTTAAAAGGTCTTACTAAGGAATGTTATAAGGATATTGGTTAAGGAACTTATAAAAAGCAAGTTTTTACTATAAAGCTAAGTATACAACTTGTCAAAATATTAAATGCATCATTTTCCCATAAAAGTTTTCTTCTTTTGATTTCTTAACCAATGCACATAGGACACTCGTTAGCATTCTCCTTACTTAAATAGTTTATGGAAATTGCTACAATATACTCCTTCTGGACTCATATATAAGCAAAAAAGTACCTAAATTTTTTGGACTCAAATATAAACAAAAGTCAACCAAATCAACTCTATTTAATGTCAATATTTTAAAAATACTCTTTGATTAATTGTTTTTTTATTTTTTCAAGAGCATACACTCTCAATAAATAACTTCCAAAAGCATTATACATTCCTAAGAAAGGATAGTTTAGTAATTATACTTATTTTTTACACAAATCAAGATAATTAAACTAATATAACTAACTTTCTTAATATGTGTAAAATTAATTTTTTTTACTTATATATAAGTTCGGAATCAGTAGGAATGAATTTGATAAGTGAGTTGTTAATCAATCGTTAGACACGCGCTCTATTCATCAAAAAAAAAAAAAAGACACGCACTTTATGAATTAATTAAATGTTGATTATTTATTAAATATTCATTTTCATAATAATTACTTAATTGTCTTTTAAATATAAATAACAAAATGCTTATAATTCACTAGAAAGTAGAAACTAAAGTTAAAGAGTAGTAAAGTAATGCCAAATTAGGTGTGCATAAATCAAATTCAAACAAAAAATTTAACCGAACAATCGAAATCCCATCAAAATCAAATAAATTTAGACTTTTTTATTTTATTTTTGAAAATTAATTGAAGTAGATTATTTATATTAATAATTCTATTTTCTCATACACTTATCTTACTTTATGTGATCTGGTGTATTTGGAATAGCTTATAAGAATAACTTATGAAAATAAACTTATCCATATAATTTATGAAAACAAATGAGCTTTTTTTAGCTTATTTCCATAAGTTTGTCAGAGAAATTTATGAAAATAAGATGTTTTTAACTTATTTAAAAAAGAGCTTATTGAATAAGCGCTTAATAAATCTGTATATCCAAACGTACCCTAAACCTTATTTTAAACCTATGTAATAAGTTATTTTATTTTTTATATTTCATTATAGTAAAATAAATTACTTTCAACTCATAAAATTCTATGCATAGTTATTTTGTTCAAACTCAATTAAACTGACTTAACCTAAACTAATTAAAATTAATTTAAAAGACCAGCCAAGGATTGGTCGAGTGATAAATATTTTGATCCCATAAGGAGGAGAACGCAGGTTCGAATCTTGGTGACAGACACTTTAGTTGGGAGGTTACGAAAATCAAGGTTAATTATCTGCTCTAAGCAAGTGACTGATGATTAGTTTCATAGCCGGTCCTAAGGGTCGAAGCTTGTTCGTCGAGTGATAAACATCTCAACCTCATAAAGAAGAAAACGCAAGTTCGAATCCTGATGATAGACACTCTAGTTGGGAGGTTGTAAAAGCAAATGATTAATTCTTTGTTTGCTCTAAATAGCCAACCGAGGATTGGTCCCTAACCGGTATAAAAGGTCGAAGCTTGTGAGTTACCTTGGGGTGCCACTAGAGAACCAAATGTGCTAATTTCGGTGATTCATTAAAAATTAAAAGATTTGGTTTTTATAATGTATTCTCTTTGGACCTATATATAAGCAAAAAAAACTAATTTCACACGTATTAAGATAGTTAGTTATATTAGTTTAATTATCTTGATTTGTGTAAAAAAAATAAGTTATAGTTATTAAACTACCCTTTCTTGGGAGTGTATAATGCTCTTGGAAGTTGTATCTTAAGAGTATATAATGCTCTTGAAAAAATAAAAAAATAATTAACTAAAGGGTATTTTTGAAATACTAACATTAAATAGGATTGATTGGGTTGACTTTTGTTTATATTTGAGTCCAAAAAATTTAGATATTTTTTTCTTATATATAGGTCCAGAATAGTAACTAATTCAATCTAATCCACTATAAATAATATTATTTAGATTGATTAACCTTTTGAATGAAAATCGATTGAAACTTGTAACCAAAAAACAGAAGATAAAAAAAACGATGAAACTGAAACGCTTACCCACCCACGGAATTTAAGCATTCATTCATGTGTTGGAATTTTTTCTATGAAAACGCTCGACTGTTTTGGCCATTAATTATTATTTTTTCTGTTTCAGTCTAACAAACTTTTCCTTATTAAATGTCAAGTTTGAAATTGGACGCACAGAAACGTTGAGAAACGCTCCTACGTTTCATAGCAAAAGTCCTTATGGGTTTATGTTATTGAAAGCAACTAAAGAATTTCATTTAAGGAACGACACTCAGGCATGTATGAACGAGGTGCAACAAAGCAAGGACGATCCATTGCGACTTGCGAGCAATCCATTAGTTTGGTTACATCTTATATTATTCTTACCATTTAATTGATATGGATTTGTTATCAATTATAATGATCACATTATTAAAAATATTTTATTTAATTATACACAAAATAATTTATGATTAGTGGATAATGTAAAAAAATTTATATTAATAATATATCAAAATTAAATGGGTTAAATATATTGTTAATCCTTAAAAAATGAACGAATTTGGTTTTGGTCACTATAACATTTTTTCTTTGATTTTCATCCCTCTAAAATATGAAATTACTAATTTTTGTCCTATAAAATGAGCAAATTTTGGTTCTGATCCCTGTAAATTATTTTTCTTTGATTTTCATCCCTCTAAAATTTAATATTACTGTTTTCAGTCTCTAGCATTCATTTTAGGGTTTAAGAAAATTTTTCGGGGAATCATATGTTAACATGACATTATAGAGGTCATTGGGTGTCACTTGAGATGACATGATATTCTGTTTGACACATAAGTAGTTAATGGATATCACATGACAGTAGAGACCAAAAATAGTAATTTTAGATTTTAGAAGGACAAAAACTAAAGAAATTTTTTTACAGGGACCAAAATCATAACTCACTCATTTTACCGGGATCAAAAATATATTTAATCCAAATTAAATTCTTATTCGTATTATAGATCGAAAAGCAGCGCCGATCGTGATCGTGCATTCCATGTATTTCATGATTTTAGCTTATCTATAACAATATAGAGAAACATATAAAAGCTTTTCAAAAATGAAAATATTGCTGGAGGAGCTTTTTCTCGTAGTGTTCTTTGGGATGATCCCTCCATTTTGTAAAAAAAATAAAAATATTGAAAAGGGAAAATATTAAATCAAATTGATAAATGTTGAAAATAATTTTTCATTTTATGCGGTATCAATTAAATCATATTTTATTATATCATTAAAAATCTTTGATTTTTATAATAAATACCTTAAAAGTCATTCATGACGATTAGTATGATTGGTAAAACTCTTAATTTTTTTTTACATTTTTTATTTTTATTTTAGAATTTATATTTAAAAGTATCTTGAGAACTTAAATTTTCCATAAATTTAACACATAATATTTTTTAATTTTAACAAATATTTTTGTGTTGAATATAATAATTTACTAATTTTAAATTTAATTTTTATTATTAACTTTTATTATATTTTAATTATTATCAAATGAAAACAATATCTCGATAAGAAAGTTATATATGTTTTCTACGTAAAAAATGATTATTCTATTTAAAAAGTAAGAATATAAAAAAATAGAAAAAGTAAAAACTCTACATGTTTTGTATGTCAAAAAAATCATAAATAAATTTGAATGATATTTTTTAAACTCTATTTAACTTAATTATTTTAAGTATTAAATTAGTAAACTAACCTAAATCCTAATTTCACCCAAATAATGGTACAAATAAATAAAAAAAATTAAATGATATAATTGTTTAATCTTGATTATTAATCTCTCAATCACACTTTATACGATTATGAATATGTTTAAGCCTGTTTGGGTAAACGGCTTAATTAAACTCTTAGAGGATAAACGCTTATCATATAAGTGCTTATGTATAAGCTATTTCTATAATCAAAGAGAAAATATAGTCAAACTGTTTTCATATAAGTTATAAGTTGTTTTCATAAGCTATCCTGGAGAACTTATTAAAATAAGCGGAAAACAACTTATGGACATGTCATAAGCTGTTTCCATAAGTTCCCCCAAACATTTTGACAAACTCTTATACCAGTAGATAAGCTCAAATAAGCTATTTATAAGCTAATCCAAACAGACCCCAGATCAATTTATTATATGTTTAATAATGTTTTATATTAAAAAAATTCCCTATAACATTTTGATTATAAATTTTTTGAAATCAAAATAAGTTAATTTAAATAGAGTTTAATTTTGATACATTGTCACTGTAAAATTTTATACACTGTCTACCAATTGTGTGACTTTTAATATATTTATAATAAGAGTTAACGGCTGAGATTGAGTTTAAGTGAAAAAATGACTTACACTGCTGTAAATTACCCCTTTACATATACATTAGTGTAAGTTATTTTTTGCTTACATTCACCCTCAATCATAGAATTCACCTTTATTTTTAGGGCATTGCTATGGTAATCTTGAAATTTAAAAAGTTTAGATACTCTATGTCCAATCAGAATGCGCTACTTCAATTAATTGAGTCATGTGAATATCACATGGAGCTAAATTCTCATCATTTGATTGGGTCACATAGGTGAGGGTATGATACCCAAGGGGTACCGTAGAATCTTCCTTATTTTTATCCAATGGTGTAAACTATTAAAATCACAATCATCGTTAGATGAAAATAAAATCAATGGCCGATAATGAATGTAAGCAAAAAAAAAAAAAAAGACTTGAGTTATGCATGTACAACGTGAAAGCGTGAGAAAACATATTCTAGTTTTTGTTACCGTGAATACTCATAAGAGTTTAAGAGTTAATTCAAAAGTTTAGCAACACACCAAAGAAAACTTATTGCTCATGTCAATTTGATTTTCCTCCAATATTACTTTCCTTACTCAAATAAAATAGTTTTAAAAACATCATATTAGCTTCAAAAATTGAGGTCAGGGGAGGTTGGTAAGTTTTTGTGGTACACCTCCTTCAAAATTTTACTTTAAGAATTCTACATAAATGATTCTTGAATATTAAATTTGGGATAACATACGATGTTCTCTTAGTTTTTTTTTATGTATTTTTTAAATGTATATATACAAAAAAAAAAAAAAAAGTACGTGAGAAATAATAATAAACATATATGATGTCAAATACCTATGTTCTAATAACAAAACTCCAATATGGTGGTGTACTTGTCAAATTGTTCTCATGGTGACAACCTTGGACCATTCTTGGCTTCTTGCTGTTGGTGAAAGTAGGTTCTTTTAAGTTTTTCTTTGTCTTTATTGGCCTCGTGCTTCCCTTAGGTCATTCTTGTTGTTCTATATTTGGCCTCAAGCTTGACTTTCAAGGTCTCCTCTATGTTAATATACTTTTTCGAGCGCCTTTTAATTAGCTCCTCCAGGATTTCAATAGTTCTCTAACCTAGGGACTCGACAAATTGTTGAAACCTCGTACCTCAAGGCATGCTTGATTGAATCTATGCATGAAATCTCTGAGCTTAATGTGTAAAATTACTAGTGAATAAGTAAAGAAAAAGTGACCATTTATCCTTCAAAGGAAATACGAAAAGAGTGAAGCTATATACTAAGAAAAGCTCTTAAGAATTTCTACCAATGACATGCGTAATGGTAAGTGGTAATTTTACCACTTATTTAGGACCGTACTAAGAGTTAATTTTGTGTCATTGATAGTCAATTATGCAAGTCTTTATGTCGTTTTACAGTAATAAGCAGCTAATGAAGGAATGAACTAAAAAGGGCAAAAACCTGCAAAATCTAGCAGAACTAAGGATCAGGTCGCGACTCATTGAAGAGGCCGCGGCTCGACGTTGTTTATTTATGTTGTGCGTTTCGAACTTTGCAATCCGACCTAGATTCGTATTGGGCTTTGTTTTTATGCCTTGACCTGTGATTAGAAGTTATAAATATGATAATTTAGGTCCCAAATAAGGTGGATGGAATTAGGGGATGTTGTCTCAACATTATAAGGATTAGAATTCACTCTTTCCTTCTCCTCTTAGTTTTTGTTCTTCAACCATGGGTTTTATTTCATTGGTGTTTGTTGTTCTTTCATTCTTCATGAACTAAACTCCCTTTTTCTAGGATGATGATATAACATTATTATGACAATTTGGTGATTTATATTAGTTTCTTAGTTTTATTGATCCCTAATTTTGTATTTTATTCTCTGTTCTTATGATTTGCCCATCATAAGATCTCGAAAGATGATACGTGTGTTGAGGGTATTGATAAATTACCCTAAGGTTAATATGGACAAGTCTTCTACCATATGTTTTGTACAACTTTCATAAAGAATCATAAATCTTAATGAATTTCCAATTATTTAACTTCACATAGAAAAATGTGGATTATATATTAATTAGGGAATATTTTTTTTAGCATTCAAAATAGACAATTGGACAAATTAGAGTTCCTGGTTGGCAAAAAAGGATTGATAGAACATTAGAAAGTTGTCATAAGTGAACCAAATCAAATTAGTGATGATGAAATTTGATCCTAAAGCTATCTTTAATTGATTGTCTACTTTTTAATATTGATTTTGATTGCCTTTTTTATTTTGCTTTACTGGAGGGCAAAGAGCAAAAGAGAACCGACTACAAAGCTACCATTCTAGGGAAAGAAAGTGAGCTAACAGCTGCTCACTTTCTGGAACCGGAATTCTCCGGTTATGCATCCCTAAACTCATTTGATGGCCATAATTAGCCAAAAAATCAGCTACCCTATTTCTCCCACGCAAAACATGGGGAATTTTACAATACCAAGGACGGGAACAGAGCTCAGAAATAGCTAAATTTGAATTGCCTTTTCAAATTCTTTCTTCATTACTTTTTTAATTTGGTTTCCCAAATTATTATATTTTAGCATAATTTTGGTAATTAATGTTCAATCCTTGTGAGAACTATATATTTTCTCATCACTTTATTACTTGTTAACAATACGTGCACTTGCATACGATTAGGGGTGGGAATAGGTTAGGCCGCTCGTCGGGGACTTATGGCCTAGCCTATTTATTTAACAAAAAAATCAGGTCAAGACTTTGAGCCTGTTTGGAAAAATTAGCGGTTAGAGGATAAGCTAGCCGATATCGGATAACTTATAGCGGATAGCGGATGAGGTAACTGATAGCAGATAGCGGATAAGCTAGCTTATTTTCTGTGGAAGTGTTTGGTAAAACTAGCGGTTGAACTAGCTGAAAAATATAAAATGACATAAAAGGACATCTTCATTAATGATTTTACATAAAAGAGAGAGAAGATGATAAATGTAGAATTAAATGAAAATAATAAGGATAAAGGTGGAAAGAAAAATGAAACGCTATTTCAAGTAGAGTCTGAAAAAAACGTTATAAGCTCGTGAAAAAACGTTATAAGCTCCTGACAGAGGCGCTTACCAAACGGGACTACTTTCTCATCCGCTATAAGCTATCCGCTATAAGCTCGTAGAAGTGACGTGCCAAACAGGCTCTTTTTAAAAAGCCTATATAGCTAAAGAGTTCAGGTCAAGGCTTTAAAAAAAGCCTATTAAGCCTATTAGGCCGGCCTATTTAACACACACACACACATATATAATATATAAAATTTAATATATAATACTATAATATATTATTTATAATATAAGTTTAATTTCTATATACTGACAGTGTAAAACTTTTTTACACAGACATCCAATTAAAAATTGCCACGTCTGCATATTTCTTTGACTCTTATCCTAACTATCTTAATAGTCATCCATACCATGATTGATGATTGGTTGACAGTGTAAAGTTTATGATTGGTTGACAGTGTAAAAAACTTTACACTGTCAGTGCATAGCAATTAAACTCTTATAATATTTATAACATTTGAAAGTAAAGGCTTATTGCCCCATTTAAAAATTAGAGATCTACTAGCATATTTATTTGTGAATGCCTAACGACCTACTTATCAGTATAGACTTGCCAACCTCTTTATCATTAGAGGCTTACAAGCCTATTCAAGAGTGAAGGCCTATGACCTATTTATAGATGGAGACATATTTAAAGGTTTTGTTGAAAAGTAGGCTTTTAAATAGGCTTCCAGGCCAGACCAGACTTTAAAATTTGGCCTATATCAGGCTAATAGGTCAGGCTTAGGCCTTGAGATTAGAACACAGGCCAGACTCAGGCTTGTCAGGACCTAGCTTGGCGTAGCCTATTCCCACCCCTACATACTATATGTGCACTAGCGTATGTAAAATCCGCAACACGTAACAATGTTTTTCACCTAGTTTTACACGAATAGTGCAATTTTGCAGGGAAATTGTTTTTACTAAAAGTTATAAATAATGTGGCGTTATTTTCATTATTATCAATTGGGGGTGACAAAACGGGTTGGTTTCACTAGATCGACATGTTTAACCTGTTTTTTTTTTTTAGTTGGTTGGATTGGATCAATTTTTTCTATTATTTATTATAATTTAGTGTGTCAACCTGCCAATCCGATTTCAATTTATTTGCTTATTTTTCTTTCTATTTATATTAATTTTTATTAAATTTTCATTTTTTTAATATTTTCTATTATTTTTTAGTGGCCCAACCCTCCAACCCACTTTCTATTTTTTGTTTTTTGGCAGGTCGACTCACCGCTAAAAAGGTGGGTTAGGAGTTTTAACCCTTCCCACCGCATTTTTTTATGGATTGGACGGGTTGACCCGTTTTGCCACCTCAACCACTCTCCTTCCCTCTCACTCTTTCCTATTAAGACTACTGCCAATAAACGTTACTTTTTTTATAAATTCATCTTAAATAAATTATTTCTAGTAAAGTTTTTTAATGTCATTCATAATATGGTATTTGGATTTTCTCTTTCATTAATGTAATCTATAACAGAGCAAATATGGATAGGCTGAAAAGAAAGGACGAATAAAAGATATAGTGGGAAAATTGTTTCCCATGAATTCTTCCTCTATCTATTCGCTTTAACTTCCAAACATGAAAACTTATTCCCTTTTCTCCTCATTCGCTTTCTCTTTCTATCTTCACTTATTAACAAACCACAAATATCCAATTAAGTGAGAAACAAAAATTGAACCTACCTAGTTAGTGCAACTCATCCTTATTGCTTGAGCTAACATGATTATTATTTTTAAAAAATGCAGTAAAAATGCTAACAACGATCGAGAAGAAAGAAGTACTTTTCTCATTTATTTTCATCAAGTCCAATTATCACATACTGAATGAAACACCCTTCAAATACATATTGATTGTTGTAGAATTGGAGGAAGAATTACAAAGTAGTAGGGCTCTGTATGTCACCGAAGTTACGCTTACGCCCGCAACATTCTACAATGGCCGGGCAACAATCAGGAGGAAATGATGCACTTCTTATCCCTTGTGCAGTTCCAATACCTTGTGCACTTCCCATTAGAGTACCGACGACGACGACAAGTACTAACACCACAAACTTCATCACAATCTTCGTCAAAGTTGCTTCCATTGAAACTCGACTTGCTTTCCAAGAGAAAAGAGATCAAGGTTTACTTTGTTATGGCTTGTAAAAGTTATCAAAACGTAATTATAAGAAGAAGGATAATCATCAACATATGAGTTTACATTGAATTGGAATTTAATTTGCATCTTATCCACAAATATTATATTACTATTCCAACGTGCTAATTGATATTTTAAGGGTTCCTCTAAATTGGAATTTAATGATGGTCATGATTATTATTTTAATGACATTTATTAGTTTTCATTGAATTATTAGTATTAATAATATATTCCAACTTATTAATTTTCATTAAATTATAATTGAAGTAGTTTCCATTGAATTAGAATTAAAATTCTATATTCCAATCTATCAATTTCCCATGAATCAGATAGTGTGTGGGTTTAATCAGCTGGAGAGGGAATTACTAATACCATAGTTTGTTTATGGATTAATTTTTTTATATTCAAAATAGATTTGGGTGCAATAAAGTTCAAATTAGGAGAAGACACATCCCCTTGCAAAGTCAGGAAAGACCACCAACCTCAATGAAGATTTATAGTGGAATTTACATACTGCCTACCAAAGGAAAAATCTAAGAATCGAACCTAAGTCACTGCGATTGTGAATGACCCAAGTCACAACGATTGTGAATGGCTTTGACCAAATGTGTCAACCCCTATTTTACATTCAAAATATCATTTAAAAGAATGTTTCTAAACACACTATAAATGTATTAAGTTATCAAACAATATATATATAAAATGTTATTATTATGATTATCATTAGGCTTAATGAAGTTTTTGGTCCCTGAAAATATAAGTCTTTTGGTTTTAGTCCCTATCTTTTATTTGATTTGCCTTTGGTGTCTGTAGCTTTTATAGTTTTGTTTTTGATCTCTGCCTTTAACTGCTGAGGTGGCAGACAAGAGTCCACGTCAGCAGTGACATGTGGCAAAATAATTATTTTTTATTCCATCTGTCTAGCATGACAAGGACCAAAAAGAAAAATGTAAAAATTACAGACACCGAAAACAAAACTAACGAAAGATAGAGACTAAAACCAAAGAGCCCTATATTTTTAAGGACCAAAAACTTCATTAAGCCGTTAATAATTTTATTTCCTATAATTTATTAATTAATTTAATTCTCTGACAAATGAAAAAGAATTGTAAATTTTTTGGAGTGGCCTAATTTTGAAGCAAACAATTCTCCAAGTGTAGTTGAAGAGGATGTCACTTTGGTACTTGGAGCACATGTTGAAGAGCTACATAGGAAGAGACAGAAGTTTCAGTGGAAGCTAGCCGGTGAAAGAAAAAAGTCTCAAATTTTGATAATGTACTTGAAAACTGTAGTTGGGTTTTGCTTATTTTGTATTTTCAAGTGCCACTGTCATGACTAGAGCTGGGTATACGTTCCGATCCGGTCCGCATTAATCCACACTTAGACTGACCAGACCGGAATAGTCCACAAAATAAATTGACTTGTATTTATCAAGTCCGCGTCCAGTCCGCATAGTCCACGGGTTAAATGGACTGGTCCACGAACTCAAAAAAATGGATGACCAATTTTTGTAGGCCAGTTCTAAATTTTATTTATTTATTTATTTATTTTCTTTAGTTAAAACATTTTTTATGCTACAAAGATTGAAATTGGTAAATGCAAAGTCTGAGTATGACTTGCTTTAATAGCCTTCACCATTTTCATGCAATTTTATCTAAAAATTCTCCAAATCAGGTAATATTTGACTGAAGTACATCAAACACAATCCAAAGCAATCTGGTGGGTCACAAATTGCGCCCTAAATTCTTTGGACGAGTAAGTCCTCCTAATTTGGGATTTTTTTATATTGTGTAAGTCCGCGAACCAAGTCCGTTTAGTCCACGGGTTAAACGGATCGGACTTAAAAAGCCTACATTTAAATGGACATGAATTTTGCCTAGTCCAGGCCCGCGCGGGCTGCGGGCTAAACGAACTGTCCGCGGACCCAGATCCATATACCCAGCTCTAGTCATGACTAGTATGTTTATTTGTTGCGGCGATTTGTGGTATGTTTGACAATTGAAAATACTAAATAAATAAAAGCAAACTACAGTTCCTAAACATATTATCAAAATTTGAGACTTTTTTCTTTCACCGACTAGTTTCAACTGCAACTTATGTCTCTTCCTCGGTAGCTCTTCAACATATGCCCCATGTACCAAAGTGATATCCTCATCATCTGCACTTGGAGGATTATTTGCTTTAAAATTGGTCCACTCAAAAAAATTAGAATTCTTCTTTATCCGTCAGAAAATGAAATTAATTTATAAGTTACAGGAAATCATATTTATTAAAGGCTTAATGAAGTTTTTGGTCCCTGCAAGTATAAGTTTTTTTTGGTTTTAGTCCCTATCTTTTGTTTGTTTTGCTTTTAGTGTATATATCTTTTAACTTTTTGTTTTGGTCCCTATCATGTGAGACAGATGGAATAAAAAAATAATTATTTTGTCACGTATCACTGCTGACGTGGACTTATGTCTGCCACGTCAGCAGTTAATGTCTGGAGTTGACGGCAGGAACCAAAAACTTAAATTTAAAAATTACAGACATCAAAAACAAAACAAACAAAAGATAATGACTAAAACAAAAAAAAGTCCTATATTTTCAAGTACCAAAAACTTCATTGAGCCTTATTATTATTAGAAGCTATGAATAATGTCATTAAAATCATAGCTTGAAAACGACAATCGACACATGAACTATAATGATCTGTGATTGGTTGACAGTAAATTTTTTTGTTTACAGTGATGATGCATATCAATGAAATTCAAATATTAAATCAAAGGATAAAATTACATCTTGGAATTAATTTTATACAATCTATTATCTATAAAGTTTATTTGTTATGCATTGTCAGTGTAAGGGTAAAAGCTTATCCTGTTTAGGTGACCCAATCATATAGTGAGAACCATTTGACACTACCCACTAACTTGATTTATTCAATTGAGGTGACACATTCTGATTGGGCATGATAACCTTTACCTTCCCGTTTTCTGAGTACCAAAGAATTCACCATAATTTTTAAGGTAGCTAGGATAAGGGTCAAACATTTTAGCTGATGTGACAAATTATGATTGGTTGACAGTGTAAAAAATCTTTATACTGACAGTGCATACCAATTAATTAAATCCTTATCTATATTTCAGAATTTATATTTAAAAATATTTTAAAAGGTGCCTTCTCCGGTACCCCCAATAATTTTGGGGTAAAAGTTACCCTGCCCAACCAGAATGTGCTACCTCAATTAAATGGATCATGTTAGTGAGTCAAGTCAAATGGTTCTCACCATCTGATTGGGCCACCTAGGCAAGGTAAAGTTACCCTAAGGATACTAGAGAATTTACCATTTTAAAAACTTAAATTATCCATAAAAGTTATAAGACATGATACTTTTTAATATAAATCAAACAAATTTTTTAAAATAATAATATACTAATTTTAAATATAATTTAAATTATTAACTTCTATTAAATTTTAATTATTATCAATGAAAAATTATGTCCATAAGAAAATTATATATGTTTTCTATGTAAAAAGTGATTATTCTATTTAAAATGTGAGATTATAAAAAGGAGAAAAAAGTAAAAATTATATATATATTTTAGGGAAAAGGGCATACACCCCACTCTTTCCATGAGAAAAACATTAAACATTTGCTCTACGAATTTGGATCCTCTAAAGTAAGTGTAGCTCTAAAGTGAGAAAATAAAAGATTATCCACCCTTAGATTATTTAGTGAGTTGAGATCTCTATATAGTTAATCAAATCAATAGTAGATAACCCCTTACTTTCTCATTTTAGAGTTTCACTCACTTTAGAGGAGCCAAATCCCTTCTTATGTTTTTTTTAAACTAAAAAATTAAAATCAAAAAAATAATTAACGATTGAAATTTAGGAAAAAATGGACAATTAGATTCGATCACTATTGGTGATTTAACTTTGGGTTAACTGAATGATCAATTTCATTAATTCTTTTAGTTTTAGGATTAATTGAGAAGAATCGATAGTTAAATGTGTCTATTTGTAAATGAGTTATAGTTTATGGTGGGTGTATGCTTTCCCCCCTATTTTTTATGTCTAGGGGGAGGTACATAGTATGCCTTACAAGGAGGAGGAGGAGGAGAGGGAAATAGGGAATGAGAAAGGGACAGAGTGCATTACGGGGGTTTAAACCCGTCACTCACAATCATCATATCCCATAGCTATACCAACTAAGCTGACTCAAGGTGGTAAAAAAAAATAGATGTTTTGTACGTGGAAAAATCCTTAAATAAATTTGAATGATATTTTCTTATTCTATTTAACTTAATGTAAGGATTAAATTAGGTAGATAAACCTAAATCCTAACTTCACCGGACTATTGGTTCAAATAAAAATGATAAAATTGTTTAATCTTAATTATAATCTCTCAATCATACTTTTTAAGTATTTTGAAATAAAAAAAATAAGTAAATTTAAATATATAGTAGATATTTTTTTATTAAATAAAAATTCATAATCATAGATATAAGATTTTAAATAACCCGTGCAACACACCCTAAACATAAGATGTATATTTTTAGGCAAAATAGGTTGATTGATTCCGTACGTTTTTATATTATTTTTCACTTTGATCCTATATATTTTATTTTTTTCATTTTGGTCCTATACGTTATCTTTCGTTTTTAGTATTAGTCCTTTCCATTGATCAATTCCTTATTGACATACGTCGTCCATTTTAGAACTAACATGTAAGACATATTTTAATATATAGGATCAAAATGAAAAAAATAAATATTTTATTGTTTTCATTTTGATCCTATACATTATGTTCTATCTTCCATATTAGTTCTTTTTGTCATTTTCATCTTGACGATGTCAGTTTTAGAATTAATAGTGAAGACGAAACATAACATATAAGTCTAAAAGGACAAAAGTAAAACATATAAGACCAAAATTTTAAAAAAAAAACATATACAACCAATCAACTTATTTTACCATATTTTCATTAAGGTGTGTCCAATCATTGCTCTAGAGGTGGTAATTGTGATTTTCACACTCACAAAAAAGAAGTAATTGCTAAGAAGTATTATTATTACTCTCTATTAATCATCTCTTCCCTCCCCCTCTCTCTAGGGGCGGATCTTTGTCATTGGGTTTGGCAATTCCCCCCTCCCCCATCCACAAGGCAATTTTTAATTTTTTTAGAATTCATATATTTGATAATTTTTGTTTCATCCCCATAAAAATTTAGACCTTGTCCCCATATAGTAAATTATCACTCATCTTTTGTTAGAAGTGAAAATTATTTTTCTAATTTCTCATTTTTTTTAGTGAGTTGCTTCTCATTTCTCACTTGTAGATGTAGCTTTTAGATTGAAATCGAATCACATTATATCTTGTATATTTTATATCATTTTTTATCGCTTATGCATATTTAAAATAATTTCATGTAATAAAAATATTTATAGACTATTTTTTACTCTTACTAACCAAAATTTCTGATTCTGTCCTATCTCTCTCTATATAGATATACAAGCAGAGATTCGTTTACATCAGTATAAATCATTTTTTACTTATATTCAATCTTGGCTATTGATTTTAGTTTCATTCAACGGTGTAAAACTATGGCAAGTTCTACGGTGGACCACTATGATAGGTGGTTCCACCGTGTACAAGTTTTGATTTTAATCTCTACTGTTTGATCGTAAAGGCTTATAGGATCTAATAATAGATTTGTTACACCTGATTTTTTCCCTTTTTCTCCCCTCTTCCTTCTCCCCTTCCTCCGCCCCATTGATAATCCGTTGGTTTATGATGTTTTATCTATTATTTTAGAGTGAATTTCAATAATTAAGTTGAGTTGAATGTTTGATTTTACCCAAATTAGACTTTGTTTGTTTATTTTAGTGTTTAGAGTTAATTTTTTTATTTTATTTTGATTTTAATTAATTTTTCTTATCTTTTATGGTTTATGATTTTTAGGAAAGGATAAAGAAGAAGAATTGTAATTGAAGGAAAAGAAAGAAGTGAAGTGCAAAGAGATATATGTTGGGAGTTGTGTCACGTGAATTAAGGGAGCAAGCCTGAGGGGAGAATTCAATCTAAAATGCATAAGGGTCCACTTGAGATAAAGATTTCAATGCAATTTGAATTAAAATTGTTGCAATTTGAAAACAAAGCTCCAGGAGCTCCAACGTGAAACAAATTAAGTTCGAGGGGCCCACTACCAATTCAATTGGCAAATGGATTATGAGAAGATTGAATAAAAGAATGGGATTGGAGATAGAGAAGATAAGCAGTTAGAATTCAATTTACAATTGAATTGAAATTCAAAAGAAGATAAGCAGAGTGAATTAAAGATTGAAGGAGATAACAAATCGGTTTGCATACTATTTATAAGAAGTGTCATAGTACCGCACAAGAGAATATGGACAATTTCTGAGAACTCTTCATAGTTTTAGTTTTTATTTTTCTTCTTCTTTTATTTTAGTTATGAACTAAACCCTTTTTCTAGGGTGACGATGTAACCGCGCCATGACAGTTTGGTGATTTATTTCAGTTTTTCTTAATTTATTCTTCTTCTCTATTTGTGTTTTATTTCCGTTCTAAATGCTTCTAATTGCTTGATCACCAATTAGATGATATGCTAATCATAATGAGACCGAGAGGAGATTTATGTGTCAAGGGTATTGAGATAAAACCATAGGGTTAATGCGGATAGAGATATACCGTAGGAGCCTTATGCAACTGCTATAGAGAATTATAGATCTTAATAAATTCTTTGATAAATAATCATCATAGAGATATAGTTGATTAGATATCAATGGGTAAATTTTAGTGTGCTCTAACCCAGACATTAAAATAAATTAGGATTCTTGGTTGACATTAGAAGTTGATTAAGAGATTAGGAAGAATTGATATAACTGAATCAAACTAAGTGGGATTAGGATTCCTTGTCTATGAGGAATCTATATTCATTGCGTTGGTGAAATCGGATCCCTAGAATTTTCTTTCATTGTTTGTTCATCATTTTATTTTATTTTTCTTATTAATTAATTTAAAAATCCAAAAACATTTATTTTCTTTAATTGTTTATTTATTTTTTATTTTATTTTGAAATTTTCCAAACCAATTTCTCTTGGTCTAAATAGTTATTGATTTCGCGAAGTGGTACTTGGTCCCCCAATCCTTGTGTTCGATACTCGGTTTCTCACCGTTTTAATGTTACTTGCTTCGATTCGGTACACTTGCCGGAGCCCATCACCCATCTCCCCGGCAACCACCTCCCATCCAACACCATACCTCTCTGCAAGCTCGAGCATCTTGCCCTTTTGCTCCTGAGTGATAGCACCGCCAGCTGTCGCATCGAGCTCTGGTTGTCCTCTCTGGTCAACACCTCTTCCCAGCGTTGGCTCCCAGTCCCGTGCGACTCCGCTGTCTCCGCCGCCTCGCCTTCCCTTCCGCTTGCGCCACCCTCGTCCCTCCTCTCCTAGCCTCGAGCTCCACCGCGATTCCAGACCACACGCCCTTCAAACCTCGTTGTCCCTGTTCACGCTAGATCTGCACCGTCGGAGAGCTCCACCTTCTTCTCCGGTCAGCACCGTCCAACCGTGAGTCGTCTCCTTCGTTGTATAACTGCACCGTCCAGCAGTTTTTGTCAGGTGTTGTGCCAGAAAACAAAGCTCTCATCTTCTCTGTCGTCGCACATCTGCACTTCCGCCACATGCTTGCCGCGAAACCATCGGAAACAAGAATCTTGAGCGTCGGGAACAGATTTGAGAGGAGGGAAAAGGAAAAGGGACAATGTGCACGGAGGATCGTTGGCACAGTGGTGGCCAGCGTCCGTCCGGTGGAGGCGCATTCATGTCTGGACGACGAAAAACGGAGGGGGCAGATCAGGTGGAGGGCAGGGAATAATGAAGAGGAGGAAAAAAAAAATAGAGCGCGGAAGGGTGCACCATACTATTGTGCTCCACATAAATCTAATGGGTAAAATTACTTGTGCACCATGGTACCTATCAAAGTGGTCCACGGTAGAACTTGCCATAAAACTATTGCTAAAGTTAAAATCACAATCTCGCTGCCAGATACAAGTCTTCTTCTCCTTCACCACGGAGCCGCCGCCTCTCCGACGCGACGTTATCGCAGGCTGTCGCCGAGCTAGCATCTCTCTCCCTTCTCCCTCGCGTCGCCTCTCTCCCTTGAATTGGATCAAATGCTCAACCGCCGAACACCGCCTGCCACAGCCGTTATGCCTTCTCCCTCGGGCCATCATCACAGAGAGGGGAACCGAGCTGTAAAAGAAATGGCATTGCCAGCATAACTGGCCACAAGAAGCCTTGGCAGACTACCCATTGAAGGGTTTGAAGGAGTAGCTGAGCTGGCTTAACGTACTTGTCATTTAGCTGATAAAAGCCATGCGCCAAAGATACTGAGGTTGAGATCAAAGAAGGTGAAGAAAGCAACTACACCATGGAAGAATCGAAAATTTGGAGTTTTTTTTTCTTCTAACTTTTATTTAATTTTTTTAATATTATAAAATTTCGATTTTTCTGGACCGTTAGATCTGAACGGTTCAGATCTGGTTGTTGTAGAGATGCTGGAGACACAGGGCAGGAGAGGTTCCGGTTCCAAAATAATAGCGGAGTTTTACTATAAGACAAGAATTTCATTCCATACTTTCATATTCAGGCATTGATCTATTATTTTCCAACCCTGGCAAATGACATATTGCGCAAGATTGAAGTATTGGATGTCGAATGATAGAGAGTAAGTACTGGAATGTGTGAACAAGTTGTTTGATAAAAGTTATAGTTGGTCGTCATTTATTTTTTCCTACTAAATGCATACATTCTATTGGACCCAGAAACAACCTCAACAAGAATTTGTCGTTTGGATTGGCAAGTCGTGGAGTACTGTAGCCAATGGTTAGGGCTTTATCAAAGGAAGAAGCCTCTAAATTACCAAATAACCGTAAAAATAAAGAAGCCTTGAGCTCACTTAACAATAACACATGAATCAGTGTCCATAATAGGTGAATTTAGATAACAAGAATCGAGAGAGAGAGAGAGACAGAGGATATAAACTTAAGCCAATACGGTTTTGCAGGTTTTGAATGGTCAGTTTCTTACTTTCTTTTTTCTTTTCCTGATGAATTGGTCACTACTCACTTACCACTTTTCAGTTCCATACCTAGTTAAGAAATTTGGCAAATAGAAAGAATAACAAATTGTGTTCATATTTTCATTTCAGAGTATGAGATATCACTAAAATAAATTGACCATTACAACATAATTTTATAGTATCATATATTATGTTTATTTCATTGATAAATGCACCTACTGGAGCGTTCTACACAAGCCGCTCTTAAAGATGGCATATATTATAATAATATACATGAATATAGCAAAGGGAAGCTAGAAATGAGTTATTGCTTTGCTTGCTAACTTGATCTGTATCAGTTCTATTATGCGCGTCCTTTTGTCAACTTCAACTTCTGAATACGGAAATCGATAACATGCTCCTTCCACATGCCTTCATCGAGATATGCCTCAAAGAAACTTGCTTCCCCACTTGATCTTACAATTAAAGCAGCACTACTCCTAGTGCCATAAAGACCCTGCATATATACAGATGAGTTTGTTTGTCAGTAACTGAAAGGTCCCATGAATACACTTGTTGAAATATGTATGCCTGCAATTGTTAATTTATACCAGTGGTGTTTCTACTTCAACAAAAATTGAGCTTAAATGGAATTCCCAATCAATAGAGCATATATGAGGTAGACCACTTCCCTCAGCTTTAACTTTGTCCTTCATTAGCTTTTCAATTACCTCCTTCACAGGTATCTCACCATCCCCATATTTAGCAAGCTGTTCTTTAAAACCAAGTTCAAGACGCTGAGCCTGCAAAGAAAAAGGTTAAGAAATTTTGGGATTGTAATAAGGAAAATTTAATTAAAAACAATATAAGATTGTATGTTCAGTGGATGGAATAATGATACATCAATCAATAATGTTACTAAGATATTATATATGAAGATATAAGGACCTTATGCCACGGTGTGTCTAGCTTGGCATTTGAAAGTACATGCAGGCCAGAAGAAACCTCTTGAATGATAATGGGTTGTCCTTTGGGCCTGTTGGAGATGTACACCATGGATTTGGACGCAATATCGGCCACGATTAAGTTGAACCCATTGTAATAATGAGCCTCCGTTTTTAGGCTTTCTGCAAATTCTTTGGGATGCTTTCTGCTCTGTCATTATTCATTCATAAGAAAAACCAAAACGAAAAAAAGAAGAAATATCAACAATCGAAATTATACATTTATACTTATGAATGATGATCCTTAAGATTAAGAACGATTCAGACTTCGAATAAAAAATAATGGAAAATTGCATGAGCTCATTTTGCCTTAAGCTGTAAAGTGTAAACCAAAGCCAATGCAGGGTACCCTGAATCTCTTACAATGAATCAAAATAAACTCCATATATTTATACCTCAAGAAATAGGACAGGTAGGTCTCCTCGACTTTTGGCTTCAGGAAGGGTATGAAGCTCTAAAACATTGGTAAGACAAGCCACTCTTCCTTCTCTCGAACAAGCCAACCATGTCCCATTTGCAATCTCGTCTCTTCCTCCAAGTATATCACAACCTTCCCACCATGAAACGGGCTTCGTTGGCCTTCATCAAAAGAAGAAAAGGTAAGAGAGAGAGAGAGAATTTACCATACACGTAAAAGCATGCATGCTCCACAAACCAAACAAGTAGTTAATAGGAGGGAAAATAATTTAGGAACAAGAAGAAAACTTGCCTGTTAAGATACTCGTCTCTGTTGTTCAAAAGAAGAAAAGGGTAGAGTGGGTGGGCTTGCCAAAGAAACAAAGTTATACACATTGTTCACGTTTGAAGAAAGTATGGAGTACTCTCTGTAAGAGCCAAAACAGAACAATCTTACTCGCAAAGTTACCAGCAGCAAAAGGAACACTCACTAATTTTCTAAGTAGAATGAGCATTTTCTTGTGATGAGCAAGTGACTAAATTTATAGTTGGGTGATGCTACCCACTTAATCACGTACATAAAGAAATAGGGAGGGAAACGTCATTGACAAATTGAAATTTGGAAAATATTGCTGTATTGTGATTACTAATGCCTAATTAATTTTTGTAAATCCACTTTTTCCAGCTGCCTAACTTAACAGATGGTACTACAACGACCTCTTCTAATAACAAATGCATGGGGAGATCAGAGATGCACTTAAATGTTAAAAGTTGATTAAATTGCTTATTTTTTAAAAGATTTTTTTTAGTAATATCAGCCTTTTATAGTGTTATAGGCCTGAGTTGGCTATACATTCATCTGTTGTTGTCATTAAAAGCAGGCATCTAACTTCAATTAAGCACCTTCACTCAGGCATTTATGAACGAGGTGGAGTAGAACGAAGGACTATCCATTGCGAGCAACCGATAAGTTTGGTTACATTTTATATTCTTCTATTGCATCGTGGCAGCAGCCTTATGCCCCATTGCCCCCACCTCCTATATTTGAGAAATCTGGCAGTTAGGATATTAAAGGCTTAAAAAGAAAGGATATTTATAAAGGTGAATTCTCTTGTATCCAGAAAACAGAAGGATAAATATTATCTTGTCCAATCAAAATATATCACCTCAATTAAATGGATTCCTACTATCTGATTGAATCACTTAAATAGATAAACTTTTATCCTTTCATTTTTTTTTTTTTTGGATACTAAAGAATTCACCGTTTATAAATCAACTTACACATCTGTTTTCCTTCGGAAATCCCAAAGTTGACTCGAGTTACCCGAAGCCCAAATCCAGGGGACCAAGGCCACGGTTTTTAAAAGATCAGCACAACACATCATCAGGATAAGGATCCACCAATTACCTAGAGTTCCACTTGTTAAATCTTTGCTTGCCACATATGTAATAATGGTTTTGTTGTTTAAGAAATTAAAAAAAAAAAGTTAGTTTTTATTAAAAAAAATAGTGTTAAAATGACAATATTTAATAAATTAAAGAGTCATGTATCTAGCTTTTTAATAAAAAAATATCTCTTTTTTTTTAACCATCGACAATTGTTAGCAAATCGGATGTAATAATATATGATATATCTAATGAGGCATATCTCCTTCTTCATTTATTTTGGTGAATTCTTTGTTACCTCATAAATTTTTATCTTGTCTATATGATTTATTCTGATAATGAAAACTTAATCTAATGTGATACTAATATAATTCATTTAATTGAGAAGATGCATTCTAATTAAATGTGATAATTTTTATCCCAAAATTATCAGGGATACTAGAGAAGTCACCTAACTTTTTTCACGGTCATCTCCTGTTAAGCTTATGGGTTACTGTTTTCCAAAAAAATAGCTTATGGGTTACTGCTGCGGGTTGGTTTAGGTTTAGTTTGGGTTTTTTTAAAACCAATAAGTTTAATATATATTATAAATAAAATAAATATTAAGAGTTTAATTATTATGCATTATTAATGTAAAATTTTTTACACTATCAACCAATCAGAAATCATAGTTTGAATGACTTTTAAGGTTGTTAAATAAGAATCAATCATTTTTATTGATGTGGTAATTTCTAATAGGTCGACGGTGTAAAAATAATTTACATTGTCGGTGGATAATTTTAATTTAATATTTGGATTTAATTTTATTTTTAACTCATGTGATAATATTTTTAATTGATGTGTCTCTCAAATTATCTTATCACATTGGTTAAAAATTTTATGCAATGTTTTGCACCAAAAAAAAATTTCATGTAATATTAAAAAACAAACTGATGTGGCATAATAGTATCGAGGGACACAATCACATCAGTTAAAAATTCCATGTAATATTAAAAGGAAGATTTTATGGTACCCTTTGGGTAACTTACTCTTGTCTATGTGGCTCAATCAGATGGTGAGAACTTAGTCCAATATGACTTTGACATGACTCATTTAATTGAGGTGACATATTCTGATTGGATATAAAATACTCAAATCTTCTATTTTCTCAAGGGTACCATTGCAACGCCCATATTAAAAGACAAATTGATGTGATTTGATAGTATTAGAGGATAAGGTGTGTGACAATAAAGTGACAGAAAATATCTTGAGTTGATACTCGGATAGCGCCTGCTTAAAGCCGATAAAGCAGTGAAAGAAAGACAACAAAACCTATGAAACATGTTACTGTGTCATTGGGGAGTGAATCCTCTCATGTTGGAAAAAAAACATGAGAAAGTTATGTTTTTAATCCCCATCATTCAATCATCATATTTTCCATTTTAAACACACTTTCTCTCTCCTTCAACATATTAAATGAGGGGTTGAGATTCAATATGAGAAAAAATAACATAAGGGGATCCATTCCCGTGTCTTTCCACCCATACAAATCAAAGTATCAAATTACTTGGCTTGCTGGAGGGCGTGTTGAATATGAATAAAATTAATTAGGCACCTCTTTCACTCCTAATTCTAAATGTTTTGGCTTCTCCTATAATGGGTTACCCTATTTGGAGAAGAAAAAATACACCCTATTGTGTTGATGACAGGAGTGTATGAGGAAAACAAAATATTAAGCATGGCACACAAAAGATTTTGCGATTTTCTATAGCTTCGTTTTCTAAACTAGATATTACTTAATTATATCATGCATGTTGCTTTTTATGAAATGTCGTAAGTAAAAGCTGTAATTTTTTATTTTAGAGAATTATTAAAAATAGAATTGAAAATTGTCACGTGGAAAAAAAAAAATGAAACTTACGTGATATACACACTTTTATTGTCCATAACCATAATCAGTGTCCTTAATTTTGAATTTAAAAAACTGCCCCTTTGGTGCCGGTTGATCTTGAGCTTTACTCAAATACAGAAGAAGCTATATTCAACAAAATAATGAAAGATTAATGAGTTGTCGATAGATGAACCGAAAGAAGTAAAAAAAGGTGTTGAAGAAGTCACGTTCGAAGAAAGTCAATGGAACAAATTGATACTAGATGGTAGGGGTGGCCATGGGTTTGGATAAATCCGGTAACTCGGTCAATCCGACCCAATCCAATCCAAATTTTGTGGGTTGGTTCGGGTGCGTGATTGGGTTGAGCAAAAATACATAGAACTCATGGAGTATGGATTGGGTATCAGGTTTCAGATTTTTAAACCCACTGAACTCGACCCAACCCGATACACTACACTAATGACTAAATTATGTTTATTTGTCATATACTCACTTAGTCCTTCCCCGATTCACGACCAATACACGATAGTTTTCACTCTTCTACTTTTCTCTATTCTCTCATCTCACTCACGACACTAACGACAACGGCAACTAGCGACCTGCGACGAGGACAACCAGAGAATGGACATCGATGTGTTTTATGTCAGACCCGAGAACCCATCCTAACCCAAACCAGAAGTGGTCGGGTTGGGTTGGTTCGAGTTTCAAACTTTTTTTGGACAAAACCGACCCAACCCAACCCACTTTTCTTTGTTTGGGTTGGGTGCTAAAATCCACTTATCCCGACCCGACCCAACCCGACCCATGGCCACTCCTTCTAGATGCCATCATGTTCAATAAGATCAAGGAGGAGGAAAATTCAATGCTTGCTTCAAAATTTGAGGAAGAAGAGATTCTGAGGGCAATGTGGAAATGTAAAGGTAATAAGAGTTTTGATCCGACTGAGTTCAATTTTAATTTTTTTAAGCGTTATTGGAAGATTATGAAGAAAGATATATGTAGAATGGTGAATGAATTTCATGAAAATCGAAAACTACCAAGTAGGTGTGATTAATCTTTTATTGTGCTTGTCCCAAAGAATGATAATCATTAGTTGGGTGCATGTATATAATTTTGCCAAAAATCTTGGCAGGAAAGCTTAGGGAAGTGATGGATTCAATTATTATCGTGAGCTAATATGCTTTTGTTGAAAATAGATACAATTTGGATGGTGTTGTAATTGCTAATGAGGTTGTAGACTATGCAAAGAAGAAGGGGAGATACATGCCTTATTTTTTAAGCAGATTTTGAAAAGGCATATGATTCAATTTGTCGGGATTTTCTGGATTATATAATGAGTATGATGAATTTTTGTACAAATTGGAGAGGCTGGATTAGGTGCTGTCTAGGGTCAGCTTCAGCGTCAGTTATGATGAATGGAAGGCCGGCATATGAGTTCAAAGTGAGCAAAGGCATAAGATAGGGGCGATCATATGGCGCCATTCCTTTTTTTTTTTTATGATAGCAGGAAAGTTAAGTGGCTTTAAGAGGAGTGCAGTGCAAAAAAAATGTTTTCAAGGGGTACAAGGTTGGTGAAGATTATATCGAATTTCACATTTACGGTATGCAGATGACACACTGGTAGTTGGTGAGGCATCTTTAGATAATGTACAAAAACAGCTTGATCGGGATTAATTTGGATGAGGTGAATCTTGCAGGATTTACTAGCTATTTAAACTGTAATGTTAGCACTTTACCATTTAAATATCTCGGAATCCCTGTTGGAGCTAATCCAAGGAAGGTCTACATAAAATCCAATTATTGATATAATGGTTGGAAGACTTACCCATTAGAAAAGAAAACATCTCTCCTTCTCTTCTCCTATCAATTCGGTACTTTCTTCTCTTCCTATTTATTTTCTTTCTTTCTTTAAGTAGCATTATTGGTATCCTTTGCTATTAAAGAATCTACATACTCTCAACGAGGTGATGTTACTTATGCTCTTAAATAAAATATGCAATTTGAAAATCTTATATAATATAATTCATATAATTATTTATTTTTCAATCTATTATATATATATATATATATATATATATATATATATATATATATATACTTTGCTCAAATAAATAATTTTTTTGGTATACACTATAAGAAATGATGGATATTAAACGTGTATCTATTATATAAAGATAATTTGTTTTATTATATTCTTGATCCTTTTTTAGGTCATTTAACTCAACAATTTCTAAACAAGTATCACATCATTTATTTTGTATGTCATAATTTGACAAACTTATATTCAGTTTTATACACAAATATGTTTGTCTAAATGATATTTTTGTCATATTTATCAACAACAATTGTTATAATAATTTAAATTTTATTTAGACAAAATAATTGAAAGCATAATATTTATTTAGGAGTGTTGAGCTAAATGACTAAAAAAATAAGAATATAATGAAAAATTCGTTGGACACATAATAGAAACACATTTTATATCCATAATATGTTAGAGTGTATACTAAAAAAATATGTGTTTGATAAAATTAATATATAACGGATTGAAAAAAAAAATACTTACATGAATTATACTCCTTTCTATAAGATTATCAAATTATATATTTCATTTTTAAATTAAAAAACTATTTTATTTTGTAAACAAGAAAGCATAAGATCGATCTGTAAAAACTTTTTTTAGTATATAAATATAAAAAAAATTATTATAAATAAATTTTTTGATTTTAGTAACTTAACATTGTTAAGTTGATAATTAGTTAACACTAAAAAGTAGGGTGGTGTGTAATTTATAATCAAATTTGGGATTTGCTATTATTTTGATAAACTTAAAGGTTGTTGAGTGTAAGTTACTCTTTATATTATATTAAGTTTTAATCTTATATCAAATTTGTTACACATAATTTGCTTTTATTTATTAGTTAACTTTTTTATTGTTATTTCATGTTGTATATATTTGGTCCTCCCCCTCATTTCAATTTTTTTTGCTT
This sequence comes from Ammopiptanthus mongolicus, assembly GCA_039655645.1. Lineage (NCBI taxonomy): Eukaryota > Viridiplantae > Streptophyta > Magnoliopsida > Fabales > Fabaceae > Ammopiptanthus > Ammopiptanthus mongolicus. The sequence continues at coordinate 14,735,387 of CM077348.1, read as the reverse complement.
CACCCCTGTTGGGGATGCTTGGAAAAGTTGATGCTGGATGTTGGATGTTTTTTTTAGGGTTAAATATGTTTTTGGTCCCGATAAAATAATGACAATTCGTTTTTAATCCCTCATTTTTAAAAAAGTCATTTTTTGATCCCTCAATTTTCAAAATAGCACACTTTTGGTCCCTCATGTTATCACAATTTTCAAAATAGAGACCAAATGTGAGTTATTTTGAAAATTAATGGACAAAAAAAATGACATTTTGAAAATTAGGGACTAGAGACGTTTTGAAAATGAGGAACCAAAAACGAATTTTTAATATTTTACAGGGACCAAAAACATATTTAAATAGGTGAGAACTATTTGATAGGTGAGTAAAATTTATTTATAACATTATTCTTTACAAGTTTATCTGTAAATTTTTCATCCTTAATAAAATATATTTATAATTATATTTTTTTTATATTACTTTAAATTATTAAATGAATAATTGACAATGACAATTTAAAAAACAAAAATAAGACACTAAGGTGGGAAATTATTTTTTATAATAATATGAGTTGTATATCCTTTTGATTAACTTTCACAAAAAAAAATATTGAAGAATAATATTATAAGGGTTAAATATGTTTTTGATTCTTATAAATAGCGAAAATTCATTTTTAGTCTCTCATTTTCAAAACATCCTTTTTTTGATCCCGAAATTTTTGAAATAGCTCACATTTGGTCTTTATTTTGAAAATTAAGCTAACCTTAAGGATCAAAAGTGAGCTATTTTGAAAATTAGGAGATGAAAAAGGGACTTTTAAAAAATTAGGGACTAAAAATAAATTTTCGCTATTTTACGGGGATCAAAAACATATTTAACCTTTTTTTTATTTTGCTTAAAAATCATAAAGAAAAAACTTGTTAGTTTGCTAGTTGATGCATCGAGTCTCACATCCAGAATGTGTTAGCAGCAAAAAGAATTCAATTCTTCTTTTTTAGGCGTTTAAAATAAAATAAAAATTGTTGATGTTGATTTTTCTCCTGCCTGGTTTTTTGTTCTGTAGAGAAAAAAATGGGGCCGCAGACCAACCAATCAATCTTTGGGTTTAGGCGGTGTGGACACGATCACTCGTCACTTTTTAAATAATCCGTTTGAGTTGCAAGCTTATATGGGTTAGCCGTTTGTCCGCAGGCTTGAACGGGCTGGTACCCTTAAATTCAAAACTCAATATTTTTATTGCTACTTAATAAGACTTGATTGGATTGGTTAGTAGTTTAGTTCATGATTAAACAAAAAAAATCGACTAATTCAGTCCACCAGATCCGTTAGTAGCTTGGTTGATGATTAACACAAGTAGATTGACTTATTCAGTCCTATAGTATTTAACTTGGTTGTCAGAATCGGATTAAACTGGTCGATTCCATCAATGAATTGGACCTTTTATCGGTTCGGGTACCGATAAGAACCGTTTGTGTTGAAAATTGGTGAAGAACCGATCAAACAGGACAAAATCGGGCGGTCCAATGATTTGCCCAAAAATTCATTTTTTTTTTTTTAAAAAGTGTGAAGCGACAACGTTTCACATGAACTCTTTATGATTCGGTCTCTTTCCTCCTCTATATTCTCATTCTCAGACGCATGAAGGAAGCCGCCTTCGTCTTCATCATTTTTCTGCCATCTCATCCGCGTAGTTGCTCGTTGTTCTCCCCCTCTTCCGCAAAACAAAGTTTGTTCTTTTCCTCCCCCATTATCTTCACTGTGCAAACATGCGCAACCAACATGTTGTCTAAATATCTATGACTATTAGCATTGCAATTCTTTCGCATTGTTTGTAAGATATTGATATGTTTAATTAGTAATTACACATATTATTATGTTCTTATTTTGGAGATTTCATTAAAAGTTACACACAAATTTTCTTGAAAAAGTCTTGATTAACTCATGTAAACATTATGTAAACTATTTGTTAGTATGTTAGTTTATTATTTTATTAGTGTATATATTATACAAAATTTAAAAATAAAAATTTAAGTAAAACCAATTCGATCATGGTTGGATCAGTGAACCATGAATCTATGTCTTCACCGATTCAGTGACCGTTCCGATTTTTAAATCGTTAGTATTCAACTTTTAAAACGTTGTTATAAAGGTATTTTATTCTTACATGTGGTATTGCAAGTTTCACTTTTGATAAGTACTTAATGATTCCAATTGTATATATATATGTTTGTAGTACGAATATTTTACATTTTAAGAAAGTGACAATAATATAAGAGTAAATCATCATTTTGGTCCCTGAAAATGTGAGACGCTGTTAGTTTAGTCCTCGAAAGCAGTTAAATTATGAAAAAGTCTTTCAATATTAATTTTATTAGTCAAGTTAGTCTCTCAATATTAATTTCGTCAGTCAAGTTGGTCCCTGACTGGGGTGATAACAAGGACTAACTTGACTAATAAAATTAACATTGAAGGATTTTTTTCATAATTTAAGTGCTTTCGGGGACTGAACTGATATCGTCTCACACTTTTAGGGACCAAAATGATGGTTTACTCATAATATAATTATGACCATAAGATCATACATGAATAGTCAAACTTAAAAGATGTTTAATAGTCATGTGACTACTTAAAAATATCACATGTATTTATCTTTTAATATTTACCGTTCAAATAATATTCAATAATCAACGTTTATTATTCTCACATTCTTAAAATCCAATATATATATATATTAATAATTAATGCTCATGTTAAAAAGTTACCAGAATGCCAATTCATAAACTTATACATCTTAAATTATATTTGTATAATTTATTATTATTTAATTATGAATATATTAATTTTTGAATTTTGCTAATCAGTATCCCAAGGATATTGGTTAAGTAATAAAAAAAATCTTTAGGTTTATTTGTATAAAGGGAAGAAGGCAAAGAAAGGGTTGTAGACCTGTAGTGAAAAAGGGTTGAATGACAAAATAAAGAGCACTTTTGCTGCATGCTACCTGCTCTCTCTTAAGAAACATTTAGATCTTGGCCCTCAATCAATTCAATTAAAAAATAGATTCTTCTGCTGATGGTCACCCATTTCTGGATATGAATAGAACCACAAACCAAAACCATTCAGTGAAACCCCATTCCTTACTCGTCCTCTTAAGGTTTTTTGGTAAGCGCAGAGGCAAAATAGAAGAGTGGTGGAATGGAATGTACAGTAAACAAGGAAATGGATTTTCTCATATCAAATTTTCACCTAATAAAATTATGTAAAGAGAAATCAATAAAAAATCTAACACGAGGTTCTCATTGACATGAGAGGACTTATTTCTGGTGAAAGTGACTGACTATGTGAGAAACATGGGAAGTGCCGTGTACGTGTAGAAAGTTAAAAACCACCAAAACTGATGGAAATATCTTCAGCTTCGACATGAAAACGACTGTTTCATTGGGCTTGCTAGTTGCTAACTTGCTACGCCATTTGGTGAATGGTCCAAAACAAATCAATGGCCACACTTCTCAACAAAGCAAGCATTCATTCATTATAATCAACGAGACCATGCCTCTGCCTTCCCACCTTTCCAGCCCAAATTGTTGAAAAACGATCGAGGGAGTAGAACAGAACAAAATCAATCAATACTTGATGAGAAAACGTGTACATTTTTTATCATGGGCGTTGGTAATCATTATTCGCAATAAAAAAGAGCAAGTTTATATTGAAAACTTAAAATAAAATAACTTTTTATATATTAAATACTTTATTTTCATTATAAAATTGTCTTTTTCAATTGCTTAACCTATATTCTTAAAACATCCATTAACATTTGCCTTTTCCATAATGCAAATGATGTTGGGTCCGGGACACCCTGTTTTCATTTCATATCTGCATCATATATATGGAAGTGGATTCACCGCAGTCAATGAATCCTACCGTCCCTGCACTCAAAACAATGCTAATCATTACACATATTTCTCTTTGTAATTTTATCTCTTGATTGATTTATCAAAAAAAAAATGTTAAAAAATATAAATAAGAGAGAGATACAGATCGTGAATGCAGGAATCCTCATCGCATATATACTTGTCTCTAGTAAACACTGGTCATCCAATATGTCAGAGTCCAAGCACGCCTAGTCAATCTCTTTCTGCTTCTAGCTTCATGTATTAATAAAGGGAAATGTTAACTATAAAACTATTGGGTAAGAAATAAAAAAAGTACTAAGTTTTTTATTTTTCAAAAATAGTGGTTTAATATATTAAAAGAATAATATATTTAATTTTTCAATAAAAAAATATTTTTTTAAATACTTTTACCAACATGCACTAGCAATAATCTACGTTAAATTTGAACTTACATGTAACTATAAGTTCTATAACCGTGAAAATAGAACTCGAAATTTTGTGCTCAATAAGTAAGAGAATAAAAGGGGAGGACGAAATTGAAAACTTGCACGTATTCCTAGTAGTGGGATGATAATTGAATGATACAGTTTGTCCTTAACTATCACTTTCACAAGATTCACAACTGTAAGATGAAGAACCATTATTTATAGTGGGGTAAGGTTAAAAACTTAAAATTAAGGAGTTTTAATTTAAAGAAACAAAAATTAAGGAGTTAAAGCATAATTTTTTACTTTGACATGTTGTAACTATAATTATAGTGAGGAATGCTAACAAAACATTCTCTTTCTAATACACACCCTCTTATTGGTTAAAATTCATATGATCCTACTAATTCATGTGTGTCCCACTTGAATTTTGTAGGGCCCACATAAATTTCAATCAATAGGAATGTGTATTGAAAAGAAAGTGTTAGAGAGTGTGTTGATAGCATTTTTCTAATTATAGTATATAGTTAGTGTGACACCTTTTGAAACATTATTATCTTTTATCTATTATTATTTAAGTTTTTTATCAATTGATGTAAGGTGACGTTTGGTTCAGGGAATATTTTATTATCAAGTAAACTACATTTTTAGAAATCTGATTCTTAGAAATGCATCTTCCTCACTCTCACATATGGGAATAGAATTTTCAAGTTTCATTCACAAAATTTGTTTCTGATCATCTTTTATATCTTTGAATAATTTTTTATCTGCTGTATAAGATATGAGAGAATTTATTCCCACCGCATTTTTCCAGAAATGTCAAAATATACTTAACATCAAACGTCATATGAGGGTAATGATTAAAGAATAAAAAATGGAAGTTTTTTTAAAAAATTGGTGTTAAAGTGGTATATTTAATAAACCTAAGAATGATGTATTTGATTTTCCATTAAAAACTTACATTTTCTCAGTTAGATCCATCAATTGCCAACTTAAAAGCACAAAATTTCCCGTACAAAAAACTTTTTTCTCTTTGGCAATTATCGTCTAGTAACCGGTCCTAAGTCTTCCTTTAGTCAAAAAAAAAAAAAAAAAAGTCCTAAGTCTTCCGAAGTCTTTTTTTATTTGACATGTTTTTCTATTTAAACTTCATATCTTCAGGAAGGCACCCCAGTACAAAGGCCATTAAATCACAACAGGATCATCATTCATCCGACTTTGAGGATTATTAGATCATCCTTAGAATTTTTATTATATGTTGTGTATTTATTGGATCTATTTGCATACACCAGTTTTTATATTATATTTAATTTTGTTTTTATAATTTTTTCTTAGCTAATTTATTTATAATTTATAGGTTTTAATGGTATTTATATTTTTTTGGTTTGGTTTTTCAAGGTATCCTATGTGCGCAAATGCAGAGACTAATCCCTCGAACAGGGTAGGACCACAAGGGCGGGAAAGTTCTCCCTCAAGAGTTTTAACGTTGCTGCATATCCAGGACTCGAATTCAAAACTCAAGACCACTGATTAAGCTGGAAGAGATTTGTGTCATCTCATCCAAGCGCTCTTGGGTAATATTTATATTTGAATATTTTAAAGTAAAACAAAACAATAAATAATAGCAATAAGTATTATCGACGATAAAATCGTCTGTACCGTGACGATAAAATCGTCGGTAACGTAATGAAACATTATAGGCGACCTGGTCGTCGATAATGAAATGACACATAATGGAATGTCACGGTACAGACGACTAGTCTGTCGGTATTGGAATCTCATGTTATCGATGACTAAGCCTTAGTTGGTCGCTTACCGTCTACCTTTGCGACGGTTGACGATCAGAAATATTGATGACTTTGAGCAATCCGATAAATATTATATGAAGGAACCTATTGAAAACACAAAAAGGGGGTTGAATTGTGTTTCTTAAGTTTTTGAAAACTTTTTCGCAAGCAAATATCTTTTGTAAACGTTTGGATGCAAAGATACTTAACGGACATTGAAGGCATATACAAGAAACTTTGGACGCACGCTAAAAACGTTTTCTTGAAAGATGATCATTAAGAAAACAATTTCAATCCCAAGTGTTAGTTATAAATAAACCAAAGACAGAGAAAAGGGAGAGAAGATAACATAAGGATATTATCTTTGTTCAATCTTAACCTAAGAGCTACGTTCAATCCCCTCTACATGAGAGCTTTATCCACTATAATAAAAACCTTGTTACAAGTATTCTACACCTCTTCAGACAAGTACCGATATTTTTTTTCCAGATAAGCCTCTTCAGGCTCAACCAATATTGGTTTAGAAAGAGTTTAAGTTTAAATCTAACTTACTATGTGTGAGGACATGAATCTTAAGATTTAGAACTCTGAAAACAAACTCTACGTAGAGAATTTTTGTCTAAGGGATATTACTCTTTTACATGATAGACAATAAATTTGAAACTATTATATTTTATATTAGCGTGCTTGAACACAATCCAGTAGAGTAAAGACTATTTTAATTACATTAGACTTTGAAATAAAAACATATAAACTTTACTCCGATAAGTCTTTTGACTCAGTTATACTTCTGATTAAGATGTACTCCAAGTAGGATTTCGTCCATTAATCGTTTACAGCAAAACGATGGACTATGCGATTAGATAAGTCTTTGGACTTTACATACCTGCACACTTAGGATGAACACGTTAGACCATAACAGATATTTGTTCATCTAATTTAGTCTTTTGTTAACATCAAAATCTTAAGTAGTTATAGACCATAAGTTCCAACATTATAGATGACGACAAGGTTATTACCTGCGACTGTGTAGTCGTCGGTTATCCATTGGTAAATATACGTCACCGAGACCTTTTTGGCATTACAGTCGACTTATAGTCGTCAATAATTAGACTTTTTCTTATGTTATATGAAAAACAATTCTCGAGAATAAAAAAATGCAAATGACATTTAAATTATTTTATACAGTAGAAATATTTTGATAATGATAACATATATTTCTATGAATATGAAGTATTAATCTAACATACTTCTAAGTTATTTTCAGAAATTTTAAAAAAGACTTTCATGACTTTTAAAGGCCAAGCAAACTTATTTTTCAAAATACATAACAATATCATTAAAACAAATATAGGGCTAGCTTAAATTTCAAAAGATTTCCTCAAAAGAAATGTAATTTCAAACTTTAAAACAAATATCTTAATCAAATTATAAGCTCTTTACCAATCAAGGGTTTGGTTGGTCAATTGATAAACATCTCGACTTCATAAGGAATAAAATACAAGTTCAAGTTCGAATCATGATAGTACTCTAGTTGGAATGTTATGAAAATCAATAATTAATTCCCTGTTCGTAACAGCCGATCAAGAAATAGTCTTATAACCGATCTAAAGGACCGAAGCTTGTAGATATACTCCACAATGTCATCAAAAAGCCAAAGACCTTAATTACGATGATTCATAAAAATAAATAATTCATCCTGCTTCTTTACAGAATTTACTCAATTTAGGATTCGTCCTCGAAGTCAAGGTCCAAGTGGGTCATGTGCTCAAAAAAAATGTTGAATAGGTGTATGCAGGTTAGCGGTTTCTTGTGTTATGGAATAAAAAACGGGCCCCGTTTACAACAGCTCCGGAAAGCAAAAGTGAAACCGCGTTAAAAGGCAAAGGTGAGTGCCTGAGGGGAGCGACAAGTGAGAGACATGACAAAATGCAAATCGCGAGGGAGCGGGACCCTTGGACCCTAATTCAAAGTTCAAAACTGACTTTACCGGTTACCACTCGGTACTTAATCCAATTATTGTGCATTTAATTAATGATTCCTAATTTATAAAGGCAAATATTAAAATCAAAACTGAGATGACCTATACCTAATGGGACAATTGGCTCCGTCAAACATGTTCCATGTGAAGTAATGAGGTGGGACTACGACTAACTACACCACAAGGCAATTACCACTTTTTCGCTCGCTTGATAGGCATGCATAACTCTCTAAGTACTATCCTTGATCCATTCACTACTTAGCAACACCCATAATTATTTAATCCAAAGGAATTGATTGGGCAAATTGGTAATGGTTTGGAGTTGAGTTGATCGAGCTTGAGGTTTTTGCATTAATATGCAGTAATGAGATGTGCGTAGGGTTCAAAATTCAATAAATGAATCCCATGTGACACCAGCTAACAAAAATCAGGTCTAGTTGAATACTAGTATTATTTTACATTAAATGGAGTGCCTGTCGCAAGTATTGCCTAATTAAGAATTAAAAATTATTGTTGGAAAATAAAATCTGATAATTGTAACGAACATAAGTTAATAAAATTTAGAAGAATGTTAATCAGTGTTCTTAATAACGATCCAACATTTAATGAGACATAAAGTAAATTTTGTGATGATATTTTTCTAAAAAATTAGGAGTTAAAAGAGTATGTACTGATAGTGTAAAACTTTTTTATATAGTCGTCCAATCAAATTTCATCATGTAGATGTTTGTTGAGATATTATAAGAAGTAATGTAACAAAGTAACATATTGGTGAAATCTGATTGGATGACTGTATAAAAACTTTTTACACTGTCAGTGCATACTACTTTAACTCAAAAATTAAACCAACAATTTTCTCATGTAAAATTAATTATTTTGTGCAAAATGAGGAATTGATCTATGAACCTTGCAACTAATAGTAATTTTTTTTATCAAATGGGCTACCTTATATTTGTTGGTATACCAAACATATTAAAAAGATAATATAAAAAAAATACAAAGTGAGCTTTTTTTTAAGAAAAAATTGTTTTTTTGAAAGGCTTAAAGCAATGAATTCACTTACTTTATCCTTGGGCCAGGCCTGAGTGTCCTTAGGACATTATTTATGAAATCAATAAAAAGAATTTATATAAAAAATAATATATTTAATATTTTAAAAAGTGTTTCATTTAAATTTTTAAAATAAACTTTTTTTTATTGATTTTTTAAAAAATGTCGTTAAAGTACTCGTTACTAAAACCTAAAATTTAAGTAGATCCTGTTACTTAATTTTTTCTCCCATTTGGTATGGAAGATTTTCCACCTCACTCAATACGCTATTGACATCGATCTTGACAAATGGCCACGTGATTCGTGTTCACATGGCAACCACAACTCTCCCCTTATCACAAACAATAATAATTGGGTGCTTTGTGCAACAAACATATATTGTTAGTAACTTAGTATTATTATTTAGGCTTAATTGTATTTTTTGTCTCTTGATTATTATAATTGTGTAATTTTAATTCTCCTGATTTTAATTGCTTCAATTGGGTCCCCAAGTATCACAATTATGCAATTTTGATCCCCTAGGTTTCAATTGTATCAATTGGATCTCCTAGATATCACGATTGTATAATTTTGACCCCCTACGTAAAAAGGTAGTGCAATTTTTTAACACTGATAGCTTACGTGGCTCACGTGGGACTAATTTGACACTTAGTGAGGTCAACTTGGCAGTTTACGATGCATTCTCATGTGACATCATTGACATCTCACACATTTTAATGGTCAAATGCACATCAATAAGTTTCACAAATGAATAACACATAAGCTGTCAAACTGGCCTCACTAAGTGTCAAATCAGTCTCACTTAGTAATACTTGAGGGTTTAGGTTATTAACGTTAAAAATTACACAATCGTGATACTTGAGGGACCAAAATTGCACGATCGTGATACCTGAGGGATCCAATTGACGCAATTGAAACTTGGGGGATCAGAATTGTACAATCATGATACTTGGAATACCCAATTGACACAATTAGAATCTTGGGGACTATAATTACACAATCGTAGTACTTGAGAGACCATAAATACAATTAAGCCTATTATTTAACAAAGAATTAAGGAATAAATAGCCATTGATCCTCGCATGGATTATGATTTTCCAAGTGCATTTAACAAGCAAAGTTCCTGATTCCTTAAGAATAAGGAAATTGAATTGAGCAAGGAAAAAAACACGTAGTTGTGGCGTGAAGAAAAGAACTCACGTTTATTTATTTTTTTAATTTAGAAAATGTACTCTACATCGTGGAGATGCAAATGAGTAACACAACTTGCGTATATTGTGATTTTTTAGTTCATGCATGTATTAAGAATTCTATTTCTTCCTCTTCTTAAGATTTCAGAATAAAATATTGAAAGTGAAAGCCACTACATTTGTTGATCAGTTATGTTATTTGAACATCATATTTTAGACATCGTATATGATATCATATCTCTTTATCTTTATCTCTCATTTACTTTTATCTTCTTTGTATACACGCATTTTAAAAAATATATCAAAAAAAACAAAAAACACCATATTGTTATCCGTATTTTGATGTCCAAGAAAAATTTCTCTTTGCAGATTGCCGAGACAATTATTAAAGGCAAAATAAGTTGATTGTTCTTATACGTTTATTTAAACTTTCATATCGGTCCCATAACTTCTTCTTTTTTTCAAATCGGTCCTACAAGTTATATTTTGTTTTCACATTAGTCATTTCCGTCAATTTCGACCCAACGCCGTCAGATTTGACCTGATATGACTATGATATTAGTGATACATGCGGCTTTTGATCTGACGACGAAATTGATGGAAAAAACTAACGTGAAAACAAAACATAACGTGTAAGACCAATTTGAAAAAATAAAACTTATGGGACCGGTGTGAAAATTTAAATAAATATATAGAATCAATCAATGTATTTTACTAGTAATAAATGATTATCTGTTAATTATAAACTGAAGTGTGTGATTCATAAAAAAAAAATCGAATTAAAACTTTTTTGTTTGAGCTTAATTTTGATATATTGTTAATATAAAGTTAATTACACTATAATTAATTATAAATTATTCTATGTATGAATTTTAAGGTAATTATCATAAGAGTCAAACATTTTTAATGATATAATAATTTATGATTGATTGACAATATAAATTTTTTTTTTATATTAACAGGATATACAGTTAAACCCCTTTTTCCTTTCCCTTTTCTTAAATTGGAAAACTATTTTAAAATATAAAGGACAAGTTAGAGTATTTTTATTAAGAAGATAAAAGAAGAAGAATACTTTTTTTAGAAAGATAAGTTAAAAAAAATATTTTTCTAAAAGATTACATGCACGTGAATACTTATATAATTTGTAAAAAAATTTAAATCATTAAAACTATATATATATATATATATATATATATATATATATATGAGTTTAATTATTATGTATTATTAGTGTAAAGTTTTTTACATTGTCAATCAATAAGAAGTTATTATATGAATGACTTTTAAGATAATTAGGATAAGAGTCAAACATCGTAATTGATGCGGCAAGTTATGATTGATTGACAGTGTAAAAATTTTTTATACTGACAATGCATATCAATTAAATCATCTATTATATATATATATATATATATATGGGAGAAGATCGACCTACTCCCATAGTAAGATTTCCAAACTTACTCTGTTTAATAATTTGATATAGAATATAAATTTAACAAATCTACGTGTCGATAACATAATATTATCGTAGTTATCATGTATATCAAAAAATAGATAAATTAGATATTCATATACATGTAATATTTTAGTTGATATTTACTTATATTTTGAACAAAGTATTATACGTTAAAATAAAGTTGTGTGACGAAGTCTGAAATAATTCTTATATATATATAGGAAGAGATCAGTTTACATCAATATAAATCCCGTATAGCAATAGGTAGGGTATTAGAATATTCATCTCTATACCTGCATTTTAAGAAAGGAAACTCGTTGTATCCGTCTCAATACCCGCATGGATAACAACTTTAATACTCATCCTCATATTATTTAGGTACTTAGATACTGGGCCCAAACACATTATCCGTGTTTTAGTTAAATAGAAAATGCTGTTCCTTTAACATGAGTGCATGTTCACAAAATTATGTAGAAAGATGACAGATTATTGGATGAAGAAATTGGATTCAACCTTTTCAAATACTGAATAAATAAATTAGTCAATTGTGTATTTTTAATCACCAAATATACTAACATAATTTGTTAAGGTGTTGTTTGACGACTAGAATTAAATTTAGAATTAAGTTTTGCAATTGGACCTCCAATTTTCAAATATTTTCATGGAATGAAAAAATAAATATTTTATAATATTTTCAATTCTTAACCTACACCCTAAAAATTAGGGATTTTAAATACAAAAGTTAAAAATAATGTTGTTATTATTATTAAGAAATTAAATTTAGAATTATAATTTTATACTCTAATTTTTTCATAAACCCAAATATGAAATTTATAATTATGAACTAATTCCAAACATAAAACTAAAATTCTGAACTACAATATTTATTTTATCATCCAAATGGATCCTAAATAAGTATAGAAAAGGAGAGTGTATGGTCCAGAATACGAGGTCGGGTAACCGAAGATACTTGATATCTTCATCCCAGCTTAAGTGAAGAAAATACTCACAGTTAAGTTGTATGTCAAGCAATATAGAAACACTAACACATACCTTTAGGGCTCGTTTGGTGATCAGGATAGGATAAGGATGGATAGGTATGAGAGCTGGATAAGGATAGGATAGGATATGAGCATGATAAACTCTTATCCTGTCCAATATTTGATGTGCATCAGATAATGACAGGATATAATATAAAATATCCACAAATGATAAAATTATCCTTATATCAAAATTACATTTTTTTTCAAAAATAAATTTTAATATTACGTGATTGTTTTATACATTTAAATTAAAAAATATTTAATAATATATATTTTTGGCTTTTTAATTATAAATTAGTCCATTTTTTTAAATTATAAAAAATTAAATTTTTTTTCACTTTTTATAAAAATTGTTAATTAAACCACATATTTTAATTAGTATTAAGGTTGACTAATTAGGTTTGAAACCGTAATTAAATAATAACAATATTAAAGTTTAGAGATAAAAGAAATCATTTTCTTATCCTATCCTGTTGGTTCTAACCCAGCTCCACCCTCAGGATAGAATTATAACTAAGTAACAGGATAGGATAAGCTAACAGGATAAGCTTATCCTATCCTGCTGGTTCACCAAACTACAGATTAAAACAGGACAGGATAGCTTATCCTATCCTGCCTCCCTTATCCTGACCACCAAACGGGCCCTTAACTCCTAAAGCCTAGACGGCACTAAATCCATGAAAATAGGAGTAACCCCATATTCTCCATAATGCAATCGGGTGATCATGCTTATTCAATAAGTGTCATCCTTTACATTATAAATAAAGGATCTTGAACAGAATTATGTAAAGCTTTGATTTCTACTTGGGATATGTAGGAGTAGAATTCACATTCTGTAAAGCTATATTCCAAATCTTCATCAATTCTTTCAAAAACTACACTTAGAAACATGATATTTACAGATAATTTATAAATAAAACATTATACCAATAACATCTTTGATAATTTAAAGTTTTGAGTGTATGTTTCGTTTAAAAATATTTTTTAACGGAAATAAAATAAAACCGTAAGAAAAACAGAAGTAAAATAAACATCAAGTGAGAAAATTCGCTTCATAGCCATTGTTGGCTGACTATATATAAATTTAAAGCCATCATGGGTGTATTATTTCTTCTTTCGAAGACTCTAACAATTGGGCTAATTATTGTCATATGGTGTGGTTGAATTTCGTGCAATTATTGTGTATAATAATACGGGTTATGTTAATAAGTGTTTTAAAGATATTTTTTAAAAAAAATCAAAAAAAATAATTTTTTATTGAAAAATCAAGTACTCTCTCCGATCAGTATTATAAGCAAAAATTTAATAGAATACACATATTAAGAAAGTTGGTTAATCATATTTAATGTTGTTAAAAAATTAGATCTATTATCTAAAATATCCTTCATAAAGGGATTTGGGACTTGGATTTGGAATAAAATGAATTGTTGAAAAATAAAATTAATAATAAATGAAAAGGTTGTTTTAGGAAGGAAATTGCTAAACAGTAGGGAAGAATTTTGACCAAATCATACGAATGTGATGTGTCAACACTGTATTGGTTTTTTTCACAACCAATAGGTATGTGGCCGTTCAGTAATTTTGTCGGTTCTTCACCAATTTGTCTTCGTCGCATTTCGTTTGGTACCAAATAGCGCCGCTTTAAAATAATGTTATTAAATAAGAGAGAAATATTTATCTCTTGTTTATATATTTGATCAAAAAATTTGAAAATTTTTTGTTTATAATATTGATCGGAGGAAGTATATCACTTCTTTAAATATTAAGTATATCAATTTTTAATGCAAAACTTCTTTTCTTCCTTTTTTAATGAATATCCTTAAAACACTCATTAAGATTCTGATAATGCCACTTAAATATTTTGGTTTCAGCAGAGTTTTGATTTGAGTTTTAACTGTATATATGTGTTTTATAATAGTATACAGTAAATAATTGATGGATTTAGTATTATCAATATAGTTGGGATGACTAAATCTATAATGATATTTTTGCACATTACTCTCTTTTTTTTTATTTTTGGTTTTCTTATACAAAGATTAGAATATCCCTCGACCCTAATCCTCTTATTAATATATTTATTTTACTTATAAAAAAAATAAAAAGAGAATTAATACAATTACAAAAAAAACACAAGAGAATTAATACGAAAGAAAGAAATATTGACAAATTATTAAAGGAATCTAATTTAATACTTGTTTAGTACGAGAAGTGGAATTCACATCAGCTCTCTTGACATGGAAAATTAAAGGAAAGTGGAAGCAACGAGCCAACGAGGGA
The DNA here is from genome assembly GCA_039655645.1 of Ammopiptanthus mongolicus. Lineage (NCBI taxonomy): Eukaryota > Viridiplantae > Streptophyta > Magnoliopsida > Fabales > Fabaceae > Ammopiptanthus > Ammopiptanthus mongolicus. The sequence goes on along the minus strand of CM077348.1, from coordinate 14,720,308 downwards.
AAAGAAATAGTTTGTTTGATTTGGTACTTAAGTTGAATAAATAATTGAATAAATAAAATGATTGTTTTAGTCTACACTAATAAATATTTAAATAAAAATAATACAAAATGGAATAACCGATTAGCAACCGCAGGAACAGGAATAGGATTTATTAATTTTTTGAGTGAAGATCCAAAATGATTCTTTCAATTTTTTGAGGATCCACTTATAATTTCTGAAAAAATAAATTAATTAAATAGTCTTTAAAATTTACAAACGTGAGACAAGTTAGTCCCTTTGTCCATATCCGTCCATATAGTTCCATTAACTCAAATTAGTGACCCAAATTAGTCCTTGAAATTTAGCTCGTGATCCAAATAAGTCCCTGCATGTAATGCATGCACCAGAATTCAGCAGTGTGCACAAAAAACATGCATACTTCCCATGTGTTAAGAGTCTTGTGCACAATTTCTTGTCAAAATATCTTGTCTCACCAGACTTTTTACATGTGACTTATCATGTCGTACGAGTCTTGTGTTGCTGCTAGGGGCTTTTTTAGATTGAACATCATTCCTCCTATATTTTTTTGGCCTCCCAATAGGTCTCTTCAACTTTGATGACTCTGGCTTGCAAGGGAGCGGCAAGACCGAAACTTGTAAAAGAAACAACTGCAAAGAGGTTAAAAAACACTTTCTCGAGTATCTTGAGTTCATTGTTCACCCTGAAACAAAACAATTTTCATGTTTACCAAACCAGGAACTGACTACAAAGAAAGGTGTTTGTTCATTACTTGTGTGACATCTTCTAGCCTTCTTGGGAGGCCAACAAAACATAAGAAGAAAGATACTCAATCTTAAGAAGCCCCTAGCAGCCAACAACACAAGATTCGTAAGACATAAGAAATCACATGCAAGAAGTACTTGAGACAAGACATTTGACAAGTTGTGTACAATACTAGTAGGACATGGGAATGATGCATGTTTTTGGTGCACACTATTGAATTCTGGTGCATGTTGCATTCTGGTGCATGTATTACACGCAAGGACTAATTAGATCATGAGCTAAATTTGAGAGACTAATTTGGGTCACTAATTTAAGTTAACGGAACTAAGTGGACGGAGATGGACAGAGGGACTAACTTGTCCCGTGTTAGCAAATTTTAGAGATTATTTAATTAATTTATTTTTTTTAGGAATTAAAAGTGGATCTTCAAAAAATTTCAAGATCCATTTTGGACCTTTACTTTGATTTTATTTTTTTTGTGCGCTGCCACTGAGGAATAGGATTTATTATTAATTTATTTCGGATATTTTGACCCAATCGTGACAACTAACGTAACCATCAAACATTTGTGGTTGTGTTCGGACCCTGAAGTCTGCTCGGTCGCTAATCGGAGCGCATATATTCAAAGCAGGAAATAAAACGAGGGGCGCTCCTTGAGTCTGAGTGGCGCCGCAATTGAAGTGTTTGTCTCACCCCCCACGGGACTCTCCCACGTTATCTTGCTTAACCATGGTCAACAAAACTTAACCACAAAAAACTTGTAATACAAAATAGTTCAATATTTTAAAATCATATTAGACTTTGATTGATTTTACTCGAACTAACAAAATTTATTTAAGGGAATAAAACTTTCTCAACATTTATTTTTTCATTCACAAGACTCGAACTGGAGATCTTACTTGAGAGAATCAAACTCCTTACTGTAACACCCCGATTTTTCGTGCTTTCTAGGGACGATAAACTCAATTAATGAGTTTATATTTTTATCTGTGTTTTAGAAAATGATTTTGGGAAAACTAAAATCATAGTCTTGTTTCATAAAATCGTAGGAGCCTTCGGTTAAGTTTTGGGCCAAAAACTCAAACAAAAGCCGATCTATGTTTTTCAGATGATAGTGTTTTTCTACTATCACGACCTAATCTTGACTAACGGACGAAACCATTAGTCTTAGAATTCGATCCTCTATCTTTTTCCTAAAATGTGTCCTGATGCCCAAAATATATATAATATTTTATATTCGGACCGATAATCGATCGAGGAGACGATTCGAGCTGTCTTAGGGTTTTTCGAGACCCACGATCAGATGTTGTTCATGCCAAAATTGTATCAAGTCATGTGAGGAATTCATACCAGTGTCGGGATGATTCCAAATAGCGGGATGTGAATTGACCAAATTACCCTTGGTTAATTTTTATTACAAATTTACCTCTCCTATTATTAAACTAATAAAACCCTAAATATCTATCAACTTTCACTCTCATCCTCTCACTTTTCCCTCCTCATTTTCGGCAGCCTCCCTCTCTCTCAACACTCCATCTTCTTCCTTTCTCTTCTTTCTCTTTTCTTCTCCAAGACTTCATTTTTGAAGGTGAAAAGCTTGAGTTTTTGTGAAGCAATCTTCATCAAATTTGGAGTGGATCATCATAAGAGGTAGTATTCCAACTCTATCTCTCTCAATCTCTCCTTTCTCTCCTCATATTTTCATGATCAAGGATGTTAGGGTTTTATCCCTAAAATCTTTGAAAATCCATGAAAAATTATAGGAAAATCGTATCTGTACCAAACCAATTTCTATGGCCTAAGTTCATGACATACTTGTATGATCCAAGAGCTTAGAGTCAAGAAATCTCCCTAGCTATATTTTCTAGGTGGAGGCCGAAACCCCTCTAGGTGTGTAGGGTAGGGTTTTGGTTGGTTTTTGATGATCTGAGCTGATATCTAGGGTTGTCACACTTAGTTAGGGTGTTATCCAGAAAATAAGAAATTTTGGAGCTCCCTAGCTATTTTTAGTGTAATAGGACCAAACCCTAGGGGTGGTGCATTAGGAGAAATCTTTGTTTTGTAAGTTAATGCCGATATGTTTTGCGTGTATGTAGTGATCGGCAACGTACCGGGCTAGTGAGCAAGTTGATCGGGTGTTCAAAGTTTAGCTGGAAGCTACAAGAGGTAAGGGGATAAACCTGAGGAATTCCATTCCTGACAGCTATGTGCTGCATCGGTGTTTGCATTGTATTTAAATAGTTTATATCTGATGTTGGTTGATTTCTTGATTGACTGCTGTTGATTGGAATATGTATTGATGTAACTGTTGATATAGTTGAATGCATGTTATACTTGCTGAATGGTTATATGGATGTATCATGTGCCCTGCTGTGGGATTTAGGCATTAGAGGACCTAATTTTGATTAGGATCCGACATCGTGTAACTTAAAAGCTTTAAAAGTCTGAAATGTGTTTTAATAATGAGAAGTGAAGTTTAAAAGCAAATAGGGCATTAGAAACCTTCAATTGTCCTAATTTGATAAGTTAACCCTTTTGAGCAAAGGCATTTTGAGAAATGTGGTTTTCAAAGTTATATTGAGTTTATTCAAGAAAAATGAGTTTTTGCAAGCTTTGTTTTAAGTTCATATTTTACCGAAAAACAACGAAAGAAAAAGAAATGGTCTCTGGACCAAGTTTCGTTTTATGGAAAACCGATCCCGATGACTTTGTGTAAGTATCGGAGATTTGGGTTTTTGGTTTTCGAGTTTTAAGAAAAATGGTTTTAAAGCTTAGAAACTAGAAACCGAGACGTCGGGGTTCTAGGGTTCTGCAGAACACGTGGATCAAGGATCCGTGTTAGTTGTGGTCCGGTCGGCTTAAGGACGATCTTGTGGTCCGGTAAGCTTGAGGATGTTTTTATGATCTTGAATCCGGCGTCCTAGACTGGTGCATCGGTTAGGGATGTTGGGATTTGAGTTGTTTTTGGACTAAATGTCCTGTTTTGAGAAAATATTGTTGAGGTTTAAAGAGTATAAGACATTATGGTGGTTGTTAGCGTTGATGCTACAACGAGGAAATATTAATGCGACAAAGATCAATTATCGGAAACTAGATAGTTTTCTCATGCATTAAATGCGGGGCAGACGTGCCGTGAAACGGGGGACCTTGGTAAGCAAGGAGAACCTGAGATGACTTATTTGTCATGACATTGTGCCTTGATGGACAATGGTATCATATGTGTTCTGGGAATGTATTGTGCCTTAAGTTGGGCAATATAATATGACCGTATTCTTGTGGAGTACTTCTGATTGCGCCTCGATGTGAGAATCGCGTAGTGTCATGGGATTCAAAGTACTCGTTTCTGGGCCAAATATTGGTGTTAATCATTAGAGCCTGTGGGCCTATGATTTAGGAGCCTGATCAGCTCATTTGCGAATGGTGATGGGATTTCCGGAAATCTAGTTTGAATATTAGTTGAGATATATGGAAATGCCATGCATACGTTTAGGAGATAACGTTGATTGTGGGGTATGAAGCCCTTGTGCCTTTACCGTTACTTGTACTTGATTATACATGTTATGTTATATGATGTATGATGATTTGAGTGAGTTACATTATATGAATCTGTTGTTTGGATTGGGCATATAGTTGTCGTTTATGGATTCATATATTGGTTTCTCACCCTTGCATGTTTTTGGACGGGTTGTCCTTTGGTATATATTATATCGTGTTTACAGATGGAGCCGACGCCAGATCACCTAGCGCACTCAGGGATGCGCGTCCTAGTATTTGATCGGAGGACGGACCCAGCCGCGTGGGTTATCCACCCAGGAGTGGAAAGCGCGGCATACACAGGACCGGTTTGCACCATAAGTGGGACGACTGATACGGGACCGCGGAAGACCACTCGTACTGTGGAGACCATCCAGGTGCCTCTACCTCCCATCGGGTTGATGATGCAGGCCCTCATGGAGCAGGGTGTGATCGAGTCGGTCGCCCCCGCTGCACAGTCCCCGTAGCAGCAACCGCCACAAACCCCTCCCCCGCCTTTTGTTTTGGTAGCAGGTGAGCACGTAATGGAGGATGTGGAGGAAGAGGAGGAGGAGGAGGAAGACCCTGAGGAGGATCCTCAGGAGGACCCGGAGGATCATCTTTCGGATGCTTCCGAGCCCCATCCACAGGGGAACGGGAACGTAGGTTCCCAGAGTTCTTCCCCTGGTTCTAGCATTGGACCTCCCTCCGGGGGATTGTCCAATGGTTTCCATTAGTTGGACCAGCTTAGGGTGTAGACCTTCTTTTGAGGCAGCAATTTTTTGGTAGTCTGTTAACGGCTACCGATGGCCATAGGTTTTAGAGATATGGTTCCAGACTGTCGCTGCCTAGTTTTATAGCTTTTAGAAGTTAGTATTATTTGATCTTTTGTAAAGGGACGTGTTGTCCATGATTTTAGTTGATGTGTATATATATCATATTTTATATGAGTATTTCTATTCTGTCTTAAGTGGTGGTGTATAGGTATTAATATGAAAAAATTTTATCACGATTTTCAAAATCTGCTTATACAAAGGGTTTGTTTTCCAAAAGTAAAACCAGCGAAACTTTATTTGTCGTTTTATTCATTGTGTTGGGTTACAAAAGTGGCACTGGGTGTTGAGGGTGTCACACTTACCATTTAGACCAACAAATGTTGATACTTGATAGATAACTTTGTTCCATAAGTATGTTAATTGGTGATTGATTTCTTACAATTTATATGCAAAAAAGATTTGTTGGAAGAATCGATATCCACTTCGATGATCTTGCCGCCTAAAAAAGGAATAGACTCTTGTTTTGGTATAATAAAAAAGTTTAGATTTAGGGCAGATACACATCCCTAGCAAGGTCAAAAAAAAGTCATCAACCTCCACGAGAATTATCGGTAATTAATATGGAAAATCTGATAATCGAACTCAAATTATAACGAGTATAAATGAAAGGCTTAACCAAATATGTCAACCCGTGTGTTGAAAAAAAAAATCCTCTTTGACTCTCCGTTTGAAAGAAACAGTTAATATATACCAAAATACTTATAACATAACCATTTTACTGATTTATTCTAATTTAAATTTTTTTTATATATTATTAGTTAACCATTTTACTGATTTATTATAATTTAATTTTTTTTATATATTATTAGTTAATATAAAAACAACTTAACGCCTCATGCAATTATTAATATGATCAATTTTATTAAATAAAACATTAACACAAAATTATATGATATCGTACAAAGCTTTTATACTCACGTGTATTAAAATTAAACTAATTAAATTATTATTCCGAGGAATTGGGTTCCCTCACAGTTAAACTATATCCAATAAAAAAAAATAAGTACAAAAAATATACAAATTTTGAAAAGTGAAATTTACATATTTAAAGTTATCATTTTCAAGAACATGTCTCCTCATGCTTTAATATATAAAAAAATATAAAAGGAAAATAATTTTTATTATTTATATATTTTTTATTGTTTAAATATAATTAAGTTTATCTTATTTTTTTTACTCATATGCTCCATATTTTAATTTTGTTATTATCTATATAAATGTGAGATATATGACCAACCAAATGGTTGGTCGACGAGTGGTAAGCATCTGAATCCCATAAAGAGGAGGAGACAAGTTCGAATCCTGATAACAAATATTTTAGTTGGGAGGTTGTGAAAACTAATGGTTAATTTCCCACTCTAAGCAGAGGACCGATGATTAGTCTCATAGCCGGTCCAAAGGGATGACGCTTGTGGGGGTACCCCATACCATTAAGGAGTCAAATGCCCTAATTAAGGTGATTCATAGAAAAAATGTGAGATATATGAAAGTAAAAGAGATATATTTTACATTTTTCTTTTTACTTTAAGTTTAGTGGATGATCACCATTTGCTGTTTAGAAATTATAATTATTTTTCTAAAATATTTCTAATCATTAATTTAAGTTGATTTATTGTAAATTTTGTTTATAATAAGGTTAAATTAATATTTAGTCTTTAAAATTTTATTTTGAAAATATATTTAATAATTTTATAAATTCTAAATATATATTTTAAATATTTTTTTTGTGCACTCAAGTGTATCCTCGATAGCTGAAGACTAATCCATTTCGAGGCGTAGAGATCACCGAAGTGAGTTTTGTCTCTTCCGGCAAAGTTTTTTCCATACACACGATTGGAATTGAACCCCGACTTTATACTAAAGTAACTCAACTATCTATCAAATATGCGGGACCCTGATGTTTGTTTTTTTTTTACTAAAGACCTTGTTGGTTTTAAAAATTTTAACTAAATTATTTTTAACTACAAAATTTTATAATTGAGTTTTTAAAATCGGTAACAGTAATATGAAATGATTTTTTTTTTGTAACCATGACATAAATATGAAATATCTACCATCATTAACAGTGACTAATCTCGTCGGGGAGTCTGTTGGACACATAAGGTGGGTTCTCCCCTCCCAATCAGGTTTTCTCCATACACAAGAGTCAGGATTTTAATCCCCGACGACTTGTTTAAGGTGTCTGAGTCCCTTATCACTCGGACCAATCACCTGTTGGTAGTAATATGAAATGATTTATGAAGAGTGTAAACATATATTTAAAATTATTAAAACTTTTTAAAAGTATAAATATTTAAATAAAAATTAAAATTATAAAAAACCTAATTTAAAAATTAATGAAATTATAAAAAATAAAAATAGTATTTTAAACTAAAATTAATGAGAAGAATCTTTTTCAAACATATGTTTATCGCTGCTATCAGTTACTCTTGGAAGAAGACGGGCAGATAACGCGTATCCAGCTGGAGTGTCTATTTTGGTGTTTACCAGCATCGCCCTGAATTTTTCTCCATTTACATATATTCTAGAGCCTTCTATTTCTATGATTTGAGTGGAGTTGCCGGCATTGACTTGAATTCGATGCACAATTTTCCAATTTCTTTTTTTTTTTTTGTACACAAAAATTTTAGATTAGAAAAAGTCATACCTTTTATAAGATCTGAAAAGATTATAGAAAATCCAAGCCACTTCGAATATAAATGGAAAGCTCAATCAGATATATCAATTTTTGATATTAAATAATAATATATTTATTTTTAGATTATTTAATATAAATTGCGATTTTAGATACTTTATTAACTAAAGATAAGTTTATTCTATTGTCAAAAAAAAAAAGATAGGTATATTTTTATTTATTTAATTTAGATGCAAACTGACTTCAGATAAATTCTATATATATGACACGAGTTTCCTATGTACACTTCAATTTAATGCACAACTTTCTAATATGATATTGGAAAGGATTAAGGAATATATATTTTTTGTTGGAATTTGACGAAAATTCAAAAGCTTTCTTGTTGACAAAAAACTTATTTTTAATTTCTCTTAAGTATTTTAAAAATATTTGTTAGCAAAATTTTATCAAAAAAGATTTAATTCTAATATATTTTTATTACAAGAGTGATTTACACTATCATTTAATTATATATTAATATTTTATTAAAAATATTTGACTCTCATAATAATAATAATATTAAAAATCACATATATAATAATATGTTTTTTTGATAAATATATATAATAATTTATGATTGATTGATTATATAAAAGAATTATAATTACTTTATATCATAAATAAACTCAGAAAAAAATTGAAATACTAACAGTCCAGTTGATTCAAGTATTAATTATGTGGCCGTTATTAACGTACTTTGGTCAAATGTCTTATAAATTATAAAAGATTTACTTACTTAAATAGTTTAGTTTTATTTTATAATAATAATAGGCCAAAGAGATTACGACTCGTGAAAGCATATTTACGAGTTTTATAAAGGTTTTTTAAAAATAAAATATTATTATAATATGTCACATATAATTTTAAATTTTTTAAATTTAAAATGGGAACCTAAAAAGAGGGTTTCATAATATTTTAAATATTTTTTTTGCAATTGATTGTGTAAAGGTGAGAGAGAGAATATGAGATGTTGAAGAGAAAGAGAAGTTAAGAAACTTGATAATAAAACTCCTTATTGGAGTGAAAATTGAGTGGATGTCATAAATTTGAGTTGTCTATATGAACCCATTTAAAAACTTAAAATGAGTTCCTTAAAATTTTGTCATTGAAGATGCTCTAAGTAACTCTTCACGAAGGGTAATTTTATGTGCACATATTTTGAGGTCATTTGTTCAAGGAGTTTTTGGATGAATTTGTGATAAATATGATTTTGGATAGAATTAATTTTGTAGGAATTATTTTCAATATAATTGAGTTTGAAATGAAGTAATTTAAGTTTAAATGTTTTAATTTGAAAAACAAGTTTAATCTAAAATTTAATGTAATTTTTCAATCCAAAAGTCGAAGTGACTCCATGCTGTTTCTCGTAAAATCGATTATTAGAATCACATTTGACAGGTGCAGAAGCAATTTCGGTGCTCCCACATAACACTAAATACACATTTAAACTTTTTAAAAAGTGATTTTAAGATTATGGATAATTTTTTAAATTTTTTTTAATATATTATAGAATCAATTGTGTGTTTTGTTAGTTTCTCACCGTATCACCGCACGTAACTGCGGAAACTAATATCTCGAGGTACTGAACGACATTAAAGGGCGGACCTCCCCCAATCAGGTTTTCTTCATACATAAGAGTCAATAATCGAATCTCTTATCACTTACTTAATAAGCTCGAATCCGTTTCCATTCGAATAAACTACATCTCAATAATCAATTTTGTATTTGACAACAAATATAAAAATTATTTTTTACTTTTAAGAAAAATGTTATGTAAATTGGTCAAAAGCAACATGTATGATTTTAAAGTTTTGTAAGAATAATTTCGTTCAGAAAAAGATATAATGACTTCTCTGTGTTTTGGTTATAATATTTTCTCTTATCTATCACATCTACTTTTCTTTTTTTTCAAAAGCCTCTTGAAAGAGTTTATAAAAAATTTATAAAAATAGTTTATAAAAATAATCATATAGAATCAATTGTGTGTTTTGTTAGTTTCCGACCGTATCATCGCGCGTAACTGCGGAAACTAATATCTCGAGGTACTGAATGACATTAAAGAACGGATCTCTTCCAATCAGGTTTTCTTCATACACAAGAGTCAATAATCGAACCCCTTATCAGTTACTTAATGAGCTCGAATCCGTTATCATTCGAATAAACTACATCTCAATAATCAATTTTGTGTTTGACAACAAATATAAAAATTATTTTTTACTTTTAAGAAAAATGTTATGTAAATTGGTCAAAAGCAGCATGCATGATTTTAAAATTTTGTAAGAATAATTTCGTTCAGAAAAAGTTATAATGACTTCTCTGTGTTTTGGTTATAATATTTATTCTTATCTATCACAGCTACTTTTTTTTTTTTTTTCAAAAGCCTCTCTTTCTTGCTTTTATGTCATACGATATGTTTGAAAGAGTTTATAAAGAACTTATAAAAATAGTTTATAAAAATAATCATATAGAATCAATTGTGTGTTTTGTTGGTTTCCCACCGTATCATTGCGCATAACTGCAGAAACTAATATCTCAAGATACTGAACGACATTAAAGAGCGGATCTTTCCCAATCAGATTTTCTTCATACACAAGAATCAATGATCGAACCCCTTATCACTTACTTAATGAGCTCGAATCCGTTACCATTCGAATAAACTACATCTCAATAATCAATTTTGTATTTGACAACAAATAATTTTTGACAACAAATATAAAAATTATTTTTTACTTTTAAGAAAAATGTTATGTAAATTGGTCAAAAGCAACATGCATGATTTTAAAATTTTGTAAGAATAATTTCGTTCAAAAAAAGTTATAATGACTTCTCTGTGTTTTGGTTATAATATTTTCTCTTATCTATCACATCTACTTTTTTTTTTTTTTCAAAAGCATCTCCTTCTTGCTTTTATGTCATACGATATATTTAAAAGAGTTTATAAAGAACTTATAAAAATAATTTATAAAAATAATCTTATATAAATAATTTATAAAAATAGTTTATGATCATTTTATAAGTTTTTTTTTAGCTTATTTCTATAAGTTTGTCAGAGAAACTTATAAAAATAAGTTATTTTAACTTATTTAAAAAAATAACTTATTGAATAAGCGTTTAGTTAACTTGTTTATCTAAACACATCCCTAGTCTTTAGGTGCTATTTTTTGTTTCTTTTTTCGTACTCTACCAAAAAAAATAATTTTTGACAAAGAAAATCTTAAATAAACATACTCTTTAGCTCACGTTATCTTGTTTTTTTGGGTTACAAAATGATATGAAGTGAGCTATCATTCTAGGACCTGGAGCAACATAAATCTCTCTCCAAAAGATTTATTTTGCAGAAGGAAAATTAAACCAAAGACATTTTACTAGAAAGTATTCCTGTACATATTCTTCTTACCTTATATACCTAACATGTTTTCACTTGCTAAATCCCATTTGGATCACTTACGTTATCTTTTATCAACATAATTTTGTATTTTCTAATTACTTTTTATTTGATATATTTTTTACACATCTTTATTTTAATACTTTTTTCAATCACAAACTAAACTCAATTGTCATCAAGGCCATATAGTGAAAACTCCTATTCACCAACCAGTTGGGACACAATGACACCGTTCTCGTTAGATAATGTAATCTTCTTATTTCTAAAAGCAGGCGAGATACAATAATAAATGAGTTACGCCCCTAAAAACAATCAAAGTTTAAACTTTGAAAAAAAAATTGTTAAATAAATTTTCTAATCGTAACAGTGCCTAAGTCAAAAAAAAAAAAAAAAAAACAATACTTCAAAATTTGATTCGAGTATTTTATTATATATCAAATGGAAATGATTTCATTTATACATAAATCAATCACCAAAATTATGATTTCGATTTCCAAATATAATTAAATAAAATGTCACTTAATTCGTTTTCTTATTGATTTGTGCACTGTATAAAACACTTTATATTATAGTGAATAATAATTAAATTTGTTTTAATAATTTAATTGTCAACCAATCACATATCATGATATAAATTTTTTTATATTGTCAATCAATCACATATCATGATATAAGTGATTTTTAAAATAATTAGAATAAGAGTCAAACGCTTTTACTAATATGACAATTATGATTGATTGACAATGTAAATTTATTTGCACTAACGACACATACCAATTAAATTTTTTTTTAATAGTCTTTTCGTTTTGCTCTTCAACTTATGTGTTATACAGTTATACCTCATTTATATTTTAAAAAAATTAAAATATAAAAAAAAGAAAAGGTATGAAAGAATTACCTTTTTTTTTACAACTGCTAATTAGAGGTCTGGAATTTAAAATTTTTTATTGAAAAATAATATATTTAATATATAAAAATAATGTATTTAATTTTGAGTTTATTTTGATATAATGTTAAGGTAAAAAATTTTTTACACTAACAACCAATTATAATATGTTTGGGAAAACTAGATTATTTGGATTTCAGCTGTTTTAAATGAAAAAAATTGTTTTTTGAAATAATCTTTCTTGTTTGACATTTTGTTTAAATTTACGGAAAAACATTTTTTGGTGGGAAAAGTTGTTTTATACCATCTAATTTGCTTTAGTTTAAGATTGTTGTGATTTGATTATTTTTTATTCTCAAAACTTTCTTCCCTATTTATCCTTACAAAACTAACTTCCAAACAAATATTATGAAATTATACAAATAACTTCATATATTTTTTTGTAATTTACTATGTAAAAGTGTTTTTTTTTGCATCACCCAAATGAAATAGGTTATCTTAAAATAGTTTTTCATCAAACATACCCAAACAAAAATAAATTTTGATTATAATCGATTATCACAATAATCGATCATATATATAATCGATTATCAGCATAATATATTTTTTCAGCTTTATTAAACACACTCTTAAGGTAATTAAATGAGAGTCAATCATTTTTAATAATGTGATAATTTATGATTGATTCACGGTTTAAAAAATCTTTATATTTATAATATATATCAATTAAATTCTTTAATTTTTATAAATAGAAAACTCTTTTATGCTTTAACAAATTCATTTAGAGTAATAATTAGTAAAGCTTTTTATTTATATATACATTATCTTTGTGTTTTTTAAATTTTGTAAAGGCACAAGTGGTTTCCCCATATTTTTTGGGGTGAGAATATTCTGAACGAAGCGAGTTGTTTGAACTTTGAACTCAAAGGAGTTGTGTGAACGCGGAATGAGATGGTCAAATGCAAGCTTAATGACAGCGTGAAGATAATGACACCTTACGGGATTGCGTGTCATTCTCTCAGTGGTGGGCACCTTATCATGTCGAAGCTTGTCTTACATAATAATTCGGCCCTAATTAACATTTTAACACTGATAATCAAGCTAGCCGGCTACTACTATATAAAGGAGTGTGTGGTTGTTGTAATGCAAAACCATGAGTGACTGAGAGATCCACACCAAAATCAAATCAAATCAAATCAAACACTTCTTGAGAGAGTGAGTCTTAGAGAGATAGATAGATAGATAGAGAGAGAGTTCTTTAATCTTCAATCAAGTTTATTCCCCCTCTGTTACTCCCCGCTTCTCTGAATCCCTTTCTGTTAATCATCTGTCTTTCAAGTTATGGTTTTTTGGGTTTGTCTCTGTTAAATCTCTTCAGGAATCAAACTTCAAACGATTTCAAGAAAGCCAGGTGTTTTCAGAATCGAGATCCAGGTTTTTCAGTAAAAAAACTTGTTTTTTTTTTGTCTGTTGTGATTTTTCTTTCTTTTTTCATCTTTCAATCAGCTAAAAGGGTTGTTTTTGATCCCTTAAGGCTTCGATTTTTATTTTATTTTTTTTTTAAATTTCCTTGGATTAAAGGGGTTGTGTATTGTAAACCTCTTCCATCCTTTCTTCTGTAGGAAAAAAAGACATCATTTTTCTTTGTTGTGTTTTGATTTTTCCTAGTTTTATAAAGATTCAGGTTAATTTAAACTAAGATCTGTGTTGTAAGTTATGGCAGCTACATTTGATTTCTACAGCAGCAGCTCACAACTTCAGTCAGATCCTTTCAGGGGTGAGTTAATGGAAGCTCTTGAACCTTTTATGAAAAGTCCTTCCAAAACTCCCTCTCTATCCTCACCCCCTTCTTCAGATTCATATCTACCTTCTACCTCTAATTCTTACTCTTCTTCACCTTCACCTTCAACTTCACCTACCTTCTTCAATTCCTCCTCTTCATTCCCTACACAGCCCAATTTCTACACAGATGGTTGCCCTACAATGATGACCCATTTATTTGACTCTGGGTTATCAAACAGCCAAAATTTCATAGGCTTTGAGCAACCAAGTCCTGTGCTTGGGCTGAACCACCTAACCCCATCTCAGATTAACCAGATCCAAGCCCAGATTCAGCAGATCCAAGCCCCCCAAAACACGACCACCACCCTCAGCTTCCTCAGTCCCAAACCTGTCCCCATGAAGCAAGTGGGTTTACCTCCCAAGCCCACCAAGCTCTACAGAGGGGTGAGGCAAAGGCATTGGGGAAAATGGGTAGCTGAGATCAGACTCCCAAAGAACAGAACAAGGCTCTGGCTTGGTACCTTTGACACTGCTGAAGAAGCTGCCTTGGCTTATGACAAAGCAGCTTACAAGCTCAGAGGTGACTTTGCAAGGCTCAACTTTCCCCACCTAAGGCACCAAGGTTCATGTGTTGGGGGTGCTTTTGGAGAGTACAAGCCTTTGCATTCTTCTGTTTATGCTAAGCTTGATGCTATCTGTGAAAGCATGGCCGATTTGCAGAAACAAGAGAAGCCAGAGAAGAAGCCTGTGAGGTCATCGAAGAGATCAAAACTGTGTTCAAAGGAGGTGGCTCAGCCACAGTTGGATAACAACAACAACAACAACTGCAAGGTGGAAGCTTCCTTATCTCCGGTGATGACAGATAGTGAGGGCTCTGCAGGGTCTTCTCCTCTGTCTGATCTTACATTTGATGATGTCACTGAGCCACAGTGGGAAGCTGCTTCAGAACATTTTAATCTGATGAAGTTCCCTTCTTATGAGATCGACTGGGATTCTCTGTGAAGCCTAATTTGGAAGTTCGTGTCACATTTATATGATTCTCTTGCATTTATTTAGTATATTGGTAGGTGGTAGTGTCTCTCTGGTGGCTACTGCAATTGAGTTTTTGAATATTGCAGGGCTACTCCTAGGATTTGGATAATCGAGTTTATGTTAGGGTTCTTTTTTTTTTCTTTTTTTCTGTCCATATGTTGTAAATCTCTCTACCTTTGGTCAGCTATTTATTATCTTGCTTGGCCACGGAGAATGACTATGGTTTAGGTGTTATTTATTATGTTTTGGTGTTCAAGGAAGTATTATATTATTATTATTGCTGTAATCCAATTCTATTTTGTATTCAATCTAATGAATGGATTATACCTAGATTGTTATCAATTGATTCAAAATGTAGCTGTCAGCTGTTCCTCTTGTACGAATCATGGGTTTTACTTTACAAACCTTGTAGATAGACCTTAAACAATACGTTTATGTTTTTCATTTTAGCTATGTTGAGTTGGGTTCACTCCGTGGCGTGGAGGCACAAGCCCCTCTTTTTAGGGTTTTAGCTTTTGACATTCCTTCATGAGGGATCGGGGCGCACGCTGAAAATTAGGATGTGCCTACGGATACATCTTTTTTTATTATTATTATTATTATTATTATTATTGATCCGGATTTCTTGCATTTAAAAAATCACATATTATTGTACCATTAGATCAATCCTAAATTTATTCAAACATTTTAGTGATTCATCTACGGTCTATTAATATGTGAATGCATGCACTTGTGATTGCAGCGAATTTGTTTTCCCTTTTATTTGAATTTGAATCTCCACCATTTGAATGAAAGGATAAGAGTATCTTGTTATATGTATTACACTCATACACTAAAAATACAACATCAATGGTTTATATTATGACACATCATATTTATTGATACACATCATTTCATTAACATCTAAAATTGGCTTCGACATTAACCAAGGCCAAATTGAGGTGTTCTGATTTTTCACACCCATTGAAAATACGTTCTATCCTCTTCTTCTCTTCCACAAAACAGCTAAAATTGCTACATTGTCCCAATCTGGCTATCAGGAAAGCACTGCACTATGGCTGCACCTATATCTCTTCCATTGATCAAATTCTCAAAGGTAGCCTCAAGTAAACTAACATCTTTGAGAAATGAGTTTGAATAAGATTTATTTCCTCACTGAATTTTGCTTTTGAATTTGTTATTTTAAGAAGATTGCTGAAAGTATATTAGATGAATTTATGGATTCTGAAATTGTTTGGAAGCCTCTAACAGATATGGAATTCAATAGCATATATATGATGCTGGGAATTTTTGGAGTGCTTATGGTGCTAAAATTGATTTGGTGTTAGAAAACAATGGCATAACATGTGCAGAAAGGCTGGAGAGATTACTACGTGTATATTTGTGTGTTGCAAGGAAGGTGAATGAAAAAAGGACAAACGAGACCATTTGACCCTTAATCCTAGACTTGAAACTCGAAGTAACTATTTAGCAAGATTAGGAATCACACTTGTTTTGCATCTTTAGGATACCACTCATATGTTAACGTGTCAAAGAAAATTATCTTTTTTTTAGGATACCAGATCATTGGTTGTCTCTTCCATTAGTTGCTCTGCTCAATATTCCTAAACATTTACACTACAAAAAGAGAAGATTTTAGAAACAACCAAATTTGGCGTTAAATATGCAAATTCGATCGCTAAATAGTTTAGCGACCGAATTTGGTGGTCGCAGAATGCCTAATCACTAAACCGTTTAGTGGTTACTAAATCGATCACTAAACCACTAATCGATCGATTTAGCAACCAAAATTCCATATTTAACGATCAAATTCTCATATTTAGCGACCGATTAAATTCGGTCGCTAAAATACCTCTTTTTTATAGTGTTAAACAATCATTTAAAGGCAAAGGTAAAGGATTTCTTGATTGATGGCAGATGGTGTATTCCTACTATTTTATCTCAGCATTATCCTAATCTTATTTCTGAGTTGCAGCAGATTAGCATCCCTCAATTCCCAAGTTCTGATCATCTTATTTTGAAAGAAAATTATCTTAAGTGCAAGCTTATGGGAGTAACTTGGTAGATGATTCATGCATAACACAAAAGGCTTCATTTGAATTAATTTGCATGCATGTTGATGGGTGAGCAAATCTTAACTACACACGTTTATATAAGTAGTTTATTGCAATGCCTTCAAAAAGAATTTTTGGAAAATTCTTCATTTTACTATGCAGCACAACTAGATGTAGAAGAACATATAAATTTTTTTTTGGCAGATGCAAGGATGATTATTGATTATGTCCATTTTAGTGATGTGGTTACTTTTGATACTATTTATAGTACCAATAATGCATATAGGCCTATTGTTGTATTTGCATGCTTTAACTATTTTAGAGGAGTGGTAACTTTTGGAGTTGCAATTCTTTATGATGACACTGCAAAGTCTTTTAAATTATTATTTGAAACATTTTTGCAAGCACACAAGCAAAAGAAGCTCCAAACTATTTTCACTAATCAAGGTCCTTTAGTGGCTAATCTTTGCAAGAGGTAGTGTCTTAAACATATCATGGATTATGCACTTTTCATTTGATGCAAAATGATTTTTAAGGGATTTTAAAGCATGCATGTTCCAATATGAGGAGCAAGTGGTTTCCAAATAACATGTGATAAATTGATGGATCTTCACGGAAACACATGGTTAACCAACATGTATAAAATAAAGGAGAAATGAGCAAAATAGTACATGAAAAATGCTTTCTTTATAGGCATGCGAAGTACAAAAGTCAATGGAAATTTAAATGCATATTTGAAAAGTTGTGTGAAGACAAACTTGGACATAGCCCAATTTTTTCACACTTTGAAAGGATTGTTAGTGATAAACAATATAATGAGTTGCAATGTGAGTTTGAATGTTGACATAAATTGCGCGCCAAGGTTGATTTTTGACATTTTCCAAAAAGTGAGTGACTTGTGCAAGATACAAGAGGGAGGACTATCCAAGAAAATGATAAGTTTTGATAGAAGACAATGTTATAGAAAAATCAAGTTTCTGATTGTAAAGAAGCTTATATTTACTTGAACAAGGTTGTAAATGGGTATGCATAGGAAATTGAAGGTATTTGTAAAAGAAATATGGGTCTAGAAAATAATACTAACCATGCATCTTTCTCAAAATTAAGATCATGTGAAAGTATGATGTACCAAAACCTTGATTTAAAGGCCGCTTTTATGGTGTCTTGGGAAGTTGTAGTGCACCGGTGCATTTCAATGTCACCACCGTTGGATGTGCTTTAAAATAGAATCAAGGGTGATAGCATGGTGACTTGTTAACTGTGTAACTGGTTAATAGATTTAATTCCTAATTATTTGTAAAGAAGTTGCTACAAAGTTCAAAATTTATTTTGAAGTCCCTTAACTAAGTTTGAATATTTTGCATTTAATCCCTGATGTTTTCTTCCAAATTTTGTATCCTTCACCCCTTCCTCACCCCGTTATCGACCCATGAAGACGCCTTCAAGCGCGATGACAGAGTTTCTAGACAAGCGCGATGGTAGGTGATACAATAGTGGGGTTATGGTGAACAAAGAGGCGAAGGAAAAGCAATGCGGCGTCGGGGAACGCGTTGGTCTAGTGGTGCAGGCTCCAATCCAGATCTCTGTCTAAGGCCGGCTCTTTCTGATCTCCCCCAACCCCTTGATCATGACTTGGCTATGTTTCCACCTCCACTCGCATCAGAACGCGTGGGTCATCCTAGGGTTTGTCATCAATTGCATTGTTCCCAACTAGCAAATGGAGGAATGCTTTCATCAAATCCTTGTTTCCTTTTCATTTATGTGTATTGATCCATTGATTTTGTTTTTCATCTAATACAATCCATGACTATTTTATGTTTTTGATCTAACAATGCTTTATTTATTGGGATTTTTTGTTTTTCCAATTTATTTCTAAATCATTGATATTGATTTGCTGAGATTGGTTTAATTCTTTGGTTGATGACGTCTTTACAGAAAATCCGTACATGCAACTATAACACCTCACTGATTCAAGCAGGAAAAGAATGCATGGTCTGTTGATCATCCCCGTTGTCTTTACTCATTGATCTTTTGTTGTTACTCATCAAAATAGTGTAGTTTGTATGTGAAATGGAGATATTGAATGGAAAAGCTCCACTAAGTGTCATATTTTGATGACTATTTTGTGTTTTTGATCTAACAATGCTTTATTTATTGGGATTTTTTGTTTTTCCAATTTATTTCTAAATCATTGATATTGATTTGCTGAGATTGGTTTAATTCTTTGGTTGATGACGTCTTTACAGAAAATCCGTACATGCAACTATAACACCTCACTGATTCAAGCAGGAAAAGAATGCATGGTCTGTTGATCATCCCCATTGTCTTTACTCATTGATCTTTTGTTGTTACTCATCACAATAGTGTAGTTTGTATGTGAAATGGAGATATTGAATGGAAAAGCTCCACTAAGTGTCATATTTTGATGTCTTGGCACTATTTTTTTGTCTTGTCATCGATCCCACATAATTACAATTGATTTAGCTCTTGTAATAATTAGTTTATCTAGGAACCATTGATGATGTAAAATGGGAGTTTCACAAATATGATATTTTCCTGTTGTCTCTTTTAACTCACTGTAATTAGGCTGCAATGATGTTTAGTTTGAACACTAAGAGTAACCGCCAAGAGTAAAATGTATGTTTCCTTATATTGATTTTGCTAGTTGCTTCCTGATCCAAACTACGTGAGGTATAATTGTTTGAGAGATGAGCCTGTGCTTATAAATTGCAGTGTTTAAGTTCTACTTCTCTTCATCAATGTCAATTGTAGTGTTTAAGTTCTACTTCTCTTTATCAATGGCAATTGTTGATTGCATATGAGGCTGATCATTTATTAAGATTCTTATGATTTAACAATATTTTGAAGATCCTCTGATGGAAGGCTTGTGATTTATTTTGTAGCTGAAGCACTGTCATTGCCATAATTGACATCCTACCAAGCAATGACACTTATAGGGTGAAGTTTGTTGCTGCTGGTTCTACAGCAATAAACCATTTGGAGATATTGTAGCCAATGACTACGCTTACACTTTTGGATCTTCATTTTCAGATGACACCATAAGGAAACTAGCAACTAGCAGTGTTTGCGGAGCTTTAGAGGTAAATAATATAATATGGCGCTTGCCAAAAGGTCATATGGCACATTTTGTTTGAAAATAATAGGTATGACTTCATCTTCTTGTCTCCCCTGTTGTTGTTATACACTTTATTTCTACTTATTAAATTTATTTTATTGGTCATATGCTTTAATTCATGCCGCAATATTACTGTAAATATTAAATATGTGCAAACACCTGACATAAGTTCTTAAAAGTGGTGGAATTCATAATGCAAGTCATCATGCTAGAATTAGGGCAAGAGAATAATAATAGATAGTCCATAGTGTCATAGAAAAAAAAACCATGAAAAGGAAATTAACTAGAGTTTCATACAATTTAACAAAAATTGGCTACATGGCCATGAAGGAGACAAATTTGAAGCATGATGTAGGAAGCCTTGCATTTTAGGCTCAAAAAAGATATATCCCAGCAGGGCTTCATCAGACGGCTGATTGTTTCCAAGCACGTGCTGCATTTGTTTCGATTCGTCTTTTCTGTTTATTAAAGGGCCCCAACAGCAATGACATAGCAGTTCTTACACGAACATTGATTTCGTTGAGCTGCGAACAAAATATTCAAAAGTTTAGGCATGTATTAAAATAGAGCCAATGTAATATTAAAAAGTATAGGGCATATATTAAATTAGATAGAAAATGGTGATCAACACAGTGGCGTTGGTGTGAAGGTCAATGCTAATACCACTCCAAGGACTTCCGGTTGGAATGAGTCCTCTGTAGACATCCACTGAAGGATCCACACCGAAGAATTGTGACTGTAAATACACAATTAATTTATTAGATTAGAAATTGGCTCTACAAATGTTAATAACATATCATTTCCAAATGAGCAACATTGTAATAATCACCTGCTGCCTATGTTTGGCACTCCTCTGGCCTCCTTGATCTCCCATGTAGCCATGTCAAATGGAGTGTAAATAGTTGAATCTGAAAATTTGTCATCTGACATAATCTGGTACAAAGTTTCTAACTGACAACAAATTGCAACGTTAGTTTAGGATACCTTCAATTTAGATGGTTAAGTAAATATATAGGACGCAATGTGTACCACTTTTCGCATGACTGCGTGCCTCTTGGGTATTTCATCAGCTGATAGATAGGTGTCTAGGTGATAGACAGTATGATGGGTCATGCTGACCACCATCATATACCAATGGTCAAAGTCATTTATTGGTACATATATCTGGAGAAATAAGGAAACTATGGTTTTTATATCAGGCGTATACAACATTCTTAGTAATGGGTGTACAAAAGCAATGGGGAACATATTTGCTGACATAGAAGCAAGTGCAGTTGATTGTTTTAGATGAAAAACATAATAGAAACCAACATGATGTAGGAAGACTTACAAACTTTAGGCCCATTGAGTGGTGCATCCATTTCTCAGCATATGTTTGTCCAATCTCCTCCATACATTTTCCACCTACCACATCATCCTTTCGGATGAAAGAAATTATAATTTTAATGTCAACATAGGTGTAGAGGTGAAAAGGAATATAGCATAAACATGAAGTAAATAACTCACTGCAAAATTTGGTGGTAAACACCATGAACGAGTTCCATTGTAAAATTGTTGCATTTTGGTATAGTGTAATGCAACAAGAGTCATTACCTATTTCCAAAAACCATATTTAGAAAATTCAGACAAATCCTATAGTATTATAAAATATATAGGCACCATTGGATACTTTGGATGAGTATAAGAGTGACGTACCTGCCCATCAATCTCTTTTCCTGGGGCAAAAGATAAGAAGTCATTTCTCCATGCCCTTATCTCATCAATGTTGATGAGACATTCGCCAATATCCCCAACATCCCTATACTCACCAAACACATAGCAAAATAGTTGCACCTCCTCTTGTTTTAGTTCCATGTCCTGGCTTGGACGAAAGAGAGTCTTGATGTTTTTAGGGATTGTCACTCCCTTATGCTTCTTTGAATAACTACCATGTTTTGTTCCAGATGAAGTAGCAGTAGTAGGTTTTTTCTTTTTCAGTGGTGTCTGTGTTGAAGGGCTGGAAAAAAGTTGTTTCCCCGCTGCTAGGATGTTATCATTTAATCTTGAATGTTTGCTCTTAAAGAGATAACAGAAAAATAGGGTCAATGTTGTATAACTTAAAGCAAATTAGGTATGACATTTATTATTACCTTGGAGGATTTGGGGGCATCTCCCTGGGAATTCTTAGTCCTATCTCGTCCCAGGTTGAAGTTTGGTGAGGACAGGACATGGGGTGGGTCTACATCTTCATCCTCTGAAACATTTAACATGAACAAATCGCTTGCATGTGGAGGAACAAACCTATTGACTCCCTTTCCTTTTTCCTTGTTGTTTTGTCCATCACATACATTTTTTTGTATTACAGAGTCAGTCATGGGGTGGTTAGCCATCTCTGATGGGTTAGGAATAAACCCAAAGGACTGAGTTTGTTGCCCTTCATATAGCATTAGCTCGATAAGCTTAACTGAGTTTTTTGTTTCATTCAAAGTTTGTTCCACAATCTTTAGACGATCCTTTATTACTTGTCCAGCTTGTTCTAGTGTCTCAACACGGTTGTTCAAAGACTGCAACATATATGAAGATATATTAAGACGGATGTTCAAAGACTTCACCTTGTTTATGTGTTATTGTTCAAATTACCTCAAGGATGGACATCAGTTTCTGAGTTGAGTCCCATGTGTTAGACCTTAGATTCACACATTCCTCTTCTGATTGCTACATTAAACAATATATAAATCAGCAAAGTAAACCTATTGAAGTTAGTAGATGTGTTGATGGCTATTAAAGAGATGCACTTACAATAGTATCATGAATACTACTGACAGCATCACCATCTTTATGTATCTCTGGACATTGTTGTGTGTCATTAATATGTCTGAAAACAATTCCAAAAGTATGGATGAGTTAATGCCATGAATATTATTGCAGTAGCTAATATTTGATATGATTCCTGTTTGCAGAAGTGGAAGTGGTTGATGGGTACTTACTGGAATTGAATATTGTGGTCTGCAATCTTCAAGTTTTCCCTCTCTCCGATTTGAAATTCCATCGCAATTTTTCAGTTACCTCCTTGTTGAATTGTAGTCGTTGGGAAGATTGTTTGTAAGTTGATATATAGTGTATTTTATAGTGTTCCTACTCGGTACATGTGTAGAAACCTCTCCAATGAATATATTCTTGCCTGAGTCATCTTCCAATTCCATAGTCTTCCTCGCCTAGCACTGCTTGCTTTCCAATATGGTGTATGTCCCATTTAATTCCTTAGCATGCACAGAACACACTGCATTGGATGTTGAGAAACACATTTGATATTATTTCTATATTCTAGCTTGCCTAGCACTGCTTGCTTGCCAAATTGGTGTATGTTCCATTTAATTCCTTAGCATGCACAGAACACACTGCATTGGATGTTGAGAAACACATTTGATATTATTTCTACTTTTGGCTTTAGGTGGATTTGCCACCTTCATTTTGGGGAATCAAAGTGTCCATTATCGTGAAAAGTTTTGATTCTATATAGCTGACTTTTGAGTCCTCGCGGGCATCAAAGGTAAATTGAATTTTGCTATTAAACTCAATTTACCGATGGAACAAAAGGTTGACACAAAAGGTTGACTATGAAAAGGAACTTTAAGAACACATAAAGTTTAAGTAGGGAGCATACAAATTTTCAACGCACAGTAGATACTAATTCACTCACACTAGAAACATTAACTCACACTACAACCATGGCAATGACAATAAATAAATACTAATTGTCAGACATTAAAAGTTATCAATTCCACACACTTCATACAAGTTAACGAAATACAGCAATCAATTTAACATATTTTTTAATAGCTTGATCTCTTCCTTGAGGCCTGCATTTGCGATGATTAGATCGTAATTAATTGATTCCAGGTAACTAATACGTTGCTCTAGCATGTTGATATTGTAGTAATTGTAATCAACTATTTCCCTCTTGGTTACTGCTAGTAGTCTTCTTAGCATTACCAAAGCTGCATCCTCTCTTGCCAAATATTCGTCGCTTGCATATCGTCCCATGTTGACTGGTGGTTTGCCAATGATAGATGTGTCTAATGTCACATAATAACGGTAGTAGGCTTGGCCACCATGCATGGTAATATTCTGGCGAGTATACACTGGCTCGGTCCTTGTCAACATTGTGCTAATCTTGGTCAACCACCTTTGCATGCTAAAATTACACACATCACTCTCCACGTTTTGTACCTCTGCGAATTGAATGGTTGCATCTGCCACATTCATAAATCAAATGTCCCATTGCATGATTATACGACAAGATTAAGAATTGTTTTACATTAAAAGGCCATAAAATAGACATAAATTACCATTGTAGTAGTCATGAACACCATGTCCACCTTCAGATATGGCAGTTTTTACTTGATTGACCTCATCTAGAAAAAAAAAGGACGGATGAAATTGGGATGCAGTATTCATTGACGTTTGAGAGGACGTGGATGATGATCCGCCAACTTCAGGCACAACTTCATGTTTCTTTTGATCTGAAATGAAATTCTTATATGCTATTTCAGCTTGATGGAATGATGGAAATGATCTATATAGGCATCCTTTCCATCCATTAACTTGGGGTTGACATTCCATCCAAGTTTCATAAATTCCAGGTTTTCTCCCCTCAAAAACAACGTACCACATGTTTCCTTTTAAAAATTTTGCTTGTAAAAATTGTATCTTTCTGCGAAAATGAATTGTGTGACATTAACACACTTATATAGCACGATGGTCACATTAAATGAAGTGGTTGGTCCTTTATGCAAATCAATAGTCTTTACATTAAACAAAAAAATATGGTCGGAGGTTTTAATATGGTCTTTACATCAATAGTCTTTAATTATAATATGGTTTTTTTTAAACAAAAAAATGGCATGCAAAAACATCACCGCAATGACTAAGATCCCAACTAAGTTGGCACCCTAGCCACCGCCATTCAATTATAATATGATTTCACTCAATTCGAACGAGTATAAAGGAAGATACGCATCCCACAAAATAAAGACTATTTACACAACAATTGAGATTACAAGGACGAAATCCTAAGAATATTTTTTTACAGGGATTAAAACCAAAATTGGAGAACTTTTTAGGGACCAAAAAGTTAGGGACTAAAACCTCCGAATTTTTTTTCGAGGGACTAAAACCAAATCTTATCCTATTTGTAGGGATCAAAATATTCATTAAACCTAAATTAAATGAAGTAGTTGTGGTTGGTGCGTGAAATGAAATTTTAGGTGCTGATCATGTACTAACTTTATATACGGAATGATGGCCTCAACTATTTATTTTACTAAGAAAAGTGTAACTATTATTATTGT
The DNA here is from genome assembly GCA_039655645.1 of Ammopiptanthus mongolicus. Classification (NCBI taxonomy): domain Eukaryota; kingdom Viridiplantae; phylum Streptophyta; class Magnoliopsida; order Fabales; family Fabaceae; genus Ammopiptanthus; species Ammopiptanthus mongolicus. Next base: position 14,694,918 of record CM077348.1, on the reverse strand, counting down.
GTTGTCAATAATATGGAAGTCACTCCATATTAATATGGCATTGAAACAACCATTTTGATATAAGACAATAAAGTGTCGAGCTTGACACAGTCAAAAAGCTTCAAGCACAGCCTTTCCACCGTTTAAGCAACAGTATGGTGAGTAATGATAGCTTGTCACCTTGTGAAATTAATGGTGTATTTAGTGCAATGTGTTCAAGTCACAGTGACTTGTCTCGGTCTAAGTCAGGTGGCGCAGAAGGTAAGTATGTGCAAGCCTGCAACTTTGATATATGAGCAAGACTTTTTACGCGGCAAAAAACGGAATGGGCTTATTGACACACACTTCATTGGTTGCTACAAGTTTCACAATGATTGCTGGCGTGGCTATGAAAATATGGGTGGTTACAAGCACTAAGATCAATATATTAGTTCCTTTTAAATAAAGGATTTAATTGATATATATTGTCAGTAGAAAGATTTTTTTTAATATTTTTTACACTGACAACCAATCAAAAATTATCATACAAACTAAAATATTTGAGACTTTTTCTAATTACTTTAAAAGTCACTCTACTATAATTTCTGATTGGTTGACAGGTAGTACATAACAATTAAATTCTTAAATAAATTAACTAAATGCATGTAAGTATTTTTAATAATCAAAACAAATTTTAATTAAGATAATTATACTTATTTTTCGACTTAATGAAGTATAATTTCACAATCACTTTACTTGATCAACTTCAATTTCAAAATTACCGTACTTAATGAAGTGTAATTTCACAATCACTTTACTTGATCAACTTCAATTTCAAAATTACCTTACTTAACCAAGTGTAATTTCACAATCACTTAACTTGATCAAGTCTAATTTCACAAGTACTTAACTTGATCAAGTCTAACTTCACAAGTACTTTACTTAATGAAGTCTAATTTCACAATCACTTACACATATCCAGTCTAATTGCACAATCACTTAAGTTGATCAACTTCAATTTCAAAATTACCTAACTTAACCAAGCCTAATTTCACAATTACTTAACTTGATCAAGTCTAATTTCACAAGGACTTAACTTGATCAACTTCAATTTCACAATCACTTAACTTGATCAAGTCTAATTTCACAAGTACTTAACTTGATCAACTTCAATTTCAAAATTACCTTACTTAACCAAGTGTAATTTCACAATCACTTAACTTGATCAAGTCTAATTTCACAAGTACTTAACTTGATCAAGTCTAACTTCACAAGTACTTTACTTAATGAAGTCTAATTTCACAATCACTTATACATATCCAGTCTAATTGCACAATCACTTAAGTTGATCAACTTCAATTTCAAAATTACCTAACTTAACCAAGCCTAATTTCACAATTACTTAACTTGATCAAGTCTAATTTCACAAGGACTTAACTTGATCAACTTCAATTTCACAATCACTTAACTTGATCAAGTCTAATTTCACAAGTACTTAACTTGATCAACTTCAATTTCAAAATTGCCTTACTTGATCAAGTGTAATTTCACAATCACTTAACTTGATGAAGTCTAATTTCACAAGTACTTAACTTGATCAAGTCTAACTTCACAAGTACTTTACTTAATGAAGCCTAATTTCACAATCACTTATACATATCTAGTCTAATTTCACAATTACTTAACTTGATCAAGTCTAATTTCACAAGTACTTAACTTGATCAACTTCAATTTCACAATTACCTTACTTAATGAAGTGTAATTTCACAATCACTTAACTTGATCAAGTCTAATTTCACAAGTACTTAACTTGATCAACTTCAATTTCACAATTACCTTACTTAATGAAGTGTAATTTCACAATCACTTTACTTGATCAACTTCAATTTCAAAATTACCTTACTTGATCAAGTGTAATTTCACAATCACTTAACTTGATGAAGTCTAATTTCACAAGTACTTAACTTGATCAAGTCTAACTTCACAAGTACTTTACTAAATGAAGTCTAATTTCACAATCACTTATACATATCTAGTCTAATTTCACAATTACTTAACTTGATCAAGTCTAATTTCACAAGTACTTAACTTGATCAACTTCAATTTCACAATTACCTTACTTAATGAAGTGTAATTTCACAATCACTTAACTTGATCAAGTCTAATTTCACAAGTACTTAACTTGATCAAGTCTAACTTCACAAGTACTTTACTTAATGAAGTCTAATTTCACAATCACTTATACATATCTAGTCTAATTTCACGATTACTTAACTTGATCAAGTCTAATTTCACAAGTACTTAACTTGATCAACTTCAATTTCATAATTACCTTACTTAATGAAGTGTAATTTCACAATCACTTAACTTGATCAAGTCTAATTTCACAAGTACTTAACTTGATCAACTTCAATTTCACAATTACCTTACTTAATAAAGTGTAATTTCACAATCACTTAACTTGATCAAGTCTAATTTCACAAGTACTTAACTTGATCAACTCCAATTTCACAATTACCTTACTTAATGAAGTGTAATTTCACAATCACTTAACTTGATCAAGTCTAATTTCACAAGTACTTAACTTGATCAAGTCTAACTTCACAAGTAATTTACTTAATGAAGTCTAATTTCACAATCACTTATACATATCTAGTCTAATTTCACAATTACTTAACTTGATCAAGTCTAATTTCACAAGTACTTAACTTGATCAAGTCTAACTTCACAAGTACTTTACTTAATGAAGTCTAATTTCACAATCACTTATACATATCTAGTCTAATTTCACAAGTACTTAACTTGATCAAGTCTAATTTCACAAGTACTTAACTTGATCAACTTCAATTTCACAATTACCTTACTTAATGAAGTGTAATTTCACAATCACTTAACTTGATCAAGTCTAATTTCACAAGTACTTAACTTGATCAACTCCAATTTCACAATTACCTTACTTAATGAAGTGTAATTTCACAATCACTTAACTTGATCAAGTCTAATTTCACAAGTACTTAACTTGATCAAGTCTAACTTCACAAGTAATTTACTTAATGAAGTCTAATTTCACAATCACTTATACATATCTAGTCTAATTTCACAATTACTTAACTTGATCAAGTCTAATTTCACAAGTACTTAACTTGATCAACTTCAATTTCACAATTACCTTACTTAATGAAGTGTAATTTCACAATCACTTAACTTGATCAAGTCTAATTTCACAATCACTTTACTTGATCAACTTCAATTTCAAAATTACCTTACTTAACCAAGTGTAATTTCACAATCACTTAACTTGATCAAGTCTAATTTCACAAGTACTTAACTTGATCAAGTCTAACTTCACAAGTACTTTACTTAATGAAGTCTAATTTCACAATCACTTATACATATCTAGTCTAATTTCACAATTACTTAACTTGATCAAGTCTAATTTCGCAAGTACTTAACTTGATCAACTTCAATTTCACAATTACCTTACTTAATGAAGTGTAATCTCACAATCACTTAACTTGATCAAGTCTAATTTCACAAGTACTTAACTTGATCAAGTCTAACTTCACAAGTACTTTACTTAATGAAGTCTAATTTCACAATCACTTATACATATCTAGTCTAATTTCACAATTACTTAACTTGATCAAGTCTAATTTCGCAAGTACTTAACTTGATCAACTTCAATTTCACAATTACCTTACTTAATGAAGTGTAATCTCACAATCACTTAACTTGATCAAGTCTAATTTCACAAGTACTTAACTTGATCAAGTCTAACTTCACAAGTACTTTACTTAATGAAGTCTAATTTCACAATCACTTATACATATCTAGTCTAATTGCACAATCACTTAAGTTGATCAACTTCAATTTCAAAATTACCTAACTTAACCAAGTCTAATTTCACAATTACTTAACTTGATCAAGTTTAATTTCACAAGTACTTTACTTAATGAAGTGTAATTTCACAATCACTTTACTTGATCAACTTCAATTTCAAAATTACCTTACTTAAGCAAGTCTAATTTTGTAATAGATTACCAAACTTCGTAATCAATTACCAAAGTTTGGTAATCAATTACTTAAGTTTATTTGTAATTGATTACCAAAGTTTTTTTGTAATAGATTACCAAACTTCGTAATCAATTACCAAAGTTTGGTAATCGATTACTTATGTTTATTTGTAATCGATTGCCAAAGTTTTTTTGTAATAGATTACCAAACTTCGTAATCAATTACCAAAGTTTGGTAATCGATTACTTAAGTTTATTTGTAATCGATTACCAAAGTTATTTTGTAATGGATTACCAAACTTTTTACTTACAACCGATTTCACATCAACTGCTAATATTATGGAATTAAACTTATGCACATAGTTTGATCTTTCTATACGCTATTTTTAGTTTATTTCCATAAGCATATTTCCAAAAACGGGGTGAGAACCAAATCAAAGTACCCTGTATTGAAGCAATTAAAGAAAAAAAATAGTATCAGATTGCAAGACTGTACAGAAACATAAACACAAATCAGAAATAAAGTTAATCAAAGTACATGGATATTACAACATAACAGTAACAATAACACCCTACAGTGTTTGATTAACATCCATCACTGCCACTTCCATCACCACCCATGTCTGAATCTACCTACAGAAACACAATTAAAATAAAATTAACAATGTATAAATGAGCCGGTATTAACAACTTTAATGAAAGGGACAAACTATTCAATTCACAGTTCATAAACAAGGACACACTAAAGGACAAATTGACTGGGAATGAAAATGCAAAGAGAAAGGAGTTACATTAACTGGAAATGAAGTCCAGACACAAAAGTTTTGGCATGCTTGTAGTGTAAAACTAACAACATCATAATGGAGAATGCTCCTAATCTCCATTATGCAGGAAACAAGGATAAACATATAAAGAATGCAATACTGACCATTACATCGTTTTCAGAAAAGTATGATGAATCACCATCATCCATAATGCAATTGGAGCCTCCTCCGTAAATATGCTTTTGCTTCAATTTCTCAACCTGCCCACCGAAGGGGCAAATTTTTCTTGTGTGGCCTTCAAGCCTACAAATACCACAACGGGTAACTCTCTTCCTTTTCCCTCTGGCTGCTGAACTACTTACACCACATCCTTTTGTCCTCACCGAGGCAGGTTCCCTAACAAATCCATGCGAACCCTGCGATGAAATCCCACAAATGTCACCATTCACAACATACTTTGCTTCCAAACGTGCAGTTTCTTGCACCATTTTCTCCCTAACTTGTTTATAGTCATCAGCATTTCTACATGCCGAATTACACATACGTCATCAACATTCAAGCAAACAATGGAACCGACACCAATACAATGCATCACTAACCCATGGACCCTGTCCCTGTCGGCTACACAAATCAACATCTTCCTTCGCTGTCTTCGTCCACCTATTAAAGATCACACATTCTGGCAACTCTTCCACATCTAAATTAAAAAGTACACAAACTGTATGCGCACATGGAATGCCAAAAGACTCCATCCTATGACATGAACATTTTATTTGCTTCAGATAAACATCACAAGACACATACCAACAAATGTTTGGTCTTTTATACTTGCACACTGTGTATATTGAGTACGATGGAGTCTCTTTACAACCGACGACCTTCAGCCAACATGCCTTCACCAAATAAGTTCGAAAAATATCAAATATTTCACGTGTGAAAACCTTTGCAGCATGCCTCTCCAAGTCAAACAAATGTGTTTGCAATACAGGAACCCCATATGCTGACTTGAAGTCGGCCTCAACCTCCGAATTGCGCATAGCATCCAACGCACGCTAGAAATGTTGTAGTAGTTCTGTCAAATCATGTCTAAAACATACATACTTGCCAAGTTAAGAATGCAACCCCTCACATCGAGAAGTTGTCCTAAATCCAGCAAAAAATTTGCCATGCATGTATGCTGCTGCCCACATCTCCCTTTTTTCATAAAGTTCATTAACCCATTTATTATTTCCTACCCCACATTCAACCACCATGGACTCCCACTTTCGAAGAAAAACACCAACATCATAATCACCTAACATACACGATGTAAACATCTCTGTAAACTTGCTGCAGCCGACATTTGTGGTGGCATTACGCATCAAATGCCACGCACATAATCTATGATGCGCATTAGGAAAGACTAACCGAATGGCATTCCTCATTGCCATGTCACCGAATGCCATTGTCTTTACTCATTGATCTTTTGTTGTTACTCATCACAATAGTGTAGTTTGTATGTGAAATGGAGATATTGAATGGAAAAGCTCCACTAAGTGTCATATTTTGATGTCTTGGCACTATTTTTTTGTCTTGTCATCGATCCCACATAATTACAATTGATTTAGCTCTTGTAATAATTAGTTTATCTAGGAACCATTGATGATGTAAAATGGGAGTTTCACAAATATGATATTTTCCTGTTGTCTCTTTTAACTCACTGTAATTAGGCTGCAATGATGTTTAGTTTGAACACTAAGAGTAACCGCCAAGAGTAAAATGTATGTTTCCTTATATTGATTTTGCTAGTTGCTTCCTGATCCAAACTACGTGAGGTATAATTGTTTGAGAGATGAGCCTGTGCTTATAAATTGCAGTGTTTAAGTTCTACTTCTCTTCATCAATGTCAATTGTAGTGTTTAAGTTCTACTTCTCTTTATCAATGGCAATTGTTGATTGCATATGAGGCTGATCATTTATTAAGATTCTTATGATTTAACAATATTTTGAAGATCCTCTGATGGAAGGCTTGTGATTTATTTTGTAGCTGAAGCACTGTCATTGCCATAATTGACATCCTACCAAGCAATGACACTTATAGGGTGAAGTTTGTTGCTGCTGGTTCTACAGCAATAAACCATTTGGAGATATTGTAGCCAATGACTACGCTTACACTTTTGGATCTTCATTTTCAGATGACACCATAAGGAAACTAGCAACTAGCAGTGTTTGCGGAGCTTTAGAGGTAAATAATATAATATGGCGCTTGCCAAAAGGTCATATGGCACATTTTGTTTGAAAATAATAGGTATGACTTCATCTTCTTGTCTCCCCTGTTGTTGTTATACACTTTATTTCTACTTATTAAATTTATTTTATTGGTCATATGCTTTAATTCATGCCGCAATATTACTGTAAATATTAAATATGTGCAAACACCTGACATAAGTTCTTAAAAGTGGTGGAATTCATAATGCAAGTCATCATGCTAGAATTAGGGCAAGAGAATAATAATAGATAGTCCATAGTGTCATAGAAAAAAAAACCATGAAAAGGAAATTAACTAGAGTTTCATACAATTTAACAAAAATTGGCTACATGGCCATGAAGGAGACAAATTTGAAGCATGATGTAGGAAGCCTTGCATTTTAGGCTCAAAAAAGATATATCCCAGCAGGGCTTCATCAGACGGCTGATTGTTTCCAAGCACGTGCTGCATTTGTTTCGATTCGTCTTTTCTGTTTATTAAAGGGCCCCAACAGCAATGACATAGCAGTTCTTACACGAACATTGATTTCGTTGAGCTGCGAACAAAATATTCAAAAGTTTAGGCATGTATTAAAATAGAGCCAATGTAATATTAAAAAGTATAGGGCATATATTAAATTAGATAGAAAATGGTGATCAACACAGTGGCGTTGGTGTGAAGGTCAATGCTAATACCACTCCAAGGACTTCCGGTTGGAATGAGTCCTCTGTAGACATCCACTGAAGGATCCACACCGAAGAATTGTGACTGTAAATACACAATTAATTTATTAGATTAGAAATTGGCTCTACAAATGTTAATAACATATCATTTCCAAATGAGCAACATTGTAATAATCACCTGCTGCCTATGTTTGGCACTCCTCTGGCCTCCTTGATCTCCCATGTAGCCATGTCAAATGGAGTGTAAATAGTTGAATCTGAAAATTTGTCATCTGACATAATCTGGTACAAAGTTTCTAACTGACAACAAATTGCAACGTTAGTTTAGGATACCTTCAATTTAGATGGTTAAGTAAATATATAGGACGCAATGTGTACCACTTTTCGCATGACTGCGTGCCTCTTGGGTATTTCATCAGCTGATAGATAGGTGTCTAGGTGATAGACAGTATGATGGGTCATGCTGACCACCATCATATACCAATGGTCAAAGTCATTTATTGGTACATATATCTGGAGAAATAAGGAAACTATGGTTTTTATATCAGGCGTATACAACATTCTTAGTAATGGGTGTACAAAAGCAATGGGGAACATATTTGCTGACATAGAAGCAAGTGCAGTTGATTGTTTTAGATGAAAAACATAATAGAAACCAACATGATGTAGGAAGACTTACAAACTTTAGGCCCATTGAGTGGTGCATCCATTTCTCAGCATATGTTTGTCCAATCTCCTCCATACATTTTCCACCTACCACATCATCCTTTCGGATGAAAGAAATTATAATTTTAATGTCAACATAGGTGTAGAGGTGAAAAGGAATATAGCATAAACATGAAGTAAATAACTCACTGCAAAATTTGGTGGTAAACACCATGAACGAGTTCCATTGTAAAATTGTTGCATTTTGGTATAGTGTAATGCAACAAGAGTCATTACCTATTTCCAAAAACCATATTTAGAAAATTCAGACAAATCCTATAGTATTATAAAATATATAGGCACCATTGGATACTTTGGATGAGTATAAGAGTGACGTACCTGCCCATCAATCTCTTTTCCTGGGGCAAAAGATAAGAAGTCATTTCTCCATGCCCTTATCTCATCAATGTTGATGAGACATTCGCCAATATCCCCAACATCCCTATACTCACCAAACACATAGCAAAATAGTTGCACCTCCTCTTGTTTTAGTTCCATGTCCTGGCTTGGACGAAAGAGAGTCTTGATGTTTTTAGGGATTGTCACTCCCTTATGCTTCTTTGAATAACTACCATGTTTTGTTCCAGATGAAGTAGCAGTAGTAGGTTTTTTCTTTTTCAGTGGTGTCTGTGTTGAAGGGCTGGAAAAAAGTTGTTTCCCCGCTGCTAGGATGTTATCATTTAATCTTGAATGTTTGCTCTTAAAGAGATAACAGAAAAATAGGGTCAATGTTGTATAACTTAAAGCAAATTAGGTATGACATTTATTATTACCTTGGAGGATTTGGGGGCATCTCCCTGGGAATTCTTAGTCCTATCTCGTCCCAGGTTGAAGTTTGGTGAGGACAGGACATGGGGTGGGTCTACATCTTCATCCTCTGAAACATTTAACATGAACAAATCGCTTGCATGTGGAGGAACAAACCTATTGACTCCCTTTCCTTTTTCCTTGTTGTTTTGTCCATCACATACATTTTTTTGTATTACAGAGTCAGTCATGGGGTGGTTAGCCATCTCTGATGGGTTAGGAATAAACCCAAAGGACTGAGTTTGTTGCCCTTCATATAGCATTAGCTCGATAAGCTTAACTGAGTTTTTTGTTTCATTCAAAGTTTGTTCCACAATCTTTAGACGATCCTTTATTACTTGTCCAGCTTGTTCTAGTGTCTCAACACGGTTGTTCAAAGACTGCAACATATATGAAGATATATTAAGACGGATGTTCAAAGACTTCACCTTGTTTATGTGTTATTGTTCAAATTACCTCAAGGATGGACATCAGTTTCTGAGTTGAGTCCCATGTGTTAGACCTTAGATTCACACATTCCTCTTCTGATTGCTACATTAAACAATATATAAATCAGCAAAGTAAACCTATTGAAGTTAGTAGATGTGTTGATGGCTATTAAAGAGATGCACTTACAATAGTATCATGAATACTACTGACAGCATCACCATCTTTATGTATCTCTGGACATTGTTGTGTGTCATTAATATGTCTGAAAACAATTCCAAAAGTATGGATGAGTTAATGCCATGAATATTATTGCAGTAGCTAATATTTGATATGATTCCTGTTTGCAGAAGTGGAAGTGGTTGATGGGTACTTACTGGAATTGAATATTGTGGTCTGCAATCTTCAAGTTTTCCCTCTCTCCGATTTGAAATTCCATCGCAATTTTTCAGTTACCTCCTTGTTGAATTGTAGTCGTTGGGAAGATTGTTTGTAAGTTGATATATAGTGTATTTTATAGTGTTCCTACTCGGTACATGTGTAGAAACCTCTCCAATGAATATATTCTTGCCTGAGTCATCTTCCAATTCCATAGTCTTCCTCGCCTAGCACTGCTTGCTTTCCAATATGGTGTATGTCCCATTTAATTCCTTAGCATGCACAGAACACACTGCATTGGATGTTGAGAAACACATTTGATATTATTTCTATATTCTAGCTTGCCTAGCACTGCTTGCTTGCCAAATTGGTGTATGTTCCATTTAATTCCTTAGCATGCACAGAACACACTGCATTGGATGTTGAGAAACACATTTGATATTATTTCTACTTTTGGCTTTAGGTGGATTTGCCACCTTCATTTTGGGGAATCAAAGTGTCCATTATCGTGAAAAGTTTTGATTCTATATAGCTGACTTTTGAGTCCTCGCGGGCATCAAAGGTAAATTGAATTTTGCTATTAAACTCAATTTACCGATGGAACAAAAGGTTGACACAAAAGGTTGACTATGAAAAGGAACTTTAAGAACACATAAAGTTTAAGTAGGGAGCATACAAATTTTCAACGCACAGTAGATACTAATTCACTCACACTAGAAACATTAACTCACACTACAACCATGGCAATGACAATAAATAAATACTAATGGTCAGACATTAAAAGTTATCAATTCCACACACTTCATACAAGTTAACGAAATACAGCAATCAATTTAACATATTTTTTAATAGCTTGATCTCTTCCTTGAGGCCTGCATTTGCGATGATTAGATCGTAATTAATTGATTCCAGGTAACTAATACGTTGCTCTAGCATGTTGATATTGTAGTAATTGTAATCAACTATTTCCCTCTTGGTTACTGCTAGTAGTCTTCTTAGCATTACCAAAGCTGCATCCTCTCTTGCCAAATATTCGTCGCTTGCATATCGTCCCATGTTGACTGGTGGTTTGCCAATGATAGATGTGTCTAATGTCACATAATAACGGTAGTAGGCTTGGCCACCATGCATGGTAATATTCTGGCGAGTATACACTGGCTCGGTCCTTGTCAACATTGTGCTAATCTTGGTCAACCACCTTTGCATGCTAAAATTACACACATCACTCTCCACGTTTTGTACCTCTGCGAATTGAATGGTTGCATCTGCCACATTCATAAATCAAATGTCCCATTGCATGATTATACGACAAGATTAAGAATTGTTTTACATTAAAAGGCCATAAAATAGACATAAATTACCATTGTAGTAGTCATGAACACCATGTCCACCTTCAGATATGGCAGTTTTTACTTGATTGACCTCATCTAGAAAAAAAAAGGACGGATGAAATTGGGATGCAGTATTCATTGACGTTTGAGAGGACGTGGATGATGATCCGCCAACTTCAGGCACAACTTCATGTTTCTTTTGATCTGAAATGAAATTCTTATATGCTATTTCAGCTTGATGGAATGATGGAAATGATCTATATAGGCATCCTTTCCATCCATTAACTTGGGGTTGACATTCCATCCAAGTTTCATAAATTCCAGGTTTTCTCCCCTCAAAAACAACGTACCACATGTTTCCTTTTAAAAATTTTGCTTGTAAAAATTGTATCTTTCTGCGAAAATGAATTGTGTGACATTAACACACTTATATAGCACGATGGTCACATTAAATGAAGTGGTTGGTCCTTTATGCAAATCAATAGTCTTTACATTAAACAAAAAAATATGGTCGGAAGTTTTAATATGGTCTTTACATCAATAGTCTTTAATTATAATATGGTTTTTTTTAAACAAAAAAATGGCATGCAAAAACATCACCGCAATGACTAAGATCCCAACTAAGCTGGCACCCTAGCCACCGCCATTCAATTATAATATGATTTCACTCAATTCGAACGAGTATAAAGGAAGATACGCATCCCACAAAATAAAGACTATTTACACAACAATTGAGATTACAAGGACGAAATCCTAAAAATATTTTTTTACAGGGATTAAAACCAAAATTGGAGAACTTTTTAGGGACCAAAAAGTTAGGGACTAAAACCTCCGAATTTTTTTTCGAGGGACTAAAACCAAATCTTATCCTATTTGTAGGGATCAAAATATTCATTAAACCTAAATTAAATGAAGTAGTTGTGGTTGGTGCGTGAAATGAAATTTTAGGTGCTGATCATGTACTAACTTTATATACGGAATGATGGCCTCAACTATTTATTTTACTAAGAAAAGTGTAACTATTATTATTGTGTTGTCAATAATATGGAAGTCACTCCATATTAATATGGCATTGAAACAACCATTTTGATATAAGACAATAAAGTGTCGAGCTTGACACAGTCAAAAAGCTTCAAGCACAGCCTTTCCACCGTTTAAGCAACAGTATGGTGAGTAATGATAGCTTGTCACCTTGTGAAATTAATGGTGTATTTAGTGCAATGTGTTCAAGTCACAGTGACTTGTCTCGGTCTAAGTCAGGTGGCGCAGAAGGTAAGTATGTGCAAGCCTGCAACTTTGATATATGAGCAAGACTTTTTACGCGGCAAAAAACGGAATGGGCTTATTGACACACACTTCATTGGTTGCTACAAGTTTCACAATGATTGCTGGCGTGGCTATGAAAATATGGGTGGTTACAAGCACTAAGATCAATATATTAGTTCCTTTTAAATAAAGGATTTAATTGATATATATTGTCAGTAGAAAGATTTTTTTTAATATTTTTTACACTGACAACCAATCAAAAATTATCATACAAACTAAAATATTTGAGACTTTTTCTAATTACTTTAAAAGTCACTCTACTATAATTTCTGATTGGTTGACAGGTAGTACATAACAATTAAATTCTTAAATAAATTAACTAAATGCATGTAAGTATTTTTAATAATCAAAACAAATTTTAATTAAGATAATTATACTTATTTTTCGACTTAATGAAGTATAATTTCACAATCACTTTACTTGATCAACTTCAATTTCAAAATTACCGTACTTAATGAAGTGTAATTTCACAATCACTTTACTTGATCAACTTCAATTTCAAAATTACCTTACTTAACCAAGTGTAATTTCACAATCACTTAACTTGATCAAGTCTAATTTCACAAGTACTTAACTTGATCAAGTCTAACTTCACAAGTACTTTACTTAATGAAGTCTAATTTCACAATCACTTACACATATCCAGTCTAATTGCACAATCACTTAAGTTGATCAACTTCAATTTCAAAATTACCTAACTTAACCAAGCCTAATTTCACAATTACTTAACTTGATCAAGTCTAATTTCACAAGGACTTAACTTGATCAACTTCAATTTCACAATCACTTAACTTGATCAAGTCTAATTTCACAAGTACTTAACTTGATCAACTTCAATTTCAAAATTACCTTACTTAACCAAGTGTAATTTCACAATCACTTAACTTGATCAAGTCTAATTTCACAAGTACTTAACTTGATCAAGTCTAACTTCACAAGTACTTTACTTAATGAAGTCTAATTTCACAATCACTTATACATATCCAGTCTAATTGCACAATCACTTAAGTTGATCAACTTCAATTTCAAAATTACCTAACTTAACCAAGCCTAATTTCACAATTACTTAACTTGATCAAGTCTAATTTCACAAGGACTTAACTTGATCAACTTCAATTTCACAATCACTTAACTTGATCAAGTCTAATTTCACAAGTACTTAACTTGATCAACTTCAATTTCAAAATTGCCTTACTTGATCAAGTGTAATTTCACAATCACTTAACTTGATGAAGTCTAATTTCACAAGTACTTAACTTGATCAAGTCTAACTTCACAAGTACTTTACTTAATGAAGCCTAATTTCACAATCACTTATACATATCTAGTCTAATTTCACAATTACTTAACTTGATCAAGTCTAATTTCACAAGTACTTAACTTGATCAACTTCAATTTCACAATTACCTTACTTAATGAAGTGTAATTTCACAATCACTTAACTTGATCAAGTCTAATTTCACAAGTACTTAACTTGATCAACTTCAATTTCACAATTACCTTACTTAATGAAGTGTAATTTCACAATCACTTTACTTGATCAACTTCAATTTCAAAATTACCTTACTTGATCAAGTGTAATTTCACAATCACTTAACTTGATGAAGTCTAATTTCACCAGTACTTAACTTGATCAAGTCTAACTTCACAAGTACTTTACTAAATGAAGTCTAATTTCACAATCACTTATACATATCTAGTCTAATTTCACAATTACTTAACTTGATCAAGTCTAATTTCACAAGTACTTAACTTGATCAACTTCAATTTCACAATTACCTTACTTAATGAAGTGTAATTTCACAATCACTTAACTTGATCAAGTCTAATTTCACAAGTACTTAACTTGATCAAGTCTAACTTCACAAGTACTTTACTTAATGAAGTCTAATTTCACAATCACTTATACATATCTAGTCTAATTTCACGATTACTTAACTTGATCAAGTCTAATTTCACAAGTACTTAACTTGATCAACTTCAATTTCATAATTACCTTACTTAATGAAGTGTAATTTCACAATCACTTAACTTGATCAAGTCTAATTTCACAAGTACTTAACTTGATCAACTTCAATTTCACAATTACCTTACTTAATAAAGTGTAATTTCACAATCACTTAACTTGATCAAGTCTAATTTCACAAGTACTTAACTTGATCAACTCCAATTTCACAATTACCTTACTTAATGAAGTGTAATTTCACAATCACTTAACTTGATCAAGTCTAATTTCACAAGTACTTAACTTGATCAAGTCTAACTTCACAAGTAATTTACTTAATGAAGTCTAATTTCACAATCACTTATACATATCTAGTCTAATTTCACAATTACTTAACTTGATCAAGTCTAATTTCACAAGTACTTAACTTGATCAAGTCTAACTTCACAAGTACTTTACTTAATGAAGTCTAATTTCACAATCACTTATACATATCTAGTCTAATTTCACAATTACTTAACTTGATCAAGTCTAATTTCACAAGTACTTAACTTGATCAACTTCAATTTCACAATTACCTTACTTAATGAAGTGTAATTTCACAATCACTTAACTTGATCAAGTCTAATTTCACAAGTACTTAACTTGATCAACTCCAATTTCACAATTACCTTACTTAATGAAGTGTAATTTCACAATCACTTAACTTGATCAAGTCTAATTTCACAAGTACTTAACTTGATCAAGTCTAACTTCACAAGTAATTTACTTAATGAAGTCTAATTTCACAATCACTTATACATATCTAGTCTAATTTCACAATTACTTAACTTGATCAAGTCTAATTTCACAAGTACTTAACTTGATCAACTTCAATTTCACAATTACCTTACTTAATGAAGTGTAATTTCACAATCACTTAACTTGATCAAGTCTAATTTCACAATCACTTTACTTGATCAACTTCAATTTCAAAATTACCTTACTTAACCAAGTGTAATTTCACAATCACTTAACTTGATCAAGTCTAATTTCACAAGTACTTAACTTGATCAAGTCTAACTTCACAAGTACTTTACTTAATGAAGTCTAATTTCACAATCACTTATACATATCTAGTCTAATTTCACAATTACTTAACTTGATCAAGTCTAATTTCGCAAGTACTTAACTTGATCAACTTCAATTTCACAATTACCTTACTTAATGAAGTGTAATCTCACAATCACTTAACTTGATCAAGTCTAATTTCAAAAGTACTTAACTTGATCAAGTCTAACTTCACAAGTACTTTACTTAATGAAGTCTAATTTCACAATCACTTATACATATCTAGTCTAATTTCACAATTACTTAACTTGATCAAGTCTAATTTCGCAAGTACTTAACTTGATCAACTTCAATTTCACAATTACCTTACTTAATGAAGTGTAATCTCACAATCACTTAACTTGATCAAGTCTAATTTCACAAGTACTTAACTTGATCAAGTCTAACTTCACAAGTACTTTACTTAATGAAGTCTAATTTCACAATCACTTATACATATCTAGTCTAATTGCACAATCACTTAAGTTGATCAACTTCAATTTCAAAATTACCTAACTTAACCAAGTCTAATTTCACAATTACTTAACTTGATCAAGTTTAATTTCACAAGTACTTTACTTAATGAAGTGTAATTTCACAATCACTTTACTTGATCAACTTCAATTTCAAAATTACCTTACTTAAGCAAGTCTAATTTTGTAATAGATTACCAAACTTCGTAATCAATTACCAAAGTTTGGTAATCAATTACTTAAGTTTATTTGTAATTGATTACCAAAGTTTTTTTGTAATAGATTACCAAACTTCGTAATCAATTACCAAAGTTTTTTTGTAATAGATTACCAAACTTCGTAATCAATTACCAAAGTTTGGTAATCGATTACTTATGTTTATTTGTAATCGATTGCCAAAGTTTTTTTGTAATAGATTACCAAACTTCGTAATCAATTACCAAAGTTTGGTAATCGATTACTTAAGTTTATTTGTAATCGATTACCAAAGTTATTTTGTAATGGATTACCAAACTTTTTACTTACAACCGATTTCACATCAACTGCTAATATTATGGAATTAAACTTATGCACATAGTTTGATCTTTCTATACGCTATTTTTAGTTTATTTCCATAAGCATATTTCCAAAAACGGGGTGAGAACCAAATCAAAGTACCCTGTATTGAAGCAATTAAAGAAAAAAAATAGTATCAGATTGCAAGACTGTACAGAAACATAAACACAAATCAGAAATAAAGTTAATCAAAGTACATGGATATTACAACATAACAGTAACAATAACACCCTACAGTGTTTGATTAACATCCATCACTGCCACTTCCATCACCACCCATGTCTGAATCTACCTACAGAAACACAATTAAAATAAAATTAACAATGTATAAATGAGCCGGTATTAACAACTTTAATGAAAGGGACAAACTATTCAATTCACAGTTCATAAACAAGGACACACTAAAGGACAAATTGACTGGGAATGAAAATGCAAAGAGAAAGGAGTTACATTAACTGGAAATGAAGTCCAGACACAAAAGTTTTGGCATGCTTGTAGTGTAAAACTAACAACATCATAATGGAGAATGCTCCTAATCTCCATTATGCAGGAAACAAGGATAAACATATAAAGAATGCAATACTGACCATTACATCGTTTTCAGAAAAGTATGATGAATCACCATCATCCATAATGCAATTGGAGCCTCCTCCGTAAATATGCTTTTGCTTCAATTTCTCAACCTGCCCACCGAAGGGGCAAATTTTTCTTGTGTGGCCTTCAAGCCTACAAATACCACAACGGGTAACTCTCTTCCTTTTCCCTCCGGCTGCTGAACTACTTACACCACATCCTTTTGTCCTCACCGAGGCAGGTTCCCTAACAAATCCATGCGAACCCTGCGATGAAGGCCCACAAATGTCACCATTCACAACATACTTTGCTTCCAAACGTGCAGTTTCTTGCACCATTTTCTCCCTAACTTGTTTATAGTCATCAGCATTTCTACATGCCGAATTACACATACGTCATCAACATTCAAGCAAACAATGGAACCGACACCAATACAATGCATCACTAACCCATGGACCCTGTCCCTGTCGGCTACACAAATCAACATCTTCCTTCGCTGTCTTCGTCCACCTATTAAAGATCACACATTCTGGCAACTCTTCCACATCTAAATTAAAAAGTACACAAACTGTATGCGCACATGGAATGCCAAAAGACTCCATCCTATGACATGAACATTTTATTTGCTTCAGATAAACATCACAAGACACATACCAACAAATGTTTGGTCTTTTATACTTGCACACTGTGTATATTGAGTACGATGGAGTCTCTTTACAACCGACGACCTTCAGCCAACATGCCTTCACCAAATAAGTTCGAAAAATATCAAATATTTCACGTGTGAAAACCTTTGCAGCATGCCTCTCCAAGTCAAACAAATGTGTTTGCAATACAGGAACCCCATATGCTGACTTGAAGTCGGCCTCAACCTCCGAATTGCGCATAGCATCCAACGCACGCTAGAAATGTTGTAGTAGTTCTGTCAAATCATGTCTAAAACATACATACTTGCCAAGTTAAGAATGCAACCCCTCACATCGAGAAGTTGTCCTAAATCCAGCAAAAAATTTGCCATGCATGTATGCTGCTGCCCACATCTCCCTTTTTTCATAAAGTTCATTAACCCATTTATTATTTCCTACCCCACATTCAACCACCATGGACTCCCACTTTCGAAGAAAAACACCAACATCATAATCACCTAACATACACGATGTAAACATCTCTGTAAACTTGCTGCAGCCGACATTTGTGGTGGCATTACGCATCAAATGCCACGCACATAATCTATGATGCGCATTAGGAAAGACTAACCGAATGGCATTCCTCATTGCCATGTCACCGTCTGTTATTACAGATATTGGTGCTTTTCCATTCATCGCCTCCAAAAATTGTTGCAAAAGCCACACATACGTTGCTTCAGATTCATCACTTACAACAGCACTTGCAAATACAACTGTATTGTTGTGATGGTTGACACCACAAAAAACAACTAAAGGACAATTGTATTTGTTCCTCCGATAAGTTGCATCAAATGCCAGAACATCTCCAAACACCTCATAATCAAACCGACAATCACACCAGAATAATTTTTCAATCCTTCCATCATCAGTGGTGGTGTGCCTCCAAAACATCCCAGGGTCATTCTTAGCCAATTCTCTCAAGTAAACAATTGCATTGCTTGAATTTCCATTTCCCCTCCTCCTTTGCCTATGAATTTCATTATACATATCTCTTTTTCTAAATCCAACCTTCTGAAACCCGCCTGATTGTTTGGCAAATGATCCATAAATATGCGGAGTCTTGATACCAACCTCTCTCATGCTATTCATCTGGGCAATGTCAGCATCTGTCATTTTCCGATGTGACCGCAATTGCCCTACATACTTCCCGCCAAATACTTCATGATTATGTTGATCGTTGAAGTATGTCACATACCACCGGCCTGTTTCTTCATCAAGGTGAACCCGGATTTGAGCTTTACAACCAAACCTTGTTACAGCTTTAGGGTTCCTCTTACGATTGTCAAGTTCATAAAATTGACGACCCCGAAACCCAGCGCAGCTGCATACTAAATTTTGCCGCACCACTGTACCCGAGGAATTTTTTCCAATCGTGCTTTTCCTTACGCTAAATCCACTTACCACACCATACGCATTATAAAATTCATAAGCCAGATTTTTATCTCCAAATAAACAATTCTTAACCTCTTCATTGGTAATGGTTTCCAAGTTAATCGCTCCAATATCGTCCTTCCCCTCAATAATATAACTTCTGTTACTATACATTTCCTCATCAACCTGAACATCATTGCTGGATTCTTCTGCCAACGTTCCAGAGTTATCTCCTTCCTAAAATAAAAAATAAAAAATATAATGACTTCATCAAAATGCTTCGATAATGATTGAGACAAACATAATAATAGATGGGCAACTAACTACAAAATATTAATCAGTGCTCCTTCCTGAAAGCATGCAATTAGCGAATGTGGGTATGCAGAAACAAGGGAAATGTAGCAAAAAGTAAGGTATGCAAAAAGCTATAGGAAAAGCTAAAGGAAATTTCAAAACAATTGGTGAATGAACTGGCATCTAGGTTATAGAAACACCCATTATAGAAATAAAAAACAAAATACATAAGAACCAAAAAAATTGAATGATAACTGTAACTGAGGGAGCACACAAAATAAGAGGTACAGACAAAGTAAAAAGGATAATTATAAGCATTTCATATAACTTTTCAAAAAAATCGAATGAGGGAGCAGCTGACCATAGTTGAAGTTGCAGATCTGTGCCAGGGAGCTGGCTTGCTTGGAGAGGAAGCGCGACGAACTTCAGAGGACGGCGACGAACTTCAGAGGATGGTGACGAAACAGAAGCGTGGTCGCACAAGGACGACACCTTGGAGAGCAAAGAATCCGATAATGCTTGGCTTCAACGTTATGGTGGATGTTTGTAGTTAATTTGCTGCTATTACTTGAGTTACTTTGTTGCTTTTGGTACCTTTTACTTAAAATACTATTTGCATATAACACCTCCCACCGGTTATATTTATTAAAGAGTACCCAAATCACTTACCATAGCAGGTTAAGGTTGAAATGCACCGGTGCACTCCAAAGACATGGTGTGCACCATAAAAGCCCCTGATTTAAATATGGTCAAGGGCCTGAACAAAGAGATGTTGTGAAAAAGGAAGGCATCCAAGAAGTTGGGTTGAGAAGCAACCTATGAGAAAGAAAGAAAGCAAAATCAACAGTGCTTACAAAATCAACAACTTGAGACATGTCACAAAATCACAAAGTCTACAAATACCAAAAATCGTCATATTTAGAGGGACTAAAGACTTTTTTAAGCCACAATATATATAATGTATGTGCAGTCAGCAGATGTAACTCAAGTGAGCAAGAGTTAAGAATTCAAATTTAATATATAGAAGTTGATTTCTACAGTAATTACCATCTCAATTTTGAAGGATATGTTTGGTTCTTCCAATTACGCTAGCTTTACTTAAATTTTTTGTAGCATGTTTGATTTTTCTTAGGAAGTAGCTTTTGTCCAAACGTGTGTTTATGACTTTCCTACAAGGAAAACCAGATATGCACTTAGATGACGTTTGATATTAGGTATATTTTGACATTCCTGAGAATGTGAGGGGGAAATAAAATTTTGCCCATGTATAGTACAAGACATAAAAAATCATTTTCAAGCATAAAAGATGTCCAAAGGTAAAACGTGAAAATTCTATTCCTATGCACGAGAGTGGAAAGAACATTTCTAATGAATGTAGTTTACTTGAGAATAAAACATTTTCATAACCAAATGCTACCTTAATTACCTTCTCTTGAAAGTCATAAATTAAAAGAGAAAGGTTTTTTTTGAACATCTAAATAGGGACACCGTATGGTGTCCTTTTTGTTTTTGATGTATTTTTGAAAAGCGTGTATACAAAGAAGATATAAAATAAGTGAGAGACATAGATAAATATATACAGTGTCACATACGATATCCAAAATTTGATGTTTAAATAACAACTCCAATACCCAAAAGGTCCCGGACGAAAATCTGAAGCACAAACACAATATGCTGGCTTGGGAATCTAATCACGGACCGTAAAAACTCACTTCCAATTATTCCATTCAATGAACCTTGCGCTTTAGACAGAAAACCCCCCTCCCAATGATCAAGAACTTTGTTCTTGTGGTCGGAGTTATAAACAAATCGGTAAGTGAAAAACAAAGATGATAAAGACAAGATTTCACATCTCTCATCCAGTGACCAAATTTGTTAATTTTGTTTGATTGCTCAACCAATACTATCGTGTACCTCCCAGATTAGATATCTTTATAAGTAGCAAGTTATTTATTTTGTCCAACGTAGATTCCATTAACGGGAGGAGATGATTAGATCGATATTTCTCTGCAAAAACTCACAAAACATATAGTGCAGTAACTTGCATACCCTTCTAAAACACACAAAGAACCAAAAAATTCTATTCCCAATAGAACTTGGATATTGAGTACTAGCAAATGGTTAATCAAGTTAAACAGATTGTTCATCAGTTACCATTTTAAATTTTTTTGCTCTGACATCTTAATGTACTCACCTTTTTTAAAATTATACAAAAAGAAAATTAAGAAACTAGCACATGTCGATAAGAAGTCCCCGCTTGCATTTTTAGATAATTTATTTAGTGAAAGAAGCTGAGATAACTGCCTCATAGAATTGGGCTCTTTAGCTGTGGGGAGCTAGACTCAAAATCCTAGTTCACATAACCCATAGGTAGTTTCGACAGACATATCCGCCCAAAAATGGAACGTCACGTTTTTGAAATTACATACATTTTCAACAAAAATAAATGTTGATATTAACCGTCATCCAGTTTGACCTCTAATTTAACCGAGTTGATTGTTGACCATCTCCCCTCCGGTTTTTCAATTTGTTTGAAGATATCATTTCTTAGCCGTTAATTTGTTCCACATGTACTTTTATCTAAACATCCTTAATTAAAAAAACACTTGGACTTACATCCAAACAAAAAGGAAGTATTTTTTTAGGATTATATTCAAACTCAAAATATTTCTTATATATTTAATTTTTTTCACAAGAAATATAATATAGAAAGATCTTTTTGAAGCTCGCATAAAAAATTTTAAATCAATAAAGATTGAATATGATAGTAAAAACGAGCTACACTTTTAGGTTAAAATTTTTAATATTAATATTGAACTTGAAAAGCATGGATTGAGTACAAATTACGATTTACGAGCTATTCTTAAGGTTAAAGCTAAAGTTCTAGAAAAAGATAGACTATATTCGACATTTAAAATAGATAATTAAGGTAATTTTGGAACAAAATAAAACCACAGATGCAAAGATCTGGGGAGAACGGCTACTCAAACTTCATCCCATCCAAACAGAAAATAACATGCAGCTACGCAGTTATATCTCATTTGTTGATTTGAATTTCCCTTTCATGCTTCTGCAAGGGAGTTCTTCAAGTGCGTATGGCTATAAATGAAAGCCCCTCTACTTTCAAAGAAGTATGTAACATTCACATCATCAGAGCTGTTTCAGAAAAGATACAAATCATGGAAAAGTGGCATTTGATGCACATGATATAATCTACCATTTCAACCTTCATTGGTAATAGGGGCAATCCTTTTGTTGAAACTGAAACAAACCCCAAGGGGAATTTCATTCAACAGTTGATCTTCTCTTGAATAGATTGTATCTGGAGAGCCATTCACTGGAAAGTACTCAAATAACACTAAGGCATGTGCCAACAGAACAGCTATCAGCTAAATTTACCAAGTTCCATTTTCTTCTTGATAGCCTTTTGACCATGATAGATAAATGAATCTAGTATTCCAGAAACGGTAAAAACACCTGTATGCAACAGACAGGAATGTCAAGACTCAGAAAAATGAAATAATACTTGTCTCATGAACTTATTCAAGCCAAGTATGCAAAGATTGAGGCGTAGTAGTGGAAGATCCATATCTACCTCCAACTATGGCACACACATTAGTAAGGAAGTGTAAGAATGAGACATGCTCTTCTGTAAAAGTAACCTGCAATATGCAACTCCATTATTATAATACAAGGCCAAACAACACGAAAGAGAATGGGAATAAGAGAGCACAAAAAAAAAAATTATTGAAAGAAAACAGTTTTAAAAAAAAGGCCTCGTTGTAACTATCGATTCTGATACTAAATATTAGACATCGATCAGAACAGCTAAAACAGTTACTAAAAAAAAACACCTTAATTGGAGAGAGGTCATAGAAGAAGAAAACTCCAGGCAGGGACTGAAGACGGTCTCCGGTCCTGAAGTGTTCTGTCACAGAAAACTGCAAAAACATTTCTAGTTTGTATTAATTTTTGCTTATCAGAATGCAAAAGAAATGTCAAAAAGTGACATTTATCAGTTCAATAACCTGGTTTGACTGAATAGAATGGCCAGTCACGTCAGTGTATACAGTAGGCACTACCTGAAAAATGACATTAATAAACACACAAATTTTGGGAGTGAAAGATTATAGTTTATCTGTCATATATATATATATATATACACACACTCCAAGTAGAAATTACTTTCTTAATAACTAATAACTCTCCATAGAATAATAAACACACAAATGCTAGTAAAAAAATCTTAAACTGATATATAAAAAAATAAAAATAAATAAACAAACCGATCTCACAGTTGAAAACTTGAAATCCCATATCACAGATGTGCTTATTCTCCCAAAATAATGACCCACAATTGGTTATTCGGAGATACAACAGGAGACTTGGTGAATGCAATCAAATTCAAACTAGAGATATGTTAAGTTACAATATAATGCAATGATTGGAAATTCTATAAAATGTGGGACTTAAAGGTTCAACAAGTTTCACACTAACACTCATCAATATATCACAAGATCAAAATTGACATTCACAATCATAATTTTAACTTATGATTCTGATACCTTGTGCACAGATGAAAACAACTTACAATTTGCAACATCATTTCTTTTTATGCAGTGGACAGATATAGACGAGCGATATTCATCAAGTAAACTAACGATAGATTTAACCCACAACTATTGCAATTTAAAAGTTACTTCTATGCATAATAAGTCCTAGTATTAGTAATATGCAGTCTGCAGAGAGCTGTATTACTAACCTTAATAAAATACTGATACATCCCACTTGGTGGTTCTTGTGTCCAATGCACGCTGATAATCAAGAAAGTATCAGAATGTTACTAAATACAAAATTCATGTATGACAACTGGTTAATTGGATGTGAGTCTATGAGAACATAAAGAGCTCACCCATCAAGCGGATTCACCACACCAGGGAAATAATCTCCGAAAGCTAATCTGTTAATGTGGTGACTTAACTGTATTACATGTTATAGACAAGTTAAGATGCCTTGAAATATGAAGTGCAAAGAAATTATCTTGGCAAAAATAATAAAGCACTGATTTCATATAAGCTATAAAACATACACAGCAAACATTGCAATAAATTCATCAAAAAACATCCAAATTAGCAGATAAAGTCGTACATTAAAGGAATCCTTTTGAAAGGCCAGCAGGTCATGTACATGTACACCAGATTGCTGAAAGCTTTTCCCAGGAGCAAAATGGAAATTCCCGGCCACCTTATTTACTTCCAAGAAACCATACACATTGCATCCTTCACCTTCTTCATCCTTGATTCTTTGTAAGAATCCTTCTCTTTTGCACTAAGTGACACATCATATACCAAATAGGCACCAGGTTAAATTAACAATATGAGTTTGGCAGAAGAGTTATTTGAATGTAAGAGCAAGAGGATAAGGCCGCTCATTGTTGAAGAAACAGCTACATGAATTAATACGATAAAATATGCATGCTAAATACTCACAAGAAAACTATGTAGCATATATAACAAATTTATATTTGAATAAACTTGTAGACATATCCATGCACACAAAAATTTAAGATGAAATTCACTAACGAAAATAATCTTCATCCTTCAAATTACTAGGGACATGATCAAGCTTTAAACCAAGTTCTTTCACTACAATGCTGCATCGACTATTGAAGCATAGCAAACTCTTCTGGCTGGTTTAATAATCACAACATGGTTGGTAAGTTTAATGTAGCCTAGTTCTCCTTGGACTTGCACCAGCTAAAATTATATAAATGAACAGTTCTAAATGCTGTTGTATAACTAAAAATATTCACATCCTAATGTCAAATTGCATGTTACCTTGGCATCAAACAAAAATGTCACAGGATGTTAAGTGTGGCACTACTAGTTGGATGGTCATCTTGATTTGACATCTTACAAAAACAACAAAGCCTTTTTCTATTAGGTGGGGTTGGCTACATAGATCAAACTACGCCATCGTGTTCTGTTGTCATAAACCATATCTTCATGAAGGCCATTTGAATCTAAGTCACTTTAAATTATTTCACCTATAATTTTTCTTGGTCTCCCTCTACCTCTAATAATTGAACTATCCTCCACCTAATCTACTCTTTTTAGTGGGGTTTCTAATGGTCTTCTCCTCAAATGGCCAAACTACCTAAGACAAGTTTCCCTCATCTTTTCCAATAATAGGTGGTACCCCTACATTCTCTCTAATCGAGTCTTTCTTAATTTTATCTTGTATTGTACGTTCATGTGTCCAGCATAGCATCCTCATCAGTACAACACTGAGCTAATGCTCTTGTTGGCTTTTTACTGCCTAGCATTACCATAAAGCATGGCATGACTTGTAGCTGTGCGGCAAAACTTTCCTTTGAAATTGAGAGGCACTTTTCTATCACAATAAAACCCGAAGCACTCCTCCATTTCATCCACCCTACTTGAATCCTATGATTTACATGAAAAGATGGTTTTGATGCAAATGGAAGTAGCCAAGATAAACTCATAGCATATAATTACCACCCTCTATCAAAACATGAACAGGTTCAAGAACCAACTCATCATTAATAAAGGTAAAAGGAGGAAACTAAATTTGTTTTTTTATCAATGAGCAATACTGCATTACGAAAGAATAATTGTTTATGGTTAACAGTTCATTTCATATTTCACAATTAGGATCTAATTAAAATGGAAAGAAAGGATCTGTGGGGAAAAATAGTTTCTCCTATAATGAAAACTGAGTAGTAAACCAAACCAAATAATGTTGACCATACTTCCAGCATTATATGTGGTAGACCATATTGCAGAATAGTACTGTGCACAATATGATCAAATGTATCACAAACATAAAATTTAACTACTTTATAGCTAAAAAACTGTTCTGTAATACACATGCGGTGTGAAGAAATGTGAACTACAGGGATTCTATACACATAAATATAGAAGTAAGAAGAGTTCAGTTGCAGTGGAAAATTTCACATGTACATCGGTAAAAAAACATGTTTGATGCGTTCAGGAATACTATTGAACTAAAAGTCAAAATGTCATATTGACAGACCTGGTCGATAACATCTGGATTTGAAAGTGCCCAACCTTTTTTTCGATATGCTTCACGAACTTCCTCACAGGAATTACAACATTCCTCATCTGACTGCAGATACAAATATGGGACAAGATTCAGGTGAACATCAAACATGTGGTGCTAGGAACATATCAATTGAAATCCAACATCATGAAACCCAAACCGGAAAACTATAGATATATTAGACAGAAGGAAGAAAAATTGACTATTATAATGCTGCCCAGTTGAAAACTGTTTATCCAGAACAAATATAAGGTCCTTTAACTTTTTAGGTGCAAACAGGAGTGATAATCTATTACATTAGCAAAAGAGTTTTAAATAAGGCATTAAATTACGGTGTCCTTATAAAGTACAACTTCTAACATTAACATATAATTTTAAACAAGGCATACCGCTTCTGCCCCATAACAGGAACCACAATAAGTCTCATTGTGCTCAAGCCTGCCTCCATGTCTTTGCAAGGGCTTTTCAATCTGTGCAAATGAACATTTATAAATAATAAATAAATTGTTCTACAAATGAGGGAAGTGAGATAAAATTTCATAAAACTATAATTTAAGACGAAAACATAGATAAAGTACCACAAGTGTAATCTTAAGAAAGGAAAAGCTGAAAAGAAATGCACCATGGTACAATTTCATTTTCTAAGGAGAAAATTTGCTGTAAATGAGTTCGGCCAATCAGGCTCGCTAAGCTTAAGAATATGCTATGTGAGATAAAGAAATTAAAATGAAACGGACTTAAATCAGACAAAAGTAGTAATCAACCATCCAATATCAACATATGAATCATAAAACTGATGTTTGTTGAAACAACTGCAATTGTGTTGTTTACCTTGGGAGCACCAATACCATCTTGTCTTGTTTCTATCACATTGCCATGAGAGTCTAATCTTTTCTTGATTATATCGTGTTTCTGAGGGTTACACCAAAAGACCAATAACATTGTTAGAAATTGGGCAACAGGCACAAGATCAAAGGGATGAAATAGTTCTTGTTCTTTGGTGTTTAGGTGAAAATGCATACAAAAGAAATAGAGAGTATAACTTGCCTTGGTTATATATTACATTAGCAAAAATACTAACTTCTAGAGGGTAAAGAGCCAAATTGAAAACAAGTGTTTGTTTTATGATACATACTACATCTAGATGTTGCTCTCCGCTGATGTCCATGGCATCAAGACTGAGTATGGAACATGGCAGGGCAGGAAATGTAACATCAAACTGCACTTTCAACATGAAAAGGACAAGGATCAATTACTTTATGTGGCAAACAAAACGAACCAAATTAAATACATAAATGATAAAATTACCAAAGAACCTGAGGGTAAAAGGCAAACACTTTATTTACATTAAAAATAAGGTTAAACTATATTTTTGATCCTATACATGAAGCTTGTTTTTAACTTGGTCCCTATACATAAAAAAATTCAATTCAATCCCTATATTACAATTATTTTTAATTTGGTCCTCGTCGTTTATTGTTGTTATAACACCATTGGTTAAGTTAAAATATAGGGAGTAAAGTGAAAATGATTTTCATGTATAAGGGCCTAAGTGAAAATGATTATCACGTATAGGAACCAAAAAATTAGATTTGGTCCATACATGTAACAATCATTCTCAATTTGGTCCCTATACTTTAACTCCAATAAACAGTGTTATAACAACAATAAATAGTGAGAACCAAATAGAAAATAATTATACATATAGGGATTGAATTTGAAATTTATTATGTATAGGGTACATCATGCATAAGGACCAAAAGTATACTTAAACCTAAAAGTAAAAAGGTTAAACTAAGAATTTGGTCTCTATATGTGACACTGATTTTGAATTTGGTCTCTATACGCGAATTTTTTTGAAATCGATCCCTATATGTACAATTATTTTTAATTTGATCATCTCTGTTTAATGGTGTTATAATGCCGTCACATGATAGGGACCAAATTAAAAAAAATTGAATTCACATCCTACATGTGACAATTGTTAAATGTGTTTGGATCTCACTCCCAAAAGCTAATTCAAAGGATGAGGGTGTCCAAACACATATAAGCATTGCATATCCTGGGAACCTTGGCAATGTGGGACACAAATGCAACTTCAATACCCACCCTCACGCGTAGCATGGGCCTAGGTCCAATTCCCACATTGCCTGCAAAATCCTGCTCTAATACCATGTTAAATGTGCTTGGATCTCACTCCCAGATGCTAGCTCAAAGGATGAGGGTGCCTAAGCACATACAAGCATTGCTCAGCCTGGGAACCTTGGCAATGTGAGACACAAATGCAACTTCAATAACAATCATTTTCAATTTAATCCTTATATTTTAATTTTAACAAATGACGTTATAACGCCAATAAATGACGATGACTAAATTCAAAATAATTATACATATAGGAACTGATTTCAAAAAAGTTGACGTATAGAATCAAATTCAAAATCAACGTAACGTATATGGACAGAACAATTAGTTTAACCAAGTAAAAAAATAAAAAGTAACAGTCCTATAAATAGTTGTACAACCTTCCATGAAGGTTATTGTTCGAGGAAAAGCCCAAAAGTTTAATGAGAAGGAGAAAGGACATTACATTTATACGCAGGGTTTCACCTCTAGAAGTATCTACAACAAGCTTGGTCTCAGTTGCAGCGTGGAGATACAATCCTGAAGCCAGTGCCAAAAACAAAGATGATAAGGCAATAAAATTTATAAGCAGCAAACCAACAGAAAAGAAGCAAAAGTTCAATGCCCATTTTAAACCTAAACAAAAAATGGAGCTAGAATCTATAGAGTTGAAAAACGTGATCACATCAAAACGCAGAAGAATAAAAGCAAAACGACGAAAAGAGAGAGAGAGAGAGAGAGAGAGGCGTACGAAGCTCGGAGATGAAGAGCAAGAGCATGAGAACGGAGGAAGCGACGGTTATGACGCCACCGGAGAGGGTGCGGCTGTAGAAATCCTCATTGATTTTAGGGTAGGCGTCCAAATTTCGAAGCTTGCTCATTACTCCGTCCATTCTGATCCCAATTTGATTGATTATTACTATTGAGGATCGATCAAAGATCAAAGATCTAACCTAAAGTTTTTATATGATGATGATAATCTATAATAATGTTGTGGAATCAAAATGGATGAGGGAGGTTAAGATGATAGTTGCTTGCACCCCGTTCAATCGAAATTCTTTCGGTCGTAACGGGGCGTTTCAGGTTGAATTCAATTTCCTAATTCTACGACCTACGTCTCTATTATCTTCAACTTCGTGACTCCCGAGCTTTTCTGCTTCTGTTTTCTTGTATTTTATTTTATATTTACAAAAGAAAAATAAATTAGTAAATCTAAAAAAAATTCATTTTTTTTAAAAAAATATCACGTAATTAGTTCCTCACTTATCCGTGCCGGGAAGAAAGAGGCTAATTTATCAGAGTGGAGGCCGAAACTGGTACTAAAAAAAACACAATCACGTTTTGCAACGTCACAAATAAAAAATATTAATTTGATATTCAAAAATATAAAGTATGAATTAAAATTATTTCTGACAGAGATTAAAATATTTCTAAAAATTATCATAAAAAGAATTAATTTGGCCCGCATTTTACATTCTTGAGGATCAAATTGATATTTTTATTTGTGAGGAACCAAAATATTATCGTGTTCTTTTGTGAATGTTCAATTTGGGCCTTTACACTTTATCATAATATAGTTGTTTTTGTTGGTTTAATTACTTCGCAAGTCCCTGAACTATTTGGAAAATTTTAAATAGGTCCCTGAACTGAAAAAAATTGTAATTGGGTCCCAAACTTTGATATACTTTATAATTGGGTCCATGCACTTTAAACGTTTATAATCAGGTTCTTGAACTTATTAATAGTTTGTAATTAGGTCCCATAGATATTAGGCATTAGGCATTTTTAAAACATTTGCTATTTCGGTGATTTAATAGTTCTATTAACCTCCAAGACCAATAAGAAACCTCGAAAAAAATTTATACAGTGCTCTAATTACAATGTTATTCTCCTTCCCCAGGGTCCTAATTACAAATTTTTCACAAGTTCAGAGACTCAATTACAAACGTTTAAAGTGCGGGGATCAAATTACAAAGTATTTAGAAGTTCAGAGACCCAATTAAATTATTTTTAGGTTAGGGACCTATTTAAAAATTCTCAAATAGTTCGATAACCAATAGAGTAATTAAACGTTTTTTTTAAAAAAATTGAGGTTGAGTTTGGATAGTATATCTCACAGTTTATTAGAGTTTATATGTTGTATGAGTATTTTTATGTAAAAAAAAAATAGTGTTCGCATAAACTTAAATAAGAAAATTCTTAACCCTGAAAGCTGTTTTTAACATATTTTGTGAAGCCAAATTTTTATCTTATTGAAGAACTTTGTATCAAAGCTTATATGGGAAATTGCATTACATATTTTGTAGGTCAATTAAAATCACTTATTCGAGTATGTATCCAAATATTAAATAACTTAATTTTAAAATAGCTTATGGCATAGAAATTTTTTACATAAGTCTTTTATATAAGTGCTTAAATAAGTTGTTTAGCAAACCAGCTTGAGAAGCATTTGAGATTAATTTTCAAATTGCTTTCATTTTAGGCTAACCACTAATATGAGAAATTGTTCTTTTCCTAACCACTACTCTTCAACCGTTCAACCTTTTTTTACCGAAGGTTTAAAAAAAGGGCGTCCATGAGAAGCTTGTTAGGACTCATTAGTCCCTTGGGTGATAAAAAAAAAAGGAGAAATAATCCTAAATGCATCTCATGGAAATAAAAAAAAATTACCATTCTGATAAAAAAAAAAAAAAGCCCAAGAAAGAAAGGCTTGTTTCTTGTGTGATCTGAAGTCATGTTTGGTGGCATGTTTGTGCAGAGTTGGACATGATTCTCATATACTCCCTTGTAGCTTTCATATTACAAGTTAACTTTTTTTTTAAAATTGACACTACAAATGTGATTCTTCCCTACCAAACTTGAAATCAAACATATGCTATGTCGCTTAAGAATTCAGATCTTTCACCGCCTTTCAGTTTCTCTTATATCAATAGTATAAGAGTGTTTGTGGGATAGATCAGGATGATTTATCTTGGTACAAACTATATATTATATTTTGATAGGATTTTTGGATTTGTTTATAAGTTTGGCTCCGTCATAATCTGATAATGCCTGGGACGAAACCAAATAACTCGATAGATTAACATAATTTATAAATTTAAATATTATATGTAGCTAAATTATAGAATTAATAAGATAAGAAACTAAAACTCAGATATATTTTATAATATATATATATATATATATATATATATATATATATATTAAAATAAATAATATCAATATAACAATATTATGAGCAAAAGATTATTATTTTAAGTCAATAACTCCTATGATTTATACTTAATTTTTTAAAAAAAGTATAAATTTTAAAAGAGTGCAGAATAGCATACTAACTTGATATGACTCGAAATATAACCTGATCCGATTTGAAAATACATCTGGTCTAATTTCTAAAATTAGTATCCATTGCAAATTGTTTCAAATCGGGGTAGGTTAGTAGGACAAGAAGAATCTTAAACATCCCTAATCAACATGTTTAGCCTTTTTACTCAACCTCACTTTAGAGGAGTCTAATTCATACATGTCTGGTTAGGATCAAATGACATTAATAATTTTTTTTTGATAAAAGACTAAGGCATGCAAAAGCATCATTGAAAGCTAGGTCATCCCAACTAGGTTGGCACCACCAAGTCTACCAATCATCTGCAGCACAAATGAACTCTTGCGTCAAAATTTGATCATTAATATTACTTTAATCTCACAGTTGAAAATTACACAAAATAGTGAAGAGAAAAAAAATTAATAGAGTTTAACAAGGAGAGAAAAAATAGAAAAAATTTGAATTATAACTTTACGTAATAAATTATAATATTAATTAGAAATTACTTAATAAAAGTGGTTTAGACCTAGCTGTAATTCATAAAAAAAAAGGAGTGCTAGCAACACACTCTCTAACACTGTCTTTCCAATACACACCCTTCTATTGGTTGAAATTCATATGGGTCTCACTAATTCATGGGGTCCCACTTGAATTTTGAAGGGCCCACATGAATTTCAACCAATAGGAGAGTGTGTGTTGGAAAGAGAGTGTGTTGATAGTATTTTTCAAAAAAAAAAAAAACTAATTGTGTAAAGAAGATATTTTTTTTTTTATTTTCTAGGGTATCCATATCCAATAGGTAAAAAACTAATTTTTTGATCACATGTCTAAGGAATTCAAGCTCTTTTCACCTAGACAAGCACACATGAGTGTTAAGAAGATGATTTGAATCGACTTCTCAATTAAAAATGCGTAATTTAATAAATAATGTTTGATCTAAAATTAGAAGGGAAAAAATCAGCAATACTGTTATCAATAATATTCTGGATTGGAGATCTCCATTGCATAGAAGTCACATGAACTGTGACGTATTTTGGGTTTTGTTGTTATTGGGCTGGGTCTATAAATTGTCGTTATTATATGGGTTCTATATACGCATATTATCTGTAAAGAACACACTATAAAAGAGCATTGGGCTTCCATCCCAAGATTTTTATTGGACAAAACCCAAAGAAACATTACCTATATAAAAATCTCACTCAAATTGCTACTGATCCATCCTTCTAAATTACCTATTCAAAATTTAGTTAACTTGCTGAAATTTACCAAAGGAATCCACACTGATTTAATGGCTACACAGTCATGTAATATGTGTAAAGCTACTTCAAGAACCCCCACACAGTGCATGCAACCAACACTGATGCCATATCATTCACTTCGACCCACATTTTATGAATCATGTTATGCAAGACTTTCCACAAGTACATCTTGATCTTCTTCAGCCCCCTCATATTTTTAAGTAAATCAAGCTCAAACTTTAATTTGATTCATTTAAATAATTAAGTCAAACTTAAGTAATTTTTTTTTACAAGTCAAGTCTGAGTTTAAGTGTTCGACTTGACTCGAATTGTTTACACCTTTATTAGTGAGTATTTATTATGTTTCTTAACCCTGCTTTTTACAATAAAGGAGAAAAACGTTGGGGGTGAGAACACAAGATGGGAATTGCATAAGCTATTAAAACGGGTTGTGACCCATATATATTTGTGTTAGGCATTTATTTATTTGCATCTCACGTTGATATTAATTTTTTTTTCGAAATATTTGCTTTAATTCATAAGCAAATCCTCCATAGGATTAGGAATCATTTTGTGTGTAAATTCCAAGAGATTCACACATTTATTTGCTTCACGATATATATGAACCACCGAAGCTTGCCAATTAAGAAGATGAAGAACCTATTTTACAAGCGATTGAAGGCTAGCAATTGTGGTATTGCCTTTACGAACCAAATCAACCACTACCAGAGAATCCATCTCCAGATTAGCCGAAGCAAGCAGCAACTCTCAGCAAGCCTTATTCCCAAAAGGAGGCCCCAAAGCTTAGCCACCACCAATTACCAGAACCTAAATTGCAATGAAAACCTTTAATCCAATTTCCTATAGAATCACGAATCTGGCCACGACAAGCCGAGCTACCCTCTCTTGTATGTCAACCATCTACATTGACTGGTATGCTCATGAGGAGGTGACCAGACCGTACCCCAATAGTTGTTTTACTAGCTGCCACATATAGAGGAGCTGGTTTGCTTAGAACCCTCTCTTCAACCTTAACTTGAGATGATATCTGATGCCAAAAGCCTCCCCAAGATTAGAATTTACTAGAAAAGACTAGAGAGTTTCGGTCATTCCAAAGAGCCCAAATAGCAACTCCAAAGAGCGTGGACCATGTGAAATGAGGCATACCAATGTTTGTTCTCAGTCAGATTCTAATCAAGCCAGGAATCCATCTCAACGCGAAAAATTTTGCTCTAGAGATCCGGTTATCTAACACTATCTTTTATTAAATTAGGTTATTCCTATAAGTATATTATCTTGAGACTAAAGATGTATTCAATTAGGATCTTAAAAGACTTTAAAAGACTATTTTGGGATAAAAAAAGTATTTTGGAATTCATATAAGACTTTTAAATAATCGAAACAAGTCTTGGTTTAGGATATTTGAAAAAATGTATTCAAATCTAGTGGTATTCAATCATGACTTTAAACAAGTAACAAAAAGTCTTTTGATATTAAAAAACTTGCTAATTTCGATGAATTCTTTTTTAATATGGATTTTGTGTGACTTTTTAGTAACAAAAAAATCTCATCCTAGCCCATCGGATTTCTCATGTTCTCATTGCTTAGTTACTTGTTTACCTTCCTCCTTCTCGCCCCACTCTTCAATTTGCACAACAACAGATAAACAAGTCTTGTTCTCCTATTATACTTCAACACCCTCATGATATTCCCATATATATCAACAACTTTCAATGAACAATTTTGTTGCTTTGTCTGTCTGAATTATAGTTACCAAACACAATAAGGTTTTCATCTATGCCTCTACTTTTTTTACCTCTGGAAGGGTTATATGAATTTTCTGTAAATCATGACTGCGCCGGTATCCATTTTAGCATGAATATGTTTGTACTTATGTTGCTGAAATGCAAAATTAGGCATGTTTTTTCTTTTAAGCTAAAAACGAGTGTTATCTTTTTCATTTCTTTGTATTGACTCTTTCATTTTGAATGTTTGCTAAAAAATCTATGCGACCCTTTCAAATCTTATAAATTCTTACGATATAAAAAATTCAAACATATCAAATCTTGAATATAAAGATCTTTATGAATGCAGCGTGACACCGTTTTTCTTTGCTAG
The DNA here is from genome assembly GCA_039655645.1 of Ammopiptanthus mongolicus. NCBI lineage: Eukaryota > Viridiplantae > Streptophyta > Magnoliopsida > Fabales > Fabaceae > Ammopiptanthus > Ammopiptanthus mongolicus. The sequence goes on along the minus strand of CM077348.1, from coordinate 14,659,432 downwards.
GTTTTGCGAATGGGGTTTTAGGATTTTTCATGACTAATCCCTCAATTTGCCCATGGCAATTTCTTTTCCCTGAATCTTTCTCTCCTTCTCATCCTTCCTCTCCCCCTCCTTCTTCTCCTCCTTCTTCCACTTCCGTTGTCCCTCTTTAATGTAAAACTTTGCACAAGCTTTGAATAACTCCTTTGACATTCCTATTAGTCAACTTCCGAAACCTTGTACGAAGGGTGATCTGATCTCTATTAAAATATCTAAAGATGAATACTTAAAGGGGCTGGAAAGTTGCAAGAATAACTTGCATGGTCATCTTCTTCTTTCAAAAGGTAACCAACCGATCAAACTTAATGACTTGCATGATAAGTTGTTGAGATTACGGAAACCTATTGGGCAATGGCGTATGGTTCCCTTTGGGAAAGGTTTCTATGAGTTTAATTTCGCATCTCCAAAAGACTTGAGGAGCGTATAGGCAGCAAGCTATTGGAACTTACAACCAGGTATTTTAAGGTTATTACAATGGAGTCCGAATTTTAATCTTAATTCTTAAAAACAGACTCATGTGCAGTGTTGGATTCGTATTTATGATTTGTCACAAGAGTATTTGTAACATCCTAAAATTTTTATATAATTATTTTAATAAAAAAAAATTAAGTTGTTACGAGGTTTAGTGTAAAACTTGGTAGTATAAGAATTTATTATAATTGATTTCTTTATAATAAAGTTCAATGGATCCTACAATAATATAAAATTGATTTTTTTAATAAAAAAAAAAAAAAGAGAAACCTACATGCTATTCACGTAGGCCACATTGTTATCAATGTGAGAATTTGGCTTTACCCAAATAATGCTCACAGGAGGCTAGAAGGATTTCTTTTGGCAATTGGTTTTCACATGGAGAAACGTAATTTAAAAAAGGCATACTAGAAGCTCCTTGATTTTGGGCTTTGACAAATAGAAAAGTCGGGCCCACACCTACAATTGAATTTAGATGGAACTTTAATTGATAGATAACTACCAGACCTTGTTTCAATAAACGGAGAATAAAATATGAGAAGCTTTAACGCAAGTCAGAGTAGCTGCGATAGTAGGAGCACAGCGTGTGAAGCAAAGAGCCCCACCGATACAAGAACATCAGTGAAAGAAAAGAAGATGGATTTTTGGTGGAATGTGAGGATTTGTCTTAGATAATATTTGGAATTTTTGAAAGTCTATAGGAGGTGAGTAAAAATAATAATTTTTTATTAGGGATGGCAATTTGGACCCTACCCACTGGATACGCGTAAAAAATACCCATGATGGATAGGGTAAATACCCGCTTTATGGGTACGGGTGCGGGTCTGAGTAATTACCCGTAAACAAGAGAGGGTATAGGTGCGGGTACCGGTACTGTAGTATCCATCCCGTTCCGCACCCGCACATATAAATATATATATTTATTTATTTATATTAATACATATAATTATAATTATATATCAAATTTTAAAAATAAAGTTAATGTAACCTACGGTTTCTTAATTATTTTTCCTTTTCAGACTTAATCACCTACTGTCCTAAGCACTAACAGCAGCCGCTGATATTCTTTGTGTTATTTTTTCCTTTTTTCATAGTTAAAGTGCGGGTAATGGGTGCGGGTATGGATACTTAGGTACCCAGAGGGTACGGGTAAGGGTACTTAAGTTGCTACCCACGCGGGTACGGGTCCGGATACGGGTATTTTTTTCAAACGCGGGTATGGGGAAGGGTACTATAGTACCCTACCCAGACCCTACCCATTGCCATCCCTATTTCTTATCCTTCCATGGTGCAAACGAATTTGGGAAAAAAGGATTGTTTTATCTAATGATTTTATAGCGAGATTGCAATGAAAAATACATATTTTGGTCAAATCCTGATTTTCTAAATTGGGGGTTTTTTCTTTAAAGCTTTCTTACAATGATATAAATGTTTTATTATTGAGAATGATTCTATGATATATATGTTTGTATATGATTTGGTTGATTGACATGCTATAAATGGATTGTGTGAAGATATATGTGGTGTTGGCATGATTAATTGATTGAGTTATACCGCCTATGAATGAAGTATTGAAAATTAGTTACATCTCTAATTAATTAGGATGTCGGAAATATGAGTTATACCGTCTAAGAAAGGGGTATTAAAAATAGTTACATCGTCAGGAAATGGGATGTCGAAAAAATACCACCTATCAAAGGGGTATCAAAAGCTAATTACATCACCAAAGAATCGAAACACCTCTTATGAAGAGAGGTGGGCAATGGGACGCCATTGTCATGTGTTGCGTGTTTATGATTGGTAGAATAAATGCATAAATTAAATGTTAAATGATGCTATTTAAATTATGTAGTGTGTTGGTCTGAATATTTTATATTATTGATATTAAAGAAAGTTATATTATTTTCAAAAATAGCAGATGTCACGGTTGTTTTTCCGATTACTGCGCCGGCTGAGAATAACACGGGTTACGAAAATAATTTATAACTGTTTTTATTCACTGGGATTTTCATCTCATTAGTAGTGTTATTTTCAGAGCACGAGGACGTTATTCTTAAGATCGAGGAGGCTTGAAGACTTGAGATTCTTAGTAGTTTTCTTATAGCTTTGGATAGTATTATAATGTACTGGAGCCTTATGTGGCTAGACCTTAGTTATTTTATTTTTATACATTGAGTTTTTAGTTGGCGTCTTGTTTCAAGATTTTTTGGATTAATTACGTTTTCAGATTTGAGAATTTTATGAGGTAAATCCTAATTTGAAATTATTATTATTAAATTAAATACAAAAAAAAATATTTCACAAGGTTTTATTTAAACATTTTATTGGGGTTACCAATGTAACGAAGGGCGTTACAGTATTGGAGACCAAAACTGCTATTTGAAATTGCTAGAGGTGTAGGGCTTCCAATTTTGGTTGATGAAAATACAAGAAACAAGATCTTTGGTCATTTTGCTAGGGTCCTTGTTGATGTTGATCTAATGGGTTTTTCGCCAAATTCAATTATGGTTGAGAGGGAAAATTTTGTTTTCCATGTAGACATTGAAAATGAAAAATTGTCATATTCTGCTCTCATTGTCAGTCGATTGGTCATTTAGTTGATAACTGTAGAAGCAAGGTTGGTAATTTTAAACTCAAGGTTTATAAATATCCTCAGTTGAAAACTAAAACAGTTTTTGTTCCCAAGAAAATCTATGCTCTTATCCAAGAATCAGAAACTAATAAAGGGGTTGTTGATCCAGAGATAGATCCGGTGATTGGAAATCCTCATATTGAGGTAATTCATGATAAAGAAACTAGAAAAATCTTGATTGAGCAAGAAGGGATTTTAAATGATAGTGTGAGGAATGTGGCCGAGATTCAAGATCCAATTGCTGCAGTTTTAGCTGATAATTTGGATAAGGTTCGTGATAACTCTGCTAAAGATTCGGTTGAAAATGTGGATAAGGAGGGCTGCATATCTGAATATGAAGATTTTTTAAATAAAAAATCTCCTATATTTGTTGCTAATTTTGTTCCTAGTGATAATGGAAACACGAATGATGCTGGTTCTCCAAATAATATTGGTAATTCAAATCCTGTAAATTCAGATCATAATACTTCCATGACTACTTGTGATTTGACAGTTAGTGGTAAGATTTTTGAAACTAGCATGATTAATTCTATCCCTATGCATCCTAATGTTATTCATGATATGAATGTACTTGCCAAGTATTTTGGAGATGAGGACAAGGATGACTTTCAGAATGTCACTCTCTGAGCAAGGCAGAATAATGTTCATGTTGTTGATGATGATTCTAATTTCATATTAGTTATGTCTAAATCTCAAAAATATAGTCTGAGAAAGAATAGAAAGCTTAATCTTAGATTTATTTGATTCATGGTTATTTTGCATTAGTTTTGGTTTATATCCCCCATGATTTTGTTTTCTTTATTTTTCTTCTTTTTTATCAATAAATGGTGACATGATCACCTTACTTTAAAAAAAAAAAGATCATAAAGATCTTTAAAAAAAATTTATAAGTTGTAACATTTTTAAATAGTCTATTAAAATCCAGTAGATTTTTCATTCCACATTAAACTCAATTATGACTAGAAATATTTTCAACATTTGCCTCATTTAGGATTTGAAATTTCCTCTTCTAAGTTCTATTCGAAAGCAGTCTATCACCGCATACATCCTTTCTTAGTCAAATCCAACAATATTGGTAAGAGGTAAATAATTAGAGCTCTCTTTTCAGTTTCCTCAATCAAAAGATGCTAGAAGAAGGAAAAACCAAACGTTTAGAACAGTTGGCATATATCCGAACTCCATTCTTGAGCAGTCAGTGGTCTTTTTCTGCTATGGTACGTGCTACTACTCATTAAATTAAAGTTGCAGCTTCTAGCCAGGTAAGGAAAGGTTAGGTGCCAGCCCATAGAAGCATTTTCTTTGGCATTTTATGGTCAACAAAGTGAACTGCTTGCTCCGTATGACAACATCTGTCCCATGAAAGAGGATCTTCTGTTCCATTTTACTGTATTACAACATGTTTCAACTAATAATATTTTATCATATAAGTTAAAATTTTATTTAATATTAAAAAAATAAAATACATGATAAGATATTATTGATTGAAATATGATATAATACATCAAAATAGAATAGGAGATCTTCATCCCTCTCTCATATTTAAGAAGAACTCCCTAGATGCACATATGGTAGCCGAAAGGCTATAATAATGCTCAGCGATCTGTTTTATATCTATCTTTTAATTTATGTAACTCTGTCGTTTACATCATTACCTTTCTATTTAACCAAAACAACGAATGAAGGGCTAGATACCAGCAATATATAAACCCTTTTATGCAAACTCAAAACAGTCAGTTATTTTGCTCCCTCCAACCGAAGCAACAGATCATAAGAATACTTAATCCAATTATTCAATGCTATGCGGTAACCAACAACTCAACATTAATCAAAACCGTACAAAGTTTCTTATATTTAATTTGCCATATATGTACATATAATTATAACAACGAACGCCTATATATATATATATATATATATATATATATATGCCCGACCCTGAATGCGGGGACCATTTGATCGATGTCCAACGGTAGAGAGCAGACACGTTGTATACATGGAGATCCATTATTGAGTATCTCTGGCCAATTAATAATGCATTACGTTCAGAGAACCATATGCCTTGTAGCTAGCTAGCTATTAACTTAATTATTAATGTAAACCACAGTAATCGACTAATAATTAGAACAGTATTTTATGATAGGAAATGGGAAGTGTTAGAAAATTCATCTCAACCAACAAGGTTCAACTAAACACAGTTAATAAATATCAGAGTTCCTTAAAAATGTTACCAAGATTTAATTCTTGTCGTGTGTATAAAAATACATCGTTGGAAGAGACAAAACTTATTTGGACAATCTCTATACTTCAAAAGTGAATACTTTTCAGTTATCGGTTGGGATTCCTTTCCATACAAAAAAATTAAAAAACACCTCAAGATTTGACCGTTTAAGAGGGTGGTTGGGTAAGATTAATTTTTTAATTTTACCCAAACATCTGTTTTTCATGATAAAAACTATTTTTCAGTAGAAGTTAATATGTTTGGGTAAACTGATTAAATTTCAAAACCGTTGTTTTTATGAGAAAAAAGCTGTTTATAAAGAAGTTTGAAGTTTGAAGCTTATTTAAAAAGTATTTTGAAAATAATAACATTTTTCCTATTTCACCCCTACAAAACTAACTACCAAACAAATATTATTAAATTATACAAATAACTTCATACCCTTTTTAGTAATTTACTATATATAAGTGATTTTTTTACGCAACCCAAACGAAATAAATTATCTTATAATTGCTTTTCAACAAATACATCTAAACATAAAATTGATTCTATTATAATCGATTATAACAATAATTGATTATCCATATAATCGATTATTGCAATAATTAAATTTTCGCAACCGATCCAAACACAAACTTACTTGTGAATGATGTGTTTTTTTTATTTGTTGAAGTATTATCTAATCAGCTATACTCTCAAGTGTCCTTTTCTTTTTCTTTATTTCTTCTTGTAGTTTCTCCGGGTGTGGTTTATTTGTAGCAAAAAGGTCACGACTGAAAGGCAAATATATCCTAAATTGTCTCGATATCACCCATAATAGGAAATAGGAAATTAATATATAGTTGGGCAGGCTGTGTATATTTTCTCACTCGCACAAATCATGAATGATACATACATGAGTACAAGGGCTGTTGGATTTTGGCATGATGAGAGAGTGATGGTTCAGTCAGATGTTTTGGGGAGTGCCTGTTTTCTACCAATAATTGGAGGTTCCACGGCGTAGTTTTTTTTATTTCAGTTGAAGGAACACCAATGATGAAACTGAATCAAGTGGTAACCTATCTTTACACGTATATGAAAATGAGGGTATGGGTTCCTAGGCTTGGAAGCATGTTTGGAGTCCCCATTAAAAATCCCCACGTGTCTTGTTGAAATCAAGCACTTTCAGTGGATTCCAACTCCTCTTCAACCATTTGTAAGATTCACGAACTAGTGGGTTTCCTTTTCACGCACCTAACCCTTTAAAAATAACCCATTGAACTTAATTATATAAAATCAGATCTATCGCATATTGCATAAAAAATTACTATTTTGAGATACCACTCTGATGATATTTAATTTGATTGAGCTTGGCTTTGTCAAATTTAATTAGGGTGCCCAATGGTTGAGGACAATATCTATTTGTGAGCAATTATAAGGCTATGTTAATTTAGGTTCAATATCCCACTTTAACAAGGATGGGGTTTCAATTGTTAATTATAAGGGATGTTTGGAATTAGGATCAAGATCGATAAACTCTTAGTGCAGCTTCTTAATTAGTTTATTATCCCAGATCTCCTCGCTTTATCTTTATCAGGAGCTGTATTAAATTAATATATAATGGAGATCGTAATTATTAGTAATATATGCTTCAGATTTGGAGTTCCTGGCACCCAATGACAGTGCCAGCCGCTTCAACATTCATCTAGTCCTATTAAAGCTCATTAAAATTAACCCTTGTGCCCATGTCTTTTCCCAACATTGTCTGACAAAAGAGTGAAGGTAGATGCCCTGTATACAAGTTGGGAGGTACAGGATCAAGCAGGTTTATGTACCATGACTCTTGAGTCTATTATTGTATCGCTTTCAATTTTACTACCCTATGCATGTTTGGTAATGGCGTGACTAACTCATTTTCACGGCAAAGCACAGCCCCTTGACCATAAGGGAATAGGGCGAGTGGCAATAATGGAATTGTTTTTGAGGGTTTTGTGATTCGATGATGAGAATGGGTCGTAGCGTAGGGTTAGTCCTTTGAGAATATTGTTAGGTGTATATACTTAGCTAGTAATTTAGTAATGCAATATGCGTAGTTCGAGTAAGGAAAATGTGGCCAACCAAAAACAGAAACATGATAATTGATAACCAAAGGAGGAGCCATCACAGTTTCCGGCCAGCTCGATATAGCATCTATGCTCTCACCTAAAGTTTGAATTTATACCTTTTCAACAATTATTACATGGTCATTGAGAAAGACGTAAGACAAAGTATGATCGACAAAGCTTTCTATATTATACACAACTTCGATTTATTTGTCAAACTTGGATTTTGAGGCTATTACAACACATGTCAATGACTCGCGATGATAAGGATGTATATGCATGCGAAACTTATAGACTTCTTTCTCTCTTCACATTTATTGAGAAATTCGGCACTATTATTAAAAATAAAAACTTCAAATTATAACTTAACAAATACAAAAGGTCTCAATTCAGACTTACCTAAGTTACAAATAAATAGTTTGCATGGTAGATATCTGTGTAATAAAAGTGACAAAAAATTATAACTCTGTTCATATCACAACATTTTGTTTAATTTGATCATCATATGAGGCCATAACTTTTTTTTCACATAAGTTATATTTTGAAAATCTTTAACTCAAAAAAATACACACCTAAATTTAAGTTTTCCAACTTAATTAGCCATTCACATTCGTGTTAGTGTGATGGACATGTCCTGAAAAGACAAAACTACAAATTACTTATTGAAGTTTTAAAATATTTTTTAAGTACTTAGAAAGGGATTAGTCTCCGGCTATCCGGGGATATCTTGGTACGCACCAAAAAAAATTTACATACTTTATTGTCTCTTTCTTTATCTTCCTAAATATTATTCATATAACATTATCTTCTAAATAAATTTATTTTGTATTGGATTTAATTAATATGCACTAGTGTAAAAAAAATTTATACTGTCAACCAATCAAAAATTATCAAATCATTAAAATTGTTCGACTCTTATCCTAACTACCTTAAAAGTCATTCATACTATATTTCTAATTGCTTGATGGATTTGGTTCCTCTAAAGTGAGAAAATAATGGTGATTTGATAAATGTATAGAGATCTTAACCCACTAAAAATGATCTAAGGATAGATACATCTTTACTTTTTTATTTTAGAGACTTTCTCAATTAGAGGAGTCAAATTCTTGATTGACACGGTAAAAAACTTTATGTTAACTATATAATATACCAATTAAACTCTTGTGTATTTATGATTGTCTAAATCTACTTTTCAAGTTGAAGTTGGTGATTATCATATTCAGAATTAAATTGTCCACACGTACAATAAGTACAATTCAGAGCAAGAAGGTTGACGTGCCATTAGCAACTGCGGCAAAAAACATCCGCCTTTCACTATCCGCATGCAAACGTGTGAAGGAATAATACATCTAACACAGAGAGAGAATGTATTTGGACTTTACCATAAAAAATTAAATTAGGGAACAATGCTATTTTCCATTTTCAACAAGAAAGGCATACAATTCGATCCACCCCTTGACTAAATTCTGGGGCGGTGTCAATTCCTTGAACTCATCTACAATCTACAACTCGTGGGAGTGAAAACTCTTTCTTTTCCACGCCACCAAGCGCTGCAAAAATTGTTCAACCTGTAAACAAAATAATATAGTTGATATAGCTCAGATTCATCATTCATATGAAAAAAACAATACAAGAATCGTCCGGATTGAGAAATATTGGGCTTACCTCTGATGGGTCTTGCAAAGTGTAGGAAGCGTCTGTTTCTTTTGGAATTTGAGAAACAAGAATCCCAATCCCTTGGTCCCTACTGCGTAAAACCTGATTATATTATAACCAAATTGTCAAAAAGTTAGAATAATATGTAAGTGGAATATAATAGCACAATAATTTTAACAATCTAGCAAGTTGTGGCGGCGTTCGTTACCTTAAAAGCATCCTCGTCAGTTCGATCGTCACCAATATAGATTGGGAATACGTTATTAGAATTCCCATATCCTAGAAATCAACAAAGAATATGAAATTAGGACATATATATATATAACAACTCCTTTTCTCAAAGGAAGGCTATTTTAATTTGCATGATCAATATACTCACCTAATGACTCTAACAAGAATTCAAGAGCCTTGCCCTTGTCCCATTTTATGGATGGTCGTATCTCTAGCACTTTTTTCCCTTGAGTAAGCCTAAGCATTGGGTACCCATTGAGCACCAATCTAACTTTCTCCGCCAATGCTGCCCAATTCTACGGAAAACAATTAGCAGAAGTAAAATGGTGAGAAACTATACAAAATAATATTATATCAATCAATTAATGTGTTTGATTCGTGCCCGTGTTTGGTGAGAGCAAGCTATTAAAGAAATTGTTGACTGGTACCTTTTCGTCAACACAACGAAAGTGCACGGACAAGCAAAACTTGTTATTTTCTACCTTAGCCCCCGGGACAGACTTTGTTTTTTCCACCAAGATCTTGTAAGCCTGACCCCATAATTAATAAAGAAAAAATGATAACGGCAAAATTAGAATCCTGTGTTGCTCAAATGATGTGAATCAATATTGGTGGAGAAATTAGGGAAACGAACCTCGTTGATCATGGGTAGAAATTGACTCGCAGGTTGGAAGAGAACTGCTTCATTACTACTCTGAAACAAAACAACAAGTTATAATTGGGAAGCTAATAACACCAATTTTAATAAATCTTTAATACTGGAAGGAACTGTCTCTCACTTTCTTAGGACTTGGGGTTTTTGTTGGTCCCTTTATGTCCATGCCATGGCTTCCTGCATAGTACAGTTCTGCCAATTGCACAAAGTTATATACCTGAAAGAAAATTAGTACAAATTGGTTAACTTTATATTTTGAAGTTATTTCTAACATTTTTGCTTTGATGAAAAAATGTACCTTGTCTATGCACCTTCCACTCACGATGGCTGTGGGAAAATGCATTGCTATATCCTTTAGTGTCGCTCTCATCTGATTTAAGGAGACAATTAATAACAAGGAAAATTAATTAGAAATAAGTTATATTCTATTTGTAATTAATTAATTAATTAATTGATAATTGATGTTCAGAGTTGAAGAAAATTAAGAGAGAGCGAACAAATGGGAAATTAAACCTTTTCTGTCATGAATGCTTTATCTGGATCTGCAACAATTGGGGAGAGAGTTCCATCATAGTCAAGAAAAGTTACAATCTGTTTCCCTTTCGAATTATATATTATCTGATCAAACATGTTCAGCGCTGAAGGATGATAAAGCTGCAAACAGTTCCAGAAACACAACAGAATCAGCACAACCATTCCCATAACACCAAAATGTTCAAGCACACAACACAAAGTTATTATTATTATATATTAATATATGTATGTATGCTTACGATCCAAGGACTTTTGTCTTGGTTTTCTTCTGATTTGACTCGACTAGGAGAGGATGCTCTCATTGAATCAATGAAGGTGTTAACTTTAGAACCTCCTTTTCCACCTCCATTCTCCAAACTTTTCATAAGCTTTTTGGGGTATAGACCCCAAAACCCACCAAGCGAAGCCGTTGCAGCTGCTCTGGGTAAAAGAGTTGAGTTTGAAATCGACACTGCAAACGCCACAAGCGTGTTAACACGCGATTTCACAAATGGAGCCACCACATTCTGATTCTTCATCCTATATATGTTTTGTGATACCAACACGAAGCTTATTCTTATTTCTTATATAATATATGAGAGCATGTAGCACTCGGAAACCCGTAGCAAAAGAAATGTATAGAGGAAAATATTTTTTGGAAGAAACTGCGGGAAACTGAAAAATGAAAAGAAAGGGCAGAGAAAACAGAGTAGAACAGAGGTGGGGATTATGGTACGTGGCTGCTTGCTTTCTCTGCTCGACGAGGGATCTTTATATAGAAAAAAAAAATATGTTTGAAGAATAAAACAATAGCAGCGCTCGCTTTCCACTCGTTGGTTCATGTCACCAATAACCCACTGATGTCTGGTCAATTTATAAACTTCAGTTACACGGCACAACCTATGAAAAGGTAAGCAATGATTTATTAGATTTTGACATATTTATTCATTTTATCAAATTAAGAGTTGCCATCTTTACATACTCATTTTGTAAGTTAATTTTTTAAATCAACTCAATTGATTAAGACGTAAGATATGAATTATGGGATGAAAATCTTTTGTCATATTTTCTGTCTCACATTAATGATAATTTATTACTTAATAAAATAAAATCATAATTCATTAACATCTATATATATATCTTTAACCTTCGATTGATGGGATATCGAAATATCATTTTTTGATATAACAGAATTTAGTTCATGAATTATGAGTGTCCACTGTTCTCTCCCCATGTCCCTTTTCCTTCTCTTTTCTTCATTGCAATGTAAAATCTCTTTCTGAGCCTCCTTCGACCAAATATATTTATAAATACACACACGCTATTAGCTCGCCGCCTTCTTCCACGCACTTCCCTAAATCAAATTCCCAATCTAGTTGGCAGTTTTTAGAAATTTTCAACGTTAGACATTTTTTTTCAAAAGATCAATCTAAATAAATATAGAGATAAAAGAAAAAATATAAGAAACACGAAGAATGAGGAGAGAGACAACAGGGATAGCCGCAGGTAATTAGACACCAAAGGATACCCAATGGGTGTAGCCCACTTGCTTGCGCGGGCTGAACTTATGAGAGATAACTTCAGTTGGAACCCCGCAAAACATATCCTTTGTAGGGGTAAAGAACCTTAATTGTGATTAAACATCCGAACGGAGATTATTCCCATAGCGGATCCAAATGATCTAAGCTCATAGATATTCTGTGAACCTACTGGGAAACTAAAAACCCTAATTACAGTGAATTCCAACCAAAAAAGGTACTTAAGGGTTTGTTTGACATGCTCATTTCCTTTAACATTTTCATTGAAAATAAAAAACAAGACAGAAAATATGTTTGATTATTTTTTTTAAAACATTTTCTTTCGAAATATGGCTCAAAAGTGGGGAAAAAAAAGCATTTTCATCATTTTAATTTCAAGTTTCGAAAATGAAATCTGTAAAAGTTGAAAACACTACAGTATCGTAAATCCAGCAATTCTCGCTCTCTTCCTTCTCCTTCTCCTCCTCCTCCTCCTCCTCTCCATCGACGATCTCCGCAGCGCCAACCTTTCCTCCCTCAGGTTCGATTCCTCGCTGATTGAATGAAGAAATCTGAATTGCATGCCATTTACCTCTTGCGCCAACAACAATTAGGCCTCTTAACCGTTTGGAATCGCACATTTCAATCAACCGCTTCGAATTCCAATTCAGATATTTCGAATTGGTTAGGATTTGAAATATGTGTTGTTTAAGCAAATTTCTATTAAGAGAGAGATTCAACATGTTTTGTTGAATCCTCATAAGACTAGGAACTCGATTGAGCTTGAATTTGATTTCGGAAACGCTAATTTGGATAATGTCATCTATCATAGGTGTAGAATAGCGGATCATAACTAGTCATAGAGAAGAACCATTGAGTGGAACCCTAAACAAATGTTTGGAAAAACACGTTTTTTTCTGCTATTCTTAACAGGGTTTTGATTAAACCAAGCACATTTTCAATATTTCCAAAATCTGGAAATAAAAAACAGAATGTCAAAACTCAAAACAAACATGTTTTCAAAAAAATTTCAAAATTTGAAAATGAAAATAATTTTCATAAAATAGAAACAGAAAATGAAAATGCAAACCAAATAGACCCTAAAGTTGGAAGACAAAAAATTATAGTTCTTCAGAATAAATAGAGAAACACGATTATATTAGCCAATAATATTTTTTTGGTGAAAAAAAATATCAACCTGTAGTTGAATGCTAATAATTATATTAGCCAATAATTAAGGGAGTGTTTGGGAAAACTACTTAATTAAACGCTTATTTAATAAACTTTTTTCAAATAAGCTAAAAAAAATTTATTTTCATAAACTTCTCTGACAATCTTATCGAAATTAGCTAAAAAATTTTTATAGGATGATCATAAACTATTTTCATAAACTATTTGCATAAGTTTATTTTCATAAGTTATTCTCATAAGTCTAAATAAGCTCTTCCAAATGCACCATAAGTCCAGAAAGAGAGTAATAATAGCAAGAAAATCGCATTATTTTTCCGTTCAAGTGTTTGCACATGGTAATTAATACAATTATATAGGAAAATTATGACAACAATTATCATGTTGAGAGTGGATTTATTTTGAAGTGTTATAAGAAATCAAGAAAAGTCAACAAAAAGCTATTACAGTAAAAAAAAATTATTACAAGCCCTGCCAATTTAATTAAATATAGGCCATTTATTTTGGTGTAAATATTGTTTTGGTATAATTAAATAGACAAAATATACTTTTGATCCTTTATTTTTTGGTCAGAATTCATTTTGATCTTTTATTTTTTAAAAGATTTATTTTGGTTCTTTATCTTTCTAACGTTACACAAAAAGGTCATTTCCGTCATCTCCCTTCCAATTGTTGACGAAAATTTCTGATGTGACACTTAACTTCGTTAAGTTATCCTACATGGACTTTTTTCGTTAAAAAAAAGCTATCTTCTTCCTCAATTTCACGTGATCATCTCTGCACAAAATTGCATTTTCCTATGATTTCTTAGCAACCAGACAAAGTGCATTTGCTAGAACCTAAAAGGAAAATGTAAATGTACCTGCAAGCACAGCTTGAATAGCATCCAATTGCTTGCCCCTGAAATCAGGGTACCCAAAATGCCATCTTAGAAGCTTCACCAACGCTTCTTTGTCGCATAGAACCTTTCTTGCTTGCATTGGCGCTTTTTGCGCCGTTCAATAGAAATAACGACTTCTTCTACATTTCGAATTCCAAACTGTGAAAACCCTAAAACGTTAGCATTCATTGGTGAGTTGTTCCCTATTTCTTTTTCACCACTTTACATTTCCCCCCAATTTGTTTGAAACTCTAAATCCCCATTTTAAAACCCTAACCTCAAATTATTATTTTTTAAGTTTTATAATCCTTATTTTAAATAAAAATGATTTTCATATACCATATAGGATGACTTAACGGAGTTACATGACACATTAAATTTTTCGTCAACAGTTGGAAGAGAGATGACGGAAATGCCTATTTTGTGTAACATTAAAAAGATAAGGGACCAAATTGAATTTTGATTAAAAGAGAAAAGGCCAAAAGTATATTTTAGCCAATTAAATATAAGCCATTTACGATTGAGTAGAAAATTTATAAGAATATTTTTTGCTGCCTAATCCTAAATTACTTTACATAGTTGAAATTTAAATTTACTCATACATGATATCTTCCTCAACCGTTAGGCCAATGCTATGAAGTTTTTTATGCTTTAAAAATGATTTTTGTACATTACTTTTAAGATTTAATTAGTATACACTGTCACTGTAAAAATTATACTATCAATATATCAATCATAAATTGACATATCATTAATAATGTTTGACTCTTGTTGTAATTAACTTAAAAGTCACACATATAATTTGTGATCGGTTGATAGTGTAAAAACTTCACACTGGTAGTGTATCAAAATTAAACCCTTACTTTTATATATAATTTTTATATAGCTAGTTGATAATGTATAAACACTACAATAAAGTTGCCATATACCTACGGACACTTTTAGTGACAGCCGTTAAAACTGTAGGTATATATATTAGTATCAATCAAACTGTAGGTAAAGGTACATGAACCAATGGTAAAGCTTATTGACAATCAAGAATAATTGTAGGTAAATGTATGTTGATCGTCGTTTCCCGTTGTTATTCATCGCTCATAATGGATGGTTGAACCAACTGTATGTGAATGTAAGTTTTAAATATACCTACGAATTTTAAACATATAGTGACAGATTTTGTCTATCACTAAAAAACAAATTTCTTGTAGTGAAAACTTTAATTAATATCATACATTATGTTATTAACGAGGTTAATAATTAATTAATCAGTTTAATTGCTATACATTGATAGTAAAAAGTCCTTTTACATAGATATTCAATAATAAATTGTCACATCAATCAAAATGTTTGACATTTATCCTAACTACCTTAAAAGTCATTCATATCATGATCGGCAATTGATTGATAGTATAAAGGCTTAATTACACTTTTAGTCTCTGTAGTTTCACAAATGTGTGATTTTGATCCCTATAGTTTCAATTGCTCAAATCAAGTCCTTGTACTTTAACAAATGCATAATTTTGATCCTTATAGTTTCAATAGCTCAAATCAAGTCCTTTTATTGTCACAATTGTGTGATTTTGATCCTTGTAATTTAAATTGCTCAAATCAAGTCCTTGTACTTTAAAAATTTTCTAAAAATTTATTAGGTAAAAAATTATTTTTTTATTATATTAAAAATATTAATAAAATTAATATATTATTAAAATATGTAACTAATAATATATAAAATTTTATCGTATATTTATTTTAACAAGAGAGGAAAACAACTACTCGAACAATTTATTATCTTCAAATAAAAAATATGTAATAAATAAATTTAACATCTTAATATTATATTATTTATATTATTAGTTATATAAATATTATAATAATATATTATATCTATTAATATTTTAAATATATAAAAAAAATTATCTAATAAATTTTTAGACAATTTTGAAAGTATAAGGACTTGATTTGAGAGATTGAAACTACAAGGATCAAAATCACGTAATTGTGAAAGTATAGAGACTTGATTTGAGCTATTGAAACTATAGGGACCAAAATCACGCATTTGTGAAATTTCAAGGACTTGATTTGAGTAATTGAAATTATAAGAACCAAAATCACGCATTGATGAAACTATAGGGACCAAAAGTGTAATTAAACCTAGTGTAAACAACTTTAAATTGTCGAGCACGAAAAAAAAAAATTTTATACTATCAGTGCATATATGGCAATTAATTAATTATTAACTAACCAATTAATTGTTAACCATATAATGTTATTATTGGTAAAATATTTATACCTCACGGTTCGATTATCGAGTTTCCCCTGTTGGTAGGCGATATATAAATTCCACTATAAATCCTCGTTGAGGTTGATGGTATTCACTGATCTTGCAAAAGGGTGTTCCTTTCCCTAATCCAAACTTTTTATGTACCAAAAAGAATATTTATATATACATCATTAATATATGAGAACGGTGTAAAAAACAATATCTATATATCGGTGTTGTACTTTTGGACTACTAAGGGTGTTTAACAGTCGGCTTGGATTCGATTTGGTTCGATTTTAGTCTTATAATTTCATTGGGTCATGTTTTAAACCTTAACCAAGTCTAATCAATATTCAAGTAATGATCGAGTGTAGAGCTGTCAATATGGGTTCCAACCCGCGAGCCAACCCGGACCAACCCGACCCACCGGCGAGCCGGGTTGCAAAAATACCGGCTCATTTAGATCCCGGGTAAATTTAACCCGGCCCACTTAACCCGCGGGTTGGCCGGGTTCAACCCGTGGTGAGCCGGGTTGGCTCGCGGGTTGGTTATTTTATTTTTTTTTAAAAAAAATTCGTTCAGACCCAAACAAACCCACCCCAGCGGCCCACCCGGCCCAACCCACTTCCTTTTCCTCTCCTGAGATCTAACGCCTAAGGGGATGACTTCACTTTCCCTTTCAAGTTTCAATTGAAAATTAAAAATCTAAGAACCCTAGTGCAGCAACAATGCAGCGGCGCCGGCTACTAGCGACAGCGAGAAGACCAGCGACTGCGAGCGCCGCCCTGCCATCTTCAGATCGTCTTCGTCCTGCCATCATCTTCCTGCTGTCATCATCTTCGTCCTGCCATTGGCTTCGTGCGCCGACCAGCGAGCGACAACGACCTCCACCGTCTTTGTCCTCGTGTTGGAGGTGCTGCCATCGAGCTCCGTTCTGCCATCAACTTCCTCCGAGCTCCACCGCTTCTAGCTTTCAAGGCAAAAGCTTAGGGATATGCTTGTGTTTGATTTTGGATATCAAACTTTGGGATATGGTGTTAGTTTTAATTTTGCACTTTGGAATGTGTTCTTAGGATGCTGAATTTTTTTTAATTTTTTTTTTTAAAATATAGGTGAGCCAACCCACCAACCCACGATGGACTAGACTCGTGAGCCAACCCGCGGTGGGCCGGGCCGGGTTGGTTATTTTCGAGCTCACCAAAATATGAGCCGGGCTGGATTGACCTGTATTTTCCTCAACCTGTGATGGGCTGACCCGGGTGGACCGGGTTGGCCCGTATTGACAGCTCTAATCGGGTGGACAATTGCTCCTAGTTAGTATGAGTTTTACATATGGCATTTCCTTCTTCTTTTTCGGTTATTCTCTTTTTTCTTTCCTTCTCTCTCTGGTTCCTTTCCTATATATGTGTGACACCCTCAAACCCAGTGCCACTTTCGTAACTCAAAACCCTGAATAACATTTTGCTGGTTTTACTTTCGGAAAATACATCTTTTATATAAGCAGATTCTGGAAATCGTGACAAAATTTTTCTCATTAATATGTATAAGCACCACTCCAGATAACGCAGGATTACTCATATACAATAATTAGAACAAGGTATATATACATATATATATATGATGGACAACAAGTCCCTTTACAAAAGAACGAATGATCTCTAAACTTCTAAAAGCTATAAAACTAGGCAGCGACAGTCTGGAACCATATCTCTAAAACCTATGGCCATCAGTAGCCGTTAACAGACTACCCAAAAACCACTGCCTCAAAAAAAAAGGGGGTCTACACCCTAAGCTGGTCTGACTAATGGAAACCATTGGACAATCCCCCGGAGGGAAGTCCAATGCTGGAACCAGAGGAAGAACTCTGGGAACCTACATTCCCGTTCCCCTGTGAATGGGGATCGGAAGCATCCGAAAGATGATCCTCCGGGTCCTCCTGAGGATCCTCCTCAGGGTCTTCCTCCTCCTCCTCCTCTTCCACATCCTCCACGACGTGCTCGCCCGCTACCAAGACAAAAGGCGGGGGAGGCGTCTGGGGTAGCTGTTGCTGCGGGGACTGTGCAGCGGGGGCGACCGACTCGATCACACCCTGCTCCATAAGGGCCTGCAGCATCAGCCCGATGGGAGGGAGAGGCACCTGGATGGTCTCCACTGTCCGAGTACTCTTCCGCGGTCCCGTCTCCGTCGTTCCGCTTACAGTGCAAACTGGTCCAGTATACGCCGCACTTTCCACCCCTGGGTGGATAACCCACGCGGCTGGGTCTGTCCTTCGATCAAACGCTAGGACGCGCATCCCGGAGTGCGCTAGGTGATCCGGCTCTGGCTCCATCTGTGAACATGATACAATATATATCCAAGGACAACCCGTCCAAAAACATGCAAGGGTGAGAAACCAATATATGAATCCATAAACAACAACTATATGCCCAATCCACACAACAGACTCATATACTATAACTCACGCAAATCATCATATAACATGGCATATATCATTAGATACAAATAACGGTAAATGCACAAGGGCTTCGTACCCCACAATCCACGTTATCTCCTAAACGTATGCATGGCACTTCCATATATCTCAACTAATATCCACTCTAGATTACTAGATTTCCGGAAATCCCATCACCATTCGAAACGAGCTGATCAGGCTCCAAAGATTTTCACCAATATTTGGCCCAAGGACGAGTACTTTGAATCCCATGACACTACGCGATTCTCACATGGGGGCGCAATCAGAAGTACTCCAGAAGAATACGGTCATATTATATTGCCCAACTTAAGGCACAATAACACATATGACACCATTGTCCATCAAGGCACAATGTCATGACAAATAAGTCATCTCAGGTTCTCCTTGCTTACCAAGGTCCCCCGTTTCACGGCACGTCTGCCCCGCATTTAATGCATGAGAAACCTATCTAATTTCCGATATTTGATCTTTGTCGCATCAATGTTTCCTCGTTGTAGCATCAACGCTAACAACCACCGTAATGTCTTAGACTCTTTAAGCCTCAAAACACATTTTCTCAAAAGAGGACACTTAGTCCAAAACAACTCAAATCTCAACATCCCTAACCGATGCACCAGTCGAGGACGCCGGATTCAAGATCATAAAACATCCTCAAGCTTACAGGACCACAAAGATTGTCCCTAAGCCGACAGGACCACAACTAACACGGATCCTTGATCCACGTGTTCTACAGAACCCTAGAACCCCGACGTCTCGGTTTCTAGTTTCTAAGCTTTAAGCTTTAAAACCACTTTCCTTGAAAACTCGAAAACCAAAAACCCAAAATCTCCGATACTTACACAAAGTCATCGGGATCGGTTTTCCATAAAACAAAACTTGGCCCAGAGACCATTTCTTTTTCTTTCGTTGTTTTTCGGTAAAAATACGAACTTAAAACAAAACTTGCACAAACTCATTTTTCTTGAATAAACTCAGTATGACTTCGGAAACCACATTACTCAAAAGGGTTTACTTATCAAATTAAGACATATTGAAGGTTTCTAATGCCCTATTCGCTTTTAAACTTCACTTTTTCTTATCAAAACACATTTCAGACTTTTAAAGCTTTTAAGTTACACGATGTCGGATCCTAATCAAAATTAGGTCCTCTAATGCCTAAATCCCACAGCAGGGCACACATTACATTCATATAACCATTCAGCAAGTATAACATGCATTCAACTATATCAACAGTTACATCAATACATCAGCACATCAATGCATATTCCAATCAACAGCAGTAAATCAAGAAATCAACTAACATACAATACAAATACAATACAAACACCGATGCAGCACATAGCTGTCGGAAATGGAATTCCTCAGGTTTATCCCCTTACCTCTTGTAGCTTCCAGTTCAACTCGGAACACCCGATCAACTTGTTTCTCGTCCCAACACGCTGCCGATCACTACATACACGTAAAACATATCGGCATTAACTTACAAAACAAAGATTTCTCCTAATGCACCACCCCTAGGGTTCGGCCCTATTACACTAAAAATAGCTAGGGAGCTCCAAAATTTCTCATTTTCTGGATAACACCCTAACTAAGTGTGACAGCCCTGGATATCAGATCAGATCATCAAAAACCAACCAAAACCCTACCCTACACCCATAGGGGGTTTCGGCCCCTATCTAGAAAACATAGCTAGAGGGATTTCTTGGCTCTAAGCTCTTGGATCATACAAGTATGTCATGAACCTAGGCCATAGAAACTGGTTTGGTACAGATACAATTTTCCTACAATTTTTCATGGATTTTCAAAGATTTTAGGGACAAAACCCTAACATCCTTGATCATGAAAATATGAGGAGAGAAAGGAGAGATTGAGAGAGATAGAGTTGAACTACTACCTCTTATGATGATCCACTCCAAGTTTGGTGAAGTTTGCTCCACAAAAACTCAAGCTTTCCACCTCCAAAAATGGAGATTTTGAGGAGAAAAGAGAAAGAAGAGAAAGGAAGAGAAAAGAAGAAGATGAAGTGAGTTGAGGAGAGAGAGAGATTACCGAAAAATGGGAAGAGATAAGGGTGGGATTTATTAGATATTTGTGAGTTTATTAGTTTAATAATAGGAAAGGTAAATTGGTAATAAAATTAACCAAGGGCAATTTGGTCAATTCACATCCCGATATTTGGAATCGTCCCGACACTCGTATGAATTCCTCAAATAACTTGATACAATTTTGGTATGAAAAACATCTGATCGTGGGTCTCGAAAAACCCTAAGACAGCTCGAATCGCCTCCTCGATCGATTATCGGCCCGAATATAAAATATTATTTATATTTTTGGACGTCAGGACACATTTTAGGAAAAAGATAGAGGAATATATTCTAAGACTAATGGTTTCGTTCGTTAGTCCAGATTAGGTCGTGATAGTAGAAAACACTATCATCTGAAAAACTTAGATCGGTTTTCGTTTGAGTTTTCGACCCAAAACTTAACCGAAAGATCCTACGATTTTATAAAACAAGACTATGATCTTAGTTTTCCCAAAATCATTTTCTAAGACACAGATAAAAATATAAACTCATTAATTGAGTTTATCGTCCTTAGAAAGCACGAAAAATCGGGGTGTTACAATATGGGTTTGAATAT
Source organism: Ammopiptanthus mongolicus (assembly GCA_039655645.1). Taxonomy (NCBI): domain Eukaryota; kingdom Viridiplantae; phylum Streptophyta; class Magnoliopsida; order Fabales; family Fabaceae; genus Ammopiptanthus; species Ammopiptanthus mongolicus. Next base: position 14,637,984 of record CM077348.1, on the reverse strand, counting down.
CCTTTGTACTCCTATCAATATACTTGTTTGTTTACCAAAAAAAAAACTAGTGATCGAGTCGGACTCAATATTTAGATAAAATGTATAAACTTGAATGTTATACTTAACTAAGTAATTAGTTTTAAAATAGAAGACTAAAACTAAAGGTTGTTTTTACCGGGGAAAAAACGGAAGGATGTTTTGCAATATATGTTTAAAAACAAAATATATTAATATAATATTATCATATTGTGTAAGTATAACCTAATAAATATTATAATTTGTTACTAATTTATTAAAAAAATATAAATTTTGAAATATGGTTCGAATTGGGTCAACTTAAAGTCCGGCTCAAACGCAACCCCCAAAAACTTATCTAACCTACTTCCTCCGGATTCAATTATAAGTAAAAATACTTACTTGCATGCTGATTAAGAATGATACTAGTAGTTAAATGCGTTTAATTTTTTTGGTTTCATGTAAAAAATTAAATACATGTACTAAACTATCTTTAATCATAATGGTGCTCATAACATTAATGAATTAATAACTTAAGGGTGTTTTTGGAAAAACAACAATAAATATTGGTAGTTTTGTTGACATTTACTTATATTTAAGTCCACCATATTTGATCATATATCAGCATCTATATTGATTATGAAAGACGAAGGGGCCAAGTGACCTACATGCACAACCTCCCTTTTAATTGCTTTTTCTCCAATGAAAAAAAGTTTTCACAGTAATAAGGAACCTTTACTGAAGGATTATGTGGTTTCATGGGATGTAAGACCCGAACCAATAACTCGATCAATCCGAAAATCCAAACCGAACCAATTTAATTCAAGTCGAACCAATTAAATTGGTTCGGATTTTTTTTATGTTCGGATCCGAACCAAACCAAACCTGATGGTGATTGGTTCGGCTCTCGGGTTCAAAGATTTTGGAACCGAATCAATTATTATATTTTAATATTTATATATAATTTTTAAAATTTAATTTTTATTATATTTAATATTTATATATATCTAATAGTTTAAAATTTTAATATTGATTATATTTTTATTTTTATATATTTTATATATTTAATATATATATATATATATATATTTTATATTTATATATATTTTATATTTAATAATTTTCGAGTCCAAACCGAAGAAAACCGAACCAACCCCTTCTTAAATGGTTTGGTTTGGTTTGTGTTTTGTAAGAAAAATTGCTTAAAACCAAACCAAACCGACCCATTACGCCCCTAGTTTCATGGTCTTTTATTAGAATAATTGAATATAACTTCACTCCAAATGCTAGCTTAACTCATGGAGGTAGGTTGTCAAAGTTATTATAAATAAATCTTTCTTGCTCATATATCAACTTATGTGTGACTTTGACACATAACACCTTTAATTACCACTAACTTGCTTTCTTTTTTTTGTGGGTGATTCTAACTTGCTTTATTCAATCAAATTATAGTAGACTACTTATTTGATGTTTCTTTTTAGAAAACAAAGAAGGATAATAAGGTTTAAATACTTTAATGCAACTAAGAGTTGTATATAGGCTGGTGTGTTTCGATTTTAAAGTAAAATAATTTAAATTAATCAAACTTAATTAGGGTTAATTTCAGTTCTCTGTCTCTTTGCTAGCTTCCAACCGAGTACTTGTTGGTTGGAAGACATTTTCCGAACCAATATGCCACTCAGAAGCTAGTTAATTAGGGTCAATTTGTTTCAGATTATGAAAAAATGATTTTTATATAAAATAATTTAGAGATTATATGAAAATTATTTTTTCATAATCTTTAACAAGCATATCTTCTCTCTCCTTTATAGAATCATATTTTAGTGAGAAGCTAATGGAAATAACTTCTCATTTTAGACATAAAAATGATTTTTAACTTAAAAATGATTTTTATTATCAAATAATCTTAAACAAATTAACGCATGCACTCTTAATTAGTTTGTTTTTGGTTCGGTTTTTTTTTTTTTGTTGAAATTATTCGCTAGCTTAAGGAAAGGGAAAGGAGACTAGGACCACATAATTTGCCCGACTCTAATAATTTTTGTTGACTTGAGCTTCATGGTGGTAAGAACAACCAACCGATATAGATCATTTGCTTATAAATACTGCTAATCATTATCATAACATGCATGTCGCCGCGATCCCTGTGGTGCATGTATATTGGCAAAGGCAACTCTTCGATATCAGTATTAATTTGCTTGTAGATTAACATATAATATACATAAAGCCGGAATCTTTTGAGGAGAAAATATGAACTTAGCTAATGTAAACATAAACAGCCAATTGCACAATTGAGGGAGAAACATCGTTAGAAAATCAGTCTTTAATAGCTTCGTATTTTTTATTTTGGTTGTATTGTCTTTAGCACACCGTTTATCATGAAGACATCCAAGACCAATATCTATTTTTTGAATTTTCCATTCTTAATTTAACGCGACAAAGCCATAGAACCTGTTTGACACGTCACTTCTACGAGCTTATAGCGGATGAGAAAGTAGCCATGTTTGGTAAGTACATCTGTCACGAGCTTATAGCGTTTTTTCACTAGTTTATAGCGTTTTTTCAGGACGCTACTTGAAGAAGTGTTTGAGCTTATAGCTTATACCGTTTCATTTTTCTTTTCACTTTTATCCTTATTATCTTCATTTAATTCTACATTTATCTTCTTCTCTCTCTTTTATGTAAAATCATTAATAAAGATGTCCTTTTATTTCATTTTATATTTTCAGCTAGTTCAACCGTTAGTTTTATCAAATACTTCCACAGAAAATAAGTTAGTTTATCCGCTATCAGCTACCTCATCCGCTATCCGCTATCAGCTAGCTTATCAGCTAACAGCTAATTTTACCAAACAGACTCATAATCAACATGCTTAACTTACATATAATAATTCAGTCAAAAAAAAAACTTACATATAATAATCAGTCAAAAAAAAAAAACTTACATATATTTATTTATTTAATATTTTTTTTCTTTCTAACATCTTCCCCAAAGCGACCTTTCTAATTTTCTTCTGAAGGTGTTAAAACTTCCAAAATGTGTAGAACGGAAACCGTACAGATTCTATTTATTTGTTTTTTGAGAAACCACATCCCAATTTCACAATTTCTTTGGCACCTATTTGATGTAGTATCACAATTTAGAACAAAGGTACTAAGCATCTCTAATAGCAAAATTTTAAGGAATCCATTTTAAGTTTTTATGTGGATCCATATATGTCAACTCAAATTTATGATATTCACTCAATTTTCATTCCAATAAAGGTTTCTATTGTCAAGTTGCATAACTTCTCCCTCCTTTCAATATCTCATATTTTCTCTCCCACTTTTATACTATTAAATGCAAAAAAATAATATTTAAATATTATGAAACTCTTTTTTTAGGTTCCTTAGATAAGGAACCTATTTTAAATTTAAGGAATCCAAAATCATATATGATATATTGTAATAATATTTTATTTGTAAGGAACCCTTATGAAACTCTCACCAAAGATGCTTTAATTAAGAAACACAATCTTAGCATAAGCTATATATTGACCTATCACTCGCCCCTAGTATAGTTTCACTAAAACGAAAACAAGCAGCTCCAACCTAACCTGTATACAGTATGCTTTCAAAACCAGCAGCATAAATAACTTATTTTCTTCCTTTCTTTCTTCGGCATTGATACATATTGTATGCTACGCATTACCTTATAACAAAGTTAGGTGGTGGAACTATATTATAAATATACAAAAAAAAAAAATGCTACAAGATATTACTCATAATCAAATAGTAAAATTCATTATAAATATGAGTTTAATTGTTATGTACTGACAGTATAAAATTTTTTATACGGTCAATTAATCATTCATTATGATATGTGAAATTTTAAGATAGTTCGGATAAGAATTAATTTTTTAATGATATGTCAATTTTTTATTAGATATTTGTATAAAATAATAGTACACTGATAGTGTATAACAATTAAATCCTATAAAATACATGTATGGATAACATTATTCTCGTTTGTTTTCATTCACCCCCTATCTGAATCGTATTCCATCAATTATATTAATGATAGGCCATTTCCTGCTACTTTCATATGCACTCGGTACAATTATTCAATTTTAATTTGCCAAACCTGAATTTAGTAGTAATTGGCGATTTGGCATCACAAGATCTTTAAGACGCGTTTGTAAAATATATATTACGTGCCATAAAGGCATATATTTTATGGAAAAATGCTACTCCCATCAAACTTTTTTGTGATTAAAATGAATTTTTTTTCTTTGACAAAACTTAGGTACAATTCCATAAGTAAATTAGGTGTTATTTTCAATGAGAATATAGGACATGTGTAACAGCAATTACATATGTTATAAATTCATCGATGAGCTGTTACGCAAGTCTTATTCCCTTTGACAAATCAACACTTAATGTATCCATACAATTGTATCTAAGTCTTGATCATTTTTTTCTAGGCATGAAATGCGAATTCACTTTTAGTCGTCTTCTTTTTAAATAAGCAAAAAAGCTAGCCATTCGGTTGGCCAAGCAACCAAACCATCTATACAAAGTTGTTAGCGTTCCTTCCAAGGTATCTTTGTCCGAGATATCTGGTTGGTGATGGGGAAGGTTCCCGTTGATATAGCCCGACAGAATGATGATTCTGATCCTACGTATTCCCAAAGGAAAATCAAGGCCATATAGTTCTAATCAAGGAGTGTGTCCTTTAGAGTTAGAAAAATTGAATACTCAGTCGATCAAGCAACTGAGAGATCAATCATGAGTTCCCCTTTTCTCAGCCTCTGTGGGCCTATTTATACTTACTTTCCTTAGCGGTTATGCTTTATAAGAGACTCTCCATGTGAGTAACAGATGTCGTCCTACCAATCATGACTTAGTTGAAGGTTATTGATGTCCATAATATTCACGTCTGTTACCGTTTGTCAACCATTATCGCCTTGGTTGTCTAGCATTCTCGACCGTTTAGTTATCCCAAGCGTCATAACTGTCCAACAAGTTGGGCTCAGGTGGCTAGCTAGCCGAACTCTTGGTGATGGACCTCTCAGTCTAGCACTCATTCAATTCGGCCTGTTATCATCAATCGAAAGAAGTTGGTCCATGCAAGAAAGGTTGGGCCCGAGTGTATACTCGGCTCAGCCATAACAGAATCCCCCCAAGTCATAAGTTGTTAACCATGAAGTGGCTTGTATGGTAAATAAGGTTGGGTCTGAGTTCTTACTCGGCTCGGACGTAACAGAAGTCCTCCAAGTCATAAGTCGTAAACGACCAAGTGAACAAGGTTGGCCCAGAGTTCTTACTCGGCCCATATCGTAACAGTTATGTTCTTAATATACTCATATTTCTTTCTTTTTTACTACAATGTCACTGTGATTACTGAAAATAGTAAACACCATGTCAGGGGTTTTCTCCAAACTTTACAATTAACTAATTAATATGCATGTTTGCTTGAGTATAAAATAATTAACTACTAGACTTTGACTAAAGATGTAAATCAGTCTGCACTTTGCACATTCATAAAATATGCGCAATCTGGACCTAACCTTCCTAACTTTGACTCTGTTTGTCAAAAGCATAGTATCTGATAAAAGTATAGGAATAAGCCAACCGACCCTTGGTCCTTTTGATATATTTCTTAGTCGATTTGAATGTATCCAACCATTTATGTCTCTGTTGCTTAACCAGAGCCTAATGGCAGAAGATTCCCTTTTTCTCCTACTACTTTCTGGTCAAATTTTAATTATTACATGCTTAATTTTTGCATATAAAATTTCATGTTATCATTCTTATTTTACCCCTTTTATTAAAATTTAAAAAGTTTCTATATATAAAAAGCCCTATATCTTTCTTCTTGTATTGTTCTTAACATATCAACAAATTCGTAGCTCATGTACAGTCAAGACTGGTGGCCTTGGAGATGCTTCCAAGCTAATCTCCACGTGAACAAGAGGCTAAATTAATGTGAAACCTAGCTAGTTGTTGCTCAAATTTCTTTTTTTGTGTGACAATTGTAACTTTTAATAAGGTATTGTCAAAAGGAGTTCGGCATGCTAAAGATGCAGAACGCGCGGATCCCCAGAAAGAGACTATTACTTTTCTTGGTAATAGCCTGTGATTAACCGAGTCTTTTCTATAAAAAATTACGGAACACCGAACATGGTTCTTTTAAGCATTATTCATATCCCTGAATCCTGATACATTCTAGAATGAGAATGAACTGTGGCCGCGTGTGAAGTAAAGTAAAGAGGCACGGTTTCGCAAAAATATAACCTCTATGTCAATATATTTGTTCTACATTTTAAAACTAGTTTTATGTGGTTTTTAAATTCATGAAGTCATTAGGGAATATACCAGGTTAGCAGAATATGAACATCATCAATAATGAGCAAAATTTAGGTGAACCAAACTGCCATAACTACTTATGATAATGCAAAGACGGTGGACTTTTGGGGTCTTTTTGGAATCAAATATTTGTCCGTTACAAGCGAATCGAAAAAAGTCAAATAATCTGACTCAGCTAGTTTCTCTGTTGCTTCCAAAGGAAATTAAAGAAAATTTAATAGCAAGATGTCTGGAAACGACAAAGAAACTTCGGCAACTTGTATGCTTTTTCCCTGTACGTGACTGGTTTCTTATGTGTAAATTTCCCGGCATTCCTTTTGCGCGCCCCTCGTAATTTTCTTTTTCTTGTCCGCATATAAATTTTCGTGGAAAATAAAGAGGATAGAGTTTTAGAAACATTCATGGGAAAAGGATGGACAAAATTTTCACAATATCACCATTATAAATTTTATTTTTTAAACTATCATCATTTCCAAATTATATATCAAATTATCATCATTTTTAATAACATTGAGAAGTTCATTTTGCTATTAGCGACTTCTCAACATGATTTGTGAAATTTTTTTTTGTTTAAACCGTTGGGAAGTCGAGTTTGTTAACCATGACTTCTCAACGGGTTTTTATTTTATTTTTTGTTTTTCATTTATTTTTAAATGTTATAATTTAAATTGTAAATTAATTTGTATTAATTAAATTAATTATGATAATTAATTAAATTATTTATATTAATTAATTATTTTAAATTTAAATTATTAATTTAATTAATTTATTAGTACAATAATAATAATAAATAATACACTTATAGAAAATATTTAACATTGATTAAAAATAGAAACGGTACAATGATACAAATTTTCTACTGTTGCATAGAAGGTCCGACACGGTTTGGACAATTATTCCTGTTATAACCCTCATTCTGACACAGTCCACATCTCTTACGACGACCCCCTCCCTCAAATCCATTTCTGTGCGAATGCGGGTAGACTACGGATGACCCTGTGGATTTCTTTGCATGTTTGCATTGCGGCACACCTGAACTCCAGTATATGTTGGCCAATATGCGTTGTTGGACACCACGCTAAACTCTTCGTGGTAAACTTTGAAGACATATTCCAATATGTACACGGGAGGCACATACGTCATGTAGTCATGTACAACACCTGAACATGTAGCGATGGCATGTGAGCATGGAATTTGTATCGCCTGAAACTTTTCACGGTCACATAACTTCACATTCAAGTCTACCTCGAATTTCCTCGCAGGCCGCCCCTCTCGTGGGTTGACCAACTCCTCCATCGTGAAAACTTTGTGTTGCCGGTCAAAACTGTGGACACGGTGAGAGTTGGATTTTGCCCTCTCCTCCTCGATGGCCTTGATGACAATTTCATAGTAGATACGTCCAGATGCGATCATTGCGCTTAATTAGTTGCCTCCCGCTTTTGGCCAAAGTTTCAGATAATCTACAATAGGTTGCCAGATCAACGTTGTCCACGCCGTAATTGACGACCTTCACGATGTGGGATGAGACATCATTTAGGAGATTAATTTTTGTGTATTTGTCCTTATTGTACTTTTTTAATTAATTAAATGCATAGTTTATATTTGAATTTCATAAGTAATATTTTTTATTAACCTTAATTAAAAAAATTAATTAAATTAATAATTTAAGTAATTTAGTTAATAATTTAAAATTTATATAATTAATTTAGTTAATTATCATAATTAATTAAATTAATACAAATTAATTTAAAATTTAAATTATAACATTTAAAAGTAAATGAAAAAGAAACAAAATAAAAAAACCCGTTGAGAAGTCGTGGTTAGCAAACCCGACTTCCCAACGGTTTAAACAAAAAAGAATTTCACAAATCATGTTGACAAGTTACTAATAACAAAAGGGACTTTTTAATATTGTTGAAAATGGTGGTAGTTTGATATATAATTTAGAAAGGGTGTTAGTTTGAAAAATTAAAAATTAAAATGGTGATATTCTAAAAAATTTGCCAAAAATGAAGGGGTGGATTTATTCGTGTCCCTCACACAAAAGGGAAGAAACTAGTTATGTGGACACGTGTATCCATCGTGGCCTCATTCCAAAATTTTTAATGTTAAATTATTATTTTTGTTCTTTATGATTTTACTTAATTTTAAATAAATTTTTATAATTTAAAAGTTTTTAATTAAAAATTTATATTTTTTAGAAAATTAAATAGGTCTCTATATCTAAGTAAGTGTTTTTTTATCAACAAAAAACATAATATCAAAAAGGAGTACTAGGGTACTCCAACCCTTACATCAAATCGTCTTTACAACAAAGAACTTTAGCACCCGTGACATTGGTAGATACATTCCACAAGGTTCATACTCCAGTTTAAAGAAAAGGAAATATCCTCTACCTTCGCTCTAATCCAGGTTCAAGGTCTCATCTTAATCAATTTCACAAAGTTATCAAAGTCAAAGCCCCATCATTAAACATAATGTCATTCCTATGGATCCATAAGGACCAAACAATTGTGAACCATAAAAAAATTCATGCCTCCCTTTATCTTTTGCGCAAGATGAAACCACAATGTTGAAGAAAAAGTGGTTTGCAATCTTCTAGAAGAACTGTCTCAAAAACAAGGCACGCATAGCAATATCTCCACACATCATAATGAAAACCTACAACTGTAAAACAAGTGGATAGTAGACTACTCATATCATTACAAAAACAACATTTCAAATTCACATCCGAGTCTAAAATACCTCTCTTCCTAAGGTTAGACATTGTTAATTAGGATTCCATTTAGGATTATTCTCCAAGCCTAGGATGTCACCTTTAAAGGAACAAGTTTAGCCCAAATGGACTTCAACAAGGTTGCATGGACCAACGGATTGTCCACCTAAATACATGAGTAAGCAGATTTCACCGAGTATATGCCCGATAGATCAACTTTACCTTGCTCAAGTAAGATCACATTGATCAAGTTCATAAGCTCACGGTAAATTTGTTGCTCTCAAACGAAAAAGTCTATTCTCCACCTCAATTTCCACTCCCAAACACCATTTCTCCATTGGCCCATCTCGCACAGCTTCGCTTCTTTATTTTCTGATATAGTAAAAAGTCTACTAAAGGAGAGTCGAACCTCTTCTTCCCTTACCCAAGCATCTTTCCAAAACACCACATCCCTCCCCTCTCTTAAAGACTCTTTTACATCCAGCCTCTAGCCACCTCCACCCCCTTACTTATTTTCCCTAGATTCATCCACCAAGAGGATCCCTTCTTGAAGACCTCATCGACCTCTCCTTTAACATGCTGGTTGAAGTAAGTGTTGAATTAAATTGTCATTAATTATAAATTTTTATAGTTGAGTCCCTAACACATATACCATTATGAACCTATTTAAAAATTAAGTGAAACTATAAGGACCAAAAGATAAATCTAACAAATTTTTATTTTTTGTGCAATATTTTTTTTATAATTCAGTAATATTAAATATATAAATATAGTTACAATTATGTGAGTTGTTATTTTCTATTTTAACTATACTTATAAGAATTGTGGTACAATTTGATTATATAGAATAATAAATCCTTATTACTATAATACTTCAGTTAAACCGAAGGATTTTCCTATACTTTTCAGATATTTGGAGACAGATTCCTGCATTTTTTTTTTAAAAATATTATTAACTATATTTTCACATTGTTTTTACATTAGTTCTTTTTTTGGGAAATCTTTCTAAGATGTGATTAGTTGATTGGACATGTGTTTAAAAAAAAAAAAAAAAGATAATTTAGGCTAATAGGTTGGCCTACCCTACAAATTGGTATATATAATATATAACCCAACAAGTTTTTGATCAGTCCAACCCAAACTAAAAATTGAATTAGCCCGCATGGACTGATGTAGCTCCTTTTGACACCTTTATGTGTAATACTCAGTTTCTAATTAATATATCATCATGTTTTTCTTCAATTGATTATGAGGTTAATTGATTTGTATTCTAAACGTAAATTTTTTTACACTATCAATCGATCACAAATTATGATATGAATGATTTTTAAAATAATTAGAATAAAAATGAAACATTTTAATGATATTTTAATTTATGATTGATTTATAATATAAACATTATTTACATTAATAACAATTAAATCCAATTATAATTTTCTTTCTTCAATTCATTATTGTGCTTATGATTTGATAGGTATGTTATTGTCATATAGAAATGTTATTAGGAGCTTGCAAGCTAGTTGACACATCTTTCCTTCTCCATGGCCATTTACATAACAAACAAGTTCAGCATAAGTGTCACTCCACAAGAAATCGCCATCAGGAGCTTGCAAGTCCTCGATCATTTTCCTCTTCAAAGCCGTAACCATTCTATATCTTTCTGAGAATAAGCTCCCTTGGACGAGAAGGCGTAACTGGATCAAACCATTGGAAGTATCACAAAAACCTCAAATGCGAAAAAACACAACACAAGCAATACCAGAAACAATTTCCCAAATTAGCTTCAGTTCATGAAGTTTGTAGCATCTACTCAAAACCATAGCCGCTGTATTTCCCTGCCCTCATTCCACTGGAACCACTCATCGGGATGCAAGAGCTCTATCCTTCTAATCTTACAACTAACGGAAAAGAAAGAGAGAATATGATGGAGGTGACGTGGATATATTTAATTCAAGTAAAAAGCGTGTTTGACAAGGCATTTCTACGAGCTTATAGCTGATGACAAAATAATCCCGTTTGGTAAGCGCTTCTGTCACGAGCTTATAACGTTTTTTCACGAGCTTATAACGTTTTTTCCTGACGTTACTTAAAGTAGCGTTTGAGCTTATAGCGTTTCATTTTTCTTTTCACTTTTATTCTTATTATCTATATTTAATTCTACCTTTATTCTCTTATCTCTCTTTTATGTATAATCATTAATGAAAATGTCATTTTATGTCTTTTTATATTTTTCAGCTAGTTCAACCGCTAGTTTTACCAAACACTTCCACAAAAAATAAGCTAGCTTATCCACTATCCGTTATCCGCTACCTCATCCGCTATCCGCTAGCTTATCCACTAACAGCTAATTTTACCAAACATGCACTAAGTACCTTCACATGCCACACAACTTTTTGTCTCTTAGTTGAATAGTAATAACTTTTTATATTTTTGTACTGTCTAACTCTTTTTTTGTATTGTCCCACGACCATTTTAAAAATCAAACAAAGAACAATTTGTTTTGTATTTTGCTCTCACTTAAAATATTACAAATCGTACGGACCTTAAAAATTAACGATATCGCGGCAGGGACTATAAGAACGTGGAACTCATATCGGAGCATAAGAACTAATATTCATAGAAAAGATTAAATGTAGGGGCAAAATTCCAAGTATATGAGAAGAATAGGCACTAATCCTTTTGGTAAAAATATTAGAATATTGATAAAATAAATTACAAGTGTGCTAACCTTCTCAAATTATTCACTGAAATCTGCTTATTAATTTGTATCTCATGGTGAGCAGTACGTTTGCATATATAGCACCAACTTCTCACAAGACTTCTGTTTTTTTTTTCATTAGGTGAGAAGTCGGCTCACAAATAACCCACTTCTCAATATATATTTTTTAAAATTCTAAATTCTAAAAACATTATATCATTTAATTTAATTATGTTTTCAACTAAAATGTGTTTTATTTAGTTTAAAATATACGTCAGTATTTTTATTACATCATAATTCTTAAATTAATAAAACTTAATTTTAATCAATGCAACAATGTAAATTCACTAGAAATATAACATACAAACTTCAATCACTAGAAACTTAATATACAAACCTAAGAAATGAGCAGCTTTAGAAATGATCATATTTTTTTTGTTACGTGGGCAACTTAAAAGATCTGTCACATCAAACCATTGATTTTAATTTAAACGAAGATATATACATAACAAGATGAGTCATCCCCATGATGATTAATAACAAAGGCGGGGTGGACAACGTCGACAACTTCTTGCAAGTAACATCTAACAGACAGTCTCTATAATGTGAGACTGATCATCATTTAAAAAATTAAATTTGGTACTTTTTATTAGTCTTACATTAAAACTGTTGTAGTATTACAATATTGTACTTTTATGTATAAAATAGTTTATTAATTAAGTCTGTAGTCAAATTTTATTGTTGTATTGATTAGATAATAAAGTTAATTAAATTAATAATGTAAGAAAATTATTAATTTATATTTAAATTAATAAAATACAATTTAATTACATATTAAACTAATAAAATATTCCATCCGGATTCAATTATAAGCAAAAATACTTACTTGCACATTGATTAAGAATGATGGTTAAGTGCATTTAATTTTCTTGATTTCATATAAAAAAAAGTAAATACATTTACTAAACTATCATTAATCATAATGGTGCTCACAACAGTAATGAATTAATAACTTAAAGGTGTTTTTAGAAAAACAACATTAAATATGAGTAGATTAGTTGACATTTGCTTATATTTAAGTCCACCACATTTGATCATTTTTTTGCTTATAATTGACTCCAGAGGGATTACAATTTAGTTTAATTCAATTTGTTTAAAAATGCATATTTTCAAAAAAAATTACTACTCCCTCCGGTCCTTAATATAAGAGAAAAAACATTTTTTTTGTCCAATATATAAGAAAAAGTGATCAATTTTTATGCTAAATTCCATTTTTATCCTTATTTACTGTAAAATTCATATTAAACTCAACATTTCCTCATCCAAGTGCTTTGGTTTAGCTCACTAGGAATAAATAAGTTAGTTGAATTAGTCGTAATTAAATATATATGAGCATTTGTGAAATAGAATTTAAAATGAATTGATTTCAATAATTTTTCTTGGTTTTTGATGAATTAGGATTTTGTCTATTATATTAAGGATGAATGGGAGTATTTCTCTTCTACAACAAAAACACTACATGGAAGTAGGTTTGACCATAACCGACTTACCAAAGTTCAATCCAAAATTACGCAAAAAGAGGTGAAATTTGAAAAACAATTCCCAACCCACACCATTGTGATATTTTTTTTTATATATATAATTTTAATATTTTTTCCAACTCTTTATTTTAACCTAGCTAATACTCAAGAATTCTTGTATGGTTTAATTACTCTGTTGATCCCCGAATTATTTGTGAATTTTTAAATAGGTCCTTGAACTAAATTTTTTTGTAATTGGGTCCCTGAACTTCTAAATACTTTGTAATTGGATTCCTATACTTTAAACGTATGTAATTGGATCCAGAAATTTGTAAATAATTTCTAATTAGGTTGGGTGGGCACTTATACTTTCCGACTAGGGTTGTCTTTTCTGGACCTCTGGTATTCAATCTTTTTGGAGAAAGCTGCTGAACTAATGATCTTTTACATTATTACCTCCACCTTAATCATTTTTTGCCCCTTTTCTGTTTCATAGGAAGCAAAAGGTTATGTTCCTAACTTTTTAGGTTAATTTAAGTGAATTTAGTTTGTAAATTTTATTAAATTTAGGCTCATGGCGGACATGGCGTTCACGACGGAAATGACGAAAAAAAGTTTTTCATGGATGTTTTTTTAAAGAAAAAAACATTGAAGAGTCTAATTTTACAGATCACGCAAGGGATGTGACCCATTTGAAAAGTTTCTTGTTATTGAAACTCACATTTCATCGTGCATCAAGGCACCTCTTCATTGAACTCCTCCTTCTAGAACTTTTTTGTTGTGGAGGATTATGCATAATAGGCTTCCTACTGATGACAATCTTAGAAAGAGTGGCTGCATAACTGTCTCTTGTTGCAGCAACTGTGTTTTGGCTGCTGAAACTACTGCACATCTATTTTTGGACTGCTCTTTTGCTAGGGATATGTGGAACTGGTTTGCTTCTATGATTGGTAGATCTATTGATACTTCTTCCTTCACTTCATTGCTTTCTATTTGTGATTCTGGTTTTAGTCCTCAAGTTAAAGAAGTTGTTCTTGCTGGTTTAACAAACATCATTTGGCAGATTTGGATGAAAAGAAATAAGTTGAGGTTTGACAGCACTTGTATTTGAAATAGACAGATGCAAACACTAGAAGGGGGGTTGAATGGTGTTTGACAAATTTATGCGGAATATAGAAACTTTTTCGCAAGCACAGACGGGTTGTAATAGACGAGTAAACACAGACAGGTCAATCAGACTGATAACTCGTCTGAAGGTTTTCACAGAAAACACACAATCATGCAAGATAAGAAAAGTTTTGATAAACACAATTATAAACCCCTTTAGTTAGATGATAGTTAAGACACAAAGTCAAATTAAAGAGTTAAGGGAAAGAGAGATCACTCAGCAGGTTTTATCCTGGTTCACCCCTTAACAATGAGGCTACGTCCAGTCCTTGGCAGCACCAAGTTTTCTCACTATAACTGATTTAGGTTACAGGACAGACAAGTATTATTTTCACACCTAGCCTCTTCAGGCTCCAGACGAGTATTGTTTTCACACCTAGCCTCTCCAGGCTCCAGACAAGTATTATTTTCACACTTAGCCTCTTCAGGCGTAGACGGGTTTGTTTGAGAGAAGTTGTAAAAAGATTACATTTTGCAAGTCTTTCACAAGCACTCAGACGAGTGTATTAAATGTGAAGTTCTAAAAGACTGCGTAATAACTTCAAAATGATTGAAGAATAAATAATGAAAGAATGAAGATATAAATGCACAGAGTAATTGCTCTTGATTGCTTTTTTTTTCTTCTCTTGTCTATGTGCTTGAATCTTCGAAGTCTTCTTCATTAAATAGGCTTCAAAAATTTAAAGCCGTTGGACACAAAGTCTGAAGTCTTTGGCTTCTTGCAGATCTTCAATAAATGCAATAGAGTCGTTCTGATCAGCCATTAAAGCATAGGGAACTTCGCTTGTTCTCTTTCATCAGAGTGATGCAGACTTCTGATATACCTTTGGTCTCAGCAGGTCTGTATACGTGCTTTTTGTTTGCAGAGGGAAGACTTTCCCTTTTGGTGTAAGATGCAGTTGTGTTCAGGTAAAGCACTTTGTTGAAGTTCTTTATCAGGGTCGAGACAGCTTTCATCCAATGTATTTTTAACGTTAGTCTTTAGACGGATGAGTAGCTTCATTAGACGGGTTGACTCTTTAACAAAGAGATGACGTCAGTTGCAAAATCTTTTAGACGAGTGAGTCTTCCTTTGATCAGACGGTTGAAGACTTCATTAGACGAGTGAACCTCATCTTGGTTCAGACGAGTGAACTTAGCTAGCTCAGACGAGTGAACTTATCTTAGTTCAGACGAGTGAACTTTAGTTAGTTCAGACGTGTGAACTTAAGTTAGTTCAGACGGGTGAACTTATCTAAGTTCAGACGAGTGAACAGTTCATATAGACGCTTAATGTTTTAATCTGCACACTAAGTAGACGAGTTAAATACCACAGACGGGTTCAATTAAATCATTGACTAACTGTTTTAATCTCATCAAAACTAAGGTAAATGCACATCAGACATTTGGAGACTCAACAATCTCCCCCTTTTTGATGATGACAAAACATGTTAAATGATTTAATGAACTTAAGAAAATTCACATAAATCAGTCATGTATATGATTAGTCAGATAAAAAACATTGTTCCATGATTATAATATACTCAGAAGCATTTAACTTTTTATCTTAGCCTTATCTTAGTATTTTCTCCCCCTTTTGACATTATCAAAAGCAGTATAATATAAAAAGAAAAAATACATCATATTAAAAGTAAACATTTGTTCATAGCAGACAGTTGTAATATAAAGACATGTTTCATTTAACTTTCTCCCCCTTTTGTCATAATCAAAAAAGAGAAAAGAAGGTATTAGACCATCATTGGCTGTGTACAAGGTTCGTTAAAAAGAAAATTACAGATAAGTGTTAAAAAGATCAAAAAGAGCTTCTACTCTAGCCTCTAAAACAGTTCTAGCTCTTCTTTCTGCAGCAAGATCTTGGTGAGCAGCTTCTACCAAGGTCCTGAGAGATGCTACTTCAGAGAGCAAAGCTTGAAGATCTCGTCTGGGCACAGGAATGTGATCAGCAGAGTCAGTAGAAGGCCAGGGAAGAGCATAGACAGGTGGTGCAGAAGGGATAGAGAAGGCTTCCGAAATCCGGGGAAAGAAACGTAAGTGAAGATTGTGATAGAAGATAAAAGGTAGAAAGGTGATCTGATGGAAAGAATCATCAGAGGAGTTATCTGCTGGAGGTGAGGGAGAAACAGAGGACAGAATGGAGAGAGATGGATGAAAAGATGTGGGTAAAGGTGCAACAGGAAGTGAGGGATAATCAGGGATTAATAGATCAAGATATTCCATGAAGAAATTTGATCCAGTAATGAGAATGAAACAAGGTGTTGAATAGTTAGGAAGAATAACAATAGAGTTTGGATGGGTGATGGAAGGATTAGGGTGATGAAACATGATAACAATAGGTTCAAAAACACATATATCTCTACAAGTATTGGTAAAGTGAGATGGAGAAGGAGGTACAACAGAGAGGTTAGAGACATTGTTAGACATTAAAAGTTGCAAATCAGTCTTGAACAAAAAAAAAAGAAGTGCCAACAGGTTTGTCAGGAGTTGAATCCCTTGAACCAAGACACAAATCAGACACAATGATGAAAGAGGAGGAAAGAGTGGAGTTTTTCTGAAAGGGTGAAGCCTGAGGTTCATCATGAGATGAGGAGGAAGAGGGTGAATACTTGCCAAGGGTAGAGTTTTCTGACATTCTGAGCTTAATGCGTTTAGGAGCCACAAAGACAGCAGGTTTGCTAACTTGAGGGGCTTCTATGGCAGCAGCTACAACAGGAATACCAGACCTCTTCCTTTTAGGAATAATGCCAGGACAAAAGACTGGGTGTCCAAGGTGGGTCCTAAAGGCTTTGGCAGTTGCTCCCCCTGAGCAGGTTCAGTCTCTTCACTGGAGTCAGAATCCACCACGACAAGAACTTGTCTCTTGGGAGTCAGCTTCCTCTTCTTCAAGGAGAGAATAGGAGCATTTTCTTCTGAAGAAAGGGGCTGGCTTTGGCCTGCAAACTTTCCAGAGGGTTTGCAAATATGTTCAGATGCAGAGGCCTCAGACTCATTGGTTGATTCAGCATGAGTTTTACTCTTCTGCTCCTCAGATGCTTGATTTGAAGAGGATGGAACAGGGGTTGAGAACCTCATCAAGGAGACAGTCTGTTTGGCTAAAGGTCTAGCCATGTCCACAAAGGTGACTTCTTCAGGGACAAAGATTTTGATTCTGAAGAGCTTGGTCAGAAGCATGCCATAGGGATATGTAGGAGAGCTAGGTCTCTTAATCAATGACACGAAATGATTGAAAATGAGGTCATTGATGTCTACCTTGATTTTGTGAATGAGATGAAAGAGGTCAAACGAATCCATCTTAGAGATGTAGTCTCTTGAGCCCTTCCTAGGTAGCACACATTCTTGCAAAAGCTTGAGCAAGAAGCGGCATTTGGGAACAAGGTAACTCGATTTGAGATTAGTAGGGTTAGGGTTACCAAAAAGGGCGATGTTGATGTCGCTCTGGCTTACTAAATCTACCCAGTTGTCTGTATAACCAACACCATGTCTAGGGCATCCAGTTACCAGTTCCAGAGTGTTGAGGGAGAAGGAGAAGCGTTGGTTGGAAATGCGAGCTTGAATCTCCGTGGGAAAGCCACTTGGAGAGCGAAGAACAACGGCGTTGGTCTAGAAGTCAGTGACCAACTTGGGGTGCACAGGCTCCTTCAAGTCGAAGAAAGGAGTCCAGCTGGAGTAGTTGAGCTCTTCAAGCACATCTAAACCCGATCGACTTAGAGCCGAAAGGTCAATAAGCTTCCCAGGGATGATTTTGTGAACAGCTTCAACATCAAGGTCGTAACGCTTAGCAATGACATCAGCAGAGAGTTGTTTTGGAGGTGCCATTTCAGAGAAGTTCGGGTTAGAGAAGTTTGAGAGTCAGAGAGTGAGTGAAGAGGGAAGAAGACGAAACGAGGGTGAAATAAAGAGAGTTATTTTAAAGAAAAACGTACGGATGGAGATTTTAAAAGGAAAAAAGAGCGGTTCAGATTTAAAGTAAGACAAAAACATCTACGTACACATTTTGCCTCAGATAATGAAACGACACTTAGAAGAAAATGAAATACCCATTTAAAAAAGAATTTTTTTAAAAGAAGAGCGAATGACTCATAAGGTCAGACAATTAAACATAGACGGGTATCATAAAAACTCATCAGACAGGTTATTCAGCAAAGCAATGTATATTCAAGTTGTCTCGTGTAAACTTAAACCTATCCTCAGCTAAAGGTTTTGTAAAGATATCAGCCCATTGAGTTTCAGTTTTAACAAACTTAACATCAAATACACCTTTTTGAACATAATCTCTTATGAAGTGATGTTTGATTTCTATGTGCTTAGCCTTAGAGTGTTGTATGGGATTCTTGGTTAAGCAAATAGCACTAGAGTTATCACACCAGACAAGTATATTATGCTCAAATATAGAGTAATCTTCTAGTTGATGTTTTACCCATAATAGCTGTGAGCAGCAACTTGCAGCAGAGACATATTCTGCTTCTGCAGTTGAGAGGGCGATAGTCGTCTGTCTTTTACTTGACCAGGAGACTAAGTTTGCTCCAATGAAGTGACATCCTCCACTGGTGCTTTTCCTTTCAAGTCTATCTCCAGCAAAGTCAGCATCACAAAAACCAACTAATCTGTAATCTTGTGTTCTCAAATACATTAAACCAAGATTAGTGGTTCCAAGCAAATATCTAAATATTCTTTTAACAGCCTTGAGATGATATTCTTTGGGATCAGATTGGAATCTAGCACACATACATACACTGAATTGAATATCAGGTCTGCTAGATGTTAAGTAAAGAAGAGATCCAATCATACCTCTGTAGACAGTTTGGTCTACCTTTTTACCTTCATCATCTTTGCTTAGATTAGCATTAGTTTGCATTGGAGTTTTCATGATCTTTGAGCTATCCATTTTATACTTCTTTAGAATCTCCTTGATGTACTTTTGTTGATGGATGTAGATTCCATCACACGTCTGCTTGATTTGCAGTCCGAGAAAGAACTTCAATTCTCCCATCATGCTCATTTTAAATTCTGCTTGCATCAACTCAGAGAATTCTTTGCACAATTTTTCATTAGTAGCTCCAAAAATAATATCATCAACATATATTTGAACTACTATGAAGTTATCTTTTGAGCATTTCTTAAACAAAGTTGTATCAACTTTTCCTCTTATAAAGCCATTATTCATAAGAAAAGTACTAAGTCTATCATACCATGCTCTAGGCGCTTGTTTTAAACCATATAAAGCCTTTTTAAGTTTGAAAACATAATCTGGTTTTTCATTATCTTCAAAACCAGGAGGTTGTTTAACATAAACTTCTTCTTGAATTATTCCATTTAAAAAAGCACTTTTTACATCCATTTGAAATAAAGTAATTTGATGTTGTGCAGCATATGACATGAGTATGCGAATAGCTTCTATTCTAGCTACAGGTGCAAAAGACTCAGTATAGTCAATACCTTCTTGTTGGTTGTAGCCTTGAGCTACTAACCTTGCTTTGTTTCTGACAACTTTGCCATCTTCATCTAACTTGTTTCTGAAAACCCATCTTGTTCCAATAACAGACTTGTCTGTTGGTTTGGAGACAAGTTTCCAGACATCATTCCTTTTGAACTGATTAAGTTCTTCTTGCATGGCAAGAATCCAGCTTTCATCTTCGAGAGCTTCCTCAATATGCCTTGGTTCAATTTCAGATAAAAAGGCCATATTGCTTGACTCTCTTAAGACAGATCTGGTCCTAACACCTTCAGAGGGACTTCCAATGATAAGATCTTCAAGATGATGAGCTTTGAACTTCCAGTCTCTTCTGAGATCATCATTTTGATGTTGATCTGACTGATGACTCGTCTGCTCCACTTGTCTGAGAGATTCCTCAGCAGACTCAATTTTTGATACGTCTGGCTGTTGACTCGTCTGCTGGGTAAGATCAAGTCCTGCAAGATCATCTCCTAGATTTGATAGTTCCCTATCAGTCTTTAGATTATCATTGAATTTTACATGAATAGATTCCTCAACAACAGAGGTCCTAGAGTTAAAAACTCTATATGCTTTAGACACTTGAAGATGCCTTTGTCTACCTTGGAATCAAACTTTCCAAGTTGATCCTTGGTATTTAAGATGAAGCATTCACATCCAAATGCATGGAAATAAGATATGTTGGGTTTTCTACCTTTCCACAATTCATAAGGAGTCTTCTTTAGGATAGACCTTATAAGTATTCTATTTTGCACATAACATGCAGTGTTTACTGCTTCAGCCCAGAAGTACTTAGGGAGATCATTTTCATTGAGCATTGATCTAGCCATCTCTTGCAGAGATCTGTTCTTTCTCTCAACCACTCCATTTTGCTGTGGAGTTCTTGGTGCAGAGAAGTTGTGAGAGATTTCATTCTCTTCACAGAACAGTTTGAATTGCTCATTTTCAAATTCTCCCCCATGATCACTTGTAAGGGTAGAGATACAGAAACCTTGCTCATTTTGTACTTTCTTACAGAATACAGATAAGGCCTTAAAAGACTCATCCTTGTGGGTTAAGAAAAGTACCCAAGTAAATCTAGAATAGTCATCAACAATGACAAATCCATATTTCCTTCCAGCTAAACTGGCAACACTAACTGGTCCAAACAGATCCATGTGTAACAACTGAAGAGGTCTAGAGGTAGATACAATGTTTTTTGATTTGAAACTTGATTTTACTTATTTACCTCTCTGACATGCATCACATAAAACATCTTTCTTGAAACTAATATCAGGCAATCCTCTCACAAGGTTATCCTTTTTCAATTTCGAAATAAGTTTCATACTAGCATGTCCTAGTTTCTTATGCCATAACCATCTTTCATCCTCTTTAGACATCAGACAGGTTACACTTTGATCTGAGAGTTCAGTTAGCTCAATCTTATAAAGATTTTGCTGTCTATTAGCTGAGAAGAGGGTCTTGCCACTCTTGTCTTTGACTATGCATTCATTCTTAGTGAAGGAGACATCAAATCCACTATCACATAATTGACTTATGCTAAGTAAATTGTGTCTCAGTCCTTCAATCATAAGCACATTTGAGATAGAGGGAAGAGGGGGTTTACCACCAATTGTACCAACACCAATTACTCTTCCTTTTTGATTGCCTCCAAAGGCAACAAATCCACCATTCTTAGACTGGAGGTCTTGGAACATAGACCTTTCTCCTGTCATATGTCGGGACCAGCCACTGTACAGGTACCAGCAGAGGCGTCTGCTTTGTCCTATTAAGGATGTCTGCAATAGAAATTATTTTATCTTTAGGTACCCATATTTTTCTGGGTCCTTTTCTGTTAGTTCTAGGAGTCTGTGAAGACTTCCTCTTTTTCTTGTGAAAACACTTAGACATAACATGTCCAGCTTTTCCACAGAAGTTACAGACGGGTCTTAGTTTAACTGGAATGGGTTTATCATAGACAGTTGAAGATTTTGTTGATACTTTATGATCAGCCTGATGATCATATCCAATGCCTTCTTTGTTAAGAGAGTGTCTCTGACATCCTAGCAGTTTTGTCAGATTATCTCTGCCATTAACAAATCTAGCAAGATCAGAAGTGAGCTCCTTCACTTTCTGTTGAAGTGTGAACACTTCTTCAGAATGTGATGTTTCACTTGAGATCGAAGCTTCATCAGACTTTTCAGTCCTCAGGTGGCTATTCTCTTTGGCCAGCATCTCACACTCTTGAGATTTTTGTTTATGCTCACTGAGGAGTTTAACATAATCTCTCTTGAGGGATTTGAAAGCCTTAAACAAGCCTTTGGATTCCTCTACCAGCTCATCATAAGCATCATGCAATTCCTCAAGTTCAGAATGTACCTCAGTTTCAGGTTCTGAATCTGTATTGGCCATCAGACAGAGATTGGCTTCCTCTTCTGTCTCTTCTCCTTCAGAGGATGAGCATTCAAGATCTTCCCAAGTGGCCATCATTCCTTTCTTCTTCTTTCTGAAAAACTTCTTTTTGGAAGCTTTCTTCAAAAGAGGGCATTCAGGTTTGATGTGACCAGGCTTCTTGTACTCATAGCAGACAACTGGACTCTTATTTGTTGATGTGGATTTTTTGTGAGATTTTCTGAAAGGCTTCTCCTTTCTGAACTTCTTCTTTCTCCAGAGCTTTTTCATCTTTCTGGTCATGAGAGAAGTCTCTTCATCATCATCAGAATCCTCATCCTCAGACTCGTCTATGTCACAGTCAGACTCGTCTGCCTTTGAAGCTTTTAAGGCTTTAGCTGCCTTTAGATCAACTTTTAGAGCAATGGCTTTGCTCTTTTTGATTGACACATCTTCATTGAGCTCTTGCTCATGAACAGTGAGTGTGCCAAGAAGTTCATCCATAGTAAAGGAGGTGAGATCCTTAGCTTGAGAAATAGCAGTGACAAGAGGTCTCCACTGCCTTGGAAGACTTCTGAGAATCTTAGCAACTTTCTCAGCATTTGTATATGTTTTACCAAGAGATTTCAAACTATTAGTAATAGTTTGGAATCTACCAATCATTTGAGCAACAGATTCACCTTCATCCATGGTGAACAATTCATATTTTCTAACAAGAATAGAAATTTTAGATTCTTTTACCTTTACAGTACCTTCATGTGTGACAGATAAGGAGTCCCACATTTCTTTAGCAGAGTCACAGGCACATACCTTTTCAAACTCTTCTGGACTAAGAGCACAGATTATAGCATATCTGGCTTTATGGTTTAGATCCCATCTTGTCTTTTTTGCAGGTGTCCACTGAGCCTTAGGCTTGTCTGAGCCATCATCATTGCGAGGAGTGTAAGGACCATCAGTGATGACATCCCATACATCAGAGTTTGTTGACAAGATGAACCAGTGAAACCTTTCTTTCCAGTAGTTATAGTTTACACCATTGAAGAAAGGGGGTCTGGTCATAGAGCCTCTTTCAGGTTGGGGGTTCCCACTTGAGCTTGCTCCAGAATACATTGTCTATTCTTCAGGATCTTTTCTCTACACTGTTAGGTGCTCAACCCAGAGGCTGAGCTCTGATACCAACTGAAATAGACAGATGCAAACACTAGAAGGGGGTTGAATGGTGTTTGACAAATTTATGCGGAATATAGAAACTTTTTCGCAAGCACAGACGGGTTGTAATAGACGAGTAAACACAGACAGGTCAATCAGACTGATAACTCGTCTGAAGGTTTTCACAGAAAACACACAATCATGCAAGATAAGAAAAGTTTTGATAAACACAATTATAAACCCCTTTAGTTAGATGATAGTTAAGACACAAAGTCAAATTAAAGAGTTAAGGGAAAGAGAGATCACTCAACAGGTTTTATCCTGGTTCACCCCTTAACAATGAGGCTACGTCCAGTCCTTGGCAGCACCAAGTTTTCTCACTATAACTGATTTAGGTTACAGGACAGACAAGTATTATTTTCACACCTAGCCTCTTCAGGCTCCAGACGAGTATTGTTTTCACACCTAGCCTCTCCAGGCTCCAGACAAGTATTATTTTCACACTTAGCCTCTTCAGGCGTAGACGGGTTTGTTTGAGAGAAGTTGTAAAAAGATTACACTTTGCAAGTCTTTCACAAGCACTCAGACGAGTGTATTAAATGTGAAGTTCTAAAAGACTGCGTAATAACTTCAAAATGATTGAAGAATAAATAATGAAAGAATGAAGATATAAATGCACAGAGTAATTGCTCTTGATTGCTTTTTTTTTCTTCTCTTGTCTATGTGCTTGAATCTTCGAAGTCTTCTTCATTAAATAGGCTTCAAAAATTTAAAGCCGTTGGACACAAAGTCTGAAGTCTTTGGCTTCTTGCAGATCTTCAATAAATGCAATAGAGTCGTTCTGATCAGCCATTAAAGCATAGGGAACTTCGCTTGTTCTCTTTCATCAGAGTGATGCAGACTTCTGATATACCTTTGGTCTCAGCAGGTCTGTATACGTGCTTTTTGTTTGCAGAGGGAAGACTTTCCCTTTTGGTGTAAGATGCAGTTGTGTTCAGGTAAAGCACTTTGTTGAAGTTCTTTATCAGGGTCGAGACAGCTTTCATCCAATGTATTTTTAACGTTAGTCTTTAGACGGATGAGTAGCTTCATTAGACGGGTTGACTCTTTAACAAAGAGATGACGTCAGTTGCAAAATCTTTTAGACGAGTGAGTCTTCCTTTGATCAGATGGTTGAAGACTTCATTAGACGAGTGAACCTCATCTTGGTTCAGACGAGTGAACTTAGCTAGCTCAGACGAGTGAACTTATCTTAGTTCAGACGAGTGAACTTTAGTTAGTTCAGGCGTGTGAACTTAAGTTAGTTCAAACGGGTGAACTTATCTAAGTTCAGACGAGTGAACAGTTCATATAGACGCTTAATGTTTTAATCTGCACACTAAGTAGACGAGTTAAATACCACAGACGGGTTCAATTAAATCATTGACTAACTGTTTTAATCTCATCAAAACTAAGGTAAATGCACATCAGACATTTGGAGACTCAACAGTATTTCTATGCTTGCTGCCATTCAAGCTGTGAAAGCCAATATTTCTATAACTGGAAACTTAACAAAGGAGCATATGTTTTCCTCTATGGATGAGTTCTCTATTTTGAAGGCATTCAATATTATTTGTCATCCAAGTAAAGCTCCTAGCATCATTGAAGTCAGATGGATACCTCCTTGTTGTGGTTGGATCAAATGCAACATTGATGGTTCTGCTAAAGGCTCTCCTGGCCCTGCTGCTGCTGGTGGCATCTTCAGAGACAGTAATTCGGCCGTGATTGGCTGTTTTGCCTCTTTTCTTGGTGTGACAAACTCCTTGTATGCTGAGCTTTATGCTGCTTTGCTTGCTATTGAAATTGCCCATGATAGAAGGTGGAAGACTATTTGGTTAGAATGTGATTCCACTTTAGTCGTTAGAGCTTTCTCTTCCTCTGCAGTGATCCCTTGGAAGCTTAAAGCTAGATGGATGCATTGTCTAAAACTTATCCAAGATATTAGATTCATGGTTTCTCATAATTTATAGAGAGGGTAATATTTGTGCTGATGGATTGGCTAATTTTGGAGTTATCTCCAATTGTTTCTCTTGGTGGGATTTAGTCCCAAATTTTATTAATGCTGCTTTTTATCATGACAGATATAACCTTCCTAATTACAGATTTAGATAATCTGTTTTTGGATTGGATTCCTTTTTATTTCTTAATGGGTCAGGTTCTTGCCCCCCATTCTTTTGTATTTTTTCTTTATTTAATAATATTATGGGTACTCTTTTTCCTTTTAATGCTTTTTTTCCTAAGGAGGGTTTTGCATCTTAAGGTTTTAATGAGGCCCCTTTGATTAAAAAAAAAAACTCAAATATTAGTTGTTCACGTCATTTAATATAAACTTATTTATTACTTACCATGTATTACTTATTCAAACAAAACGAACAGAGGTTTCAGTTCTATAAAAAAAAAAAAAACTGAACGTCTGCAATAACTTAAGACCCATCTCTGATGAAGACTCATTTCCTACTTCTAGCGAACTTTCGGCAAACTTCCGACGATTATGCTATGAAGCTTGGACTTGATAATTTATTTGTTACTTGGAGTTGATGATTTATATTTTCACTGTAATTATGTTATGAAGTTTATGATATGTCTCTTAATTAGTATGTGAATTTTGATATTATCCTTTAAGGCTTTTGTTTTTTATCACAAGGAAAGACATTCATTCAAATTGATATAGTACATCGATGACAGTATAAATCCAAAATTACTAAAAACCGAAAAGGATGAAACTGCGAACAAACTCATAGCACCCAGGTTAAAAGCATAATACAGCAAAGTCAAATTACCTACAAAAGTGATATCATCAAAGTTACCGGAATACCCATACTTACGGATATGTAGCATTGAGACCTAAGTCTTGATCAAATCTGTGATGGATCGAAGCAGATCTATCAATCTGAAACAAACGAACACCGCACCAAGACGGGAATCAAACAACACCGCATCAAGACGGGAAACCAAACAAAGCCACACCAAAAATACGAAGAACAAGGAAAAAAACACAAAAAGATCCAGATTTATGTGGAAAACCCACACAAAAGAATCAGATCTATGTGGAAAACCCACTTATGAAAAGAAAAGAAGAGAAAAAACGAAGTAAATAGGTGGTTTTAGGTCAAAATGGTCCAAAACCACCCCTGCCGCTATGTGTTAGAGTGTGCGGGAGACGAGAGAAAGAGAGGAACAATAGGGTTAAAAAAAAAAAAAACTTATATACTGCATTTAGATTAGGAATCAGAAGCATGTGTTATTATGAGTTACGAATACAAACGATTTGAATTGGCCATTCCCCTAATGAAGAGAAAGTCATTATCCTTTAAGGCTTATGAATTTTATTTCTACCGAACTTTTATATATATATATATATATAGCATAGGCTGATACAACATATCCGCCATATTTTTATGGCGGATATTTGGCTTGCCGCCATGAGTCACCATCCGCTATTAATAACAGTGCTCTATTACCAATGATCTAGTTGTTGTCAGCAACATTGATATTGGTTTAGCATGTTTTTTTAACATTACTGGCAACTTTTCCATCGATAAAATCATCCTTGGTCGTCGATAAACGCAATCATTATTTAGCCTGTTTGGTTTAGATTTTACATGGCCCAAAATCACGTTTGTTTCCAGTAAAAGTGATTTTGGGATTCTGAAGGTATTTGTTTTAAATTTAGCGTTCAATAAAATCAATTCCGGGTTGGGTAGAAGAGAAGCAAGAATTTCTAGCTTTCCCGTTGAGAATAATTGATTCTAGGTGTGGGACCCACAATATTCTTTATATTTACACCTCAAAAGTGATTTTACATTATCACTGAAACAAAACCAATTCTTCTAAACTGACTATTAAAATATCATTACCAAACACAAATTAAATTTTTTTTAACTCAATTTTTTTAAAATCAATTCTGTCAAAATCAATTCCTTCAAAATCAATTCTATCAAAATCTAAACCAAACGGTTGGCATCAATATTTTTTATTTTTAAATTTTTCGACGGCTTCGATAAATTTCTGTACGGCCATGGCCGTTCTAATTAACAAGTACTCGCACCAATTGGCGCAAATTAAAGTTACTGACGACAATATTGTCCAAATGTTCTTAGTGTGTATTTGATTCCACTTCTGGAGACAGTATAAAAGTGTTTTTGCACCTCTCAAACATGACTCTGGTAAAAAAAATGTGTTTGGTTACACGTTTGGGGAAGCAATTTTGCATCCAAAATCGATTATCAGCTTGTTTGTTTTAAATAGTAATGGTCGCAAACTTGCATTTTGTCTTCCATTGAAGAAAAGCTTCAAATTGAAGCGGTGGCAAAAAGTGCCTCGGGACGGCAAATAGCTCTGTTTGCGGTGTGATGTGTAACCACTTTCGTAACCCCAAACACTATAAAGTAGAAAAAATGATTTGGTGGTTCGCTCTCGAAAAAGGTTTTCTTTACTCATATCTTACTTATTATGAAAATCGTGATAGAATTTTTTCTTCGTATAATGTTAAAGAACATATACTCACAATTATACATATATATATATATATAAGTAAACATCATCCATTAAAATCCATCAGTCTACCCCACGACCATCAGAAGCCGATAATAGACTATCCCAACAGTAGCTACCACAAAATAAACCTAAGCTGGTCTGACAGAAGAAGTCTACAAATAACAAAGTGTATTATCCTGACATCAGTCGCACCAAAAAGACAGGGTCACGTCATCACCAATCCACACCTCTTCGTTGTCAACTTCCAGCTTTCAAGTTAGAACAATCAGAGAACTGCTAACAAAATATCTGTACGTGTATCCAAAAACACAACAGGGTGTCCAACACGTACAGGCAAGGGTGTGAGAAACCAATATATGAATCCAAAAACGACAACTACATGCCCAATAACAACCAGCAGATTCATACAAATATATCTCACCAAATATCATGTATCACATAGTACAACATATATATCCATGTACTAACAGTAAAAACACACGGGTTTCGTACCCTACAATCAACGTTATTCTCTAAACGTATGCATGATACTTCCATATATCTCAACTCATATTCAATTCTAGATTTTCGAGAATCCCATCACCAAAAGAATGAGTTGATCAGACTTGATTGCCGATCAAGGCACACCATACTTACCATATCACACTGACCAACAGAGGGTGCAATGCTTTTCCTTATGGATTTCATTACCACACCACGTTGTCCAATTCAGGCATAACGCTTTTCATTGCATGGATTTATTTACCATGTCACATTGTCCAATCCAAGCATAACGGTTTCCATTACATGGATTTTATTACCATATCACACTTTACAAATGCTTTACATTATATGGATTTTATCCATTGCCCATCAAGGTACAATGACGCATAATGACTTACAGTCATCGGGGGTTTCCTATCATCAAGGTCCCCCGTTTCACGGCATGTCTGCCCCACACAAATGCATGAGAAAACTACTTAGTTTCCATCGGTTTATCTTTGTTGTAACAATATTTCCTTGTTGTAGCATCAACGCTAACAACCATAATAATGTCTTAGACTCTTTAAGCCTTAACAACATTTTTCTCAAAACATGACATCTAGCCCAAAACAGCTCAAACCCAAACATCCCTAACCGATGCACCAATTTAGGATTTTGGATTCAAGAGCGTAAAAACATCCTCAAGCTTACAGGACCACAAATATCGTCCCTAAGCCGACAGGACCAACAACTAACATGGATCCTTAATCCCCGTGTTTCTGCAAAACCCCGACGTCTCGGTTTCTAGTTTCTAAGCTTAAAACCACTTTTTCTCGAAAAACTCAAAAACCAAAAAACCCAAATCTCCGACACTTACACAAAATCCTCGGGATCGGTTTTCCATAAAACAAAACTTGGTCTAAAGACCATTTCTTTTCCTTTCGTTGTTTTTCGGTAAAACACATTCCTTGAAATACAGCTTGTAAAAGCCATTTTTCTTGGATAAAACCAATTTACTTGAAAATCACTTTTCTCAAAACGCTTTTGCTCAAACGGTTAACTTTATTAATTTAAAAGCCAATAAAGTTTTCTAAAACACTATTTATCCTAAAACACCGTTTTTCATTATCAAAAAACACAATTTCACAACTTTGTCCTTTTAAGTTAACTTTTCCTTAAAAGCAGCTATTTCTTATTATTTTCTTCCAAAAGAAATAATTAATTATTTTCTCTTAAATTAAACTGAAAAACAATAAAACATTATTATTTTTCTCAATTCCACATCTCAAGCTTTTAAAGCTTTTATGTTACACGATGTCGGATCCTAATCGATATTAGGTCCTCTAACGCCTTAAATCCCACAGCAGGGCACGATACATCCATACATTTATTCAACAATTATATGATGTATCCACATACATAAGCAATTATGTCATGCGTAGTCAAATCAGCAGCAATAAATAAAACACTCCACCAATAATTAGATACAGACATTTATTTACAATACAAACACCAATGTAGCATATAACTATCGGAATTGGAATTCTTCAGGTTTATCCCCTTACCTCTTGTAGTTCCAAGGTAAGCAGTAGACACCTGATCAATCTGACAACGGGCTCAAATAGCTGCCGATCACTACATACACACAATCAATAAAGGCATTAACTCAAAAAAACAAAGATTTTTCTATTGCACCACCCCTAGGGTTCGGCCCTATTGAAATAAAAATAGCTGGGGAGCTCCAAAATTCTCATTTATTGGATAACACCCTAACTACGTGTGATAACCCTAGATATAAATTCAAAACATCAAAAACCAACCAAAAACCTACCCTACACACTAAGGGGGTTTCGGCCTCTCCCT
Organism: Ammopiptanthus mongolicus; assembly: GCA_039655645.1. Lineage (NCBI taxonomy): Eukaryota > Viridiplantae > Streptophyta > Magnoliopsida > Fabales > Fabaceae > Ammopiptanthus > Ammopiptanthus mongolicus. Next base: position 14,607,710 of record CM077348.1, on the reverse strand, counting down.
CAAACAAATAGCTAGAGAGATTTCTTGGCTCTAATCTCTTGGATCATGCAAGTATGTCATGAACCTAGGCCATAGAAATTGGTTTGGTATTAAAAGGATTTTTCTACAATTTTTCATGGATTTTTGAAGATTTAGGAACAAAACCCTAACATCTATGATTATGAAAATTTAGGGGAGATAAATGAAAGATTGAGAGAGATAGAGATGAGGATCTACCTCCAAGGATGATCTCCTTCAAAAATAAGTGAAGTTTGCTTCAAGAAATTTCAAAGATTAAGCTCCAAAAATGGAGTTTAATGGTGAGAAAAGAGAATGGAGAAAAAGAAAGAAGATGAGGGGTTGGGAGGGCTGTTCCCGGTCGAAATTTGGGGGTGTGAGGAGAGTGAAGATTAGATATTTATTAAGTTTACTTAAGACTTAAGTAAAGATGAAATGGTAAAAGTAATTAGTAAAAACAAATCAAGGGCAATTTGGTCAATTCACGTCCCGACATTTTGAAAATCCTCACGACATTGGTAGGAGTCCCCAGATGATTTAACATAGCCTTGGTATGAAAATTATCGGCTTAAGGTTCTCGAAAAACCCTAACACGGCTCGAATCGTCTCCCCGATCGATTACCGGCCCGAATATAAAATATTATTTATATTTTTGGACGTCAGGACACATTTTAGCAAAAAGGTAGAGGATTGAATTATAAGACTAATGGTTCTGACCGTTAGTCAAAATGAGGTCTTGATAGTAGAAAAACACTACTATCCGTGAAACATAGACCGGGCTCTGTTTGAGTTTTTGGCCCAAAATTTAACCGTAGGCTTCTACGATTATATGGAGTATGAATATGATTTTAGTTTTCCCAAAATCATTTTCGAAACCCAGATAAAAATATAAACTCATTTATATAGTTTACTGATCTTAGAAAGCGTGAAAAATGGGGTGTTATATGATGTATCTGAACCAAACAGATGCTATACCAGAAGCTGTTTGGAGTAGCATATGTTTTTGGATTGAAAACTTGTTTTCAAAATAAAAATATTCAAACATAAATCAAACATAAATCATTTTACTTCAAACTCAATTGTATTAAAATCAATTCTATAAAACCAATTCTATCCAAAATTACGTTTGTCAAATACTTATCCAAACACACGCTTACTCATCAAAAAGTCATAGTACCGACAACTGCATGCAGTTGTCAGTAATGTTGAATTTACCATTGGTGTCACATGATTATTGGTCAACATTGGTTGGTACATGCAGTAATTCTTATAGTAAGATAATGTTTGGGTAAGATTAATTCTTATACAAACAACTGTTTTTCATTGTAAAAGTTATTTTTTAGTAGAAGCTGATATATTTGGATAATCTGATTATATTTCAAAACAGCTGTTTTTATAAGAAAAAAACTGTTTTTAGAGACGCTAGAAGTTTGAAGCTTATTTAAAATGTTGTTAGATTATTTTGAAACCAATAACATTCTTCCTATTTCATCCTACAAAACTAACTACCAAATAAATATTATATATATTAAATTATAAAAATAACTTCATACATTTTTTAGTAATTTACTATATAAGTGATTTTTTTTATATAAACCAAACGAAATAAATTATCTTATAATCGTTTTTCAACAAACATATTCAAACATAAACATGTTCTATTATAATCGATTATAACAATAATCGATTATCCACATAATCGATTATTTGAAATAATCAAATTTTCCCAACGGATCCAAACACGCACTAAGAAGTGATGAATTACTTACCACTTAATATATCAAAATGCGTTTTCGAATGACAACATATATTTTAATTAGGTTGGAAAATGAGCAAAATGTTTCAGATATAAACAAGGATAGCATTCCCTAATATATTAAGGAAAATATGTCACTGAATGTTTTTTTGTAGTTGATTACATTTACAAAATCCATGGCTTCTTGCATTCAAATTTTGTTTTTGAATATAACTCCCCGTCCCCCTCTTTTTGGCTGCCAATCTAATATGAAGGGCGGTATCCAATATATAGATCACATAGTCTCCTTTCATTTTATTCCTGAGATGCTATAATGCATGAACCTCAATGAGTCAAACATAGAATCCTGTGCTTCAAAATGTTCCGTGCCACGAAGAACATCAATGGTATCTATCAAAATGATATATGGGAGGTTCCTTGCTTAGGGAACTTACAGTATAGAATAAATTCCCCATTAGGTTACGGTCTTGATCATGATACTCGTCTTCCACCATTGTCATCCCAAATAAAAGTTTTAGCACAGAATAAAACCAAGTAAATTTTTTTTTTTGCATCTGACATGTTTAAAACAATAATTCTTTTTTTTATAGAAGATTCTCTTTAACTGAAAGGCCATAGGTAATTTCCACAGATGCTTCCCATTGATGCAATTTATAATTAATTGTTGATTTCATATTTTTGGATTAAAATTTTTGTGGGAAATTATATATAAAAAATTATATTGTCTGAACCGTTTATCATAAAATGTAACAGATATTAACTTAATAATTATTATTGATATTATAATACAGGTAATGACTTTTAAGTGAAAATAATAAGTACATATTATCTAATATATAGTTATAGTATTAAAAATATAATTTAAAAAATAAAAATATATAAAGAATATATAAATATATGCCATGTTATTATAAAAAATATATATTATAATAAAAAATGTATATTGAAAAGGGATATTTTTCTCCTCGTCTCCCATTTTCTCTTCTGTCTTCACTACCAAACACCACAAACCACACTTCTCTCTTCTTTTTCGGCCAACTCGGGCCAACTTTCACCAAACAAACACCATAACCTTACTCTCCTCACCTTCCTTTACATTTCTATCTGATTAGTTTCGCGAGTGAACACCGTTGACAGATGAGCCACCACTAATCGTCGTTTCCTCGCATTTTCAGGCCACCGTCCGAAAAAAATAAATCACAAACAGATGATGTATATAAAATAAAATTCACATTACAAATCACAAACAAATGATGTATATTCCACAGCAATGGCCACCAACTAAGAAGGAAAAAACAAATCCTGCAACATTATTATTTTTAATAGTATGCTGCCATAATAATGTGTTACCTGTACGACTCACGTGATGTAACAATTATTTGCGGCAATATTAAAAATCCATGCATGAATTTAAAAAGCAATGTTTTTAATAGTGTGATTCTAAATATAAAATTAATTCATATAAAGAGGTAAGTCTTACAAAGTGGTTTTATATGAATTTTTTCGTAAAAAGGACACAATTTTAAAAATTGTTTGAAGATGTAGAATTAAAAAGGAAGGTTGGTCGCAATGAAATTGGATTGCGACTCCGGAGGATCCTCACCTGCAATGCCAGAGCTTCAAATCCTGGAGTTGTCACTCTGGGGAGGGTTTAACTAGCCACCACCCCTGACCCGATGGTTAGTCTCACAACTTTCCTGTGAGGATACCCGGTCAAAGACCAAAAATTATAACCATTTTCATATAACACGACAATCTATATAATACTTAAACCAAATATGAATTCTAAAAAGAAAATAACATATGAGAATAAATTATCACAATATGAATAAAATATAAAAAAGTCCATAAAATTTTAAAAAATAATTGCATTTCAAGAAGAAAAGAAAGGATCAATACTCGGATTAAATTTAAATAGAAACATCACTCATATAAAAAGTTAGAACATGAACAAATAATAGTGATAATGATCGTTCATTGATAACAAAAATATTTTTAGGTAAATACTTCAGCCTCATGTTATATTAATATAAAAGAATAAATATTATACATCATATCATATAAAAGACAATTATATTTTGTTCACATATAACAATCTCTAACCAAAATAATTTCTCTAACAAAGTTCATAATTTCATTTACAATTATGATTTATCTCCGCTAAAAAAGCATAATATTTGAAAATAGACATTAAAGTTTTATTGTAATTTTTTTGATTCAAATCAAAATTATTAATTAACACTAACCATTTCTTCTTTCAGTACCTTAGCACCATTGTGACAAAGTTCATGTGCATAGCTTAAATTTTATCTTAATTATCTGAATCAAAATCAACTATTTAATTGATTTTATTTTATTTCCTTATATGTTTTAGTTTATGTTTTTACTTAATGTTGGTTTATTTCTTATTATCATTGATTCTTTTATTTCGACTATCATTATTTGCATTTAAAACTGAATCCCAAATTAATGATTAACATTGATTACTTGATTTCTTTTGATTACATTCTCATATTATTTGTTTATACTATTCTTGTTTCTTCTTTTATATATATATATATATATATAATCTTTGTTGAGTCAGGATCCGTTAAAATCAGGTGTCAAACTTTTCTCTTACGCGATTTTTTAACCATTGATTTTGATTTAATCTAATGACTTAAACTTATTAACTTTATTGAAGAGAAAGAATAATTAAAAGTAACATAAATATGAAGAGAAAAAATAGAATATACTTAATGAAGAAATATTTTGAGTATCTTGAATTTTATTAAAATTATAATATTTATTTAATAAATATTATTTTATTTACTCAAATAGATGAAAGAATATTTTACTAAAAATGCATATATATTTTTTTAAGTGCAACGTTATTTCACAAAAAATGCAGATCGTTTTACTAAAAGTTTTATAATATTTTTTCCGAATTTAAAATTCTATAATATTTTCTACTTTTATTTTTTATTTTTTATGCATTATTTTTTAGTTTGATAAATAATTAAATTAACTATAGTTTTATGTGTAGATATAATACAAATAAAAATTTAAAAAATATTTTACTGATAAAAATAATTATTATTATAAAACTTTTAGTAAAACAATCTGCATTTTCTGATTTTTTATGTATTATTTTTTAATAATAATTAATTAATTTTTAATGCATAACAATTATTTTTTAAATAGTTGCTATAAAACATTTAGTAAAAAATCTGCAATTTTGTAAAATAATGTTGCACTTAAAAAATACTTATGCATTTTTAATAAAATATTCTTTGATATATTTTTAGTTAATAAAATAATTATTATTTATAATTATAACATAAAATATTTACTAAATAAATATTATAATTTTAATAAAATTCAAGATATTCAAAATATTTTTTCATTGAATACATTCTATTTGTTGATTTTTTCTCTTCACATTTATGTTACTTTTAATTATTCTCTCTTCAATAAAATTGATAAGTTTAAGCCTTTAGCTCAAATTAAAATCAATGGTTAAAAATTGGTGTAAGATAAAAGTTGGACACCCGGTGTCAACGGATCCTGACTCATCTTTGTTTACATATCCGCTAATAGTTATTCACATATTCAAATATTTCAATAAATGGTCATACGTTTAAAAATCTGATTTAATATTATTCGAATTATTTGGAGTAAACAAGAAAATTATTTTGTTTTATTTTTTAATAGAATTCAAATCATTATATAGCGAGTAAGATGGAGATTTAAATAATTATATAATTAAGTTGAATGATGGGTTCAAATATTTCAATAAATGCCGTACAGTTAAAAATTAGATTTAATATAATTCGAATGATTTTGATTTAAACAGGAAAAATATTTTGTATTGTTTTTAATATAATTCGAATTATTATATAGTGGATATAATGGACATTTGAATATTTCTAAAATTAAGCTAAATGATGGGTTCAAATATTTCAATAATTTTCCGTACAGTTAGAAACTTGATTTAATATAATTTAATTCATTTTGATTAAATAGAAAAATTATTTTGTTTTGTTTTTTTTAGTATAATTAGAATTAATTTGATTTTATGAGCACCATTATTGTAAATATAATAACAACATAATTGCTGGGAACGGATTCTATAAGTTGATATTTTGGTATCTACATTGCCCGACGTATCTTTATTACACAAAATCTATTTCATTTATTTCTTCATTTTTTTTTTCATGCAAGTTAATCATTTTTAAAAAATATTTATTTATCATATTATTATTTTTCTTGTCTCTTGAAAATCTGTTTTATTTATTTCTCCTTTGTCTTCACACGCACTTTTGCTTAGGTTCAATTCTTATATTTCTCCCTTTTGCTAGGTAAGGATGACAATGAATATTTTACTTATAGGGTATCTGCAAAATTTATTCATGATGGATAAGGTAATTACCCGTATAATGGGTACGGATACAGGAACGAGGATGAGTAATTACCCGCAAAATTTAATGGATATGGATGCAGGAATGGGTACTCTAATACCCACCCCGCCCCATACCCGCAAACATATATTCTCATTTACTCAATTATTTTATATATAATATATATATAATTATATTATATTAAATTAAAAATATTGAAATGTCACTTAGATTATTTCTTTCCTATACTTTCCTAAAAATACTGAGATTAACTCCACTTATGGAGACTTGAAAGCATGTTGTTTGTAACCCAAATTTAAACAAAACAAATTTGTTCTATATTAGACATGGGAAAGCATATTTATATGATGCTTCTGAGTAATGATATTAAATGTTTCTGCATATTTTTTTTTATATTATTTGTTCATGGATTTAGACCCTTTCCTTTTATTCTCTCATTTTCCCTGTTAGAGAAAGAAAGACAAAAAAGACAAATTTGCTTTTATGTGTGGAGTCCATTAAAACTTGATTTTGTATCTTTCTCTCTCATAACATAAGAAGAAAAATGATAAAATAAAAGGAGAGGATCCAAATCCTTTGCTCATTCTAATTTCTAAAATCTTATACTATAATTAATACTTATATGTGAAGTGGTTGCACATTATTCATCAGTATTTTTGTTGCGACAATAGTTATTATGTTCACTAACCATAAATGAATAGGCAATGTGAAATTCATTCTTCACGTGATAGACAAAGTTCATAATTTTATTTTATTTATTTATTGATTTTTAATAATTAATTAAAGTGTGGGTAATAAATATGAGTATATGTATTTAAGTACCCAGCTGGTAAGGATATGGATACTTATGATCGTATAATGTTCTATTTTTCATCAAGTACATATAACTGGATTCTTTCCTATAAAATATTTCAAAAGATGGAAACTATTAAAGAGTTTTCTAGCGGATATGGCTATAGGAGTAGCAACTAGAACCATCATTAAGGCAAAAAATTACAAGCATAAGACCCACTCTCTTTTCATACAAAATCTTCTATGACGCATTAATTATAAGATTTAATTATTATACATATATGAGTAAAAAAAAATATTGCCAATCAATTATAAATTATTATATTATTAAAAATGTTTTATTTTTGTCATAACTTCTTTAAAAGTCATGTATAAAATAATTTGTGATTGGTTGATAGAGTAAAAAATTTTACACGAAGAGTGTATCAAAATTAATCTCTTAATTAGTAAGCTTCCATAACAAATATTTAGTCTAAGTTTGAAACTTTACTACTTGAAAATTGCTAGCAACACACTCTCTTTCCAACACACTCTCCCATTGGTTAAAATTCATGTGGGCCCTACAAAATTCAAGTGGGATCCATATGAATTTCAACCAATAGGAGGATGTGTGTTGAAAAGAGAGTGTTAAAGAATGTGTTGCTAACACTCCTCTTAATACTTTTTTTATAAAAACGAGTTTACTTGTCACCGCAATTATCCCTTATTGCTGTGTGACTTATAATACGCCTTCGGTGCCATATCATGCATATTCAAGTATGATTGTATGAATATAAGAAAATTAAAGCCAATAAAAACGAAACCATAAAGGTTAGAGTGGAGATCCTGAACACAAATGGTGGGTATAAGAGATAAAGAGAAATAGAGCTGAGTGGGGTGGTGCCGTGGTGGGCATATAAGTGGGCATAGCACTACCATGATTTGTGGCAGCATGATGTCGTTGCCCAGGCACCATGGCTGGCAAGTCTTATCACAGAAAGGCAAAAGGTTGGGGCCATGTCATGCAGCGACTGGTTTTTCCTTTCATAATAATGAGCCTGCACTAATTAATCAAAGAGTAATATCTTGTTTTTTTGCTCTGAAGTTTGGATTAGGAAAAGATATATTTTATATAATTTCAGAAAAGATTACTAATCTCAGCGAATATTTATAGTGAAATTTAAATATCACCTAACAATAGGGAAATGGATTCTTTGCCATAACTGTGTCACACATTTACACTTGAATAGCTTATATCATTTAAAGTTGGTTTAGTTAAGGTGTAATGTGAACCGTTCGATCTCAAATCAATAGCTGAGATTGTTCACTGCGTATAACTACGTATTTCCATCACAGCAGGGAATCCGGATCCTAACAATAGGAATGACAATGGGTAGGGTACTATAGTACCCGTCCTCATACCCACGTTTTATAAAAATACTCGTACTCGGATCCATACCCGCATGGGTAACAACTTAAGTATCCGTATCCTTACCCGCTGGATACCTAAGTACACATACCCGTATCCATTATCCGCACTTTAATTAACTATTAAAAATCAATAAATAAATAAAATAAAATTATGAACTTTGTCTATCACGTGAAGAACACATATTTAACAAATCGGAAATATCATGAATGAATTTCACATTGACTATTCATTTATGATTAGTGAACATAATAACAAATGTCACAACAAAAATACAGATGAATAATGTGCAACCACTGCACATATAAGTATTAATTATAGTATAAGATTTTAGAAAAGGGGTTCAGCTAAGATGATCCAGTTAATGCAAGATGCTCATAAAGATTTAGATCAAAGACCAAAGTGGATAGGAGAAGGGGTGGGGGCTTAATTGAAGGCACATTGGGAGTCTTTAAGTTTCAAGAAAAAGTCTAGAATAAACAAAAGAAATCGCGAGTCTATGGCTAGTGCATCACTTCATTCCGGCGGATCCATTCCTCATCGTTTGCATTGGAAGAGAATGGTATTATTAATTTGCTATCGTATTTTATAATTTAGTTTTCAAAATTAATGATATTAAAACTTATTTTATTAATTACATGTTAGAGCAATCTCTATATGCTCACACACACACAACGAAATATAGGAGAGAAGAAGAATGAATTAAAATGAAAACTCTACTAATTTTATTTAACTAATCACACGTTTATATACACACACTAGTAATCCACATATTGGACCTAAACACGAGTGAAGTGAGGTAAAACACGAGTGAAGTGAGGATATGGGCTCCAATGGCAATTTTCCTGCGCAAATGCCAATGCTTGATGGCAAAAATTGGGATCGGTGGAATGTGCAGATGCGAGCATTATTTGGATTTCAGGATGTGCTGGAAATCATCAAGAATGGCTACCCAGAAGTGAATGAGGGTGCCACCGATGCTCAGAGGGCTGTGTACAAGGAGAATAAGAAGAAAGATTGCAAGGCAATCTTTACTCTGCACCAGTGTGTCGATTTGGCTAATTTTGACAAGATTTTTGGGGCTGCAACAGCAAAGCAGGCCTGGGATATCTTGGAGAAATGTTACACGGGTGGTGAAAAGATCAAGAAAGCGAGACTTCAAGTCTTGGAGAGGCAATATGAGCTATTGCAGATGGAGGATCAAGAGAAGGTGGCTGATTTCATTGCAAGAATTAGAAATATCACCAATATGATGGCAGGGTATGGGGAAAGATTATCTGATCAGAAGATAATTGAGAAGATATTGCGCATATTGCATCCTCGATTTGATTACATAGTGTGTGCAATTGAGGAGTCTAAAGGCACTGCAACCCTGAGTCTTGAGGAGTTGCAAGGGACCCTGGAGGTTCGGGAGATGAGGATGAATGAGAGAGGGGCGATTGAGAAAACTTCTGATCAAGCACTGCAAGCTCAAACCGATAAGAGAGGGTTTGATCACCAGAAGAAATGGAGGAAAGGAGGAAAGGGGAAATTTGTGAAGAGTTCTTGGAAGGGTGATGACAGGTCTGAATCCTCGAGTAAAAGGGGAGGAGGATCTGCCAAAACCAAAGGAGGATTCAAGAAGAATTTTGATAAACGCAAGGTGCAGTGTTTCAATTGTGAAAAGTTTGGTCACTTTGCAGATGAATGTTGGCATGGCAAAGGCAAATCGAAGAAAGTAACAAATGGTATCTAGAGCTATAACGATCTTAGGAGAGTCCATAGAGATGGAGGGTTTGTTTGAGGATTTTTCAATCCGTCTACCAGTTCTTGATGGTAAGAACTATCATCATTGGGCTGTGATGATGCGACCGATCTTTAATTTCCATGAAGTGATGGAAATTGTGGAAGAAGGGATTTCAGATGTGGAAGAAAGTACTTCCAAGGAGAAAGATTGTCGGGCTCTTTCTATCATTCACCAGTGTGTGAACTCTGAAATTCTTGGAAAGATTGGTGCTGCCAAGAATGCTAAGCAAGCATGGGAAATGTTGCAGCAGACCTATCAAGGTCCTGCAAAACAGAGTGACAAAGGGTCTCTGCAAGCGAAAGAGAAGCCGAAAGTGAAGGCAAGAGAGCATGAACACGACGGCGACGGCGAAGACGTTCGTGACGGCGACCGTGGAGAAGGATCTCAAACAAAGCATTTCGTTGAGCTGGGTCAGAACGTGGTGGCCATGGAGACCCAAATTAGGGTTTCGAAGGTGAAGACCCACAGTGGGCCAAATGTTAAACCCAACAAAGGATCTGGAGATGATCCGTTTGATCCTGAAGGTGAGCTTCAGAAGGATGAAGTAGAACGAGTGATGGTCCACGATCGCGAATCGGAGAGTGCTGAGGTTGGAGCTTCGAATGTTCAAAACAGAGGCGCTGTGAAATTGATGAGAGATGATGTGGTGGTTGAAATCTTGAATGAAGAAAAGGGATTGAAGAGAGATCTTGTCGAGAGACTCGAGTGGCGTTAGGTGCGGTGTCTGAGTGCGCAAGAGAGGGAACTAAGAATCAAAGCGCTTCCGAACCAAAAAGAGGTCAAGAACCAGAAATCTGATGTTGAACTGAGCGAGTACGGTTCAATGAATGCTTATGTAAGTCCTATACTTCAGAGTTTTATCTCTTGATACCTGTTCTCACAAATTTTTATATTATTATACCTGCTCTGTTTTGCATCTTGTCATTAAGTATTGGATTGTTGGTTGTGATATATTTTGAGCTTGTTGGGTTTATTATGATAGGAATGAGAAAATACTTTGTGAAGGCGAAACATTTTTCTCAGTTTCTGGTACACATAACTGAATACTATGATCATGAATAAAAAAATCCAATATAATATGCACATTTCTTCATAGTTTTGGCCAAAAGACTGACTTCAATTAACCAAAGACATGTATGATTAACTGCATGATTTTATTAAGTATTTTTACATCAGACTCCACAAATCGTGACATACCTTAATTTTTTTTACTAAAAATGTCACATGTCTTGTCATAATTTTGGACCATTTTGTATTTGAAGGTTCAAGAACCTTTTGGCACATTTTTAGAAGTTGAAAGACCAAGACAAGTACATTGGTTGACTATTATGTTTATTCAAATGTAATGTAGGAAAAATTTGAACAGAGAAAGTTTGAGTTGTCTTCTCAAAATTCAACATTCATTTCTATAGAGGATGGAGCTGATAGTCAACATCCATTGATATGCCATCTGAACTGGATATATGGGTACAATCAGTTGATAAGAAGAATGGGAGGATATTTGGTATTGGATCCGTAAACAAAATATTGATTCACTCTTCAAGTCAACCAACAAAGATTTCTGCTAATCCAGAGGAGGTTGATGCTTTGAGAAGTCAAATTCATGCATTAAATGAATCTTTGCATAGACACGAACAAGAGAAACTGCAAATGAGACAAGAGTTGACTGAGACTAGAAAATAGGTAGCAATTTTAATGCAACATCTAGGTTTTGCAGGATCTTCTTCTCGTCCATCTTTGTCACCTCAACACAACAATGAAAGTGATGACGAAGATAGTGATGAAGATAATGATCATATTCAGTATGATTTCGAGTAGGATTGTATTTGATATTTGAAATGTAAGACACTTGATATTGATATACTATCTTTGTGTGTATTAAAAATACAACATATTGTGATCGATGTTTTACATTTTTAATGCTTTATTGTTGAAATTTTTATATTGCAGAATGGTGTGTATGTCATTAGAAGTTAATATATATCTTAAATATTAGAAGTAATTATTTTATATATTGTATATAATAATAATAATATATTCTATAATTTTATTAGTATTTCAGAAACTAAATAAATATTAATATTTATATAATAATAAAAAATATTACTATTAAAAAGTTTTTAAAGTAATTTTATAAAAAAAAATCTTGATTTTTCCCGCGAATTTTCCTAGGGAAAACCCGTAGGAAAATTTCCTGCGAATTTTCTTGTAGAAATTTCTTGCGAATTTACCTATGGATTTTGTTGCTGCGAATATACTTGCAAAATTTCATGCGGAATCACCTGCAGATTATTTTGCAGAAAAATTACCTACGAATTTTTTCCCAAAAAAATTAGTAGGAAAATTTTTGCATATTTTAAAATTTGCAGGAAAAAAATTACTCACGAAAGTTTTACCTGTGGATAAAAATTTGTAGGAAACCAGTTTTCTGTAAATTTTTACGTAAAATTCGCAGGTAATAAAACAATTTCTAGTAGTGAATTATTATCTTATCTAATCTATCCGACGATCTCATGCTAAGATAATTAATAAATGCATTGTCCTTCCATTGTGTTCTTTTTGTTTTTCATGACTTTTAAAGTTATACATAGAATTTAGAAAGTCAATAAATAATCTTGACAATAAACAAAAATAGGAGAGAATGCTTAACGGTACCATTAGGACACCGGTTAAGCAATTAAGAAAAAAAAAACTTCATTGAAATTGGGTATATTTGATATTTTGAGAAGTGATAAACTTAATTTTCTAGTGAAAATTTACTTTTTTGGATTCCTTAACCAGAGTATTGATTAGCATGACTCATAAAAATAAGAGTCTTGCTAAAGACATTTTGGTTAAGGAATCAAGAAAATGTAAGATTTTATTAAAAACTAAAAAAATCACTTCTTGATAAATTGTCATCAACAACGTTATTTTCCCAGAAAACTTATTTTTAATTCCTTAATCCTTAGGGCACACTGATTAGCATTTCCTTAAAAATAATAATGTTTGATCAAATTATTCTTTATTACAATACTTAAAACATAATTATCATTATATTAGTTTTTTCTCTCACTTATTAATTCAATAATTAATTATGAAAAAAATAATTTAAACTTAGTTAATTTTTTAAAATAAAAAATAAAGAAAAATAATTTGTTATAAAAAAGGCAGACAAAAAAATAGAGGGAGCAATAATTTTTTTGGTGTGTGCCAAGGGAGTTCTTCAATCGACAATCGAAGACTAATCTCTTTCGAGCCATAAAAATCACAGAAGTGGGTACAATCTCTTCCAATAAATTAACTATTTCCACCTAACAGAGGGACTGAGTAATTTTTATCCATGAGTATGTTTAAACCTACGGGGTTGGGATGTATTCAATTAGGATTTTAAAAGACTAATTTGGGATAAAAGTGTTGTGGATTTTAATAGATTATTTAGAAATAAAATGACTTTTAAGATTTTTTCTCTATAGATTTTTATAATCAATATTTTGTACATTTATATTTTAAAAGATTTATATCATAAGAAATTATATATAATATTTGAAAGGGCCACATGAATTTATAAGATTTGAAAGGAACACATGATTTTAGCAAACACTCAAAATTACAAGTTACAACAGTTAATACAAAGAAATGAAAAAGATAACACTCGTTTTTAGTTTAATAGAGAAAACATGCCTAATTATTTTTTTTTTATTTCAGCAGCATAAGTACAAGCATATTCATGCGAAAATGCATATTAGCGCATTCATGATTGCAGAAAATTCATATAACATTTTCATTGGTGCAGTCTACTTGAAGTAGATAAAGTAGGCGTAGAGAAAAAAACTTTATTGCGTTTGGTAACTATTCAGATAGACGAAGCAACAAAATGGTTCCCTGAAAGTTGTTGATATGAGAATCTCATGGGGGTGTTGAAGTATAATAGGTAACAAGAGTTGTTTATTTGTTGTCATGCAAATTACAAAGTGAGATGAGAAGAGAAAAGGAAAGAGGTAACTCAGGAGTGAGAATCCTGAGAAGTCCGTATTGTATATCTGGGATATAGAAAACGACAAAATACATTTGGTTTTTCACAAGCAATAATATTGTCAGAAAAAAAATGTATAAAAAAGATGAATAAAATCAAATAAAGAAAATATGAAGAACATAAGAAAATGTTTATAGTCTGTGACATCTTTGAATGTTTTTGAACAAATTAACTATTATTTTATTAGTAATTATTTACTTTTGGAACAAGATTACTAATTATCTTGTTAAAACTCTATGCTATTGGGATTGTTTACCATCCACTTGAGTTTGTACTTGTGCATGGAGTCCTAAACAATTATGTTGTTGATCATTTAGGTTTGACGAGATGAGATCTGTAAAAGTGTTTATCATGTAATTCAATTGAGTATACATGGATTATGTTGTGAGATTATATGTTTATAAATGTATGGATGGCTACTCGAATGTAAGAATGCTATGGTGATTTGAGATATTTAATTACATGAGAAATATACATTATATGATGAGATTAATTGATGATATGTTTGATCTATGGGGGTTGTAATTTGTAAGTGTAAAGTCGTGTGATTGTGAATTTCAATGCATATGTATGGAGAGGAATGACAATCCTCCTAGGCCAAAGTCAAAATTGGTGTAAGGAGATGATATAATTGTTGCGATTTTTTCTTAGACTTATGATGTGGTAAATGTGAAATAATGGACGGTAGACTTTGTGACTACTGGCCATTTTTTTGCATACAAAAATGTTTTTACCTTCCACACTTCTATAGGGATGAACTTTTACCTTCTACACGATAGACTTTCCATGATATTAGAAATACATTGATGTTAAATGGATTTCAAATTCAGATGAGACTAAATCCACTAGTGGGTATGTGTTCATCCTTAGTGGTGGTGTAATTACTTGGATATCATCCAAAACAAGAAATTTATTGTTAAATATATAATGGGATCAGAGTTTATTACTCTGAAATTGGCTGATAATGAGGTTGAGTGGTTAAAAACTTCTAGCAAATATTTTATTGTGATTTGAACCAACTCCTTCTATGTTTATGTATTATGATTGCCAAGCGGTAATAGCCATTGCAAAGATAATACTCTCAGTGGCAACAACAACAACAACAACAACAAGAATAATAATAATAATAATAATAATAATAATAATAATAATAATAATAATAATAATATTTGATTTAGAGATGATGTGGTTAAGTAGTTGCTAATATAGATGAGACTATGGGTGCGTTTGGGTAAATAACTTAATTAAGCGCTTATTCAATAAGACTTTTTCAAATAAGCTGAAAACAGTTTATTTTCATAAGCTTCTCTGACAAGCTTATGGAAATAAACTAAAAAGAGCTTATAAAAAGATCATAAACTATTTTCATCAACTATTTGCATAATTTTATTTTCATAAGTTCTCTATAAACTCTTCCAAATGCACCCTATATCCATGGATTATGTGAAGTCACAAATGGATTCGGTCAATCCTCTAACTAACTCTTCTTTGGGAAGAAATAAATAAAACATCGAGGGGAATGAGACTTTAATCAATTTGAAATTAAAAGTGATGGTAACCCAACCTTTGTGATTGGAGATCTCATGAAGAAGGTTCGTATGGGTAAAAACTTATTAGTCTTGCTATCACTAATACTTTTGTCCCCTTCCTATAGTGTGAGAAGTGTTGGACTGCATTATTGAGTGGATAAGCTTAAAAGCTTTTAATGATTTTCATATCTCTTATGGTGTATAAATTGCAGCATACACGTGATGAAATCACCTATATACGTGTCAAATAGGGCCGCTTGTATGAGATTGAGGCATAATCTTTAGAGCACTCATGAATTACTAGGCGCGTACATGACCTATTCGCGCAACACAACATCAAAGGCGAGAATTTTGGGGGTGTGGTGTGATTGGTAAGCCTCTAATGTACACCAAAGTGCTTATGGTTCGAGAAGTTAATTTACTTCACTAACTCACTGTATATTATGTCTTATCAGTCCAATTCGACGCATTTATACCCATGGTGTTAACCCAATAAATGTTTTGTTTTCAAAATTTTCTTAGATGTTTCTTTAACCTTTTGAAATTTGTTGAGGATTATTATTTATTGTTGTGAGGTATTTCAAAATTGAAATGTGTCATATGGCTTGATCTTATATGGAAGTGGGTACTTTTTGACTTTGTCACTTATCAGTTTTGAAACAAATACAATCTGTTTTGACTTTATCTTTATCATATCTTATCTCCTAATCACATTTAATGTTCATAATAAAAAAAACTTTAATTTTGCTATCACTGTTTTTATAAAGTAGGTGCACTTTATACACTCTCTATTCTCTACTTTCTTTCTTCCTGGGTTACAATACTTTAATATTCTTCGGCTATTATGTTACATAGGTGGCAAATCGGGATGAAACTGTTAAATTCTGGGGAGTTATGCTCTAAGCGAACAAAACTCTTAAGAACATTGTGATTCCATACATTTCAGGTATTCATCATTATTTACTCGTGATTTTGGTTTGTGGTTTGTGGTTTGTGGTTCGTGCGATGTTGTTGAACAACATCATAACAACATCATAACAGTTTGATGGGTTATGGTTGTGAACACCTCATTTTGACCGGATCCTTTTTGTTTTTTTTACTTAAATGTACCAAAAAAAATGGAAAAGAGTCAAGATCATAAAAAAGTCTTTTTTTTATAGAAATTCAAAAAAAATGATAAAAGAAAAAATCACAAAAATATTTTGAGCTTCATTTATTTTTGCTTGCAATTAAAATATAGAAAAAATCTAAAAATAAGATATAAATCACAAAAATATTTTAATTTCTTGTTAACGCAGTTTCTTTTATAGATGAAGAAATAAAAATAAAACATTTTGTTATTTTTAAGTTGTGTCTTGTTTATAATACTAATAAAAAAAAAATAAGAAGAAAAAATGTCTTTGGGCCAATAAACCAAGTTTCAGCCCATACCCTTGCTCTATAACCCGTCTATCTCCTCCATAACCCGTCTATCTCCATAACCCGTCTCTCTCCCCCATAACCCGTCTATCTCCTCCATAACCCGTCTATCTCCATAACCCGTCTATCTCCTCCATGACCCGTCTATCTCCATAACCCGTCTATCTCCTCTCATAACCCGTCTCTCTCCTCCATAACCCGTCTATCTCCTCCCTCACCCAAAAGTAACCCTAGCAGCCGCAAACCTCCATCAACAACGTGAATCTCGCTTCTTTCCCTTCTCACTCGCATCACTGGATCTCAATCACGCAAGGTATGTGTTATTCCCTTCCATTTTCGTTTCAAATTAGGGATTTTAATTGCTATTTTCGCTGATTTGCAGGAGAGGGAATCAAAGCAATGAGGGAGAAATATCTCTATAAAGAAGGAAGCAGAAACCAGAAAAAGGGGGAGACAGAGACACACCCATTGAGAGAACGAGACAAAGAGTGAAGGGCAGAGGCTGAGACAAACTGCATTTTGTTTCTCATGCTCAAATCTGCATCTTAATGTTAGCATATCAACGCAGAGAAAAGAGAAAGATTTTGGGGACCTTTTTGTTTCTTTCTTGGGAGAAAAGGGGATTTCAAGGTTCTGTAATTTTTTTTTTTTCTCCTCTTCTTGAGGGAGATTTCAAAGTTCCTGTGTTAAGAACAATCGGAGGATGAATTTGTAAATTTTTTTTATCAGAAGTTCAATCTTTCGTGCTTCTCTTCTGTTTTTGTTAATCTTTTTATTTATTTACTTCTTTTTCCTTTTTTTCTTCTTCTTGTCTTTACTTGTTGCCCACAAACCTGCTGAAATGATCTAGGGTTGATGTTTGATGTTGAAGCATAAGGTTTTTAACCCATTGAGATCACAGGTGTTGGAGTTAGAAGAAATTTGGTCACTCTTTTCCTTTTCTGTTTGTTTCTTATTATTGTGAAAAGGCAAATGCAAAAATGTCACTTGGAGTTTTGAAAGGACATAGTCGAGATTGTTTGATCAGTTTCTATGCTCCATAAAAATGAAAGTCATAACAATTTTTAGAATATTATGTGTCTTGGGGGATTGCACTTCATCTATTTGACAAAAAGCCTTGATGCTCATATATTGGATCAAAATATATAGTCTCTGGTTTCTTTTCACATGCACAGTCATTATGCAGATTGTCCTGGTTCAGTATTTGCAATCTATGACCAACATGGTGCTGTGATGAAATATCTTGTCCCCACATTTTGAATGATAGAACGTTGTAGCGAAAATGCTTATGACCCACAACACCATCTATGCTTGAATGGCATATGCATAGTTAAGAGTTTGAGTGAGAGTGTACTGATGATTGCTGCATCACTGTGTTACGGGTTATGCTGCTACCTTTCATTTATTTTATCTTAATCTTACTTTACGTTTTTATTTTTTATTTTTGCTTCTTTGTATTTGTTTTTTTTCTCTTTAGAACAATGCTCATTGTGATCAGGTGACTTTCTACAAAGATAAGAATTCCTTCTTTCTTTATTAAATAAAAAATATTTCTTTAATAAAAATATTTCTTTATTAACAATATTTCTTTACGAATATCCATTAAATGGAATAAAATAAACGATTTAAAATTTGTTAAGCATTTGCACAATTAATTTGGGTAACCGTTTTTTGACGGGTGCACTAGGGGTGCTGTGGGGTTAAGTCCTCATCCTTCCTTATGCATAAGCGACTCCCGAACTAGATTTGGTCCCAAAGACCATTTTGAAGGTTTTCCAATTTTTTTCCAAGTTAAATAAAATTGGTGGCGACTCCCATGTTTTTAATAAAATCTATTTATATCGCCGTTACCTTCGCGATTTTCGATCGCGACAGATGGCGACTCCACTGGGGAAAGTTAGAGAGTCAAGCCCATTAAAATTAATTGTGCAAATTTTTAATGATTTTTAACTTATCTATTTTACCCCCATTTTTTTTTTTCGGCTTGTTTTCCTTCTTTTTTTTTAGAGAGAAAAAGTAAGGAAAAAATTAAAAAAATGATGAAAAATATCATGTTTTTGTGTGTGAATTTATGTAGCTTTTTTTTTTGTTAGGGTTTTATTTAAATTTATTGTGTGCTTTATACATGGTTTTTTTACTTTCTACTTCAAACTTAGGGTAGATGACTTTTGATCCTTTTTCTTGCTATTTCAACTCTAGGGCAGATGACCTTGATTCTGTTTCCTGTATATATGGGTAGCTTTGTTTTTCAGGTGTTTTTTTAGTTTTTAGGATTATATGTATGCTCCATCCACACACGTCATCGTCACTTACTGCACACACTTTTCAGCTCTATACCTGAGCTTGTGGAAAACCAAGGATTAGGAGGTGCCTCAACATTGTCATTGAAAGGCCTTGTGCCCCTCTGATATTTGCTGATTCACCACTCAGATTGTTACTGGTATCATGGACTAGTCATCCTGTAAGGGTTTATCCCTACTTGTGGCTAGGATCGTGAGCCAGCTCCTTGCCTTTCGAGACAGGGGCAATTTGGGGACCACAATCTTTAGAAGTCTAGACCCACCTTGATGTCTGCACTGATAGATCGACTTAGTAGCTATCCCACTTAGAGTCATGACCCTAAGACCCTTGTATAGGTTGTTCCTTTTAGGACAAATGGGGAGCATACTGTTTCCTCTTCTCTCTTGTTACTCTTTTTCTTTTTCTTCTTGCTTATATTCTATTTCAGATCTTATAAAAAGAAGAAAAAGAGAAAAGGGGTAAATGGGATCCATAGTATTTCAGCGAAAAATTTCACTTTGGGACCGAAGGATCTACTAGAATAGATCACAAGGAGGCCATTCATTAGAAGATTATCCATATTCTATGGGTTTATGACCCTATAAGGACCCCTTTCCGTGTTGCGTTGTTTTTTGAATATGTTAGGTGATTATTTTTGTGAAGAAGAGACTCCATTATCATCCGCATAGCAAGAAATGAAAATGCATCTTTGAGAAGAGAGTTAATAATGCAAGCAACTCGAAGATGAATATTAGAATTACTTGAAGGTCAATGAGGTGGAAACTTTGGTGGAAACAAGTGATGCAAACCACTGAGAGGCAAATGCTCCCATTGATCTGTCATCAACCACGCACAACCTAAGGGACACGTGCCCCTAGAGTTGGGCATGCGATGAAAATTTCTCGTTATAAAGGCGGACTTTCCTTGATAAAAAGATTTCATAAGTGTGAAGTCCTCCCTTAATTTTATTTTTTCAATTGTTATTCACTTAAAAAATAGAAAAAAGATAGGAAAAAGAGGAGTAAGTTCATCCTTTTAATGTGGATAAATTGAACCATTGCGCTCTCAAAGAAAGTTGATACCAATCAAACCTTGGATCATAACATGAAAAATGGAAGCATGTGAGCAAAGAATGAGAAGAACCTTGATTCATGAGATGGAGGAAATGAAGGAGCAAGTGAACAAGGTAGCTTAGGGGCAAACAAAGATTTAAGACATGTTGAGGACTTGCAGGCCCATTAGAAAAGTTTGAGTCAAAATGTTGGAAAAGCAAGAGGGGTCGTACAATCTTAACACTATTAATGCTCGAGAGCATTATGGGGTGACACAATCTTATAGCTCTCTTATGTCATCTAGGAAGGAAAAAGCTACAAACCATATGATTGGGTAAAGTCAGAAGATGTTGATGAGCTATGATTGCCGCATAAAGATTACTTGATCATATTGTTCCTATGTTTAGCTTATTCTGAAGTTCTATGATAATGGACTTGCATGAATTGTTTTTCTATCCTCTATCTTTGAATAAAAGTTTGTGTCCTTTCATGGTTGCGATGAATATGTATAGTCATTGGAAGAAGTTCCAAATCCCCTCTTCAAAAAAAAAAAAAAAAAAGAGAGAGAGAGAAGAAAATAATGAAAAGAAAAAAAAAAGAAAAAAAATGGGAGCAAATAAATGAAGGTGTGGTTTTTACCGTGTATTAATTTTGTCTCAAGATTAATTTTTATGTGAGATGAGTAATCTGGATTTGAAATGAGGATTGGCCATCTTTCTCTACCCTTCATAAAAAATCATTTTCCCTTGTTACCCCTGTTGGGCCTTACAAATTCTTTCAAATAACCTTAGACCAGGATCACCCCTACGCTAGGGGTTGGCATTAGTTAAAGGTTGATTGAACCAACATCGCGTGAAGGAAAGGAGGGAAATGTGAAAGAGATGCCAAAAGAAAAAAAAAAGAAAAAAAAAAAGAGAAGAAAAGAAAAAGGATGATAAGGATGGAGGAGATACTAAAAAAGAAAATTGAAGGATGAAACAAAAAGGGAGAAGAAATGATCAAAAAAGAAAAGAAGAAAAAGGAAGGACTTTTTGGGTTCAAGATAAAACAAGTAATGTCCTTGATGATGCGAAAGTAATCTTACCTTTGTAAGAAAGCCAAAGATCATGAGTCTCATTCACCTTTAAACACTTGTTTGAGCCTCTTATACCTTTCTTTTCTTAAACCCTTAACCTTGGCCACGTTACAACCTTTAAAAGTCCATTCGGATCAATGAGGGGTTACTCTTATTTTCATAAATCTTAATCTTGAGACAAAGACAAAGTAATTACACCTTTTTGAAGTATTTGTTTTTGCTCCATGAAAAAAAAAGAAAAAGAAAAAGAAAAGCCTGCTAGACCGAAAACCCGCAAGGGCGGTCTAAGCAAAAGTTAGGGCAAACAAAAAGGAAGAGGAAAAAAGAGGGATTTACGCAGGGACAACCTTCTCCATAGTTGAATCCAACCCTCTACTAGGGTAGATCTTTTGGTTGAATGTGGCCCTACACTGGGCCAAATTTTCGCGTTGTTAATTCTGCTCTACACTAAGGCAAGTTTCCGCGATGTTTAAGCAAGCCCTACACTGGGGCAAATTTCTGCGTTGTCTAATTCAGCCTCACATTGAGGTAAAATCTTGTGTTGTTCAATTTCACCATAAACTGGGGCAAATTTTCTTTATTGATCAATTTGCCCAACACTGGAGAAAATTTTCGTGTTGCTCAACCGGCGTAAATTTTCAAATTCGAGTTGGTCTTGGACTAGGGCAAATTCCCCTTTGTTCAATTTCGCCCAACACTGGGGCAATTTTGTTTTACCCTTCAAAGGGTCACATGAGTCAGTAATTCTTGATTTGATTTCTTTGTTGTCCCGCCTTGTATGGTTATTCATTCATTGCACTCAAGCCTTCAAATTCCTCAAGGAAGCTCTTTTAACTAATCTCCTTCATGAGTCACTTGTCGATCCATGGATACCCATTAGGTAATGCTTCAAGATAAGAGAAAATAGGTTCAACAATATGATTCAACAATCTAATGGCAATCTCCCCAGGAATCATTCAAGCCACAAGAAGCTCAAAGATCTTAAGTGGAGATGGTAGATGATATTCTCATGAAGGAATCAAGATTATAAGGTAGCTTGATGAAGACAAGTGGTGTTTAAGATGTTACATCCCAAGGCAAAAGGAACATGGTTTCACATAGATTTAGCAAGACCCCGAGATAACTGAATAAGGGTTTGATTGGTTGACGCTTGTCAAGAAGCACCTGGTTCAATTTATCTACAAGGTTACTCTTCACACTCTTTGTTTCCATTTTGCAAGTCGGTGTCGAGTTGGCCCGCCATTGCAAATGACCAAAATCTAAGCTTCTCTTTTGAGATTCGATGCCGAGTTGGCCCGCCATTACAAATGGTCAAAAAATGATGAAAGTGAGAAATACAAAAAGAAAGAAAGAAGAATCCGTGACTCTGAGTCAAGTTGACTCCAAAGTTGACAAAGTTTTTTTTTTTTTGGCTCGAAGGCCAACTGCAAAAGTTTTGGGCTCAAGGCCTATTTCATAAATTTTTGGCTCATGGCTCAATTCATAAGTCTTTTGGTTCAAGACCCATTTCGTAAATATTTTTGAGCTCATGGCCCAGGTCATAAAATTCTTTTTGGCTCAAGGCCTCTTACTAATGATTTTCGACTCATAGCAAAAAGAATCTACAAGGTTCAGTTTATCTGCATGTTTACTCTGCACGCTCTTAATTTCCCTTTTGCAAGTCGGTGTCGAGTTGGCCCGCCATTGCAAATGACCAAAATCTAAGTATCCCTCTTGTAAGTCGGTGTCCAGTTGGCCCGCCAGCATATACGTTTAAGGAAAATGCAAGAAAGAAAGAAAAAAAAAAAAAGAAAGAAAAATCGTGGGTCCAAGTCAAATTGACTCCAAGTTGTGACTTTGTTTTCAAAAATTGCGAGTCTGTGTCCAGTTGTCTTTGAAGTAATAAAAAATATATATAAGAAAAAATAAAAAAGTGTAATTCTGATGACTTTTGTGGCGTAAGGCCTATTACTTTTTGTTTAAGGCTCCTGACCTAATTCTCCTTTTCGGTTTACAGACACACCGTAAAAGTTGTCTTAAGGCCTACTTCAAAATGTTTTCAGCTCATGGCCCAAATCAAAATGTTTTTCTGCTCAAGCCTATTTCATAAATTTCATGGCTCATAGCCTAATTCATAAGTCCTTTGGCTGAAGGCCGCTTTCATGAAAATTGTTCAGCTTGTGGCCCAAGTCATAAAGTTTTTCGGCTCAAGGTCTACCTCATAAGTTTTGGATCCACCACATCAAATTCTCGGGTAAAGGCCCAATTCTTAAATTTTTTCGGCTCAAGGCCCACCGTATAAAATTCTCGAGTTATGGCCCAACTCATAAAAAATTTTCGACTCAAGGCCAATTACATAATTCTTTTTCGAACTAGAAGGCTCCTGCATTCTCTTTCGAGCTAGGAGGCTCGTTGCGTTTAATTTTCAAGCTCAGAGGCTCATTGTAATTTAATTTTGGGATCAGAGGCCCACTGTCATTTAATTTTCGAGCTCAGAGGCTCATTGTCATTTAATTTTGGGATCAGAGGCCCACTATCATTTAATTTTTGAGCTCAGAGGCTCACTATCATTTAATTTTGGGATCAGAGGCCCACTTTCATTCAATTTTCGAGCTCTGAAGCTCACTGTCATTTAATTTTTGAGCTCAGAGGCTCATTGTCATTTTATTTTTGGGATCAGAGGCCCATTGTAATTTAATTTTCGAGTTCAGAGGCTCATTGTCAAATAATTTTGGGATCAGAGGCCCACTATCATTTAATTTTCGAGCTCAGAGGCTCACTATCATTTAATTTTGGGATCAGAGGCCCACTTTCATTTAATTTTCGAGCTCTGAAGCTCACTGTCATTTAATTTTTGAGCTCAGAGGCTCATTGTCATTTTATTTTTGGGATCAGAGGCCCATTGTAATTTAATTTTCGAGTTCAGAGGCTCATTGTCAAATAATTTTGGGATCAAAGACCCATTGTCATTTAATTTTCGAGCTCAGAGGCTCATTGGCATTTATTTTTTGGATCAGAGGTCCATTGTCATTTAATTTTGGGATCAGAGGCTCATTGTCATTTAATTTTTGGAATCAGAGGCCCATTACCATTCAGTTTTCGAGTTCCGAGGCTCATTTCCATTTTTGGGATCAGAGGCCCATTGTTATCTAAATTTTGAGCTCAGAGGCTCATTGTCACTAATTTTTGGGGTCAGAGGCCCACGGTCATTTAATTTGCGAGCTCGGAGTCTCGTGATCATTTATTTTATTGGGATTAGAGGCCCATGGCACTTTGTTTCTTTCATTTGTTATTATGCCTGCATTATTTGCATTAAATATCTTTGTATAATCACATGCATTCCCGGACAAAATGTGTGTTCTTTTTCTTTACTCGTTGTTTACTATGATCACATGTCTCCTAGAAAACAAGTAAAGAGGGGCAACTGTGAACACCTCATTTTGACCGGATCCTTTTTGTTTTTTTTACTTAAATGTACCAAAATAAATGGAAAAGAGTCAAGATCATAAAAAAGTCTTTTTTTTTTATAGAAATTCAAAAAAAATGATAAAAGGAAAAATCACAAAAATATTTTGAGCTTCATTTATTTTTACTTGCAATTAAAATATAGAAAAAAATCTAAAAATAAGATATAAATCACAAAAATATTTTAATTTCTTGTTAACGCAGTTTCTTTTATAGATGAAGAAATAAAAATAAAACATTTTGTTATTTTTAAGTTGTGTCTTGTTTATAATACTAATAAAAAAAAAATAAGAAGAAAAAATGTCTTTGGGCCAATAAACCAAGTTTCAGCCCATACCCTTGCTCCATAACCCGTCTATCTCCTCCATAACCCGTCTATCTCCATAACCCGTCTATCTCCTCCATAACCCGTCTCTCTCCTCCATAACCCGTCTCTCTCCTCCATAACCCGTCTGTCTCCATAACCCGTCTATCTCCTCCATGACCCGTCTATCTCCATAACCCGTCTATCTCCTCCCATAACCCGTCTATCTCCTCCATAACCTGTCGCTCTCCTCCATAACCCGTCTATCTCCTCCATAACCCGTCTATCTCCTCCCTCACCCAAAAGTAACCCTAGCAGCCGCAAACCTCCATCAACAACGTGAATCTCGCTTCTTTCCCTTCTCACTCGCATCACTGGATCTCAATCACGCAAGGTATGTGTTATTCCCTTCCATTTTCGTTTCAAATTAGGGATTTTAATTGCTATTTTCGCTGATTTGCAGGAGATGGAATCAAAGCAATGAGGGAGAAATATCTCTATAAAGAAGGAAGCAGAAACCAGAAAAAGGGGGAGACAGAGACACACCCATTGAGAGAACGAGACAAAGAGTGAAGGGCAGAGGCTGAGACAAACTGCATTTTGTTTCTCATGCTCAAATCTGCATCTTAATGTTAGCATATCAACGCAGAGAAAAGAGAAAGATTTTGGAGACCTTTTTGTTTCTTTCTTAGGAGAAAAGGGGATTTCAAGGTTCTGTAATTTTTTTTTTTCTCCTCTTCTTGAGGGAGATTTCAAAGTTCCTGTGTTAAGAACAATCGGAGGATGAATTTGTAAATTTTTTTTATCAGAAGTTCAATCTTTCGTGCTTCTCTTCTGTTTTTGTTAATCTTTTTATTTATTTACTTCTTTTTCCTTTTTTTCTTCTTCTTGTCTTTACTTGTTGCCCACAAACCTGCTGAAATGATCTGGGGTTGATGTTTGATGTTGAAGCATAAGGTTTTTAACCCATTGAGATCACAGGTGTTGGAGTTAGAAGAAATTTGGTCACTCTTTTCCTTTTCTGTTTGTTTCTTATTATTGTGAAAAGGCAAATGCAAAAATGTCACTTGGAGTTTTGAAAGGACATAGTCGAGATTGTTTGATCAGTTTCTATGCTCCATAAAAATGAAAGTCATAACAATTTTTAGAATATTATGTGTCTTGGGGGATTGCACTTCATCTATTTGACAAAAAGCCTTGATGCTCATATATTGGATCAAAATATATAGTCTCTGGTTTCTTTTCACATGCACAGTCATTATGCAGATTGTCCTGGTTCAGTATTTGCAATCTATGACCAACATGGTGCTGTGATGAAATATCTTGTCCCCAAATTTTGAATGACAGAACGTTGTAGCGAAAATGCTTATGACCCACAACACATATGCATAGTTAAGAGTTTGAGTGAGAGTGTACTGATGATTGCTGCATCACTGTGTTACGGGTTATGCTGCTACCTTTCATTTATTTTATCTTAATCTTACTTTACGTTTTTATTTTTTATTTTTGCTTCTTTGTATTTGTTTTTTTTCTCTTTAGAACAATGCTCATTGTGATCAGGTGACTTTCTACAAAGATAAGAATTCCTTCTTTCTTTATTAAATAAAAAATATTTCTTTAATAAAAATATTTCTTTATTAACAATATTTCTTTACGAATATCCATTAAATGGAATAAAATAAACGATTTAAAATTTGTTAAGCATTTGCACAATTAATTTGGGTAACCGTTTTTTGACGGGTGCACTAGGGGTGCTGTGGGGTTAAGTCCTCATCCTTCCTTATGCATAAGCGACTCCCGAACTAGATTTGGTCCCAAAGACCATTTTGAAGGTTTTCCAATTTTTTTCCAAGTTAAATAAAATTGGTGGCGACTCCCATGTTTTTAATAAAATCTATTTATATCGCCATTACCTTCGCGATTTTCGATCGCGACAATGGTGATACTTTTTTATTACTAAAAAGACACAAATTCCACATTAAAAAAGAATCCATCGAAATTAGAAAGTTTTTTAATACCAAATGACTTTTTTGTTACTTATTTAAAGTCTTGATTACATATCATTGGATTTGGACACACTCTTAAAAATATCCTAAAAATACTGATTGAATACCTAAGTCTTATTTAGTTATTTAAAAATCTTAATTGAATACACTCGTCTAGAGGGGTTTGGACCATTGAATCAGCTGTAGCTACTCATGTCAATCCGATGCCTATCTTTTTGTTTTTCAATCGTAGAGGTACTAGGTTTGAACTTTGTTTGGCAATGGCCCAAATGCACTGAAAAGTGCCGACTACATAACGTGTTCTGTTTTCTAAAGAAGGGAGGTTTAAAAAGAAAAACGAGAATTCATTTGAGACAACGATTACTCTTTGATGGAATGAGCAGTGCAATGAAGATGACCCCTTCACACAGCATGAGAAAATTGACCCTTTGGTGCATGTTAGATGTCATCTTCTGCTCTAATATGCTGATTTCTTCTTATTGTATAGGCATGTTATACAGGTTGTATTCTTTCTGTACAATCAATATATTGGTGTTAGTTAGTTGTTAGTTGTTAGTTTAGTTAGTTTTCTGTTAGTTGTTAGAAGTGGTTAGTCTTTTCTGCTTTTCTGTTTTGATAGGTTGGTGTTCATTGGCTTCAACACCTTTAAATACTCTTGTATCTTCTCTCATTGGATTCAATATTATTCTTTCATCTTTCATAATATGGTATCAGAAGAATAAAACTTCTCTCCAATCTCTCCTCTCCTCTCCCAACTCAGTTCCACAACTCTCTTCTCTTTGTTTCTCTGCCTCACTTTCTCTTCCATGGCTACTCTGAACCCCATTCTTGATACTTAAAGTCAGTACTATATTCATCCTAATGAGAATCCTTCTCTAGTTCTTGTTTCTCCCATTCTTGATGGTTCCAATTACCATAGTTGGTCTCACAGCATGACTATGTCTTTGGAAATGAAAAACAAGTTCATCTTTGTTGATGGCACCATCAAGAAACCAAAAGACACAAACACGAATTACTCAGCTTGGAAAAGAAACAACACCCTTGTTCTTTCATGGCTTATTCATTCCATGACCACTCAAATTGCTCAAAGCATTCTTTGGATCAATGAACCACAAACGGTTTGGCAGACTCTCAAGAATCGTTTTTCTCAAGGAGATCAAGTCCGCATCTCCCAATTGCATTCTGATCTTTACTCTCTTCAGTAAGCAGACATGACAGTCACAACCCATTTCACTAAGCTTCAGATCATTTGGGATGAGCTATACAATTTTCTTCCAATTCCTTGTTGTTCATCTCACACAACTTGTGACTGTAACACTTTCACTACTATGACAATATATAGCGAAAACACCTATATTCTGTGCTTTCTACAAAGCTTGAATGACAGTTTCTCTTCTGTTAAATCTCATATTCTTTTGCTGGATCCATTGCCTTCTATTGACAAAGTTTTTTCCCTCATCATTCAACATGAAAGACAATTAGTTGGGGTCTTTTGTTTGATCCTACAGTCTTGACTGCTCAAACAACTTCATTCTCTCAATCTGGACAAGGCCGAGGCAAAACACCCTATAAGAACAATTCCAAATTCTGCACTCACTGCAAAAGAACCAATCACACAGTGGATACTTGTTTTCTCAAACATGGCTATCCGGTTGGCTACAAACCAAAAAAGTTTGCTAACAACATCACCACCAATGATTCTCCTGAAGCAGAAGATTGTTCCCTTGATGATTCTGCATTACTGGTTACACTAAGGAGCAGATTCAAGGATCATTGGCCCTTTTGCCACCAACCAATCCCACTTCTACATCACATTCCTCCAATCTTGTTAGCACTCACAATGTAACTACTTCAACCACAACAGGGTTATACAGGTTGTATTCTTTCAGTAAAATCAGTATATTATAGTGTGAGTTAGTTGTTAGTTTAGTTAGTTTTCTGTTGGGTTTGTTTTCTGTTAGTTGTTAGAAGTGGTTAGTCTTTTCTGTTTTTCTGTTTTGATAGGTTGGTGTTCATTGGCTTCAACACCTTTAAATACTCTTGTATCTTCTCTCATTGGATTCAATATTATTCTTTCATCTTTCATAATAGTGCAGCTAAATTCCATATATTTCACACATAGTCTAACTTTCCAGAACCTGAAGACAAAATACATTCACAAATAAAATAATATGATATGAAGTGAGCCCATGAGCCGCCCTACCAAAAATAAAACAAACCGAAAGAAAAAAGTGCAGAATTATACCGACCCACCAAACCCGTGCAAAGAGAAGAATATATATATATATATATATATATATATATATATATATGGACATTCTTTGGTTGAATAGCATCCGAGTCAAAATTATGCGCATCTCATCACATATGTTTAGTAGCTCTGAGGCAACCGATAAAAAGGAAAAATGTGAGAGGGACATTTTCGATGATCATAGTTTAACAGGCTAAATTATTTGAGAAGAATTTTAAACCCTGTTGCAGAATGGCAGAATTTGAAACCCATGGTCACAATACAAAGTTAAAATTAATGGGGATTAGATTTGTTCTAAGATTTTCATTATCATGCAATTTAATAAACACAGTAAGCACCCACATATGGCGAGGAGAGATTTGATTTTATGCTTTTCCCATCCCTTCCTATTTTCTCCAAGCAAATTCGACTCATCTTCTTAAAGATGTAGAAAATCCAACTTGGAGCTTGCACACTGGGGAATTACGTTGCATGCAGAAGGGAACAAACATTTGAAGCCATTTAGGACAAGAAACAAAGGTTCTTGTTGATGAAGCAAAATTTAGGTTATAATCACGACAATTTAATTTATTTATGATGTACAGAAGTTTAGATCAGGAGAAAGAACGTACCTTGCAAGGTCAGAAAATACCACTAACATCAACAAGTATTTATAATAGAATTTACATATCGCCTACCAACATGGTAAACCTGATAATCGAATACAAATCCAAAGCGAGTATGGACAAATGACTTGAACATATGTGTGCCAACCCATGTTAGAAAGGAAAGGAAGAACTGCACCCGTTAGTTACTGTCTCCTATACAGCTGGTACGTCTTAGGGCAAATCAGAGAGCCAAAATGGACTTAGCAAAGAGAAGGAAATATATATGCAAGATGAAGAAGAAATTGCAGACTTGAAAAATGAACAAAAGGATGAAAAAGACCTAGTTTTAGAGACAACTGAGGCTGGCATGGAGGGTTTGTTTTTGAAAATGGAATTGGACTTTGTTGTTATAAGGCTTTAAGTTCTCTATCAATATGTGACAAAGAAACCGATCGAATATATTCTATGGCTGAGCACCATTTAGAGGCCATGGATGACCTTTTCCCATAATAGTGGCATAATTTGTTAACAATGTGAGCATATGCATGAGATCCTAGTTTTGGTGCATGTGAATGTCCATGAGTCTGTAATTTGTGACTATGTTTGTCCCAGCATCTCTTGTAAATGAATCATACTATATCATGAATATTTTGTGGTTGGAACTCACAGTAATTAGGACCTTTGGCTTTTCAATGGGTCCACGGAATATCCCGCAAGCTTAGATCATTTGGACCCGCTATGAGATTAATCTCTATTCGAGTACTTAGTCTGAAATGGTTTTTGAAAAGCTAAAGGTTAAGGGAAAAGGAAAAGAGCTCCTATATGAGGGGAGTAACCTCCTAAACATAAAAACAAATAACTTTCTTCATTTTTCTTCTTGTTTTCTTTCATTCATTCTCAAGGATATATATACCAATCCAAACAAGCCTAGTCAGCACCTACAATGGAATCTAATAACAATGCTACCAGAATATGCAAAATAGAAATAGTGACTCATCCTAACAGAAATTATTCAGTTACTCTTCCTATCACTAATAACTTGCAACCACACTTAAGGTAGCTCATGGTACTTGGGCTTAGTATTTAGATATATTACTAAATATTTGGGCCATAGTCACAGTTAAGGTTCTTTGCCCTTCCCAAAAATGTGTTTTATGTGATTCGAATTGCGGTCCTCCCCCACAAGCTCAGCCTGCGTAAACAACTGTGCCACACCCATTGGGTATATCATGAATATATATGTCGAATTGATAATAAAGTTTAATAAGTAAGCTTCATAGATCATTGATCTGAA
The DNA here is from genome assembly GCA_039655645.1 of Ammopiptanthus mongolicus. NCBI lineage: Eukaryota > Viridiplantae > Streptophyta > Magnoliopsida > Fabales > Fabaceae > Ammopiptanthus > Ammopiptanthus mongolicus. Next base: position 14,576,315 of record CM077348.1, on the reverse strand, counting down.
TGTGTCTCCATTCTCTACATGTTATGTCTACATAGATATTTTTTTCCCATTTAGTCTAATACTTTCTTCACGACCGTGCTTATCCTTTCTACCTATGGATAATTATACTTTGCATTGTACTACTAAATCTTTTACTTGATTATTCTCTTGAAAGTGAGAAGATGGCAAAAATTGATTTTTTTTTTATCTAGAACGATGGTATTTTTGTGATAATGTTTGAAAGTTAGTGAGACTTGTGAAGTTAATGTAGCTGAAGTTATTAGGGTAGATTGTTAGGAAGTTTTACGGTCAAAATTTAAGTTGAAATTCCAATTTTTTAGATATTCAAAAATAAAATTTTATAATTGAAGAGAATTAAATTGCTTTATTCAAATAGAGAATTTGAAATATAAGAAATTTAAATTGATTTATCCAAATAAAATATTTTAAAAGTAAAAGAAATTTAATTGAAGTAATTAAATTGTTATGTTTTTCAAATTCTTTAAAATTTTGAAATACTCTTTGCAAACACACATATTCTATCCCACGTATCCCTTGAAGAATATGAAGGTTTCTCTGCAAAGAGATGCCTAATAAGACACTTCTTTGTTTTTTTTCGACAAAAAAACTTACTCCATTTCATTAAAGATCAAAGATTTAATACATGTTGGAATATTAGAGAAAATATGAGAATTAACATGAACAATGGCCACCTTTATTAAGTTATGAGCAATCATATTAACTTATCTCCTACTGAACTCCACATAAGAGTTTTTACAACTAGACAAAAAAAGATCCTTACAACCACAAATAATGGCCCCAAAATCTGAAATTTCATCACACCTAGAGAGCATCCTATCCACCACCACTTTTCAATCTAGCCTAGCTCAAAAATAAGTTTTCAAGCTGAAGACACTTCTTCGTTGTCTCTAATTGTCGGAATATTTCGGTTTTAACAAGGAAAACAAACTCTGATTCTTCTTCCTCTTCTCGTCACAAGTTATCATAGGAATTAGGATTGCTACTAGCCTACTATAGATGCGGCCATCGCCGGGGGGATGTGGATCCTCTCCAGCACCTCCCTCTCCATCCTCTCTATCTCTCTCCTCTTTTCTCACTTTTTCTCTATTTTCTCTCACATCCTCTCCTTGTCTTTTATGCTAGAGAGGCTGCAGACAATCCAAACACTCGCGGGGGACATGATAGAACATTATACTTGGTTGAGATGGGGTGGTCAAAGGTCAAAGTTATATCAATGTCAGTGGATTGGGAGTAAAAGGTTCTATTTTAGAAATGCTGCAAACATTAGCCAAATGAGGGATGTAGATGATCTATAAGTTGAAGTCCGGGGAGGTTGTGGATACACACAGTTGTCTATCAAAATTAACTGCACTCCAAATGGTCCAAGTGGCTCTCCCTTGTGCAGCTCTGCCTGAGGAAGTGAGTCTGATAAACTAACATTCATGTTATTTGAACTCATCATGGATCAGATTCAGAACGCATGGAATATTTGGATCAATGGAGAATTTATTAGCTTAAATAAAGAGATTTTTTAAAAATAAGACATAATGCAATTTTCAAATTTTGAGTTTATTATAACCTTCGATCAAATTTGAAGTGTTTGAAAAAATTTACGATTGCACTAACTGATAAATATAAGAGTAAATTATATTCCATCATCTTTAAGTTTATTAAAATAACTAGCAAACCTCAAACTTGATCCTAAATTATACTCACCGATTTTTTTTATTTTGACTAACTATTGACTTAATATCATTAAGTAACTTAAAAATAAGAAAATTATAATAAGTTATTTGATATTTATATAGTAAAAACAATTTTTAAAGATTGTTCTTATGTTTTCTTATTTAAAAAATAAATTATTTTTAATTTAAAAAATCAAATATATAATTTAAAAATCTTATAAAAAGGAATACAATTCATTCAAATATTTATTTTTTCATACCATTACATAAACAAATATTTTTTTAGTATGCACTCTAACAAATAATGGATATAAACTATATACAAATTACGTGAAAAAATGATTTTTCATTATATTCTAGTTTTTGTAGCCATTTAGCCCAATATAAATATCCACTAAAAAATATGTTTCCCCAAACGACACTCTACCACCTCTAAGTTTATTAAAATAAAAATAAATCCCAAACTTCACCATAAAGTACACTCTATCTTATTTTTAGTGTTGACTAACTATTGACTTAATACTGTTTCTTAAAAATAAAAATTATTTATAATAAGTTATTTTATATTTATATACTATTAAAGATTTTAACGTTTAATCTTATGTTTTCTATTTTTACAAAATAAAGTTGATCTTTTAATTAGAAAAATAAAATATATAAATTGAAAATATTATAAAAAAGAATATAATTATTTTAAATATTTAATTTTTTTAGTTTGTTATAGATTTATTTTACTCAAACAAATATTATTTAATATACGCTCTATCAAATAGTGGATATAAAATGTATATCAATTATGTAAAAAATGAATTTTTTTATTGTACTTTTTTATTTTTAGTCATTTAGCTTAACAACTTCTCAATAAATATCATGTTTTCTGTCATTTTATTTATAGAAGATATGAATTATATTATAAATAATTATTTTTCAAAAATATGACAAAAACATTGTTTAAACAAATATATGTTAATATAAGACTGAATATAGTTTTGTCTAATTATGATATACAAATTAAATAAGTATAATTTGATAAATGCTATGAATAATTTTGTGATTTATATATATTTACTTTAATATAAAAATTAATTAATATATTTAATTTAGTTGATTCTTAACAAAGTTCCTACTTCAAATTATTTTGTCAATGACATAGAATTTTTATGCAGATCATGAAGTTTATCTTGTCATGCATATACAAAATAAATAGAGTAAAGAAGAGTATTACATATATTTTTTACAAAATGAACATAAGATATATTAGTTAATTTTTAGATTGAATTAAATATGCATAAATCATAAATCTATTCATAGCATTTGTCAAAATATACATATTTAATTTATATATCATAATTAGAGTGTATGATAAATAATATTTGTTTGAATAAAATAAATATATAATGGACTGAAAAGTTAAATAATTAAGAGATGAGAAGATATGAGATTAATCTTTTAAAACTTTTTTTATTATATAAATATCAAATTACTTATTATAATTAATTTTTAGTTTTAAGTAACTTAATGGTGTTAAAGTCAATAGTTACTCAATACTAAAAAAATGGGGTATATGTTTAATTTATGATCTAATTTGGGGTTTGCCAATATTTGAATAAACTTAAAGGTGATGAAATGTAATTTACTATTTTAAGCTAACCATAGTTAATATATAAAATATTTTGTTAGCATAATTTAACTCCTCCGTTGGTCAAAAGATCAAACGGGATGAAGTGTTATTTTTATTCAAAAATGGGATTAATCGCCATTCTATAAAAACTTGAGGGGGATTAGTGCAATTTACCCATAAATATATTTTTAATTCTATTTACTATCAGTGGGTATGTATCCGGTCTCCTCATAATTATTCTGCAATTTTTTTTTCCACTTTGAATCAAAAATTATTGCTTGAATGTAATCTTTTAACATTATATAGCGTGTAAATGTTTTTAATTTCAACTATTTTACTTCATTAATTCTCATTACCTAATACTCCTACAAATTCTCTTATTTTTCGGTGATATATATTAGTCAATGATTGCTATGAGATAACCTCTCTTCAAATTTACTGCAAACATGTATTTGCGGAAAATCAAATCATGGCACTTCAATAAAAACTTGAAAACTTAACAAGGGAAAAGTACTCTTTTAATTAGCAATGTTAGGGGCCAGTCCTTGCTTTCTGTTGTTTTATTTTTTCTTCTTTCTTTTCTCCTTGTAAGTCACCAAAAAAGAGAAGCTTAAGCCCAAGTTGGCAACAACTATTTTTTGGAACGACGGATGGGCAACCCAAAACACAACTGATTAAACTAGAAAAAGCCTATCCCATTCTACAATTTTCAATTAAAGAAGCATTGTCAAGCCCAACGCAGCCTAGATATGTTGAAATACAATATTCAATTAAGACCGCAAACAAGATATATTTTATGAAAGAGGAGTGTTAACAATACATTCTCTAACACTTTCTTTTCAATACATACGTTGAAATTCATGTGAGGCCCACTAATTCATATGGGTTTCACTAGAATTTTATAGAACCCACATGAATTTCAACCAATAGGAAAGTGTGTTGGAGGAAAATGTTAAAAAGTATGTTATTAATATTTCTCTTTATAAAAAAAGGGCTTAAATGGAATTTAACCCCGATAAATAAATATATAATTTTTTATCTCAGAAACAAACCATCGCGACCCCTTTCCCCTCAACGCCGCTCTGTTGTTGTTGCTACTGCCTCCATCCCCTCTTTGGTTTGTTCCCTATCGCCGTCAACAACTCGATAACTGCTACCACTTTCCCTTTCCCATCCCCTCTTTCAATTTTTTAAACAAATTCATATGGTTTGTAGGCAAGTTCTGCGATGGACCACTATGATAGGTGGTACCACGGTGCACTAGTAATTTTACCCATTCGATTTATGTGGAGCACCATAGTATGGTGCACCCTTCCGCGCTCAATTTTTTTTTCCTCTTCTTCATTATTCCCTTCCATCCACCTGATCTGCCCCCTCGGTTTTTCGTCGTCTGGACATGAACGCGCCTCCACCAGACGGACGCCGGCCAGCCACTGTGCCAATGATCCTCAGTGCACATTGTCCCTTTTCCTTTTCCCTCCTCTCAAATCCGTTCCCGACGCTCGAGGTTCTTGTTTCCGATGGGTTCCCGGCAAGCACGTGACGGACTTGCAGATGTGCGACGGCGGAGAAGATGAGAGCTTTGTTTTTTGGCGCAACACCTGACAAAAACGGCTGGACGGTGCGGTTCTGCAACGGCGGAGACGACTCGCGGTTGGACGGTGTTGATCGAAGAATAAGGTGGAGCTCTTCGACGGTGCAGATCTAGCGTGAACAGGGACAACGAGGTTTGAAGGGCGTCTGGTCTAGAATCGGGGTGGAGCTCGCGGCTAGGAGAGGGTACGAGGGTGGCGCGAGCGGAAGGGAAGGCGGAGACAGCGGAGTCGCACGGGACTGGGAGCCAACGCTGGGAAGAGATGTTGATCGGAGAGGACAACTAGAGCTCGATGTGGCAGCTGGCGGTGCTATCACTCAGGAGCAAAAGGACAAGATGCTTGAGCTTGCGGAAAGGTAGGGTATTGGAAGGGAGGGGGCTGGGGAGATAGGGGCAGAGGAAGGGGAGAGGGGAGAGGGAAGAGGGGAGAAAAAGGGAAAAAATCAGGTGTAACAAATCTATTATTAGATCGTATAAGCCTTTACGATCAAACGACCGAGATTAAAAACAAAACTTGTACACGGTGGTACCACCTATCATAGTGGTGTTAGGGTTTCAAGAGGGATAATTTTCAGAAACAATTTTCAAAAACCTCTTGAGCGGAAAAAACCCCTTTACTAAAAGACCACGTATTGCACATGAATCACAAGGATATTGTGTTTACCTCTTGAAGCGTAGCTTTACCGCGAACACTGTGAGAGCGCCAACAACGCCGGTTAGCCAAAAACGATGATACTTGCGATGCTCATAACGTTCGCTTCAGACCTCGTATCGTAAAACTGAACGATGAAGATGTAGAGCCACATGTCACGAACCTGCTATCCAAAAATTAGCCCGATCCAACGGTTAACGAATCTCGAATCGTGAGATTACGATAATTGTCCAGCCATAACCACCATAAGAAAAGGCTTCTCTATCACCAGTATTGCAAAGTAGCAATACCTCTATTCATTCCACGCTAGCAAACCAACGTCAGAGATAGTGTAGTGCTAGCTATCAGGATTGGGAGAGGCACGATACACAAAGAGAGAAAAGAGGGCGCGCTGTCAAGGGTGTACAACAGCCGTTATGAGTGCTCTGTGTTGTGTGTTGCTTAAGTGACGTGCACAGCTTACTAATAGCTGCCACTCACTTAACCTAACCCACTTGGGCTACTATATGCTACAGACCCAATGTTTAATTATTAATTAAATCATATTTAATTAATCAATTAAAAATTCTCTGAACATTTGCTCTATGCGTGTGACCCTATAGGTTCTAAATTAATTGACAATAATATTAATTATTATTAATCATATTAATAATCAATTAATATTATAAACAATGAGCAGCATCTAGCAATACATCATTACTACCCAATTAATTAGAATATTGGTGCTACAATTAAAACCTTGTTGTAACCATATATAATGTGAAGTCAACGTCCTTTCGTCTCAATGTCTTAATTGAACACAAGACATAAAAGTGTCATCCTTGTTAAGTCCAATTATTTATTTCTTGATCTCGTAATTGACGTATGATTATGTGGGCCCAATATCTCATATTATCCCACCTTAGCATGGCCATGCATTTTTACGTCTTATACCATCAAGAGGCCTATAGACATTACTCCTGTTATGTAGGAGGGACGAATCCTATCTACATCACTTATATTCCTCAACATGTTTCATTGCAGACCCAATAATTATTTTTATAGTTGTCCTGTTACAGACAACGTTTAATAGTATTAAAGCCTACAACTACATATGTTAGGAATTGTAGTGACTTCAAGTCGAAGGACTACTTCACTATGGTCACCATGAGAATCTCTTATGACACTTACATAACTATTATGCAGCGTTCTCATAGCGGGTCACTCCAGTATAAATATTCCACTAATATTTATACCTATGTGAAGGCTTGATATCTTATATCTATGACCCGTGAAATATGGTCATCAGTACACTAACATAACAGTCTCAATGTATTATTATTGTCCTTATTAATAATAATACTTGACTATGAATATTTAAGCATAGTGTTCTATAATTTAATGGCATCTCACGGTCAAGTCATACTTGGCATTCCATTAAATGAACTACCTATTCTAAGGACTTTATTATGCTATAAATATGATCATAAAATATAACATAATAAATAAATGCCTTATACATATATCAAATATATGATCAAAGTCATGATACAAATGCGGTTCGGTTCGGTTCAGTTTGCTTCTTTAAAGAAAATCTGAACCAACTAATGCGGTTTGGATCGGTTTGGTTTGTTCGGTTAGTTCGGTTTGGTAAAAATAAACCTGGTCAATTAAATGTGGTTTGCTTTCTTTCCACTCTTTTAATTTATTTTATACTATGGCACAAAGCCACAAATCAAGCAAATAGTGTGTCTTTTGTTGAAGACAATAATCTTATTACTTAGACAAATATTTGTACATACAAACACGTTCTATGTCAAGCAATAAATATTCCGGAAAAATTGAATTCTATATATTTGATTCTTTTGAAAATGAAAAGTTACTAACTTAAGCCTAAAAATTAAAGATGCTCCAAAAAGAAAGTTCCAAACTATAGTGAGTGACCAGTGGTGTGCCAATGCGTGGGTAGTAAAACGCAAAATGCAACATTATATTACATAAATCGGTTCGGTTGCGGTTCTTTTCGGTTTTAGGAACGCAAACCGCAAACCGAACCGAACCGATCGGTTCTCATCAAATGTCATCCAAAAAAATCCAAACTGAGTCGGTTTTTGTCAGTTTTCGATTAATTTGGATCGGTTTGCTATTTTTTAGCGGTTCAGTTTGGATCTAAACACCCCTACCACTTGGGTTAGTTGATTTTTCAACTCATTTTCCATTTTTCAAACAACTAACCCAAGTGACAATCTGGACAGTCCAAATTGTGTCACTTGCTTGGTACATCACTACACCACTTTGGTGGGTGGGTGGTGCACCATAGCCTTCACCATAAACTAAATGATATGAAGGTGTAGAGACTTTTGGCTTGATCTTGGTCCATTTACTTAGTGCATATTGCCTGTTGGTTTTTGCTCACTATTTTGCAAGATTTGCTTAGTGCAATGTCTTATGTATTTGGGTGTGAGGTTTGTTTGTGTATGTTCTAACTCAATTGATTGCCTGCAGAAATATTTTTGAACCCTTATGGGGAGGGAAAAGGCTATTTGTGCTCTGGTAATGATTTGAATGCAGAACTGTTATGATTAACTAAGCCTGTTGTGCATGGTTGGTGGTTTTGATGCTCTTGGTTATGAAGCCTGTGTAGTTCTTTAGTTTTCAATCTTTGTTTGCTACATGTTTGTTGATGAGTAGTTTGGTTTGCATACCTCAAACTTTGAAATTCTTTCATTTGAGTTGTTATCTTGTCTACTATATGAGTTTGGGTTTTCATTTGAGTTGTTTAGCTCCGTTACCTGCTGTCATGATCTTTGGCAGCCACTGTGTTTTTATTCATAACTTGAGCTAGAAACATCAGATTTGGGTGCCATTATTTTAGTTAAAAAAATCAGATATAAAGATATTTATTGTCAAAATCCCTGATTTAAACTTTTTACCAATCAAAACCAGTTTTTGTTAAAGTCAAGTCTGTCCTGCATGTTGTCCGTTTTGGGCATCAATTACTTTTCCATCCATAACATGGGTGGCCCACCTTCAATTTGCACACAACTTGTCACATCGTGAAGCTTAGGTATAGGACTTGCATCTATTAAAGTTCAGATTTTTTCCTTTAGTCATTTGACGCTAGTTTGTGCACAAAGTGAAGCCATTTTCTGCATAAAATCCTATTAAAGTATTGTGCTGTGACTGCTAAAGTTTTTTTGATTTCTTGTTTGGCCATGCTAAAATTCCATAGTTCCAGCTCTTACCTTTTTTCAGCTAGTGTGGTTTTTTTTTCAAGGGACATATATAGTCTTTTTAAATCTATCAAGTTTTATGTACTAGTTGAGTGGTTGTGTTTTTGTCAGTAGCTATTACCTCATGGTTTTAGGCTATCTATCGTAGTTTTTTTTTCAAGGGACATATATGTGTGATGGTTAAAAGGACTTAATCCAATTGTTTGATAGTTTAGTAAGTAATGGAGTGGGATGATAACCCAAATCACTTCGTCTCACCCAAATCTCTAATTTTTATACCCTCCAAATTGGGGGGTTTGAGATTCCCTTATTAAACCTCCAAATAATGGAGTGATATATTTATACATCTCCATTCCACTCCATTACTAACCACTTCATTCCATCTACTTCAAAACTCACAACCATAGCCTTAATGGCATACAAGTGGTAGACAGTAGACACAGATAAAGTTAAGAGGCCAATATAGAGGTTGCGGTGGGAGAGCTTCTGCTCCTATGGATCCGCCGACTTCGCCTCATGTTGCGAGAGTAGCCGTGTCAACAACAACACATGTGGATACTGGATTGTCACCAACTACCATGCTTGCGTGTATCGGGACATCGACTACTCCATCATCCTCCACACTATCGTCATCTGCCCAACAGTCGGGGGAGGTGTCATAGGCACCAGGTTTTAGGGATCCTACTGATCGGAGGATTTGGCTAGCCTCAATAGCCAAATTAGAGTAAGTTTATTTCAATTTTAACATTCATGTATTATAAAAATAAAAATTATATATGATTCTCACATTTTATTTATTCTTTTTTGCCCATATCTTTGACCCTCCCAAGGGCCCTTCTGAAATTTCTAAAATCATCAAGGGCAAATATGAAGGTGTATGGCTCACATGGACTGAGTTGATAATGATGAAGTTAAGGGCACGTGGTAGAAAGAATTGCAGGTAAAATTGTATTTAAGTGAGAATATTAAACTCTTTAATGAAAATACATAACTATTTGGCATAAAATTATTCATTTGGATTTATAGAAGATAAATTACTGAGTAAAATTAAATCCTCTGTCTTCATTTAATACAATTTATTTTTTCTCTTTCAATTTAAGTAATGATGGTTGGGATTGAGATCCTCTACGGTTATCACAAAACTGTATGCAATCTAAACCTTTAAAAATATTTTATTTTGTAGCAAAAGAAAAGCTATAAATACAACACAAAAAATTTCAAGCATTAGATTTAAAACTGCACCACATGCAGTTCCTTTTTGAACTGCAGATGATCCGGTCCCAATTTTGAACCATCGGACCATCTTTAAATACATATATATATATATATATATATATATATATATATGGAGCGACTCAAGTGAGATGAATGTGTTATTGTGAGAGATGAAAGAAGCAAATCTGGATCTTTGGATCATACATGAATGATCAAGATTAGAACATAGAGTCATGTGACTTTTTTAAGTGATCACATGACCACCAATTAACTTCTAATCCTGACCACCCATGTATGGTTTAATGGCCCAGATTTATTCCTCTCACTCTCACAATAGCATACTCCTCTCACTTGAGTCGCCCCCTATATATATATATATTAGGCTTAATTGCACTTTTAATCTCCCAAATTTTTTAATTTTGTGATTTTGACCCTTCAAAAATTTTAGTTGCACTTTTCGTCCCTAAACTTTTTCAAATGTTCGATTTTGGTCCCTCAAAAAATTTAATTGCACTTTTCATCCCTCAACTTTGTGTAATTGTAAAAAATTAGTCCTTTTAGGAACCAAAATAAAGGCTTTCATTGCATAATTGAAAAAGTTGAGGGATGAAAAATGCAATTAAAATTTGAGGGACCAAAATCGCACAATTAAAAAAGTTGAGGGACGAAAAGTGCAATTAAAATTTTTGAGGGATCAAAATCGTACAATTGAAAAAGTTAAGGGACGAAAAATGCAATTAAGTCTATATTATATAATTTTTATCAAATAAGGCATAAGCAACTCATTTTATAATTAATAGCTTTTACGGCTTTTAAACGAAGGGACTTGCAAAAGGTAAGCAATCTTGAGCAACACCTTGCCATAATTATGAAAATAAAAAAAATGTATCAGTTTTATGATTTTATATATGGAATGAATAAATATAAAATGATTGTTGCAGTAATGTTCTTGGCGTTGATATCATTTTAACAATCGGATGCATCATTAGTTGCATATTGGTAAACTATGTTATTGGGCTTTGATATGTTCTTTGAGATGCATTAGGAGGGGTTGAGCACTGCATCTGAAAGTGTTGTGTACCCTCAAAAGGGGTATGGCCGTATGGATATTATTATCTAATTGATCCGTAATTATCAATTGGAACTTTCTAATGATTTTTCCTATCTTCAAATGCAACCATAGTAATATAATAATATACAAAAGATCCATGCTTGAAGTCCCACAAAATGGTTGTAGGCATGAACGTTTTGCATGCTTAATTGGTTAAATAAATGCCACCCAAAGTTCGTGAAGTACAGTGAGATATTTATCTAGTTCAGTTTCCTTTATCACCATCTGTCAGTCAATATTAAAATGCTAGGACGAAGATTTTAGTTTACAAGACATGCATGTTTGAGGACCGAGGACAATAACTACAGGTAGTTAGTGATCATGAAGTCTTCATAATTGGAGTATTAAACTTGCACATTTCAAGTTTATATCCAACTAATTCTTCAGGACTATGGTAAATTAATGCCTTGATCATGAGAACTTCGTCTGTCTTCTGAACCAGACAAACAGTTGCCTAGATACTAGACAATTACAATACAAAACTATTTCTTACTTTTTCTTTCCCCCTCCTTTTTTGAGGTGGGATTGGGCCAAAAAAAACAGGACTTCTTGAACTTCACTTCTCCATTAGGTAGCTTTTCTCCCAGCTCCCACTTCTTTCAGGTTTAAAGAATATTATCAGTTATGTTGAGAATGATTCAAAATCACAAGTTTTTGTCCGAATAATTAACTAAGCGAATTTGAGCTAACTAAGTGAATTTGAGCTATCTAAGCGAAAATGTCATTTTAGCTAAGCTAATTTGAGCTAGCTAAGCGAAAACAGAAGTTTTTTCAGGTATTCGTTTGTCACACTTTCGCTAAGCGAATGGAATTTAGTTAAGCGAAATTGTCAGTAACAGAATCGACCAAGACTGTTAAAAATCAGTTGTGAAAGTTAAAGAACTCTAAGATTCACACGGATTGGAACTTCACAAGGATCAACGATGTCACTTGGATTGATGACTCATCAAGGAGCTATTAGTTATTGATGTATAGGTATATATATACATATCATGTAATAGGGAAAAGAGATGAGAGAAGGGATGAGATGTAATTAGAATCAATGGGTTTGAGAGAAATAGAGAGTGAAAATATACTTGGGGAATTGTTGTATGTCCATCTTGGGATGGGACATGGTGTAGCAACAAGGATCAAGGGTTCTCTATTGTTCTCTTGAATGGAGAAAGGCTAGAAAGTGCTTAGGAATAAAAACTACAATCTTGGGTAGTTCTTGGAGGCATGTGGGAAGCAATGGAGGATCAAGAATGGAAGGTTGTGGGAAGGTTTCTATTAGAAAGACTTGGTGTAACCTTTGTTGATGATCATATATAGTGGAATCGCTGCTTTCTCCCGTGGATATAGGTCGCATTGATCAAACCACGTAAAACCCGGTATTCATCTTCTTTACTGTTTTGCTTCTTGTTTATCGATTATTCTTTATTTTAGTTTCATTTGCATAATTCTTTCTTGCATTGTTGTGCTTTGTGTTTCATGTGCATACAAACTTGAATGTTGCGTCGTGACCAAATTTCACAACAACTTACGTTCATATCACTGTCAGGAAATTGTACACATATAGTACCATACTTCTACCAGTGTCAAGCTTCTAGCCTTGACTTTCACTGCTCGCAAGCTTCTCTCTGCATTTGGCCTTTAATTGTTGGAAAATAAAGAACTCACACATCTATTGGAAACGTGAGAAGTAAAGTGAATATAAAGTTTAAAGTGTACAAATCCAAATTGACTTAAATATTTTGGAGAAAGGAGCATTCTCAAGTACAATCATACAAAAGTCCATTTCACTCACCCACGTTACAAGACTTGGACGAGGCCCATTGAGAATGCATACGGACAATGTGTAGCTTATGGGTTTTTAACGTGCTTTTGGATTGCTTGCATGCAGTAACAAACACGCACTTATATATACAATTCACAACAACTCACATACATAGATATAAGCATATTAGGCCGAAATCATGTTAAAACTTTATGTATTATTGTATGATATTTTTCTAACTATAAGTATTTATGCAAGCATGTGATGATGGAGATGAAGTATTCCACATGACACCTTGACCAAGCATGTCAGCTCTGCATAACACTTTTAATCATGCATAGTAGGATATACAAGGAAGGAATGACTAAACTTCGTACCTTCGCCAGCAGCTACCTGTGAAAGTAGAGGCCATGACTTCATTGATAGGAGATAGGACATTATATGCCGCAACTAGAATCCTCATTTCAAGTTTCTTTCCATTAAACCTGTAAATATGGTAATTTGTCATCAATGACAGCGCAAAGTGCGCAAACACGGAATAACTTTTTGCCGAGACTAGGTAACACTGCTATGGTCCATGTATTAGCTTTCAGATTTTCAAACTAATAGCTGATTTATTTCTATTCCAAATGGTTAAAAGGCTGTAATCTTTTTTCACTTAAGTATGTCTATCCCATAATGATGGTTACTTTTTCTTTTCTGTCGGCGATTAATTCTTCTCACAACATCACTTTTCCTACAAAGTAGAAATTGACAGAAGTGAGCTCGCTAGTAAATTTTCTGAAATTTCATTTAATAAGGTTACAAGCAGTGCCAAAATTTCAAAGTTCATTTGATACTTCAAAATTAAATAGTTCCGACAGATCACCATTCTAACTCTTACTGATTTTTCACTTTATTTTTAAATGGCTGGATCTTGATTGTATAAAATAAAAGTCTAGTATAGATCTTATAGATAGTTATTTGAGCATCAAACTGTGCAAGAAAAGTTCCTTTGGCCATTGGACAAATAAAAAAGGGGTGGGGTGGGGGAGAGAGAGAGGGGGATAAAGACAAGAAAGAAAACAGGCATAAGGTTGTTGTTACTACTAACTACTCCTAAAGCCATACAAAACCATTGGCAGAATAGGTTACCCCAAAGAAAAAACAGAATAAACTCTCTCCATATCATGATGGCAACTATGAATATAAATTATAAAGAAGCAGAGAATATTTTATGATACCTCCTGGTAAAGCATATAAATGCAATCCTAGTGCTATTTGCATAATGGCTACAGGGGACCATTTTCCCCTTGCTCTCAAGTGCATTACCCCCTTCATTATAGCATCTTCACTTTTATTAGTCCCCGTTTCCCACCTTAATAGCTTCAGTTCTGCTGCGACAATTTTCTGATTGCGGGAAAGAAAAGGCGGAAAGTGAATAAAGGACAGGAGTTTATTCAGAATTTTCCACGACCTTGACCTCAGGAATCTTCTGCTTGCTACCCCCAAATCATATATATTTTTCGGCACAAGCATATAAATATATATTAAAACTATGTTAAAAAAAGTAATGAGGCCTATTCGTCAAAAAAAAAAAAAAAAAAGTAATGAGGCCAAACAACATAAAAAAAATACAAAGCAAACAAAATAATATCTTTACCCCTTATTTTCTTGTTAAACCTTTGTTAACATTTTAAAATGTTAATGCTTTCAGTTAGAGAAGCGGCTTTGTTTGTTGGCAAGAGTTGTTGAATGATACTGTACCTGCGGTTTCTGACTGCCAAACAGTTACAGGACTTATAGTTAGTTCCTACCAGAAAGCACGCACCTAAATTTTGTGCTACAGGTTTAATTTGGTTCACGGGCGCCAAGATAGAATCTTCCTAAAATCCATAATTTCATTCACTTGACAAGCAATCTTACTTATCAATTACATGGAGTTTGAGTAAACTGATCACTAAGCAATGAGTTCCACATAGGAGGGGTGGTTTGGTAGTTGAGGTTGAGGGCATGTATGTGATTACTGGCAAATACCAATAGGGTATGCCTAACATCTGGTATTGATATGATTGGATCAAGAAGCAAGGCTCGTGGGAATCCTTTTTCATCTTTAAATATTTTTGGCAAGCACTAATACAGGGATTGAAACAAAAGTGTAAAAAATAATAATCTTAATAAAGTTCACCTGTGACCCCAATAGTTCAATGGGAACAAAAAGCAGTGTAATAAATAAGAATCAATCGATCAAACAAATAGTTAAAGATAACACACCTAGATAAAGGGTAACTAAAGCATATGCAAAGATATAGCATCTTCCCTCCTTTCTTTTAAAAACTTAACGTACCCAAAACCTCAACCCAAGCCATATTATTCATATATACTCAGCAAGTGAAGAGAAACCAAAAGAAATATTAGAATTAGAACATAAGAAGCATAATGAAGGGAAGAGAAGCCAAAGCATCATCCTCTACAGATCTGTTAGTATGTTTCCCTTCTCGAGTTCATCTCAGTCTAATGCCAAAGCCCATCTGCAGCCCAGGTAGGCCTCAAGAGTACCCTAACAATCGCCACCACAACAATCACAACCACCACCCCCTTAAGAAATCAAGCACCACCAGAGGCCAAGCTAGCCCTTTGATATGGACCAATACCAAGTCAATGGGCTCAGAAATTACAGAACCAACATCTCCAAAAGTTACCTGTGCTGGCCAGATCAAGGTCATCAGGCCCAAAACCACTTCATGCAAGAGCTGGCAATCTGCAGTCATGGAAGAAATAGAGATGATTCACAACAACAATAAACAGAAGAAGAAGAAGAAGAAGAAGAAGAAGAAGAAGCGTCCTAGCTGTGTACAAGCACTTGGTTTCAAAAAGGAAGTGATGATGAAGTTATTGACTTGTTTACAAAGCATGAGATTAGACCCGCGGTGCTTAGGAAACTTCCCTGAAGGGGAAGATATTGATGAAGATGAAGATGAAGGGTATGGAGAAAACCACGTGGTTATAGAAGAAAGCGATAATGAAACTTCAAGAACTGTGTTTTCCAAATGGCTTATGGTGTTACAAGAGAATCAGAGTAATGAGTTCCATAAAGAAGACACAAACGATAAAGATAAGGTGATAAAAGATGATGGATCAAGTGTTGAAGCAGAAGAACCCAATGTACCTCCTCCAAATGCGTTATTGCTGATGCGGTGTAGGTCTGCTCCGGTGAAAAGTTTGCTGAAAGAGAACGAAAAGGAGAACAATGAAGAAGAGGAACAAGAACAAAATGAACACATTGAAGAAGGTAAAGTTAAAGAAAAAGCAGGGGTAAACAAAGGGAATAGTTTGAAGTCATTGATGGAGGAAAACAGAAAGAAAGAGAACTTGGTAGTAATGAGATACGACTCTGATTTTTACAAGATTTCATCGTCTGATATTGCCAAAGATACATGGATTGTTGGCGAGCTAAGAGATCCACTGCCAAAGAGCCGGAGTTGTAACAAATGATCATCCACGGTTACTTTTTTTTAAGTCATATGTAATCTATTTTGTCCTTGTATTAAATATGCAGTTTGTGCCATTAATTTGATAACTAAATCCCCGTTTTTGCTTATCATTAATGGATGAGGATCTTCCATCCCACTTGATGTATCGTTCCAATCAATAATATTTTATCATATAAATTAAAATTTTATTTATTATTGAAAAAATACAATACATGATAAGATATTATTGGTTGGATATGATATGATATATTAAAACGAGACAATATATCCTCATCCATCATTAATAGCACCAAATTCAAATTGTACAGCTTTCTAATTTCGTCATGTAAGTGCCTAGAAAAAAGTTTTTTCTTAGCATGCACGTGTATGGTTTGTTTTTTAAGATCGATAAATGAAAGTTTAAGAAATGAGAGGTTGTTACATTTTAAGGTTATGATAAATCATACTAAGTTCTAAATACGATTTACTACTTACAAATGACCTATCAATTAATGTCCGTTGGTTGAACAAACCATCATTGGCATGCATTTAGGTGTATGACTTTGAATACTCTTTTCTGTAAACTCTTAATTTTTAGTTAAACGAATACTTAGTGCAAAGACCGCTGCTGTATACATGTCTAGCTGCTTTCTACTAATTCTTTTAGTTCTTTTCCTTAAACTTCAAAATGAGAGACATGGTGTAGTACATCAAAATGAGATAACATATCATCATCCATCATTGATAGCATCAAATTCAAATTGTACAGCTTTCTAATTCTGTCATGTAAGTGCCTAGAAAAAAGATTTTTCCCAGCATACACGATTCTTTAGGATCGATAAATGAAAGTTTAAGAAACAAGAGGTTGTTACATTTTAAGGTTATGATAAATCATACTAAGAGCCCGTTTGGCACGACCCTTCTGCGAACTTATAGCGGATGAGAAAGTAACCTCGTTTGGCAAGCACCTCTATCACGAGTTTATAGCGTTTTTTCACGAACTTATAACGTTTTTTTTAGACGTTACTTGAAGTAGCGTTTGAGGTTATAGCTTATAACGTTTCATTTTTTTTCCACTTTTATCCTTATTATCTTAATTTAATTCTACATTTATCATCTTCTCTCTCTTTTATGTAAAATCATTAATGAAGATGTTCTTTTATGTCATTTTATATTTTTCAGCTACTTCAACCGCTAGTTTTACCAAACACTTCCACAGAAAATAAGCTAGCATTATCCACTATCCGTTATCAACTAGCTTATCCGCTAACAGGTAGTTTTACCAAACAGACTCTAAGTTCTAAAGATGATTTGCTACTTACAAATGACCTGTCAGTTAATGTCCATTGGTTGAACCAACCATCATTGGCATGCATTTAGCTGTGTGACTTTGAATACTCTTTTCTGTAAACTTTCAATTTTTAGTTAAACGAATACTTAGTGCAAAGATTGCTGCTGTATACTTGTCTAGCTGCTTTCTATTAATTCTTTTAGTTCTTTTCCTTAAACTTCAATACCAGATGAGTTCGTCTACTCTTTCTATATATAGTAGAGCAATGACTGAGTAGCAATGCTCACCAATACTTGAAAGCTATTTGAAAATCAAGACTTGGCAAGCACGCATCAATTTTTTAGGTACATTGCTCGCATAATTTTTTTTTTTTTTGTGACCATGATATAGATACGAAGTATCTATCACTATTAGCGGTGACTAAAGGTTTTCTCCATATACAAGAGTCAGGATTTGAACCCTGACCACTTGCTTAAGGTGTCTGGATCCCTTACCACTCTGACTAATCACATGTTGATTTGCTCACATAATTTTAAATGTAATAATTTTGTTGGGTATATTTCGCTTAGCAGCCCAACACTCAAACCCAAAGAAACCCATCGTAACTAATGGCGACAGAGTCAAATTTATTTGAAATTATTTTTTTTACAAGAGTCAAATTTATTTGAATTCACCATCTCTCACTCCCGAAAAAAAAATTCTCTAAAACGAGAAAAAGTATAAAGTAGGAAAATATGAATGTATTCACTCTTTATTATTTAAAGTGTATTAAGGCAAATGAACTCCCCTTTTGTGTATTTAATATTCATGACCTCGAATAGAGACACCCGTATTTATGACCTCGAACAGAGGCACCTGCCTTGATGTGTCATGCGTGTCAACCGTAGTCTATATGTTTGTGTCAGTAAGGTCCCGTTTGGATAGCACAGCTTACAACTTATTAGAGTTTCTTTGATGATATAAGTGCTTTTATGTAAAAAAAAGAAATAGTATTTAAGTAAGCTTAAATAAGTAACTTATTAACATTCAAAACTTGTTTTTAACTTATTTTGAGAAACCATTTTGTTTAGCTTATCAAAAAACTAGTGTGGAAGCTTCTACAAGAAACTGTTTTCACATTTTATAGGACAATTATATCCTATAATAATTTGAATTTACATCAAAACCAACTCTTCCATCTTCCTCTCTCAAGTTTATAGATTTTAAAAGCGCTTCTTCGAGTATATATATATCCAAACACTAAATAACGAAATTTAAAAGGAGTTTAATGCATAAAAGCTTTTTATATAAGCACTTCTAATATAAGCGCTTAAACAAGCTATTTATCCAAACGAGGTGTAAGTATGCCAGACGAATTAGGTTAATGATGGTAAGGCCCTAGTTATACTTGAAAGTTGAAACAACCTAACTGGGATGTTCTTCCCAGCAATGGATATTTTTGTAATTTAGTAATTATCGTTCGTGCGGCCCATTCAGTATTTTTTCTCACCATGAACTTCGCTAAGCCTGGGTTAGGCTGAATAATGAGTTCTTTCAAATATTGAAAAATGGTATCCAAGTCTTTACAAGGGATTTTCTTTTAATACCCCATCCTTTTCATTCCTTACCCCTTTTTTTCAATTTTATCCAATTAAATCCCATAATTACCCTTCTTAGTTTCCTATTCTTATCCTAACTCCTATTTTATTAACCTTTTTTCTATAATTTTTTTACCTCTCATCAATCTTCTTCCCCCACATCCTTCAATACTTTTTCCTTTTCTTCTACTGCATTCCATATTTTCTCCACTTAATTCCAATCTCATTCTCATCGAGGAGCATAGGTGAGTGAAGTAAGTGTATCAATTTATCATTCTCACTCGAAAACAAGGCTGATCGGAGAAGAGGGACATCTGCAAAGTAAGTTTTTTTTTTTTGTTTAGGTATATTTGCGACTTAAGGATTCTAAATTTTAATAACTACGGAAACTATAGTTTCCGTAAGGTACCCAAGTTTTGATACCTCTAGTTTCCGTAAGGTACCCAATTTTTGGTACGTTAAAAGCTTTCAAAAAAATAAAAGCTTACGGAAAGGTTTCAAACAATGAAAGTTTACGGAAACTTTTCCGTAAGCCTGATTACAGTTTTCGTAAGCTTGATTACAGTTTCCGTAAGCCTGATTACCTGCGTTTTCCTCCGTCGTTCTGTTCGCAGCTCTCAGCCGCTCCGTCCGATACCAGTCTCTTCCTTGAAGTGGGGTGGGAGGGGATCGTGAAGTGGGGAGGGAAGGGGAAACCAGTAAGGGGTATGGGATATAAAGGAAGAAGGAGGGAATGGGGAGGGTTTTACGGGGAAATGTGGTGGGGATGCACAGAAAAAGAAGGAGGAAAATGGAGTGAATGTAATTGGGGGATAGGAAAAGAAATATTTGAAGAAGAGGAAGAGTTTTTGTATAATGATAAAAGAAGATAAAGGTATTTTTGGGATTTATTTAGGAAAAAATAGAGAAGGGAGGTAAGAATAATTATAAGTGGGGCATTAAAAGCAAAGCCCTCTTTACAATCGTCAGCTTCACATGCATGTTTCTGTTGGGCTATGACATGAAGCAAGCTTGTAAGTAGGGTATATATATCATACACATTATAAATTAATTATATATATTGAACCAAATATTTATTTAGCCAAATTAGTCTTTTCATTCTTTCACTTAATTGTTTTATTTAACTTAGTTCTCTTAACACCACCCTTACCATTTCTATCGGTTTCCATCTAACATGGTCTCAACTTATTTCTCTCATCTCTCATTTCCTTCATTTTCCAATGAGATTCTCAATTTTTTTCCAATGAAGGAGGCAAAACCACCTTTTTTTTCAATGCTGAGCCACCTAGAATTGTCGTCGTTTGGGCCTATGAAGGAGGCTGTCACCCGTTTTGGAGGAAGAGAGAGAAAGAAGAAGAAAGAGACGATAGAAGAAGAAAGAGAGAGAATCGACAATGGTTTAGCTCCCTTGGCCGGAAAAATAGCGGATCTCGCCGTAAAAAGAATGGTAGAAGGAAAAAAGAGAAGAGAGAAAATATTTTCTTATTAAGTATTAACCGAAGCTGTGACGGTGTTAGATGAACACTGACGAAAAGAATAACGATGATAAGTTTGCCAACATGGAGGATTTTTTGGTGTGCTTTAGGGTTCAAGTTGAACAAAAGGGACAAAAATATTGATTTTCGCTATTTATTTAATATTTTTAATTATAAATTTTTTCAGCTAGTTATCTTTCTTCTTTTTTTTTATCATGTTAACGAGTGTCTTAAGGACACTCTTTAAGGAAATTAAAAAAAAACATTACATTGAGAAACTAAATGTGTCACTTCTTCAAATGTTAAATACATCAATTTTCAATGAAAAGTTTTTTTTGTGGCTTCCTTAAAAATTACATGAAAGATGCTCGTTATCATTCTCCATTTCTCTTTTAATACAGGTTAACACCTAAAGGCTAAACAAGGGAACTTCGTGTAGAATCTCTCAAAATGCTGGCACAAGCAGCACCGTTTTTCCGAGGAGAGTCTAAACCATCGACATTGATTAAACACATTCAAAGTATGAATAGAAGGCACCAAGATTCTAGTCTTCGCTCCCCTGTTCCTGCCTGAGGGGATCATGATTGTTTACTGCAACCACCGGATGGAATCGAATCACTGCTGTTATCTGATATCCTATTCTTGCTGATTGCATATTATAATATTAATATCCACCTATATTCTTCACTCTTTACCATGATTTCTTTCACTTCAATATCAGTGATATGATATCTATAGAAGAATAACCTCATCTTTTACTTTTTATGACCTCTTCAATTATGCCATTTGTCTCCATCATGCTGATTGCTAAATGGTTAATTATTATTACACTTGCACACAAGGCCGTAATATGCATCCGTTAGAATAAGCACTGTACAAAATCATAGCCTAATGAGTTAACTGCGCACCGCGCAATCTGTGTGATCAATCATCGTTTTATTATCCCCCCCCCCCTCTTTCCCTCATCATATACTTTGACTCTTGATTTTTGAGTTAAAAACTTTCCTTCTCCCTTATGAAAATATACAAGTACAGTAGTTTTGTGATTCTTCAAATCTTACAGACCCACTTGCCCCTCTTGAGGACTAGAGGCAGAACAAGCACTCCTTCCCCTCCTTTCAAATAGAATTATGGACATGCTTAATATAGGCTTAATTGCTAACACTGTGGAACAAAGAGAAGAAATATTCCACAAAGTTTCTCCAATGTACGCAGTTGTTTTTCTTCTACTATATTACAATTATTATTACAAATAGTAATTCATAACGACAACAACACTCCTGTGAAGAATAAATATTTAAAAGAAAAAATATAGTACTAGTACAAGGTAGTTGTTTGAGCTAGTAAAACTAATGTGCATGGAAAAAGATACATGAGTAATTAAAGGCTGCTCAAAAATCAAAGGATTGAAAGAACCAATTACTAACACAAAGAATTCCTTTTTTATAAACTTTTCTGCTAGCTACATTGATACTATACTTCCTCTTGTAAGCAAGGTCAGCAAATTTATGAAGCAGAAACAATTAGCTGCAACTATTATGAGCGTCATCCTGTCCCATTTCGTTGTGAAAAATGTAACTATTTTTCCTCATTTCCTGCACAATGTATATTCTCATTTGAAGAAATGCAATTATCTTCAACTGCTATACAATTTAACTGATCTTTCTAACAGCCCATGGTTGTTGCCTGAAATTTCTTTTACCCTTGATCCGTTCTTGTATATTTTGAAGGCTGGGATAGAGCTCACACCTTCTGATTTTGCTAAGTACGGGTGGTCTTCAATCTCCACCTAAAATTGATATTCAGTTACAGGTAAGAAACAATGTAAAAGATTGAGAGAAAATTTAAAGAACTAAATTGATCAGTTGTTTTTCTTGATCACATATTGATTGCATTTGGTAAGTTACGTTTTTTATTCTGTAATCTATTCCTGCATAAAAATGCTACATTTTGTCCAAAGTTCATGCTGTAAAGCCTAAACCATTCAAAATAAACCAACCTTGAGGAAATTAACTGATGGGAATCTCTTGCTGGTTTGCTCCAACACCAGCAATACTTGTTTATTGGTTGCCTTGCTGCTAAAGAGCACCACAGCCATCCCTGTTCCAACCCACATAACTGGTTTAGTGTTATTTACAATGCCCATATATCATTGTATAAGAGATGCAGCCAATGTGCCTTACCAGGCAAAGTTACATAATGTCTGAACCGATCATTGCTTGAGATGAAAACCAAATTTGAACCAAATTTCAAGTCCTTGATATCTTCGCCCCGTAGCATCTTGAGTTGGAGCTGGGCCTCAAACAAAGCCCTGGCCACTTCTTCATCCCCCGGCTTTTCTCTTATTAGCATTTCATAGTCTTGAATGGCAGCTTCCCATCGTTCCAACTATATGCACAAAAAAGAAATAACCAAGGGGTTATTAAATGGAAAGAAAACAAATATGTACCGGAAGAACTTAATATTAAGGTAGCAAAAATTAAGGCACCTTGGCATTGCAATCTGCCCTTCTTAACTTTGCTTTGCTATAACATGGCTGAACTATAAGAGCTGCATTACAATCTTCAATTGCTTTCTCATATTGGCCTAGCTTCGAACGACATGCTGCTCTGTTGCATAGCAGAACTGAGTTGTGTGGATCATGCTCTAGTCCTTCATTGTATACAGCACATGCTTCCATGAATTTCGATGCCTTGAAGAGTAAGTTTCCCCTCATTCTAGCCGATGTCACTGCTCTGGCCCTCCTTACAACTGCATTCACCTCTATGTTGCTTGGATCAACTTTAGCTGCTTGCTGAGCTGCTGTCACAGCATCCTCAAACCTGTTGTTGACTCACAAAATGCAATTCAACTTGAGATTCGTTCCTAACTAGGCTCAGAAAATGTATCAGCATTGATCATTGAATATAAAGAAAGCAATAGCAGCCTGAGGCTCATAATTGGGATGCAAAGTTTAGTACACAGTCAAATTTTAAAGTGCTTGTATTAGTAAGTAATTTTACAGTACATTTTCTCACAGTCAAATGAAATAAGAATGAATCTGTTGTTTTAGCTCTCATTTATGAGGCTTCAAGAAAAAAATATAGGGATGCAAAAATATTAGCCTGCTTAGCATATCTTTGTAACATAGCATGCCAAATACATAATTCATGCTTGAAGAATTTATCAAACACATAAAAATAAAAGCATTTCCACCAACCTGCCGGCTGCCAAGTAAACCTGTGCGCCTATCATCAACAGGTAAGCACTACGAGCCAGGCCAAATATCTTGTTACACCAATCAAGGGAAAATTTCGGCATTTTCTCGTGGTTGGCATATGCCTCTTGGAATCTTAAGAGCTTCAGCAAGGCTTCAGTTTGTAAAGCATATACCTAGCACACATAATCATTTTTTTATGAGCACAAGTCATAGCAGCTGAGTGGTCCTATGGCACTAACATAAAAGCAAAGGGGAATTCTAGAATACTGTCCAGTTGGAAGCATTATTGGCCTATTGAATGAAGTTAGACACAGAATTCAATGATTAAAAATGTAGAAGTGCAAAATTCATTGGGGGTACATAAGAAACCTCTAAAAATCAGAAAAAAAGAACATGTTTGACTAATGAACTAACCTGTGGTGCTGAATCAGCACCTAATGATATTGCAGTCTGTGTTTCGTTCAGTATAACACCCCATTCATTGACTTTCCGAGCTTCAATGCATCTGTTAAGGTGATTTTGAAGAGCCTGAGCTTGGAAAGGGAGTATGGAATCAGCACATGGGGTTGAGTTAATGCAATCCAGTGCCTTTTCTGCTTCTCCCAATCTGCATTAAAATTTTCAATTTTGTAAGGAAAAGTAATAATAGAACAAACACAAACACCATATCATTATCCAAAGTATATATAATTACCATGTTGTATCACTATCTACTAGTCCTTGATACATTAATAAAGCATATATTTATTTCAATTATTATTATTGACATGAGTACCTGAAATATATTGTTGCCAAACGGTTATAGGCTCTGTGATATGAAGGCTCCAGCCGGATAGATTCCTGACACTCAACAATTGCTTCCTGAAACCTTGCTAAGCCAATCAAAGCTGCACTCTTGTTGCAATGATATGTTGCCTTATTTGAATCAAGAGCAATGGCTCGGTCATACAAAGCCAAAGCCTCTTCAAATCTTCCCTGCTTGTATGCTTCATTTCCCATGGACTTCAACACCTCAGGGTCCACTCTATTGTTTCTTGGACTTCTAAACTGTGCAAGCTCATCACTGTTCTTTCTCATGATATTCCCCATCACGCCTTTGGTAGCGTTACTGTAAGAAATGGACATAGAGTTCAACTCTTTATTACTCTTAGGAACAAATTCCAGACTCTTTCTTCTTGGGGTGTTGTTTACAAGCAAATTCCCAGTGAGTTTCAAGGCACCAAAGTCTTTGGCATGGGACTTGTTGCTCTCATTGTCTCTCTGGTGACTAGTGCTTATCCTAGCAAGTTCCAGAGAGTTTCCATTGGGCTCTCTCTGTGGCTTTCTTTCATCATTCTTGTCATGGTTTTGTTTAACTTTTGTGTGGGTTGATGATGATGAAGAAGAAGAAGAAGATGAGGTTCTTGCAGCATCTGAATGTTTCTGATTTTGATTGTTTCGGTGTGTAGAAGGTGCTTGATGAATAGAGGTGCTCTTTCTGGCAGGTTTAAGGTCTGTAGTTGTGCTATGTTTGTGTGGCTCGGTGAGTGTAGCAGTGTCAGAAGAGCTTCTTCGTGGAATCTTTGATTCTTCATTTGGAGACCTCTTCTTGAGTTCATTTTTGACATGATCTCTCTGTGGTGCATTGTTGCTCAAGCTAGCGTTCATGGGTAGTGAATGAACAGATGATTTTCTCAGCTTATAGCTTTTGAGTTGGAGAATTCTACCCATGAAACCACAACCCAATTCATTATTCCCAACCTTGTTGTTCTTGGCCATCCCTGCCATGGTGACACTTGTTGTAAGATGAGTGTAAGCAGGGAAAGTATGTGAAGCCTCACAGAAAGCAGCAAAGAAGAAAGCACAGAAGCTGAAATAATTGTGAGAGACTATGAAAGGGAAGTATGAAGTGATGGCTTGAATAGAAAGCAGTTTATATAAGAGGCGTGCCCTGTACAATATGTTTTATAGAAATAGCGTTCTAGAGTGGCTTCCAAGAAACAACTTTAGCTCTTTTCGGGGCTGCTGAGAGAAGGTCGATAATTCAAAAGAATATTATCATACTATATGGAAAATATATCAGGATAAGTTGTTTAAGATAAACTGGTCGTATAAATTTAGATTATTTTGTCGTTTATTTTAATTTATTGTGAGCTTGATTAAAATTTATCTGAAACCCGTATTAAAATAGAAAGTTTTTTTGGGTGTGTAACCAAGGTTAAATTTTATAAACTGAGATAGAAATAAAATATGAGAAAGGATAGTAAGAAGGATGAGAGAGTAAATGAGTAAATAGTCAATTTGGTCCTTGAAAGTGTAAGGCGGTATCAACTTAGTCCCTGAATTTAACTAAATAGCAAAAACGTCCCTGAAATTGTAAAACGTTAATCAACTTGGTCCCTCTGTCTGCCCCAGTTAGGGGACGCCGTTAACGGCGCTGATGTGGCACGTTAAGTGCCCTATTGGCACCGTTGTCACTGGTTAGGTGGTGTCCACATGGTCAGGGACCAATTTGAAACTCTGAACCAGGGACTAAATTGAACTCGCAACAGTCTTCTTCTTTTTCTTCTTTATATTTCCCCTTTCTGTCTCTGCTCTCTCTCTCTTTTTGCTTCCTCTGTCTCGCGCTCTCTCTCAAACCACTCCTCTATAGACGGGTGGGAACCAGGGGCTAAATTGATACTCGCAACAGTTTTCTTCTTCTTCTTTATATTTCCCCTTTCTCTCCGCTCTCTCTCTCTCTCTCTTTGTTTCCTCTGTCTCGTGCTCTCTCTAACCACCCATCTATATAACCACCCGTCTATAGACGGGTGGTTATAGACGGGTGGTTTTATAGACGGGTGGTTATAGACGGGTGGTTCTATAGACGGGTGATTAGAGAGAGAGCGCGAGACAGAAGAAGCAAAGAGATAGAAATAAAATATGAGAAATAAAAACCAAGGTTAAATTTTATAAACTGAGATAGAAATAAAATATGAGAAAGGATAGTAAGAAGGATGAGAGAGTAAATGAGTAAATAGTCAATTTGGTCCTTGAAAGTGTAAGGCGGTATCAACTTGGTCCCTGAATTTAACTAAATAGCAAAAACGTCCCTGAAGTTGTAAAACGTTAATCAACTTGGTCCCTCTGTCTACCCCAGTTAGGGGACGCCATTAACGGCGCTGATATGGCACGTTAAGTGCCCTATTGGCCCCGTTGTCACTGGTTAGGTGGTGTCCACATGGTCAGGGACCAATTTGAAACTCTGAACCAGGGACTAAATTGATACTCGCAACAGTCTTCTTTTTTTTCTTCTTTATATTTCCCCTTTCTGTCTCTGCTCTCTCTCTCTCTTTTTGCTTCCTCTGTCTCGCGCTCTCTCTCAAACCACTCCTCTATAGACGGGTGGGAATCAGGGGCTAAATTGATACTCGCAACAGTTTTCTTCTTCTTCTTTATATTTCCCCTTTCTCCCCGCTCTCTCTCTCTCTCTCTCTCTCTCTCTTTGTTTCCTCTGTCTCGTGCTCTCTCTAACCACCCATCTATGTAACCACCCGTCTATAGACGGGTGGTTATCGACGGGTGGTTTTATAGACGGGTGGTTCTATAGACGGGTGATTAGAGAGAGAGCGCAAGACAGAAGAAGCAAAGAGAGAGAGAGAGAGCGGAGAGAAAGGGGAAATATAAAGAAGAAGAAGAAAACTGTTGCGAGTATCAATTTAGCCCCTGGTTCTCACCCGTCTATAGACGGGTGGTTTGAGAGAGAACGCGAGACGAAGGAAGCAAAAAGAGAGATAGAGAGCAGAGAAAGAAATGGGAAATATAAAGAAGAAGAAGAAGAAGAAGAAGAAGAAGAAGAAGACTGTTGCGAGTATCAATTTAGTCCCTGGTTTAGAGTTTCAAATTGGTCCCTAACCACGTGGACACCACCTAACCAGTGACAACGGTGCCAACAGTGCACTTAACGTGCCACATCAGCGCCGTTAACGGCGTCAGCTAACTGGGGTTGACAGAGGGACCAAGTTGATTAACGTTTTACAACTTCGGGGACGTTTTTGCTATTTAGTTAAATTCAGGGACTAAGTTGATACCGCCTTATACTTTCAGGGACCAAATTGGCTATTTACTCGAGAGTAAATAATGGATTAGAAAAAGTCAGCTTTGAGTTAGTTTTCTTAAGAACCAATTTTATCTCAAATTTAACTCATTTATAAACCAATTTTTTTTGTTTCGAACCCACCGTAATTAGGGCTTTTGGATCGTCTATGGGACTAATCCACGGTTCGATAACGACGGACGTCCGGTTTTTTACACACGGGATTGGACTGCCTTCCAATTGGGCAACCCCAACAATCGAACTTGCGTCTTTTTCCTTGTGAAAGAATCATGTTACCAACTCTCCCAACATCAGGTTGGTATAAACTAGTATTTTTTTTAATCATAACAATTAACATCATTAATATGAAAATTAGCCCTACTGTACTGGTGTATCTGATTTTTTTTAGTGAAAAATCGATTTTACAAATAACCGTATTGGAGAAAACATGCGAAAAGGAACATTGCGGTCCAAAATTCACACCTTTTAATGCGTGTTTGGTTCCACGATGTTAAGTAACAAAATTGCATTTACTCTTTGTCAAACGTGATTTTAGTAAAAATAAAGATGTTTGGTTATTGTGAGGCAAAATCAAAACGTGATTCTAGTAGAAGCTACAGAAAGAGTTTGTTTGGTAAAACTAGCGGATAAGCTAGCTGATAGCAGATGAACTTATAGTGGATAAGCTAGCTTATTGATATGGAAGTGTTTGGTAAAACTAGCGGCTAAACTAACGGATAAATATAAAATGACATAAAAGGACATTTGTCTATACCTTTTTATATAAATGTTGTTTATATATATATATATATACACATTAGTATTATAAATGTTAAACGTTACTATTATATAAAAAAAATGTTGATACATTATTATATATAAAAAATTATATAAATGGTAATCTTACCTGTTTATAATACACTATATTATCATACAAAATTATATTATTCTCGTTTTTTTTCATGGGTTTTGGTTTTCGTCCCCCCATGGTTTGTTTTCTTTTTTTTTTCCCCTTTTTTAATATATTTATGGTGACTTGTCACCTTGCTTTAAAATATATATAAAATTATATTATTATATATATGTTATATTATCAAATAAATGTTGTACTAAAATAATACGTGTAAAATATTTATAAATTAAAGAGGGTAAATGTATAATTAAAATGTTTATAATACATTATATTATCATATAATGTTTTATTATAAATTAAAAAGGGTTAATGTGGTATTAAAATAAAATAATAACGATAAAAGAGAAAAAAAATCAAACGCTATAAGATAAAAGCTCAAACGCTACTTGAAGTAGTATTTGAAAAAAACGCTATAAGCTCGTAAAAAAACGTTAATCGCTAATGACAAATGTGCTTACCAAACAGGGCTACTAATCCATCCATTATAAGTTATCCGCTGTAAGCTTGCAGATAAGACTTACCAAACAGGCTCAAAGTAGCTTTTGCATCGAGTTTAAAATTTACACTAAGTTTTATATCAAACTAGTTTTTAAAATAAATAAATTCAAACATAAATCACTTCACTTTAAACTCAATTAAGACCAAATCAATTTTATAAAATCAATTTCATTCAAAATCATATTTATCAAATATTCATCCAAACACGCACTCAATTTTAGTGGATGTATTAGGTGGATTTAAAATGCTATTATTTGTTCATAAAAAAATCCTAATATTTGTACACAGTAATATATAGTTAGTTATCTGTTTGTCTTACACCCTGTATGTTCGGATAGGATGAATTTTTAAATAAAAAGCAGGTGCTAAGGATAATAAAAGTAGTTTTTTTGGTTCAAGCTGTTATATTTGGGTCTTGAGATGAAAAGAAAAACAATTGTACTCCATTGAAAAGGGTCCATATAATGTGGAAAGTTGCATTCAGATTTTTTATAATCTGATAATTTCAAAGCTAGTCTTCTTTTTCCAATCATATCCTTCAAACATTATTAATATGAATAAATAACTTCAGATCATTTTTTATAATTTATTATATTATATAAAAATAATTTACTTAAATAAATCAAATGAAACAAATTATTTTTAAAACGTTTTTCAATAAATATATCCAAACACAGATTTGATTCTAATATAATCGATTAAAATAATAATAGATTATTTATATATATATATATAAATAATCTATTATTAAAATTAAAATAATCTATATATTGTAACTGATTCAACCACAAAATTAATAGTATGTGATGCCGCTAATATAAAAAAACTATTATTTGAAGAATATTTTTTTGGTCATCTATTATTTGTTAAAATCGAATGAGTTGGGAATTAATGCACCGTCAATCCGTGTCAAGGGCCAGGCCTAAATTAATTTAATTTAAACTAAAATAGAAAGCATATTAGCCACACAAAAAAGAAAAGAAAGAAAGAATAGTAGCACTATAAAAACGAGAGGCTTGTTCCACATTCATTATTACGACAAAATAGTGAATAGAAACATCGCTCATTCAAGATAAAAGTCTAATATAGTGCCCGTTAGGCTTTTAGAACCTTCGTTTGAAAATTAAACAAGTTAAACATAATGTAATTAAATTAGTTTACAGACTAATATGACATCACATTACACAGTAGTGTATTTCCGTAAGCAGTGTTTTAAGTTCGTCCCTCATTGAAAAGAAACCATATATATTTATCACGGAGGATGATTTACTGTTATATTTTGATATATTATATCTTATTCTTTATTAATAATAATTTTTTAAAATTATAAAAAATTTTGATTTATATAACAAAATATTATTAATAAAATAAAATGTAAGATATTAAAATAAGATAACAGATCTTAGTTCTTTCACAATTTTTAAACAAGAAGCTCTTCATTTTATTCGAAAAAATCATATTAACTTTTCTGCATGTTAATCTCATCCACGTGGCTCTGGAGTCTCGAATCTTGAAGCATCCATTGCTTTAATTACATTTTGTTTATAATATAACATTGTTTTAAAGAAATTAAAGAATTATAATACGTGATTACTTGCTAGAATAAAGTTAATATTTGAAAACAAAAACAAAGAATCATGTTGGCCCCTTCAAAACAAAATAGCACGGTTTCTTTATTTTGGACTACGGAGGGAGGGGGGCCTACAGTTGTCCTTTTAGTCATCCTAAATTATTCATCTGCTGTGGATAATTTTACAAATAAATTAAGCTAATGAAAGTTTGTATATGATTTATTTGATACGGTACATTATTTATTTACATACTACTTTGAACAGTCACAGCTGCACAATATGAAACTTGCAGTTGAAGCATGAAGTCACTTTCACTTATCTTTTTTTTTTTTGGTACATAGTCACTTTCACTTAATTGGGTGGGAATTATTATAATTCCTGGAATTTGATTATACTTTTTTTTTTAGTTTTCTTACATAAAAAATAGGTTTACTTATAAGTTGAGAGCCAACACTTTTTTACTACAACTAAAGGCCTTGAGAGCACATATATATATATGGCATGAAGTCTTATATGAACACAAACCTAATACCTCACTATTGAGCACAACCAATAAAATAATATCAACACTTTAAAATAAAAATAAAACAAATAATAGATGGGATCCACCAAACCTAATCACCAAAGTTCTATCGTCCCACACCCTCTTTATTCCTATTTGAGTCTTTTGTACTCCATCTAGAGTTTAAGGCAAAACAGAGAAGGGAGGCACGAAGTTGCTATGGTGGATGGGCTCGGTGGCGATGGGGCACAACGAAACTTGGTGGTGACGGCTAGAGGCTGGTAGTGGATTTCATGGTGCTGGGGTAGCGAGTCACGACGACAGGTCTAGAGTGCTGCGAAGTAAGGGTGTAAAACTCGAACTAATAAACTGATAAACCCGAAAATATAACCCGAACCAATTAAATTGATTTGGATTTTTTTGTGTTCGGGTTCGAATCAAACCGAATCAAACCAAACCCAATGGCGATTGGTTCTATTCTCAGATTCAAGGATTCTAGAACCGAACCAATTACTATATTTTAATATATATATATATATATATATATATATATATATATATATATATATGTATATATATAATATTGAATATTTATTATATTGAATATTTCTATATATTTTAATAGTTTAATAGTTTAATATTTTAATATTTATTATATTTTATTTTTTATATATATTTTAATATTTAAT
Organism: Ammopiptanthus mongolicus; assembly: GCA_039655645.1. Lineage (NCBI taxonomy): Eukaryota > Viridiplantae > Streptophyta > Magnoliopsida > Fabales > Fabaceae > Ammopiptanthus > Ammopiptanthus mongolicus. The sequence goes on along the minus strand of CM077348.1, from coordinate 14,544,248 downwards.
ATTTAGATATATTTTAATTATTTAATAATTTCGGATGCAAACCGAGCCAACCCGTTCTTGAATGGTTTGGTTTAGTTCAGGTTTTGTAGGAAAATTTGCTTAAAATCGAACCAACTATATTTGATTGATTTGATTTTTCCCCCACTTAAAACCGAACCAAACTGACTCATTACACTCCTAGTGCGGTGGACTTGTGTTGAGGGGTTGATCATGAAATAGAAATTGATGGTGATGGAAGGTAAAAAAAAAAGAGTTTTAAGAAGATGAAGAATCCATCCTTTAAGCCCTATTCTTGCCTTTGATTGATACTTTATAAAGCATGAAGGAGCATTGCCTAACACAATCCTCTCCTTTTATTCGGGTTGGGAATCGATTATGTATATAGCTTTGCAACAAAACACAACATAAACAAGATTAATGATTTGTTTATAAACATGATTTACGATATAACATTATGATATCATTTTATCCATGTAATCGACCCCACCTACTGGGAAAAGACTTTGTTGTTTATGATTTTCTTTATCATATACTAGGAGGATTATTAAAAATAATGGTCACACAACAATTCATTTAATGGCTGTGTGACCAAACCATCAAATATGATTGACTAAAATATATTTTGTGTTCCTTTAATTTCTAAAGTTAGTACATGTTTATCCTCGTCACCAACTCTACTAAAAAGGTGTCAGATTCTCACTGTTAGTTCGTCAGAATCTTGCCGGAGACACCTTACCCCCTCACCTTCTTCCTCTTCTCTCTCTCTTCACCTCACCCTCTCTTCTTTTCCTCTTCTCCCCCTCTCTCTTCATCTCACAATCGCAAAAACCACTCACCCCCTTTCTTGTTTATGTGATTGGATGAATTTCCCGAAACAGAAAAGGTACTTTCCCAAAATTTCCATTTTATTCTTCACTTCTTGCAAATCCGAATTTGTTTTTATTCTTCACTTCTTGCAAATCCGAATTTGTTGAGTTTGCAATTGGATCCACAAACAAATTTAAGTAGAAACATGGGTTTAGATGACCTATAAAAGGAGACATAAATCATCTTCCACCTTTGAAGATTCCATAGAAGAAGGAACTTAGAGCCCGAATCCTAAGCGTGTTTTTGTAAGTTATAAATCATTAGTTTCAGTTATGAAGCCTTTATTTCTGCATAGATGAATTGGTTAAGGGTTTTAATTGCACCTTACAGTCACAATATTGAAGTTTTAGAGGTCTGTGCAATCACATTGTGGCCACATCAACCTCATTTTTTATTTTTCCACTACGGTAATAGTCTAACCGCAATAGCAATTTAAACCATGGTTATTATGACCTTAAAATAATGAGGAAATAAGAACTCAACTTGGAAAACTTATTTTGGAGGTTTCATATATATATATATATATATATTAATTTTTAGGTACATTGGTTTTTACCAGCGTTTTTTTTAGGCCTTCGCTAGCGCTTTCGGGCGCTAGCTATCTATCCGCTAGCAAAAAGAGGGAAAAGTTCGCTAGCGCTTGAAAAAGCGCTGGTAAAGGTGCACAATTGCCAGCGCTCCCTTGGAAAAGCGCTGGCAATTCCCTTGTTTTTTTTTTTATATATTTATATTTGTTTTATCTATTTAACCGCCTGCAAACCAAAACGTTTTGCAAAATCAACACAAGCAAAACAAACAATTAAGATACAGATGATTTAAAACCAAACAGGTGAAATAAATTGACACAAGCATAATGAATGTATAATAGGTGAGAAAACTATGGCAGTAGTTGAGAAACTCAAATTTGCTAATAATCAGAATCAAAAGCATTGGGAGGTAGTTGAGAAACAACCAAAATTTCAAGCATAAAAAAGAACAAAAAAGGGATTTTTAATAATTAAAATCAAAAGAACAATGGCAGTAGTTGAGAAACTCAAAACTCAAAATTAAAAAAGGGAGAAACTCACAAAGAGAAACTCAAAAGAACAAATGGCAGGAGTTGAGAACCCAAGCAGAGAGGAGTGAACCCTCGCAGTGGAAGCAACAATGGCAGCGAGAAGAGAGAGCAGCGAGCAGGAGGTTGCGCGAAGGAAGAATGGCAGGAAATTAGGGAAGGTTTGAGGGTCGCGGTGGTCCTTTTGGTGCAGCGAGCAAGACGATGGTGGGGCGGTGAGGGGCTTAAGGTCGTAGTGGTGCCTGAGCAGAACGACGGTGGGGCGGTGAGGGTCGCGAGAAGGAATACGGAACTCTAGGCGCGCGAGACTAGATTGAAATTGAAAAGTAACCTGTAGGTGGGAAATTGAAATATTAGAAAAGGGACATTGCCAGCGCTTTTTAAAGAAAGCACTAGTAAAGGTTCTACACCTTTGTCAGCGCTCTCTTTAGAAAGCGCTGACAATTCCCATAATAAGAGTATTCCCAGCGCTTTCTTAAGAAAGCGCTTGTAAAGGTTCTACACCTTTGTCAGCGCTCTCTTTAGAAAGCGCTGACAATTCCTATAATAAGAGTATTCCCAGCGTTTTCTTAAGAAAACGCTGGTAAAGTCTCCCAATTTGCTAGCGCTTCCTTAAGAAAGCACTGAGAATACTCTTCCGCATCATATTTTCTAGCGTTTCACGGGGAAATGCTGGTGAAGGTAGCGTCAATTATTCCCTAATGTGGCGTAGTGGTGTGATATAGTAATGTTTCTCACATTCACCATATTGAAGACAACGGGAGTCAAAACTGCATTTCCAGAGACAAAGTTCAGTTTAAATTTTTTGGGGATGGTACCGAATTTATACTCGGAGCTTATCATTAGACTATATTTATAAGGTTATTAGGTACTTTGATTTCACTTTCGAAGATCGTATAAGTGTATTTTCTACAATTCTAATGTTATTAATTATACTTTTATGGTTCGTAGAATATACACTGTTCTAACATAGTTGATGATAAAGACAAACGTGGATCAACTTCATAAGTTAGAAAACCCAAACAAAACGTTTATTAGTTTGAAAATCAAATTAAAACCTAAAAATAAATTAGAGGACCCAAAATATATTTTAAGTAACATCATTCAATCTTTTCCAGGCGGTTAAGAATTGATGAAAACTTTTTTATAATAGCTGTTAACAACTTCCCCCTGTTGAAAAAGCTCAATGTTTGGTGATTGATTCCTGATTTTAATGGGTGTTTACATTTGTTGCTAAGCCACAACCACTGAAGCCTTTTTCAAATTCAACGTTTAATACTTGTCAAACCTATTAAATGATTTCTTTTCCTTTTTTTTTAATCTTCTTCCCAATGGTTTTGACAAGCAAAGCATTTTTCTTTGGCCACAAGATCCAGCTGCATCCACATATTCAAATGTAAATCATTTCATTTTAGTTACCCTTTTGCCACTTTCCTGTCTATTCCATTTTGGAGGTTGTTAGAGATTCCTGCCTCCAGTTTTTAATTCATGTGACACTGTGACATGGAAGATTTCACTCGTTTTCATTAGATACGACGTGTTTGGGATCATCCAATGTAGAGAAAGTTGAGTGAGATTTTATGAGAAGCATTTGTCCAAGACTCTGCCCACATCCTGTCTCCTATAAACCGTTGTCTGTGACGGTCTTTAAACATTCTGCATACCACTGCAAATTGACGACACACCATATACGTATATTTTGAGATATCCCAACACTTCAGGTTCAGGGCACCAACGTACACTAAGCATGTCTTAACCAAAATCCTTGTATGCTTTATTTTCGGTTCACAAGAATTTAAATTGTTTAGTTTCAATTGTAAAAGTTTTAAAATGTACAACTTATATTATATGGAAAAAAAATGGAAAGGAATTGGGCAGTAATTATAAAATATATATATATATATATAGTCGTAATCTCTACCTATATTTTGTTAATTAAATTTATTCAGGCATATTTTTAACATTTTATCATTAAACTAGGCAACTTTGTAATTCAATTAGGGTCTGTTTGCTAGTCAGAAAAAGGAGCCAGGATAGGATAAACTATCATATCCTGTCTTAATTTGTAGTTTGGTGAATCAGCAGGAAATGATAAGCTTATCCTGTTAGTTTTTTTGATCAGGATTGCATCTTTTTTTTATCATGAGCTTATCCTTTTAGTTTATCATATCCTGCGATTTAGTTATAAATCTATTCTGAGAGAGGGATTGAGTTAGAACCAACACGGTAGGATAAAAAAGTGTTTTCTCTTTTATCTCTTACCCTTAATATTAATATTATTTAATTATGATTTCAAACCTAATTAGTCAACCCTATTACTAATTAAAATATGTGGTTTAATTAGTAATTTTTATAAAAAGTGAAAAAAATCATAAGTTAATTTTTATTTAATTTTTTATAATTTAAAAATTGACTAATGAATAATTAAAACGCCAAAATATATATTACCAAATATTTTTTAATTTAAATGTATAAAAAAAACCAAATAATATTAAAATTTATTTTTGGAAAAAAATGTAATTTTGATATAGGGGTAATTTTATCATTTGTGCATGTCTATTATTATCTTATGCGCATCAAACATCGGATAGGATAAAAGCTTATCATGCTCATATTTTATCCTGTTATTATCCAGCTCTCATATCCTATCCGTCTTTATCCTATGTTGACCACCAAACGCGCCCTTAAGGTTAAAGATAACGGGATTGACCAAATGGATAACAATGGCACGTATAATGACCTTTTTAATAATTTTTTAATATAAGAACTAAATATATAAAGAATCCGTGTCACTTATAGTGATCAAATAACTACTTTAACTTTCAATTAAACAACTACTTAAAATTAACAAGGTATAACCAAACTAGAGCATCTCATGTACCACGCCTGAATTCTCAATTCTCAAGTAGTTCTTTTGCCAGCAGAAACAAAGAAACAGGGTGAGACACAAACTGATTGTTCTCAATTCAGTCTTAAAATTGACAATTATACGTACCTACAAGGATCACATGTATATACATGCTCTCTGACCTTTTCAAAAGTAGTCAAAGTTCTACGAGTCAGAAACAGATGGATTGTCTACCTCAGAACATTTAGACAAAGCGTGGAAGGTTGTATATATTGCCCCATACAAGACGAGATATTTTAGACCCCTTTCAAGTTCAAATCAAATAAAAGGTAGGAAACAAACCAACACGAGAATTGCATTGTCGTCACCGTCGGTGTCTCTGAGGCATAATGAGTTGTTGATTCTAATTCTAATAATCAAACAACAAAACGAGGTAGGAAGGGTGGGTGAAGAAAAAGACATGACAGATTTATATAATTACGAAGGTGAAGGGTTTGGTGGCCATTTTTGTTTGGTCCCATAAAAGGCCATTGAACCAATCAATTAAATATGAATGCATGCATTGAGTTCCTCTCCCCCTTCCTATCTCTTTCTCTAGCTAAATTCCCAGAAGGTGTCCTACTCCAAAGTCCAAATGATATGTGCAATGATTCCCTGATTGGTACTGAATCGCAATCATAATATCAATATATATATATATGTTTTCAGTTATCTCCTTTGCGTTACCCTGTAATTATAATTAACAAAAATTGCACGTGTCAATACAGACTAAATTACGTTAACGACTGCGTAATGCGAGGCTGAGAGGCACATAATTCTACATAACATCAAGAGTAACAATATACAAAATAAATGTTGGAGAATGAAGTCTCACGTAGAACAAAATAAAGACTATTGTAATGTATATAAGTTAGGAAGCTTGAGTGCAAATTATTTAGATCTTTTGGACAACAAAGTAACTCGCAAACTTATTATACAAATCAATTCACTCCTTCAATCGGCCCAATCTTAAATCTTAATAAATGCTAATAATAGAAAAAATGAAAAATGAAAAATAGGTTTGTTAGGCTCTGGTTGGCATGTCCAATAAACTAGCTTATAGCTTATTTGACTAGCTTATAAGTTAGTTTGACCAAAGCAGAGATATAGTTTTTCTTCATAAGCTAATTTATTTAGCTTATGGCTTGTAGCTTATAGCTTATTGACTTTTCTCTCATTTTTACCCTCACTCATTTAATGAAATTCTCAATTTACTATGTTTGCCATAACTATGTTATTTTATATCATTTTACATTTATAAGCTAGTTCAACAGCTAATTTTATCAAACACTTCAAATTCAATCAGCTAGCTTTTTAGCTATCAACTATAAACTATAAGCTTTCGACTAAAAATTAACTTATCAGCCATAAACTAACTTATCAGCTCTTTTTGCCAATCAGAACCTTAAGCTTATTTGACGTTTAAGTTTCTTATGGGCAGTAGCTAGCTATTATTTAAATAAAAATGTGAATCACGATTCATGATCTTCACTTGTTAGATTGCACGCATCAATAAGCTTTTTTGATAATAGTAGTATATACATGCATCTAAATAATATTTGTGATTCGGTAGTTAACTTAAAGTTCAAACCCAAATCTCAAACAAAGAAAAGATAGTCGAACCCAAATAGTATTAGCATATAATTAATAAGATTAAAGTTTTTAGATTATATTTTTGCGAGGTGAAAGAAGAAACTCAAATAATATAAACTCATCAAGTGAAACTACATTTGTGTTAGAGAGATAAAAACTTTTGCTTCTACTTTTTGTATGTTAGAAAAAATATTTTTATATATATTGGTATTTAATTATTTAAAATTTTAAAATAAATATTTTTATTAACAAGTATTTTTATAAAAATAGATAATATTAAATTTTAAATGAAACATAAAACTTTTTTAGTATTTAACGCAATAAATTAAGAGTTTAATTTTGTTGTACTATCAGTGTAAAGTCTTTTATATCATAAATCAATTATATATTATAATATGTGTGATTTTCGAGATAGTTAATTTGACATTCAAATATTTTTAATGACGTATCAATAAATCATTAGTTGATAAGTTACACTAACATTGCATCAAAATTTATGTCTTAAACATTTTTTTTGGTTATGGGAAAGAAAGTGAGAGGAAAGAAAGTGGAAGGAAAAATAGAGAAAATAAAGATGCATTTGGAATAACTTATAAAGAGTTTATGTGAGCCTATAAGAATAGCTTAAGAAAATAAACTTATATATAACTTATGAAAATAATTTATGATATTTCTATAAGCTCTTTTTAGTTTATTTCAATAAGTTTGTCAGAGAAGCTTATGAAAATAAGTTATTTTTAGCTTATTTAAAAAAAAATTATTAAAAAAATGATTAATTATTAAGTTGTTTACCCAAACACGTCCTAAATAAAAAATGGGATGATTTTTTAGTTGTTTGGTAAGAAAGAAAATAAAAAATAAAAAGTTAAAACTTTTCTTTTTTTGTTTGATTTAAGTAAAAATTAAAAAAAAAAAATATATTTATGAAATGACATAAATATTTCAACAAAACAATTGAAAGAAATGGCAAAATGGAGTTTTTGGTCTTTTTAACCCAAAAATCTCGAGAACGGGGATAAGGTCTCTTTGTCCGTGTTTTCTTCTCATTGGCAAGTAGAAAAATTTTCTGGATCCCACGTTGAACTTTTTTCCCTTCCCTCCCTTTTATCTCCTTACCAAATGATGGAAAAATCTACTAATCGATCCCTTTTCTCTCTTTGCTCTTTATTTCCACTCATCCCTTTTCTCTTCCCTGTTTTCTTTCTCTGTTTCCACTCCAAACGGACTGGAAATTAAATGTTTAATTTTTCATTTAATACTTATTATTTTGATTCCTTTAAATTCTAAATTAAAAAGGTAAAATGAATTAAGTCTTGATATGCATTGCGTGGAAAGTGGAATGCAGTGTATATAACATGACTAGTTGCTTGTATAGAAATTCAAACGGTGATATGCAAATGCTAAGGTGTAGGCTTTTAAATCAGTGCTGACCCACCAACAGATTAATAAGTTCAATCATGCCATCCATGCACAATTTTCAAGAAATAGATCATTATTTAAATTGATTATAAACTATGTTTCTTTCACCATTATGGATTTACTTGATCAAAGGAAAGGCATCCAAATAATGCAGTACTATAATATGGGGAGAAAAAAATCGGCATTCAAAGTTTTTAATATAAAGCTCGAAATTCTTGCTAATGACTAAAGAACTTGTTTGGTACGTACACGTTGGAATCCCGTAAAGAACCATAGCTTCAGAAGGGATGGTGACGTTGGGCACATTAGGGGCATAGCTTGAGATCCAATGCTCGAAGCTTGGAGGGTGGAGAAAGAAGCAATACAAGGCTTGGGACTCAAGTCTCCTAACTTGACTTTAGCACATAGGGAGGTAGATAGACGCACGTGCATTGTACTTAAAGAAAAACAAGTGGTCACGTGATCCAAGGACATCGGAAAGCTACAAGCTTCTGGTTTAAGCTTGGGCTGGCCATTAATTAGGCCTGTAGTTCACTTCACAGTGGGATAAACCTTAACAAGGACATTCTAATTCATTGTTCTCGAGGTATAGTTATCCCTAATATTGATAACAATGATGATGAGAAAAAGAAAGATACTTCCTCCCAATTGAATTATAAACAAAAAAAAAAAAAAATTGATCAAATATGATGAACTTATCTATCCATAAATGTTAACTAATCTATCCATAATGTTGTTTTTCCAAAACACTATTAAGCTATTAATTCATTAATTTTGTGAGCACCGTTATGATTAAGGATAGTTTAGTAAATATATTTACTTTTTTACATGAAACCAAAAAAATTAAATGCACCTAACTACTCCCTCTGGACTAAATTATAAGCAAAAGATGATCAAATATAGTTGACTTAAATATAGGTAAATGTCAACTAATATATCCATATTTAATGTCGTTTATCCAAAAACATCATTAAGTTATTAATTCATTAATGTTGTGAGCATTATTATTATTAAGGGTAGTTTAGTAAATGTATTTATTTTTTTACATGAAACCAAAAAAATTAAATGCATTTAACTACCATTTTTAATTAATGTGTAAGTCGATATTTTTGTTTATAATTGAGTTGGGAGGGAATAAATGTGAATAGAAGTGGCAAACAAACCATTCGACACTGTATTCGAAGAACTAATCAATGGATAATCATGATTGAATGGTATACTTGGTATTTTCATCTTTCTTCATCCTTAAACTTGCGCAATTAATGACTCTATACTCCAGTGTCACATGTATAGAGAATTACATATGAAGCCTTTCCTCGTTGGACCTTTATGAGATTCTAGCAAATTGGTGTAGCGGTTGAGGGTGGGATTGAGTGCAAATCTCGGCATCATGATTTTTGAATCAACGCATATCTTATGGATAAACATCAAGAAAGCACAACTACACAGAGAAGAAGTGAGCATCCAGATTCCAACAATCCAGCATGAGATGCTGGAGGACCAAGAAAGTAAAAATTAACCCAAAAACAGAAAAGCCCAAATTTATGGTCCATATCCCAGCATGCAACAGCCCACAACTGATGGACGGGTATGCCTATTTGTTTTGTCCCCAAACTCATGGCCTGGGATGGACATGTTTGGATGGAGAAGTTTGTAAGAGAAGAGAGAAAAGTCGTGATTTTATTTCCATCTTAAGAAATTTATAAGATATTTATAAAAACAATAATAATGAATTGGAAGGTTATATGATAATATTTTATTTTATTAATTTTAAAAAATTCAAATAAAATAATTTTTTTCTTTAAATAAAGTATCACTCCTTCCTTCTTTTTCCCTCAATATATTTTAGTATTTTCAAATGATGCTACTTTTGTAGATATGTGGTCAATAAACCATTAAGGGTGTGTTTGGAAAAGCTTATGAATAACTTATGAGAATAGCTTATGAAGATAAACTTATACAAATAACTTATGAAAATAGTTTATGATATTTTCATAAGCTCTTTTTAACTTATTTCAATAAACTTGTTAGAGAAGCTTATGAAAATAAGTTGTTTTTAACTTATTTAAAAAAAAAAACTTATTACATAAATGCTTAATTAAGTTATTTACCCAAATACGCCTAAGTATATAATGAACTATAAGAGATTATTGCACCTTTCACTCATCACTTGCAACTCACAAGCATAATTCTCCATTGAAGAGCAAGATGTCGTTTATTTTATTTTTTAATATGAAGGGCGAGATGTTATTTAAAAAGCTCAATCTAATTCATTGTAATATTTGTTTGGGAGGATGTAATTCAAATGCTTGTGTTTACGGTTTGTAGAATGTCAAGAGGAAAGAGGTCAAGAACATTTCCTCTTGAAGTGACACTACCATACAATATTCAATGTTTTGATAATAATTGCTATCGAAACTGTTATTTCATTTCTCAATGACAATGAAGGATTGTGTTGGATACAATATGCCATGTGGTATTTATTCCGCTACCAGTGTTTGAGATAAGCTCAACTACTTCTATCCAATTTCGAAACGAAATAACTAAGTATAACAGAATCTCTGAGAGTACTAATTATCAAACACTTTAATTTAGGAGCTGGACAGGTTTGATTAGAATATTTGCCTAAATTTTTCTGAAACAAAGTGGTTATTTATGTCAATATGCTTTGATGTCTCGGGGAATCACCGAGAAATACACTGTAGCCAAATGTAGATCGTCTGCTGACTAAACAATTTCTCCATTTGGCATTAGCGCAAGCCTTTAGGGTGACATTGGTAATGGAAGAGAAAAGTAATACTCGACCACTAGAATTTTCAAGTATTGATGAGAGATGTACTAACTGAGCATAAGATAAGCAACTGAGATTGGGGCCCATAGGTAAGAAAGCGGGTTTGCACCCTAAGAAACCTATCTCTTCAAATAATTAGGATAGTATACTTTTCCTAAGATGGAAGAATGCCCTGTTGAGACTAGCATTTCAAACCAAGAAAATATCTATTTTCCTTAAATATTTAAGTTTGATTTGATCTTGATCACTAGCAACAATTATATACAACTTAGGCCACAGATAAGGACTCAAATCCTTCGGTGAAAAAAGAATGATCACTTTGAGATTTGTGGAAGCCATGATTCAGTAGTGTTGGAAGCTTCACACTCTGCCTAGTTGTTCGAGGTGGGAAACTCGAGTTTTAGGGATTACTCCACCGACATTCCGATCCATTTCCGTTCTCCATTATGATGACGACCTTACTTCCTTTAATTAGGTTGGATGCTCCATCCACAAGGATTGTCCACTCACTTTTGTGCTTTCAGAATGGACAATATATAGGTGAATTATATATGTTACGAAATAGGATAACGTTTGCACCTTCACTACTTGGCGACTGGCGAAGCTTGTATACATTTCATAATTCTGAAAGGTAGCTAGCTTCATAGAACTTAATTCCGGCTGGTGCAAGACCTGCGTGATTGGCTGGTCCATTCTCACAAGACATGGAAATTACTGTCTCAACTTCCATGCTAAGATAAGCAAAGCAAAGGCCTACTTTTTGTATTTTCTGATAGTGGAGAGCTTGGGCCCTTGTAAGACCTTGGTAACAAAATAGACATGTTTCTAATTGTCCTCTGTCACCATGACTAGGATCGAGCTAACTGCTTCATTATTGACTGAAAGGTAAAGGTCGAGGGTTTCATTTCATCTTCCTCTAGTTTAGTTAAGATGGGAGGTCTAGCAAGTGTAGTTTTCACATCTTAGAAAGCTTCCTCACACTCTAACTCCGGCTTTTTTACCAAACTATCCTAGTTTTCAAAATTATATATCAAAATAATTTGGTTCTGAAACAATTTATCAAAATATTCTTGTTTTAAATAAAAAAATATTTTTTGAACAGCGCCACTCTTTTACACGTGGCACCCTCTGATTGGGTGTCAATTATTTTACCCGAATTTAAAAAAAAAAAAATTCATACAGCGTCACGTGGCGCTCTCTGGTGAGCGGCGCTGGTTGGAGTGGCGCCACTCACTTGAGGGCGCCACGTGGCCAATTCCTGGCCACTCCTTGTACACCTACCCCTCCCCCTCCCTATATATATAACCCCCCCGCCCCTCACCCCCAACACACCAGTCCCAGCCTCCCACCTCCCCAAATCCTATATCCCACTCCCCCTTAACGCAACACTCATATCTTTCTTCACACATCTCACTTCTCTTTCTACTACACTTTTCAACATTATTTATTTTACTATTACTCTTTAATATTTAGTAAGCAGTTTATATTAATATTTACTTTAATAATACGATTTAGTGTTGTGTAATTTATATTAATGCTGTTATAATTCATGTCATGTTTAATAATATTTTGTAATTTAGATTAATGTTATTATAATTTATTTTTGTCTTTATTTATTGTTGTAATCACTAATGTTTAATTATAATTATTGTCCAACATTATTTATTTATTTTATTATTTTATTTATTTGTAAATTTTATTATTATTGTGTAATTTATATTAATGTTTTTATTATTTCCTTTTTGTCTTTATTTATTTTTGTAATCACTAATATTTTAAATATTGTTATTTAATTAATGTTATTATTATTTCCTTTTTTATTTGCTTAATTATAATTATTCAGCAATTTTATTTAATATTTCATTTTTTAATAGTATTATTATATTAATATGGGATCAATCCTAACATATTACCCACATACTCAGCCCAATTTTATGGTTTTTGCCTATTACTGCAGTCCCGTCAACACGTAAACTTGTCAATGATTAACTTGAAATAAAGATAACTGCGCAATTCCTAAAAATCCGGCTTGCTCAAGATACCCTGCAATGGCGGGGGGTATGTTCACACCTCCATCATGAAATTGTTGGGCACGTCTACAAATAAGAACTCGATCTTCGTCACCGTTCCATATGTGTTGGGAAACATGAGTAGTTTACTCACCCAACACTGATATAATTACCGGGCCAGGATTAATCGCATCTGTCATCTTACCTAATAAAAGAACAATAATCTTAACATTAATCCATAACACTAAAAAAAACAATAATCATAACATTAATGTTCATTAAACAATGATAATAAAATTAAAAAAAGGAGTAATAACATAGAAACAAAAGTAATAATAACAAAAGACTACTTATACTATTAATATAATAATTCTAATAAAATAATAATGATAATAATAATAATATAGGATTAAACAGAAGTTAAAACAATAATTACAAATAGTAGAATAAATAATATTGGACAGTGTAATAGAACAGGGACTGAGATATGTTGCATACCTACAATTAATATTAGTGATGACAACAATAAAAAAGACAATAATAATAAAATTAATTTAATAACAAAATTAAAATTATTAATCATGACAACAATAATAATTTCATTTACAAAAAAATAAATAACATTAATAATAATAATAAATAAAATAAAAAACAAATAATAATATTAGTATAATAATACTGATAACAATTATAATTAAATTGTATACCTAAATATTAAAGAATAATAGTAAAATAAATAATGTTGAAGAGTGTAATAGCAGGAGAAATGAGATGAAAGTTATAGTAAAATAAATAATGTTGAAGAGTGTAGTAGAAGGAGAAGTAAGATGTGTGAAGAAAGATATGAGTGATTACAACAATAAATAAAGACAAAAATAAATTATAATAACATTAATCTAAATTACACAATATTAATAAACATGATAAGAATTATAACAACATTAATATAAATTACACAACACTAAATCGTATTAGTAAAGTAAATATTAATATAAACTGCTTACTAAATATTAAAGAGTACTAGTAAAATAAAAAATGTTGAAGAGTGTGATAGAAGGAGAAGTGAGATGAGTGAAGAAAGATATTAATATTGGGTTAAGGGGGAGTGAGATATAGGATTAGGGTGGTGGCTGGGGTTAGGGGTAGGGGGCAGGGAGGTTATATATAGGGAGGGGAAGGGGTAGGTGTTGAAGAAGTGGTCAGGAACTGGCCACGTGGCTCCCTCAGGTGAGTGGCACCACTCCAAACAGCGCCACTCATCAGAGAGCGCCACGTGGCGCTGCATGAAATTTTTTTTTTTTAAATTCGGGTAAAATAATTGGCATCCAATCAGAGGGTGCCACGTGTAAAGGAGTGGCGACCAACGCCACTCAAAAAATATTTTTTTATTCAAAACAAGAGTGTTTTGATAAATTATTTTAAAACTAAATTATTTTGATATATAATTTTAAAAATTAGACTAATTTGATAAAAAAATCCCTTTAAGTCCTTCCCCTTTTTCTATGAGCCGAAAAGGGCAAGGCTTGTTGAGCAAACTTCAACACACATCTTGTCAAGGCTGCTATTCCACTAGTGGGCTTTTGTATCTCACTTTTATAGTGTCGGGCCTCCTCATGTTGATTACAGCTTGGAAGTTGTATGGGTTGGATTTAATTCCCCCTGCTTAACCATAAGTTCCCATAATTTCAAAGCTCAAATCTACGACGCACATTTTTTTTTTTTGTTTAAGGCTCATGTGCTCTTAATTTTGGATAAAATTGATTTTATAGAATTGATTTCAATATAATTGAGTTTGAAGTGAAATGATTTATATTTGAATGCTTTTATTTTGAAAGCAAGTTTGATCTAAAACTTAGGGTAATTTTTCAATCCAAAAGTAGAAGTTACTCCAAACTGCTTCTTATAGAATCGATTCTGGATACAAAATTGCTTCCCCAACGTATAATCAAACACTCATTTTCTATTATAATCATGTTTGATAGGTGCATAAATAATTCTAGTGTTCCCTACTGTGATACCAAACACACATAACCGATGTTGATGCTTAAATGACCTCAGCCACAACAGAGGTCAGAGATTTGAGTTCTCCGACCCAGTCAGTGGTCAAGGTAGAGTTAAAGTTAATTCGAGTTGTTATCTCCTCTTATATATATATATATATATTGTACAAACACTATATAATGCTAATAACGAAAAAAATTAAAAGTTTTATCGACTCATTTATAACGCCAATTAAAATATATTATGGTTATATGCTTCCCATCAACAATATGATAGTAGTTTCAGGTTTTTGTGGTGAATGTACAAAAGCAATATGGGCTCTCACTTATTTTCAACAGATTTGAGGTCCATGTTCCTAGGCTATCTCTTGTTTTGTTGGGCAGGGTATCAAAGTGCAGAAAGATGGAGGGCTTTTGTTTATTATTGGACTCATTTTATATGTGTTTGCTGTTTTTCAGCTGTACAGGAGTTGGGGTCTAGCTTTTGGTTTTTCTTTTCTTTAAAGGTTGGAATTATTGTTATAGGCATGTGTAATATGCATAGTGGTCTTCAGAAACCGTGTTCAGTATTCTAATTATATTGGGTATGGCCTCATCTTTCCTTTTCTTGAATATGAATTAGAGTATCGTTTATTCTTTCAGTCAATATATTTTTTACTTATAAAAAAAAAAAATATTAAACTAGGAGAGAAAAATATTTAATTTAAGCGTTTTGGAATCCTTTAAAAATGTTTTTGGTCCTGGAATCTATATATCATCGAGCAACTGTGCATGAAACGTTACAGTAGAATCGAAAACAGTTTGTACCATTTTTTTTTCTTAAAAAAAAGAAGAGAATTTGAAGCAGTAATACATATGGTGCTTTAGTTTTTTTTAGTAATGATATTTGGACACAAAAATGGTGCCCAACACCGTATAAAAGTATTTCTCTTCATTTATTTATTGTTTTCTTCTCTCTCATCATGTATTTCATCACTCTCAAGATACTTATACGCTCTACGGTGTCTATACAAAGTGTCCAAATTTTGTGTCCAAATATCTTTACTCTTTTTTTTAGGGTCTTGCTAATAAGTGTTTTAAGGGCATTGTTTAAGGAATTCAAAGTTAGAAAAATTTTATTGAAAAATGCAACTTTTGAATGTTGAAAGTATTGAATACACTATTTTCAATACAAAATATCTATCTTTGAATCATTAACCAATATCCTTAGGGCACTCGTTAGCATTTGCATTTTTTTTTTTATGTCCGTGGTACTTTTAAGTTTTGTGACCTTACCGAGCTACCCGTGTATAATTTGTTAGCTATAATTAACTTGACTTGGGGTGTGTTTGGAAGAGCTTATAAATAGCTTATGATAATAAACCTAAGTAAATAGTTTATTAAAATAGTTTATGATCTTTTCATAAGCTCTTTAGAGCTTATTTCCATAAGCTTGTCAGAGAAGCTTATGAAAATAAGTTGTTTTTAGCTTATTTAAAAAAAAAAAGCTTGTTGCATAAGCGCTTAAATAAGCTGTGTACCCAAACGCACCCTTGTTCTGCTTTCTCTTTCACTTTTTATCGTCTCTTCTAGTCTTTTATCCTCTCTCCCTTCAATTTTAATTGGGTTATAATTATTGGGGAATGCTAATCAGTGCCCTTAAAGCATTGGTTAAGGAGTCAAAAGAGATAAGTTTTCATTGAAAAATTGTATATTAACAGACCGAAAAATGATGTACTTCGATTCCCAATAAAAATTTGTCATTACTTGATTCATTAACCAATGCCCATAATTATATTACTAATCTTCAATTGCATTTTTTTTAGTTCTATTGTTTCATTTATATACTATATATTTACTTTAATTTTATATATGATATACAAGAGTATATATCACACTTATATCAAGCATAATATCCCAAAAAAAGCATGTTATATTAAGGATTTAATTATATGCATTGTTAGTGTACAATTTTTGTACACTATCAATAAATAATAAATTATCATATTATTAAAAATATTTAACTTTTACCATAAGAATCTTAAAAGTCATACACATAGCTATTTACAATTGGTTAACGATAAAAAAAAACTTTATACCAATGACGAGTTAAAATTAAATTAAACTCTTATATTAAAGCCTAGTGGAGCATAATAGGGCTTGTATTGACATGTTGCAGATTCAAACCCTACTAGTCCTCTTGAGGTGAGGTAAATGTAATATCCTTCGTAAGTGCTCAATGGACTTGAAGGTTTTCCCTGCCTTGGACTGGGGCACCATCCCCTTACCCTAAATGTTTGTTGCCAAAAAAGTGTATTAGCAAAACTACATTTCCTTTTTGAACAAAATTGTGTTGTCTCAAAAAATGGTGTCTCGGTGTTCCCTACCGATCAAAGCCCGATAATATGCATAAGTGTTAATGAGTTATGATTTTATTTTATTAAGTGAAAAATTTTCATTAAAAAAAGACTGAAAATATGATAGGAAAGTGAGATTACTTCATCCTTCCTTTTTTTTTTTTTCTTTTTGCTTGTGTAAGTAAAAATTTGCATAGTTCAATCTCACACACACCACATCCTTTTCGCCCTTTCACATTCACAACCCCCTGCCTCTCTCTCTCTCTCTCTCCCTTTCACTGTCCTTCTCACCATTCACTTTGAGTTTGACCCGTTGCCAGCCACCGGCAACTCTTTTCTCTCTATTCTAATGGGCATGGCGACCCCACCCTGCTAGCTGCACTCTCTGGAGGATCTTAATCTTCTAAAGGCCTCTTTTTCTGAGCACAAACGCAAAGGTTAAATAATCTTTCCTTTCCTTTCTTTTTCTTCCTTTTCTTTATCCTCCTTCCTTCTCCTGAAACCCTAATTCAGACAGACAGGCACTCCCACTCATAAAAAAAGCCAAAGAGATCTAGGTCTACTCCTCCTTCGAGGCTGCCTCTGGCCCTTTTTGTAATTTAGCTTCTTTTCCCTTCCTTCCCTAGCCAGTAGTTATATATATATGATCCTCATGAGTGATGAGATCTATATGCCTATCTCCTTTTTTTCTCTCCTTTTTATAGTAAACTTTTTCTCCGACTGAAAGACAAGCTAGGAAAAGATATTTGCTTCTGCATATTGCTGAACATCATCAGGGATTCGATCCAAGATACGGTGCTTTTTTCAAAATTATAATTCATTCATCCGTTCTTTCTTTATTGGTTATTACCACCAACAACGTAATCCTGTCTTCCCTCTCTGCATCTTTGCTACTGTGCCACTTCCAGGTCCTATCACTTCCATAAAGCTAGCTTTCGTATTTTTAATTCCTTTTACCACTTTTTTGTAGTATTTTTTTCCTATATATCCTTTTGTTCGATCGCCACTTTTAATTTCGCTTAATTTGCAAGCTATGGATTCTGGTAATAGCGGAAGTATCTCTTCTAGTGGTGATGAAGAATATGATTCACGGTCTGATCATCACACCCTACTCCCTTCAACCTTCCTCAATCATCCTACCCAATTTGGTTCCATCTCCCACCCACAACAATCTTCTCTTGTTCCTTCTCATCATCAAACCCAGCATCACTCTAATTTGTTTGATCTTTCATCAAGCTATTTCCACTCTCTCTCTCAATCCCAACCAAATTCTTTGCTAAATTTGGATACTTCCACATCTCAAGGTCGAAGATCTGAACCCAATTGCACCGACCCTGCAAGCCTACCAGGAGTTCCATCATCACCCTCAGCCTCAGGTATAATAAACCAATGCTTGTTTCCTCCTCATGATGGCCTTGAGCAGTGTGCCACAGACCCATCACACCAATTACGGTCAGTCCCCGATGACAACAATGCAAGGGTGCTTCCAGCAGCACCAACCAATGCAGCACGCAACTCAAAGAAGCGAACTAGAGCTTCAAGAAGAGCACCTACCACTGTTCTCACCACCGACACCTCTAATTTCAGAGCCATGGTTCAAGAATTCACTGGGATCCCTGCACCACCCTTCTCAGCCTCATCCTACCCTCGAACTCGCAGGCTCGACCTTCTCACCGGCCCCTCCTCCTCCTCCACCTTAAGGTCAAGTGCCTCTCACTTCGACACAACGGCGGCTGCGTTTTACCCTTTACGTCCTGCACCACAAAAGCTTCAATATCATCCAAACCCCTTCGTTTTAACTTCTTCATCTTCACCTTCTCCTTCCACGTTGCACAATAATAATATGGTCGATGCTATAGCTTCCACTACCAATATTTCTTCCTCTGCCACTACCAACAATAACTCCATTAACTACCAACTACCACCTGATCTGGGTCTACCCTATCATCAACACTCACAGAACATCATGTTAAGCATGCAAAATCACCCTACTCTAGCATTTCACCCTGCACCTCCTCTTCATCCTTTGGGAAACCATGTCCTTGCAGGGTTTGGTGCAAAGACCCATGCAAGTTTATCAGTAGTACCACCATCGCTTGAGGATCTCGGTATGAGCCATGGGCAAGTGAATAATGCGGGTCTTGTTGCTAGTGGGGTATCGATACACCAGGGTCATGGCCAAGTAACTTCTGATGGCATGACAAGTGCCAGCGGTGATGGAAACACTGTAGGAGGAGGAGATCATAGAAGAGATCCGTTTAGGTCCTTGGATTGGGGTTATGGTAAAGTTGCTTCAGCTGATCATGGTAGTTGCAAGCTCAACTTTTCATCGGGTTCTGCATCGAACAGCTTGAACCATGAGAAGACCTTAGAGAATACCACTACCAGAGGGGAAGGTAACGTTGATTCCTGGATTTGTTCATCTGATTAATTAGGATTCGTGTGAGACTCGATCTCTAAACGGGTACAGAACTTGTTATCATTACATGGTAGAATTTGACGCTGCAATGAATTAAAATCGTGATCATGATGATGTTGATGATAGTGGTGTTGGTGGTTAGAATTTGCGCGCAGCTAACATCTTCCTTTTACTTTTGTTTTATTTTAAATATTTTGATATATAAATATATTGTCAAAAACAAAAGTAGCTAGTATGGAATTAATTTAATCATGTATGATATATATGTAAATTAAATACTCCTTTAATTTATACTCGATGGCGTAATGATCTTTTATGTTCTTCATCATTGGAATTTATAATTAAATGATCATTGCAGAAGTACTGCAAGTTCTCCCATAATAAGGATAATGATAATTTTATTACGAGCATCGAAGCATATGTATACATTGCATTGCATGATATTATTATTATTCGATCGAACAAAACCCGTTGGGAACCATTATTTACATTAGTTTATTGTTTTTTTTTTATAAGTTACATTAGTTTATTGTTAAAGCGAATCTGCAGCTAAAATTCCCAATAATAAGAAAAACTGTTCCTCGTACGAATCCTTGTCTAGTGCTTGGTATAAGAAAACATTATGAAGGACATTTATAAAGAAAGATGTCGTTGAGTGGCGAGAGATATATGACAAGATATTGTGTTTGCATTTTGCAAAGATGATGTGTAGGTTTGTGTGTGAATAAGAATTTCTTTGCGGTCCAAATGACAACTTAAGAAATTTTGCTTAGATTGTATACCTAACTTTTGTCTTAGTCTTTCCTTCTGTTATGTTTCTTCTACATCTTACGTGGCCCTTGAATATGATCACGTCCAGTTCTGTTGAATGTTAGTCATCCAATTATATTTTAATACAACAGAATTTATTATGTAGGGTAATGAAAATTAATACAAAAGTGTAGTTTCATTTATATTGCACTATTATTTACTTTATATGATTTATTCGGAAAAGTGAATACAAAAGTGTTACTATTTATATAATGCTTAGTCTCGGATGATGCTAGAAGCTTATAACCTTCATGCAACAAAGAATTTCATAAATTAAATGGTTTACTAAAAGTAGAAGATAACAAATTTTGGCTGTGCTTTGGCTGCAAAGCAGTTTTGTTAATTGCCTCCTAGTCTTGTTTTAACGCTATGCTTTGGCTATGTTTTTTTTATATTCTCCTTACTCTCTTCTTGGATTTGGTTTGTGGTGGCTTTGACCTATTTCGGATCAGGATTCTCTGCGGTCGAAAAATTACGACAGAAAGATATAGTCAGCATCCTAAAGTGATCAAGAAGAGAGTGCCGTGAATTTATTTTAATATATTTCTATATACAAAATATTTTATGTGGTTAAAATGTCTTGGAGTTATTTTATTGATGGCGGAGAATTCATATCCTGCTATTTTTGGTTGATATCTGCAACCCCCCCCCCCCCCCGCCAAAAAAAAATGTCATTAATTGATCAAACATATACTCCATCGTACGTTTCTTTGTTACTACCTGTTAGTTGATTTCTTTTTGTCCTAATTTTCAACAACGAATGATATTTTCTTGTGGAGCAATTGGTGGCAAGATTTGGGGCTTCTTTACCTGCCACAATCATAAAACTTCACATCCTTCAACAATATAAATTAGGGTGACAAAAAAATCCAATTGTCCATCATCCATCCAATCCATCCAAATGAAAATCCATTCAATTTATCCATTGCAAAAAAAAAAAGTAACAATGGACTAGATGGATTGGATTATTTTATTTCATGGATGGTTATGATTCATCTATCATTATTTGAAAATCCATTGGATCACTTCATAAAATAAAAAAATAATCCATTGGATAAAAATGAAAAAAAATAAATAAATGATAGAATATCATAACTTCAAAAATTAAATCAATTTGCAGCTATTAAAAGCCGGACAATATATTTTTTGGTGTTTTACTACCACGATTTGCATTTCTTGTAGTGAATTTGTGATGAATTGTTAATCACAAAAAAAGTAGGCAAAAAATTTATTTCGGAATTTTTTTGTGGATGGATGAGATATTATTTGGAAATAGGCATAAAAATTATTTAATTTTTTAAAATATTATTCATGGATGGATTGGATATCCATCCATACAAAAATGGTTAATTGATGAATTGGATGGATTTTTTTAAATGGATCATGGATGGATTAGATTTTTTTAATAAAATTTTAATGGATCATAATGGATTAATGGATTGTTTTTAATCCATCCATTATAATCCTAATAAAAATTTATCCAATCCATCCATTTGACACCTCTAATATTAACCAATATATCCACGCTTCTCAAAACAAACTGCTAGATCTACATAAAATAATTGTCTTGGAAAGTATTATTTTCACGTTTGCGTTGAGAATAATCTCAACCGAAGAGACACTTAATTGTTATGCATTTTTTCTAGAGTGATTTTTTACACTGTAAAGTAATTATAAATTATCATATTATTAAAAATGTTGGACTTTTATGATAACTATTTTATGTTTTACGGTGTAAAAAACTTACTTTACAAGTGATAGAGTATCAAGATCTCTTCTTAGAGATGAATAAGGTAGAATCCAACTTTATACATATAAATTTTGAATTTCCGAAAAAAATAAATACTTTTTCATCTAAATATTATATAAACCATTAAAATGAAAGCAATATGTAGTTTTATCATCAAATAATTCGTATTAATAATATGATTATAAAAATGTTTTACATGGTGCGAAAAATAATGTTTTATATGAATTATCGTTCATAGAAACCTTATCATTACAACCATATTTACAGTTCAATGGTATCAATAATTCGAAAAAATAGCATTTGCTTCATAAGCCGTACTTTATTTCACTATATTTACTGCATTCATTCATATTCATCATTGGATCATTATTATTTCATTTATTTAATACACACTTAAATGCATCTAATAGTGTATATGAGTGAATGTAGTGATTTTTGAATGTAAAGAACCAAAATCCTAATTTTATCTAGAGTATTGAAAGAGCCATGTGAAGAACAGTATGTTTTTATAATAAAGTAGTCATCTCCAATCTTTTTTAAAATATAGCTATTGCTATAACTTTTTTAGTTTTCAACTTACTAGTTTTTAAATATACGTGTGTGACCAACAAAGCTTAACACAGTTAGTAGATAGTTGAGTACCAATTTATGAGCATAAGCCCAAAGGAAGAACTCATCCCAAAAGACTTCCATTAGGTGAGAGAAACCTCTAGGCTTATAAACCTAACTTGTTAGGTAAGGCTCCCCAATGTGGGATTCGTAACAATGCATTACCGTTCGAGAGCCGACGTCCTAGGCGACTTTCACTCCATGACACTTCATTTAGTGACACTTCACTCAACCTCTTTATTGGTCAGAATTCTCCACTGGTCAAAACTTTTCGTGGGTAGCCCTTTCAGAGAAGTCAGTTTTTCAATGAAAGCACCATTGTTATGAGCATAAGCTCAAAAGGAGAGCCCATCCCAAAAGACTAATCCATTAGGTGGGAGAACCTTTAGGCTTATAAACCCAACTTATTAGGTGAGGCTTCCCAATGTGGGACTCATAACAGTACCTTAAGCATGTTGTCAGGGGTTCGATTCTCTTCGTGTATATGAAACATGCTTTGTTGAGAGACATTGTACCTACTTTCGTAATCTCTCCGTCTTCAAAGGGATTTGAGCGATTGAACCAATAGAAAAATGTTAGCCTGAATGACATAGCATTCATCTAATTAATCATCTTCATGGAGCAAGTCAAAGTATAAACCATAGCCAAGAAAATATATAGTATAAATTTATGCTTAGAAAAGAGATTTCCCTCAAAACAAGTTACTTAACTTAATCTAGATGGATAATGACATATATTGACAAAGATTTTTTTCTGTTTTCTTTATACCTCACTTTAATTTTTGCTACATGTGAAAATGTAGTTAAATATACTCAGTATTATATAATTACTGTATATATGATCCTTTATTTTTCCCTTGAAATAAGGTCATTTGCTTGATTATAAAATAGAAACCGAATTTGACCTTCTGGCATAATTTCCATAAGGTGAACTTTAATTGGAATTACTGAATTAGAATCCACTCTGAGTTTTGCTTTTATGACTCCCTTTCCATAAGAAAATAATATTCAAATAATTTTTAATTGATTAACATATCGATCCCGCGCTAGCTTGCTCAAGTGTCATGCATGGCGCTTGTTAATAATGGAATATTTTCTCAAATTCATCAAATTTCAACTGCGAATTTCAAAATTATTAAACCGTGAATTTTTGTACTGCTAAACATCTATATTTTTTGATCAATTATGTGTGCTTTGTGGCCCTTGTTGTGTACAAACAAAGTTATCAGTTAAATAATACAACATGGATGCTATAAATAGACAAACAATAAAAAGTACAAAGATTCAACACGCATAAGAAACCCCAAATAATCGTGAACCCACCCGCGGCCCTTCCATCCTATGTTTTTTCATGGTGGGTAGTAAGCTTTAATTATGATTCAACTAGTTGGAGCCGTAGAGGTTGATCTGTGAGTGAATAGAGGGAATGCTTGTAATAATAGCACCACAATGCATTTGACAATTCCTAAACTAGAGGGAGATAATTTGACAAAAAGAATAATTAATTAGTTGTTATTTACATAAAGGCCAATGACGAGTTTTTCTTTACAAAACTTGATTGGCTTGCCTAATTTTAGACTAACAAAGTAAAATCATTTTAAATATTATTGAAACAGATAACTGAATCATATTTGGAGCCAAAAAGATGTGTTTCAATCAGATGAGAATGAGGAGAATTCGTAATAATCAAACTATTATTAATATTATTATAGCTCACCAAAAACCAGAAAAGAAATGTAAGAAAAAACAATATTAAGAATGATGATGATGATAAGAAGTGATTATTATGAGGCCAGGGGAATATGATAGAAGAGGACACATTGAGAGGATGTGGTGACATGTGACTCTTCCCCTATTGGAATCATGGTGGCCCATGCCAGAGAATAATCTGGTGTCTTGCAATGATGATCCCCCTCCCTCCCTTCCCCAATTTCTTCTATGCAGTACTCTGTTTTCTCAGTTTTCAGTGTCATGTTGTGTAAGAGTGAGTGACACTGCAATCAACACATGCTGAATTGTTACTAATTGCATTTCCATATTTTTCTCTTGCCCCCCCTCTCGTGTCGTTTGAAGAATAAGCATAAGGGGGCAATAAGTAGGCATCTATGCCTTCACCCTTTTTACTTTGTCCTGTATCTATTTTTATTTTTTTTAAAAATTGGCATCTATTCATTTAAAATTCGTTCTTTCTTTCTTCTTTGTTAATTTTCTATCAACCTCGCGTGTTGTGATTTGATTATTTCCGTTTTAGGTCAGTAGTACGGAGAAAAATAGTTTGGGAATTGGTTCACTCTCACACAAACTATGTATACTAGTGTTTTTGGCACACGGAATAAAATCTCATGTTAATATGACATCTGCGGTGAATTGTTAATATGACATCTTCATATATTATAATTATAGTAAAAATCTTTATACACGACTTCATATGCTAGAAGTTTCTTCTCAAAGAATTTTTAGTCTGTTACTTAATTATGTTTAATATGTGCTAATTCTTAAATCGTATATTTTACTTTGTTCTGTCTTATTTTTTTGTACATTATATAAAAATAAAAATAAATATTTACCACTTAAATTTTTGCCCCCTTGTTAAGGCTATACAGTATATACTAACTTGATCTTTAATATAAAAATTATATTTTCAGTTATAGTCATTTTAGTGTAACATTAAATAAAAAAATTCTCATACATAAAAATTGTACCAAAAATTCATACCACTTTTTTTAACCTACATTTTTAAAGAATATAAAAAAAATCCCTAATGCAGGGCTTTTTTTTTTTGTATAATTATTATTGTGTAACTTTAGAAACACGGTAAAAAGTTTAGGAGAATGCTACCTTGGGATGAGGATTTGTTGTCCTATTTTAGTGTATCATATCATGTTCTCACTAATAATATTTTGTCACATATTTTATCTTTTTTATATTATAAGAAATTTCAAATTATGTGACAAGATATTATTGATGGGTACAGGGTGTGGTACACAAAAATGGGACAACATATCTTCATCCGCTAACAAATGTCCTAAGAGAACTAATTAAGAAATTGAGAAAATAAATTTTTTATTAAAAATTGATGTATTTAATATTTTGAGAAGTAATATACTTAATTTTTCAATAAAAACTTTCTTTTATTGGATTTCTTAACTAGATGTGGTTACCACGATTCAAAAGTTTATTAATGACATATTTTAAAATGTTGAAAAAATAGGTTGACAGTTATTTCAATGACAAATAAAAATAAAACCTGCCAAAAAATAAAATAGGGACTAATAGTATTGTCAAATAATGTACCCAAAAAAAGTACATTACACATTTAGTTTACACAACTTAACTACGTTAAATATTTAGGTAATAAAAAATAATTTTATTTTTCTAAAAATCATTTTCTTTAAGTGCATTACGTTCTTTGCTTTGTGTTTTGGGTCCTTGGCCTCATTTTATTAGCAACAAAAAATCCAAATCATCAATATGAAAAGAAAGAAAAACATATAAAAATATAAAAAAAAAAATAGCAATTACATGTCATTTTATGAACCGTATATTAAGATTATGGGTCATACTAATTAGGGCACTAGTTAAAGAATCCAAAAACAGAAATTTCAATGAAAAACTAAATATATTATCTTTCAAATTGTTAAATACACTAATTTCTAATAAAAATTTACTTCTCTTGATTTCATAATGGTACTGGTTAGCACTTTCCTAAGTTGGCGTTTGGTTTAGGTAATATTTTATTCTCAGCTAAACTATATTCCCGGGACACCTAGAAAAGTTAATAAAACATGTTTGATTGTCATTTTACATTCCTGAAAATAATATGTTGCATTCCCAATAAATTTTATTCTCATATTTGATTCATATGAAATATTCGCAGTAATATAATTAACTTTTTCAAACTATTTTATTAAACTATTTATTATTTTCAAATCAAATCATGCATTTGAAGGGGAAAAATAAAAAATAAATTATAAAGCTTAAAAAACAAATTGAAGGTTCAACAACAGATTTGGATCCTCTAACTTTAAGGCGGGAATGTCACCTATCTTTCTCTCTATTTCTCTCTTTATTTATTTTCTCTTTCATATTTATCTCTTATTTTAAATCATCTTTCTCTCTCTTTTATAAATACAAAATCATTATAACTTTTCCACCCTAAAATTAGAGGATCCGGATCTGTTCAACATCTGATGCCTATATTTATCAGAATGAGTCGGACTTTTTTTTTAGAAACAAACCAAGCACGTTGAGCGATGGACACGCGGGGAGAATGCTGAGAGATGTATGTTGATTATGTTCAAAGAGATGGGGGATAATTAAGTAATTTAATCTTCAAATCTTTTCTATTTCCTCCGGAATACTTTTTTTCCCACTCTTACATATAAGAATAAATTTTTTAACTTTCCTTCATAAACTCTATTTTTGAGCATGTTTTATACCTGGGTATAATTATTTATCTCTTATACCAACATAAGAATATTTTATTCCCACCTGACATTCCCAGGAATATAAAAATATGATTGATACCAAACGCCACCTAAGATTAGAAACATTATTTTCATAACCATTATTTATGATGTAATTTGATACACCATCAATGTAAAGTTTTTTTCATTGTCAATCAATCACAAATCATCATATATAAGACTTTTAAGGTAATTATGATAAAAGTCAAACATTTTTAAAGATGTAACAATTTATGATTGATTGATAATGTAAATTTTTTTTACACTGACAATTTATACATACCAACTAAATAATAAGAAAAGAATTGCATAATAATAATAATAAAAATCTTGTAATATGATAAAATATAGGATCTGAAACTAACTTATAATCTGCATAGAATTATTAGCATCTTAGATTTGATGATGCTCGACATGTGTTAATTCTTATCTTTAGTCTTTTCTTTGTTCTTGTTTCTTATTTTATGTATACTAAAAATAATAAAAATAAATATTCATCTTTTAAATTTTAACCTCCTTCTCAAGACTATATACTAAGTGTGAATTTACAAATTAATTGCTTTAACCAAAACATATAAACAACGAAATAGGCTAAGCATGAACACCGGCAGGAATCAATACTTGCAGCAGATACGCTTTGACTATACAGGTAGTGGGGATACTTTTGGAGTTGAGTAAACAACTTAATTAAGTTCTTATTTAATAAACTCTTTTTCAAATAAGCTAAAAATAACTTATTTTTATAAATTTTTCTGACAAGCTTATGGAAATAAGCTAAAAAGAACTTATAAAAAGATTACAAATTATTTTCATAAACTATTTGTATAAGTTTAATTCCATAAGCTATTCTCATAAACTCTCTATAAGCTCTTCCAAATGCACCCTATGATAATGGCTATAATACTCAATGTAACCATGATAACAGTTGATACATAATGTATTTGGTCTCAGTAGGGATTTTATATTGGTTATAGTTAGTGGTAACATAGTAGAGTATTCTGATTACAATTGGTCTAGCTTGGATTTTTTTACATAAGTTTGTATATCCTTTTATACATTATATTATATATATATATATATATATATATATAATTTCTTTGTTTATAAAAAAATATAAACAACGAAATTAAGAAAGGATAAAACAAATTACCCATGTGATGATTTCTAGATAAAAGGCGGTAAAAATATTCGTATTCATTAGTAACCTCAAATATTTAATAAATCTTGTCAAAATACTTAATTTAGATTTTTTTAGTTTGATTTTCTCGATATTCGGATATTATATTGGACTCCGAGTTTCCGACTAATTCGAGTTGAGTCGGGAAGATCCATTTAAGGGGATAAAACTTTTTCAAAACCTATTTTTTTTCATTCACATTTCACAAGACTCAAATTTAATACATTGCTTAAAGAAAATTAAACTTTTTGTCACTTGAACCAATAAATGTTATCGTGTTGGTACTTAATTTAGATTTTTAAATAGCTTTGGAAGAGAAAGGAGCCCTTTTCCTTATACCCCCGTTTATTTTTTATTTTTTTTTTGGAAGAAATTAACCTCCCCGTTTATTCACTTTTTTGTCTCTTGCTCCAGCCAATTGTTTTATGTTGGCGAGTGTCAACATTTACGTAAGCGATGATGGGAAGCTGACGTACGCATTTGTCCAACCTAAACCCCAATTCAAAGGGTAAAGTTTTATTCTCAAATCAACATGTTTAGTTTTATTCTCAAAGATTTTAGTTGATTTCACCGAGGAAAAAAATTAGTTGACTTGTTTTAATAAAATTGGTTCTGGATTCTCCCCATTCGGATTTCTCTCCGGCATCTTTATCAAATGTTAGTCGTTAGATTAATCTAACTGTTGATATGAGAGATCTTTCAACCGTTAGATTAATCCAATAACTGACATTTGGTTGAAGAGATGATGAAGAGAGTCCAATTTGATAAAACTTGGGTCTCAAATTATAATTTAAATGAAAATAAAATAAATAATTTATTTTAAATATATAAAATCATAATTTCAAACTACAATCCAAACTCACATTCAAGTGCAGCTAACTTCAAAATTCCCTTATTTTGGACCTTTATGTGTTGTTTGGATGAGGAAAGAATTAGAGAGAAAAGAAGGGTGAAAAGAAGTAGAAAAGAAGGAAGAATGAGTAAAAAATGGATAGATTTGTTGGTTATTTGGATTGAAAGAAGAAGTGGGAGAGAAATAGGAGAGAAATAAAAATGGTTTTTCTTATAAAGATATATTTATCCCTAATAACATATTTGTACAGTACAAAATAAAAGGTCAAATTTATCATTTCTCTCATTCTCTTTCAAGTTTTCTCCTCATGTGAGGAGAAATTACTTTTGGGTGGGACCCATCACCATTTCCCCCCCTTCCCTCCTTATCTTTCCTATCCAATTGGGAGAAAACTCTTACTTGTCTCCAACTTCTCTCTTTCCCATTTATTTCTCCGTATTTTCTTGCTATCCAAACGAAGGCTTAGACTCTCTCTCTTTATTTGAGGTTACTTAATATTAAGGATGTATGCGGTTTGACTTGGTTCTATTTTAAGACAAACAAGTCATGTGATTCAAATATTATAAGTTGTGATTCGATTTGAATTGAATTCATTGCAATATTAATTTCGATTTAATATAATCCGATTAAAAGTGATTTAGATTAGATTGCATAATTTGTTTTTTTTTATTTTACTATTTAAAATACTAACTTAAGACTAACATGTGGTTCCGAGTGGTAACGGGTTCGGGCCTCTTAAGCAAGTGGTTAGGAGTTCGATTCCTAGCTCTTGTGAATGGAGAAAACCTGGTTGGGAGAGGTCAGCCCTTCAATATCGTCCAGTACCTCGAGGAATTAGTTTCTGCAGTTTCGCAACGGGATAACCATGGGAAATCAAAAAAATAATTACTAATTTAACTTGTAAAATACATTATCTCATAAGTCAAAACATGCATAACAATAGTCACACTCTTCCATACATAAATCATAAGTACAAATTAATAACTACTAGTCATAACTCATAAGTCATAATAACTCATAAGTCATAGAAATAACATTTTATTTACATTTGTTTGCCTTTTCTTTTCTTATGTTCCTTGTATATGAGTTAGAGTATCATTTGTACTTTTAATCAATATACCTTTGCTTATAAAAAAAAATAATAAAAACACGAAATTCATCAGAAAAACATGATTATATTATTGTAATTTCATAAGAAAAATATATGTAAATATATCAGTGTGAAATTCAATTTGATTGGAGTGATTGCAAAAATAAGAATTGGAAACCGAATCATACAAAGAAAAACATATTGGTTTTTCAGTTATCGATTTTTGGATTTGGTTTGAGCTGTTTGAAATGAATTTGATTGAATTTGAATATTCCCCCTTAATACGAAGATATAGGTAGAATTGTTTACGTACATTGAACTATGAACTTTTTCAGAAATTCTTTGGTTTTACAATTCAATTACTTTTGTGATTTGACCATCAATTAAATTAACTTGTCTTCATTGGAGAATTGACGTCTTGGTTGAAGAAGAAAGAATGCAGATGTGCTGGGAAACCTAATTTAATTAGTTTAGTAAATTAATTGCCAAACACCAAAAGCAGCAGCCAGAAGTCGTAGTTGTCTTTACTCATGTTATTTCATATTTATAGAATTCTTACTGTCTCATTATATCCTATTAGACTTCGACTTTTCACACCAACATTCTATCTTGTTATATATGGGAAGATGTGACTAATTTGAGCATAGTTATGTTGTACGAACAATTTTTTACAAAACAGCACTCATTTGTTATTAATTTATAATTTATAATATAATATTGCTCCGGTAAATTTTTATTGAATATAAGTATATTATTTTGATTCCCGTCTACTTTTAATGCTAATTAAATAATTTTTGTAGTTAATTGTTTTTAAACTCCATCTCTTTCAATTTGCCACAGTTTAAATAACGAATGATCGATTCTTTATTTCGCCTGCATGCGTTATGTTGCATTATTATGTATATATATTGGTCATGTCATGTCGTCGCTAGCTCTTGAATCTTGGTGGCGAACTAATATCTTTGCACCTCTCTAAATTTCAGGGAATTGTGGGTTCGTTAGACAACAAGATCGAAGACATTATCTTTGTCTACCCCCAATCAATCTGCAATGGTTTTTGTAACCCCACTTGTCCCCACTTCATAAACTTCCTACTATATCTATATACCAAAAGTTAATTGTTAGCTAAGTGAAAGTGTTACAAGTTAAATATAATGGTAGCTTCAAGAATCACTAGTTCATTTCTTATTTTTCTCCTAGTAAATATAGTTTAAGGCGTCAAGCTTAATTAAGGAATGAATTTTAATACAAGGGCTAGTTATATAGTGTTAATTAGCAATGAAAGGTATACATGAGCTAGACCCTTGAGTAAATGCTAGATCAAAAAGCTTGGTAAGTCAAGTGAGGTGCCTATATCTAATGCTCCCAAACATTTGGCAGGCATCTAGACGGTCCTTTTTTTTATATTTTTTTTATCCATAGACAATCCTTTTCTGATGTTAAAAAGATGAACATTATCAAGCAGAAATCATGCTCAGCAACAATACATATGTTGTTGATTATTTGCAAGCAAGGTCTCAAAAACAAAACTTGTTGATTATCTTATCTGCAAGAAAATTTGGATGCAGATTGCTGAGCCAGGGCGGAAGAGTCGATTACGTACCATCATGATGGAGTAACATTTGATTATTTGAAGCGACGTCACTACCACTCTTTTCCTTTTTCTCAAGTTAACGAGCACGTACCAGAAGGTAACCATGTTTTAGTATTTCTTTGGTAAACAAGATTTTCTCGCAAGTCCTTCTTACTGGTGTAAAGAATCTTATCAGTTGAACCAACTAAGCCACTTCCACATTCTTACCACTTGCTGCAATGCCTAATCTCTTTTACCCTTCTCAATAATAGCCCGACTAAAGTCTGGGCTGAAATAGGATTGATGTGATATCTATATAAAATTAGATATTACGTATAATTTATGGTGAATTTTATGTACCCCAATGATTACTTTATCTTGTCTAGGTGGTCCAATCAGATAGTGAGACCATTTGACTTAACCCACTAATATGAATCATTTAATTGAAGTGACACATTCTGGTTGGACAGAATAACTTTTATTCCAAAATTATTGGGGATACCGGAGAATGCACCATAATTAAGTTATAAAATTTTAGAAATATGAAACTAAAATTAAAGGATATATATTTACAATATAGTTATTTATTCAAAAAAATTATATTAATATATATAAAAATATCATTTTGTCATAAAAAGATTTTAATTTATATATAAATTCTTATAATTATGTTAACTTTTAAAATAACAAGTAAATTTTAAAATGTTGTATGGTACCGGATTAGACCAACTCAGAATGTGACATGAATTTGGTCTAAGAAGATGTCACATCAAATTTTAAAAACTTAAACCTAACCTAATTTACTTTAAATTAGGACGGATTTTTCACCAAAAACGATAAGGTTTCACCAAAAAAAAATAGGACGGATTGTCAAGCTAGAATGGGTCATGATAATCTCAATTGGTTCTAGCACAACATTTGAGGATGTATTGTCATCCATCCAACCTTAATTATGATCAACTGCATACATTCAAATTTCGGTTATATATAAATGTTTGACGGTAAGAATGCAATATAACTCATTATGGTGGCACTTTTTAGTGGAATCAACAGTGCAATTTCCTTATTTGTTCACTACAAAAACAGAGGAGGGCACTCTGTTGCATTCCTTTCTCTATGACTGTCGTCATTAGGGGCAACTACCGGACAAGCATTTGAAGTCCCACGTTTAAACTGTGCGCCTGGGTTCCTTTTCTTGATCTATTATCTCAACATTTAGCAATAAAGGAAAAAAATGATAGCCATAATTTGAATTTTCGGATGCCATCGATGGTTATTGCAAAACAGAATGAGCAATGACATGACTGATATTTAGTAATTGCAAAAGCATGATTGAGAGTGTAGCTTCTTTCCTGAGCCACCGAAGGTGTTGTAGTTGGATCATTTTCTGGTTATGCATTTCAGCATCCAGCCGTGCACTAGAAAGGTGCCACTTGAAGCTGATCTTCCGTTGCATTATTATTCATGTCTCCTGTTCCTTTACACATCAAAAAGAATGTATATATAGCATAAGAAACTATAGTCTATAAATAATGTGGTGTAATCATCTCACGAGGTACTTACACATAGATTCTGAAATGATCTCAACCAAGGAAGTGCGTGCAATTTTTTGAGTAATCGTAACTTATTTATTACATTTATGTATTTGTACACGGATGCAAAAAAAAAAAAAAAAAAAAAGTAAATCAATTAAAACACAGTTTACCTCACAAAAAATTTTAACATTAAATTCTGGCGGATCAATTTGAGTACTATTATGCAATTATGTACGATTCTATTATTTTACGCTTATATAAAATTTGTAAAAGAAAATTAATGAGGGTTTATAAGGAAATCCTGAGCAATTTAAATAATTCCGTTTATTGATATTCTTGGTATAGTAAATATTATTACTCATATAATCATACTCAATTAGATGAAATTGTTTGATTTTAGAGGAACCTTCCATAATTTGGCACATCAGGAACCCAAATTTGATGAAGACAAGTAGACAATTAGGGGGAGAGAAAGGGCAGGTTGACTAGTTACAAGCAAGACAGATACTGTATGCTTCACGAGTTGGGGTGGGCTTGCTCGGGTGGTTGTTGGGCCAAAGAAAAGCCCATGACAAGCGAGTGAAGAGTAGTGGATAAGCAAAGAGAAAAGAGAAAAGAGAAAGAATATTGCAAGATACCTGAGGAATATATTATAGGTAAATTCTTTGATATTTTAGGATAACTTTTATTCTATTTAGATATTTCAATCAAATATTAAAAACTTAATTTTATATGATATTAAGATAACTCATTTAATTAATATGACACATAAAATAACTTTTATTTCAAAATTACACACAGCCATATAAGTTCCATAAGGATTAATGTATTGAAAATGAAGGATGGTTGTATGAATGTTATACGTAGCCACATGGCATGCGTTGCTGGCAACCCTGACCGTCTTAAATGGAGCCATCTGGCAATCAAATCCATTTCAATGCAGTGGTCTTCTCCGTACAATGGTTGGTTTGAAACAGTGAATAGAAAGCAACAGGTAATTGAAAGAAAGAGAAGAAAAAGAAGAGGAGGAGGAAGAGGAAGGTAAGATGAAGAGAGAGACGGTGACGCTGGTGCTGGTGAACCTGGCAGGGATAATGGAGAGAGCCGATGAGTCAGTACTACCGGCTGTGTACAAGGAAGTAGGGGCTGCCCTTCACACTGACCCAACCGGACTCGGTTCCCTTACTCTCTTCCGATCCATCGTCCAGTCCTCTTGCTATCCCTTAGCCGCATACCTTGCCATGCGTCACAACCGAGCCCACGTCATAGCTCTCGGCGCTTTTCTCTGGGCCGCCGCCACTTTCCTTGTTGCCTTCTCCTCCACTTTCTTTCAGGTCACAAAACCCATCACATCATTTTTCTTTAGTTTTAATTATTCTCTAACTGCCTTCATTATTTCATCTATAATGTTTGTAATTAGGTTCCTAAGTTTATATATATAATTTATTATAATTATAATAGGATCCTATATTTTAAATATTTATAATCGAGTCCCTAAACTTAAATAATTTGTAATTAGGTCTCTTGGATAGGTTGTAATATGATGATCCAGTGATTCTATTAACCCTATAGACCTAATTACAACTTATTTACATGTTCAGGATTTGATTACAAACATTTAAAGTATTGAGGGACCCAATTACAAACTTGCTAGGGATTTATTTAAAAATTTCCAGAAACTTCAGGTCCCAAAAATATGTTTTTCAATGTTGGAACTTTTTCTTTAAGACTAGGCAGTTAGGCACATTATATGAAGTTCTTAAAGCAATGTCAATGTAGCTGCTATGCTATTGTAGATATACAGCTGATTGGATGCGCTTTGATCTTTGAAGTCATTGTGTTATAGGTAGCTGTATCCCGAGCTTTAAATGGGGTTGGCCTTGCACTAGTAGCACCTGCAATCCAGTCCCTTGTTGCCGACTCAACTGATGATAACAATCGTGGCATGGCTTTTGGATGGCTTCAATTAACAAGCAATTTTGGTTCACTTATTGGTGGCCTTTTCTCTGTAATGATAGCCCCAATGACAGTACTTGGTATCCCTGGTTGGAGAATTTCCTTTCATATTGTTGGATTAATTAGTGTTATAGTAGGTACTTTAGTCTACCTCTTTGCCAATGATCCACACATCCCTGATAATAGTACGAATGCTAGCAATCAAGTACCAAATAGAACATTTTGGGCAGAAGTGAAAGATCTGGTTCGGGAAGCCATATCAGTTTCTAAGATTTCGTCTTTCCAGATTATTGTTGCACAGGGTGTTACTGGCTCCTTCCCCTGGTCAGCTCTGTCATTTGCACCAATGTGGTTAGAGCTAACTGGCTTTTCCCACGGGAAAACTGCTTCCCTCATGGCTTTGTTTGTGGTTGCCAGTTCTCTTGGGGGTTTGTTTGGAGGTAAGATGGGGGATATCCTTTCCACACGCCTTCCAAATTCTGGGAGGATAATTCTAGCACAGATAAGCTCTGGATTAGCCATTCCCCTTGCAGCAATTCTTTTACTGGGTTTACCGGATGATCCATCCACAGCAATACCTCATGGTTTGGTTCTAACCATTATGGGGCTTTGTATATCTTGGAATGCTCCAGCTACAAATAAGTAAGTCTTTCAAACTAGACATTTTTACTTTCTGTGTGCTTAATCATTTTTTCCATTTAATAATCATTATTTGTTATAATATTTGCCACAAACATTCTGGAAATATCTTTCACACATTCCTACTTTTGTTAAAGATGATTGGTTGATCTTATATGTTATTAAATATGTTAAAGTGCATTCGGGGCCCTTCATTGGTAGGTCATCTGTTAGTATCATTGTAAGCCCTCGACAAGGCTTGTGGTATGCCTTGACCTTAGAATGGGGCTAGCACCCCTCTCCCTCTAAACATTCTTACACCAGAAAAATAAAATGTATGTTAAAGTTAGATCAAACTGACTTGTAGTACTGTAAATAGGTACCATTAATTAGCTCTCGGAAGTCCACATTATTTTAACTTCTCTAAATTTGTTCAATTCAGTTTTTTCAACTTATTAGTATGCTAAATTACTTGGTTTTTTCAAATCTTTATCATTAATTTTTCTTTACTTTGTGCCAACAAGTCTGTGTAGCTCTTATGGCAGTAATAGACTGCTAAACATAGGATGGTTTATTGCTTTTGTTCTCTTTGTGGTTGTAGCAGAGCTTGTTACAGTTAAATGTTTATGCATAGGTTAATTTGTAACCTGTATGGACATCAGTCCAATTTTTGCAGAGATAGTTCCGGAGAAAGCCCGAACTAGTGTATATGCCTTGGACCGATCTTTTGAGTCTATACTATCATCTTTTGCTCCCCCTGCAGTGGGGATTTTGGCTCAGCATGTTTATGGGTATAAGCCCATTCCTGAAGGGTCTAGTGAATCTCAAGAGATTTTAACAGATAGAGAGAATGCTGCATCATTGGCCAAGTCTCTTTACACAGCAGTAGGGATTCCAATGGCTCTCTGCTGTTTAATCTACTCATTTCTTTATAGGACCTATCCAAGAGACAGGGAACGAGCTAGGATGGAGGCTTTAATAGAATCAGAGATGCAGCTAATGGAATCAGACGGTTTAGTCATGGATAGAGAGCTTGAGTCAGAAGAATTGTCTATTGGAGATTATGATGATGGTGTTGATCTTGATGATGATGAGAACATATTGCTCTACCGGCAGTTGACATCCTCCAACTTAGGTGAATAGTTACTCAAAAGACGTTAGGAAAAATTAGCAGGCCAGAAGCCAGTGTTGGGGAATTTTTCAGAACTGCATTGTGATCAAATTTTTAGCATGAATTTAACGTGGACAGTAACAGGAGAAAGTGTGTACGCGTCATAGTTTTATCTTTCGCTTCTTTGAGGGAAGAGTTTCCCTTTTTTATATGCAATGCAATTTGATTGTGTAAAGTGTAAAGGTTGGATAACAATGAATGTAAATTTACTTGTTTCGGCCTTCAACTGGTAATGTAATTTTTCAAAGATCGAAAGTCAAAAACAATTACCGAAACATTTTTTTTTTTAGTTTTAAAAACACAACAATTCCTAAATTCAATAACCTAACAAGCCCTTAGGTGCTATTTATTCAAGAGGGTACGGAAGTAATTGAACTACCTGTTTAATCTTATTCTACTTACCTTTAACAACTGACATGTGGCAGTGTAGGAGTGCACATGCTAACCATTCTAAAAAAAAGGTGTCACTTAAGAGTGAATAGGTAGAATATTTGGAAAGTCAGTTTCCTTAATCCTCACTTATTCATTACTCTGGTCTTCGGTGTCATGTGTGATAGCCTGCATTTTTCTTTATAGTACTTCAACTTGTGATTCCACACGCGTAAATATGAATTCAAAATCAATATTTGAATCATATTATGAACTAAAACTTTTTCCTACTTATGTATCTTATATAATTAGATCAAATTTGCTTTGGGCATTTTTTATGGTATATGAAATTGTCTAGCTATGAATTTTCCTGAAATTGCCTTGTTCAGAGTATAAAATGAAGCAGATGACCGATAGTGGAATCTTTGTTGCCAGTGGAGATTATGACACCCCAAAAACTGGCAGGGGCAACCCTCCCTAAAATAAAACAGGGCTCCACATGTACCAGGTATAATTTGATATATGTGATCTGTAATCGTATATATACATGGATTTTTACATCTTTTATTGATCATAATTTTGTAGTGAGTCTCTCTTAACTTGTATTATGATTGTTCATTGTTGAAAATTAGTAGCAAGTGGTTGCATGAATAGGTATATCCTTCAGCGAGCTTCAGTGAGGAGAGTGTTTCAACAAGCCCACCATTTTGCCTGAGGTTGCCTAGCAACGTGAGCTAACTGGAACTCTGGTAAGTGAAGACTCTAAGATGAAGAAATAGCTTTCTGATGCAAAGTGCAAGGGAGCTTAGTGGTCATGACATATTTGCTCCAACACTAGAAACTAAACCCCGGCCAGTAACTCCTTGCAAGCTGGAGTTAATTCACATACACATCGACACATCATCTTATATTTATATAATTTTTAGTGTCTAATGATAGTTAATCCTATCTTGTTTCGTATATGCATACACTTTCTTTTTTTGGATTTTCAGGATATCTTTCGCGCACAACAGTGAAGACTAATCCCTCGAGATATTAGACGATATTAAAGGATTGACCTATTCCAACCAGATTTTCTTCCTACACAAGAATTAGGGATCAAACTCCTAATCACTTGTTTAAGGGGTTAAACTTGTTATCACTTGGATTAAGGACCAACCACTTGTTTGTTATATGCATACACTCTCAACCAAGGGCAGACTTGTACTGATTCTATACCCTCAAAAAATGAAATTTTATCCAAGTTCTTTATTTAGATATATATAGTAAATAAATTATAATATTATTCAATTTAGTTGCGTATATAGTTAGACTTGTATCACCTAACATTTGACATTTTTTTAACTCTAATTGGATATTGTCTTACACATATATAGACAGATGTAACAAAGTGACATGTATCTAACTTTTTGTTTTTTGGTTATGCCCTTACAGCAACTCCCATTAGAGTTTGCTTAACTACATTGCATGGGTTAACAATAAAATATTATTTTATTGTGTCATGTATAATTTTGGATTACCTAAAATTGGAGAAAGTTGATTGGATAAGCAATCATTCCTTATGGGTTGCTTAATATTTGTGTGTGTACATGTAGAAGAGATAATATTAGATATCAAAGAAAGAGATATTTGTGAGTTAAGCAACTTGTTGATAAAAATTTTCATTGGAGTGAAAATTGATTAAGTTACTTAAAATTGACGTGGCATGTCACTTAAAGGGATAAAGTGGATTGCTTATATAAAGAGTATTGGAGATGTTCTTAGATGAAGGGGAGGAGGGATAGGAAGGGAAATTGGGATAAAAAAAATTGTAGAGATTGAACCTTGTTACTCATACCAATTGAGCTATCAACATGGTGGTACATACTTTTGGAATGTATCTAACTTTTTTTCCCAATAGAATGGCTCTGGTTCTGCTTTTTCATGACATTTAATAAATATATATATAATTAAGTTATTCTATTTTCTATTTATACATTAAAAATACAACATCTCATTCGCATTTATATAAAATATATTTAATATAGTATGGGATAGCATAAGATACACTCACATCCAAATATAGTATGGACCGAATGTCACATATAAAAAGAGAAAAAAAAAAAAAAAACATTTCTCCATATTAGACATGTGAAGCAACAAATGATGTGTAAGTAGCTTGTTCTACCCGTACGTACCACGAGCCACTTTTTGAGGGTGGAAACAGCTCAACACAGTAACTAATTGCAGATTTGCACTGCATTTCAATGGGTTTGCAGAGCGCGTCTTGCGCGCATTACCAGTAACAGACTAACAGTAACAGAGTCCGGTCGCTGCACATCCGCATCCCGTTCCTATGATCGTTGCAACAACAGTAGCTATGTTCCCCTACGTCCACGTGGCTCTGCAAATGCAATTCACCGCAAAATATCCATTTTACCCTTTCATGTGCTGCGTCTGTATTGTGGGCAGTCGGAGAGACCACTTGGGGCTAATTATTCATCTTTTCTTAAAGAGTAAAGGCCATTTTCATCCGGACAATTTATTAGCATTTAACATTAGAGGAGTCGGTTGATTTGTATGATAAATTTGAAAGTTATTTTATTATTGAAAAAGTTTAGATAATTTGGACTCAAACTTCCCAACTTATATATATTTCAATTGTTTTTATTTTGTCTTATGTGAGACTTTATTTTCCAACACAATTTGCGATGTACCTAATTTAGTTCTTGAGAAAAAAATTCATCTATTATTCTCGGCAATTAAAAAATAACGATATTTTAGTCTCTCCGTTGATAACCGTTAGGAGATTCTGTTAGTTTGCTGATATGGACCGTTAAGTAGCTTAGCTGTCTGTTAACTTGTCTCACGTGAATAGGGCCATTTTGTCAACAAGAGTAAATATCCAAACTAGTCCCCGACAAAAAACGAGAGACCCAATTTAGTCCCTCAGAAAAAAAATGTCCTGAAAATAATTTTAGGATAACGTAAGATCAAATTATAACCTAAGTGCATGACTTTGGATGCTTTATTAAAAATTACAATACAAGACATTCATAATTATAAAAGTTGTAATTTTCAGTAACACATTTTAATTTTAATTCTTTAATCAATACCCCAAAAAACAGTTAGTATTGATTAAAAAACATTTCTTTAAGGTATTGATTAAAGAATTAATATTAAAATGTGTTATTAAAAATCACAACTTTTAAAATTATGAATGTATTTTATTGTGATTTTTAATATAGCATCCAAAGTCATGACATGCACTTAGGTTATAATTTGGTCTTCGGTTATCCTAAAATTATTTTTAGGACTTTTTTTTTTCTCTAAGGGGCTAAATTGGGTCTAGCATTTTTTGTCGATGTCTAGTTTGGGTATTTACTCTTGTTGACAAAATGGTCATATCCATGTGGAACAAGTTAAAGGACAACTGGATTACTTAACGATCCACATCATCAAACTAACAGAGTCTTCTTAATGTTCATCAACGGAGGGATTAATGTATCCATGTTTTATAATTGTCGAGGACTAACGAGTGAATTTTTTTTTTCTCAGGGAATAAATTGTGTATCTCACAAATTGTCAAGGATCAAAATGGACATTTACTCTTTCTAAGCGTCAGCAACTTCAAATTTCAAGTGCTGCTACTCAATCCACACCGTCTAGGAGAATTATAAGGTAGTTTTGATAAAGCAGGAGTCATTTTGTCTCCTCCCTCTATTTTCTTTTGTCGATGTGTGTAAGGGTATCTTATCGTCGATAGCTGAAAATTAATTCTTTTCGAGATGTAAAATCGATGTGAGTTTTGTCTCTTCCGATAAAACATTTTTCATATACACAACATAAATTAAACCTCTGACAACATATTTAAAGAATCCAACTATGTATCAATTACTTGATTTCTCTCCCTTTATTTTACTTTCATGAATTTTGCGTGGTGCAAAATATGTAACTTATATAACGCAGTCTTGCACAATGAAATCAAAATAGGATGTCTTCGTTTCCCATCTGCTAGAGCTTGGACTAGATCAAAGCGAAGAAAAGGCCATGTGATAGAGAAAATTTTGAAGTTTGTTACAAATTAACGTTTAAACATTTTGTATAAAAAAAAAGTAAATATCAAATACTTAACTATAATTAATAGTAATTACTAATTAAGTATTTTGATTGTTCAAATATTTTGTTTTGTTTTGTTGTTTTATGAATAACGAGAAAAACAGAAACTAAACCACCCAAGGTAGAGAACCACCGCTTACATCATTTTGAAGTAACAAACTAAGCATAGGAAAACTCCTATCAAGAAAAACACCCTCATAAGAAGAGGAGTGACCTTTACTAGCCAACAAATAAGCACATTGGTTGGCCTCCCGATAAACATGTGTCACTGAGGTAGTCCGATCTGGAAGATGGAGGAGAGAAATGACCTCTTCAAGAAGAGGTTTGAGGAAGGAAATATGAGTAGAGCCCAGGTTGACCATGTCAACAATTATTTTGGAGTCCATTTCAAACAAGACCTAATTAAGGCCTAAGCCCTCTAGCCAGGGTGATCCCTTTTCTCAAGCCCCAAAGCTCAGCCCAAGAGGCGTTACAAGCCCCCACTCTGTAGTAGAACCCTTGAATGAACCGACCCAGGGAGTCCCTAGCAACACCACCACAAGAAGCGCTACATGTGTGTGGAATGCAAGACCCATCAACATTAATTTTAACACATCACCCATCAACATTAATTTTAACACATCTGTCCGGAGGGGCCTGCCAATAAACATCAATAATTTTCCTACTACTATCCACACCAGAGGTGGATACATTCTGCTGATGCAAGATAAATTCCATTTGGGCCGAGATTTGAAAGAATAGGTGTCTCCCAAGGTGAGAAGAACTAGCAAACACCAAGGAATTCCTATCCCTCCAAACCTCATTTAGAGTAACCCCAAAGAAAATAGGCCAATGCAGTAAGTTACCTCCCACCTTATTGGTAGTTAAGTTCCAATCTAGCCAATTGTTCAAGCCACAACTAAAAAATTTGCTCCAGTGATCTGGATCAATAATGTTGGACCACCACTCCTTAACTTCTTGACAATCTCTAAGCATATGCATAATAGACTCAGAGCAAGAATTACAACGCGGGCACATATCACAAGCTGTCATACCTTTCTTTCTTCTTTCTTCATTTGTCATTAGTTTGGCATGAACAAGCTTCCAAAGGAAAGCTTTCACTCTACTAGGACCGCACCAATTCCACACCTTTTTAAACAAAGGATTTTGATTCACAGATTCATCATCATTCTGTTGCACAAGGGACTCATACGCCGTTTTTAGAGAGAAGAAGCCATCGGAGGAGAGTCTCCAATAAGGAAAATCACAAGC
Organism: Ammopiptanthus mongolicus; assembly: GCA_039655645.1. Lineage (NCBI taxonomy): Eukaryota > Viridiplantae > Streptophyta > Magnoliopsida > Fabales > Fabaceae > Ammopiptanthus > Ammopiptanthus mongolicus. The sequence goes on along the minus strand of CM077348.1, from coordinate 14,501,548 downwards.
ACCAAGAAAGGGAGGGGCTAGAGAAGTAATCCTATCACAAATCTCGGGGGGCACATGTTGCTGAATGATATACCAATTCCAAGAGCCATTTGAAGCATAATGCAGCACATGGAAATTAATTTCATCAGCAGGGCATGAATCACCAAGAATATCCAAGAGAGGGCCATATCCCGGAATCCAACAATCTTTCCAAAATCTGATATCATGGCCATTTTTAACAATCCAAGTAACATTCTTCTTGACCAAATCCCAAGACGCCGTATGAAAGCAATATTCTAACCACTGAGTTAAGTAGATCATTTTTATCATCCCAAACAAACAGAAAAAATACTAGTAGAAGAGGTTTTGTGATTAAAAACAGGAATAGTATTTAGCCCGCAAGAATACTTTGCTTTCATAACTCTAACCCATAATTTATTTGAATCAACAAGCATGTTCCAAGTCAGTTTCATCATGTGAGCCTTGTTCAGCATTTGTAAGCTTTTGAAACCCAAACCACCATCTTCTTTTGGACGACAAAGTTTGCTCCAAGAGATCAAATGACATTTTCGCAAATCAGCAGTTGAGCCCCATATAAAATCTCTACAGATTTTCTCAGCTTCCAAACAAACCGAAACAGGTATATTAGAGGACTGGAACACATATCCTGGAATGTTGAGTGAAGAAGCTTGGGCTAGGGTGACCCTACCCGCAAAGGAGAGGGACTTCGCCTTCCAACCATTTAACTTCTTTCTCATTTTATCCAGAAGGTTAGAGAAACAGTTTTTGGACATTCTTTGGTGAATAAGAGGAACACCAAGATAATGACCCAAATCCTTGGTAGCTTGCACACCAATAGCTTAGCTAAGAGTTTCAATATGATTATCAGCCACATTCTGAGAAAAGAAGACTTGAGACTTTTCAAGATTGATCTTTTGACTTGAAGCTTCACAAAAGTCATTGATGATGCTCATGATACAAGAAACTTGAGAGGAGGAGGCCTCAGCAACTAAGATAAGATCATTCGCGAAACATATATGAGAGATCTTAGGACTATCACCTCTACCAAAACTTTAAGGAATCCACTCACCATCTAAAACAACATCCTTGATTTTATGGCCCAATCTCTCAAGGCAAAGGACAAAGAGATACGGGAAAATCGGGTCTCCTTGTCTAAGGCCCCTAGAAGAATGGAAAGAGTCAGTCACATTCTCATTCTAATTGACAATTAACTCTTGCAGAACAAGAACATTATCAACTGTTGACTTTCCAGAAATGAAGCTGCTCTGAGTATCAGAGACCACATAGGGCATAATAGCTCTCAGTCTTTGGGCAAGAATCTTAGTGATTACTTTGTAAATCACATTGCATAAATCAATAGGTCTAAATTGGGCAACTTTAGTTGGATCATCACATTTTGGGATAAGGGTAATGAGGGTTTGATTCACCTTGTTAACTAGACTGGGCTGTTGGAAGCACTCACCAATGAACCTGTGTAAAGAAAAGCCAATAGTGTTCCATTGAGACTTAAAAAAGAGAGGATGAAACCTGTCAGGACCAGGAGCCTTAAGGTTCTTCATAGTAAAAAGAGATTTTTTAGTCTCCTCCATAGTAACCATCCTACTGATCAAGGTCAAATCATAGTCTTCAATCATGGGAAAGTTAGTTTGAGTTTGAAATGAGAAAGAAACTGACCCAGCAGAGGAATAAAGGCCTCGGTAGAACTCAACAACCATATCCTGAAGCTCATTTTCTTTATAGATCCAATCCCCAACATTGTTAATAAGGGCAACAATACGCTTTTTCCTTCTTCTAATGATGGCATACTGATGGAAAAAATTAGTGTTATTATCACCTTGAGAAAGCCACTTACACTTAGCTTGGTGAAGCCAATAAAGCTCTTCCTGATTGATAATTGAATTGTACTCCTTCCAAAGCTCACTTCTAAGACTCACAAGCCTGGCATTTTCTTCTGACATAAGCTTATTGTTGATCCCCTCCAATCTTCCGATGATCTCTCCTGTCTTCTAAATATATTCCCAAAAACTTGTTTATTCCATTGATTCAGGTTAGAGGTCATCCTTGAAATGTTGTCACACCACTCATCCGAAGGCACCCAAGAGGAAGAAACTTGGTTTTCAAAGTCTTCATGCTCGATCCAAGGACTAAGAAATTTAAAATAATTACTCCTTTGAGAAGAAGAATTTAGAGTCAGCCGAAGCCAAAGCGCACAATGATCCGAGGAGGAGATAGGGAGATGGGTAACAGTACTATTCGGGAACAACTGCTGCCAACCAGAATCAAAAAGGACCCTGTCTAATCTCTCCCGTAGGTTGCCTTTCTTCCAAGTAAAAGGTTGCCCCTTAAAACCCAAATCTAGAAGTTGACAAGAATCGATACACGCTGCAAAGACAGAACTATTTGCAAAGTTAATCAGACCTTCACCTTGCTTCTCCCAATCAAAGAGAACCTCATTGAAATCTCCAGCTAGACACCAAGGTGCAGATACAGAGGATTTGAAGTCCAAAAGCTCTTTCCAAACTTCAAGTCTCTGGTAGCTACTTGGACTAGCATAGATAATGGAAAAGAACCAACGATTCGGAGAGTTAGGATTCACTATCAAATGCACACAGTATTTGGAGGTGGAATGGACAGATATCGGAAGACAAGAACTCTTCTAGAGGCACCAAATTCCCCCAGAGAACCCGTGAGCATCCACTTTGACAACATTTGCAAAGCCAATTTTCCTGATAACCTTATCAGCAGTTTGACCACTAATTCTTGGTTCCACAATACCAACAAAATCTAAATGATAAATTATGGAAGTATCTCTAATCAGAGATGGAAACTCCTTGCCAATTTTATTGTTGAACTGTTTTTAATATCAAAATAATAGTTTTAAATGTTAGACTCTAATTGATTCACAACGTAAATATTAAATAATATATTGTAATGTGATAATGATGAGCATCGAAATAAATTTGATAGAGTTAGATCTACACACTCACACAGCGTAACGACATTACATATGTGCAAAACATAGGGGAAAAAAAATCAAATTTTAATGTGAAAAATCCTATAATATAGAAGAAAAGACCACAAGATAAATTTCGAAAAGTATTTCATTCAAGAGACACAAATATAGTGTTTTCGGTGAGACCCACTCTTATTTAAATATTATAATTCTTTATAATTTTTGTACCATGAAGTATTAAGGATGATAGCCAAAAAAATTTCGATATTTTTTTTTCCACACCATACACTTCTGTACTTTTTAATATTTACTAATACTCTCTGTTCTTCTCTCGATAACATAGACTTATTTTTCTCTCTACTTTTTTTCATGTACATTTTTCTCTCTACTTCTCGTTGTTCAAATGAGCAACTCTACTTCTATTTATAGAGGCTCAAATAATGTAAACGAACGTAAACTTTGGGCTTCATACACCTAAATTTTCATTTTTCACCATGGATGCATCTAGACCTGCTCACGAATTTTTCATGCAATCTAACTTTTCTTCATACAAATGTTTACAGGTGAATAAATGACTGGACCCTACATTGAATTTTAACGTTATTAAGATATACCAAAAAAAAAAAGAAAAGAATTAACTTCAAAGGTGCTTGAGTATGTGAAAGGGGGATAGAAATCTTCTGTTCCAATTTTCTGTCATATTTTTTATCCCCCACCAATAATAAATTGGCACTTAAGAAAATAAAATCACAACTCATTAATATTTATACTCATTCCTAACATACGATTGATGGGGGATATCGAGATACCATTTTTTGGAACAGTAGATTTTTATCCGTGAAAAAAAGGTGTCTTAAACTCTTAACCAATCTAACACCCAAAATTTAAAACAAGCATAAGCACCAAAAAAAGAAAAATTTAAAACAATCATGGTATCAGTAATTAATACTAGTATGTATTATATCGGATATATTTATTGTATCAAATACTCTGATATTTTTAAATATTTTTTATTTATATTTTTTTTCAATTTTTTTTTTAAAATTTTTATCATACGAACTCGGATAATCTGTATCCCTTAAATATGCCCATATTCCATAGTTCAGCTAAATCAAATGACAAGCCCTGTGAGACAATTTCGAAGTTGTTTTATTCAACACATCGATAGATTATCAAACCAATGCTTAGAGGAAAAATATTTAAAAAAATAATTAGCATCATATTTGTTGAAAAATCTCCACCATGATTGTTGGCACTTACAAATGTAGCAATTAAGGTTGTTTCGAGTGGTGATGGGATTTCGATTTCTGTCTTCTTGTATATGAAAAAACCTGGTTGAGAGGAGGCATTTCACCTTGAGTGCCTTCAAATCCCTAAAAGAGATTAGTCTCCGTGAACGTCCGAAAATACTCACTGTGATCATATGTGAATCCAAAAATACGCACTTACACATGTTTTTACTTCTTTTCACATACCTATATTCATTTTTTTATAAAACTGTTGAACTGTTTTTAATGTCAAAATAAGTTTTCAATTTTAACGTTATTAGGAAAAGGGTCATGCTAACGATTGTTCTAAGGATACATTTTAAGGAAACAAAAAAAACAACTTTGCTTTGGAAAACTAAGTATATCACCTCTTTAAATATTAATTACATCAATTTTCAATGAAAAATTTCTTTTCTTGCTTCTTTAAGAAAAAAAAAATTTAGAAGTGTTTCAGAATGTGAAAAGGTATCTTAACAAACGTATTAACAACAGAATTAAATTTAAGTAAGATTCTTCTAAGGTTAATGACTCTATGTGACAAATATAATACGCTAACTTAAAGCTTATTTGACTAGCTTATAAACTTGTTTGAGCAAAGGAAAGATGTTTGGTAAACAAACTTATCTCATTAGCTTATAACATTTTTTTACAAGTTAATTTATTTAGGTTATAACTTATTAACGTTTATCTCATTTTTACTCTTACAATTTCAACAAAATTCCTACTTTACTTGTGCCTACCTCGTAAAATAAAATTTATATAAAAATGATGCAAGCATGTTATTTAATTTATATTATTTATTTAAAATTTTTAAAAATAATAATATTTAATTATAAAGCTTTAAAGATAATTTTAAAAAGAATCATATAAAAATATACTTTTATATCATTTTATTATTATAAGGTAGTTCGACAGTTAATTTTATCGAACGCTTTAAATTTAATAAGCTAGCTTTTCAACTATCAACTAAAAATTAGCTTATCAGTTATAAGTTAGTTTATCAGTTATTTTTGTCAAATAGAACTATAGAGATCTTAACTCACTAAATAATTTAAGGATAAATACACCTTACTTACTAATCTTAGAGACTAACTCACTTAGAGGAATTTTTCTTTTATTTTTGATATTTTTTGACTAAACCTTTAATTTTGATATATTGTTTGTATAAAAGAAAATTTTCATTATCATTCAATTATGTGTTATTCTTTATTAAAAATATTTGAGTTTCAAATAACAATAATTTCAAAACTATAATAACTAAGTATCAATATATGAGTGATCCGAATCATAATAAATCTGAATCTCCTAAATAAGCAATAAGGATTTGATGTCTAACTCTTATATATAATGAAAATCCGGATGCAACGACGGTCGGTCACGGTATTAGTAGTAGTGCTCCAAAAGGCTGCTCTTGGTTTTGGGGCGAACCGTACCCCCCCACACACACACACACTGGTAAACCGGTCAGTATCAAAATCAAAAAAACCTCTGTCTCTCTGATATTCTTTGTTGATTTGTTTCTTCTCTTTCTCACAAATAACCAAAACTGAAGAGTCTGATTCAAATGCTATTCTACTCTATTATGCATTCACCTCTCATTACTACTCCTACTCCTGCTACCCAACCGACCACTCCTTACTGACACTCACCTTTGCAGACACTTCCTATTCTTCCGTTTGTAATCCTCGCTCCTCTTTTACCTTATTTTGCCACTCTCACTTTTTTTGTCTCTAACCTCTGCCTCTCAACTTTCAATCCTTCTTCTTCTTTCTTTCTTTCTTTTCTCCTCCATTTTATGATATAATAATAATAATAATGTTCAAAATACCTTACCAAAACGCAGGCAACGCCATGATGAGGAACGACGAAAAGCAGCATATTCCTAATGCGCCACCCTATCTGAATCTTCACGTTGCCTCTGAATCTTCTCCTTTCTCCAATGGCTATGGTGATGCATCCCCATTTGAATTTTCACCTCCTTTTCTCAATAGGAACCATCATTATCACTCCGAGCCTTCCTCACACAAGGTTCATAATATCACTGATGATGATGGTGATGATTTGGGACTGTGTAAGTATTTCTCTGGAATCAATATTTGGGATGAACATGAACGTAGGAACGGTGTTATTATTGGTGCTAAAACCAGGGGATATGATACTATGGACTCACATACATTCCCTTGTTCTATGGATCCACGTATTCCTTGCTTCATTGAAGAAAAAACAGCTACCCCATTTCAACATTACTACAGTGAAGGTACCCCAGATACGAAGTGGCCTAAAGGATACCCTTTTGGCCCCCCATTGGAGAAACAGGGGGGGACCACTCCATGTTATGGACAATTTCAACTGCACAACCCATACCCTTATCCTTGTGATGCTTCTCTTGATGTCAAAAGTCCCTTCATATTCTCTCCAAAAATGCAACCCAATCTTGCTTTGACTCCCTCACAAACAACAAGAGAAAGAGAAAGGGCAAGGGCAAGGGCCACTACCAACAGTGAACTTTCTCAATGTCTCTCTCCAATGAGAACTGGAGGTGACCCTGTAGCTTTTAAATGTGATAATAGTTTTATCATACAAGGGGGAGATGTGAAATATTGTGTTGACAATGGTTGCATGTGCAATTCCTTGTGGGGTTGCAAAAAGATTGGAAATCAAGTTGTGGGACAGAAACCTCCTCAACTCATTTCTCATGTTCCTGTTACTCATGAAAATCATAGCAATAGCAGCACTCTCGCAAGTGATATCCCACACCCCTTGCTGCTTAAGTTTTATTCTTTGGCTGAGTCCCAAGGTTTCATATATCATCTGGCTATGGATCAGAATGGTTGTCGCTTCCTACAGTGGATGGTTGATGAGGGGACCTCTGAAGTAATGAGAATGATTTTTAATGGAGTCGTAGACAATGTCGTTGAACTTATGATGCACCCTTTTGGGAATTATCTTGTGCAGAAGTTGCTGGATGTTTGCAGAGAAGATCAAAGGTTGCAGATTGTGATCATGTTGACTAAAGAACCAGGGCAGCTTGTAAGAACCTCTTTCAACACGCACGGGTAAGTTCAAATAGAGGATTGTTTCTTTTATCATTCAATAGGATAAAGCTCGTGTTATTCTCTTTTCGGTCACTGAATTAATAGTGGTATTACTGTATCAGCACACGCGTGGTTCAGAAGCTGATTGAGACCCTCAACACTAAGAAACAAGTTTCATTACTGAAGTCTGCCATTCAGCCAGGTTTTCTTGATCTTATTAAGGATCTGAATGGAAATCATGTCATACAACGTTGCTTGCAATGCCTTAGCTGTCAAGATAATGAGGTATAACACTTCTCTTGTCACTTTTAGTGAATATGTTTTTTAACTTGTCTTACTTTTAAAGTGGAGAACAGTTTGTGGTTCTTTACAGTTAATTGAACAGTATGATGCAACTATATAGCAATGTAGTATTGATGTAGTCAACCTGCTTAACGTTATCTTTGGTTGAAAGGACACGAGGGGAGAGAAGATCTTGGTTCAAAGAAGAGGAGGGAAGGGAAGGGAAGAGAAGGGATTTTAATGGAGGGAAGGGAAGGGGAGGAGGGGAATTTTAATTAAATATTGTATTTGGTCAAGAGGAGGCGAGGTGAAGGATTTTAATGGAGGGGAGGGAAAATAACACTATTCATATTTGATTCACAGGGAAAAGGGAGCCAAAATGCATAAGTAAAAATATTTTAGTTAATGCATTCAAAATGTTTTAAATATCCTCCTCTCCAAATCCGCCCAATGTTGGAGGGGAGCCAAAATTGGGTGATGAGAGATTTTGCTTCCTTCCATTCCCCTTCCATCCCCTCCAAAAAATTGAACCAACCAAAAAAAGATTATAAAAATCCCTCCCCACTCCTCTTCTCCATATCCTCCCAGCCATACACTATGTTAAAGGTCTGTTTGCTTTGTTTCCAGTTTTCTGTTTTCATTTTTTAATGTAATTCATAACTACAAAAATGTCGCTTTGTTTTTACTATTTCCTATACAAATCTTTGGAAAACAAGAAATAGGATGAAAACAAGATGACAGTTTTGTAATTATTTTTTAAAACAGGAAACTGAAAACAAAGCAAACAGGTCTGCTATATCCTCCTAAAAAATCCTCTTAATACTTCTTAGAATTTGGGTTTGGGCCTAACTCAACCTCACAAAACCGGCTTGTAAAGTGAGGACTGCCCAAATCTTGTAAGCACTACTTAGGTCATATCTCTAGTCGATGTGAGACTAAACACACCCCCCTCAACCCAGAACAATGAAGGAGCTGGAGGCTGCAATGAAGACAGCCCAAAGTTACCGCAATTAAGGCGACTAGGCATGGACCGCATTTAAGGTAGCTTTCCAACACATTCCCTCGCGTTCAGTGCTATGCACCTGAAGCGTGGACAATGTGGGCGACCCAACAACGGATTTAGGATAGGCTTTGATACCATCTTAGAATTTGGGCTTGGGCTTAACTCAATCTCACAAAACCGACTTAGTAAGGTGAGGACGGCTCAAACTTTATAACCACTACTTAGGTCATATCTTAAAACGATGTGGGACTAAACACACCCCCCTCAACCCAACACAATGAAGGAGCTGGAGGCTGCAATGAAGACAGTCCAAAGTTGCCGCAATTAAGGCGACTAGGGACGAATTACAATTAAGGCGGCTTTCCAACAATACTAAATAAAAAAAGTATTAAATGAAAAAACTAAAACAATCGATGTCTTGGGAATATAAAAAGGATTCATTAGTGAATATCACAACATTCTTTTTCACGTATATGACATTCAACTTATACATTCTTTTTCAATGTGGAACTTTTTCACCCACATCTAACTCATAGTTGAAACTCTCAACCATCTCTCTCTTATACAATTTAGCCCGCATCCACGAGCCTCATCTTCTCTCGGGCCACAAACGCTCTTCTTCATAATACCACTTGTTAGGCTTAGGAAGCTCAAAAGCTCAAAAGGTTGGAGAGATTTTGTTAGGCCCAGCCCAATTAGGAAAATTAGGATTAATTGTAAAGTTAGTTAGTGAGTTAGTTAGAGGTTTCAACTGTATAAATAGGGGAAGAGAGAAGGGAAAGGGGATAAAGATTTATACTTTGTGAGAATTGAGCATAGGCTTGATTGTGAAAGGGGAAACCCTTTGTGAAGGGGAAACCCTTGGAGGAGAATTACTCTCCTATTGTTCATTTTCAGTTCAGTCATTCAATAAAGATTCATCCTTTTCTTTTACTTTTTCCATTTCTGATTTTGGGTTCCTAACAAGTTGGTCCGACCTGCCGGATCATCGAGAAGAGAGCCAGTGCTTCTGGGCCGCTTTCGCGATGGATAATAGAGTGGGTGTTCTGGAGAACAAGATGGCAGCACTGTTGCATGATGTGGGTGTCATTAAGAGGATTCTTATGGAATTGAAAAACAAGGGGTCATCTAAGATCGAGGTCGAAGAACCCAATGTTGGCAGCAAGAAAGAATCTGATTCTTGCAGCAAGAAAGAACCCAGCGTTTGGGTAGAGGAGGTTGTATCTCCCAAACCGCAGATGGAGAAGGTGCTGGCAGACCCAGAGAGGAAACCACAACCCGTTAAAAAGGCCGAACCAGAGGCTGACCTAGAGGTGGAAGATCAAGAAGGAGTTGTCGCAATGGTCTACGATTAACAGAATTCAATTCTTGTTGAGATGTGCTTGGAAAAGGATCAACAGAAATCGCAGCTTCACCCGCCGGACCCAGATTCGGCCATGGAGGTGGGTGAAATCCAAAAACCCCCGCCTAAACCACCGGAGAATCCTTATTCAGGGACACGCAACCGAATCCTTTTGGGTCACATGAGGAAGGAGAGATGAATTTGCTGGAACGAATGGACCAAGCCCAAATCTATGAGCAAACCAGCAGCAATCTGAAAATGGGAAACGATTCCTATTTGATGCTCAAGCAAACTGAAGTATCTCCTAGCAGCAGAAGGCAATCAAAAGAGCTTCCAACCTTGAGGACAAGGTTGTTTTTGGGGAGGGCAGTATTGTTATGCCCAGCCCAATTAGGGAAATTAGGATTAATTGTAAAGTTAGTTAGTGAGTTAGTTAGAGGTTTCAACTGTATAAACAGGGGAAGAGAGAAGGGAAAGGGGATAGAGAATTATACTTTGTGAGAATTGAGCATAGGCTTGATTGTGAAAGGGGAAACCCTTTGTGAAGGGGAAACCCTTGGAGGAGAATTACTCTCCTATTGTTCATTTTCAGTTCATTCATTCAATAAAGATTCATCATTTTCTTTTACTTTTTCCATTTCTGATTTTGGGTTCCTAACAGATTTACATTTAATGAGCTAAGTGAAGGACCACATAAGTGGGCTTGAGATTTCATATTGACTCAAAAACTTAAGGTATTAGGTCTATGAGTCTTTTCTAGTTATATAATGTTCAACTTGTCCATTCCTTTTCATTGTGGGATTTCTTCACCCACATTTCACTCACACTTGAAGTTCCAATAATATTCAGGCTGAGGAAGTACTGAATATTGACCATTGACACAGTACTGAAAATGTTATAGTTGTAGCTTCTAGTGATCCTTTTCTTTTCATCTTGTAGTTTTCATTTTGTGCCAGCCACTAAAATTTTAAATTATTTGACAGATTGCAACCAAGATGGCCCTGTTTTATTTATTGATTAATGTGATTGATACAAATTGCATACTGCGAAGTGGCCAGTCTTTATAGTTTTTCAGTGAGAGTGATAACCAAACTTAATGCACTCTGAAATCCTCAATGAGGTTCACAATGGATATGATTGCAGTCCTGCAGATTTTAAATTTGGTAGAGTGCTGTGCTGCACTTTGGGTAACAACTTTGTTAGAAGCTGCTCAATATGAGGTTTAATGATCAATTTTAAAATTATTTTGAATGAATTCATTATCTTTGAAGTTGGTTGATAAAAGAAAATCATTAAAAGTATACTGGTGATGGTTTGCATATCGACAAAAGTAGAGAATCTGAAGGAAATGTGTATTTGATAATTCTATTTATTCAAAGGCGGCAGTTTGTTGTAAACAATTTTTCGTAATGGGTATTGATAGTGTAATAATTTTAAAGATTTATGGTTTGTTCTTGAAGTATAAAAATTGGAATGTGCATATGTTAGGCTCAGCGCTATAGGAAATAAAGAGAAATGTAATAGTTAGTTAGATAAGGTATTAGTTAGTTAAGGGGAGAAGTTATAAATAAGGGAGAATGAGAGTGAAGAGGGATTGAGAATTATACTTTGTGAGAATTGAGCATAGGCTTGATTGTGAAAGAAGAAACCCTTGGAGGAGAACTACTCTTCTAATCTTCATTTTCAGTTCATTCATTCAATAAAGATTCATTCTTTTCTTCTACTTTTTCCATTTCTGATTTTGGGTTCCTAACTGCATACTTTCTTTAATATTTGCTCCCTTATCTTCTTTATATTGAACATACTATTTTAGACTAGAGTTTTCTAGAATTGTACTTTTATGGTGGAATTCAAAATTTCTCAAGCCTGTGCACGTGCCTTAACATCTGATTCATCATGTGATTTCTCTTGGACCTGCTCTTTTTGATTGAAACTAATTATGAGCTTTGTTTTTTCTTGTTTCCCTCTATCATTTATGGCAGTTTATTTTTGCTGCTGCTGCAAAGTTCTGTGTTGATATAGCTACTCATCGACATGGGTGTTGTGTACTACAACGTTGCATTGATCATTCCATGGGAAAGTATCAAGATAAGCTGGTCACAGAAATATGCAGACATGGGCTTCTCCTTGCTCAAGATCCATTTGGGTAATTTGAATTTGATCTTGTACCTGTAATAGTTTGTTTGCTTTTAGTTTTATATTTCCTGATAACATGCCAGTCTTAAGATTTTATTGATATCCCAGATTGATTATGCCTTTGATACTTAATTGATGTTCTTCTAATGATGCCACATGTTTTGGGTTTAAAATATTTAATAAGTCTTCTCATTTGTTAATTTAGGATAAGATGCTGCACTTTTGAGCAGTATGCATGGCTGTTTGGAAATATAACTGTTTATTAGATTATCCTTTTGCTTGTTTGTCACAGATTTTTTAATTATGTGAGGAAGAGATTCACTCTTAATCCTTAAACTGGTTGTCCAAGTTTTATTTAAGGTCTCGGTTGGTTTGAGGTGAAATCAAAATATGATGAAGTCAGGCTCCAAAAGAGAAGTATGTTTTCTGTTTAGGGAGTAGGGACCTTTGGAAAGGTAGAAAGGTCAGGCCTAGATTAGACTTGACTAAGAGGAGATAGTTTAAGGTTTCTTCTATCGACATCTCACTTCCAAAGAATGTATGAAGTCATGCAAGCAGAAGTTCTTCAAATTTCTAGGACTTGTTAACGTGTAAAATATGTAAAACGAGTAAAATGTGCATCATATGTATTGGACTTGTACTACAGCTGTATGGTCCTAGGATTTATAAATAGGTCTCTGTACCCCACATATTCTGAAATATAGAAAACCTTCTCTTTCACAAAACTTAGAGGTACTTAAAAGACAAAAAAGGAGAATAAAAATGAGTCTGGCTAACCAGTGCCATAAGGATATTGGTTAAGGAATCAAAAAGTGGAAACTTTGCATTGAGAATTATAACTTTTAAACTTTGAAAAATTGAATACACTATTTTCCAATATAATTTTTCTATCTTTGTTTCCATAACCAATGCCTTTAGGGTACTGGTTAGTATTTTCCAATAAAATAAAAAAGCCAAGAATGTAATAAGAGTTAGATAGACCCAAATAAAAGAAAATCTTATCCAACTAACAGCACTCGATCTGTTTCAATGAAACTTGCCAGAACATCCCTGATACGAAAATTTGAGATAATTCCACTTTGATTCCTTTGGATAATTTCACTCAAATGCAATAACTCTTATTATTCAATTATAAAAGTGATTGAAATTATTAAAAGGGACTAAATTGGATTTCTCCTTTGAAACTTGCTACAATATTGTAAAAAAATAAATGTCGGTCCTTATCTGGCATGCATATTGGTTCTTACTTCTTAGAATAATTTTTGTTTTATAAATGATGTCAAAAATTAAAAATTATTCCTGCTGCTTAGGTATTTTGCTTTCCATTTGTATGCATTTGTTACCTCCATGACAAAGAACATTTTGAGGCTTAATTTTAGAGTGCAGATTCCAAACCGTGGTTCTTGAAACATGGTGGTGCAAACGGTCATTTTATGTCATGGGTTTATTTCATATTTATTAACTCGACTTGTAAGCTAGCAGTCCCTCGAAATAACACTTTCAATTTGTTATTATCTCCCAGAAATTATGTTGTTACGCATATTATTGAGATGGAGGTCCCAAATTTCTCTGCCAAACTGATTTCAAAGTTGAAAGGGAACTACGTAAACCTGTCCATGCAAAAATTTAGCAGTCATGTGGTTGAAAGTTGCCTCAAGCATGTTGGAGAGAGCAGGTCAAGAATAGTCAGAGAATTGATGTCTGCTCCTCACTTTGAGCAGTTGCTGCAGGATCCATATGCTAACTATGTCGTTCAATGTGCTCTTGAAGTGACCAAGGTTTATTTTATATATAAATATATATAGCTCTAGCTCAGCTTAGCATGCTTTGCTGCTCATTTCAGGATTGTGATGCTTTCCTTTATTGTCTCTTTTCTTATGATACAGGGCTCTCTTCATGCATCTTTGGTTGAAGCAGTTCGTCCTCACAAATTCTTGCGCACCAGCCCATATTGCAAGAGGATTTTCTCTGGAGGGCTGCTTAGGAAGTGAAGTGTGATAGCCACACAAGATATGTTGTTGTTCTCACTTGAGTTACTAATTACTCTAATTCTCCTAATCAAGTCCATTTTGTTTTATGTCTAACTTAGCCATTAGTATATATTATGTTGTATGTATGTATGTATGTATGTCTGTGTGTCGGAATCTGAGTCTGATCATCTACTGGAAAGAAGTTTGCAACTAGCCTCTCATAATCCCGTGTGATCCACAGAGTCTGAAAGTTCCAAAGGCAAGTTTTGTTTCCGGATGCTAATGAAGCAGGTGCACGTGCATATTGCATTGTTCTGTTGTCCTATGGATGTGTGATGTAAGGTACATCCTAGATGGTCCTTTAAGTTTCTAGATCATGTACATTTTCCTGGATATCTTTTTTCTGAAAATATTTTGTTTCAAGGTTGTGTATGATATTGTCTTTTCACATTCAAGATAAAATACTAACAATTTGGAGATATTACTGTTTTTGATTCTGGGATAAAGATGGTTAACTCTTCATAAGTTTCTTTTTTCTTTAATGATTCGCTGCACTTGGTCGTTTGAAACATAATGTAACAGATCAGTGCGACGGTGGTGTCCTTAACTTGGCATGTTTATATTTACTTTTATCTATAACTAACTAAAGTCTCCGGAGCAAAAACTATTTTGAAAACTACAGTATTCTCACAACATTTTTTTTAACAAAGCTGGTCGAAAGTGAGTTTGACTGTGGATACATCCTTATTTCCTCATTCTACACTCAATCTCACTTTAGAGAAACCTATTCCTTTTTTTTTTAACTTAATTTAAACCATCAATCAAATTACTTTTGCTTTGGAAACACCAATGGATAGATCATAAATAATTATGATTTAAATGTAAAAAAGTGATGTAATAAAAAATAGGAATGAAAAAGTTATACTTGTGTTTCTTAGGAATGCTGTCACGGGTTTGATTCTTGCTGTGTATGAAAAAGATTTTATGGGAAGAGGCAAAACTCACTTCGGTGATCTATACGCCTCGAAAGGAATTAATCTCCGACTTTTGGTTAGGCATACCTTATGCATAAAAAAAAACTACTTAAAAATTAAATTAAAAAATAATATCCTACTCATAAAGTTTTAATTAGAATTTATATAAAAATCATACAAACATGTTCTTTTATGTCATTTTATATTTATAAGCTAGTTCAATAGCCAACTTTGCCAAATGGTTCAAATTCAATAAGCTAGCTTTTAAGCTATTAGCTAAAATGTAGCTTATCAGCTATTTTTGTCAAATAGAACCATAACTATAAACTAATAAGATAAACTTATTTATCAAACACCTCTACTTTGGTCAAACAAGCTAATAAGATAGTCTATCTTATAGCTTGTTTGGGAAAGTTGGATTATTTAAATTTCAACTGTTTTGAATGAAAAAAATTGTTTTTGAAATAATATTTTTTGTTTGACATTTTGCTTAAATTTATAAAAAAAAAAAAAACTTTTTTTTGAGGAAAAAAAAATTTTATGTCATCAAATTTGTTTTAGCTCTATTTATCCCTACAAAACTAACTTTCAAACAAATATTATTAAATTATACAAATAACTCCATATCCTTTTTTGTAATTTACCATGTAAAAATGTTTTTCTTTCATCACCCAAACGAAATAGATTATCTTAAAATCACTTTTCAGCAAACATATCCAAACAAAAACAGTTTTTGATTATAATCAATTATTACAATAATCGATTATATATATAATCGATTATCATATAATCGATTATCGATTATCAGCATAATCTATTTTTTTCAAATTTCCCAGACGCACTCTAAGATATTCAAATAAGCGATAAGCTAACTTATTTGACTTGTCGAACAAAGTCTATAAAAATTTTCAAACATAAATCACTAGTTCACTGCTTACAAACTCACTTTTGAATGAGATGAAGTTCAGAAAATAAGTTGAGGAAAAATTAAAATCAAATCCAAATACATACTATATGACTGACCCTATGGTCACTGCCAGTGACATACAAAACAACCAAACGTGTTTTGCAGGATTTCAAGCACTTTTGGACCTTAGAATGACCCTCCGAATCAACTGTTGGGGATTCAAAATCCCGCCTAAAGGAGCTAATGTTGTCTATTTATTCAATATAGGAAGACAACCATAGCCAAAAACACAGCAATACGTAAGTATGTAACAATCAAACCAGCACACACTCACACAGTACAACCATACACACAAAGGAATATCTCAAGCATCATCATGTCCCAAAAGTGCCAAAAGCATTTTCTCGTAATCACCCGTGGTGTCCTTGACAATTGCACGTTCAAGAGGGATACTGTTCCTCCTTTGATACTCTTCTGCTATAATTTTCAAATCAACCTCGGCCCTGGTGGCCACCACTCTTGTAAGGGCTCCTTCATCTGTTCCTCTCTTATTGATAGCCAAACGAAGAACCTTCTCGAAGTACTTCTCAGGACGGATCAAGCACTTGACAGTGGATCTCAGTAAAGCCAGGAACTCATCCTTTGTGTCAGCTTTCAGATCCTGCAACATTGGCTCACAAAATGATTTTAATCTAATCAGTTTCCATAAGAGAAAAAATAAGCTGCTGATAAACTCCAAGGCTAATCGACGGCTGCCTAAGTGGCTGCCTAAATTAATAATAAGTGAAACTTATTAATAGTATAAGATTTTTTTTAGGGGTCCTGAGGTGGCTGCCTAAGTGGCCTAAAGGTATCCACGGCCTGAAGATGAACTATGTACCTTGTTGATGTCATTTCCAAATTCATCTTTGTAGTGATTCAAAGTAGCATTAATCTGTGCTCTGCTCCTTGTGGCCAAAATCCTGATGAGGTCGTCATCATTATAAGCCTTCTTTGAAATCTTCTCATGCAGTAATTTTGCCTCAGTTTTTGCCAGAGTCAAGTTGACCTCATCACCTTCATATCGATAAGAACTAACCAGAGAAAGTAGGAGCTAGACACAAAAAATAAGTTAGCAATTATTGACCTTTTTAAGTGAAGAGTGAACAAAAACTCAGATAGCTTAAAAAAATGACAAATATAGTTCAAATTCTTCCTTCATTAGCAAAATGCAAAATAAAATTTCCATTCAAGTTTTAAAACATATGGTCCTAAATCAAGTGACAAGAAGTTAAGAACAGACATACTTTTACTACCGAATTTGCCCAAAATTTTGCTTGTGACTGGAGTCCAAATATGTATATCAGTGTATCCGTCATTCTTGTGAGTTGTGAGGACTAAGTTCCTAAATATTTCTAGTCATTTTTTTGTAACAGTATTGCCACAGGCCGAGTAATTTGTAATCAGTGAATACTGAATAGCTATCAAACATGAACCTATGGAGCAAATCACAAGTCATATTTTAAAATTACAGAATAATTGATCATTCTGACTTTTAACTCCTTAATGTAATGCATGATCCCCAAAAATAATGTATAAAGTAATCTAGTCTGACCAAACAAATTGATCAGAGCATTGAACAGGATCAGTTAAACAGTTAATGATAAGAGCAATCAACTGTCGACGTCAATATGCAGTTTACCTCCTAATCATTTCCAAGGCAAACACTCTTGAGAACCCAGTAGAAGGGGAAAAGTAATTCAAAAATATGCCATATTCGTGCCATTTATAAAGCCAGGAATGGATATATACAACAGCAATCTACAATGTTTGTTTGATGTCAACCTTCAACTAGTAACAAGGTTGTGATTGATCGCGAATCTGTACCTTACGGAAGTCCCCAGTTGTGTGATGAGCAACATCCTCCTCAAGAGACTTCTTATAAAGAGCATGATAAGCCTTCCTCACAAAAAATAAATGTTCAGAGGACCTGGTGCAAGCTATTTCCACCAGAACCTGATTGCTTGAAGTCCATTTTTTAGTTGCTTCATTCGCCAAACGTGCATCGCGTTCAGCAGGATCAAGTGTCCAAAGATGTACCAGCCTCTAGTGAAGTGAGAATTCAAAATGCATATTAGTCCATAATTCATACACCAAAAAGTAAGTAAGAAAGAAAGAATAATAAATGCATATTATTCTCATAGTAAAGTTTATCCAAGACCTCAAAGTCATTCGTCAGCTCTTTGTCCAAGGCCTTGAGGAGGTCTTCTCCATAAGTCTCAGCATAAGTTTCTCGAATAAGCTTCCTTTGGGAAGCATTGCGATGAGGCAAGATCGATATAATCAGCCCCTCATTAGTTCCCCAACCTGCAATTACATTTGATCAATTGGAAAGTCATAAAAACACAAGGAAACATTTATAAGTGATGGAACGAAATGTACCAAACGTATCCTCAAAACCAAAAACAAGATCAAAATACACAAACCGAATGATTTTCCATCACAATCGGTTACGTTGAGGATGCAGTTATACTTCAAGAATCCACACACCAGGAATGTTATTTACACAGAAGAAGTTGCACACAAACTCAGATTTTTCATAACAATCATTTTTTTCATTTCTTTCTCCTTCTTTCATTTTCCCCATCACTTCCATGGCTATTATAGATTACAGATCCAAACACCATTACAATAACAAAACCTCCAAACTTTAGAAATCAACATGCAACCCCATGCCTTATATCTGCACATCACTTCAACCTTCAAATGGCTTCAATTTTATTTCATAAGTAACTATAACTATTCCTAATTTGTCATTAGAGTCTTTAGAATCATGATCTATCTTTAAACCAATATGGAATCAGAAATCAAGCATACATATTCCAGCCTAGAATGAACAACCTCAACCTTTTTCACATCACATGCACAGATCGAACCACTATTAGAAGAGAGACAACACGTGTGTTATTAGATCATCAAATTTAGATTAATTTGCAAGCAAGGATCCATCCCGGTATCAAAACATGATTAGAAGAAGATGGCATTGATAAGAAAAATGGTGAAACCTGCGAAGGATTTGCGTAGCTGCTCACAGTCGTCGGCAACGGGGGGAAGAGGTTGAGGGACTCTCAGCGTCGACATTGTAGTTTCTCTCTCTCTTTCACACACACTCAGTACTCTCTGCCCTGTTTTGTGCGAAGAAATCGGAAACGCATATCAGAGAGAGAGAGGGGACACACGATCGTGTTTCTCTTGTTAAAGTCAAACGCAGCTGTCCCACGGACAACGTGTCATGCAAATGCACATTTCTGACTGTGCCACGTTACATGTTATCCTGATTTCCCGGTTCTCTTTTTCAACAAGAGAAATTATTTTATAGTCGATGTAAAACTTTTTTTTAACATCCAACATGAGATATTAATGACTATAACTTATACGGTACATATCCAAATTGATTTTTGATAAAAAAAATATCATGATATTTTGATATTTAATAAATGAGAATATCAATTTGATCTTTTAGAATATAAAATATTAATCAAATTGTTTTTGACAGGAATTATTTTGACCTGTATTTTACATTCTTGATGATCAAATTGATATTTTTCATTTCTCATGTACTCAAATGTCACTGTGATCTTTTATCGAGGATTAATTTGGATCTTTACTCTAACTTATAATTCTCTATATTTGGTTATTTTAACAATTTATAAAAAAATTCGGGTACCTTAAAAAGTGATCAGAGGTTCAGATCCTGACTTTTATATATAAAAAAAAACTGGTTGAGAGGGGAGAACTCAGCTTTTATGTTCAATAGGTTCTCCGACTAGGGATGTCAATGGGGCAGGATGGGGGCGGGGAGTACTCCTCCCCTCACATTTTTTCGTCCTTGTCATTGTTCTCCACGGCAGAGAGTTTTTCTCCCCATTCCCATTCCCCCACAAATGGAGTTCGGGGACCTAAAAATTAAAAGCAAAAAAAGTAATTAACTAAAATCCTATAAAATTTAAACACCAAAAATCTTAAATATTTAAAGTTAAATCACTCTCCAATACATTGGAAGTTTGGAACAAGTTCAACCTTAAATAATACAAATAAAGATTCAATAAAATTATTACAGAGTCAAAGACTACAACATCAAGTTCAATTCTTCTTGTCATGTCCAACATGTAAGGTTTTTATGAAAGCAATAGGAATACAATTGAGGTTCAAACTCTTTCAATTTAATAAAATTACTAAAATATAATTATATATAAGTAAATTCTATTTTTTATATATACTTAAATTGGAGAATTACTTAATCTACATATCCGAATAAATATTGGAATTGATCTGCTTTAAGCAAAGTTTAAATTTGCTAATCTTGTAATTGAGTTAAAAAAAGAAGAAAATAACGGTATTATTAAAACGTTCATATAATTAGGCATAATGTCATATGAACGAGGAGGAACCAACATGTGGTTAGTCCAAATGATAACAAGCTCGGACTCCTTAAGCAAGTGGTCAGGGGTTCGATCCCTGGCTTTTGTGTATAGAAAAAATCTGGTTGAGAGATGTCAGCCCTTAAATATCATTCAGTACCTCGTGGGATTAGCCTTCGCAGTTACCCACAGAGGATACCTTGGGAAACCAAAAAAAATATGAAGGAGGAGGTATTGATTAAGCATTTGAAATTAAGGGTTGAAATGTTTCTAACATTTTATTTATTTAATAAAATAATATATATTTAAAATTAATAAAATGTGATTATTAATATATATATATATATATATATATATATATATAATATGTATATATATAAAAGGATATTTTAGTAATTTCTCCGGGTCAGGGAACACATGATGCAGGTAGCATTTTCCCCGTCCCCGTTCCTGCCTGAAAAAATCCTCACCTGCAGGACCCCATTCGGAACAGTCATCACAGGGATCCTCACGCATAGGTATAAATTGTTATTCATATCCTTTATGAAGATTAATCATTACTAACGATGATGGATATTTCGTACCTATAACAAGGTTACCCAAAAAAACTTATAACAAAAATTCGATAAGATAGATACCTTAAGACTCAGCACATAAATTCATTTAAAATAAATATTTTTGTGTCTAAATATGTACAAAGTTGAACACAACTGACAGACTATGAAAAATAAAATAAAAGCCCATATTGAATAATTATATTACCACAATAGCGTATCACTAGTTTTATAAACTCATTAGAAAAATTCAATTCTTGTTAAAAATAAGAGTTTAACGGGAACGGATTTCCTATCCTTGGCACTATTATTTTGTAATTCAAATAAGTGGTTAGTTAGTTAGAGAAGTTAGTTAGTTAGTTATAAATGATTTGTAACTATGAGTGTATAAATAGAGGTGAGTACAAAGGAATAAAGTAAGTGAAGTATTATTCAGTAATCAACTTTCTCTAATACCCGTCTATGCACTGTTCACCCGTCTACACTTAGTAATCGTTACCCGTCTGTATAATGTTCAACCCGTCTGCACCCGTCTGTGCACTTATACACTCGTCTATGTGTTGAGCGTGTGTTCTGTGTACTGTTCACCCGTCTGTGCTGGGTGTGTGTGTTCTAACAATTGGTATCCAGAGCTTATTCTTTCTTGGACCTAAACACGAGTGAAGTGAGGTAAAACACGAGTGAAGTGAGGATATGGGCTCCAATGGCAATTTTCCTGCACAAATGCCAATGCTTGATGGCAAAAATCGGGATCGGTGGAATGTGCAGATGCGAGCATTATTCGGATTCCAGGATGTGCTGGAAATCATCAAGAATGGCTACCCAGAAGTGAATGAGGGTGTCACCGATGCTCAGAGGGCTGTGTACAAGGAGAACAAGAAGAAAGATTGCAAGGCAATCTTTACTCTGCATCAGTGTGTCGATTTGGCTAATTTTGACAAGATTTCTGGGGCTTCAACGGCAAAGCAGGCCTGGGATATCTTGGAGAAATGTTACACGGGTGGTGAAAAAATCAAGAAAGCGAGACTGCAAGTCTTGGAGAGCCAATATGAGCTATTGCAGATGGAAGATCAAGAGAAGGTGGCTGATTTCATTGCAAGAATCAGAAACATCACCAATATGATGGCAGGGTACGGAGAAAAACTATCTGATCAGAAGATAATTGAGAAGATATTGCGCACATTGCATCCTCGATTTGATTACATAGTGTGTGCAATTGAGGAGTCTAAAGACATTGCAACCCTGAGTCTTGAGGAGTTGCAAGGGACTCTGGAGGTTCGGGAGATGAGGATGAATGAGAGAGGGGCGATTGAGAAAACTTCTGATCAAGCACTGCAAGCTCAAACCGATAAGAGAGGGTTTGATCACCAGAAGAAATGGAGGAAAGGAGGAAAGGGGAAATTTGTGAAGAGTTCTTGGAAGGGTGATGACAGGTCTGAATCCTTGAGTAAAAGGGGAGGAGGATCTGCCAAAACCAAAGGAGGATTCAAGAAGAATTTTGATAAATGCAAGGTGCAGTGTTTCAATTGTGAAAAGTTCGGTCACTTTGCAGATGAATGTTGGCATGACAAAGGCAAATCGAAGAAAGTAACTAATGAAGAAGCCTGTGCTGCTCAAGAAGAGGATTCTGATGTTGATCCAGTTCTACTGATGGTGACTACAAGTGAGGAATCCTTTCAATCTGAGCTTTGGTATCTTGATACGGGTTGTTCAAACCATATGACCAGTCACAAGGAATGGTTGGCTAATCTAGACACATCAAGAAAGAGCAAGGTTCGATTTGCAGATGACAAAACCTTGAATGCTGAAGGTATTGGCAACATCGTGATCAAAAGGAAAAATGGGAAATCAGTCTTGATTTCAGATGTTCTGTATGTACCAGGTATGAGAAGCAATCTTTTGAGTATTGGCCAACTGATTGAGAAGGGCTTTACTGTGGTGATGAAGGATGATCAAATGGAGATGTTTGACACCACTCAACGATTGATCTTAAAGGCTCCTCTCTCGAAAAATAGGACCTTTCAGATCAATATGCAAGCTGCTGAGATTCAGTGTTTGAAAGCAGCTGCACATGTTGAGGATTGTTGGCTTTGGCACTCAAGGTTTGGACATCTGAATTTTCGAAGTTTAAATGATCTTTCTTCCAAACAAATGGTTGCTGGTCTTCCCATGATTGCTGTACCAGAGAAGATATGTGATGTGTGTATGGCAGGAAAGCAACCCCGAAATTCTTTTAAGTCACATCTGCCAATGAGAGCAACAAGTGTGTTAGCAGTTGTGCATTCTGACATTTGTGGACCATTTGAGGTACCTTCACTAGGAGGTAATCGGTATTTCATTTCATTTGTTGATGAATTTAGTAGAATGATGTGGTTATACCTGATTAATACAAAGAATGCAGCACTTGAAATCTTTAAAAACTTCAAGAAGCTAGTTGAGAAACAAAGTGAGAAGTCCATCAAGATTTTGAGAACTGATGGAGGAGGGGAGTATACCTCAAGTAATTTTGAGCATTTTTGTGTAGAGAATTGCATTCAACATGAGATTACAGCCCCTTATACCCCTCAACACAATGGTTTGGCAGAAAGAAGGAATAGAACAGTGCTTGATATGGCAAGAAGTATGCTGAAAGAGAAAGCTTTACCACATCCCTTTTGGGGTGAAGCTGTCTCTACAGCAGTGTATATACTGAATAAATGCCCCACAAAGAGATTAAAGGAAGCAGTGCCAGAGGAGATATGGACTGGGAGGAAACCGTCTGTGAGCCATTTGAAGACATTTGGAGCACTATGCTTCAAACATGTCCCTGATCAGAAAAGAAGGAAATTGGAGGACAAGAGTGAGTCCATGATTTTGGTGGGGTATCATCCGACTGGTGCATACAGGCTATATGATCCTATTAAAGATAAAATTGTGATTAGTAGAGATGTGATAGTAGCTGAAACTGAATCTTGGGATTAGAATCAGAAGTGCAGTAGCAGTAGCAGCAACAGTCTGACACAGGTGTCCTCATCATTGTTAGATGAGGAGCAAGTTCAACAAGAAGGTGACAATGGCATACTGGGAACTCAGACAGGTGTTCAAACAGTTCAAGTCAAGCCACACAAGCATAGACAGATGCCACCTAGATTAGCTGATTATGAGCTGTTCTCTGATAATACAATAGCTCATGATCTGGTGCATTTTGCTATGTTTGCTGACTCAGAACCACTGAATCTTGAGGAAGCTATGAAGGAGCAGGTCTGGAAAAATGCTATGATTGAAGAATTGAAAGCCATTGAGAGGAATCAGACATGGGAATTGTCAAGTCTACCTACAAACAAGAACCAAATTGCTGTGAAGTGGGTTTACAAGTTGAAGCTGCATCCTGATGGGTCAATTGCTAAGCACAAAGCAAGGTTGGTTGCAAAGGGTTTTCTGCAAAGGGAGGGCGTAGATTACTCAGAAGTGTTTGCACCTGTGGCAAGGATAGAGACAATTCGGTTGATTGTTGCTCTAGCAAGTGTAAGAGGTTGGACTCTATCTCAACTTGATGTCAAATCTGCATTCCTAAATGGACCTCTTGAAGAAGAGGTATATGTTTCTCAACCACCGGGATTTGAGATTAAGGGAAAGGAAGAAATGGTATACAGATTGAAGAAGGCACTTTATGGCCTAAAACAAGCCCATCGGGCTTGGAACAAAAGAATTGATTCATTCTTACTTTAACTGGGATTCAGCAAGTGCTCAGTTGAACATGGTGTCTATGTACGATTTAAGAAGAACAGGTCAGAACTATTGTTGCTGTGTCTCTATGTTGATGATCTACTAGTAACTGGTAGCAGTTTCAAAGAAATTGAAGAGTTCAAAGTGGTAATGAAGACTGAGTTTGAGATGACAGATTTAGGAAGGCTGACTTACTTCCTTGGTATGGAGTTTGCTGCAACAACAGCAGGGATAGTGCTGCACCAAAGAAAGTATGTGAGTGAAGTTTTGAAGAGATTCAACATGAATGGTTGCAATTCTGCAGCAACACCTGTGGAGGTTAATGTGAAGTTAGAAAAGAGCAGTGAAGAAGAGGCAGTAGATGGCACTTTGTTTAAGCAGATAGTTGGTTCTCTGAGGTATATCTGCAACAGTAGACCTGATATATGCTATGGAGTGGGCATGATTAGCAGGTTTATGGATGATCCGAGGAAACCACACTTGATTGCTGCTAAGAGAATTATGAGATACTTGCAAGGTACACTGGAGTTTGGTGTTCTGTTCCCTAACAGAACCCAGCAGCAGGGGAGTGTTCTCATAGGCTTTTCTGACTCTGATTGGTGTGGAGACAGAGTTGATAGAAGGAGTACATCTGGCTACATTTTTCAGTTTTTGAATGCACCAATCTCTTGGTGTTCAAAGAAGCAGCCAGTTATTGCTTTGTCATCGTGCGAAGCTGAGTATATTGCAAGCTCTTATGCAGCTTGTCAGGCTCTTTGGCTTGATTCACTGCTGAGTGAGATTCAGGTTGAAGTAGCTAAGCCTATGAAGCTGATGGTTGATAATAAATCAGCTATTAATCTAGCCAAGAACCCGGTTTCTCATGACAGGAGCAAACACATAGAAACGAGGTTTCATTTCCTTAGAGATCATGTAAGCAAAGGAAGACTCGAGCTAGTCTATTGTCCTACAGAGATACAAGCTGCTGATATACTGACTAAGCCACTGAAGTTAGATCGATTTGAAAAGCTTAGAAATGACTTAGGTGTTGTATCTTTTGAATATTTGAATTAAGGGGAAGTATTATCTTGTAATTCAAATAAGTGGTTAGTTAGTTAGAGAAGTTAGTTAGTTAGTTACAAGTGATTTGTAACTATGAGTGTATAAATAGAGGTGAGTGCAAAGGAATAAAGTAAGTGAAGTATTATTCAGTAATCAACTTTCTCTGATACCCGTCTATGCACTGTTCACCCGTCTGTACTTAGTAATCATTACCCGTCTGCATATTGTTCAACCCGTCTGCACCCGTCTGTGCACTTATACACTCGTCTATGTGTTGAGCGTGTGTTCTGTGTACTGTTCACCCGTCTGTGCTGGGTGTTTGTGTGTTCTAACAGGCACGGGAAAGGCAAGATGTTTTCCTCCTTCTGAGAACTCAGATCAATCTAATGTTTCAAAAGGTGCTTTCTCATACCATTATTTTACACCATTTTTAGGTTGTTATTTTATAATTATTGATCATCAGATCACTTTTGTTTTAGACATTGTTTTGAAAATCAGATCCATCGTTCGATCGGAAATCGGTTAGGTGTCCGATCCGTTCAACCAAAAAAATCGGTTGATGTCAGAATCAGTGCAACCTGGTCAAGAATCGGTCAAATTGATCGTGGATCAGTAGTGAGAACCGATTTGAACCGATCTTTTTTTTTTTTTGAAATTTTTATTTTTAAATTATAAAACTATACTTTTTAGTCAAATAAAGGTCCAATGACAAGTTATTAAAATATATATAGACAAGTTTTTATTATTTATCCTTCTTTTTTATCTTATGAAATATATGATATATTTATTTTATATTAATTTAAAATTTGATTTGTCTTAAGTGTATTACTTAATATAATATATAGTATTAAAATAATATATTTAATTATATCCGGTTCGACTAAGATTCAATTACGATTGAATCATTCAACCTTAAATCAGTACCTTCACCGGTTCAATAATTGGTTTGGTTTTTAAAACATTGATTTTAGAAGCAAAATGACAAATAGTTATGATTTAAGTGTAAAAAGTAATGTGATTAAAATGGTGTAAGGTTAACATTTTCCTTAAAATATTTCTATTGAAATTCATCATATGAATACTTTTTCTTAAGATAATTGTATTAAAAAACTCATTGTGAAATTAAAATGTATCCTAGTCAAAGATCCTAATTACGGTGATTCATAAAATAATATATTTTACATATATCGTTCATAAAATCTTACAATATTATTTTAATTTATTAAAATATCTTAAATTTAACGCATGATGTATATTTTTGTTATAAACAAAAGTATATTAAATACGAGCATTAGGGATGTTCTATCCCTACCCCATATACATGACCAACAAAAAAAAAAAAAAAAGCAGATCTAAAGTAAATGAAATACGGATACTGCACCAAATAGATGCCAGTATATATATGTTTCCAAACCAAACCCTGTAAAAGAAGGAAGCATCAAAAGCTTTATAAACATAACATGTAGAAACAGCCAAAACCCCTGTAAACACATGATATATAATAATCAGAAACAAATTAAAATATCAACTACGTGCTCATGTAATTTATTTTTATTCAAAATTTCGAATATTTATCATGTAGATGGAAGATGCTTATCATACATAAAAAATCTATCTATCGATTATCTACTTATTGTAATTTTTAAAACAGAAGTTTTCGATGAATGGTTATAAAGTAAAAAAGGGTGTGGGAGAAGAAAGATTGTAAGTATCATTAATTTTGATACAAAAAAAATCTTTAGATTTGAAATACTTTATATATATATATATATATATATATATATATATATATATATATATATATTCCTAGTCTTATTGTGGGACCTACACCGTTAATGAAATTCAATGATAAATACCCCTAGACGAATAAAAGGCCTTCCTTTATACAGATACAAGTAAAGTATTTCCTCTAGTGAGATTGAAAAAATGGCAACAAAGAAAAATGAAACACAACAGAGTTTTGTGCACGGTGGAGCCAAAAGGTAGGATAAAGTTTTTTTTAAAATGAGTTTGAGTATAAAGTGTTAAAATAATAGTATATTTATTTTTCACTAATTACGGACGAATATACTCTTACTTACTTAATTTATCGTCAAACTTACTTTATGATATTCACAAGAAGTTGTTTCACAAAGAGATGATTTGGTGTGTTGTCCAAAGAACAAAGCAATTAAGTTATAATATGAAACTTCCATTGATACCTTGCCTGCCCAAACCCACAAAATAGAATGTGCTACTGATAATTATAGGGCCATTATACATTGTGTATTACTAATTATATTGTTCAATATCAAGGTGCTCTTAATTTATCATATAGGATTAGGATACAACACTAGAAAGGACCATTTTGCTATAAGCCTAGCTATTAGCTAATTACTTGGGCCTGTTTAATAGCAAGTGAGTTTTGTTTTATGGGCTTCAAATGAGTTACAAACATGCTATTGGCCCGCAAGATAGATGGGTTGGATTCATATTCAATTTCAGTTCGGCTTGTGAAGCATAATTAGGTTGGGCTTTACAATTCAGTAAAAGATTTGCGAGTGCAATCTTGCTAGTTGGTAGTTTTTTATTTTTTGACGGTTGCTAGTTGCTAGTTGAACACAACCAATCTTACACAAACATAATAAGTCCCGAATTAATAAGCTAAATACACGTAAGAAGTATTAACATAAGTTTGAAATAAACTAAGTAAGCTAACAAGTCCCCAAAACTATAAATCACAAATCACGTTAGTTAACTGAAGTCAATGTCATCACATATAGTGTATGGATTCATATAGTTATTGTATTCATTATGAATCAACATACTATTTGTCGTTCAAGTGAACTATCACATTCTCATTGCAATGGTCCATTAGATGCTGCATAAGTTTCTCATATCTATTTTCTATGATTACGTTCTCAATGTGATAATAACAATGACTATACCTAAACATAATTAGTACTATAAGAAAGTTAATTAGGAAGAACAACCTTAAATTTTTTCACAATGGCTTTTTAGGGATCCGCATACATATCATAAAACTCTGCACAACAACTAAATGAATTGTATTTTTTTAAAAAAAAACGGTTACTTGGAAGGATCCAATTTGTGCGACTTGGCACCTTCCCCAACCGGAGTAACCAACTCACAATTTTGTGATTATAGTTGAGTTTAAATCCATAGGTTCGTGAATTGACTTAACCCACATGTAAAAAGCATTAGTCTTAGGACACTAACGGATAGGGTATGAGAAAGAGTTGGCGTGACAAGTGGTATTTAGTAGCAACAAATAATGCTGCACTCATGTATTCACAGACATATATCACCTTACAACTACGGAGTCCTTATCATTTAATTATAGCTTTACTCGTCTCAATTTTTTTTTTACATAACTAAACTTTAAAAATGGTACTTACTCTTAATGTGAGAGGTGACGTACGCAAATCTTGCTATTATGCACCAAGCATCTTTTATAATGCACTGCACCAAGCATTTTCTAGTTGCACATGATATGATATTGAATATATTGATGAACATATATTTGCTAATTTCAACGCTTGACATCAAGAATTTAATATTCACCAATTGCTACGGCGATTTATTGTATGCTCATAAAATTGACGGCTTGTTTTCTGTTGGATCATCTTTTCTTCGCCAGAAACCGTTGGGGAAAATATTTGCCCTAATTTTAAGTACCATTGAGAATTCAGAACTGCCTTCCTTAGAAAACGTAGTGAGACAAATTAAATTGATCATCCTCCTCAATTATTATATATCATTCATACCAATTCCTCATATATGTGGAAAAAAAGGTTGACTTAAAGCCGCAAAAATGGACCCGAGATCAAGAAGCTCTCAAAGGAATCTTCGTGCTTTGTAATTAATTTCTTATGTAACTTTTACTTATACTAGCATATTGATTGATATTAATGTTTTTATTAATCAATATTTTAATTTTTATTAAGCTATAAAAATAGTTACTATTCCGGTCCCTATTATAAGAAAAACTTAAATGAAACACACATATTAAGGGAGTTGATTAATCTCATTTAATGTTATTAAAAAATTAAGGATATTACCTAAATTAACCTTCATAGAAAACTTCAATTTTTATTAAATGCATCCCATATTGAGTTATTGAAAAATAAAATTGGTATTAAATGAAGGATATTTTAGGAACAATGTCATTAAATATGATGAAAGTAGTTGAAATTTGCTTATATATTAGACAAAAAATTTTGGGACTTTTTTGCTTATAATAAGGACCGGAGGGAGTACTAATAAAGATGGAGAGGATGTCTTTAAAGTTAAAAGTTAACAAGAATATACATCATTAGATTTTAATGGATTAAGATTATGATATATTTTAAATTAAATCAAATTAGATATATTTTTACTTTCTCACTTTAAAAAAAAACACTTTAGAGAAGTTTTTCTCACGAATGTTTAAAGATGAACAATTGCAATTGATGGTAGAACTTATAATTTTATGGTGAATTCTCTGGTATCTCAAATGTAACTTTACCCTGTCTAGGTGACCCAATCAAATAGTGATAACCATTTGACTTGACTCATTAATATGACTTATTTAATTGAGGTGGCGTGCAACACCCTTTCCCGATGTCACATTCCCGAACATTTATAAGGCCGAAAATATTTATTAATGCGGAAAATACGATTTTTTTTTCTTTTCACAAAGATGTAATGGGATTAGTAAAAGTAAATAATACTAATAAACGAACTTAGGTTCGTCATGCATTTCTAGAACATGCTGTATAATAAACACGGAATAGAAACAGAAATAATACTGTATACAGACATAGGTCTAATGTATAACTGACATAAGAAATACAATTAAGTACTAGGAGTCGTAGCTCCCAAAAGGTACTACAAAACTGACGTAGTCTGGCCGACAACAAAACTAAATCACAAAAAGAAGGTCCTCCTCCGGCTCAAAGGAACTACTGGACTGAACCATCATCACGTCCATCTGTTCAAGCAGCAACAGCAAGTACCAACAGAAAACATACAGATATGGGTGAGATTTCCGTTCATCAACACAGCAAAACAGCAATAGTAAAAACGGGATGACTCACCGGGTAACAGCGTACCCAACATGCTTACTAAAATTCTCAATGTCAAACATATTAAGCAGTTGACAGCATAAAATCATGTTAAGCAGTTAACAGAATAAAATAAGGTACTCTTAAACAGTACAACGATGTATAACAGTAAATGTAAACATCAATGGCCATGCAATGCAATGCAATGTATATGACTCAATGTCAATATCACTGGGTACTACTCTGACCCCTACTCCATGGAGCTAACAAAAAATTCGGAGAGAGTGAATGGGAGGACATGTTCCGGTTTCTGCCAGCCATGAACAAGATGCTACAACATTCGTAACGTGCACGTATCTGACTTTACGGTAACACTCTCGACCAAACATGAAAAGTACGGCATCTAGTAGAGGATATCAGTGTATTGCACGGATTCGCCACGACACAGAAGAGCTACCAACTGGTCACATATAAGCCCTTCCAACCCTGATACCTCCAAAAAGACCATTGAAGATTGTCACCGTAAGATTCGCACCCGCATCAAGGTGTAAGCTCAACTCCTAGGCTCAAGGCCTTACGACTATGCAAATGAAATGCCAATGCTTACACAAAGCAGATGCGATCAAGCAATGTCTATCCCCCAGATAAACCTCGAAGTCTACTAAGGTTCTCTTCCTTAGGAACTATACGTGTCTTTTGAAAAATAAAACCTTTATCCACCGGATAAATCTCGTGATCCCTCCGGGATCGAGTCATCACTAGACTGAAACAATTGAACGACTGATCGGGATCCGAATCACCGGTCCGTCATCGAACTACTGTTTCAAAACCCAAAACGTTTCATGTTTGTGTTTATGTCTTATGAAGTCATTGATGTATTAAGTCATCAATGGTATAGTATATGGTCTTGTTTCACCATATATTATACTTAATTATCCCTTGTCTTCAACTCTAGGTCAATTACTTAACTTAGGTTTTTAATGCGTAAAACTTTACAGTTTGAGTTGAAAAACACTCTTTATAAACAAACCATTGCTCGCGAGGCGAAGGTCTATGTCGCGACGCGAGGTTGAGAAGTTATCTTAACTGTTTAGACAGTCTTTCTGCTTCGCGAGGCGAGGATTATATCGCGACGCGAGGCAAAGAAGCTGCATCTTCACTACTTAGGCGGTTCGCGGGACGAGAACTACTTCGCTACGCGAGGCCGAGAAGCTGCATCTTTGCTGCTTAGGTGGTTCGCGAGGCGATAACGACTTCGCGACGCGAGGCCGAGAAGCTGCATCTTTGCTGCTCGGGCTAGTCCACTGTCTCGCGAGGCGAGGCAAGGTTAGCCTAGCGAATGCCTTGTCTTCCCTCTGTCTCGCGGGGCGAGACGGGGTTCGCTGGGCGAGTGCCCTGTTTTTCATTTTCCCTAACTCCTTCATTGATTCTTCTTTTGAAACACTTAGCTTGATTAAAAGACCTATGGCTAAAGAAAAGACATTTTCCCACTTTGGTGACACACTTTAAAGGTTAAAACTTTATTTGATCTTTGGATCAAAATCACTTTTGTTTCTCTTTGAAAACATAGGTTATGAGATCATGTTTTGTTGCATCAAAACCTTGCTAGGACAAGAACAACACATGTTCTTATATTTTCCCCTTACTAAGGCCACAAGCCTACTCCAATGAAAAATGGAGACCTTGCTTCACCAACAAAGCAAATGTAGCTCAAAAGCTCACACAATTATGATAAACCACAATACACATTACTACATCAAAATCAAACATCCAAGTCCATCACACATCATGGTCTCATAATCAAATATAAAAATCCATACTTGATCTAGTGATCAAAGTAGGTTTTTCAACATACATGAAAATGATTTTCTTTCAATCATATTATCATCAACATATGCTAAAGCACACTACAACATACTAAAGCATAAACTCATCATGACAATCTTGTTCTCCAAGAGAACTTAACAAAACTTAACACATAAAAGTGAACCCAAACTAAAGGG
The DNA here is from genome assembly GCA_039655645.1 of Ammopiptanthus mongolicus. Classification (NCBI taxonomy): domain Eukaryota; kingdom Viridiplantae; phylum Streptophyta; class Magnoliopsida; order Fabales; family Fabaceae; genus Ammopiptanthus; species Ammopiptanthus mongolicus. Next base: position 14,468,930 of record CM077348.1, on the reverse strand, counting down.
TTTCATCCACACATAAACTTAAACGACCATCTTCACTACCACCATCTTGGTGTGATGAGGTTCATCTCCCCATACCTGTTGATGAGCAGATTCCCGGATCAAAGTCGGTTGATCGGTTTGTGAACCTCCTGGCAATCGTCAACAACTACAACAACACAACAATCAAACATTAAACAACAATCAAAGTCAATCTCAACTATTATAACAAAGAGGATTTCGGCCACCCTAGGTTAAAAAGGTTAGGAATTGGTTTTGGTTTTCCATTTCATGGATTCAAAGGCATTAGGAAAGCTAAGGATGAAATCAAGTGTTAGAAATCAAAAATTGATGAAAACACTATTCATCATCATCAAGTAGGGTTCGGCCAAAAAGTGCTTTTTGAGCTATGATGATAGTTGAATCATAAGCTCTTGGGTTTAGGTAAAGATTGATGATATGAGTTCAAAGAACTTGGTCTTATCTCAAAAGGATTTTTCTACAATTTCCTATGGATTTTCAAAGTTTTGGATCTAAGAAATTCTTTTCATTAAAATGAAGATTGATCTTGAAATAAAGAAAGTTTCAAGAAGCTAAGAGGTCATAGAAGTGATCTTACCTTGAAATGAAGGAAGATTGCTCAAGGAATCAAGTGATTCCAACAAGAAATCAAGAAGCTTCAAGACCAACAATGGTGTTTTCTTTCAAGAACAACTATGGAGCTCTATGTTTGGAGGGGCTGTGCGAAAATGAGAGAGTGAGGGGCTGAGTTCAGCCTCTTAAAAGCTCACTTAAGGGTAAAAAGTTCATTTGCCAAAAGGGTAAAATGGTAAAAGTGTAAAAGACTAAGCTTAGGGACATTTTGGTCATTTTGCGTCCAGATATTTCCGAATGTCATAACGACTCTGGCATATTCTCCCAAGTGTCCTAGGATGATGTGATATCAAGATTATTTGTTGGCGAGTCCCGGTAAATCCATATGTGGCTCCGTTCGTCACCCGATTGAGGATTCCGCCCGAATGAAGGTCAAGAAGTGATTTTTCTGAAGTTTTTGTGAAATTTAACCAAAACGTAGAGAATCGAATTCTAAGATTTATTGTCTCGTTCACGGGTCCATCTGAGGTCTTATGAGCAGTAAAATCATACTGTCAGTGTAAAAATGCAGACCGGACTCCGTTTGAGTTTTCAACTCAAAACTTAATCATAGCTTCCTACGATATCGTCGAGCATGTCTACGGTCTCGGAATATTTTATTTCTCTTCCTAAGACCTCGAATAAAATAAAGACATTAAAATACTGAAGAATTAGAAAACGTGAAAATCGGGACATTACATGGCGCATTATGGTTGGGTATGGTAACTTTTACTCCAAAATTTACTGGGGGTAACGAAGAAGGCACCTAATTTTATTATCTCAGTATTCATCTTAAAGTCTTTAATTGAATAATTAATTATATTAGTTTTGAAAATAAAAATTAAATAACAAATTGAGAAAATCTCTGTATATGATAATATAGATACAGATATAGACTTTATTTGGTAAAAATTAGATGACAGCAAATAAACTACCTGATAGCGGATGAGCTTGTGACTAATAACAAATAAGTTAGTTGGTGGAATTTGACATATTTGGTAAAATAAATTAATAGTTGAATTTGATGATAAATATAAAAATTATATAAAAGGACATGTTTATATGCATTATTATATAAGTATTCTATTTATATATATGTTATTTATTTTAAAATAATTACCACTTTTAATAATTTTAATTTATTTTAAATTATTTATCATCTTAAAAATTAAAATATTAATTTTTTATTTTATTTTTATTAAATAAAATGAGATAGTACAAAAAATGACATGTTCATATGGTTTTTATATAATTTTTTATAGACAAATGTATTCTCTATTATTTGTTATCCTAAATATATATCTAATTAGTGAAATTAGTCGTTAAATATATATTTTTTTAATTAAATTAATTTTCAAATTTTTTATATAAAAAATTATTTATAAATACGCATTAATAGGCGATATTAGGATTATGATATTTTATTTTATTTAAGGATAAAGGAGAAATTTAATTAAAATAGTGAAGATAAAAATGAAAGAAAAAGTAATAAGCTATAAGCTTAAACATTACGTCAACTCGTGGGTGGAAAAATGTTGTAAGCTAGTGAAAAAATATTATAAGCTAAAAAGAAAAAAGTTTATCAAATAGAGTTACAAATTTATCCGCTATAAATTAGCGGTTTGAACTCTCCAAACGAAGTCATATATACATGCTTCCTCCAATTGAACTTTAATTCAGAGGTGACCTTGTAATCTATTGGTGCAACTATAATGTTTCCTCATTCACCATTTGAATTTGCCTGTGGTAAATTAAACATAGCATTCATCTGCCTTATATCATCTCGATCAGACATATTGTATTGAGCTGTTATATATTCAAAAGTAAAGGGCAATTTTTTGTATAAATAATCATTATCAAATTTTGGAATTAATAATTGCATTTTTTTTGGTAAAAGAAATATTTTTTTTTGGTAAAAAAATAATAATTGCATTTGATTGCAAGTAAATGTGTGATAATTCAAAACAACATTTAAGGACTCGGGATATTAAGTATAGGAACAAAAAACATAAGTCACATTAAACTAAAAGCGTTTGGATGAGATGATACAGATCTCTTTCAGCTTAACTAGCGGTCTCAAGTTCGAATCTGAGTCCTGGGAATGTAATGACGTTAAAACTCTTGTAGGAAAGCTTTATCGTCCTTGTGATCCTATCCGACTCGAGGGATTAGACTCCACAGTTACGTGTAGAAAATATCATGAAAAACAAAAACAAAAAAAAAGTCACAATAGAAATAACACAACTTTTTCTTTACTATTGTACAATTAATTTAGGTTACAAAATGCGCAGGCTCACATCGGTTTAGTATATTTGGTGGGTTGAGATCTTTTCCATTTCCTCTCCGTTTTTCCTCTCTATGATTATAGTTTTAGGAGTATAAATATGATAATATGACATTGGGTAGGATCCAAATAATCTTCATATATCCAAAATAATTGTAATGAAGTTCTCCATTTAAGGATATTTACACATAACTGGTAGAATTAATTCTCCTAAAATAAAAAATTAAATTATGCAACATTATCTTTTTAATTCCATTCGGGATGAGTATGGAATAATACTTAGGAAAACTCCGAAGGAGGTCTGAAACAGACAAAAAATTAATACTGTGGAATGAGTATTGAGAAATCAAAACGTGGGAATCAATGTGGTCAACGCAATTACGCAACCATCACAGAGAGAACGTCCCTGTATTTGCATTTCGGATAGAAAGAGAATTAAATAGAAGACATGCATGAAAATGAAAACAAGAGGGAAAAAAAATAACATTAGAGCTCAATGATAATATGGGGTTGTTTGGTTTGTATTTTTATTTTTTATTTTTATTTTTTAAAAATTGTTTTTAAAAAATTTGAAAATGTGTTTGTTTTGACTTCTTGTTTTCTGTTTTCATTTTCAAAAATTTGGGAAGGAAACACTGAAAACAACTTTTTTTTTGTTTTCAGATTTGGTCCAATTCAGGAAATGTTTTTACTTTTCAGTGAAAATATTTTCACTAAATTCAACCAAACCCATTTGTAAATTCATTTTTTATTTTCATTAAAAATAAAAATCGGAAATGTTCAAATCAAACGGGTCCTAACAATACTAAAAACTGCGCCACCAACCGGACTGGAAACTTCTGCTCATGAACTGATGAACCTTCCCAGGCACGTAAATCTGCACAGAAAAAGTGGGACCCCTAATAGATTTTGTTGAGTCCTCCATATCCTGCACAAAATAGAAAGTAGGAACCTATCCAACAGATAACTTCTTTTTCATATGAAACAACAAAGCTTTCAGTCATTCATTCTGTTGTTCTTCGATGTGGTCCCCTTTCCACGTAGTCTTACATGCCATAAAAACGTGTCCTTTACATTCTGTTGATCCATCAGAGACTACACATTGAGTGTGCTGTGCAAACAAATTATAACTTGTGCTCTATTTGTAAAATAAGACATGGCTAGCTAGGCTGTTAACAACTATGTATATACTAGGGGACGTGCACAAGAAAGGTAAATGAGCAATACCGAGGAAGACTATCCAACCATCTTGACTATTGATTAATTGATTAAAAAATTAAAAAAATAAATAAATTAATAATTAAAATATATGAAATTTTGATCCTCCACAAAATTTTGAAGAACTATAGATTGTGACCTTGACAGCATACTTTCGCACAAATTGCTAAAATCATTAATCATACTCATAAGTTTTCGATCTCTCAAAGTAGTCTCCCCATTATTGAGCTTCAGATTATCGTTCCACTCACACAGCTTAACTCAGATGATATAAAGGCTCAAAGCCTAACATCATCAATTACACATTGGGGATAAGACGGGCTTGCATATATAAGCCTTTAAATGTAATCCAACCAAGAGTTGCTTTATGAAGTTGTAGAGTATTTTTTTTTTTTTTTTTAAGAAATAAACTTATGGAATTTGATTCATGAATACAAGTAGGAACACTAAAAAAATCTTAGAAACTAGCTGACAACAAAGCTGTCCTAATTAACACATAAGCAACTATATTTGTTTGTCGCCTTATAAACTTTACATTAAAGTTTGAATAAATAGAAAACAGGTTTTTGCATTGCGTCACAGTAGTGCCAAATTCTATCAAGTTATCATTCCCATTAGAAAGTTCATCCACCACAGTCTTGCAATCAGTTTTTATAATAGCTCTGTCAACTCCCATATCACACATAGTAAAGAGTATTAAAAGGTTGACCTTCCTCAATTTGATTTTATCTTGACATTTTTATTAATAGATTAAAATTAAAATTTAAAACACTTAAGGAAAATGATTTATTGTGATATGTATTTTTTTAATGACATATTAATAATGTTAGAATATCTGAAATATATATCATAATATTTTTGTCTATTTTAAAATATTTTACGATATCTTAAAAGATATCTTAAGAGTTATTTCTTATATATTTATTATTCCTAATTTGTTTCATAATTTAATTAAATTAGGACTATGATTTTATTATTAGTGACTCTTGGTATCATGCATCTTTGGTATCACATGATCATACCACATTACCACCACATCCACACGTATCAATATTATCAATATTAGTTTGAGTTTCCAATCTTCTCACTTTTTTGTGTTATCAATATTCCTAACCCAAAACTTAATTTATTCAACATGGTATTGAAGTCATGTATCCATCTCGAGGAGAGAGTTTCAGCATTTTGTCGTGTAAAATTTATGGAACTCGTCATAATTGTTACTCACTGCTACAAACACAAAATCTAATTTTTTTTTTCCTCATTTCCATTTAGTTTTATCTTTAATATGCATCTTTAGTGATCAAGTCCGCCTTTAATATGCATATTTATTCAGTTTCACCCCTGATATGTATTTCTGCTCCGTTCCATATACCTGATATACATCTCCAATTTGCATACATCTTCAGTGTGATGCGCGTGCTTCTGATAAGTTCAACCTAATCCTCGTACCTTCGGTTCGTTTAGCTCGATCCTCGTACCTTCGATTAGTTCAGCCTGATGTAGCCTGAAATATTGGCTTCATGGTTATGTCCCAAATGGAGTATGATTTCATCATAGATATAACGATGCTTCTTTTGTTACATTTTTCAAGGCCTTAAAGTTATTTTTAGTTTATTTCTTTTTTGTTACGTTTAATTGTAACGAATAATTAGCTTGAGTGGGAGTGTTAGTATATTTGGAATATATCTAATAATATCTTAGTGTATCTTAGAATATATATTTTAGGATATCATAAAAGATCTTTTAGAGAGTTATTTCTTATTCACTAGTTTTTTATTTGTTTCATTATTTAATTATGACTAAGATTTGTTAGTAGTGTAAATAAAACTACAGAAATTATCTTTGGTATCACATCATACTACATTACTACCACATCACCTTATATTAATATTATCCATATTATTTTGAGTTTACACTACTCTTTTTTTTTGCTATTTCCCTATTCCTAAACCTACAATTTTTCCAACAAATTGAAAACCTATTGAATATAATTGAATCTAGACTTCAACCGCGGAGGGTATAACGGCCCGAACTACTTTAAGGATTGCCGACTGTCCTCACAAACCAACACGAGTCTCTTCAGCGTGCTTTGTCCTCACTCACACGCTTCCTAGGAAAACTTCCCAGGAAGTCACCCATCCCAGAATTACTTCAAGTCAAGCACGCTTAACTTTGGAGTTCTTAAGTGATGGGCTACCGAAAAGAAGATGCATCTTGTTGATATAGGTAGTACCAATCAATTCTTATAAGCCTTCATTCAACTGTACAGTCCCATACCTGCACAGCCTCAGGATCCCTCTCATTCCGGTGTGAATCGGTTCATTCATGTATCCCTCCGCCTAGAAGCCTGCCAAGAGCCGCTCCTTGTCTGTGCCTCATGCACCGGCGATCACTCCTCGCCCTCGTCAGCCCCGGGTGTTACATGCCCACCAGCTTCTGCTTGGTTCGTCCCCGAACCACACCGTACTGGGAGAGGTCCGCTCTGATACCATTTGTAACGGCCCGGACTACTTTAAGGATTGCCGACTGTCCCCACAAACCAACACGAGTCTCTTCAGCGTGCTTTGTCCTCACTCACACGCTTCCTAAGAAAACTTCCCAGGAGGTCACCCATCCCAGAATTACTCCAAGTCAAGCACGCTTAACTTTGGAGTTCTTAAGTGATGGGCTATCGAAAAGAAGATGCATCTTGTTGATATAGGTAGTACCAATCAATTCTTATAAGCCTTCATTCAACTGTACAGTCCCATACCTGCACAGCCTCAGGATCCCTCTCATTCCGGTGTGAATCGGTTCATTCATGTATCCCTCCGCCTAGAAGCCTGCCAAGAGCCGCTCCTTGTCCGTGCCTCATGCATCGGCGATCACTCCTCGCCCTCGTCAGCCCCGGATGTTACAGAGGGTATGGTGAAGAGGATGGGTTATGGAGCTTGACAATTAATTAATTAATACTCTCCTAAAGTGAGTATTTTTAAAGAAGACAAATAAATCATGTACTTGTGTTCTATTTAAAAACAAGTAACGTGGAGCTTTTTCTTATCCAGCTAATACAATGATGGCCGAACCATCTCTTATTATTAAGCCTTAATTGCACTTTTGGTCTCTGTAATTTTATCAATGTGTGATTTTGATTCCTATAGTTTCAATTATTCAAATCAAGTCCTTATACTTTTACAAATGCGTGATTTTGATTCCTATAATTTCAATAGCTCTAATCAAATCCCAATACTTTCACAATTGCGTGATTTTGGTCTCTATAATTTAAATTGCTCAAATCAAGTCCCTATATTTTTAAAATTGTCTAAAAATTTATTAGATAATTTTTATATATTTAAAATATTAATAGATATAATATGTTATTATAATATTTATATAACTAATAATGTAAAAAATTTCATCGTATAATTATTTTAACAATGAGAGGAAAACAATTACTCAGATAACTATATAAATTTTTAGATAATTTTGAAAGTATAGGGACTTGATTTGAGCAATTTAAACTTCAAGAATCAAAATCACGCAATTGTGAAAGTACATAGACTTGATTTGAGCTATTGAAACTATAGGGACCAAAATCACGTATTTGTGAAAATACAATGACTTAATTTGAGATTAAAACTATAAGAACCAAAATCACATATTGATGAAACTACAGGAATCAAAAATACAATTATGCCTATTATTAATTATAGTGATATTGATTTTATTCTTATAAAGAGCTATTATTAATATGCAGTAAACGATAGGAACCTACTATTTCCAATTTTAATTACAAGAGGCTCCTTCGCAGGCGGTAGGCTCTCCTATCATTATTTCCTTACTATATTTGCTCTATCGAAGAATTATTGCATTAACTTAATGGCAAGTATATATTATACCCTTCCTGTCATTATATATGTCATATTTAACTAAATCACACAATTTAAGAAAAAACAATAAATGAAAGAAAACAAACAACAATTTTATCAAAGCATATATATATATATATATATATATATATATTACAAATTCTGTTATTATTAATGATAAGTTACAAATTCTTTATTTTTACAAATTCTGATTTCTCTTTCTTCTTGAGCTGATACTTCGAGCCTGTTTGGTAAAATTAGCTGTTAGCGGATAGCTTATAGCTTATAACGGATAGCGGATAGCGGATGAGGTAGCTGATAGCGGATAACGGATAAGCTAGCTTATTTTCTGTGGAAGTGTTTGGTAAAACTAGAGGCTGAACTAGCTGAAAAATATAAAATGACACAAAAGAACATCTTCATTAATGATTTTACATAAAAGAGAGAGAAGAGAATAAATGTAGAATTAAATGAAGATAGTAAGGATAAAAGTGGAAAGAAAAATGAAACGCTATAAGCTATAAGCTCAAACGCTACTTCAAGTAACGTCTGGAAAAAACGCTATAAGTTCGTAAAAAACGCTATAAGCTCGTGCCAGAAGTGTTTACCAAACGGGACTACTTTCTCATCCGCTATAAGCTATCCGCTATAAGCTCGTAGGAGTGCCTTGCCAAACAGGCTCTTCTTCATCTCGAAATTCATTCAAATAGAAATCATGTTGTGCAGGCACATTTAAATCTATATCTAAGGGTGCTCTCTCATTATCTTCCTCTCTAACTTCCCCCAATCGGGGAGTCTTGAAATATTTCTATTTCAAGTCTTTGAAATAGACAGATGCAAACACTAGAAGGGGGGTTGAATGGTGTTTGACAAATTTATGCGGAATATAGAAACTTTTTCGCAAGCACAGACGGGTTGTAATAGACGAGTAAACACAGACAGGTCAATCAGACTGATAACTCGTCTGAAGGTTTTCACAGAAAACACACAATCATGCAAGATAAGAAAAGTTTTGATAAACACAATTATAAACCCCTTTAGTTAGATGATAGTTAAGACACAAAGTCAAATTAAAGAGTTAAGGGAAAGAGAGATCACTCAGCAGGTTTTATCCTGGTTCACCCCTTAACAATGAGGCTACGTCCAGTCCTTGGCAGCACCAAGTTTTCTCACTATAACTGATTTAGGTTACAGGACAGACAAGTATTATTTTCACACCTAGCCTCTTCAGGCTCCAGACGAGTATTGTTTTCACGCCTAGCCTCTCCAGGCTCCAGACAGGTTTGTTTGAGAGAAGTTGTAAAAAGATTACAATTTGCAAGTCTTTCACAAGCACTCAGACGAGTGTATTAAATGTGAAGTTCTAAAAGACTGCGTATTAACTTCAAATGATTGAAGAATAAATAATGAAAGAATGAAGATATAAATGCACAGAGTAATTGCTCTTTTGATTGCTTTGATCGTTCTCTTGTGTCTATGGAATCTTCAAAGTCTTCTTCATTAAATAGGCTTCAAAAATTTAAAGCCGTTGGACACAAAGTCTGAAGTCTTTGGCTTCTTGCAGATCTTCAATAAATGCAATAGAGTCGTTCTGATCAGCCATTAAAGCATAGGGAACTTCGCTTGTTCTCTTTCATCAGAGTGATTCAGACTTCTGATATACCTTTGTTCTCAGTAGGTCTTTATATGTGCTTTTTGTTTGCAGAGGGAAGACTTTCCCTTTTGGTGTAAGATGCAGTTGTGTTCAGGTAAAGCACTTTGTTGAAGTTCTTTATCAGGGTCGAGACAGCTTTCATCCAATGTATTCTTTAACGTTAGTCTTTAGACGGATGAGTAGCTTCATTAGACGGGTTGACTCTTTAACAAGGAGATGACGTCAGTTGCAAAGTCTTTTAGACGGGTGAGTCTTCCTTTGATCAGACGGTTGAAGACTTCATTAGACGAGTGAACTTCTCTTGGTTCAGACGAGTGAACCTTATCTTGGTTCAGACGAGTGAACTTAGCTAGCTCAGACGAGTGAACTTATCTTAGTTCAGACGAGTGAACTTTAGTTCAGACGTGTGAACTTAAGCTAGTTCAGACGTGTGAACAGTTCATATAGACGCTTAATGTTATAATCTGCACACTAAGTAGACGAGTTAAATACCACAGACGGGTTCAATTAAATCATTGAATAACTGTTTTAATCTCATCAAAACTAAGGTAAATGCACATCAGACATTTGGAAACTCAACAATCTCCCCCTTTTTGATGATGACAAAACATGTTAAATGATTTAATGAACTTAAGAAAATTCACATAAATCAGTCATGTATATGATTAGTCAGATTAAAAACATTGTTCCATGATTATAATATACTCAGACAGATAGGCATTTAACTTTTTATCTTAGTCTTATCTTAGTATTTTCTCCCCCTTTTGACATTATCAAAAGCAATAGATTATAGACAGAGAGAAAAGAAAAGATACATCATATTTGAAGATAAACATTTGTTCATATCAGACAGTTGCATATCAGACAGTTGTAATATAATACACTTTTCATTTAACTTTCTCCCCCTTTTGTCATAATCAAAAAAGAGAAAAGGAGGTATTTGACCATCATTGGCTGTGTACAAGGTTCTTTAAAAAGAAGAAAATTACACATAAGTGTTAAAAATATCAAAAAGAGCTTCTACTCTAGCTTCTAAAACAGTTCTAGCTCTTCTTTCTGCAGCAAGATCTTGGTGAGCAGCTTCTACCAAGGTCCTGAGAGATGCTACTTCAAAGAGCAAAGCTTGAAGATCTCGTCTGGGCATAGGAATGTGATCAGCAGAGTCATCAGAATGCCAGGGAAGAGCATAGACAGGTGGTGCAGAAGGGATAGAGAAAGCTTCCGAAATCCGGGGAAAGAAGTATAAGTGAAGATTTCGATAGAAAATAAAGGGTAGAAAGGTGATCTTATGGAAAGAATCATCAGAGGAGTTATCTGCTGGAGGTGAGGGACAAACAGAGGACATAATGGAGAGAGATGAATGAAAAGATGCGGGTAAAGGTGCAATAGGAAGTGAGGGATAATCAGGGATTAATTGATCAAGATATTCCATGAAGAAATTGGATCTAGTAATGAGAATGAAACAAGGTGTTGAAAAGTTAGGAAGAATAACAACAGAGTTTGGATGGGTGATGGAAGGATTAGGGTGATAAAACATGATAACAACAGGTTCAAAGACACATATATCTCTACAAGTATTGGTAAAGTGAGATGGAGGAGGAGGTACAACAGAGAGGTTAGAGATACTTGTAGACATTAAAAGTTGCAAATCAGTCTTGAACAAAAAAGAAGTGCCAACAGGTTTGTCAAGAGTTGAATCCCTTGAACCAAGACACAAATCAGACACAATGATGAAGGAGGAGGAAAGAGTGGAGTTTTCCTGAGAGAGTGAAGCCTGAGGTTCATCATTAGGAGCCACAAAGGCAGCAAGTTGGCTAACTTGAGGGGCTTCTATGGCAGCAGCTACAACAGGAATGCCAGACCTCTTCCTTTTAGGAATAGTGCCAGGACAAAAGACTGGGTGGTCCAAGGTGTGTCCTAAAGGCTTTGGCAGTTGCTCCCCCTCAGCAGGTGCAGTCTCTGAACTGGAGTCAGAATCCACCACGACAAGAACTTGTCTCTTGGGAGTCAGCTTCCTCTTCTTCAAGGAGAGAATAGGAGCACTTTCTTCTGAAGAAAGGGGCTGGCTTTGGCCTGCAAACTTTCCAGAGGGTTTGCAAAGATGTTCAGATTCAGAGGCCTCAGACTCATTGGTTGATTCAGCATGAGTTTTACTCTTCTGCTCCTCAGATGCTTGATTTGAAGAGGATGGAACAGGGGTTGAGAACCTCATCAAGGAGACAGTCTGTTTGGCTAAAGGTCTAGCCATGTCCACAAAGGTGACTTCTTCAGGGACAAAGATTTTGATTCTAAAAAGCTTGGTCAGAAGCATGCCATATGGATATGTAGGAGAGCTAGGTCTCTTAATCAATGACACAAAATGATTGAAAATGAGGTCATTTATGTCTACCTTGATTTTGTGAATGAGATGAAAGAGGGCAAACGAATCCATCTTAGAGATGTAGTCTCTTGACCCCTTCCTAGGTAGCACACATTCTTGCAAAAGCTTGAGCAAGAAGCGGCATTTTGGAACAAGGTTACTCGATTTGAGATTAGTAGGGTTAGGGTTACCAAAAAGGGCGATGTTGATGTCGCTCTGGCTTACTGAATCTGCCCAGTTGTCTGTATAACCAGCACCATGTCTAGGGCATCCAGTTACCAGTTCCAGAGTGTTGAGGGAGAAGGAGAAGCGTTGGTTGGAAATGCGAGCTTGAATCTCCGTGGGAAAGCCACTTGGAGAGTGAAGAACAACGGCGTTGGTCCAGAAGTCAGTGACCAACTTGGGGTGCACAGGCTCCTTCAAGTCGAAGAAAGGAGTCCAGCTGGAGTAGTTGAGCTCTTCAAGCACATCTAAACCCGACCGACTTAGAGCCGAAAGGTCAATAAGTTTCCCAGGGATGATTTTGTGAACATCTTCAACATCAAGGTTGTAACGCTTAGCAATGACATCAGCAGAGAGTTGTTTTGGAGGTGCCATTTCAGAGAAGTTAGGGTTAGAGAAGTTTGAGAGTCAGAGAGTGAGTGAAGAGGGAAGAAGACGAAACGAGAGTGAAATAAAGAGAGTTATTTTAAAGAGAAACGTACGGATGGAGACTTTAAAAGGAAACAAAAAAGGAAAAAAGGACGGTTCAGATTTAAAGTAAGACAAAAACATCCACGTACACATTTTGCCTCAGATAATGAAACGACACTTAGAAGAAAAAGAAATACCCATAAGGTCAGACGATTAAACATAGACGGGTATCATAAAAACTCATCAGACAGGTTATTCAGCAAAGCAATGTATATTTAAGTTGTCTCTTATAAACTTAAACCTATTCTCAGCTAAAGGTTTTGTAAAGATGTCAGCCCATTGATTTTCAGTTTTAACAAACTTAACATCAAATACACCTTTTTGAACATAATCTCTTATGAAGTGATGTTTGATTTCTATGTGCTTAGCCTTAGAGTGTTGTATGGGATTCTTGGTTAAACAAATAGCACTAGAATTATCAAACCAGACAGGTATATTATGCTCAAATATAGAGTAATCTTCTAGTTGATGTTTTACCCATAGTAGCTGTGAGCAGCAACTTGCAGCAGAGACATATTCTGCTTCTGCAGTTGAGAGGGCGATAGTCGTCTGTCTTTTGCTTGACCAGGAGACTAAGTTTGCTCCAATGAAGTGACATCCTCCACTGGTGCTTTTCCTTTCAAGTCTATCTCCAGCAAAGTCAGCATCACAAAAACCAACTAATCTGTAATCTTGTGTTCTCAAATACATTAAACCAAGATTAGTGGTTCCAAGCAAATATCTACATATTCTTTTAACAGCTTTAAGATGAGATTCTTTGGGATCAGATTGGAATCTAGCACACATATATACACTAAATTGAATATCAGGTCTGCTAGATGTTAAGTAAAGAAGAGATCCAATCATACCTCTGTAGACAGTTTGGTCTACCTTTTTACCTTCATCATCTTTGCTCAGATTAGCATTAGTTTGCATTGGAGTTTTCATGATCTTTGAGCTATCCATTTTATATTTCTTTAGAATCTCCTTGATGTATTTTTGTTGATGGATGTAGATTCCATCACACGTCTGCTTGATTTGCAGTCCAAGGAAGAACTTCAATTCTCCCATCATGCTCATTTCAAATTCTGCTTGCATCAACTTAGAGAATTCTTTGCACAATTTTTCATTAGTAGCTCCAAAAATAATATCATCAACATATATTTGAACTACTATGAAGTTATCTTTTGAGCATTTCTTAAACAAAGTTGTATCAACTTTTCCTCTTATAAAGCCATTATTCATAAGAAAAGAACTAAGTCTATCATACCATGCTCTAGGTGCTTGTTTTAAACCATATAAAGCCTTTTTAAGTTTGAAAACATAATCTGGTTTTTCATTATCTTCAAAACCAGGAGGTTGTTTAACATAAACTTCTTCTTCAATTATTCCATTTAAAAAAGCACTTTTTACATCCATTTGAAATAAAGTAATTTGATGTTGTGCAGCATATGACATGAGTATGCGAATAGCTTCTATTCTAGCTACAGGTGCAAAAGTCTCAGTATAGTCAATACCTTCTTGTTGGTTGTAGCCTTGAGCTACTAACCTTGCTTTGTTTCTGACAACTTTGCTATCTTCATCTAGCTTGTTTCTGAAAACCCATCTTGTTCCAATAACAGACTTGTCTGTTGGTTTGGAGACAAGTTTCCAGACATCATTCCTTTTGAACTGATTAAGTTCTTCTTGCATGGCAAGAATCCAGCTTTCATCTTCAAGAGCTTCCTCAATATGCCTTGGTTCAATTTCAGATAAAAAGGCCATATTGCTTGACTCTCTTAAGACAGATCTGGTTCTAACACCTTCAGAGGGACTTCCAATGATAAGTTCTTCAGGATGATGAGCTTTGAACTTCCAGTCTCTTCTGAGATCATCATTTTGATGTTGATCTGACTGATGACTCGTCTGCTCCACTTGTCTGTGAGATTCCTCAGCAGACTCAGTTTTTGATACGTCTGGCTGTTGACTCGTCTGCTGGGTAAGATCAAGTCCTGCAAGATCATCTCCTAGATCTGGTAGTTCCCTATCAGTCTTTAGATTATCATTGAATTTTACATGAATAGATTCCTCAACAACAGAGGTCCTAGAGTTAAAAACTCTATATGCTTTAGACACTTCAGAATATCCAATGAAGATGCCTTTGTCTACCTTGGAATCAAACTTTCCAAGTTGATCCTTGGTATTTAAGATGAAGCATTCACATCCAAATGCATGGAAATAAGATATGTTGGGTTTTCTACCTTTCCACAATTCATAAGGAGTCTTCTTTAGGATAGACCTTATAAGTATTCTATTTTGCACATAACATGCAGTGTTTACTGCTTCAGCCCAGAAGTACTTAGGGAGATTATTTTCATTGAGCATTGATCTAGCCATCTCTTGCAGAGATCTGTTCTTTCTCTCAACCACTCCATTTTGCTGTGGAGTTCTTGGTGCAGAGAAGTTGTGAGAGATTCCATTCTCTTCACAGAACAGTTTGAATTGCTCATTTTCAAATTCTCCCCCATGATCACTTCTAAGGGTAGAAATACAGAAACCTTGCTCATTTTGTACTTTCTTACAGAATACAGAGAAGGCCTTAAAAGACTCGTCCTTGTGGGTTAAGAAAAGTACCCAAGTAAATCTAGAATAATCATCAACAATGACAAATCCATATTTCCTTCCAGCCAAACTGGCAACACTAACTGGTCCAAACAGATCCATGTGTAACAACTGAAGAGGTCTAGAGGTTGATACAATGTTTTTTGATTTGAAACTTGATTTTACTTGTTTACCTCTCTGACATGCATCACATAAAACATCTTTCTTGAAACTGATATCAGGCAATCCTCTCACAAGGTTATCCTTTTTCAATTTTGAAATAAGTTTCATACTAGCATGTCCTAGTTTCTTATGCCATAACCATCTTTCATCCTCTTTAGACATCAGACAGGTTACACTTTGATCTGAGAGTTCAGTTAGCTCAATCTTATAAAGATTTTGCTGTCTGTTAGCTGAAAAGAGGGTCTTGCCACTCTTGTCTTTGACTATGCATTCATTCTTAGTGAAGGAGACATCAAATCCACTATCACATAATTGACTTATGTAAGCACATTTGAGATAGAGGGAAGAGGGGGTTTACCACCAATTGTACCAACACCAATTACTCTTCCTTTTTGATTGCCTCCAAAGGCAACAAATCCACCATTCTTAGACTGGAGGTCTTGGAACATAGACCTTTCTCCTGTCATATGTCGCGAGCAGCCACTGTCCAGGTACCAGCAGAGGCGTCTGCTTTGTCCTATTAAGGATGTCTGCAACAGAAATTATTTTATCTTTAGGTACCCATATTTTTCTGGGTCCTTTTCTGTTAGTTGTAGGAGTCTGTGAAGACTTCCTCTTTTTCTTGTGAAAACACTTAGACATAACATGTCCATCTTTTCCACAGAAGTTACAGACGGGTCTAAGTCTAACTGGAGTGGGTTTATCATAGACAGTTGAAGATTTTGTTGATACTTTATGATCAGCTTGATGATCATATCCAATGCCTTTTTTGTTAAGAGAGTGTCTCTGACATCCTAGCAGTTTTGTCAGATTATCTCTATCATTAACAAATCTAGCAAGATCAGAAGTGAGCTCCTTCACTTTCTGTTGAAGTGTGAACACTTCTTCAGAATGTGATGTTTCACTTGAGATCGAAGCTTCATCAGACTTTTCAGTCCTCAGCTGACTATTCTCTTTGGCCAGCATCTCACACTCTTGAGATTTTTGTTTATGCTCACTGAGGAGTTTAACATAATCTCTCTTGAGGGATTTGAAGGCCTTAGATAAGCCTTTGGATTCCTCTACCAGCTCATCATAAGCATCATGCAATTCCTCAAGTTCAGAATGTACCTCAGTTTCAGGTTCTGAATCTGTATTGGCCATCAGACAGAGATTGGCTTCCTCTTCTGTCTCTTCTCCTTCAGAAGATGAGAAGATCTTCCCAGGTGGCCATCATTCCTTTCTTCTTCTTTCTGAAAAACTTCTTTTTGGAAGCTTTCTTCAAAAGAGGGCATTCAGGTTTGATGTGACCAGGCTTCTTGCACTCATAGCAGACAACTGGACTCTTGTCTGTTAATGTGGATTCTTTGTGAGATTTTCTGAAAGGCTTCTCCTTTCTGAACTTCTTCTTTCTCCAGAGCTTTTTCATCTTTCTGGTCATGAGAGAAGTCTCTTCATCATCATCAGAATCCTCATCCTCAGACTCGTCTATGTCACAGTCAGACTCGTCTGCCTTTGAAGCTTTTAAGGCTTTAGCTGCCTTTAGATCAACTTTTAGAGCAATGGCTTTGCTCTTTTTGATTGACACATCTTCATTGAGCTCTTGCTCATGAACAGTGAGTGTGCCAAGAAGTTCATCCATAGTAAAGGAGGTGAGATCCTTAGCTTGAGAAATAGCAGTGACAAGAGGTCTCCACTGCCTTGGAAGACTTCTGAGAATCTTAGCAACTTTCTCAGCATTTGTATATGTTTTACCAAGAGATTTCAAACCATTAGTAATAGTTTGGAATCTACCAATCATTTGAGCAACAGATTCACCTTCATCCATGGTGAACAATTCATATTTTCTAACAAGAATAGAAATTTTAGATTCTTTTACCTTTGCAGTACCTTCATGTGTGACAGATAAGGAGTCCCACATTTCTTTAGCAGAGTCACAGGCACATACCTTTTCAAACTCTTCTGGACTAAGAGCACAGATTATAGCATATCTGGCTTTATGGTTCAGATTCCATCTTGTCTTTTCTGCAGGTGTCCACTGAGCCTTAGGCTTGTCTGAGCCATCATCATTGCGAGGAGTGTAAGGACCATCAGTGATGATATCCCATACATCAGAGTTTGTTGACAAGATGAACCAGTGAAACCTTTCTTTCCAGTAGTTATAGTTTACACCATTGAAGAAAGGGGGTCTGGTCATAGAGCCTCCTTCAGGTTGGGGGTTCCCACTTGAGCTTGCTCCAGAATACATTGTCTATTCTTCAGGATCTTTTCTCTACACTGTTAGGTGCTCAACCCCGAGGCTGAGCTCTGATACCAACTGAAATAGACAGATGCAAACACTAGAAGGGGGGTTGAATGGTGTTTGACAAATTTATGCGGAATATAGAAACTTTTTCGCAAGCACAGACGGGTTGTAATAGACGAGTAAACACAGACAGGTCAATCAGACTGATAACTCGTCTGAAGGTTTTCACAGAAAACACACAATCATGCAAGATAAGAAAAGTTTTGATAAACACAATTATAAACCCCTTTAGTTAGATGATAGTTAAGACACAAAGTCAAATTAAAGAGTTAAGGGAAAGAGAGATCACTCAGCAGGTTTTATCCTGGTTCACCCCTTAACAATGAGGCTACGTCCAGTCCTTGGCAGCACCAAGTTTTCTCACTATAACTGATTTAGGTTACAGGACAGACAAGTATTATTTTCACACCTAGCCTCTTCAGGCTCCAGACGAGTATTGTTTTCACACCTAGCCTCTCCAGGCTCCAGACAGGTTTGTTTGAGAGAAGTTGTAAAAAGATTACAATTTGCAAGTCTTTCACAAGCACTCAGACGAGTGTATTAAATGTGAAGTTCTAAAAGACTGCGTATTAACTTCAAATGATTGAAGAATAAATAATGAAAGAATGAAGATATAAATGCACAGAGTAATTGCTCTTTTGATTGCTTTGATCGTTCTCTTGTGTCTATGGAATCTTCAAAGTCTTCTTCATTAAATAGGCTTCAAAAATTTAAAGCCGTTGGACACAAAGTCTGAAGTCTTTGGCTTCTTGCAGATCTTCAATAAATGCAATAGAGTCGTTCTGATCAGCCATTAAAGCATAGGGAACTTCGCTTGTTCTCTTTCATCAGAGTGATGCAGACTTCTGATATACCTTTGTTCTCAGCAGGTCTTTATACGTGCTTTTTGTTTGCAGAGGGAAGACTTTCCCTTTTGGTGTAAGATGCAGTTGTGTTCAGGCAAAGCACTTTGTTGAAGTTCTTTATCAGGGTCGAGACAGCTTTCATCCAATGTATTCTTTAACGTTAGTCTTTAGACGGATGAGTAGCTTCATTAGACGAGTTGACTCTTTAACAAGGAGATGACGTCAGTTGCAAAGTCTTTTAGACGGGTGAGTCTTCCTTTGATCAGATGGTTGAAGACTTCATTAGACGAGTGAACTTCTCTTGGTTCAGACGAGTGAACCTTATCTTGGTTCAGACGAGTGAACTTAGCTAGCTCAGACGAGTGAACTTATCTTAGTTCAGACGAGTGAACTTTAGTTCAGACGTGTGAACTTAAGCTAGTTCAGACGTGTGAACAGTTCATATAGACGCTTAATGTTATAATCTGCACACTAAGTAGACGAGTTAAATACCACAGACGGGTTCAATTAAATCATTGAATAACTGTTTTAATCTCATCAAAACTAAGGTAAATGCACATCAGACATTTGGAGACTCAACAGTCTTCGTTATCTTCTTCGAAATCTGGCGAATCTAGGGAATCTTCTACTCTTTTTACTTCAAAGCTCTCATTATCTTCCTCTCAATCTCTCTCAAATATAGAGAGTATTTTATTCTTTCTAAACCTTGATGATCTATGTTTGTCAGTGTCCATCTCCACAGTTTGGGTGACATAGTTTCTTTTGTGGGATGAAATGAAATTGATAGTGAGTGTTGTCTTATTTATTTTACGTGTCACGCACTCTCTCTTTTATTGAAGTTGAATGGTCTCGTTTCATTCAACGACAAAAAAACATATTCCAAGACATATTGATAATAAAAAGTATTTGAGTATAACAAAATGTAGCCATTTAATAATTAAGGATAAAATTGATAGCAAAAATTTAATATTACATTGAAAATAGAAAATAACATATATTTTGAAATAATTTTTTTGTAAATGTGTCATATATAATGAGACGGAGAGAGTAATATATAATAATCAATGTTATTCTTGAAAGTCTTATTTATTTATTCATATTTTTTTAGTTATTTATAATTTTTAAATAAAAACCAAAATTTGATTACATAAAAAATATAACTAAATAATTGAAAATGCTAATAATCTCGTTCTATAATAATGAGTGGGTCTATGGAGCGCCGGTGTGTTTTTTTATTTGATAGAATTAATTTTGAAAGAATTGATGTTAAAGAATTGATTTTAAAATAATTTAGATTAAAAATATTGATTTGTGTTTGATATGATATTTTAAAAGTGAGTTTAAAATGATTGATTTTATTTGGATGATAAAATAAAATCATTTTTACGGTGGAAATATAACGAATTTTATTTTATATATCCTACACCTAAAATTAATTTTACTTAATGAGAAAGTTAGAAATTTTATTTATCTTAAAATCAATTCTACTCATCCCGAAATTTATTTTATTGTACGCATTTAAAATAAAACATCTTTAATTATTATGGCAGCTGAATTTTGAGGTCCTGTCAAACTGGCTTTTATTTAGCTTATATATATCCAACCAGGCGCTTGAGGACCCCACTTTTGTGTCGCACTCCATGAAATAAAAAATCAAAGGACAAAAAATCAAAGGTTGAAAACCATGTTGCATTGCTGCATTTAATAGCAAAATGTAGAGTTTGTTCACGTCCTTCTACAAAATTATTCTATTAAATTTTTTAGGTAAATATTATCTAGTGTTTTAAGGGTATTGATTAATAAATTAAAGATATGAACTACTTCCTCCGAATTTATATAGAAGCAAAAAAATACCAAAATTTTTTGGACTCAAATATAAACAAAATTCAATCAAATCAACCTTATTTAATGCTAGTGTTTCAAAAATATCCTTTGATTAATTATTTTTTTATTTTTTCAAAAGCATTATATACTCTAAAGACACAACTTCCAAGAGCACTATACATTTCCAAGAAAGAGTAGTTTAGTAACTATAACTTATTTTTTTTATACAAATCAAGACAATTAAACTAATATAACTAACTTTCTTAATACGTGTGAAGTTAGTTTTTTTTACTTATATATAAGTCCGAAGTAGTATGCAAATGCTTATTTAATATATTGAACATTCAAAAGACACAATTTTCCATAAAATTTTTCTATCTTTAAATTCCTTAAACAATGTCCTTATGACAATTGTTAACAAGATATGATTTTTTTTATATTAAATAAAAACGGAGATGCTAACGAGTGCCCTTAGACAGTGGTGGCCCTGAGTATGCGCGAGAGAAGCGACCGCACAGGGCCTCATTTTACCAAGGGCACCAATTTTTTTTTTATATACTTATTATATATAAAATTGATAATATTAAAATTAAAACTTTATATAATTAATTTGTTTTCCATGTTGATGGGCATCATATATTAAGATATATATATATATATATATAATTATAAATATTAAAATAATATTTTATATAATTTATTTATTAGCAATAAAAAATAATTATTTCTTTAATTTTTATCGAAAATGATTTTTTAAAGAGCATTGATTATGAACGGTTTATTAATAATTTTGCAGCAAAAAATATAAGGAAGATAGTGTTCAAATGATTATAAAAGCACTAACTTCTCAGTTCGCACAGGGCACCCAAAATCTCAAGGTCGGCCCTGCCCTTAGGACATTGTTTAAGGAATCAAGAAAGAAAATTTTGTATAGAAAAATTGTGTATTTAATAGATTGAAAAGTGTTTCACTTAGTTTTCCAATACAAACATTCCCTTTATTGATTCCTTAAACAATATCCTTAGGACACTCATTAGCAACACCCAAAAAAAAATATTAAATGAAAAAGTAACTCACTCAATATCTTAGAAATATAAAAACTATTTAATATTTTTATTTCACAAGTGAAAAATTATTAGAAGAATTGTGTACGAAGATTTAGAATTAAGAGAATGCAACTAGTGTCTCACGGAGGTGATCTATTTATTATTCTAAAAAATTATATGTTTAATTTTAGCTTAAAAAATAATTTTTTATAGATTCCTTAACTAGTATACTTAACTTATAAAATTATTATGTAAATACAACACCAAGATAAGTATATCCTGAATTTCTGACAGTTTCTAATATGTTAGAAGTGATTGAAACTGCAAAAGGAGAAAGGAACATAAATGGAACGCGAGGTGGGTTGGGGTCATTTAACAGAGGAAACCTGCTGGTGAGAGTGATGAAGAAAGATCATGACGAAGAAAGCAAGGTTGTTTCAGGCTTGAAGTCTGCATTTAATCGAATTCAAGGTGGTTTAACGAAGGTAGGTGAACTTGTCTGAGATTTCAACATTCAAACCCTCTCCATCTCTTTCTCCATTCCTTTAATGGCCCGGTAGGTAGGACCCTTATTTCTTTCCATTGGATTTCTTCCCTTACAATTTTCCCCATATTTCCATTTGGATTTAGCTTCTTTAAAACGAAAGGGAAAAGTAAGTAGTTATCCATCATTGATTTGATCAAGTACATAGAGATTCAAACCCACTAATTAATCCAAGGGTAGATAGTCTCTTATTTTCTTATTTTAGAACTCTACTCACTTTAAAAGAGCCAAATCCTTTCTATTTTCTGTTTTTTTTTTTAGTTTTGTATGTCTTATAAAGACACTAGTTAAAGAGCATATAATTATTTTTGTTAAATGCTTTTTTTTACTGTTATTATTATATTATTTTAATTAATTAAAGTGTTTTGTTATTAGGGAACTTATTATATTGAGATTTCATTAAATGATTTTATAATAAATATTAAAAATATTTAATAGTCAAAAAAATTGTTCCACAATTCTCTCATTTTAAACACTGTAACTTAACACAAAAAAATGAATAAATTTAGGATACGACTTCATTGACCATTATTAAAGACATGAAAGAAGCATATGAAACAAGTGCTAGTATTGAAACGAGTTGAATATACAGTAAGCAAGTGAGAAGATACATAAACTCATTGTTTTAAGGTCTAAGGTCAAGATGTGGTATTGAGCTAATTTATATGATTTTTAGATTAACCCATTTCCCCCATCTTTTGAGCTCCTCCTACGATCCAACAAGTGGTATCAAAGTTGATGGTTCAGTTGAGATGAGTATTTGGAGGGGGTGATTGGTGTTTAGATTTTAGCCCTAACCTATGTTATGGAGCACACATATTGACAAGACTTGTGTGGTCCTAGTTAATAACCCTATGAATACTCGGAAATGCTTCCATTTCGATCAAGATGGTGTCAAGTCCATTTATATGATTATTCGCTTAGTCCATTGATGGAAATGAGGGAGAATGTTGAAAATTCAAGTGAGAGTTAAGTCTCATAACTCATATTGGTAAAGAATGACTTTAGTGTATATAGGTATGAAGATCTATAGACACATCACTTTAAGATTTTGGGTCAAAATGTGATGTCAAATTCATTTATGTGATTTTCGTTTAGCCAATTGATAGAAATTTTCTCAAGTTTCAATCTCCCCTACGATCCAATAGATTAATGAGAAAATTAAACATAAGGTTATACAACTTGTAGTTAATGACTAAAATGTAGGGGTGTTCGCGGATCGGTTCGGTTCGGTTTTGAGCATAAAAATCATCCGATCCAAAGAGTAAAACATTATGCGGTTCGGTTCGGTTCGGTTTGCTTCTTTAAAAAAATCCGAACCAATCCGATCCAATTAAATGCGGTTTGGATCGGTTCGGTTTGTTCGGTTAGTTCGGTTTGGTAAAAATAAACCTGGTCAATTAAATATGATTTGCTCTCTTTCCACTCTTCTAATTTATTTCATATTACTATGGCACAAAACCACAAATCAAGTAAATAGTGTGTCTTTTGTTGAAGATAATAATCTTACTACTTGGACAAATATTTGTATCTATAAAAACGTTCTATGTCAAGCAATAAATATTCCGGAAAAATTGAATTCTATATATTTGATTCTTTTGAAAATGAAAAGTTACTAACTTAAGCCTAAAGAGTAAAGATGCTCCAAAAAGAAAGTTCCAAACTACAGTGAGTGACCAGTGGTGTGCCATGTGCGTGGGTAATAAAATGCAAAATGCAACGTTATATGACATGAATCGGTTCGGTTGCGGTTCGGTTCGGTTTTAGGAACGCAAACCGCAAACCGAACCGAACCAATCGGTTCTCATCAAATGTCATCCAAAAAAATCCAAACTGAGTCGGTTTTTGTCGGTTTTCGGTTAATTTGGATCGGTTTGCGGTTTTTTAGCGGTCCGATTTGGATCTGAACACCCCTACTAAAATGTTTTTTACAAGTAAGAAAACTTCATTTTGCTAGATTAACGATGCAGTCCATTTGGAGTCCCTCATCAAATTTATTTAAGATTGGTGATCTTTGGCGAAAAAGATATCTCGACACCTAAGTACATAAGAGGGAGAGACCTGGACACCCGCCAAAAACCTTTGGATTCGTCCCCGTAAGTAAGCAAAATCCAGAATTCCCAAAACACATTTCATATATTGCTGATGTTTTGACACATCGTGTTAGAGAAATAAAATCATTCATACCATTACTTAATAGCCTAAATTTTTAAGAGAGTTGGTTATCAAATCTCTATAATTTAGTAGGGTAGAGTTTTTTTTGACAAAGATAGTAGGTTAGAGTTCAATCTTTGTTGTTTCATTCTTCTAATTAAAAGTTGAATTCACTATAATAAATTTATCATATACCTATAGACACTTTTAGTGACAATCGTTAAAACTATAGGTATAGGTATTAATGTCGGTCAAACCGTAGGTAAAGGTAGATAGACTGTAGGTAAAGCCTACTGACAGTCAAATACAACTGTAGGTAAATGTATGTGGATCACAGGTAAAACCTATAGTGACTGTCATTTTCCGTTGTTATTCGTCGCTCATAATGGACGGTTGGACCGATCATAGGTGAATGTAAGTTTTACATATATCTACGGATTTTAAACATATAATGATAGATCTTACCTGTCACAGAAAGATAAATTTCTTGTAGTGATTTTAACACAATCTAAGTAGACTTATATATCATCCATGCTTCAAGCCCAAAAGCACTTGTGTGAGGAGCATATTAAAGATATAAAATCATTCATGTCATTTAGCAAATAGCTCAGACTTTTTGTGAGAATTGCTTTATGTCATATATTGTCAAGTTGATCCGCGTAATATATACTTCCTCCGGTCTTTAATATAAATAAAACTTAAATGGAACATATATATTAAAAAAGTTGATTAATTAATCTCATTTAATATTGTTAAAAATTAAGTGTATTACATAAAATAATCTTCACAAAAAACTTCAATTTTTATTAAATACATCCCACATTGAGTTATTGAAAAAAAAATGGGTATTAAATGAAGGGTATTTTAGGAACAATGTCATTAAATACGATGAAAGTAGTTGAAATTTGCTTATATATTTGACCAAAATTTTTGGGACTTTTTTGCATATAATAGTGACCCGAAAGAGTATATATATATTTTTTTGAACAAACGTAATTCACTACTAGAAATTTATGAATTACTTGCGGATTTTCATGCGGATTTTTTCTACAGGAATTTCATGCCAATTTTCCTGTAATTTTTTAAAAAAATAAGATTTTTTCTTGTAGATTCAAATTTGTAGAAAAATTTGATATTTCCTACGATTTTAATTTTTTTTCAAGAAAATTTGCAGGAAATTTTCTGCGGATTTTAAAATTCGCAGGAAAAAATTACTCACGAAGGTATTATCTATGGATCAAAATTCATAGGAAACCTATTTCCTGGGAATTTTTGTGTAAAATCCGTAGGAAAATCCGCAGGTAATCAGAAAGTTCCTAATAGTGTAATATATATATATAATATTCCTTTTTTAAATTTACTAAAATTATTAATTTTTATAATTATTTTAAGGACTTAATTGGTATGAACTGTCAATGTAAATATTTTTCACATAGACAACTAATCAGAAATTGTCACATAAGCCAAAATATTTGACTCTTATCCTAAATACTTTTAAATTTACTCATGTCATGATTTCTGATTGGTTGACAATGTAAAAAACTTTACACTGGCAGTACATAACAATTAAACTTTTTAAGGATTTAATTGGTATGCAGTGTCAGTGTAAATATTTTTTACACAGACAACCAATCAGAAATTGTCACATAAGCTAAAATATTTGACTCTTATCCTAAATACTTTTAAAGTCACTTATGTCATGATTTCTAATTGGTTGATAGTTTAAAAAACTTTATACTGACAGTACATAACAATTAAACTCTTTAATGATTTAATTGATATACATTGTCAGTGTAAATATTTTTTACGCAGACAACACAATAGAAATTGTAACATAAGCCAAAATATTTGACTCTTATCCTAAATACTTTTAAAGTCACTCATGTCATGATTTCTGATTGGTTGATAGTATAAAAAACTTTACATTGATAGTACATAATAATTAGGGATTAATTTGAATAAACTCTTATTTTAATTGATTTGATCTCATTAATTTATGGATTAATTTGAATAAAGAATGGTGAAAACATATTTAAAAGTAGAAGTAGATTTCAATTTCCATTTAAAAGAGTATTTTTGATAGTGTCATTTTAACGAGTATCTTAAAGATATTGATTAACGAATCCAAAAATACAATTTTAAGTTGAAAAATTAAATTTTTTATTTTTTTAAATATTAAATATATTAATTTTTAATAATTTTTTTTAATTTCTTAATCGATCTCTTTCATACTTTTTAAGATACTCTTTAATATTCTCAATTTTCATATTGACTCTGGAGGTGCAGTTACGTGGTGCTGGCAGCAGATTGAGAAATCAGAAATGAATTGAAAATAGAAAAGCGGTGTGTGGGGCCCACGACCAAAATAAAGGATGGCTTCAATTTAGAATTGAAAGAGGAGTGAGGAACATGATAAGAAAAACTGTAAAGCTATAGGACTTGGGCTTTCCAATTGGAAATAAAAAAAAAACGGCTTTTGCAATTAAAAGAGGTCGCAGATCGCTATAGCGTCACCGAGAATTGGAAGGAGTAATTATTCAATTTGAGCCCTGAAATTATAGGATCGTATTAATTTAATCTTTTATAGTATTAATATTTCAAAATGATCCTTGAAATTTCAAAATGTAACAAATGCATTCCCGACATTATTCACTTAGTTTCAAATGCATCCCTGACATTATCAACTTAATGTCATTATAGTCCATGCAAATATCAATGGAGAGACGAATCTGATTAACTTTCTGCAATTTCAGGGATTATTTTGAAATATTGATAATGTGAGGGACTAAGTTGATATGACCCTATAATTTTAGGGATCAAATTGGATATTTACTCGAATTGGAATAAATAGGCAGCAAAGGCATTCTGGAAGGGACGAAAACACTTGCAAACACTGCTCCTTATCCTTTAACTTTAGGACGAAAAAGTTATGATTACTTTATATTTATAAAAGAAAAAAATGATGATTAAAAATGAATAAAGAGAGAGATAGAAAAAAAAGATAGATGACTCTCGTCCTAAAGTTAGAGGATCCAAATCCTGCAAACACAAAGGGACGCCACAAGAGTTTCAACGCAGTAGTAGCACAAGGAAGAAAAAAGGAGGGATTTTTACGCAAATAGTGTAATTTGTTTAGAGAAATATGGAAGTAGTGTAAATTTTATAAAAATAACGTAATTGGGGTAAGTCGTGATGGAGATGCACGACTTACACACCAAAGTCGTACATCTAACACACGACTTTATTTTATATTATTTAAATTAAAAAAAAAATCTTAATTACATTGAAGTCGTAGAGGTAGAATACGACTTTTGTTTTTCCAAATTTTTTTTTAAGGAAGTCGTATATGGGGAGTACGACTTCCATGAAATGAAAAATATTGGAGTCGTAGGTGAGACCTACGACTTGTTCATCTTTTATAAAAAAAAGTGAGTTAGTCGTGGGTTGTATCCACGACTTCAGTGCAATTAGGATTTTTTTTAATTTAAGCAATATAAAGTAAAGTCGTGTGTTAGAGGTACGACTTTGATGTGTAAATCGTACTTCTCTATTACGACTTATCCCAATCACGTTATTTTTATAAAATTTATACTACTTCCATATTTTTCCAATCAAAATACACTATGTTGATAAAAAAGCCAAAAAAGGAATTAAAAATGACATCCCATAAGTACTTAAATTTTATTTTTGCTTAGGTGATAAATTTATTTCAACTATTGATGAAATTTTATTAATTACTAAATCATTTTATGAATAGTTCATCTCGATGAAGCTTTATTGATTACTAAATTATCTTATGAATTATTCATCTTATTGATATGGTTTTTGCTTTTTAATGTTATTGAATGTTTGATCATCATTATTATGTTAGGAATATTGAGCTATGAGTACTGAGTAGATCTCTTGCAATTTTTACCATTAATTAAGTTAATATAACTTGATTATAGTGTGGCTTTGTATTGAAGTTGGTTAAGATGATTTCATAGAAAAATGGTGTAGTCTATAAAAAAAAATGTGGTTTTTCATTCTCCAATGAAACCTTAGTTTTTTTTTTTTTTTTTTTCTGATTCCTTAACTCGTAGGACACTGCACTGATTATCAAGACCCTTTCTTTATTAACTTGACCTAAGGAATTTTACTAATTTGTGGGATTAGGTTGGGTCTTTTCACTAAGGAATTAGTTTCACCTAATTACAGGAATTCAACCTTCAATAAAAATTGAGATTATAAACATAATTAGGTAATTAGTAATTCAAAGGGTTCCATTACCCGAAGTCATAATTGGAAGAAATCGAAATCTTGACTGAAATACACAATTAATTCTTGCTTATTTTAATTTAGTTTTATCTTTAATCTTATCTTTTAACTTTCATGTTTATTTTATATGTTTGCTCATTAAATCAATTCATGAGTTAATCCAATTAGTGTAGATTTCAGTGAATCAAAAGTGTTAAAACTCAATTCATATGAAGATAATTCTTTACTCACTTTTTATTACCTGTACAATTTGGTACGGTTGCCAATAGCGTATCACATTTTTTTTAATCAACGATTTGAAATTTTGAATGTATAATCTTATTGAATTATAAAACAACGAGAAGAAAATAGGAAGAAAAAGCATTTATATCGATTTCTATTACAAGTTTTTAAATGGGAAAATTACACGAATAAATGATTTATGATCGTGAGAGTCCGAATACATAATTTATCATAAATTCATAATTGTGTTTTCAGAATAGGGATAATCTAGTATATACTAAAATCTCATATATTACATTAGATTTCAAGCCATACCATGCATTCAACCATGTATTTGTATATAGTATGTTAAAACCCGTAAATAGCACGTCTCATTGTTTAAACACCAAAAAGAAAACATGTCTCATTGTTTTTTACTTGGCTCAGTTGCATATAAGTTACAACGACATTTACATAATCGTTTTTGCTGTTTCAAGGAGAGTACTCGTACAAAAAAGTAAAATTGTCAAGATTTTGAGAGGAAGTGGGCATGTATCTATGAGCATGAAATTAAAGCATGAAATGCAGCTGCCGGAATAAGGGAGGAGATTAGGAGTGGTTGCACCAAAGATTTAGGAGAATGCTAACGAGAACCCTTAACTCGTTAAGGAAATAAGAAAAGAAATTTTTAATTGAAAATTGATCTATTTAATATTTAAAGAGGTGATATACTTAATTTTTCAATGCGAAGCTGTTTTTTTTTTATTTCCTTAAAAAGTATCCTTAGGACACTCGTTAGCATGACGGAAAGATTTATTTATGAGAGAAAGGAATAATAAATTTCTGGTCATGTTTATTGGTAACTCTTACCTTGTTTGATTTAATGACCGAGGGTATTGAACGCCTTTACTTCTTGAGTGTTAGGTACCATATAGGTCATCCATGGATGTATCTCGGTTCGTTTTAATGGCGCAAGAGGGTCTTGAGGGCTTTAAAGTTTGGGTTTTTTTAAGTGTACTTGTGAAAGAATTCAAAAGAAAAAAAATTCATTCCAAAACTAATTATATTACTTTTTAATATCGAAAAATGTTAACAAGTGATTTAATGATGCTCGTTAAGGAAGGAAAAAAAGAAAGTTTTCATTGGAACTTAATGTATTTAGTATTTCAATAAAT
Source organism: Ammopiptanthus mongolicus (assembly GCA_039655645.1). Classification (NCBI taxonomy): domain Eukaryota; kingdom Viridiplantae; phylum Streptophyta; class Magnoliopsida; order Fabales; family Fabaceae; genus Ammopiptanthus; species Ammopiptanthus mongolicus. The sequence goes on along the minus strand of CM077348.1, from coordinate 14,439,193 downwards.
GATATACTTAGATTCCAATGAAAACTTGTTTTTCTTGGATTTCTTAACCAGTACCCTTATGACACTTGTTAACATGACCCTTTAATATATTAAGGGCTCGTTTGATGGCTAGGATAGAATAAGGACGGAGAGGATATGAGAGCTGGATGATGATATGATAGGATATGAGCATGATAAACTCTTATCATATCTGATGATTGATGCGCATCAGATAGTGATAGGATATGATATAAAATATCCACAAATAATAAAATTACCCTTATATCAAAATTACATTTTGATTATATTTGATTTTTTATACATTTAAATTAAAAAATATAAAAAATATTTGATAATATATATTTTTGACCTTTTAATTATACATTAATCCATTTTTTAAATTATAAAAAATTAATTTGTGATATTTTTTTTTCACTTTTTTAAAAATTGCAAATTAAACTACATATTTTAATTAGTAATAAGGTTGACTAACTAGGTTCGAAATCATAATTAAATAATAACAATATTAAGGGTAAGGGATAAAAGAGAAAATATTTTCTTATCCTATATTGTTGATTCTAACCCAGCCCCTTCCTCAGGATAGAATTATAACTAAGTAGCAGGATATGATAATCTAACAAGATAAACTTATCATATCCTGCTGGTTCACCAAACTACAAATTAAAGCAGAATATGATAGTTTATCCTATCTGTCCTTGTTAATCAATGTTCTAGGTGCACTAGTTAAGAAATTGCATTAGTTAAAAAATCAAAAGATAAAAAAATTTATTGAAAATCACAACTTTTAAATTTTTAATGTACTAAATATAACTTTTTCCCATGCAAAATTTCTGTATTTGATTCCTTAACTACTTCTATATATTAAACGGAGAATGCTAACGAATGTTCTTAAAGCATTGTTTAAGGAATCAAAAAAAGAAAATTTTGTATAAAAAAAGATGTATTTAATACACTCGAAAGTGTTAGACTGAATTTTCCAATACAAACTTTTTTTTTATTAATTTCTTAATCAATGTCCTTATGACACTCGTTAGCAAGATCCACATTAAATTCATAACTTCTCGTGAAAACTTACCTTTTTTTTTTTTAGATTTCTTGACTACTAACTAATGCTCTTAGCAAACTGATAACAAAGTTCTTAAATTTTTGAATGACCTAACGGGGGAAGTTGGAGTTATTATATACATTAAAGAACCATTGGCATTCAAGACCTTCCCTTCAACTGTATTAAGACTCCGAACATTAATGACCACACCATACATCTCCCCCATCTCACCGACTTTCATAAGTACCAAAACTTGCCCTTTCGGCTTGGGCTTTACAGTAATGGCAGAACCAAATTAACTTCATTTATAGTAGGATTATATGCTGTGCTTTCGTTTCGTTGGTGTTACATATATGGTTTAGACTGTGCAGTGATAGTGGCACCTTGACAGTGTAAAAGGCATCGAAAGTATTAGAATTAGAAAAAATGCGTTATTTCAAATTTCATATGTAGGATGTTTGGTTCAGCAAAATAAATTATTAATTTCCATAATCAATTATATGATTAGTAATTTTTTCATGCGAAAATCAAAGAATAGCAATACTTTATTTAAAGAGTCATGTTAAAGAAGACATAATTAGTTGAAAAAATTACACATAAAAAACTTAACTTTTAAGGATTTTGGGATAACACCATAGCTATAAATAAGTATATGCACATTTTCACACACATCACGACACTGTTTTTCTATTAAATATTAAAATAATATCGTAGGCAGAAATAACAAAACTCTAAATTTAATCAACCACTATAAAATCAACCACTATACTTTATTTTTCATTAAATATTTAGTCATCTATATTCAATCATAATTCCTGCTACAAACTCTTTATTAATATAATTAAGGTAGATTGTTGGTTAAATAAATTTGATACTTGATTAATTAATAAGTGAAGTGTCTAAAAATGTGAGTAGCATTACTCAGTTGTGAAAGAGGAGCCAACTTGATACGCACGCACGTCATGCCCCTTACCCTTACTATATAATATAACCACCTCAAACTCATTAGACATCTTACTGAGACAAAAAACGCACACAACTTTGAGTGAGAGATTCTTTGAATATTGAAGCTATGGTCTCTTTTCACAAAGTGTGGGGCGAGAGCCCAAAAACGGAAGTTCCTACAGAACTTGAAGTTTCACCAAAGAAGAAAAGGTGGGAAGAGCCACTTACTGAAGAGTTGTTCAAGGATCAATCAAATGCCGAGAAAAGAAAATCCATCTTTGATATAGAGCTTCACCTCGAGACACCATTACCTTCACATAACTGGCAACAATACCTCAGCATTCAGGTATATATATATATATATATACACACACATAAACAGTCAAACTTGTTAGAAAGCTCAGGCAACAATGGCATATATATCTTTTGATTCTCATGAAAATTAATCTATTCTTTTAATTTTCTTGGTGCAGTCAGGGCAGATACACTTGTGTAACACAAGGATTAATAGCAAAACACCAGACTCGAAGAGAAGCCCTGAACCTGAACCGCCATCTCATGGTCAAATGAGCTTAGACCTTGGACTAAACTTGACATGTGAATCGCTGAAGAAGAAAGAAGACAGTTGTGACATAAATGAGAAGAAGAATTATGGTTCCACTGGGAGTTCTACTGAACGTGATTTGTTGATTGAATCAAGCAAGTACAAGAAGGATTCATGTGGTTTAACTCTATCTCCATCGTGCTTGTCATCTGAAGGAGATAACAGAGAGATGGTTGCCACAGTTTGCATGCAGTGCCACATGTTGGTAATGCTTTTCCAGTCATCCCCTTCCTGTCCTAACTGCAAATTCATGCACCCACCAGACCACAACCCTTCAAAGTTCTTGAAGAGAAGAAGGTGCGGCCTCTTGTGCTAATTATGAACGTGCAAATACCGGTTTTACAAAATTGTCAGCTTTGTTGCAAGACATGGCCCAAGCCTACGTTATCTTTTAAGTTAATTCCCTAATGAATAGCCGACGTTTCTATTTATTGTAGCTATAAGTTCAAAACAAGGAGTGGTAGTGGTAATTTGATTGTTAGAATGAGTGCGAATGGGTGACTGATAAGAAACTAACCTAGTATAACACAATCATATGTCTATATGTACATATAAGAGTGTTGTTGATCTTCCTAAATTTATGTATGTTGTTAGATGTTAGTAGAATTTCGGTAGCCTCTTTCAGGATTTGAAATTAAGCAAGACAACCTTCTCAGACGAGGCCTCTTAACTCGGAAGTCTTCTTCAACGTGTAACAAATGTTCTGTGTATTGTGATTTTCTTTACCAGTAATGAGAACCGAGTTTCCCTTAACAGGGCCACCTCGATATGTTGCAGTGTAACTGGTCTTCAATCATGTAAACTCGTTTGCGTTAATGTGTTCTGTTCCTGCCGATACCTAGATAACAAGAAGGGTACCACAAGCACAACATTGCTCTGATTTACTCACAACACTGGTTCAAATACTTTCCATACCTTCATAAGTAATTCGAGTACATAGAACTGATATGAAATAAGTACATTCAATAGCTTGCCTCTACCCGTCACTAGTGGAAAATACCTTTTTCACGTCAGGATTTAACATCAGGTATTTCTAAACCGATGTTAAAAATGGAGACGGTGGCAAACTTGTAAATAAATGGTTGAGGAAACACACTTTTAACATCGGTTATTTTTAAAACCGATGTTAAAAGTAGACGCGGTGGCAAACTTGTAAATAAATGGTTGACGGAACAAACTTTTAACATCGGTTGCTTTTTAACCGATGTTAAAAAGTGACTTTTGACATCGGTTAAAAAGCAACCGATGTTAAAAAGTGAGTTTTAACATTGGTTAAAAAGCAACTGATGTTGAAAAGTGAGTTTTAACATCGGTTCCTTTTCTAACCGATGTTAAATGTCAAAATTTTAAATTTAAGTCTCGCGCGTTTCTCTCTTCATCGTGTACGCTACTCTTGCTACTCAACATCTATGTTCTGTGCAAGCCCTCATTCTCGCCGTTTGGCCACCGCATTTCTTCAGCCGTCCACCGAGCGAGCCACCGTGACCATCGTGAGGTCCACCGCCAGAAAAGAACACGACCGCGAGCCGCGAGGTCCATAATCCCTGCCATTGTAAGTCCTCCACACCACCGCGTTTCTTCATTTGTTTTTGTTTTTGGTTTACGTTTTTGGTTTAGATTTAAGGATTTCGGGATTTCTCTTGTTTTGGTTTAGGGATTTATCTTGTTTTGGACGTAACGCTCAAATCCTACCATGAGGGCTTATTTGAAGCATTCGCAGTACAAAAGCTCCAGGTTAAGTTTCTTTCTTTTCTTTTTTATTTGAATCCTTTCACGTTTAAACTATATTCTACATTTCAATTGTAATTGAATGAAAATAAAGTAATTAATTGGTTATAGTTAGGGTTTTTTTCTATGCATTGCGTAGTGAGCAGTTACCCATGTGCATTTGGAATGATTTTTGGTTGTTGTTTGTTTGCTAAAAAGTCAGGATTTTTTATTCTCTAGATGCTTTTGTTTGTCAACCTGATAAATGAGTTTCGATCATTATACAATCATAATTACTATTGCCTGATATTTTTTAAATTTTTTTGGCAAAATTGCTTGAACTTGATGAATTATATTTTTATTAGTTGTGCTTGTATTAGTTTCTTTTATTTTCAAACGTATGGTTAGATTGTATAATCCTTTATAAAGAGTTTGCAAGAAATATTGTTTGCCCGTATGTTTAGGTCTCTCCTCATCATCTGTAAACATTGTTTCTTGTCAGGAGCATGGGGGTAATCTTAATGAAGCTGTCAATGCACATTTTAGTGAAAGAGACAAAAATTTGTCAATCAGGTGCGCTCTTTTACGTACTGCCCTTAGTAATAAATTCAGAAATCTACATTGTCCAACTAGTATTACTCTATCTTCTACATGTTCCTGTTAATTCTTGTGATATTGATATATTAATTCATTCCTTCGAGGCCAAAATGCATGATACATTTGTTGGTGTTCCACAAGATGATTTCATGGATATAGATGATGAATTTCATGCTAAAATTCACCGACCTCTATCACTTTTGTCAGAGCGTTTAAAGACATGAAGGAGCATTTTGTACAATTCTTTTTTGACTATACTAAATATCTTTAATTAGATTTATAAGTTTAGGGTTTATGATTTATGATTGTATATGAGTTTATGGGATCTAGATTTATGTTTGTTGAATATATATATATAGTTCATGTTTATATATTGTTGAATTCTGGACTTCTGGACTTGTTGTACTGATTTTTGTATTCTGGATATAAGTATAGTGTGTACTAATTCTGCAGGGAGGAAAAGGAATTATGAAATCAAACCAGTTTTTTTTTTAAAAAAAATAACTTTTGACATCGGTTCTGGATTCAACCGATGTCAAAAGTACACTTTTAACATCGGTTGTTCACAGAACCGATGTTAAAAGTTTGACTTTTAACATCGGTTGTGGCCTTCAACCAATGTCAAAAGTCCACTTTTAACATCGGCTACGTTTAGAACCGATGTTAAAAGTGACTTTTGACATCGGTCAATAATCGATGTTAAAAGTCACACTTTTAACATCTCCTGAATTAACATCACTGAAACAATCGATGTTAAAAGTCATTTTTAACCGATGTTAAAAGTGTTTTCTACACTAGTGCGTGACCCCCTATACACTTATATACTACTACTACCCACTTCTCCACCCGTCCCACTATGCTCGGTTAATGGTCTTTATCTGGAAAGCACGTCTTCATGATCCGAGTGAGGGGACTTGATTTCTCCTCTCCTATTTTCCACGTGCTCTTGCACGTCGAGTGTTAGTGACAAACTCGGTGCCAGTGATAGTGGGCTTGACGTCAAGGCTAGTCGGTATGTTCCTAAGTGGGTTTGACATTGGGCCTAGCTCGATATGTGCCGGGACGGGTTTGACATTGGGTTTGACTCGATAGGTTCCGGGATGGGTTTGACATCAGCTCGGCCCAGCTCAATCTATCTGGTCCTGGGCGGTACATGTTCAATTAATTAGGTTGTTAATTCCATTGCATAGTCTCCACTCTCCATGTATATTATAACGAGCAAGTGGCAACATACTCTTTACCATACTCCCTTCAACATACCCTCTATTATTGAATTTCGATGGATTTCATTTGGGAGTCACTGAATGGAGAATGAGTTCATATGATTTAGTGGATCCCACATGAAATCCACTCACTAATGGAAAGTGTGTTAAAAAATGTGCTGCTAACATTTCTCCTATTATAATTGTTTTAAAGTAAGAGGAAATATAAGATAGAGAAATAGTCTTCTTGTTTTTCTTTTTTCCGTCCTTTTACCTTAAGGGAAACGCAAATCAGTGCCCTAAAGGTATTAGTTAAGGAATCAAAGATAGAAATTGTGTATTGAAAGTGATGTATTCAATACATTAAACATCCGAAAGTCATATTTTTCAATAAAAATTTTCTATCTTTGGATTCCTTAAACAATACCCTCAGGACACTTGTTAACGAGACCCTAATTCTAATGACCAAGATGTTCACTCCCCAAAGTCAAGAAAAGACTATAATTAATGATAGCAAATGAAGATCTGAAATATGGCAAATGCATTAATTAGCTTACGTCTGATATAGTTGCATTAATTAGCTTACCGCATGCTCATTTACGTTTCTAGCTCCATAAGTTCTAGATAGAGTAATAAATAATTCTTACCTGGATCTTGCTACTCAGTACCACTTCAAATGAAATAACCACAAGTCAACAATTTATTAATTTTTTATGTAAAATGTTACACAATTGTACCTCTTAGATGCTGGAACTACCAAGTCAGCTGCATTTATTGAGTGCTTCGTCTGAGGTGATGGACAATTATATGCTACTGTTAGCCATTTTCCTCTGGAATTGCTTTTCCTTCGGCCCAAGGCAATTCGAGCTAATGTGGCCTGAAACAGATGGGTTGCTCAGCCTGCAAGGCTGCAGCTAGCGCTGCCAGTTTGGCCTGAAACACACTGAAGTTTGTTCGGTAAACTTCAATAAAAAGGTCTTGATAAAATTAAGAGGTATTTGGTATTTTAACAATGAGTTTTGCTATTCAGGTTAAAAAGTCAATGAGTGAAGAATTTAATTAGAAATTAATATTAATATATTTAATATATTAAAAATTCAAAAATTATAATTTCCAATAAAATTTGTATCTTTTCATTCTTTAACCGATATTCACTTGTTTGCATTTGTCTTTAACAAAATGACATGTTGAAGTGTTTGAGAAACATAAGGATTAGAAAATCCACAAATTTAAGTTAATGAATTAACAAGCAATTGTGAAAAGGATTTGGCTCCTCTAAAAGTGAAGCTCTAAAGGAAGAAAGTAAGAAACTATCCATCATTGATTTGATTTAGTACATATAAATCTCAACCCACTAAATGATCTACGTGTAAATAACCCTTTATTTTCTCAATTTAGAGCTCCACTCATTTCAGATGAACAAAATCCTTGTTGAAAGGAGGGAAACAATTCACATAAACAAAATTTAAAATTAAAAAAAATAATTTATAGGTCCCATCGTTTGTAAGTTCAGGTGATCAGAAAGAATATGGTAATTACAGAAAAAATGTTTACAAAAACACATGGCTGCCGAGCGTAATTTCCACGAGCGACACAATATTGTTGCACTTTGACTTATGCAAATACCACATGGTACATTAAAAAGAAAAAAGAAACCATCGTCATAATCAACACTAGAAGATAATGTCTCCAAAAGGCAGCAGTTTGATATTTTGTTTCAAAATTGATCCCAGACGGATCAAATCTCAAATACCCAATAAACCCCTTACTTCATAGCTCGGCAAATGATAATGCCATCCGTTTTGACTTTGTATTTACAAACCAAGCCGGTACCGTTTACAGTCATGTTCCACGCCATTTGACAAAACCATCTACAAGCAATTCAGTGGTAGCAGGCTGTGTACTACATACACGCAAACAGCTGTATTACTATGCATTAACAAAATCCAAGGGGAACTAACATCTAGTCAAATCAATGTTTTAAAAACCGAACCGGTCTTTGAACCGATGAAGACACTGATTTATGATTCACTGGTCCAATCGTGATCAAACCGGTTGTAATTAAATATATAATTTTATATTATATATTCAATAAAAAAATAAATTAACATATTAAAAAGTAACATACTAAAAATAATAGAGATAATTCATCGAAGAGAAAAAAGAATCCATTCCCATGATAATCATACGTTGAAATTCTACTGTCCATTTGTCCAGAAACTGAAAATCAAATAAATCTACACTTTCCACATAACTAGATTCTTCATTTCCATCTAATTTATCAGCAGCCAAATGGAGGTTAATGCATATAATTCCTAGAAAGTTAAAGGGAGGGAAACAACAACAAATAAAAAAGAAGAAAGTGGGTGAAAAAGCAAGTGCCTTGTTTTCTACATATAATCAAGGTATCCGCAGGTGAAGTATTTTCATATACAAGTCATAGCTCAGAACTAAGTGTGTCGATGTGTACCGTGTGTGCGTGCACCCTGTGTTCAGCTATCAGACTTAGTTGCTTCTTGTCATGCTCCTGCTGTATTTGAGTAATCTGTAAATTGATCGGGAAATCAGCTGACCAGGTGGTTGAAAGTTTTTCAACATATTTTCATTAAATTTCACAAAGAGAAAAGTACTGATACAATAGCATTCTCACAAAAATTGAATACCCACCCAAAAAAGAGTATAGGGCTATACAGTTAAAGATAAACTTCTTGTACCTACCGAATAGAGTAATTACTAATCACAACACAAAGTAACTCAATTTTTAAAAGAAGCAGGCACAACACAAAGTAACTCAATTTTTAAAAGAAGCATGGATTATTTGAAGAAAAATGCACATATAAAATAATAAAAGATGCTATCACAAAATACTTTTAAGTAGTCAATAATTTTAAATTCATGTCCTTTTTTATGCGTACCAGCTCAGCGTGTTTCTCCTGAATGCACATCAACTGCTGTCAGGATTCTTCTTTGCATTCTGCAACTTTTTAGTTACACCTGCCCTAAATTTTTGCAATAGCCTTGTCAGCCTGAAGATTCAAATTGGTCAGAAATGTGTTTATGGAAATAATGTGTTACAAAGGCTAATATACCATATCAAACCATGTCCTTTTCCATATTGACAATTTCCATGTTCTCCAACTCATACTTCCTCCTAATGTCATTAATAGCAAGCTTAATGCAATAGTTAATAAGAAGTTATTGCACAATACATCGAGCATGTACACTAGGTACCCAGTTATATTTAACACCTGAACGTTTCTCTGAGATATTTCTTTCAAATTCCTAGATACTTCCGACTGCTTATTCTATACCATTAGATCATATTGCTTTCTAGCTTCACAAAGATTATTTTCAGCAGCAGTCAATAGAGACTGATTCTGTAAAGGCATACAAAAACATAAATAATACTCAACCCAGTTAGGAACATGCAATATGTAGTTATGTACTATATGTTTGCTCCGAAACCTCTATGGTCTGATCTTCCAGCTTCTTTTCCTGTTCCCTATACTGCAAAATATGCTGTTCTTTTTCCTCTAAGACATTATGAAGCTGGTTAACTTCTTTATCAAGAGAATCTGCATGCTGCTCTAGTTTCATTATCTCCTTTTGCAAAGTATCTATTTCGTCTGATTTCTTCCATATCTCAGGCTGCAATCTTTCCTTCTTTTCCTTGCCTTCATTCTCTGAGGTTGAAACTTTCAGCAATAAACCTTGCTGCAAAGTATTGGATACCTGGATAAGGAACATGACAATGTTTGTTAATAGGTAATTAACTAAAACAGATAAACTGTCATAACATTTGGTTCTCTGATGATCTAGAACTTTCTAACAGAATTCCAGCTTTCTCCTCTAATTTGGAAATTAAAACCTCCGCTTCTGTCTTTTTTGAGATTGAAGTTTCAGCTTCTGACTCCAAAATCAATTCTCTCAGCAGCTATTGGACATTCCTCTGTATGCTGCACTAAAGTAGACTGTAGAAATTTCCCAAGTTCAGTCACTCTATTGCTTATGATTTATCATTTGAATTGCATCCTTTTCTGATGCTAAGGTCAAAAATTTATTATTAAGCTGACCATACTGGTTTTGAGCCTGCTTAGACAAGGCATCTCTCTCCTTCTGGACCAACTTGAAGCAAGAAGCATAGAGAGGTCATTTCATCAAACTTACTTAAAATGTCTAAATTTAACAAATGTGCACAACCCATCTTTTGCTACCCCTTACCCTTGTGATGGTTTTCTATGCTCACATACACAGTCTCTTGATGCAGGCTGGGATGTCAAAGTTCCTTGATATTCTCCCAAAACATGCAACCCAATCTTGCTTTGAATTTAAATACTCCCTCACATTGTTTCCCTGGAACAAAAGGAAGGGCAAGGCCCACTACCAACAGTGAACTTGCCCAATGTCTCTCTCCAATGAGAATTGGAGGTGACCCTGTAGCTTTTAAATGTGATAATAGTTTTATCATACAAGGGGGAGATGTAAAATATTGTGTTGACAATGGTTGCATGTGCAATTCTTTGTGGGGTTGCAAAAAGAATTCCCACGATGAGGTTGGAATTCAAGTTGTGAGGCAGAAAGTTCCTCAACTCATTTCTCACGTTCCTGGTAGTCAGGCAAATAATAGCAATAGCACTCTTGCAAGTGATATCCCACAGCCCTTGCTGCTCAAATTTTATACTTTGGTTGAGTCCCAAGGTTTCATATATCATCTGGCTAAGGATCAGAATGGTTGTCACTTCCTACAGAGGATGGTTGTCACTTCCTATAGAGGATGGTTTCATATATAAAAGAAGCATTCGTCTCTACGGCCAAATGTTAAGCGATGAAGATTTAAAGATTATATCATCAATCAAATGGGTTGTAGCATATAATCGAGTTCCTCACCCAAATAAGAACCCAATCCACGATTCTGTAATTAATAATACTAGTAAATCATTGCACTTTCTGCTGAGATATTTGCTTATAACACGAGAAACACAATCACTGGATATTTCAAGCAAAACAGATATACAAGCCAATTATAACGATTATGAGTACATAAACAAGTTGCATAAAATTCAAGCACGATCATCTATGCAGTAAGTGTAGAAAGCATTCCTGAAAGAACCTAGTTGCATATTACTGACAAGATATATGAAATATCATGGTCGATTAATTAGTAGTCAAACTTTCAACGTCGTATACAAGTACCAAGTGAAAGTCAAGGTCCTATACAAAAATTTAGTTCTGAAGCAACCAAGCTGGTGATGAAATCACGTCAGAAGGCAAACCTATCAACCTCCTCATCTTCATCCTCATCTACAGCATCATCTTCTTCAGTATATATCCCCAAATCATTATCATCATCATCATCCATGTCCGCATCCTCATCTTTCTCATCCTTCATGCTTTTACTTTTACTCCCTGTTTCTTTGTCCTTCAAACCAGTGCTCAAGACTACAGTTTCTCCCCCGGATTTCTCCATCTCCCTCCTCAATTTATCCATGTTCTCCCTCCTACGGTCTTCCTCCAAACGCTGCTTCTCTTCACGTCTTTTATCAAGATCAGCCCTAAACATAGCACAATACAATGGAGTTATTTGGTAGCCATTCCAAACCAACCGCCATAGTCAAATGCTAAATCAATAGTTAATACTAGCAGTAGTAAAATAGTCAAGCTAACTAATAAAAAATCTGTCGAGCTCAGACAATACTTATAGTTTTCCATGTATTCCTCTGCACTGGCTTCAACAGCCTTAAAGAAGGATTCAATTCCTGCACCAGAAACTGCAGAAACTCCAACTGATCTTAAATTCTTGTAGAATTCATCTAGCACAAGAGAAAGGCTCTGAGTTAAAGTCGATGTGTACGAGTGATCTGAACTTACTGCTGCTTGGAATGCCTCAAAATCCTCCATCCACTACATACACAATAAATTCAACAAAAGGTACAAATCAAAATAAATTTGCATAAATATGTAACCAACAATGAATTGGTCAGGAATCGGGCTGCATATGGAGTAGTCTCGTTTTGCTTTTGTGAGCAGAAACAAAGATTTAGCTCAAAGAAGCAAAAGAAGGAGCACATAAACCCTAGACTTATAGGAAAATGGTTCAAAATCTCTATACAAAGAATTCTCCAACATGAAAGGGGAGATGAATATTTTATCCATCAATATTTCTTTCCGTTTCACACCAATCTGTTAAAAAGGAAATTACTTATTTGCCTCAACTCCACTATTCTCCAACTAAATGCAATGTTACCTTTAGATTAGTGTTTAAACATACAATGCATGTTAACGTCTGGACATGCAATACAAGGAAGATACAAATAAACATAAAACATGTTGAAGTGATAAACCCTTTAAAAGAGAACAATTGTGTCCACCTCCCACTTCAAAGAACAACGATGGCATCAACTTAAATGTTATCTTTTCTGGTCTTAGGATTTCCATCGTGTGAAGCCCAATCTCATCATAGATACAGCCCAAATGTCAGTATTTCGCTCTTATACTTTATACCTAAGACAAAGATCTATAAAGCCAAAGATATTATGGGGTTTAAATAACTTCAAAGCTAAAACTACCAAAAGTAGGTGAAACATAATTCCAAGTAATATGATAATCTGTTGTGCACATAGACTTTAGAAATTAACCTCAACATGTTGTTAGTGAGTTAGCAGATCAACATATCCTATCATTTTTTTCGCCTTTCAGCTTTCAAGTAACTAATCTCGACAACACATCATATGTAATTAAAACTAAATATAAGATTCATAAGATATAAACAATACCTCCAAGGCAAACTGATGTTGTGCTACATCAACCTTGTTGAATGCCAAGATGAGAGGTAACCTTGTCTTGTAGAGGATACTACAAGCATAAAGCATGTTACTCATGAAAGTGGAGGGATTTTCTGAACGAGGTGTATCAACTACATACGTGACTACAATGGGAAATGTGGAGGCAAAAGCTTCTGTAATGATAGCACCAGAAGCAGACCAAGTAAATATCTCAATCTGACCAGGGGTATCCACAAGAACATAGTCAAGTTGATCAGCTCGCTTCTCGATAACAGAAACTACCTGAAATTGAGGAGCATGTACATTACTTAAACTGCATTCAAAGTGCAGGAGATGAGAACAAAACATATCAGCAAACAAAAGTAATGTGTTGTAAGACAAAAAACAAGTAAGGACCTAACAATGAGCCACTGACCAATATCAGCGCTTGATGGCATCATGAACACATTATGATCTCAAATATTGCATTAAGAGCTTAATTAGGAAAAATAAAACCAGAATATAAGAGCAAGCATTTTCAAAGAAAGCTCCCCAACAGAAAAACAAAAACGAAGTGGAGATACTACCATTATTAGCAATATACATAACATAACCTGTTGAAAGCAACATGGCCTTGTGAGTTGTGAGTGAAACTCAATTTGAAAATGCAGTAACTAATAAGATTCGTCATAAAAGAGTTTCAAAGATTCATAAACGAACTTTACCTCATCAAACTTGGTGGCAAACAAGTTAAGGGAGGTCAAGATTCCGCCATTAGGGCCTAGGTTGAACTGTTTCATGACTTCCTTGTACTTGACCGTGTCTCTTATATCAATGTTGGCAGCAAATGGGAGTGTCATGACAGCCGGGTCGAGATTCATCACATAACCCCGAATGTTTGACATATGTGTATGATGAACCAACCTATGGAGGAATGTTGTTTTCCCACTACCTAAACACAAATGAGGTGTTATTCACCGAGTCATAAAGCAAAATTTATAATAAAAATGATAATAAGATCCTAATTCCAACACTATTTCATCAACAAAATCAAAAAATATAATGACCTGCCATCCCTACAACTATGATAATGATCGGTTTTCTTTTGAAGTTAGGTGATCCAAACCCAGATGACGATCCTTCAATATGTAGTTTGTTCATAGTCTCCGTTAGCTCCTCATTTTCTTTGTCTTTTGCCTTCAAAAACAAACCAAGAGATTGAACATAATAAAAGATTCCCGCAATTCAAATCTTCCAATTAATGTCACAAACTAATGTTAGGGTTAATCATTTTCAGAATAACAATTTGATTCTCCTGTGAGGCTGGTACGGCATAGTCCCGTGAAGTCAACAACACAAACTAAATGTAACTTCCACTTTTAAATTCTTTCGTTTTCTAAAGCGAACACAAAAATTAGAGAGAGAAGCAAGTTTGGAGCAGGTACTTGGTCGCCGGAATCCATTTGCATAGTGGCGTTGTCAACGTCGAGCTTCAGATTCTTGGAATCGTTGTCGGTGTCCATTTCCTAATATTGAAGAAGTAGCTAACTGCGTTGTTGCGATGGCTATGCAGAAAGAAGTCACAACGCAGAACTCAGAGAAGAAGAAGTTAGAAACCACAACCAGAGAATAAGAAGACTCAAACCAGTAGAACCTTGCTGTCACCGCCGCAGGTCACACCGTCACCGTCGCACTCGCTGCCGGTCTCAGGTTCGTCTGGGTTTGGGGGAGAGAATGACTGAATGAGGGTTGAACCGTTGAAGTGAGGGTTTAGGATCAGTTTGGGCTCAAATCCGGGTCAGGGCTAGTTTGGGCCTAACCCGGTTACGGTTTGGAATAATGACGTGGCAAACTCGAAAACTCCCTCTTGATTTTGCCATTCAAAAAAGCGTTAGTTCGTTGAGAGAACAGAAGAGAGAGAGAGAGAGAGAGAGAGAGAGAAATGGAAAACGAAGTTAAGGCTTTGAAATCGGAAATCGCAATGCGTCGCTGTGCAAAAGCCGCGTTGCTTCTCTATCGCTTGAAATCACTTCACAGAACTACCGGCTTCGGAGACGAGGTCCTCTCTCTCTCTCTCTATCTCTGTGTACTGTGTGTGTAGAGATCATTGATACGTTTTGTTTTTCCCTGTTCCTCTGAATCACGCGCTTGTTTCAGGAGATGCAGAAGATAAAAATCGAACAACTGAAGATCCAATTGCTGAAAGAGCGTGCGAAGAACAACAAGATGAGGAGCTGCACCTTAGTGGAGCTATTTGTTCAGCTCGTGTTGTTTCTGTCTCTTTGGACCTTCTTCTTGGTTCTCTTCTTTAAAGTTTATTGAACTGCACGATCGATCTGTGTCTCTGCATTTACTGGTTTTCTTTTTTAGATTGGGAACGAATCCGCTTTTGGTGTGTGAGACGGGCGATTCGAACTTTCGAATGCTTCTTCTCTGGTCTTCGGAAGTTCCATTAGACTGTGCCGTTATTAGTTGGCAAGGAAAATTGATTTGCCTTTGTTGAATGGAATAGAAAGGTTTCCTGGGTTTTTCTTCCTTCCATCTTCAACAAGTGATAACATCTGCTTTAGCACAAGATGTGCGGATGTCAATTGTTCAAGAAATATCATCTATGATTAATTTTATGGTTGGGAATCGCAATTACGGCCCAATATCCTGATTTTTAAAGTCGCAACCGTATCACACAATTGTGGTCGTCATATTTTTCCCCCAATTTTTCATTCCTATATATAACGGTAATTTAAAACCTTAATTATCATCACTTTTTATTAATTTAATTATTAAATATTTAAATCAATGGCAATTTGACACAAATCTCTATTATTAATTCAAAATATTTTGCCAGAAATTGATTCATTAATGACCCAAAGCGGGTTGATTCTCAACTTCCACTTTGATTTCAAAATCATTTGTGTTTGCTGAAGAATGAAAGTGTTGACTAATCTCATAATCATGGGGGAGTTCTCCTTTCACTTGGCTAGATGAAAATTTAACTTCAGTTAAGAGATCACCTAATTATCAGCGAGGATTAGCTCAATTAATTAGAACAAGATACATCCTTGTAAAAAATTTACTTTTAGGCAACGTCAATTTGCACACTTTCCCAATTTTCCTACACTTTTTTTTATGCCCTAAAATTGCAACCTAGACACACCAGTCGCAACACCTCGTCACCCATGCCGTCCTCGTCCTCCTCTCGAGTCTTCTACATTTTCTTATTTCTTTTTAAATATTGACCTAAAAAACTGAAAAACAAATATGAATAAGTGTGTAGATATTCTAGCTAGTTTGGGGTGTGAGTAAAACCCAAGCTTGGTTTTCTATGATTCTCCTCGGCCATAAGCTTCACAGGCGTCTCTTGCTAATAGCATGGGGATCTTTACCTTACGTTTAATTTCTTTGTAATTTTTTCCTTTGGGCTTAGGCCACTTTTTTTACCAAAAAAAAATATGAATAATTTTTGTACTTACGTGAAAATCGTACAAAACATGTGACACAGGGAATCAAGACCCGTCACTTTGCGATGCGCATCAATGCGCACATATTTAAATTGTGCACAGTAACCGGCCCCTCCCAATCGGATCAAAACCCATACATTCAATTAACCAAGCCAGTACTATTTACAGTCATGAAAAAATTCTTAATGTGTCATTTTATTCTCAAAACCATGTACAAGCTCATTCAATAGTGGTAGGTTGTGTAACAACTATACTATACTATGCATTAACAAATTCCAAGGGGAACTACCATCTAGTCAAAATCCATTATGTAGATCAACTGCTTGCTATATTCCGTTGTCAGCAGTTGTACATCAAGACCAACAGAAATGAAATTTCTTCCAGCTTTGATGCTTTCAATCTCCAATCCATTTTCAGACCCTTTTTGCATCAAGGAATACCGAAGTAAAAACAGCCAACAACAAGCCAATGAACAATCAATCTGCTGCCACAAACTAAAGATATTATGGCTAGGTCCCAAGCTCAAGTCCGCTCCCTCAACACTACAGTGAGTATCAGAGACATACACAAACGCACACAAAGACACACACACATACACACACACAGGAACTCAGCGACATAGAAAAGGAGAAGGGGGAGGGGAGGGGATATACAAGTGTTAGAGATTAGGAATAAAGCTTCTGCTCGAATCTCAAATTTGATAAATAAAAGAAAGTTTCGAATAGTTCATATACCAAAGAAAGGAGGCCAAATCTATAAACATTAATTCGAGTCCAGAAGGAGAAATAAAATTTGAGTCCTATAAAATCCAGGGATAGTTGTCCTAGTGAATTTTGGTGTTAGGAAAAAAAAATAATCTACTTCGACATGCTTCCTTTGATTCCTCCTCAATCTAATGGAAGAATGGGCAACATTTTTTTTAAAGTCCTATAATTTATGAGGTGAATACAACATCAGAATTTGTTGCACTAAGACCAATGACTCAGAAATCCACTATTTCGATAAGCTTATCAAATATAGTTAGTTGGCAACAACCAATACACCACAAGATCCCAAGAAACAGATGCTATAGAATTTAGACCTTAACTCTGAGAGCTACAAGCGTCTCATATATCTTCTGCGAAAAGCAAGTCATTTTTGCACTGGGTTATACAAGCTCCAACACGTGCGTGTGTATCACAATTACCAAAACAAGAGACATCACAGCTTGACAACATGCTTTTACCATTGACAGGGAAGTCATGAGATCTATCGTCAATCCTGGGAACTTTGATAACATTGCAAAAGTTTCAATTCAGCGTGCCCATTTTTCAAGTCCAATAAAATGTGTATCTTCATTTATAACTTATAAGTCACAATGGTATTCGATAAAACAACAGTCCATGCCCAATGGAAAATTATAAAGAAATCATCAAGGAAAACAGGGACAGTGACTCAAGAAGACAACATATTATCTCAGAGATTGTAGGAAATGGAATATTATTCATTAAAAATCAGATGATACATCAATGAGTTGTATATACACCAAGATAATAAATACACGCATATTTACAAGAACTAATTTAGCTAATTCCTATGCAACAATAACTATTTCCTAAGAGAAGAGTTAGTTCCTAAGACAGGAGTCCCTATAAAATGAATACAATTTGTTATTTCCAGCACAAACTATTTCCTATTTCCAATTTCCAAAGACAATTAAAAGAACACATTTTTCTACATTCCCCCTCAAGCTGGTGAATAGGCATTCTCCATTCCTAGCTTGGATACAATGTTTTGAAATGCTGGACTACTCAAACCTTTAGTAAGAACATCAGCAAGCTGACCTTGTGTAATCACATAGGGTGTGCAAATTAACTCACTCTTCAGTTTTTCTTTGATAAAGTTTATGTCAACCTCAATATGCTTTGTTCGGTTATGTTGTACTTGATTGTGAGCTATGCTAATTGCAGACTTATTGTAGTATTGGTCCTTCCCACTTGATTTTCAGATCTTCAAGAATGATCTTTAACCAAAGTAGTTCACCTTGAGCCATTGCTCTAAATTCTGCCTCTGCACTCGATCATGCCACCACATTCTATTTTTCACTCCTCCAAGTCACTAGAATTCCCCCAATAAAGGTGCAATACCCAATGGTTGATCGTGTGTCACTTGGTGATCCGCATAATCTGCATTGGTGTATGCCTCAAGCACTACTCCTTCATTTCTCTTAAATAAAATACCTTTTCCTGGTGTCCCCTTTAGATAATGTAATATTCTATGCGCTTCTTGCAAGTGGACTTCCCTCAGGCTACGCATGAATTGACTAATCACACTTATTGCATAACTTATGCCTGGTCTTGTGTGGGATAGATAAATAAGTCTTCCAACTAAAAGTTGGTACATTCCTCTGTCTACTGCAGCTTCTTCCTCTCCTTAGTGTCATTTCCAGTCACAATTATGTCGTCAACGTATACCAAAAGTGTTGTGACTCCCCCTGAAGGAGAATGATTAACAAACAGTGTGTGATCTCTTTGGATTTTCTTGTTTCCTATAGCCAACATAACTCTCGCAAAGCTTGTAAACCAGGCTTGTGGTGATTGTTTGAGGCCATACAAGGCCTTCTTCAACTTACACACAATATTAGCATGCAAGTCCTTTTCATGACCGGGTGGAACCTCCATATAAATTTCTTCCTCAATATCTCCATGCAAGAAGAGGAGAAAATGAGGCCTCTAAAATGTGTTTATGTGGACTATTCTTCCACCCAAAAAGGGTACAACTGTTATCACTCTCGGGAGGAGGACTTTTAGAAGTATGGACAAATCAAGAAGCGAGTCTTCTTTATATTCCTTGATTGAATGGTCCCCTTGAAGATAATGATTTATGAAGTAACACTCATCTATAGTGAAAGTGACATCCATAGAGACATAAAAAAATTTAAATGGAGAGTGATAACATTTGTACCCTTTCTGGGTGGAAGAATAGTCCACAAAAACACATTTTAGAGGCCTCAGATCTAGTTCCCTCTATTGTGACTGTGAACATGGACAAAGGACACACGTGATGCCTAAAAGTTCTTGGGACAAGGCTGTTTGTGGTGTGTAGATCATGGTAAAAAGGGGGGGAAATGTCCATTACACTCTTGAATCCCAAAACTCCCATGGGCAAACGATTTATAAGATGAGTAGTTGTGAGAACAGCTTCCCCCCAAAAAAGGCTTAGTACATTTTGCTAAAACAATAAGGCTCAGGTTTTTTAAAGAACGTTTCAATTTTTCCTCTCTTCTATCTCATTTTGTTATGGGGTGTTGACAAAAGAAAACTCATGTATGATCCCCTCATTCTGAAAAAAATGGTATAAGAGTTTGATTGAAATAGTCCTTGGCATTATCTGACCAAAATCTCTTGATATTGATCCCAAATTGAATTTTAATCATAGAACAAAATTTTGGGAGAAAAGTACCAGTATCGGATTTATGTTTGTGCAACAAAATCCAGATAACATGAGTACAACCATCAATGAAAGATACAAACCATCTTGCCCTTGAGACATTAGAAATAGGAGAGGGACCCCAAACATCATTGTGGATGAGATAAAAAGGATCAAAACCTCTTTTACTACTAATTGGAAACTTTCAACATCACAATGAAAACTTTCAACATCCAAACTTCTTTTATTAGTAATTGGAAACGTTGAACATCACAATGAAAACTTTCAACATCCAAACTTTCAAAACAAAGAGGGAAAAAGACTATTAGCTATCATAAAGGATGGATGTCCAAGTCTGCGATGAAGAAGCCAAATTCTATCCTTGGAAGAAATAAATTCTGAGGTAAAGGAATATGGTAGTCTGCCCTTGGTCCTATTCAACTGGCATGGTGTTTCAAGTTAGTAGAGGTCATCTTGTTCCCTAGCACATCCAATCATCTTCCCTGAATCCTCATCCTAAAAAAATAATCATTGCGAAAAATGATATTGCAACATAAGTCTTTAATCAATTTCTGGACAAAAACAATATTTGTGAATAGTTTAGGGACATGAAGAAAAATTTTGAAGATCACTAGAGGGCTTATATGGACATCTACACCTGCTACAGTGGCCAAGGAGAATAGTTGGAAAAAATAAGGGATGTGTTGGTCATATGGTTTGTGGCTCGAGTCTATAATCCAAGAGTTGGTAAAGGTTGTACCCGAGACATTTAAACCAATGGAGAATGGCAACTTACCTGAATATGTCAAAGAACATGTACCTGCAAGCTTCTAAAAGCTGTTTATAAGTGATTGAACATCTTGTGTTGAGTGGACTGTACTGGAAACATCCTGTCCTTTCAAAACATCCTCAGTTCTACATCTTAAGTGATAGAGCACGCACCCACTTAGGCAATTAAGGCTCGATAACTTAGAACAATGAAACCCAGCAAAGACGACTGACAGACGTAGGAAATTGGCAATAAAGGCCGATCGATTTAGGAGACAAAGGAAAAAAATAGCAGGACTTAGCAGCAAAGAGTTGTTGGCTATGAAGGCCAACCGGTTTAATAGAAGCAGTTAAGATGACTTCAGCGGAAACAAAGACAGACCTAGATCAGAATTGCTCTGATACCATCTCAAAGACTGTAAGAAATGAAATATTATTCATTAAAAATCAGATAATACATCAATAGGTTATATATACCTAGATAATAAATGCACACCTATTTACAAGAACAAATTTAGCTAATTCCTATGCAACATTGACTCTAGTTAAGACAGGACCAGTTCCTAAGAGAGGAGTCTCAATACAATTTGTTATTTCCAACATAGACTATTTCCCATTTCCAAGGATAATTAATGAACACAGTTTTCCACAATTTTTATGGACCATAAGAAAACCTTTAGTTAAACTATTAGTGCATTAGTTAATGTTCCACATCTGAATATTTGATGAAGCTGTGATTTGCACATAACACAAACACGTGATAGAACTGGACCAGAATTAGGGTAAAGAATGTAGTATTATTGATAGCAGTCTGTGAAACTGTATCAACATGATACCAAGACAGAGATGAAGAACAATGACAATGGTGATACAGAATTTCCAGGTATTTGAGCGACTTGGGCTCTCCCTCACAATCTCTGGCAATGACCTGGGCTCTTTTCCAATCAATCAATACCCACTATTCTGTTATATCTGTTATTAACAGATCATGGCTAATCCCCTACTCTCGCTCCTATTCTTCCTAATATCCTACTCAAGTGTCTAACAACATGCAATTGATCCTCCAAATTAGTCTTCGAAAAGCATTTCTTGTTCCACATGTGGTTGTTCAAGGACGTAGACATAGAAAATAGACAACTCAGCAGATATACTTTCATCAAACATCTGATGGCTTTCCAGTTTTTTGGGAGGTGGATGTGTAACAAAAAGGGAACAAAAGTAAACCAACCTAGCTTTAGATAACAATAGGTTGACATTGGCCAAATACAAGCTTCAAGATATTTTATAGAATTCTGGGGAACGATTATTAGTTAATAACAGTATGGCAATTCTCTGGAGTCTAACTTGATTTAAGTTTATAATGAAAACTCGTCATCACTAGACAAAATTAGGACATTATGGAAGGGCTTCGGTATTTTTGTTAAGGCTTTTACTAGGAGGAAGTAGGAAGCATCATATTTAAAAAGAAAATAAAATTACGGATTAGAGTTATTGATTGTAAATACCTCTAATCAAATGCATATGGATCGTCAGCATATGGATTGAGAGAACCTTCTGAAAACAAATCACCAATATTTGAAGGGCGTGGATGGCCTCCTCCCTTCATGTTCTGCATTAATGACATGTAAAAAGAGTATATATATATATATATATATATATATATATATATATATATATATATATACACACACACACACACATGGAGTATTATTACATCGCTACACGAACCAGTGTTGCATATGCAAAAACACTTATTTGTGGTATGTATGTAGAAAGATTAATGTCCATCAGATTTGGTTTATCCTAAATTCTATTTGAAACAAAATAAAACAAATAACTTTCAGTACAAACCCCTTTTCTTTTTGCTTTTGAGTATACCATATCAATAGCAATATATGAAATAACTCAAAAATTTATGTTGCGCAAAATAATTGGACCTAACAGCATTTGAAAGCACAAGATTCTTATAAAACTTGTTACAAATCTTGCCTTTCCTCAGAAAAGACAAATACTTTACACAACAGATACTCAACAAGGAAAGATTCAAAAAATAGTAACTGGATTAAATTAAAATAACCTTTAAACTATTATGATCATTAGCTCCTAACCATTGTCATTTCTGGTAGCTTCAGCATAGTGTAATAATGAAGATGAAAATGTTGAAGTTTGAGAGAATAAAATGAATTCTGCTCTAATAATTCACCCAAATACATGAGACCTTTGCAACTTGATATTTTAAAGCAATGATCTTAAGAGTAAGCTATATATAATGTACCGATAAAAGGGATATTTCAGTTTAGTTGGTTACCTTGACAACACTTCCAGGGGTATTTGCTTTTGGTGTATTTATCTTATGTTTTCTTGGGTCCTGATACAGAAAAGAAATTCAAAATTCCCAGGCATGTAAGTAGTCTGCACTTGGAAGCCAAGCCATCTGATGTGGCAATGTAGTTCATGTGTACACCTATAGAGTTAACTGCATTTTACAGAGAAACAGATACATGCCTCAAACATGACAGTACTTCTTGTTTTCCTTTTCTTTGTGATTGTTCTTCCATTAGAAGTCTCAACCTCATATTCATGGCGAGTTACCTGCCCATTGAGTTAAGGAGTTAAAGAAATTGCCAATGTCATAAGTTTATTTACTTCTATTATCCTTTCAGGCCACCAATTAAAAGCCCTAAGATATTTATCATTTGCTACGTAACTGCTGCAAGTTGCCTTTTCTTGGCCATAAATTCATAGAGAAGTAAGTCACCTTCTTATGATGCTTAGGGATGCTCATTGCACTTCCTGTTTTTACATTCTCCACTTTCTCTAACAACTTTGGAACTGGTGTTTGTGTTGCTTCAAAGTAAGCAGAGCCCTATGAAGAGGAGGGGAAGACAAAACAAATAAGGTGACGTGGTGAGAACATAATATTAACAGGTTATGATTTTTGAAGGAAGGAGAAAGTAAAATTTCTTTCTTTGGATTTCCATTCTTACTAGGTCATGCTGACTTCTTTTGCAACCAACAGAACTCCTCCTCTTAATTGATGAAATTGAGTAATCCTATCATATGAAAAATAGCATTATGGTACTTTTGCAAATTCAATTGAAATTCATTATAAAGGTTGATTACATCTGCTCAAACCGAACCCTGGCCAATGTATTGTAACACCTATCTCCTAGATTGTCATCATATTCATATTTTCAGCATATTTGCCAATAATGGAAATTGCTTAGATCTCAAAACCACTCAACCAAAATTTTTAGGAGAAATTTTAAGCATATGATACCACTAAGTAGTCAGTGTCATTACTTCCTATATTTTTCATCTTGAATATACTTAGGAGCTTGAAACACGCATGATTACAGTTACCAATACCACAGCACAACAACTGAAATACACAATTAAAATCAAACCAATATCTATTAACTTTAAGAAAATAAAAATAAAAACAAGAACAACAACAGCAATATATATATATATATATATATATATATATATCTGCTCCAACATAAAGCCTTTGGAGCTCTGATTTTAATGCAATCTTCCCTGTTATATGCAAAATTGACAATAAAGATCTTTTTACTCAAATTTCTAAGCAGATGCAAGAAATTGTTCGAACAAAAATATATATATATATAGCATGCTAGTAAATAGTCATTACAAAATAGTTATGCTATTAGTAGCCAGATTATGCCTGTTGTATGAGTGACAATATTACCATGAAAAAAAATACATATATGGACCAGTGGGTCCTTATACTTCATTTGCATCACCCGGCCATGCATTTAAGTCCAAAATTTATAGGCTTGTGACAAGAGACAATAAAGGAAGTACTTGTAGGTTACAAAATTACACAAGCGATGTCTTCTCATTTCCTCAACCGTGACTACCCAAAGATAACTCTAATGTGTCAAACTAAAGGTATTCCTACTACTCTTGAGAACTTGCGGAGGTAAGACAGCATTCACTTCTGACAGTAAGACATCTGAATGTGAACAGAATACAAAATTACTGCACTTGATTCTCTAAGAATCAATCAATATATACCATTAAGTTGCACATATATTTAATAGTAATTAATATGAAAATCTATTAACACGGAAACTATAAAAGTGTATGAATAATTTGAATCTTCAAGTTAGCTTCACTAATAGTTTTAGGTTGGAAAAGCATATCTTGTAGATATACCAGCAATCTGACAAACATACTATATTTGCATCTGAAAATGCAAATTAAATAATCTGACACATATGAAATTGAAGACATACACAGAAAAGGAGATTGATAATACCAGTCACCTGTTTTGAATTCACTTCTTGGTCCTCTTTTGGCTTGTCACTCATCACTCTCCACTGCAACTGCAACAAAGCCCTTTGCCTATCTTCCTGCAATATATTCCAAAACAATTTAAGTTATTTGATGAAATTAATTTATTATATCAGGTATTCCGTACTTTGGATTTCTGGAGATGTAACTCCTCTTCCAGCTTCTGACACTCATCTTCAAGTTCAGTCCTCAATGCTTTAATCTGAGCTTCCCGTTCACTCCTCATAAACGTTGTTTTCTACATATAATAAAGGTATCAGCAGGTGAAGTAATTTCATGTACAAGTCATAGCTTACACCTGAGTGTGTGTGTTGCACCTCTCTTAGTTCATTTTCAGCTTGCAGTTGGGTACGCTTCAGCTGTTCACTGTGGTCAGCTATCAGACTTTCTTGCTTCTTGTCATGCTCCTGCCGTATTTGAGTAACCTGTAATTGGAGCAGGAAATCAGCTGAGCAGGTGGCTGGAAGTTTTTCAACTTATTTTCAGTAAATTTCACAAAAAGAAAAGTGCTGATAAAATAACATTCTCACAAAAAGGGCATACCAACCCAAAAAAGAGTTTAGGACTATAACAGTTTAAGATAAACTACTTGTACTGACTGAATAGAGTAATTATTTAATTACTAATCACAAAGTAACTGAATTTTTAAAACAAGTATAGGATTATTTTTTAATAAACACGTCCTTTTTTATGCATACCAGCCCAGTGTGTTCCTCCTGAATGCGCATCAACTGCTGCCTTGATTCTTCTTTGCATTCTGCAAGTTTTTGGTCACACCTGCCCTCAATTTCCGCAATAGCCTTGTCGGCCTGAAGGTTCAAATTGGTCAGAAATGTGTTTATAGAAACAAGGTATTACAAAGGCTACACATCGAACCTTGTCTTTTTCCATGTTGACAATTTCCATCTTCTCCAACTCATACTTCCTCCTAATGTCATTAATAGCCTGCTCAAATACTCCAATAGTTAATGAGAAGTTAATTGCACAATACATCAAGCACGTACACTAGGTATCCAGTTATATTCAACACCTGATCATTTCTCTGAGATATTTCTTTCAAATGCCTAGATATTTCCAGCTGCTTATTCTCTACCATTAGATCATATTGCTTTCTAGCTTCAGAAAGTTTATTTTGGGCAGCAGTCAATAATGACTGATTCTGCAAAGGCATACAAAAGCATGAACAATACTCAAAAACCAGTTAGGAACGTGCAATATATACTATATGTTTGCGCCAAACCTCTACTATCTGATCTTCCAGCTTCTTTTCCTGTTCCCTATACTGCAAAATTTGCTGTTCCTTTTCCTCTAAGACATTATGAAGCTGGCTAACTTCTTTGTCAACAGAATCTGCATGTTGCTCTAGTTTCATTATCTCCTTTTGCAAAGTATCTATTTCCTCTGATTTCTTCAATATCTCTGCCTGTAGTCTTTCCGTATTTTCCTTGCCTTCAGTCTCTAATGCTGAAACTTTCAGCAATAAACCTTGCTGCAAAGCATTAGATACCTGGATAAGGAACATGACAATGTATGTTAATAGGTAATTAACTAAGACAGATTAACTGCCATACCATTTCGTTCTCCGATGATCTAGAACTTTCTAACAGAATTCCAGCTTTCTCCTCTAATTTAGAAATTAAATCCTCTGCTTCTGCCTTTTTTGTGATTAAAGTTTCAGCTTCTGTCTCTAAACTCTGAATTTTCTCAGCAGCTAATCGACATTCCTCTGTATGCTGCACTACAGCAGACTCTAGGACTTTCTCAAGTTCAGTTACTCTATTGCTTAAATCATGATTTGTGATTTGAATTGCATCCTTTTCTGATGCCAAGGTCAAGAATTTATCATTAAGCTTGCCATACTGGTTTTGAGCATGCTTAGATAAGGCATCTCTCTCCTGCTGAACCAACTTGAAGCAAGAAGCATGGAGAGAGTTCATTTCATCAAACTTTTTCAAAAGGTTCAAGCTTTCTTTGTCTAAATTTAACAAATGTGCAGACAAGGCCTGAAGTAATCCTTCAAGGTCTTTGATTTCCTGAAGTGACATGTCAAGTTTTTCAGTAAGCTCAGCATTACACAATTGAAGATCACTCTTTTCTTTATCCAATTTCTCTTGACTGGTTATGTGATGCATAATTTCACCGTCTTTGACTTTTAACTGAAGGTGAACCTCTCCCAACTTTGAGTTCAAATTTTCTGTAGCCAATCTACTAGCAGTTAACATTTCTTCTAAATTCTTTATCATAGTATCTGCAAACAAACAATTCAAATTAATAGCAAGTTGAGGTCACTGGATATTCCGTCAAATATTTATGAAGTTATAGTAACAATGACTGTGACATGAGAAGAAAGCCATTTAGTGTCTTTACTCTTTACATATTCATGCGTTAGTATAAATAGAGGTAATATAGTATTAAGTAATCAGGAAACTCTCACGTGCAAGTAACTAGATACTTGTAGTTGTAGTGCATCAAAAGTAAAGAATATATATGTCTTTAGTCTTTACATAGTCATAACATTACTGCTTTAGTATAAATAGAGGTATAGGGTCAACTTATCCATACAAACATTCTAAGAATAATGAAATATTGCACATTCTCTCTGTCTCAAATATATTCTATTTTACCTTTCTCACTCTTCTTGAAACTTATGTTAACACGGTACCAGAGCGTTAATATCCACCTTAAAACCTTGGCCTGCCTTGTCTTCCACTAAAAATAAAAGGAAAAAAGTCCTAACAACCTCCAAGGAGGTGGATCTCCTTAACCCATCCTTTATTTTCCTTTTCTACCTCAAATTTTGTTGTTTGATCAAATGGCTTACAAGTTAGAAAGTGGAATCTGATGGCTAGGAAGTTGGGTGGTCTTTGATGGTGGTCTAGATTTTGTGCAATATAGTGCAGCATCGTTTACTGGGGCATTTCCAGATTGAGTGACATTAGCCATCACAGAAAAGGCTGACTGGTTCTGGCCATTCCCCCTCTACCATTAGTAGCTAAGATCATCGGGCTCTGTTTCGTGGCTAATCACTTCCATTCCGAACAGGTTGTGTATAATATATAAACAGAGATTGATATCTTGATTAATGTGAGAAATCCTTTAGATTTTGGTAAACAAAGGGCCAACCAATTGTTTGCGAATTACCCAAACATCTTCCTTGACATTTTTTATAGGTTGAACTAAGGTTTTGGTACCCGTACTTGATGTTGATTTTAGTCCCCATAGGTGCAAAACTTGGAAACCAGTCCCTATATGTGTCGCCGTTACCAAATAAGTCTCTGCCGTTACGCGAGGTTGCAGTGCCATTAGTAAGGGTCCTACATGGACAAACGACCTTCTTGTTATCATCCTACGTGGCTCCATATGATGGTTTAACTAATGTTTTTGTCCCTATATGTGTCGCGGGTTTTGATTTTAGTCTTCATAAGTAAAAAAATTTGGAAATGGGTCCCTACAGGTGTCATCGTTACCAAATTTGTCCCCGTCATTAGCCAAGGTGCCAACTGCCAAGACGTTAGTAATGGTGTATACATTCTTAAATCTTTTATTAGAATGAGATCTCCATACACTTTATTAAATCAGGGGAGAAAATACTTTTACTTGCCCACTTTAGAGACAAACTTACTTTAGAAGAATCTTAGCTGATAATGTCATGCTGCGAACAAGAGGTATATTCTAATTAGTAATAAACTAAGATGTCGTCCCTTGCGATAAAAGGGAGATATTAAATAAAGAAAATAATATAAATATAATACATACTTAAATTAAAGTAATTTTTAAGTAATAAATAATATCTTTTGCCCACTTTTAAAAAAAAAAAATTACTTTAATTTGGGGCATAATTTATCAAATAAGATTCTTCTACAGTAAGTTTGTCTCTAAAGTGTGCAAGTAAGGGTATATCAACCCTTATTTAATAAAATGTATGAAGATCACAGTCTACTAAATGATTTTGGTAAGGGTGGCAAAACGGGCCAAACCCGTCCCGCCCCGCCATTGGCCTTTCTAAAACAGGGTGGGGCGGGTTGACCCGCTTTAACAAAATGGGTTAGACCTCCTAACCCACCCCGTTTAGTGGTGGGTTGGCGGGTTGGCCCGCCAAAAGAAAAAACTAGAAAATTTGGTTGATGGGTTGACCCATCAAAAAATAATAAAAAATTAAAAATAATTATAAAAGATAGGAAATTAAACATAAAAAGTGAAAATGGGTTGACGAGTCAACCCGCCCCGCCCCACCTCAAACTGTTAAAAAAATAAAAAACACAATTAAAAAATATATATTTTTAGAATAGGCGGGTTAACGGGCCAACCCGCCCCGCCTCTGACCCGCCTTCTTAGTGGGTTAAGCGGGATGGGTCAAAACGGGTTGGTGGGTTGAGAACCCCAACCCAACCCGCCAAAATAGGCGGGTTAAACGGGTTGGCCCGTCGGGCCCAACCCATTTTGCCACCCCTAGATTTTGGGATATATACACCCTTAATAACATGGTTGGCACCTTGGCTACATGGATTGATTTGGTAACGATGACAAATGTTGGGAGTGACCCATCTCCAAATTTTTTTTAAAAATGAGGACTAAAATCAAATTTCGCGTTACATATAAGGACCAAACTATTAGTTAAACCGCCAGATGGAGCCATGTAGGATGCCAACAAAGAGGTTGTTTGTCCACGTAGGACTGTTACTAATGTCGTTGCAACCTCGCGTAATGACAAAGACTTATTGGGTAACAGCGACACATGTAGGACTGGTTTCCAAGTTTTTTTTTTGTTAACGACTGATTTCCAAGTTTTTCACGTATGGATTGGGGACTAAACTCAAAATCAGCGTCACATATAGGGACCAAAACCTTAGTTTTTACCTCCACAACAATTGTTTGGCCCTTTGGTTGAACTAGTTTTCTCAAATATCAACATATTTGGCCCTCTGGTTGAACTAGTTTTCACCTTCACAACAAAAATTAATAATAATAAATAAATAAAAAGTAGTTTTCACCTCGAGGTGGTACAATGTTCTCACTATTCTCTCTAACTTGTGGTTTGTGCCTTTCTGGAATTTTGGTGATAAATGGTTGCATCTAGTGAGTACAATTTGATGCCATGTGCTTGTTAAGTGTTAACTCATTATCAGTAGAGTGAGAGCTCACAAATTAGAAGGTGCCACTAATTACATGTGCTTGTGACAGTTTTTTCCAAGAAAGATCGTGACTCTACTTTATGTCTGAAGTGGTTGGTTCTGTTGTGGCATGATTGTTTGTTTCAAGAAGGTTTGTCATTCCCATATGCATATTTCTAGCTCTATGAAGGGAGTGTTTCATGCTGATATTCTGACATGGAAAGGCAAGTCATGCGGTTGATTCTGCTGCCAGGGAAGGTTAAGTGTTTTGATTTGAAATTTGGGTGTGTTGTCTGGCATGCAGTTGATGACTTCAGACTATTGCTTTGTGGTAGTTCCATGACTTGGATATGTTGTTCTGTTGTTTGTCTTTGGATTTGACTAACATTCCCTACCTGGTGCCTCACTATTCTTGTTTGCAGAGGTTGCCCAATTTTTTTATTATTATTGACTTATATTATAGACTTGTTTCTTGCATATTGGTGTTTTGTATTGATTGGTTGTTGAGATGAATTTTAAAGTTGAAGCCAAAGCTACGGTGCCTTTAATTATGGTGAGTGTGGTAGTTTGGTGTTATCGCAACGGTTTGAAAACAAGATGAAGCCAATGTTGTTTTCAGTTGTGATAGTAACGGTTCATAGTTTAAGGCGCAACTTAGGGAGTCATGAGGGAGGAGGTCGTGTGACCTTAGGAGTCGTGTGACCTCAGCCTGCAGGTACATCGTAGAGAGCTGCTTGATCAGTGCAGAACCTAGTCAGTCATAGTGAGAGAAGTTGAGATGCAACGAGGGGAGTTGTTAACTGGATTAGGATAGTTCAAGGGTGCTACGTCTGGCCAGGGAGATTTGGTTGTGTTTTGTTGTTGAGAGAGCTGGGTTGGAAGAGTTAGGAAATGGTAAGGGTATTTATATGGCATTGATGTGAGACCCAGATTGTAAGTACCAGCTAGGTTTAAGTCTTCTAGGAGTTATGCCGTGTGCATGGAGCATGTGCTAAGGAGAAGCTGAGAGTAAGGCAGACCACTAAGGAGAAAGGCAGAAGACTTCAAAGAGCTACCTACCAAGGAAATTCCCAACAGTTTTCAATTCAAGGGGAATGCTAAATTGAAAGTTGCTTGAGTTCTTTGGTTATTTGGTTTTGTTTTTATCTTCTTTGTTTTACTTTAGTTCAGGTATCTTTTTCAGAACATGCTGCAAGCATAGTGAGCTTCCATCTTGAGGGAGTGTTAAGATATATAATATAAAAACTGTTAAGTAAATAGGAAACTCTTATGGATTATGTAATTAGTTACTTGTTGTACACCCAAAGTAAGGGCATGCATGTCTTTACATAGTTATTGTAATAGTATATAAACTGAGAGAGGTATGGGATATTGTATTCTCTTTCTGTCTCAAATATGTACTATTTTCCCATTCTTCAACATCAATGAAATTAACGAAATGTGACAGCACCTTATAATAGTAAAATATTACAAATCAATATTCAAGGATTCTTGAACTAACAATCTGTGCACATAGATGAAAAGTTTTGTTTACAATCTAAATAAAATGTTCATTGCATACCCATAAATAGATATAAAAATAGAAATCTAGCCTTCAGTTTAACTCATCCCTCTTAGCTTATTATCAGCTCCAAGAGTAAGTACCTTTACCTTAAATAAGCATGACCATTGTTGTTAAACTCGCGAGTCAACTCGTTGACTCGTCCGAGTTTACGATTCTAAGTAGGCAAAACGGGTGGACTCGGTGGTAGAATCGGTGGGGGGGGTAGACTCGGGTTGACTCGGTCTGACTCGGGCTGACTCGGGCTGACTCGCGAGTCTAGCTACCGAGTTTGCGAGTCCACCCGTTTCCTATTGTTGCCTCAGAAAGACCAAAACGCTGCGTTTTGGCTTGAAAATTCGGTTTCCCTCTTCCCTTCACCATCCCGATTCCCTCTCTGTTCATTTTCATCTTTCATCGCCTAACCTAAAAAGCCAGCCTCCTCTCAGTCGCGTCGCGCCTCTCTGCACCGCCTACCTCTCAGTCGCGCCTCCCTCCCCTGCGCCGCCTCCCTCCCGGCCGCGCCTCCCTCTCAGTCGCGCCTCCCTCCCCCGCGCGCACATTCTCCCCCCTTCCCCTTCCCTGATCGCAACACGCAGGTTCCCACACTGCTCTTCTTCTCTTCCTCTTCACTGAATAACTGTTGTTCACTTGTTCATCCTTGCAATGTCTGGTTCGGGTTCCCACACTGCTGCAGCAGGATCCGGAAGTTCCAGGGGCAGGGGAAGGGTTAATATCCCAGGAAATAGGACTGATCCCGGTTGGAAACATGGGACTGATGTACTGGGCAATGGAAAAAAAGTGAAATGCAGTTATTGCTCAAAGATTGTTAGTGGAGGAATTTATCGATTCAAGCATCACCTTGCCGGTAGTAGGAAAGATTCTGAACCATGTGCTTCGGTGCCGGATGAAGTGAAACAGTTGTTTATGAAAGTTGTTGCCGATGCTAAAGAGGCATCGAAGAAGAAAAGAAGATTGATCGATGTTGATGAAGATGCTGTAGATGATCAGCTTCCGGTTGCACCGTCTGGCTCTAAAAAAAGTGGTTTTTCCTTTGCTAGAGGGGGAGTAAAAGTCGGTGGTGGAGTTCAAACAACGGTCAATCAGATATGGAGAAAGGATTTAAAAGAGGAAATTGATGACCAGGTAGCTCAATTTTTCTATACAAGTGCAATTGCTTTCAACTGTATAAAAAATCCGGAGTTTGCAAAGATGTGTGAGATGATTGGTCGATATGGAATTGGCTACAAACCTCCATCTTACCATGACATTAGAGAACGACTTTTGAAAAAAGCGGTGGTTCGAACCAGTAAAGAGCTAGAAGAGTTTAAAGAGGAGTGGCAGAGAACTGGGTGCACAATCATGTCCGATGGGTGGACGGATAAGAAGAGACGCTCCATATGCAACTTTTTGGTGAATAGCCCCAAGGGGACGGTCTTTCTCTATTCATTGGATACTTCTGACATCTCAAAAACGACTGATAAAGTTTTTAAGATGTTAGATGATGCAATCAACCAAGTTGGAGTGGAGAATGTGGTTCAAGTGGTTACTGACAATGCTGCAAATTTCAAAGCAGCGGGTGAGATGTTGATGCAAAAACATCCTCACTTATATTGGACTCCATGTGCTGCCCATTGCATTGACTTGATGTTGGAGGATCTTGAGAAACATCTGAAGGAGCACAAGGTTACTATAATGAAAGGTAGAAAGGTTTGTACCTACATTTATTGTAGGACTTTGTTAATTAGCTTGGTGAAGAAATTTACCAAAGGAAAAGACTTGATTAGGCCTGGCAAGACTAGATTTGCCACTGCCTATTTGACATTATCTTGCCTTAATGAGAACAAGGCTGCATTGATGAGCATGTTTAGCTCAGAGGACTGGACTGGGAGTAAGTTTGCCAAAACCCAAGAGGGGAAAAAAGTGGAAGATATCATTTGTGATAATCGGTTTTGGAAGAACATAATAGTATGTCTGAAGGCAGCTGCTCCTCTCATTGTAGTCCTTCGCTTGGTAGATTCTGATGAAAAACCCGCCATGGGTTTTATATATGAAGGGATGGATTCAGCGAAGGAAAAGATAAAGAGCAACTTCAATGGAGTTAAGAAATGGTAAACTTGTCTAACTTTATCTCATTTGAAAGTTATTTATCTTCTTTGTGAGTGTTACTAATATAGGATATTTGGTATTTGTAGCTATGAACCCATCTGGAAAATTATTGATGAGCGGTGGAATAACCAACTCCGTAGGCCCTTACATGCAGCTACATATTACCTTAATCCAGCATTACACTATGAGCCAAGTTTTGATCATGAAGATGCTGAGGTTAAAATAGGGTTGTACACTTGCATTGCAAGGTTGGTAAAGGATAATGCGGAGAGGATCAAGGTTCAATCACAGCTTGCCGACTATCGTTATGCTAGAGGGCTCTTCGGTATGGATGCTGCAAAGTCTAGCAGGAAGATTATGCTTCCTGCAGAATGGTGGGACTTCTATGGGGATGGCGTGATTGAATTAAAGAGGTTTGCCATTCGTGTGCTGAGCTTGACTTGTAGCTCTTCTGGATGTGAACGCAATTGGAGTTCATTTGAAATGGTAATTGTTTAATTGAAGTTTAAATTTTGTTTCTTGTTTAATTGTCCTAGTTTAGAAATATTGAATTTTGGTTTTTATTGTTTATTTTCTAGGTTCATACAAAGAGAAGAAATAGGTTGCATCAAAAAAAGATGAATGACTTGGTGTATGTGATGTACAACCTAAAGTTAAAGAGAAAAGAAAATAGAAAAAGTGTTGCTCTTCCATTTGAGGATATTCATTCTGATGATGAATGGATAACTGAAGAGGGGGATGCTCCAATTGTTGAAGAGGACGAGGAGAATGATGACCAACCTATCAATGTTGATGAAGAGAATGTTGAGGAAGAGCAAGAGCAAGAGCAACCTTTTCATATCACTGATTTGACTGATCCCCACTTTGATGATAATATTGAAGATGGAGATGGTGATAATGGGGAAGAACTTGATTATGATGATTCTGATGATGATGACGATGATGATGGAGATGATATAGTTGGAGAATTAGATTTAGACATATGAAGAAATTAGGAGCTATTTTTTGTTATGTACTTGACTTATTATCAATGTTTGTATTGCTAATTTACTACTATTTGGATTTGGATTATGACTATATGATGTTAGTTTTTAATGATTATGAATTTATGATAATGTTAATTGACTTTATTACTATTTTGTTACTTTTGTGTTATGTATATATGTCATTTATAGGTATTTTTTATAATAGGTAGACTCTTACGAGTCTACGAGTCAAGTCTACGTGTCGAGTTTACCCCCCTCCACGAGTCAACCTAGACTCGCGAGTCTGACAACCATGAGCATGACCAATTGTTTTTTATAAATCTAACATGCCGACTCACATGAACAAAATTGTGCTTTCAATACCTTGAACAAGAAGAATAATCTCTAAATAGCTTTCATGCATTACATTGAATATCGGACAAGATGCAGAATAAACAACCTTTTGTTCATGAAAAATGAAGTAAGGAAGATGATTAGTTGAGAACTGCAAGAAAGCCAAAACCTTACTGTTTCCTAGTTATCTTTGTCACATGTTTGAGAAAGCATGAACAACAATGTTCAGGAGTAGGACCCAAACAAATCACAAGAGCCTTACACTCCTGAACATCACTTACAGATGAAATCATTATGAGACAAAGGTTTTCAAGAGCAGGAAAATGAAAAAGTTTAAAAGATCCTAGATTCCCATAATGGAACCTTAGATTAGCTACATAAATGGCAATAAACATACCAAGAAATCAAATTTCACTAAACAAGAAAGCCTCGTACAAATACTACATAAGATAATAGACCATCAAAAATGAAAAACAGAAAGACAACTATGATAGATATAAAAAACAATGCTAATAATATATGCACCTCTCCCCTTTCAAAATATGACCCAAAGGAGGAAAAAAAACTGAACGTATGACCCTAGCGGAGCAAAAGTGTTCCTTTATGATCACCCTAACCCAAAACTGTTTAACTATATCACTCATTCCTACATTCCTTGTTAAAAACATTCAACATATGCCATATAGATTTCAGCAATTCTCATTTGAAACTTAATTCTCAAACTCACCCTTCTCTTGTATAAGATTGGCAGCTCTGCTCTGTTCATCTCTCTGCAACTTCTCCCTTTCTTCTGTCACAAAGTTGAGCTTCTCCAGCTCATTATCACCTATGATAACGATAAGCATATTACACATAGGAACATCACATCACATATATACGTTTCAAACAAACTTTTTCGCCAGAGTTTTAAACAAATTGAAAGATACTTACGAGTTCTAATTGTTTCCTCTGCAGAATCTAGCTTCAAAGACAAATCATCCATCTGTTTATTCAAGCCATCAAGAGCTTCCGAACTTGCTGACAGTTTATTTTCCAACGCTTCCTTATCTTTCTCAGCTATATCAGCAAGGAAGAAAAAACTAACTAAAGGGGAAAAAAAGGAGGGACAAAAAGAGAAAGCACTGGAAAATTGAATAATCATAAACTCTACCGTCCTGAACTAGACCAGCCAACTGCTGTAAAGTCTCAGTGAGTTGATCACACAAAGTCTTAGTTGATGAGAACTTAGACTCCAATCCTCTCCATAGTTTCTCATCTTCCTTCTGCTTCACCTTGAACTTCGCATTTTCGTTAAAAGCATTCTGCAATTTTTCTTCTAACGCATGGATATGCTCCGACGATTTCTTAAGCTTAGCATTCTGCACAGAAACAGCAAGAAAGTAACAACATTACTCTAGAACAGCTAAACGAAACCCTAAGGACCAAATATATCAACATGCGTGCATTCCTCGACATACAACACGCTCAAAATCACAAATGAAAATCTTATCATACCGCAATTTCAAGATCGGTCTTCACCGAAGCTTGTTCTTTCACCAATTTCTCTGTACAGGAAGAAATCAACGATGCGTGGAGATATTATGATCAACATTTCCTAACAGAATCTTCGTTTCGAAGAATTAAAAAATCGGTAAAATGAGGAAATTGAATCGAAATTCCGATCAAAACCTGCGGTGAGTTTAAGATTGGCGAAACTTCCCGAAGAAATGGAATCTGCGGAAGGACGCGAAGAGAGCGACAATGGCTTCGTAGTTCCCGATACTGAACCGTACAGCGATTTGAACTGGTCGAGGCTCTTGGAGAATGGGAATGGTAGCTTCTGCATTGCGAAGATCGGAATCGAAAACGAAATGGAACCCTGGAAAGCTGAGACACAGGTTTCTCTTCTCCCCCACGCTAGTCTTGCTCTGCGAGTGAGTAGTGACATTCAGAGTCTGGTTGAAATGTAGTTTGGCGCCATGGTGACGCGGTATTTATACTATGTGCGAGCGTCACCATTGGCCGTTGAGGTAGACCGTTACTTTTTTGGTTTCGTAAATGCGTTGTTCTGTTCTGCAATATATATAAATATATAATATATATATATATATAGAGAGAGAGAGGGGGGGATCACATACTTCATAAGTAATTTTAAGAGAATTACTCTCAATCTCATTCATTCATTTATTCTAATCCAATAAAGGTTATATGTGCTGCAATATATATATTTTGAAGGAAACAAACTTAAGGAATTTCATTCATAATAATGTCTTCAATACATGTAGGAATACTCAAGAAATTCACACGAACTCGCTGATAACAAGGCTCCCCTAGCTAACATATGAGTCACCATGTTTGCTTATCTCTTAAAAAACTTAGGGCTTAATTGCACTTTTGATCCCTCAGGTATCACGATTGTATAATTTTGATCCATCGGGTATTAATTGCGCCATTTGGTCCTCCAAGTATCACGATTATATAATTTTGGTCCCCCAAGTTTCAATTGCGCTAATTGGATCCCCACGTATCATGATTGTGCAATATTGATCCCCCAAGTATTACGATTGTACAATTTTGGTCATCCAAGTATCACGATTGTGCAACTTTTAACATCAATAGCCTACGACGCACATGTGCGACTGATTTGGCACTTAATGAGACTAGTTTGGCAGCTTACGTGTCATTCTTATGTAACACTTAATGATGTGCATTGGACCATTAAATTGCACGAGATGTCAATGATGTCTTATAAGAATGTCTAGTAAACTGTCAAGTTGACTTCACTAAGTGTCAAATCAGTCTCACGTGTCCTACGTAGGCAACTGACGTTAAAAATTGCACTATTGTGATACTTGGGGGAGCAAAATTGAATAATCGTGATACCTAGGGGACCCAATTGCCGCAATTGAAAATTGGGGGACCAAAATTGCACAATCGTGATACTTGGGGATCCAATTGACGCAAATAAAACCTGGAGGACTAAAATTGCACAATCATTATATCGGGAGGATAAAAAATGCAATTAAACCTAAACTTAACATGAAAGTTTGGGAAAGAAGACTTTGCAATGACGCACAATAACACCAAATTCTGTGTAGTTTTCCTTGTCTTTGGAGAGCTCATACACCACACTCTTACAATCAGTTTCGGTAACAACTCTAGTCACATCTTTATCAATCAACCATTTAATAGGATTTAGGAGGGCAAGGGCTTCACCTACACAAATGTCCATCATAAGTGACATCCACATCAACCTAGATCCCCAAAAAAATCCTCCATGGTCCTTTAAACACATGCTCCAACTCGTAGCATTTTAAGCAGCAAAAAATGACGCATCAACATTGCATTTCAGCATACCAACATGAGGGGGAGGAGACCAAGAACAGTCAGTAACAATTTGTTGCACCTGTTCCACCATGTGTGCGGTGGCCTCTTCCTGCGAGCCCACTCCCACTTCATAAGTGTATCCTTTGCACGGCAGACCACTGAGCTGGAGTTCTCATCACCATCTTCCCAAAGCTTGCTATTTCTTCTATGCCAAATACTCCAGAGAATCATTACAAACAGGTTTCTATGGTGAGTATCAAGCTTTATAAGTCAGAAAAGCTTTCCATTTGATCATCAGGGGATCAATAACGTGCCACAAATTAGCTTCGGTCCAGCAAGCAAGGTTTGTAGGGCAGCTGAAAAAAAATATGCCAGCAATTTTCAGTGGCATTAGTGCACAACAAACAACTCACCCCACGACTCAGCAACTTCCATCTAGTAGGGAGCACATCTCTATAAGTACGCCAAGCAATCATCTTAACCTTTTGAGGGACCTGCAAATTTCACAACCTTCGCCAATCACCATCAACCTTTAACTGATTAGTAGCAGAGATATTCTCCATTAGAGCCCTATAACGTGACTTAACCGAATAACACCCATCCTTGCTAAATTTCCAAATAAGCTTATCCTTCATAACATTTTGAATCAAAGGAGTAGCAAGAATAGCTGCCGCATAATGTGGATGAAACAAAGACAGCACTAAGTTTTCGTTCCAAGCTTTCAAACCCAAAGAGAATAAATCATGCACTGTGAAGTTGAAATGTGGGTCAGACACAATAGGGGGAGATAAAATTGACTTTCCATCCTAGACCCAAGGCCGATTGCAAATATTTATTTTATGACCATCACCATGCCTCCACCTCAAGCATTCTCTCAAAACAACCTCGGAATTTCAGATGTTACGTCACGAAAAGCTTGGATTATGATCAAGCGTCGAATCCAAGAATTGATCTTTGGGAAAATATTTAGCTTTGAAGAGTCTTGAACACATGGCTTCCGAATTAGAGATTAAATATATAAATATATATATATATATATATATATATATATATATATATATATAAAAGCTATGATATCCATCTGTATATTAAAGTTTTTTTTATGACTTATATTAAAGTAAGTAAGTCCATTTAGTTAAGAGTGATTATATTTTCAATAAAAAAAAGTGATTATATTTAAGATTTAATTGTTATGTACTATTAATGTAAAAAAATTTTACACTTTTAACCAATCACAAATTGTCATATCATTAAAAAGGATAAGGATCTCCTATCTCATTTTGGTGTATCACACCATGTCCAAATAATAGTATATTGTCATGTAAATTAATATTTTATTTAATATTGAAAAAGTAGAATACATAGCAAAATATTATTGGTTGGAACATGGTTTGGTACACCAAAATGGGACAGGAGATCCTCATCCCATTAAAAATGTTTGATTCTTATCATAACTATCGTAAAAGTTACACAGAGGATGATTTGTGATTGGTTGAAAATGTAAAAAAATTTACACTAACATTGTATCAAATTAAACTCTCTGGATTCCTTAAACAAGTTGTCAGGGGTTTGATTCTAGTTGTGTATGAAAAATAGTTTTGTTGATAGAGACAAAACTCATTTTGATGATCTCTACACCTCAAAAAAGATTAGTCTTGTGGTGCAAAAAAAAAAAAAAAAAGAACCTCCTATATTGATAGCAAATGTTAACGGATTAAAGAATTAAAATAGACAATTTTTTTATTAAAAACTAATCTATTTAATGATTTTCTTTTTAAGAAGTGATACATTTTATTTTTAATAATAAATTATCTATTTTTATTCTTTAATTAATGCTCTTAGGATAATAGTTAGCAAAATCTTAATTTATTATTGTAGTATTCGATTTAGACCTTTTTTAATTTTAGTTTATTTCTCTGATATTTTTTAAAATAAATTAATTTAAATATTATACATATTATCCTTTTATATTTTAAACATGTTTTTTTTATACATTAAGAAAGAAAAGATAAAAAAAACTAAGGTCTAATAGATGAGTCTCCATTAGCATCAATCAACGACCAGGGTGGAGTGGTGGCCATATTTGGCCACGAAGTGAGCAAAGTCATTTCCTTCTTTTGGATTCGTTTGATATAAGAGAAAAGCAACATGATTGAAAAAAAAGAATGAAAGAAAAGGAATAGAAATTGATGGTTGAGATTTTATACCTAGCAACTAAGGTTCCAATTTACTTGTGTAAAATTATATTTGCAAACACATACCACTAAAAACGGAATTTGCAACTCGGTCCCTTATCTCCTTGAGTCCTTGTTGCTCTTCATCGTCTGGACTAGGGTTGTCGCAAAAGGAGGTCGGATTGGAGGTGATCGACTTCGACAAGATTGAGAGGGTGGTCGGTCGAACTGAACGACAGTATTGACAATAATGGTTTTCCCCAAATTTGGTCCTACGTCTGTTTATCGGTGAGAAGCGATGGTGGTTGTTTCAGATGGTGGGTCGTGTTTCCAATGGTGAAAGGTGGAAGGTGGTAAAGGGGAGGAGGGGAAGTGGATTTCCTAAAAATAAAAGTGTGATAGTGGCTCGCGTTCATAGATGGCGAGGAAGCAACAATGGTGGGGATGTGTGATGATTTGCGAAAGGGGCCACATGTGGTAGACAAGGATAGTGTTCCTCTATCGCACGTCAGGCGACATTCGGGTGAGGCGGCCTTGTGAATCTGGTGTGATGGAGGCGAATCTGCAGTGGACGGTGTGCGTGGCGGCTGGACGGAGTTAGGCACATGCAATGGAAGAGTTGGGTGACAAATCTGGTCCAAGGTGAAGCCACTTCGCGCGTGGTGGAGCTAGGTCGTGACGATGGTCACATGGCAGCGATGCCTCTGATTCCAGTATGAACAGTGGATACGTTGTGAATGTGATAGAATCGAACTCCACGGGGGTTATTCGCGGTGAGGAGAAGGGAAGAGGGACGACAACAATAGTGGTGAGGGATTGGATGCAGGGACTCCATTTACCTTAAAAAAAAAAATACAGGGAGTCCTAAGTAAATAATTTTAATATTTGGCCTTATTTATTAAAAAAAAAAATTGGTGATTGAAGGTCATCTACCTTATACACTGTTGTTCATTAACTCGGAGAGTATCTTAAAATCATCCTCACAATTAGCTTTTAACGTTTGATTACGTTACACACATACATGTTATGATAATTTTTTTAAAAAAACAGACATAATTGTTTTTGGTGGTAAACGACAAAGAGATTCTGCATGGTAACTAACCTAAAACATCGATTATGAAACTTATTTTTTTTCTTTGTTTTATTGTCGTGGAGAAGGGGAGGAGAGACTGTCTCCATACTGAAATAGCCCTCCAAGAGAGTGCTATAGTGGATCTTATCCCTTAGGGCAGGACTTCAGCTCGTAGCATTTGGGCCTCGTGATAAGGTCCATGTTATGAAAATTCAAACCGCCTAATAGGTCTTCGGCTATCTTTCGGAGATCGATTGGGTTATTGTCCACTAGGCCTGCCAAATTGCCACTGAGATAGATTCCGGTGCCCTTATTAATTAATCATATACAACATAGACTTTGGTGTACGGGATATAAGATTATAAGTATATAAATGCAGTATATATTAGTTAAAATTTGAGTAGCCAACTGCCAATCCAAGAAGTACTTTGTAAATGGTGATTTTCAGAAAAAGTTTTATACTCAGATTGACAAGGAGTTAGCATTACTGAATTTGGTAAGACTCTGGTGAAGTTAACCGTCCCTTAGGCCAAAGTACGGTCAACCAAGTTTTCTTTTGGTCATGATTAGGTTATCAATGAGGCATTGCACAAGTTTCTCCGACGAAGATCCCAACTTTTAAGTTTTCTTCATCGCGTGGTCAAATTTAACCATACAATTACACAAAAATATATACATGAACACAAGCAAGCATCGTAAACTAGTAAACAAACACTTATTCGCGCGTTGATTAATTTGTAGATTTCATTCTCTATTTTATTTGGGGAAATCTATATAATTGTCATGGTGCCAAGTTTTTCTTATTAGATAAATCTTGTTAGTAATTATCATTATAGAATCTACCCTTATTCAAGTAAATACGTATTAATCGG
The DNA here is from genome assembly GCA_039655645.1 of Ammopiptanthus mongolicus. Lineage (NCBI taxonomy): Eukaryota > Viridiplantae > Streptophyta > Magnoliopsida > Fabales > Fabaceae > Ammopiptanthus > Ammopiptanthus mongolicus. The sequence continues at coordinate 14,396,875 of CM077348.1, read as the reverse complement.
GTTTCTGGTATGTATATACTTTGCAACGGTATAAGAACAAGAATTTAGGATAGCCTTTGAGTTCAGCGTTGGAAGGAAGATTGCCCTTCGAGCAAGGCAAGTGGCAACAGAGCCCTTTGAAGGGGATGAAGGTAGCAAATTTTTTGAAATGCCATGGTTTTTTTCCTTTATTTATCAAAATAGCACTCTTTTGAAATTAAATACTAAAATACCACCCTTTTCACTCCCATTGAGAAGTTTACTCCCCTATTCTCGACTTCTCAACATGGTCCGCTTATTTTTTTTTTTAAACACGTTGAAAAGTCGGGTTTGTTAATCACGACTTCTCAACGTGATTTTTTTTTTCATTTATTTTTAAATGTGTTAAATGTTGTAATTTATTTAATTAATTTGTATTAATTTAATTAATTAATTATGATAAATAATAATACTAATTAAATAAATAAATTATTAATTATTAATTAATTATTTAACTTATTAATTTAATTAATTGTAATAATACAATAATAATAAATAATACACTTATTGAAAATATTTAACATTGATTAAAAAAAGAAACGGTACAACGATACAAATTTTCTATTATTGCGTAGAAGGTCCGGCACGATTAAGACACTTATTCCTGGTATGACCCTCATTCCGACACAGATCACATCTCTTACGGCGACTCCCCCTCCCTCAGATCCATCTCCATGCGAATGTGGGTAGATTGTGGACGACCCCATGGATTATCACAGACGTCGAAATGCCACAGTCTGCAGCCGCATATATATATGCAAAGTATGTACTTGTTTGGCGTTCCATCATTCCCCTTCCAAGCTGACTCTAATTCTTCAAAGCATGCCTTAAATCTTAATCTCAACGAGACTGTGCAGCAACCAGAGCAACCCGCTGCAACGGATGAGGAACAACCAGATCGATGCCGTCCACGCCGTAATCGACTACCTCCATGATGTGAGACTGGATACCATTTAGGAAATTAATTTTTGTGTACTTATCATTATTCTATTTTTTTAATTAATTAAATCTATAATTTATATTTTAATTTCATAAGTAATTAGTATCAATTTTGTTGTTACAGCTTCAGACGACAATCTTTTTGAAATATCACTATTTTTATTTTTATTTATCAAAATAACATCCTTTCCAAATTATATATCAAATTACCATCATTTTTTTCCCTTTGAGAAGTTCTCTCCACTAAACCCGACTTCTGACCTTCACTAACCCAAAAATTTTTGTGATGCCCAGTTGGGAAGTCGGGTTTTGCAACCACAACTTCTCAACGTCATTTTTTTTGTTTTTCATTTAATTTTAATTGTTTTAATTATTTTAATTAATTATATTAATTTATTTTCAAAATTAATTATATTAGTCTAATTAATTATGATAATTATATTAACGTAATTGATTTTATTAATTAAGATTAATAAAAAATATTACTTATGAAATTAAAATATAAATTATAGATTTAATTAATTAAAAAATACAATAATGATAAGTACACAAAAATTAATTTCCTAAATGATATCCAGTCTCACATCGTTGAAGTAGTCGGTTACGGCGTGGACCGCATCGATCTGGTTGTTCCTTATCCGCTGCAGCGGGTTGCTGTGGTTGCTGCACAGCCTCGTTGAGATTAAGATTTACGGGAGGCATTAAAGAATTAGCGTCAGCTTGGAAGGGGAATGATGGAACGCCAAACGAGTACATACTTTGCATATATGCGGCTGCCGACTGTGGCATTCCAACGTCTTTGACAATCCATGAGGTCGTCCACAATCTACCCACATTCGCACGGAGATGGATTTGAGGGAGGGGGAGTCGCCGTAAGAGATGTGATCTGTGTCGGAATGAGGGTCATATCAGGAATAAGTGTCCCAACCGTGCCGGACCTTCTATGCAATAATAGAAAATTTGTATCGTTATACCGTTTCAATTTTTAATCAATGTTAAATATTTTCAATAAGTGTATTATTTATTATTATTGTATTATTACAATTAATTAAATCAATAAGTTAAATAATTAATTAATAATTAATAATTTATTTATTTAATTAATATTATTAATTATCATAATTAATTAATTAAATTAATACAAATTAAATAAAAATATTAAAACAGTTAACACATTTAAAAATAAATGAAAAATAAAAATAAAATAAAAAAATTACGTTGAGAAGTCGTGGTTAGTAAACCCGACTTCTCAATGTGTTTAAAAAAAAAAAAGCAAACCATGTTGAGAAGTCATAAATAGAGGAGTAGACTTCTCAATGGGAGTGAAAAGAGTGGTATTTTGGTATTTAATTTTAAAAGAGTGCTATTTTAGTAAATAAAAAAAAAAACAATCACATTTCAAAAACTTTTCAGACATGGTATGACTAGAGCTGGGTATGCAGATTGGTCCAGTCCGGTTCACATTAGTCCGCACATACACGGACCGGGCTTGAATAGTCCGCAAAATAAATGGACTTGTATTTATCAAGTCCGCGGGTTAAATGGACTGGTCCACGGACTCAAAAAAATAGATGAACAAATTTTGTAGGCCGGTTCTAAATTTTATTTATTTGTTTATTTTCTGTAATTAAAACCTTTTTTTATGCTATAAAGACTGAAATTGGTAAATGTAAAGTCTGAATATGACTTGCTTTAATAGCCTATACCATTTTCATGTAATTTTATCTAAAAATTCTCCAAAGTAAGTAATATTTGGCTCAAGTACATCAAACATGAATACATCAAACACAATCCAAAGCAATAATATCTTAAACACAATCCATACTGAACGCTAATCAAACATAACCTAACAATGCTCTAACACAGACAAGTACATCAAACATAATCCATAACACTGTCAAGTACATAAAAAATAATCCAACAATACTCCAACACAAACAAGTACATCAAACATCAACAATAATATTTGACTCTCTCATAGAGATAGCTGGCACCTCCTTTGGCTCAATGACCTTATCTATATCTTCATGTTTTCCTACAAGTCATAATTCATAACATAAGTAAGATTGCATTTAAAAAGCAAAACATAATCCAAAGTAAGGCATTCTATTTCTATACATAATCAAAAGTAATTATTTTTTATGTGTAAGTCCGCGAACCAAGTCCATCTAGTCCACGAGTTAAACGGACCCGACTTAAATAGCCCGCGTTTAAATGGATCTGAAATTTGTCTAGTCCAGGCTTGCACCGACGATAGTTTAAACGGACTGTCCGCGGACCCAAATCCATATACCCAGCTCGAGGTATGACACATGTACTTACGATAATTTAGGTAGTATAGATTAAGTAGGTGGCCTCGACGTGTATTGGTTGGAAACCCATTACAGCAAGCAAATCAGTTGTTTAGCTGACACACAGAATTCAAAGATAATATTATATATATTGAAATGGTTTAATTAAGTTTTTAATTCCTGAAAAGTGAGTCAATTTTTGTTTTGGTCCATGTACTATTTTTTCGTTGGTTTTGATCTCTATCATTACTATCCATATGTTAAGTGTTGATATGACGAATGGACCGTCACGTCAGTACTGTTATGTAGGTTAATTTTATAATATTTAATGTCATGTAGGATTAAATATTAATTTTTTTACAATTTTTTATAATATTTAATGTCACAGAGATATTCGGAAACCCTATAAATGTCCTGAATGTTGTTATTTTAGTCTTTCATTCATTTAATAAAAGTATAAAAAATAAATAATGACATTATAATAAAAATAAAAATATTATAATAGTATACATGACACTGCTGACGTGACGCGTGTTAGTTACGTCAACACTTAACGGATTGGATAGTGACGATAGAGATCAAAATCAAAGTTTTGGAACTTACAGCGATCCAAACCAACGAAAAAAAAGTATCGGGACCAAAACCAAAACTGACTTACTTGTTAGGGATTAAAAACTTAATTAAACCTATTGAAATTATAAAGTTGATCTTACATCAGTGGATCCTTTGTCTGGTAATTTAACACACAATAGTCCTCGACAAGATGCCTTGGATGAAGGATCAAAATCCTTGTGTGTATGAACCGTTAACAAATGCTACTAGAAGGGGGGAAGAGTGGAATACAATGAGAGGTTTAGCGATAATTAAATGAACAAGAAACTAGAGAGGTCTATTTATTTAAGATGAAAAAAATGCTCTATCTGATTAACTCCTTTTTGCTGTTCCATATAGATGTTGGCACTTCATAAGTAAGTTAATCGAATAAGATTTAGGTACTAAAAAAAGATTTAGATTTGAAAATGTCTTGCTCTTAATCATATGTATGAAGCAAGAAGGGCACCATTTTTTGTAGTAGAGAGATATCAATAAAATTTTGGATCTGTATCTAAAAGTTTAAGGTCTTGGAACTATTATGGTTAGTTTCAAGACATGCTAACCAATTCGTTTAGAGTTTTGAGTGCCAATTTAATTTCAAAATTATACTAATAATTTTCAATTTTCTTGGCTTCAGGAATCAATTGGTATTTTTTTTTTATTTGGATATATATGGGAATCTCTAGAGGCTAGAACCCATCGGAATGTCAATATTAATATAAATTTTAATATGTATTTCATTTTTTAACCAAAATGTACATAGGAACCATTTATCAATAGCGAACTACATAGCTACCCTCTAGAGGCTAGAGCCCATCCGAATGCCTAAAACTTGGCTGATACATAGTGATGCCTGCAATCTTAACAATGTATTCCACTTCATTTAAGATGCAGGAGGCTCGTGACTTGCATCAAGGAAAAGGTGACAATGTGTTCTCTGTTTGCAGATACTAATAGCTTTAAGTTTTAGTATGTTGAATCAGTTTTCGTCTGGCTCGTAATTAACTTCAGCAGATTTTGTGTATTTATATTAAGGTTAGGAGTTATGTTAAATGTTATGGGTTGTTTATAATGTTTTTGTAAATGGGTTAGATACGACATTTGTATTCTTATCAATATATTCTTTTTGTTTATAAAAAAAAATGTAAGAGGCTACCATGACTAAGAAGGTTCCCTACACAACAAGGTGCATGAGGACAATATATATCCGCCAACAAATGCCATTGAAGGTTATCAAACGTGCAAAGAATGACTTGAGGGTTACAAAAAAATTGGTGTAGATTTGGGCGTTTGCTGTACCAAATTTCCCCCCCACGCCTCTAACTGCACCATCCTCCGGGTCAAACGAGTCACATCCTTTACGTCCTTTTCAGACAATGAACTACTATATATCTCTATTCTCTACTAGTACCCTTTGTCCCGACTTTTTAATCTCGAGGCTTTTCACTGTTACAGTTTATTTAACTAATTAAAGCAATATCTATACTTTTAACGACTTGGATACATTTGTTTTCGTTTACCTGTTTATTACATAATGATCAGTTAAAGTTGTGTAGCATGTGTGTATATTTTACGTGCCATCTTGGCCTTGACACACATACATGTGGTTTGGTGTGTGTTTGATTGCCTGTCGAATTCTGATGTAAGATATTTATAATAAATGTAACAGAGTCGCTTATAGGTATCATCTAGGAAGCGCAGGTAAGTGTTCCTTTAACAAGAAACATTTTAACCTTATACTTTTTAATGTGTATCCATCAATTATAGGATTTAATTGATATGCATTGTTAGTATAAAAGTTTTTTACACTGTCAATCAATTAGAAATTGTCACATAATCTAAATTGTTTGATTCTTATCCTAACTATTTTAAAAGTCACATATACCATGATTTCTGATTAGTTGACAGTATAAAAAACTTTACACTGACAATTGTTGGAATAAAGTCTCACATAGGGTAAAATAAAGACAATTGTGATGTATATAAGTTGGGAAACTTGAGTCCAAATGATCTAGACCTTTTGGACAACAAAGTAACTCTCAAACAGTCAAACTTATTATACAAATCAATTCACTCTCTCAATTGGATCCAATATCTTAAATGTTAATATGGTATTAAAGTCCATTAAAAAAAACAAACTGAGGCTTCTGATTTAAAAAAAAAAAAAAAGAATAGCATAAGCCTAGACAACAAAAAAAACAACAAATGTATATGAGGCTTCTGAAGTTAAAAAAAATAAGTACAAATCCAAAAACAAAAAAATTCAAAAATCAATTTGAGCAAGTCACAATTGGGCCTCCAGTTGGACTTGAGGGGAAGTGTTGGAGATTAAAATCTCACATAGGACAAAATAAAGACAATTATAATGTATATAAGTTGGGAAATTAACTTGAGTCCAAATGATCTAGACCTCTTGGACAACAAAGTAACTCTCAAACTTATTATACAAATCAATCCATGTACTCTCTCAATTGGACCCAATTTTAAATACTAATAACAGGGTATAACAATTAATCTTTTATAAATATTAAGTATTTGTTATCAAAATGGGAGGTAATGATGAATCACGGATGTTGCACATAAAAAAGTATAACACAAACAAGTAATGTGCTGCAAAATTAATTATATATGTTAACAAAATATTTTTATCTAAAATAAACCTTTGATTTGGTCTCTCAAATAAATAAAGTATTTTTAGTCAAAAATAAATAAATAAATAAATAAAGTGTTCCTTCTTGTTGACTCCTAAAACAAAATCTTCAACCTTAGCTGCGCCTATATATGATTGTTGTCTTAAAATATATATTTATATAAAGATGTAACGTATAATTTGTCGTATATGTACATATGTACAGTACATACTTTAAGAGACGATAATATTTCTGAGATCAAAATTCATAGTATTGTCCAATGTCCAGTAATGATTCCATACGGAGGTTAATGAGCGCATGGCATTTGAGTAGAGAGGACGTGAGTCATATCTCTTATGTCCATAATATTCATTCCACTTCACTCACGTCGGCATACAGTGTTTTTTAAATGTGTATTTAGTGAGTAAAGAGTGAGAAATAGAGAATTTCATTATTATAATTTTGGATATATAAAACATATAAAAGTCTAATAAATGTCACTCGTTTTAGAAATAAATATCTTTATATATCCAAAATTATAATAATAGAGTCATCCATTTCTTTTAAGAAATGGAGAGGATCTTTACTCGTATTGAGTGATACAAAAATGAAGTGCTCAAATCTTTTATCAGCTTAGTAAAGGAGAGTGAATATTTTTGAACCCTTTGTTTTTTGATGTATTTGTTAGATGGATGTATACTTAAGAAGATAGAAAGCAAGTGAGAAATAAATATATATATATAGTGTCAGATACTATATCCAGATTTTAATTTTGAAGAATGGAGAAACAATTTTTTAATCCAGACATTCAACGACAACAGGCAAGCAAGAATAATGGATATATATAGTAAAGCCCCTTGTTCAGCCTAATAAGGAAGTAATAAAAGAATAATAATTGCTTAAGATCTCGTTACACAATGGGAAGGTCCCCATGCTGCGATGAGAAAGGCCTTAAGAAAGGACCCTGGACTCCTGAAGAAGATCAAAAGCTACTTCATTACATTGAGAAACATGGCCATGGAAGTTGGAGAGCTCTCCCTAAGTTAGCAGGTCAATGAATATATAGATTTGTTGTTCTAGCAAACCAAAAACTTAAATCTCTCCGTTTTTAGTGTTTGCTCATTCATTTATTTGCTTGAAAATCTTGCAGGTCTTAACAGATGTGGAAAAAGTTGTAGGCTAAGGTGGACCAACTATTTAAGGCCTGACATCAAGAGGGGTAAATTTTCTCAAGAAGAGGAGCAAACAATTCTGCATCTCCATTCCATCCTTGGAAACAAGTAATTTCGGCTTTCTCCTTATTATTTTGTTGGGGAGCTAGGCAGAGGGATTGTGAGGTTTCATTTTTCCTTTGCAATTGCTAACCTACTAAAGTATTCATTACAACTACACTATTCTTTGAATTGTCATGACTTCCTTCATTGACTTATGCGGAGAGGGTGAATGAATATGGAAAAGTTTCAATTCTGCTTGATTGAAGCAGTTTAAGTCTTTTACTCTTTTCTCTAAATTTTTGTATTCTTTTTGCTTAAACTGTTAAAGTTAATTATGAGAATGCATATGCTTCTTTGATAGATGGTCAGCTATTGCATCCCATCTCCCCGGAAGGACGGATAATGAGATCAAGAATTTCTGGAACACTCACTTAAAGAAAAAGTTGATTCAGATGGGTTTTGATCCAATGACACACCAGCCAAGAACTGACCTTTTTTCCAGCTTGCAATATCTGCTAGCTTTGGCCAACATGACAGACCTTATGGATCATCAATCTTTGGATGATCTGGCTGTGAGGCTACAAGCAGAGGCCATTCAGTTGGCAAAGATTCAAAACCTTCATTATATACTCCAATCTACAAGTTCCTTAGGCACCAACTCCTATGACCAAAATGCCATCACAGACATTGAAGCTTTCAATTTGCTAAATTCAATAACTAATGTCAAAGACAACCTAGTTATGGACTGTCCACAACTGGATAATCCAGCCTCATTTTCTCATGGGATTGCTAACTCTCAACCACTCCACCACTCAAGCATGCTATCTCACTTTTTAGACCCACAAGTCTCTTTCAGTTCCCAATCTTGTTTGAAAAGTGAGCAGGGTCAAGGTACTAACTTTACAGTGATGGGTCAAGAGGACCACACAGCTGATGACTCTCCTTGGATCATAGCATCTCCTGCTCCATCTGTTCCCCTAATTGTGACAGGGACCTCAACTAGCAACCCAGGAGATGCCAGCAGCAGCACTTCTAGCTATGGAGGAGCCTCATCTTATTGGCCTGAACTATTTTTTGAGGATCCTATTTTGCATGACCTATCGTAATATTTAATTCGAGAGAGCGAGGTTGTATCATGCTGTGTTATGCTGTCATCAGACTAATATTGTTTGCTTCTTGCCACTAAATTCATGCATGTGTAGTATATATACATATAAAAGATAAAAGATATATCGATGTCCATTCACATATTATAATATACGTATTTATATATCAATACATAGTTTTGTACATAACTTCGAGACAGTTTCATAAAATTAGTTTGAATGTCAGTATCATTTCATTCGACAGTACTTATATATAAATGTTAGGGTAAAGGCTCCAACTCTTTCTCCACACAAAAAATTGGGTCACATTTTTTATTTCTCACTGCATAGAAAGTAGTACATGAAAAGAAAAATAGTTTACAAAATGAAAAATATATACTACACACCAGGGCCGGCCCAATAACTATTGAGATCTAAAACAAATTTTATGGCGAAGCCTTTTTTTTAAAAAATAACAAATTAATTCAACAATTTTTTTTATACAAAATTAATTATTTTACACACAATTACAAGGAGTTGAATCTTGGACTCTTGCAGGCAATGGTAACCTTTCATACCATGTCGGTTAGCTCCTGTTTGTTGATATACCAAACATATCAAAAAGATAATAATACAAAAGGACACAAATTGAACCTTTTTTTAAAAAGAAAAATTCTTTTTTTGAGAGGCCTAAAGCTAGGGTTTTACTAGCTTGGGCCTCAGGCTGGCCCTGCTACACACTTCAGAGTACATTCATTAGGTTAAGTGAGGAAGTCAAACATCGAGAGAGAACGGATAGAGGTAGAGATGACAATGGATAGGGTACTATAGTACTCATCCCCATACCCACGTTTTAAAAAAAATACTCGTACCTTTAGGATGTGTTTGGTTCAAATGAGGGGAGGGGAGGGGAGGGATTTTAATGGAGGGGAGGGGAGGGGTGGGATTTTAATGAAAGGGGGAGAAAGTAACACTATTTGTGTTTGGTTCTTAAGGGGAGGGAGAATTTTAAAACTAACTTTTATACCTTTATAATTTTAGATTTTAAAATACATAAGTAGGGTTATTTTAGTCATTCCATTCAAAATGTTTTAAAACCCTCCTCTCCCCTCCTCTCCCCCCACTTTTGGAGGAGAGCCAAAATTGGGTGAGGATGGATTTTGCTCCCCTCCCCTCCTATCCTAAAAAATGAACCAAACAACAAATGTTTAAAAAAATCTCTCCCCTCCCCTCTATTTCCCTTCAACCAAACACTATGTTACCCGCTGGGAACCTAAGTACCTACACCCGCATTCAATACCCTCACTTTAATTAATAATGAAAAATCAATAAATAAATAAAAACATTATTAAAAATGTATAACATGTGGAGAACATATATATACATATATATATATATATATATACCAAACACTTAATATTTTTTAAAACATTAAGTAAATATTACAATTAATATTTGGAACAACAAATTCATAAAGATAAGAAAAGGAAAGTTAGTATATAAAAAAAAAAGGGAAATTAAATTGAAGAAATATGTATAAGTGCGAACACGTAAGAAAATAAGAAAAGTAATAACTTATGTTAAATTTTAATTTTTTTAATTTAATATATTATAGTTAAATATTTATTTATATATTAATTAAATAAATATTAATATATATGTATGCGGGTATGTGGCGGATGGGTATTAGAGTACCTGTACCCGCACTCATACTTATTAAATTTTACGTGTAATTATCCCCCCTTACACATACTTATAAAGCAGGTAATTACCCTTCCAATCATGGATAATTTTTACGGTGACCCACTAGATAAAATACTCATTATCATCCTTATTTATCAAAGACTAAAATGTCACCGTATTTTGTTTATTAACAATCAAGTTGGACCTTTATTCTAAATGTTATTATTTTGCTCAATTAAAATTTGGTTTTCGTTAAAAAAATTTCTGTTTTTTTTTTTTGTTAATTTATTGCATGCTGAAGTACATGGGTAACTGGGTTGCATAACAAGCGTCGGAGAATAAAAAAGTTTCATATTGATTGAAAATATAAGCAAAAAGTCATTTATAATATTTGGACAAAACCTTTCTCTATTAATTAGTTTTTAGAATGAAGTTGGACCTAATTACTCTAAAAACATGTTAACAACATTCTTGCCTCGTGGAAAACTGTTTAAGTAAAATAAAGAAGGTAACTTGGGACTGGCAGGGTAATACATAGATTTCATGTATCAGTACGTAGAATATGTTGGAACCATAGATTTTCTATCATTTCGCACACTTTGTACAGTAGAGTCCATTAGTTATAAATTAGAGACACAGAGATCTTTAGGCTATCAAATATAGGTGCTTGGTGTCATATTTACGCCAATATAATACTTGATGGTTGGTGTCATATTTTTAGGAGGTAAATGTTTAGATAAATGCATGAATTTTTATAGGCAAAATTAATCTATTGGCCACTTCTTTTGTATAACTTAGTCCTATGACTTATATCCGCGTCAAGTTAGTCTATCCACAAACCTTAAAATTTTTACCTTTTTCGTCAGTTTATATCTAATATCGTCAAAACTCCCGTTAAAACTCAATAAAAATTTATTTTTCTCTCTCCTCTTTTCTGTCTCTTCTTTTCATCATTTTTTCCGGTGAGTTCTACCATTTTTTGTCAACAACGGAAAGGAAGTGTTAACGTTCGTCAATATAGATGACTAACTTCACACAAGGAAAAGTTAGGAGATCAAGTTAAACATTTAAGATAAGGGACATAGCAACTAATTTAACCATTTTTATATCATAAGAAAAGTGACCCTTAATGCTATAGTAATGGGTGATAAATACAACCTTTCAATTTTCTAATTATTTTATTTGTAACAGAATAGACATGAAGGTCAAATTTTCACACCCACTTGCTAACAAGTCAAGAATCATTTATCATTTATCATTTATCTACATATTTCCCTTTGAATGAAAATATGGCACGAGCAACTAACCTACAACTGGGCTTTGTACTACATCAAATTGCCGCTACTTTGTTTCCACCATCATGGGTTTGGAAGACTATTCTGTTGCAAGGAGGGTATCTGGGAGAGAACTATGGGATGGGAGGGGAAGGCAATATCTACCAAGAAATTTATTGTTTCCCAAACTGCAATAATACACCCAAAAACTCGAGGTAGGGGTCCAACCTTCCAATCACTTTTAAAATTCATACTCCATTTTTTTCTTTACAATGTAAGACTTTTTACCATGGTACAGAATCGCATTGAACCGGTTGGTTCAACTGATGAATCGGTCCTAGCACCAGTCTTGACACCTCGAAGAACTGCTTGTATTGAAAAATGGTGGAAAATCGATCAAACTGGTGTAAATCCACGGTCCAATAGTTTGTCCAGAAATTCAATTTGTTTTAACATTATGCAACTTTGTTTCACTTGAACTTTTTAGGGCTTGGTCTTTTTCTTATCTTCGTTTCTGTTTTTTAGCCGCGCGAAGGAATAGGTCTTCGTCTTCCTTGTTTCTATCATCTCAGTCGCGTAATCGTTCCTCATTCCTCTTCATTTTTTGCAAAACAAGGCTTATTCTCTTCCTCCTCCATTATCTTCACTGTGCAAACTTGGGCGGCCACCATGTTGTCTAAGTGTCTATGACTATTAGCATTTCAATTCTTTCCATTAACATTGCATGTTTTGGAGATATTGACATGTTTAATTAGTGATTACGCATATTATTCGATGTTTAATTGTTTTGGAGATTCCATTAAACATTACACAATGGCCTGAATCTTCTTGAATAAGTCTTGATTAATTGGTATAAACGTTATGTAAACTATTTCGTTAGTTTATTGTTTTATTATTGAATTTATTGTATAAAATAAAAAAAAATATTTAACTAATTCCGGTTCCGTCAATCATCACCAAAGTCAAAAGTCAAAATATGTGCAATCCCACAAAGCATGTCAAGATTGAGAGAAGACAATTTGGTGTGAGAAAAATGTTCTTTCACTCTTGGAAGTTGGAACAAGCATGAACTCAATGTCAACTAAGAGAAATTCTTGTACAATACTGGATATATTAAGTATTATATTATTAAATAATATATAATTATTATAATTAATTACTATAATATATTGTAATTATCTAATTGGGTTAATACGCCCAGATTTCTCTGGCAGAAGAAGATGTCAAGTCACTGCTTTCACTCTCACTCCTATAATCTGAGTGAAGGACATCGATCACTGCTCTTTAGTCATGGAACAGGTTGAGCCTTGCTAGGTCTTCGGAGGTCGATGGACCCTTGTATTAATTAAAAATTGACACCCACGTGTTTCGATGATTTTTTGTTCTTTTTTGAGATTTGGTCACTGAAAGCCCAACTTCAGTTTTCAAAGAAGAACAACCAAAAGTGGGTGTCAATACATTGATATTAACTATTATATTTCGAAACGCAAAATTCTTGTTAAGTGTGTATTGAATTTTCTAAAAGTTTAAGTTTATGAATATTTTCAATCCATCTTGTTTTGGGCCACGATCCAAGACCTAAGGTCTGATAGACCGACCATATGCTTTGGATTGGGTTGTGGCCCAACGCGGAAGGATGACATTGGACCGAGCAACAACCCAATATCAAATGGTCCATCAGGCAACCCAGCGTCAACCAGCACACGCGGCTTGGTAGGGTCGCCACTCAAGTAGGGAGGCCGCCTTAACTCTGCCAAATCTGTGTACCTCTTCCACCTTGCTACTGGAGATTTCAGCTGGAAGTGATGGGAACTTAGGAAGGATAGTAGAACCTCATTTTTATGCAAGTGGACAGGCAAAGTAACTGAGCCATTAGTCACTCCCAAATGGGTTAATTTTATATTAACAACCTATAAATATCAGGGAGTATCACACACCCCACATAAATTCATTATTCACTCTTTATACTTTCGTATTTCTCAGACTTGCATCCTTTTGCTAACTTAAGTATCGGAGTATCATTACAGTTACACTCCCACGGTGCATTAGGCCGACCGGCCAGCCAGTCCGCCCGACCAGATAGGCCATCAAGTCCGACCAACCAGGTCGACCCAATCACTCAAACAAGGAGGTAAGATCCAACAAGCAACATGAGACGAGTAGAATAAGAACATTTGCCTCTTTCTTCTTTGAAACCCTCTTTGTATTGGAATTACAAGAATAAAAAAAATGTTTAGGAGAACTTTCTGCATCATCTCATGTCTGCAGCAATCAAACTAACGATGTATACTATTTTATTGAAAGTGTGACGCCTGAGGTTGATGAGTGCGGGGAGTGATCGCCGGTACTTGAGGCACGGCCAAGGAGCGACTCTTGGCAGGCTTCTAGGAAAAAGGGCACATGAGTGAATCGAATTCACATCGGAATGACAGGGATCCTGAGATTGTGCAGGTATGAGACTGCATAGTTAAGGAATGCTTAAAAGAATTGATTGATACTACCTATACCAACAAGATGCATCTTCTTTTCGGAAGTCCAGAACATAAGAACTTCATAATTAAGCGTGCTTGACTTGGAGCACTTGTGGGATGGGTGACCTTCTGGGAAGTTTCCCAGAAAGTGTGTGAGTGAAGACAAAGCACGCTGAAAAGACCCGTGTTGGTTTATGGGGACGGTCGGCAATCCTGAAAGCAGTTCGGGCCATTACAAAAAGAACGGAGAAATTCTTAAAATTGTGTTTGGATGATGTATTTCAAAATTTCAAGATAATTGAATTGCATCAATTGAATTACTTTGTTTGGATAAAGTAATTCAAATTTCTTATATTTCAATTTTTTTGTTTGGATAAAGCAATTTAATTTTTTTTAATTTTAAATTTTCATTTCTGAATATTTATTTTTAAATTTTGAATTTTAATATAAAATATTATAAATAAATAAACGTTAATGATTTTAAATAAAAAATTATTACAAACCAACATCAATGTTCTAATGGTTAAGTTGCACTTTTCCTCCTTGGAGGTCTAGTGTTCAATACCTTTTAAAAGCATTTGGACCAAAACAAAAATTAATTAATTAAAATTTAAAATATTTTAACAATTAGCTAATTTGAGGAATAATTAAATGATTAATTATGTCATTATTCATAAAAAAAAAGGCGGCAAGTGGTGGTCGGAGGTTTGGCGGCGTCGCCCGCCACCGTCGGTGGTCGGAGCTTGGCCGACGGCAGCGATCGACTGTCGGAGGTGGTGGTCGGTGACTGCTGAAGGCGGTGGTCGAATGTGAAGTAAGTGAGAGGAATTTACAAATTCCATCTATGTAGGTGGGAATTTGAAATTCCCTCATTTATACTAAAATAAATACCTCATTAAAATTCCAAGAATTTCGAATACTGTTTAAAAAAAATATCCAAACAATATATTTTAAAGTAAAGTAATTCAATGACCTTATAAAATTACTTTATCCTCTAATAATACTCCATCCAAAGACACCATAAGCGATAATTTAAAGTTTTGACAAAAAAGTTGTAATCACCCTTCCTAATATCAAGAAGCCATGATTAAAGATAAGGTTTTTGTCTCTTCTACGAAAACATATATATATATATATATATATATATATATATATATATTGACACAAGTATCGAATATGCATGTGAGAAAAGGATTAATAGCGATTACACCAAGTCGATCGTATTGACAAAATACTTGCTGGAGAGCTGTGTGAAGTTGGTCGGGACTTGGCACTTGGTAGGGCCATCATTGCAGCTAATGTACAGACAACATACAGGACTAAACGGACAACAAGACATGTGAGCATTGCCTATATATCCTTCTCTGGAGCTACTCTCGTACCTTATTTTAATTACATATATATATACATATCCTTTTCCATTTCCTCGCTACCAGAGGATCGAAGACTGAGGACTAGATGGTACACCTTACTGAGTTACTTCTTGCTCTTCCTGCCGCTGAAGCTACCAGGACCAGCAGTTAATTTGCTAAAAAACATAAAAAAAAATTCTTGAACTTATTTTATATTAATTATACGTAACCTCCATTTAAAGCTTTCTTCTTTCGGTACTCTTCAAGGTTGCAGTGGTTTCTGAGAACTTACAAACAGTGATTTGCGCTGATAAGATTTATATTCAGTATTCGGACTTGACCAATACAAGTGTCTAATATCATATACATCCATCAGGGGCTGATAATTATATAGGAATAAGCTGGTAGAAGTGAGCTAAAGTAGTGGTTTGGAGTCGTTGACATGAAGTCATAAGTCCTAGCTTTTTTTTAGTTCCACGAAGTGATAAGTTCAAACCTATGTACTGCCATGTATAAGTTCAACGAAACACCATGTGCCTCATTTTTATCGGGCTCTTTTTATTCCATTTTGGAAACTATTGAATGGTCATGTTTGCTTCTTTTTCAACCTTAGTTCCTAGTGAGAGATTGAAAAAACATTTCTACACTAGAAGTAGAGGGGACTCGAGAAGGAGATCAAGATTGAAGGAGGAAGATCAAACTTGGATTTCTTCATCATTTGCTCTTTCTTCCTTTTGATGGATCTTCTTCTAGTTTTTTTTTAACCTTTCTTAACATGAGTAGCTAAACTTGTATTTATGGGTTCTCTAGTATTCTTCTAGTTATTCATTTAGGATGTAAATCTTCTGTCTCATTTTGATGTATTCCAGCATGTCCCAATAAATAATATCTTATCATGTATTTCATTTTTTCAATATTAAATAAATTTTTAACTTACATGACATGATATTATTAGTTGGGACATGATATGGTACACCAAAATGAGACAGGAGATCCTCATCCATTCATTCATGCCCATGTTAATGCTTGCTCTTGTAGTCTTGTTTGACCATTGAGTTTGATCATCAATTACATGATTTTTCTTTGATTTTATTTTTTTAAAGTTTAAGAACCTGTTTGGCACGTCCTTTCTGTGAGCTTATAGCAGATAGCTTATAGTAGATGAAAAAGTAGCTCCATTTGATAAATGCCTCTGTCACAAGCTTATAGTGTTTTTTCACGAGTTTATAACGTTTTTTTCCAGAAGTAGCGTTTGAGCTTATAGCTTATAACGTTTCATTTTTCTTTCCACTTTTATCCTTATTATCTTCATTTAATTCTACCTTTATCATCTTCTCTCTCTTTTATGTAAAATCATTAATGAAGATGTCCTTTTATGTCATTTTATATTTTTCAGCCAGTTCAACTGCTAGTTTTACCAAACACTTTTACAGAAAATAAGTTAGTTTATCCGTTATCCGCTATCAGCTACCTCATCTGATATCCGTTATAAGCTATTCATAATCAGCTAGTTTATCCGCTAAGAGTTAATTTTACCAAACAAACTCTAAATTCATTATTTAAAAGAAAAAGAGTACCTGACAAGCCAACAAACGGATTCATCCAAACCATAGCCTAAAAGGGGTTAAGTTATGCTAATAAAATATTATATTATATTATAACATAGTAGGCCCAACTTCACAAAGCTCAAAATGGGTCGGATCAAGTTATTTCGACAACTGTAAAAAAACATTTATCCTACTCTAAAATTAGAGCATGACATATTGTCACATTTATAAAATGAGAATTATGCAGATCTTCTTTGAAATGCAAATGCATCCGTCTGCTATTCTCCCCTGCTTTCCTTCTTTATTGAAATAAGTTAGCATAAAAATAAAAGAACAGATCAAAGGATTAGTAATGGGTAATTGTGCTTGTCTTGTTTAATTTTGTCAAACAAGAATGAGATCTAATTATATTATTGCTAATAAAGTTGTCGTTCTAAATTTCTATCCAATCTGATTCCAAGCTTGGTGCTTTGCAATGACAACCGGTTAGCCCCCACAAGGCCACAAGGCCCAACATAAATCACTTCAAAGTTTGACACTCGACAGTTACACATTAATGCAATCCCAGCCAAGGCCCACCTGAAGGATCGCTTACCGCTTACCCATATCTGATATCTCTCGTGTCCAATGCTCGTTCTTCCTTGCTGACACCCTGCAAACAGTGCAAAGTGCAAATCCCAACTTGAGACACTAATGTAATATCATCACAAAAGAAAAATTGTTTGATTAAGTTTTTAATCCTCAAAAGTGAGTCACTTTTATTTTTGGTCTCTCTATTCTTTTTTTTTTTTTTTGGTTTTGATTGCTGTAAGTTTCAAAATTTTGGTTTTGATCCCTAAAGTCACAATCCATCCGTTAAGTGCTGACGTAGCTAACGTACCGTCAAGTCAGTACTGTCACGTAGGTTAATTTTATAATATTTAATGTTACGTATAATTAAATGTTAATTTTTTATATTCTTTTAACATGTCAACACTGTCACATAGACTAATTTTATGGTATTTAATGACATATCAGATTAAATATTATTTTTGTATTCTTTTAATTTATAAAAAATACTACAAAATTAATATTTAATCCTATGTGATATTAAATATTATAAAATTGGTCTACGTGGCAGGGCTGACGTGACGGTCTGTTAGCTACATCAGCACTTAACGAATGGATAGTGATGACATAGACTAAAACCAAAGTTTTGAAACTTGCAGGGATCAAAACCAACGAAAAAAAAGTGCAGGGACCAAAACCAAAACTGACTCACTTTTTAAGAACTAAAAACTTAATTAAACCACGAAAAATACATGATATTTGTTAACCAAAAGGGAGGGAAGGATGAAAACGAAGACCTCAACTACCAAAATAGAAAATGCCCCCAGAATCAGATTGATTACAATAAATAGTTAATGGTGTCTCTTAATTTCGCTGGTTCCTGCATCTAAGCTCATGCAATGTAAGAGTTTGACATTTTTGTGATACGGTATAAACAAGCAACGATGAACAACATAATTTAAATGAATATTGGAATGAGTTTTCATCCTATATAATGTAATTCTTTTTTTCTTTTTGTTATCAAGGAGGTCTTTGTGGACCTAAAGGGGAATTAGAAATAGGATAAAACTTATGTACTATTTTTTTTTTGTGTTTGCCAATAATGAAGTTGCGAGACAATTATGCATGAGTTTAAAATAATGCAATGCGCTTCATCCATTTCTCTTTCCTTTCTTCTTATCCCTTCTCTCATGTAAGGTTTCTCGTGAGTCTCCCCTTAAGGGACTTTTTGTGTGTGTATAAGCGTTTCCTTCAATCGACAATCAAAATCCCTTTCAAAATATAAAGATCCCGAAATGAGTTTTGTCTCCCAACAAACCTTTTTAATACATTCCGAAAAACATGCTTAAGAAATCAAATGGTCTACCAACCATGTGTGATTTTGTTGGTATCTAATGAAGGATCTGAATTCTCACTCCTTACATGTGAAAAGAGGAAAATAAAAAAGCTAAAGCAATTCAATGAACATAAACGTAGAAGACGGAGTTTCAGGCTGCTGGACATGGAAGGAGAATAAAAATGGTATCTATTCTGCGTCTTCGAGCTACAGGTGGTTGTTAGCAGTAAATAGTAACTGGGATATCAGCGAAGATTAGCGATGGCTATGGCGGCTAGGTATCCCAGTTGAGATTCAGTTTCTGCTCTGGTTGTGTCTTCATCGAGCTATTCCCACTAATGTTTTGCGCCATCATAGAGGAATGTCCCGATCTCCTAATTGCCAGCATTGCTCTGTGCCGATAAGGAAGACATCATCCACTGTCTTAGGGACTGTCCCCACTCATAGGAAATTTGGATGAGGCTTGGTATTCACCACCACAACCTTTTCTTTGCGACTGATAATTAATGTGACGAGTTGGGTTTCTAGCCTCCTTCAAAGTCAAGTTTATACTCTGTTTGCTGCTGGAGTTGGGTGGGTTTGGAGGTGGCGAATAATATGCTTTTCAGTGAAGAAGTTTGGGACATCTGTATGGTCATCCGCATGATCCACAGATCTCATGATGAGTTCCTTACGTTCCTCTCCTCCAAGTGGCACCCGGACTCAGGGAGCAGAATGGTGGCCAAGTGGCCATGCAAGTGGTTGATCTTAGTCGACGCAGTTGGAGAATCAAGTTTCAACATGTTTTCCGTGAAGCTAATGGTTGTGATGATCACTTAGCGAAGATTGGTGTTCATGCAGATGACAGGTTTACGATCTGGAAGACCCCCTAGGGACATGGGGCTGGTGTGGGATGACAATTTTATCCGTACCCGCGGATATCATGGATAAAATCCGCAACGGACACGGGACGAGTAGTTAAACGGATGCCCGCGGATAAAATAAATGGATAATTTCAATACCCGCTTATAAACGGGGAGGGGGCGGGTATCACGCTATCCATGCCCGCGGATATCCGCACCCGTTACTTAAATTATTATAATACTCTTTATATATATATATATATATATATATATATATCTACTAATTTTTAAACCTAATTTCCCATCCTTCCTTACTAAAGCTAATACTAATGGAAAAATAAGTACATACTAATGTTAATTATATTAAGTTTGATTACTCTTGTTAGTAACTTTTGTAATTGGATAATGTTTTCGTAGTTTCGTAACATCTATTTTTATGAACATAGTTATTTTAATAGAAATTACGCATATTTCAACAATTTTTCAAGCAAAAATAACAACTTTTTTTTCTAAAAAAATAATCCGTGGATATCCGCAAACCCGCGAATATCCGCGAAACCCACTGGATATCCGCCCGCAAGATACCCGCGCGGGTAACGGACGGGTACGTATACGAATTTCACCTCGCGAATGCGGAGACGGGGGAGTGCTATCCGTGCCCCGCCCCACCCCGTCCCATTGCCATCCCTAGGCTCTTGGTTGCTTAAGGACGCCCCCTGGACATCCCTTGTGTAATTTTGTTGTACTTTTTTTCTTTCTTTTCTTTTTCTACAAAAAAAAAAAAAACGTTAATAGTTATAACAATTAATACCAATTAATAAATATCATAATCATCATTAATTAATATACAAGAAAACTTAATTATAAGAACGTAAACAAAGTAACTAACTTTAAGTCTAACCTATTAATTAACCATTAAAACAAGAAACGTAAGAGAGTCAAATCTTGCGTTTTTCTTTTGTGTCTCCTTTTCAATTCCTCCAATTAATATCAAATATCAATAGTTTAATAAAAAAAAAAAGTACTAGTAACAATTAAGAAATAAGTATTACCAATAAAAATTATTTTTTCTTAAATTATCATCATTTAATTGAAAAGGAAGGGAGACAAAGGAAGAGGAAACAAAAGATTTCAACTTGGTTTTTAGTTTCTACATAGAAAATGTTCATCTCATCACTTATTTGTCACATCATTTTTTTACATTTAAATTATACCCATATATTAGTCATTGTTGTTTTTGAAGTAAAAGTGATTTTAATCACTAGTTATAAAGTAAATGTAGAAAAAAGGTGTAAAAAAATGATATGAAAATATCACTATTTTGATCCGAACCAAGAGTGTCCCTAGACCGACAATCATATATAGACTAATAATCTTTTTCAAGGAGGAGAGATCACAAAAGTGGATACAACTTTTCTCAATAAATTTTTTTTCATAAACACGATAGGAATCAAACCTCTTTTAGCATACTTAAGATACCTAACTATTTACCAACTGTGATAAGTCTTCTTGGTTTGAGAATATCATTATTACTTGTATATATAAATTGCAACCAAGTATGCATAATTTCATAAAATAATTTCCATCCATTCAATTAATATTAAGAATTTAATTGTTAATGTACTGAAAATGTAAAATTTTTATACTGTCAATCAATCATCGATCATAGCTTGAATGACTTTTAAGATAGTTAGGATAACAGTCAAAAAAATTTAATGACATAATAATTTATAATTGAATATTTGTATAAAATGATTTTTATACTGTCCGTATATAGAAATTAAACTCTAATATTAAATAAAAATGGTACAAAATGAAATCTTCATATCAATAGAATGCACGTACAAATAAAATAATTGCTGTCCTATTTATGCAATTAATTGAAATCCCCCTCTTGTTTTTCAAATTAATATACTTTTTTTTGGGTGCTCTCCAAATTTACTGAGTTTACCTCATTAATTTATGCAATGTGCGGTAACATAGTACTCTATTGTATGGCCGTGAGTTACATCTCAAAGAAAGTAACGACTGTTCATGCTTTAAATTCTAAGTGACTAATATCATAAATGGGATGCTCTATATTATTATTAACCACAATTGATTAACTTAACGAAATACCCACTGGAATGTAAGACGAGGGGACATATTACAATTGACAAAAAAAATTTAAGAGTTTAATTTTAATATCAATTTTTATATTATCAATCTATCATAAATCGTTATATGTATGATTTTTAAGATAATTATAATAAGAATCAAATATTTTTAATTATATGATAATTTATGATTAATTGATAATATTAATAATAAATTTTTTTTTCCTCTAACTAAGTATATCAATTGAATTCAAAATTTAAACTATGCATAATTTTTAGTTTTGTAATTCTATTATTATTATTAAAAATAAAATATTCTCAAATCTCACACCGTATTTTGAGAATATAAATGAATGATCTTTCTAACTTGTATAAATGTAACAGAATATATTTCCTTTTTGATGAGTTTATAATAATTTAATATATTTCCAAACTACGAAAGATTCGATGAACAGAAAAGATGATCGCAGTTCGAGAGTGTGGGATGGGAGGATGATGTGGCATGGCATGTCCGTGTGGGTTGTGAGTTGGAAAATGTTGATTTTAGCGGGGCATTAAAGCAGCCACTGTATCTATCATTCTCCGATTCTCTGTCCTGTCACATGTATAGAAATAGAAGTAACTAGAGCCGTGGATTTCATCATTTGTTTTGTTGCACAGGATAATATATCTAGATAAACGAAAAGTTGTGGTTGTAGTTTGCCTATCAATTCAATTGTCTTGTATCCCCTACTCGCTTAACCAATCTTGTTCCTTCCTTGTTCGTTCCAACCACCCCCCCCCCCCTCTCTCTCTCTCTTGTTGGACCTTAATGTCTCTCTTTTCTCTTGTTGCAACTTGGGTGAAAGAACCAAAATAAGAATTTGCTGGAAAAGAATTCCATCCCAAAAATAAATGCTAAAGTGTGGGAGAGAGAAAGAGAAGTAATAAAATATAAGTGGCAAAACCCAAAAGTTGTCAACTCAAATATCAACTTCCGCTTTTACCTCTTTAATATGGCTTAAAGGAAAAACCAAAAAAAGGAATAATAAAAAAAAAAAAAGGATAAGAGTGATTAGCATTTGTTCAGCACTCAAAAGAAAGGAGAAGGTAAGAGATCTGGTATATGGTTAACAGTGAGAATTTGTATAGGGGTTCAGGTTGTTGTGGGGTTGGCAAAGTTTTGTGGAGATGTCAGGTGGTGGATGCAGCAGCATAGTGTGGTTCAGAAGGGATCTGAGGGTAGAGGATAACCCAGCACTGGCTGCAGGAGTGAGAGCAGGAGCTGTGGTTGCTGTTTTCATATGGGCTCCTGAAGAAGAAGGTCAATACTATCCTGGTAGGGTCTCAAGGTGGTGGCTCAAACACAGTTTGGCTCAACTTGATTCTTCTTTGAGAAGTCTTGGCACTCCTCTTATCACCAAGCGATCCACTGATAGTGTTTCTTCTCTACTAGAGGTTGTCAAGTCCACTGGAGCTACTCATCTTTTCTTTAACCATTTATATGGTCTGTTTCTATTCCTTTTCTCATATCTTAATGTCTCTTACCTCATATGTTTCTGTTTGATTTTAGTGCTTTCTACTTCAATATCTTTCCCTTTTTCTTTTCTATTATTAGCATGCTAATTTTTTTTGTTACATACAATTCATGTTTTTTAGATACCAAGATTTTGGTTGGTTGGTTCATTGCTTAGTAATGATACTAATGAATAACATCGTAAGAGATTGTAGGATCCTTGATTGTATCAATTCGAGTTGTTTCTTTTATTTATTTTTTGGTAAATTGTGTCTGTTATTTAGTTAGGTAGCAATTTACGGAACAAGACATCATCATTAGTTGATTTATTATTTTCTTATTTTCCTTACCAGTTTGTATTGTATGGTGGTTGTTTGATCTGATCACTTCATCATATAAACTGCTTTTTCATTTGTCATCCCTATTCATTTTGTAGGATTTCCTTTTTCATAATCTCAAAAGAAAAGTGAAATTCCTCTCTTCTGCTTCATGATGATATTTTACTTCAATTCATCAATACTTGGTTGCAAAGTCTTGGATTAAAATCTGTGCATCTAAATGTTTACTTGTAATTTTCTGTGTTGCAGATCCCTTGTCACTTATCAGGGATCACCGAGCAAAGGAGGTTCTGACTGCTCAAGGAATAACCGTACGTTCCTTTAACTCGGATTTATTGTATGAACCATGGGATGTCAATGATGACCATGGCCAACCATTCACAACTTTTGCTGCTTTTTGGGAAAGATGCCTTAGCATGCCTTATGACCCACAAGCACCTCTTCTCCCACCTAAAAAGATTATTCCAGGTCTACTTTTGCTCAATTATTTCCTTAGCCTCGTATTTCTTTTAATTTTTGGATTATATTGATTGATTGCTGTTAGGTACTGATATAATAATAGAAATAACAGAAATAATAATACATAACAGTTAGTAACTGTTATGATTATATAGTGTTAGTTAATTAGCCAAAGATAGTTATAAAAGGAAGGGAGATAGGAATTGGGGGTTATCTTGCTCTGGAATTCTGTTCTGGTAGAGGAATCCTGAGTAGTAGTGAATAAAGATCTATTTCTTCTTCTTGAAATACAAGTTCTAACAGTTGCCAAGTACTGCGCAAGTCATTGAGCTCTTCTGGTTCTTGTTTGAATTCGGAATTACTGAACAAATTATTCAAATGGGAAAAGAAACATGTATGCTTTAAACCTCTTGAAAAGTTGCTATGTAACATAGCAATGGGGTGCAAAAGTAAAAGCATATTATTTAACAAGATGCAGTTCATTTTAAAATTTAAATGTAATTACAAATTTATTTATCATTGTGCCTATTTAACTAATAGGCATCCAGATGTGGTTGTCCAACGATTATAAAGAACCAAAAATAAAAATTCAACAAACATTCTATTGAATTGCTAATTTCTGGCTTCTGGTGTCAAAATTGGCCTTGTCTGCAACTTTTATATTTTAGTACTTTTATAATCTCTACATTTATGCCATGTGTACTTGAGTACTTGGCACATGCTTTTTGTTTGAGGTATTGTCATTTTCTATGAACCATCAGACTGGACTTTAATATGCACCTTCTAACATCTCTTTCCCTCTTTCAGGAGATGTATCAAGGTGCCCTTGTGATACATTGGTGTTTGAAGATGAATCAGAGAAGGCAAGCAATGCACTTCTTGCTCGAGCATGGTCACCTGGGTGGAGTAATGCTAACAAAGCTTTGAACACTTTTATAAATGGTCCACTGATTGAGTACTCAGAAAATCGCAGGAAGGCTGATAGTGCAACAACCTCATTTCTGTCCCCCCATTTGCATTTTGGTGAGGTGAGTGTCAAAAAAGTTTTCCATCTTGTTCGCATTAAGCAAGTGTTTTGGGCCAATGAAGGAAACAAGGCTGGTGAAGAAAGTGTGAACTTGTTTCTCAAGTCTATTGGTCTTAGAGAGTATTCAAGGTACATCAGTTTCAACCATCCCTATAGTCATGAAAGGCCTCTTCTAGGCCACCTCAAGTTTTTTCCTTGGGTAGTAAATGAAGGCTATTTTAAGGCATGGAGACAAGGCAGAACAGGCTACCCATTGGTGGATGCTGGCATGAGAGAGTTGTGGGCCACCGGTTGGCTGCATGATCGGATACGTGTTGTAGTTTCCAGTTTCTTTGTGAAGGTTCTGCAGCTTCCTTGGAGATGGGGAATGAAATATTTCTGGGATACCCTCTTGGATGCTGATCTTGAGAGTGATGCTCTTGGTTGGCAGTACATAACTGGTACTCTACCTGATGGTCGTGAATTTGACCGTATAGATAATCCACAGGTGCAGTTTCGTCTGTGCAAAAGCTAGCATTATATTGACCATTTGGATGTATGATCATCCGTTTGTCCTTCTTTCTTTTATTTCTTAATTTGGAAAAGGAAAACCATATCATGTGTCACATGATCCAGTTATATATTCTTTTTTGGTTTCTATAATTTGTGCACACACTCATAGATTCTTCTGTCTGCCATTGAGAGTTTTTCCTGAGGGAAATGAAACAATAATAATTTACACTCTCCTCTCTTGACTGCCACTAAGGCATCTGGATTTCATTATGTGCAAAAGCTTCAATAGTGCTTGAAATTCTCAGGATAGAAACACTCTATGGCTTCTTTTGCCTTCTCTGAACTTTTCCCTATTGAAAATTGAAATAGTCATTCATTCTTATTACCCATGAATAAAGTCAAGTATATGATCGATCATAAGTATGAGATTTTGAGTTTTTTCTGTTTCTTGTTTTTTTGTTTTACAAATGTTTAGATTGATATCTTTGTTTCTCCAATTTTAGGGGCGATTGGATTGAATTCTCACATTGTGATTACGAACTTTGATATTGACATTTTGAGTTATATGCTATTTTTGGATGCTTAATTATGATGATATATTTGTTGTGATAGATGCACTGATTTCAGTTATTGAATTTTGTATTCTAGTTTGAGGGATACAAATTTGATCCCAACGGAGAATATGTACGTCGCTGGCTTCCCGAACTTGCCAGATTACCAACTGAATGGATACATCATCCATGGAATGCACCAGAATCTGTACTCCAAGCTGCTGGGATTGAACTTGGCTCAAACTACCCTCTTCCAATTGTTGGAATAGATGCAGCAAAAGAAAGATTGCAAGAAGCACTTCTACAAATGTGGCAACAAGAAGCAGCTTCAAGAGCTGCAATTGAAAATGGAACTGAAGAGGGGCTTGGAGACTCCTTTGAGTCAACCCCTATTGATTTTCCACAGGACATACAAATGGAGGAAAGACATGAACCCATCAGGAACAATCCGCCTGCTGCTTCTACTCGGCGCTACGAGGATCAGATGGTCCCAACTATCACTTCTTCCCTGGTGAGAGCAGAAGAGGAAGAAACTTCTTTGGATCTTCAAAACTCAGCAGAAGACAGCAGAGCTGAAGTTCCAATAAATGTAAATGCAGAACAAAATGCAAGAGAGACAGTGTTGCACACCGTTAATAGAAACACTCAACTACAGCATAATACTACTACAATGTGGCTTAGAAATGCAGCTGAAGATTCCACGGCAGAATCTTCAAGTAGTACTAGGAGAGAAAGGGATGGAGGAGTAGTTCCGGTATGGTCTCCCACAGCTTCAAGTTACCCGGAGCCATTTGTAGATGATGAAAATGGTATAGGACCCAGTACATCTTACTTGCAGAGGCATCCTCAGTCTCACCAAATGATGAATTGGACAAGGCTACCTCAGACTGGGTGAGATTTCTCAAACCACTGAAAACATTAATAGCCAATATCTACTTTATTTATCATGGAAATCATCAGATGAATGCCAATGTTCTAGGTGATGTTTCTGATCTAATGATTATGATCTTTTTTCTTCTTGTCTTCTTCTTGTTGTTACAATGAATATGTTGATTATAGGTAATTCACATCTAAAACAAGCCGACTAGAGAAGCAGGCTGGAGGTGGAAAATGTTCTCCTTTTCTGTTGGGAAAGTGGGATGTTGAACCTCGCACTGGGTTCATTTCCGACTCCTTAAACCAGTCCTGACATTTGATTAACGGCTGACTTCCAAATGTGTGTGAAAACTTCATTTCATACGGGCAGTTTCATTTGCAGTCCATTTTGCTTTCTTGTACAATATGTGTAGGCCTACTGTATAGTATATTCTGTCCTCTAATAAACTCAGGTTTGTGATTATCATTTAAGGCAGATATATCACTTTTATAATCTCTGCTTTCTTCACATGAGTTTAAATTTGATGCACATCAGTGTAAGATTTTTTCCCATTATCATCTAATAATATGTCATTAAGAATGTAGACTTTCTAGGTAATGGTTGTGAATGTGATAGTCAAACTTTTTTTAATGATCTAGTAATATAAGATTAGATATAGTGTTTTTTGGCTGTACATCAAAACTAAATCATGTATAATTTTCTTTGCAACACTAGCGATCATAGTATACTACTGGCATGATAATTTGTGTACGCAATATAACTGCTACTTTTAAGAAACATATACTTCTAGAGGGAGGAACTGCTAAAGTAGCATATTAATTTCCTAAACTTGGACATGACCTCTTGAAGGATCACGGCCAATCTGATGTTAATAGGCTATTGTTTATTTCTAGTTTAACTACAGAATACTGATCCTCAAAGAGCATGATAACCAGTTGGGAGGGTATCGTTTGATGGATCAGAAGGTAAATAACTATGTTTGCATATGCGATATAGTTCAGGCGCGGTCTTCAGGTTAAGCTGGTTTGGATACCCTTAGGAACGTGTAAAGCATACTGGCAAAGACAGCTCCAAGAGTAGGGCTTATGAGATAAACCCAAATGTTTTTGTAATCACCAGAGACGATGGCAGGGCCTAAACTCCTTGCAGGATTCATGCAAGCTCCAGTAATAGGCCTGCACAAAAATGTGCTAGGTTCAGTTATCAGCACTTCCAAATTGCACATCAATGATATATATATATATATATATAAATAATTCTGCCATGCGGAAAGTGCAATAAGATGACCGTAGTAGTTTGTTTACTCAGCGATGATGATGTTAATGAGAACTGAAATGCCTATGG
Source organism: Ammopiptanthus mongolicus (assembly GCA_039655645.1). Taxonomy (NCBI): domain Eukaryota; kingdom Viridiplantae; phylum Streptophyta; class Magnoliopsida; order Fabales; family Fabaceae; genus Ammopiptanthus; species Ammopiptanthus mongolicus. The sequence continues at coordinate 14,368,371 of CM077348.1, read as the reverse complement.
CAACTCCGGCGAGGTCTTTGCTCTGTGTCAATCAGCGAAGGTGCCTTATTAGTTTCTTTGTAAAATGAAGTATAACTGGAAATGCCTCACGTAAAGAAGGCATTAGATCGATAAAGAGTATGCTGATATTCATTATACATACAAAAAGGGATCAATTTTTTAACCTAATATTTAATATTGTGGCTGTGGAGCATGCATAGAAATAGATAGATTAAGATAGCCACTACTAAGATAAACCATGGCATATAATAACAAACGGTACCCCTCTGTGATCAGTGGCAACACCGCAAATAGTGAGCATTAGTATGGAAGTGATTATGGATTCCCACACCATAGCTTCAAGATAAGAAGTGGAACTCGAGAACTGAGTCACTGTCACTCCAATATCGACCTTGTCATGATACAACGTTTTGAGGGTGAGGCTGGCCAGTGTTGCACCCAACAACTGGCACAACACATAAGTAGGAACCTATATAGGAAACAATAGAAAAGAGAGAATAAAATAAATAGTGAGGAAAAGAAAAGTTTTAGTACCAGATGAACTTGCATGGTTTAATGGGAGCTATTAGAAAGCGTGGCTTACAAGTTTCAGTTGAATTTTTCGTGCAGCAGCCAAAGCAATTGTAACTGCAGGATTGAAATGGCCACCAGAGACATGACCAACTGAATATATAGCCACTGTCAAAGCTAGACCAGAAACGATTGCTATGCCTACTACTGTAAGTGGCAACCTCTGGTTAACAAGAACAGCACCACAGCCTGCAAATATAAGAATGTATGTACCCACGAGCTCAGCAATAGCCTACACAAAATAGACATATTAGACACACAAGCATAAAAAATTAACAAGAACTTGGTCTTGTTGCTATAATGGTAATTATGGTACATATCTTGATTAATTATTTTCAAGTTGGGGTCACGCTTTTAGCTACCTTTTGGATGTTAGATGGAGAGTGTACAGCCTCATGGCTAGTTCTTTGGCTCTGCATGGACTTTGCTTGTCGATGTGTTTGTTCAGGAGACCATTCAAGCTTAGGTGGAGAATCAACCATAACTACTAGCGAATCAGCCATAATGGCACTTGAATGCCAAACCTTAGAGGAAAGTCCAGCCGTAGATTATTCTCTTTTATGCACACATGCAGTGTCTTTTGTAGTGAAATACATTTCTTATGGAATTTAACTGAAATTTGAGAATAAAAAGTGTTACATATTAAAACCTGACTCTGATAATGAGATTTGGTTTTTTATGCCACTTTGCTTCAATAGAAAAAGGCCGAAACGATTTGGAGGTTATAAGTAGTAAATCATTGGTATCATCCTATGGCATCTATGATCTGTAGTTCATTGGCCGGAGTCGATATGAGAGTCCCATTTGTAATGTTAGGGGGAAATCTGTTAGAATAATAATGTGTCACAAGGTCACATAGTTACAAATAGGAAGAACAGAGAATTCAGGTTTAATGTTCCAAATCCTTGGACGGCAATCATTAATGTTCATTGTTTTAGCTTAAAACATTGCGTAGGGCCCACGCATACATATATAGAACAAAATTCCGTTGTCCCAAAAAATGGTGTTTCGATGTCCCCCACCAATCAAAGGCGAAATATATATATAAGTATTAATGAGTTATGATTTTATTTTATTACGTGACAAACTGTCATTGGTAAGGGACAGAGAATATGACAGGAAAATGGGATAGAAGATTTCCATCCACATATATAACCAAACAATTTCGAGAAAAAATTATGTGAGGGATGGTTAATTACATTAACGGTGCTCTAGTTCTTCTACTATAGTACAGTTGAACCGGTTGGCATAAGTACGGCACAACGGTTACACTAGCTAGTGTCAAGGGGTATGTCAAAACAGAGTCCAGGTATATAGTGTTTTGGCTAGAGAAAAATGGAGGGAAGGGGTGCCAAGAAAGAGATGTTTATAAACTTTTTTGTTTGGTTTAATGGAGAGGGAGCAAAATTCTTTCTTGCTCAATTTTGATTCCACTCCAATATCAGAGGATTTGGAGGTTAGAGAAACGAGTTTAAAATATTTTAAATAGATATACTAAAATATCCTTATTTCTTACTAATATTTTTTGAATCCAAAATGTTAGGATTCGGAGGAACGCCAATACCGAGAGATTTTTTTTCATGAGCGATGATATTCCTTTCATGGGCTAAGTAAAGAACAACATAAAGCTCGACATTATGTCTTGAACCAAAAACTTAAGGCATTAAGTCTATAAGTTATTTCTACTTATATAACTTTCAACTTTTCAAATTTTTTCCATTGTGAGATTTCTTCATCCACATTTCATTCACTCGCAATTCCCCACAATTAATCTCCCCCTTAGTGTGTCCTTCACATAAGGTCCTCTCCCTTGAGCGGAAGTCTTTCAAGTATTTGACAGTATCATTAAGAGCCTAGTTCGCATTCAGATTGAGTCACACACATGCTTCTTCATATTTGTAGCGCCGTTGTCAACCTGCATTTGCTTTTAATTTGTCAAACTCATTGTTTCTATGATGTGTGTTCCCTTCTTTCCTTTTGATCATATCTATCCCAGCTCTTCATTCTCAAAGATATTTCATCTCTTCCATTTTCCTCCTTATATATATGAACCAACACAAAAGTACAACAATCCCGTCAAATTGTTTTACTACAAGTCTCCAAATAAAGTTTGTTAAGTCATAGTCCTTTGTCTATAGCTACACAGTCTCCTGAAACTCTGCTTGTGCATGTACCTTTTTCGAGTCTTGCGACAATAGAAAATTGAAAATGGCGGAAAACTAACGTTGGAGGAAACGCTTTGAACGATCTGTTTAATGACTACCAAGACATGCTCCTCGCCATGTGCTATACTAAATATATATAAATATGAGAAGTGCTTGTAACATATTTTCTAACGTTTTTTTTTCAACACACACTTTTTTATTGGTTGAAATTAATATGAATCTCATTAATTCATGTGGGTCCTACTTGAATTTTGTAGGATCCACATGAAATTCAATCAATTGGAGAGTATGTGTTGGAAAGAGTGTATTAGAGAGTGTGTTGTTAGCATTTTTCTCTCTCTCTATATATATATATTACTTATGAAAATTTCTTCACATATGTATCATACATGCGCAAAAAATGAGTAAACACCCAATTTGGTCCCTGAAATTGTAGGGTCGTATCAACTTAGTCCCTCATATTATCAATATTCCAAAATGATCCCTGGAATTGCAGAAAGTTAATCAGATTCGTCCCTTCGTTGATATTTGCATGGACTATAATGACATTAAGTTGGTAATGTCAGGGATGCATTTGAAACTAAGTGAATAATGTTAGGGATGCATTTGATACATTTTGAAATTTCAAGAATCATTTTGGAATATTGATAATGTGGAGGACTAAGTTGATACAACTCTACAATTTTAGAAACCAAATTGGATGTTTACTCCGCAAAAAATTGTCAGGCGGGTATCCCAATCATTATATAATTATGTGTCTAATATTTTGAGTCAAATTTCATTATTAATGTTAAAAAATCATGTTTAAATTATTAGATCACCAATAAAATACAAACTTAATACCAACATGTGATTTATTCGAGTGATAACGAGCTCGGACCCCTTAAGCAAGTAGTCAGGAATTCAATCCTCGACTCTTGCTTACGGAGAAAAAATGGTTGGGAGATGTCAGTTCTTAAATATCGTCCAGTATATCGAGGGATTAGTCTCTGCAGTTGCGTACGAAATATACTCTCGGAAACCAAGAAAAAAATACAAACTTAATAAACATAATTAGTATTTTGATTTTAGGTCAATGAAATGTTTGAATGCAAGAGGGCCATTTTTCTTTCACATGAAAATCATATTACCTATAATCGAAAATAGAACTAATATTGAGGAACCTGGACCTTGCTAGTCCTCCTTAATTTCATCTGGTTCTTAGGGCAGGCACTGGCCGCAAACAAAAATTAGCTTAAAAAACTGCTTGAACAAGAGTATGATTCGTTTAAGCAATACTTCTACTTGTTACTAAAGTTCCTCATCTCATCTAGTGTATGTGTACATCGGGAAAAAAAAAACTTGCGGATTTATACAGCTACTTTTTTTTAATAAAAACAGATTAATTCAAGTTGAAATTAATTCAAGTTGAAACTGCAAAGTGAAGTTCGGATTGCATGGCATCAGTTGCGTCACAACCAGCTTTTTGAAAAGGGTCGTGTTACCATATTTCCCATATTTACCTTTGGTCAGAAAAGGCTGTAAATAAGAGACAAATTAATGAACAGTAGAAACTAGAGATAGCAAAGTTAAAACTGTTGTGACACCCTTCTTCCTTTTTCTTTTACAGTTGGTTTGGGTGAAAATGGGAGGAAAAAAATTAATTAAGAAGACATAAAATAAAATGATTTTATAATTTCTCTGGCTTGACTATGAAAAGTAAATAGAAAGGAAAAATCCGGTAGAACTCAGGCAACTCAGGCAAAAAGTTTTATCTTCACGGAAAAAGAGAAATATGGGGAAAGAAAGATACCACAATATCAAATTTATCTCTCATCGATAGTCAATTCTATCATTTAACAAACACCTAATTGTCTATTAAAAAAAAAAAAGTAAAAACTCAAATTAATCTTTAAAAATTTTTAAAGAATCACTAAAAAAAAATAAATTAACCATTTTGGGGATTTATGTATCACATTAACCATCTTACCTGATTCGCTAGTTGCCTTACGTAACTTACAACGAATTTCAACTGTGAAAAATGAATGAAAAGTAAAAAAGTAATTTTTAAGGTATTTTGATTTTAAAATTATATATGTTTTTTTTTACTTTTTATTCGTTTTTCACGAAGGAAATTCATTATAAATCATGTAGGATCACTAACGAATCAGGTAGAATGGTTAATGTGACACGTAAGCAAGTAAATGGATGTCAAAATTAAACCTAAGGATTAATGTGTCCCTCATTTATAAATTTGAAGGAATAAATGATTAGTTTATTTCTTTTAGGAACTAAAAATAAGTTTCTGAGACCAATTTAGACCTCCATTCTTAAAAAAAAAAACTCATCCAGTTTGTTTCATATTTCTCTTATACTAGTCACCTCTTAATTAGTGAGTTGTGTGTATGGAAATTATGGAAATTCTCTCCAACAAGTGGACGCGCATCCACAAGAAGATACTATGAGTAGCTTCCACATCCCAACCGTGGTTTCAAACATATACTAAAATTCATTTTCTTTTCCTCATCACTTTATTTCTATCCGTATTTTTTTATCTCCTCACTTTCTATGTTTTTTTCTCAAACGAAAGCAAAGTTTTAAACAATTATTTACAACATTTTTCCCTTGTTGGTAAGTTTATAGGGTCAGGAATGAAACAATGTCATAACTCATAACAGAGAAAGACCAGTTACTGACACGACAGAAGCACCGTTCGGTTCCGTCCTATGACAATCTTTATTATTTATCAATTGTTTATCATATAAGCTTTTGTTTTTCAAATGCTGTGTGTCACCTTTTCTTTGGTACTTCATTTTCATTCGCTTATTTAATTAATTGGTTGTGCGAACTGATAAGAAGGGGGAATAAGCAAGTTGAGGAAGAAAAAGAGCATGAACTATGCAACCAAGGAAGACCGAGTTAAATTAAATCAATTCTAAATTCTGATTGGACCAGTAAGGTGTAACATTAATATCCAAGTTTCCATCTTTATTGGTTTAGCTTTTCTTTTGTCACAGTTAGGCTTTATGGGGTTTTAGGGTTAACGTTTTTGAAAATCTTGACTTTGACGTTAGGTCGATAGCCTTTGTGTTTTGGATCACACAGTTCATGATTCTGGACAAGGCCTGTGATTTTGGGAAGAGGGTTTCTTTCCAAATCCCAATTCAAGGTGGTCTATGCTGAGAATCAGTTGACAAATATTGAACAGGTTGCTCAACCTTTTCTTTTCTCATGGATAAATTGTGCTGTTTTAAGTTTTCTTTCTCTCAGGTAAGTATGTAACATCTCCTCCAGTTATCTTCTTTTCTTATACTTTTACAGCAAAAGTTGTTTTTTTCTTCTGTTTGTTGAGTTTGAAAGCAATTCAATTTTCTAGAGCGATGGTTTCTGTTTTTGGATGATTAACTTGAATGTCTCTGTCTATATTCTCACATGTTATTGGTCAATAACTTTGGGGGGGGGGGACTTGAATTCTATTTCTGTAGATTACTATATTTGAGTGATATGAAATGATCAATATTCCCTGTATAATATCCATTATCATCATCATCTTGGGAAGAGGACATGTGTTAGAAAACATAGCAGAGCTCATAGAAGAAGAAATAATTGAGAGGAAATCTGAGAAATGTAATTGATTGAATCTGTGAAGTGTCCCCTTTCTATTTCTAGAACTTAAATTAAATGTATTACACCTGCTGCAGAATTATAATTTTGTCCTGTCCCTATTGTTTGCTGGATTTTTCAAATCATTAACAAGGAGTACTAAACTGTTTTGATAGTTAATACAATATAATTTACCTAAAAGTGTTCTTAAATCTACCACCATGAATTTTATAACTTGCCTGTGTTCTTTAGCTTTATGTACATTAAATAAAACATTTTTTGTTTTTCACTTTTTGGGAATCCATGACCATCTAGATGGCTCCTTGAACTATGAAGGCTCTATTTGTTTGATAGGGATTCTTATTGAACAACTGCGGATTTTGTGTGTGTGTTTATCCGGCTAAATTTTCTTTTGCTTTGCTTTGGTTGCTTTATAGCTTGTAGCGGCACGTTCTTCCTTCAGCACTGGTAAGGGGAAAAATCATGAAGGGTCGATAAAGTACGGTTTCGCCATAGTGAAAGGGAGAGCTAATCATCCAATGGAGGACTATCATGTTGCCGAGTTCGTGGAGATACAGGAAAAAGAATTGGGTTTGTTTGCTATTTATGATGGCCACCTGGGAGACCGTGTGCCTGCCTACTTGCAGAAACATTTGTTTTCCAACATTTTAAAGGAGGTAGGTTGTTACACTGAGTGTTGTAAAAAATAAATTTATATCTTCTATGCTAGTTTGATCAGAGTTCAGATTGGAAAGGTTACATTCTTATACTTCTTCATTTTTATCCTAGGAAGAATTTTGGGATGAACCTGCTGCATCTATCTCAAAAGCATATCAGGGCACAGATCAGGCAATTCTTGCACATAGTTCTGATTTGGGGCGTGGTGGATCAACGGCTGTAACTGCAATATTGAACAATGGGCAACGGTTATGGATAGCTAATGTTGGAGATTCGCGAGCAGTTCTTTCTAGAAAAGGTCAAGCAGTACAAATGACTACAGACCATGAGCCCAACACAGAACGAGGACTTATTGAAAATAAAGGTGGTTTTGTCTCCAACATGCCAGGTACTTTTAAGCTCCCGTTATTTCAGTTTCTGGTTTCTGTTTGCTGTCAGGTTCTAGTTTCTTGTGTTGTAGATCTTCTCATATTGATTATTCTGTAGCTACCATGTCATGGAAAGAGAGTCTATTACAGTTGCTTTGCATATGTATGTGAATTTCAATGTTATAATTCCCAGAAGCAGCTGGACATTTTTGTTTTGACACCACATAAGACACAGCAAATAAATGGTGCATCTGTTTAACTAGATTATATAAGCTTGCACAAGGAATCTATTTTCAGTTGGGATACTAGTCCAGAATGAATTTGAATGTACTTGTACAATACGAGCTCATGTGCTTTCTTTTATAAACTATATTAACTAAATTCAAATGCAAAATTATCTTGTCATATTGTTTAATGCATTACAAACTGCTTTGTGATTTTGATCTTGTCATTGCTTAGAAAAGATTTTTGGTTACCAACATCATCAACCTTAGGATTTCAGTTTTGTCATTTGGATGAAGGTGCATCCTATGTTTGTGAGCAGTCCATGAAATAAGGTCCAGTAGAAAAATTCCATTCTTTCATCTTACTAAGACCATATGTTTCCACAAATCATGTGATTTTGGTACTAGAACTCAACTGTATCCATATGCTGATGATTTCAAAGAATTGCGACCACAATAACAAGCTTCATTTATTTTTGTAGAGTGAAATCACATTTGTGTACCTAATGATAATGATTAAACAACTGATACATCTTGTACGTAATATTGTTTATCGCATGCTTATGGTATAAGTAATATTCTTTTGACACCACAAAGTTGGTATTGTATAGATGCTAACAGTAACATCCTAACATTAACGTGGATCTCTTCTGCGTCTCAGGTGATGTGCCTAGAGTAAACGGGCAACTGGCTGTTTCTCGTGCATTCGGGGACAAGAGCCTCAAGTCACATTTGCGATCAGACCCTGATGTACAGAATACTGATATAGATGATGATATCGATATTCTAATCCTTGCAAGTGATGGACTTTGGAAGGTGAATCATTGCAACCTAAACATTTGTTACCTAAGAAAAAATAAAACATATGGTTATTTTCATCATACTTGCTTTTAAAGGTATTAAAAAAACAAAAAACATTTTCCTTTTGCATGTGGTAAATCAGGTAATGCCTAATCAAGAGGCAGTGGATATTGCTAGAAGGATAAGAGACCCACTGAAAGCAGCTAAGCAATTAACAGCTGAAGCATTAAAAAGAGACAGTAAAGATGATATATCTTGCGTAGTCGTTAGATTTAGGTGTTGATATCTTCTAAACAATATTTCTTGCTGAATGCAGTTTATAGCAACAATAAGGTTATATATATCTCTACACGGCATGCCAATTTATGGACTGGAACAAACAACTTATACACATACTTGGTTCGTTTTGTTCTGATTGAATACAATTTGCTAAACAAAAAGGAAACGGTATGTCAATCTTTGACATTGATCTCCAGATCAGATTTTGTCGTTTGAGATTGTTTGATTTCTTTCTTTCATGTGTGAGTGTGTGACTATTGGGAATGGTTTGTATATTGTACTTTTTTATTCTACATAAGAAAACATGTATCATTTTTTTTTTTTTTTTACTATTTTTGGTTGATAGAGAACTGGCAATATATGTAGATGGAGGATATGCTTCTAATTGTTTTCTATTTTTTCTACGTTGTTTTTATTTTGATTCTTATGATCTAATTTTATTATGGTAAAATACCATTTTTATTAATGATAATATCTTTTATTGATATATAATAAATTTCATAATAATTATTTTTAAAACAACGTACAATGAATATATCAATAAATTAAATGAATTCCATTCTAAAGTTAATTTGGGATAAATTTAATTATATAACCTTTTATAAAAAATAAAAAAAAAATTTATTACAATAGAAAATTTACAATGCTTAAAAATTAAAGAAAGATACATTAAATTTAGAAAAAGAAAGAAAAGAATTGATCATTTCTTCTAAATTAACCAATGTATATATATATATATATATATATATATATATATATATATATATATATATATATATAGGATAAGGATCCTCCGCAGTTATTTTTTAACTGCATAACATCTCAGCCATTAAGAATAATATTTTTAGGAAAAATATTAAAGACAAAAAAATGATTTATGAAATATCAATCCTTGGATGAGTAACTCTATATCCTGTAGTTGTTTTTAGAACTGTAAAGGATCCTAATCCATATATATATATATATCCCGAGCTCTCTCCTACTTACAAAATCATTTAGAGTATATTGGAGCATAAAAAATTTGATTAATTATATCATAAAAGTTAAAGAGTTCTGTTAATTTAACATTAAAATTTGACGGTAATATTTGATATTATATACATTTTCTCTATTTTTTATTTATTTTTTATCTTCTTTATATATATTCCTTTCAAAAAAACATAAACAAAGCAAGAATAAAAAACGTGTAATATTTGTACTTTGATGTTCAAAACACGTAATTTAAAATTAAAAGACAAAATAACCGTGAAGGAAACAACAAAATATTAGAATGAAATTTTGTTAAAAAAGAAAAGAATTAAACCTAGTATATCTATTAGAGGGAACGAGAACCAAGAATGTCAACGAATCAAATACTGACGAAACAACTCATATATTAATAAAGAAATGGCAACAATTCGTCTTCCACAAGTGAACATAAGACGTGATGTGAATATGTGATTCATATTGTGTCACGCTGTCAACATTTATTTATTTTATGGATATAGTAATCACGTGTTACCAATTATTTTATTAAACAATTCATTCTTTCCCATATCAAGTTGTTATCCTATTTTAATTTTCCACTATGATCGCTTTATCGTCATTCACACAACATGATTTGGTTCACCAATCAATCACACAATTGAAGTTGAAACAAAAACACTAATCTAAGTCTTCATACCAAATGGTTCAATCTTTCAGTTTCTAAACACTTGCTTCATCACATCTATTAAATCTACTGTTTTGTTCCCACTTTTTTCTACACACTTATCAAGATGACCCAATGTTTTAGCTTGACAGAAACCAGAAACCGGTGCTACAGGTCTACCTTCACCGGTTCGGGGCTCCGATCCACCATCACGGACTTCAAAGACGGAACAGTCATGCATTGCTGGGTGCCCAAGACCCGAACCGAGTCCAAACCGAACCTCCTCCTCATCCACGGGCTCGGAGCCAACGCACTGTGGCAATGGGGTGACATCATCCGCCACCTCACACCTTTCTTCAACGTGTACGTGCCGGACCTCCTTTTCTTCGGCGGGTCCTACACGACCCGACCCGAGAGGAGCGAGCGGTTCCAGGCGGAGTGCGTGATGCGGGTCATGGAGGCCAATTCGGTCCGAAAAGTGAGGCTTGTTGGGCTGAGCTACGGTGGGTTCGTTGGGTACAGCTTGGCAGCGCAGTATGGTGAGGTTGTGGAGAGGGTGGTGGTGTGCTGCTCAGGTGTGTGCATGGAAGAAATGGACCTCAAGAATGGCCTTTTCCCTGTCTCTGATTTGGAGGAAGCTGCCAACGTTTTGGTGCCCCAAACCCCCCACAGGCTTAAGGAGCTATTGGGCTTTACCTTTTTCAGACCCCCTCCCTTGGGCTGGTTGCCATCTTGCTTTCTCAATGATTTCATCGATGTAAGTTTTATTCTTGCCTTCATTTAAACCTGTCTCGATGAGTTTAATTTCTATACACACTAAAGTTTTTTATACTATCAACCAATCAGAATTCAACTTATCAGTGACTTTTAAGATAATTATGACAAGAGTCAAACATTTTTCATGATATGAAAATTTATTATTGCTTAACATTGTAAAAAATCTTTACACTAATATTGAATACCAATAAAATCATTTCTTTATTCCAAATTGATCCGAACATAACCTGATGAACAATATTAGCCCAACTTGATATGATGGTATTTACAAGTCATTTTTATTACATTATTTATACACCACTTCTTTTTTGAATAATAAATAAATAAAAACACATTGCTTAAGAATAGTCCTATGGTTGTTTAGTTTTTAACTTCAGCAAATTAACTAGATTCTTCTCTCATTGTGAACTTTCTTTAGCAATTAGCATCCCCCAGCCATGTGGAGTTAGCTTTATGTTTGGACTCTATGTTGCTTGGCCCTTGCATGAAACAGTTAGCTTATTAGTCCACCAAGCATGAATATGGGAGAAAAAATAGACTATTGTGTATATAATGATGGGTAATGATAGAATTACATTATATTTCAGCTGCCATTTTAACTAGCAAAACCTATACTATTGTGGTTGGTATTTGTAAATGTAAGGGAGCTGAAGTTGGTGAATTTGGGTAGGCAATGTGCAGGGACTACGTGGAAGAAAGGAGAGAATTGATCCGAGCCATTGCAAATGGCAGAAAACTTTCTGACCTCCCCAAGATTTATCAGGTTCATTTCTACTCCCCTCTTAGTAGTATACTTTTTTTTGTTTTTCATTTTTTTCCCCATTTTAACAACTAAATTGAATAGCTTGATTTCATCTTTCACTGCAGCCTACATTAATTATCTGGGGAGAACATGATAAAGTATTCCCTTTAGAACTGGGACACAGATTGAAAAGGTTAACAACACTCTCATTGTACTAGTTACCTTCTTCACATTTGAATTTAGAACTCATTGGATTTGGAACACAGGCACTTGGGGGAGCATGCTCAATTAGTGGTCATTAGGAATGCAGGGCATGCCTTAAATGTGGAGAAGACCAAGGAGTTCTACAGGGTATTGAAGTCCTTTCTCGTGGATTTGCTGCCACCTGCTGAGAGCCCATCTCACAAGTGTCAAAACAACAATCCAGCGTGAGTTCAAACATGGGAAGAAAGGAAACCTACAGATGATGACAGAAAAAACAGCATCTAGCCAAACCTGATTTTGTTGCGACACATTCTTTTTCCATTTGGCTCCAAAGCAGAGGCTCATTAAAAGAGTTAAATTCAGTGGCTTGTTTGATAAGCAGATTTGGTCTCTCTATGTTTGAATTAAAGCATCTTGACATTGATCAGGTTAACAGAGGTGAAAAAAGAAAGAATGGGATAAAATGAACTGAAGTTTAACAATTCAGTACGATACAGATTATATTTTCGAAGTGTTACTAATTTTTACTAGTTTCTTTCATTTGTAACAAGATGAATTACATCATGTGGATATCGACAGTTAAATCAGATTGGTACCCCATCTGGGCCATTCTCCATTTTACAGGTTGTTAACGAGCCAGGAATTTCATACACTCGCTTAAGTGGTCTAACTATATAAAATATGATTTTCTCTGTGTAGACAGATGGTAAGAGATTATGAGACTGAAATTACCCAACATCAAACGCCCCCACAAGCATCATTGGATACACTCTGACAGCGACGGTAATTGAACCTGTTCTATAAACAACAATTTAGGGAATTATGATGATAGGCAAAGTGAATAATACATCCTAAGGAGAGGATTCAAATTTTAAACATACTACTCTACCTTTTGATACAAAAGGAATCCATGATGAGGTTATCGCCATCTGGTTAACATTAGAACTTCTCAAAACAATCAAGCATCCATTACATGAACATGTTATCGAATACTCAAAATGGACTAAGCTGGTTTTACATTCATTTCATTCCCAAGAGGAATTAATTTACGAACTTATGGTCAACGATTGACTTTCAAGTAAACCTACAAGACAAAGAATTACATATTTCAGCTCGAGTAAGCTACATTCAGACTATACACATTGAAGTCTCAATTCCCTAGAAAGCTGAATGAAGTATTTCTTAATCATATGGACAAATAGGGATGGACTACTTCATTCAGAAACATAATCGACCTTCACTAGGAATAAGGCCCCGCCAAACCCATCAACAGTGGGAAGATGATCCTGACACGAAAGTATAAGGCACAGCTTGCAGCCTAGACTTTCATAGGGTGTATCCTAATCTCCAATATCATGGTGAAAAAATTGACAGTGGAATCTGCTTACTGGTGCATCCCACGGCAGGTGCTTCCCTCCCCAATTGAAACTGTGGCAAGGGACTTGGAAGCCCATGCTTTCGCGTTCATTGCTCCTTCCTGCAAATTACTTCTCTTGCATGGTTCTTTCAAACAGCTAAAAGTCTGCATTATTCGCTTCAGATAGACCAAAGGATGTTCCAGCAAGCTCCCCAATATGACATTTTGGATAACCCTTCTCCAAGCACGTTGAACACAAATAAGCAGAGTAGGATAAAAGAAGTAGAGTAGTCTCAGAACCACAAATATAGTGGCCAGAGCCAAATACGTCTCCTGCCGCAGTAAATTTTCTGGAGATCTAGCCCATGAAAATGGGCAAGTTTCTGGATCAGTGTTACTATGCTTCTCATGAACTGATAGATGCCCAATTTTCTCAAGGGATAGTTGATCGAGTGAACCAATCCTAATCCCTACATTAACAAAAGAGTATTATCTAAATACAAGAAAACTGACAGACGCTCAATTTTCTCATGAGATAGTTGATCTGTTGAAGCAATACTAATCCCAACATTAACAAAGACATTATTAATTTATTATTTAAATCCGAGAAAAAATCATTTTTTTTACATCAATATAGATGCCGTGTGGCATCTATATGTGATATGAAAGAGATATGCAGTAACACAGCCTTCATTTTCATCAAACTATATATTGCAATACAGAACAGCTAAGGCACAGGCAAAGCATGACAGTAATCAAATTTTAACCAATCAGCAAGGTATTAAGAAGAAGATGAACATCTAGAACAGCTTTATAAATGGATTGAGCACCATAGTGTGATTAATAAAACCCGAGGCACAATGTAAGCATTGTCTAGAAGTGGAAGAATGGGGCTTACCAGTAACATCAGTGTAGAAACCTATTAGTGAGGCAAGGGTGCGAGAGCCGCGATGACGAACACGCATGGTAGAATTTAAAATGAATAGTGTAGGAAAACCATGAACACCATATTTTGATAGTATGCTGCAAGATATGATTAAATGAGAAGGGTATATTACTTTTAAACACACAAAAACGGAAATGAGAAAAACTCATGAAACAAACCTTGGCCTAACGGATGATTCTTCAATAGCGAAATGAGGAATGGAGGGGTATAAGGAAGAGAGGATGGAGAAAATTGGTTTAAATATCTGAGAAAAAGGGCACCATGATGCATAGAAAAGTAGAGCTACATATTCATAATCATTCTTGTGAACCATATTGAGTGCCTTGTGTAAACAAATCTCATCCCCCTGCATATCACAAAATACCCAATCTTCTATCATTATATCTATCATCAATGCACACGCACACACACAAGATTAAAAAGAATATCAACAAATAGAGTATCGGAAAAATAATAAGAATTAAAGGGGGAAAAGCGTAGTTGCCTGGGTGACAGGAATATAATTGATGGACGGAAGAGAATCGGTGGGAGAACAAGTGGAGTGTGGAAACCCTAGGATGAAATCGGAAAGGGGAACAATGGGGCAGAGAGAGAGAGGAACCCTAGAGGGTTCGGCGGCGCAGGAACAGGAGCAGGAGAGGCTACCCCACAACAACATCGCCATCACGATTTCTGATCCCAGAACCCTCTTCCCCGAATAATAAGATTCCATCAAAAATGAAGATTGAGGAAAAATATTCAGAAGGGGATTATTATGAGAGAATTGAGGAATGAAGAAGGTAAGGGCGATTTCGGCGCATGTTAGATCAGATGAACCCGCTGACGTGTCTGCATTTCTCTGCATCCTTGTTTTTGTTTTTTATTTATTCATGTATGTATATTGTATATTGTATGTATATCACGAAGACGGTTCGATTCCATTGGCTCGGTTTGGACCAAGAGCTGGGAAACGATAAAAATATCAACATTATTTAACTGATTTAATTATACATTTTAATATCTTGATCAAAATTATACATTTTAGTATTTTAGGTGTTATGTTTTTATTAAACTCAATATAATATTTTTAAAATACATGAGCATTTCTCTTATCTACCACACAAGTGTAGCTTATTCTGGCTCTTGTGCTCTTTGCAACCATTCAAGAAAAATCAAGGTTATGTTTCTAAAGGGAGGAAATCACAACAATGGAATAGCAAAACCTAAGAAGAGTCTGTTTAATAGTTATTTAAAATAATAAAGTAGGGGTTGATAATAGATGTACATTTTAGTTCATCCGTGTCTAGTCCTTCCCTTACTATTCAAAGCTTCTGATTTTGTTTCCCCGTATTAGAGGTCAAGGGGAATTTCATGAATCCATTCCCCCTAAAAAAAAATATACCAGTTTTGATTTTGGTTGTTGCATTTTCTTTTTGTTAGTTTTGATTCTTGTAAGTTTCAAAATTTTGATTTTAATCCCTACCTCACTATTAACAGATACTGACATGACAAATAGATCATCACGTCAGTCCTGTCATGTAGGCTATTATAATATTTTTATTATAATATCATTATTTATTTTTTATACTTTTATTAATTAAATGAAAGGGTGAACTTAAAAGGATCATAACCAACGGAAAAAAAAAAAAAGTAATGGGATCAAAATCAAAACTGATTCACTTTTAGGAGACTAAAATCTTAATTAAACCTTAAATTTATTAACAATCACACAATGAACTTATTGTCATGTTTCAACACAGCATCCACATTATTGTAGAAGGAGAACAGAGACACATTCGCAACATTGCTTAAATACATGGAAGAATGATTAAGAAGTTTGATTTAAAAATGTAAATTTCAAACTGGATCTAAAAAACAATATGATGAACTTATGCTTCGTATTAGGTTTAAGGATAGTTTACTCTTATCAGTTATCATAAAAGCCAAGGTATATGCTACATTTGGTATGTAGGTGAAGACTCCAATGAACGAAGCCAATGATGCTGGTACCACCATAACCCCCCCCCCCCCCCAAAAAAAAAATAAAATAAAAAGAAGAGTAAGTACTAGAAGGAAATTAAGCGGAGATAGAATTGCAAGAGAGGATAATACTCTAGCTCTGATTCTTCAGCTCCAAAAAGTGTGAAAAGAAAGAGTAGTTGCACGATCAAGCCTAATCAATATTGCTGCTCTCTCAGAAAATATACCCCTGACTTTATCTCAGACATCTGGGTCAATGCAAAATATTTAACTCATATATCTAAAACGAGCAGAGATATGAGAGCGATGAGTGTTGCAGTTACCTGGAGCAGAGCTTGCGGATAAATGAACGGTGGCGCGGTGGCTGAACAGAGAGGGAGATGGGGGAAAAGGGAACTGAGAGGGAGATGGGGAAATTACAGAACTGAGGGGAGAGGGAAATATTCGACGCCCTTATTTTAGTTCCCTTTTTACAGTACAGTAACAAAAATACTTTTGTATTGTACAGCGGACAGGGAAGGGGTTCAGAGCAAAGAAAATGAAAGAGGAGGTCTAGCTCTCCGCGTGCGTAACGTTAAACCTTTTGGAGATAACTCTTTTCACGACACTCTTTTCTATAGGTTAAAATTAGTATGAGTCCCACTAATTCATATGATCTCACTTGAATTTTATAGGACTCACATAAATTTCAATCAATAAAAAAAATTGTATTATAAAAAAAATGTTAAAGAGTTATTTTTCACTTTTTATATCCGTTGCCAGATATAGAAACTAGCTTTGTAAATCGGTTGCAACTCAACAGATGTAAAAGACTACTTTTATATTGGTACTGTTTATCTCGGTTGGAAAGCACGTGATGTAAAACAACTCCATATAATTTCAAAAATGTCATCCATTTTTCTTTTATAAGTGGGTTAAAAAGTAATTGATTTAAAAACTTGACCTAGAATTCATATTTTTCATTAGTGATTATGCAGTTGAATATTGTGATTTTATTTCTTTTTTTTTATTAGTTGTTCTTATATAATAACTGATTGTCTATAGAAATCATCGTGTAACATCCATTTCATACTACTTTAATGGTATAATTTATTAAAAACTTGTTCTTAATTTTAAAAACTCTTCAATAACTCCCACTAGAGTTACTCCAAAAGCTTACCAACACGAGTTTATAATCACGTAAGTTTTGCCAAATTAATTGGCTGGATCTTTTTTTAAAGAGAAATATTACTTACATGAACATGAGATTAACATGCGCCTTCTAGAATAAAGGAACTTACCAGGATTTTTCTTTTAACTGCAAGATAGTAGTACAGTGGTACTAATCCGGAACTGTAAAAGTGCACATGCATGCACCCAGCTCACCGGCAAATGGCACCAGCTGATGTATTGTACAAAAAAATCTTAATTAGTTAAAAAATCATTCATGGGAATAATTTGCAAATCATCAGCAGTATATAGCACCACATGCATGTATCAGCAAAATGGTGCCGGATTCATTTTCTGTTCAAATTGGAAAGCTTCTTAATTCTGTGTTATTAGGCTTCCTTTCTAATCGGCTGTACAGCAGCGCCTCTCCCATGAACACCGCCCTGAGTCCACCTTGTTTGAGTCCCAATCAGAAGTTGAGAATTAATTATTCTTAAGCATATCAGTTAATTATCTATCTATATATTGCTATTTGAAAAACAAAATCAATTTAATATTCTCATTTATTATTTATTTTATGAATCTTTAGAAAATTACAGATATAGGGTGCAATGTTTTAAAAATCGATTCAATCGGAAGATCGAAAAGAATAACGATTTAAGGTTCAACTGATTCAACCGGTTTAACCAATAGTTGAATAGGTAAATATGTATATATATGCACACATTAATAAAGTGATCAATCAACAAGTCAAAGAAAAAATACAATTTTTAAAATGTATGATAGTTCAGAACATTTAAGTTAAAAGTATGTTAATTTTTCAGAAATAATATATTCTAATTGACTAAGATAGTTAACCAAAGATACATATTAAATGAATTATAATCACTCAAGTCCTGAAACCCCGAACAAACCAGACCAAAGCCGAAAAGTACGTTCTATTTAAAAAAAAAATAAAACAATGAACTGACCGGTCTTTAAAATCATTTTTATATTGATTTAATCGATTTTAAATTAGTTGCAATGAGTTTTGGTTGACTTTATATGTTGAGTTCACTTTCCCAATTTTCTAATCCGACTAGAATGGAAGACGGTACCGACTGACGAGACCAATTTTTAAAACATTGATAAGGCCAGCTGCTTGCTTTCCTTCTAAGTTCTATTATTATATTATATATATATATATATATATATATATATATTAACAAATATTTCCTTACTATATAAGAGAATATTAAAAAATATATATATATAATATTATATATTTAAATAAAAATAATTTTTTGAATAATAAATAATAAATTTATATCTATTTATTGGAAAATATAATATTAATTTAATATATAATTTAAAATCTAAATTAAAAATATTGAAAGTAAAATAAATTTGAAAGAATATATCAGTGGGAACAAAAAAAATTAAATGGAAGTATTTGGAACAAAAGAAGCTATTAACAATATGTGTGACTAAGATTGACAAATTCCAAATATTAGGGGTGTTTGCGGATCTGTTTGGATTAGTTTTGAGGTAAAAAGTCATTTGATCTAAAGATTAAAAAAACACTTGGTTCGGTTCGATTTGGATTGCTTTCTTAAAAAAACTGATCCGATTAAATGTGATTTGGATTTGATCGATTAATTGATTCGATTT
Organism: Ammopiptanthus mongolicus; assembly: GCA_039655645.1. Classification (NCBI taxonomy): domain Eukaryota; kingdom Viridiplantae; phylum Streptophyta; class Magnoliopsida; order Fabales; family Fabaceae; genus Ammopiptanthus; species Ammopiptanthus mongolicus. Next base: position 14,349,290 of record CM077348.1, on the reverse strand, counting down.
TTACTGATACATTATTACACATTTATATTGCATTAAAGAATCAAAGTTACAAGCTAAATTAAAGAAACTGTTTAATTGTTATATACTGAGGGTGTAAATATTTTTACATTATCAACCAATCATCAATCATGGTATAAGAGACATTTAAATTAATTAGGATAAGAGTCATTTTTTATTACCGATGTTGCAACTTATGTTTGGATGTCTGTGTAAAAAGATTTTATCCTATCAATGTATAGCAATTAAACTCATAAATAAATATCATCACCATCTTGTTTCAAAACATCTTTTTTTTTATGTTTGGAACACTAAAAATAGTAGAAAGTTATGTCAAATCAAACTAAAAAGTATTATTAGAAAAAACCAACAAATAAAAAAACCAATAATGCAAAAAAATAGAATAAACGTATATTAAATTTTATATATGCGAAACTGGTTTGGTTTGGTTTAAAAAAAGAATCCAAAACGATCCGATCCGATCGATTTTCACAAAACAAGATCCAAAAAATCAAATAGACATCGATTTTGTTCAGTTTTTGATTTTTTTTTTGATCAGTTTGCGATTTTCTTTTGGATCGGTTTGGATATGAAACATCCCTACCAAATAGCAACCGCGAGGACAAATTTTAATGAATCCAAATTTCAAAACAAAATTACAAATAATAAATCAACTTTCACAAGGCAATGTTAAACAAATAACTATTTTTAAATATATAATTGATATAATAAACAATAGATACATAATAGATAGATTGAGAGCGTGGTTGGTCGTTGTTACTTGTTAGTATTTTTAAGAGGTTGTCAATTTGTCATTGTTGAATGAATGGGAAGTTAGAGGGTCTTAAAAACACAAACAACAAATTCATAAAAATAGAATGATTTAGTAGAGTACGTAGTTTTGAAGAATGTAGGGCTCCAAAAAGATTATTGGTATTTGAATTTGATAGGTAAGATGGTATGTCCAATAAAAAAAAAAAGGTAAGATGGTATGTTTGAGAAAGATTTTTCTTTAAACATGGTTAAAATATAAAAATCTGTTTTTTATAAGAAAAAAATTATTTTTAGAGAAGTTGAAAGTTTAAGATTATTTGAAAAAATGATTGATTGTTTTTTTTGTTGACAAAAATATTTGATTATTTTGAAATCAGTTACATTTTTTTATTTCATTGATACAAAATTAACTATAAAAGAAATATTATTAATATAAATAAAATAATTTCATGCTTATTTCCGTAATTTATTTATTATATAAAATTAATTTTTGACACAACTTAAATAAAAAATTAATTTAAAATAATTTTTCAACAAAGATATTCAAATATAAAATTTATTATAATAAGTTATAACGAAATCAATTCTCTAGGTAAGCTATTGGAGCAAATACATTGTTGTTTTTTTAAAGCATGTCCACCGAATAAATGACTAATTTTTCCAATATTTTTTTTTGGCACAAACTAATTTTTCGAATATGCTTAAGTATTAATGATGTTTTTCATATACTTAAATTCAAAATCAAAAACTAAGATGTGGTTGGTTCGAGTAATAATGAGCTTGGGCCCCTTAAACAAGGGGTTCGATTCCCGACTCTTGCGTATGGAGAAAATCTGATTGGGAGAGGACAACCCTTAAATGTCGTCTAGGTCCTTCGACAGAGATTAGTCACTGTTTACAACGGTAGATACTTTGTATTAATAATATGATTATCCAAAAAATCAAAAAAATGTGGTCCAAGGATCACAAAAGGCCTTCTACTTGAATTAACACATGGTGAAGATAATTTTTTTAGGGTGTTTCTAAGCAGTGTTATAGGGGTGCTGGTAAAGAATTTCTAAAAAGACAAATTTTTATAAGAAAATTAAATATATTATTTTTTTAAATAATAAATACATCTCTTACTATTAAAAATTATTTTTATGATATTGGTTAGCATTATTTTTTTTTTATTATATAGTGATAGCGAATGATTTTTTTTTTAAAAAGCCTTTTTACTATTGAATAAACAAAAACGCGTGTGTTTAGTAATTTTAAGAATCCCAAAATTGATTTTTTTAGTGTTTCATATATTTCCTAAACAATTAAAAAGACTATTACGCTAAATTTTTATGAAGAATTGATATTTACTATTTTTGAGATCTAGAACTGCTCATATAGTCTCTTCTTTTACTATTGTGAAATGCAAAAAAATTCTTCTAAGATACCAGTCCAATATTTATTACAAGGAAAAAATCATGATAACATGCTTTTACATTTGATATTTTCAATAATTCTAAAATTAATGTTTAAGTTTTTTCCCCAAATAATCTTCATAACTACTAAAGGAGAAGAAAAAAAATACTAAAAGTATATGCAGTTATTTTTTTTATATACATGGGTATATATGTACAGTAATATTTTTTTTGACATTCCAAAACTGTCTTTTTTAATTAACTTTTTATTTACAAAATAATTATATGAATTTTGCTATATCTTATTAAAATATTTTCTTAATAATCGCTCTAATACTTAATAAAGATATTATCAAATAAAAATTGAGGTGAATTCTTCGATACTCTAAGGATAACTTTATCTTGCCTAAGTAATCTAATCAGATAGTGAGAATCATTTGACTTGACTCATTTAATTAAGGTGACGCATTTTGATTGCATAGGATAACTTTTATCACAAAATTATTGGTAGTATCGGAGAAGACACAAAAAATTAAAAACATTTAACATTTAATTAAATAAAAATATTTAATAAATCTTTGTTAAAAAGATTTAAAATTATTCTAATTATAAAAATACTTAAAAAGAAAAGAAAAAACTAAAAAGACATGTGCATTCCATACATTGTCATATGACTCATATATACTATACTTTATTTCCCCCTCACTTATTGGTATCGTACAACCTAACGTTAGGCATCATAGATCATTAATTGTTGATGTAACAGTTATAGCAAATGGTACCCAATGCATTTTTACAATTCATGTACTCAACTTGAATTATTGATTGAGTAAATTATGGTTTTAACCGATCAAATAAAATAAGTATCTTCATGGTGTTGCGTTGATTTTCCATGGTAAAATGCAAATCGTGATGATTATGTCATTTTAGTAATTATTTTCAATAAAAAGCAGAAGCAGCAAAGGAGCAGCTTTCATGTTTACGACAAATAAACGTACGTTTAATAATCCCAACGTGATCCTAAAGAGAGACTATAAACACATGTTAAGTAATCACAATATGATCCTAAAGAGAGACTAATTAAAAGATAGACACCCATTACCATTTAACTTTAAAGTGAAATTCGTCTTAGAGGAAGTTTTTTCAATTAATAAGTGCACATTCATGCACCCATCTACCCATAAAATAATAAATGTTGCTTTTTATTTTAAGTAATTAAATTAATTCAGTCAAAAAAAAAGTAATTAAATTAATTATTAAGTTATTAGAGCCATATAAGCATGTATTTGGTGAGAAATGGAGTGGGCTAAAGTTATAAGAAGGTTAAACATTTGTCCTTCTCCTTCAAAAAATTCAGAGAATTGACATGCTAACTTGGTGTGGTATCTCAGTTGGCTAAATTATTGGAATAACAAACCTAGTTCCATTTCGTGACCTCACTGTCAGGTACGCACACAACGTGTTGGTTGCAAGTATGTTGTTCTTTCCATCCCATGCCATCTAAAATATCACACCACGTTTTTCAAACACAAAACCACAATCACAACCACAACCACAACCATAACCTTAACCTCCTCAAAGTTGACTTGTTTCTCACACGCTTAACTTTACTTCCCTTCCCTCTCAAATCATCATTTCACAATTCCAGCTCAAAGCACAAATAATATAGCCGACACAACTCCGCTTCCAAAGGTTCGCCTTTTCACCATAAATGTTCATATTGGACAAGTCCAGTGACTGGAGAGGATCTCCATTCATAATTTACGTGGGTTACTCTCTATTTATATGTCTGTGTTAGAATTACGACGTATTTGACTTAGTTTTTTTTTTTTTGTGTGTCTCCCTTTTGACAGTTTCTTCACCCGAGGTAGGATGGATCCGATCCTTGCCTAACCTTGATTAAAAAAAAAATGTTATTTTATGTTCGTTTTGTAAAATGTTTCAAAATTCAAACCGTTGTGTATATGTATGCGTTTTTCTTTTTCTTTTTTTGTTATAAAAAATCGTTGTGTGATACTTCTAGAGAGAGCGATCATTTAATTCCTAGTACATTGCTCAAAAGAGTGTTGTACATATATGCTGATCTAATGAGAGTTCATGTTATGAATTTTGTATGGAAGATCTTATCTTTGGAATTTTATTGGTGGGGTGGGGGTGTTTCTGTGCGTTCCTGAATTTTCCTAGATGAATATTTGGCATATTTGCTTTATCTGATCACTGGTCTTCAACTGGGTAGGTCTAATATTCCGAGAGGCACGTATATTAGGAGCTACAAGGAGGAGCAGTGTTGCATGTGCAACTCTTGCCAACTCTCTAGAGATCGTAGCAGCCTTTGGTCTTTTATTTTCTGGTTTCTAGTTTTGCTCAGACAGGGCCTTTCTCTTGTCCTACGCCTTCCCATTGATTATGGGTAACTTTTGATTCAATGGGATAGCTAAACTATATACCATGTAGAGAGATGTGATTTCATGGACATTGCAAAGGATTTCAAAAGTGGCAAACAATATTGAATTGAAAGGGTTTAGAACAAGCTTCATCTTCTGTGATGGCCATGTTTAGGTGTTTGTCATTTACAAAGGAGAAAAGCAAGGTAAGGTTCAGTTGGATATTGTGTGTTACTGTGTTCTGTGAAGTTCCTATTAACCATGCGATTAACCTGTTTTAGTCTCATTTTGCTTACTTCTTCAGGGGAATGTACAATATTCGAAAAAGGAAGACTTTCAAACTCTACTTGTCAAAATACAACACCCAAGAATATCATCAAACACTTCTGATTTGGAGACAACCACTTTTGATGTTACAGTACCCTATGGTATCCAAAAAAATTCAAAGTGCAATGTGAGGGTTATGAGTCTTGTGAAGGCTAAAGTAGAGCGAGCTTATGAAGGGGAAGATGAGAAGGAAGATTCGCTGTCGATCAAGAGGGAACTCTCTGATTTTGATCTCCAAGGCCATGAAGTTGTTGCGGGCGAAGGAGGATTTGATCCAACAGATAAGGAGATAGATGGAAGCCCAACCAAAAATCAACTGGAAGAAAAAATCGATAAATACAGTGAAAAAAGTGTTGATATAATCCAAAGTGAACATGTCAGTGATCGTGGGATTGGAAAGGCTGAGTTTCGGGCTTCTCCAAAGCTCAAGAGGTCCTGCTCTAACCTGGAAATAAGGGATTTGCATAGGGAGATAACTCATCACTTGCCTAAGCCTCCTTCAAAGTCACAGTCTTTTCAAGATTTGCAGGAATCATCAGAATATGAGATGGTTAATCTTGAAAGCGCCAAGTCTGTGATAAGTCATTGCAGTGCTGATAGAGTGATGTTGAAAAGGCATTCCTCAAGTTCTGTTCTTCCATCTGGTAGTCAAAAATTGTGGTGGAAGTTGTTCCTGTGGAGCCACAAGAATATACATAGAAGGATCTTTACCAGATCAACACAATTAGTTTCTGCTAGTGCTGCTCAATGTGGATACTCTTCAAACACCCTTGAACCAAAACAAGGCAAGACATTAAGGCATGTCGAATCGTATGAGTCAGTTAACAAAAGCAGCGTTGGCAAAGATACTAACAATCAACAATGGAGCAGATTTTACAATGAAAAATCTGGTTTTTGGCCCCAAAACCAATGGCTTGCTTTCTCAGCAGAATCCTCCTCCTTTGCAAGAGTGGATGCATGGGTGAAAGATCTTGAAATTCTGCAGCCACTTCCCGAGGATGAATTTGATGACGATAATGAAACAAGCATTGTCTTCCCACCTTCTCCTGATGTTGGCAGATCAATAACAAGAAACACATCTCAGTTGGCTCAGGCAGATGCTAATCTTTTAAAGGAGATCTCGAATGCCAATAGTGTGGCCCAGTCTCTAAGTCTACCTGCATCTATTGCTCACATATCAAACATTGGTATAAAAGCAATCCCTGCTATATCACACTTATCCAATCTTCGCTCTATCAATTTGTCACGCAATTACATAGGTATGGCTTTGGAATCAAAATATAGCCCTTAATATAACATCAATTACTAACTAACTAAATTGATTGACTATTTGACTCCTTTATTTATTGATCTGCAGTTCACATCTTGCCTGGATTTTTACCAAAGGGTCTTCATACACTTAATTTGTCTAGAAACAAGATCAACACCTTTGAGGGCCTTAGAGAATTGACCCGGTTGCGTGTACTTGACTTAAGTTGCAACCGCATCTCAAGAATTGGACAAGGTTAGTTTCCATATTAGTTGATGCTCAAAAGAGGTTTGCTTCATAAATTTGTTAGCCTTTATTTATGTGTTTTCTATAATAAAATTATTCATTTTGTTATTTATTTGTCAGGGTTGTCAAATTGTACACTTATCAAAGAGCTATATCTTGAAGGGAACAAGATAAGTGGTGTTGAAGGGCTACACAGACTATTGAAGCTAACAGTTCTGGACTTAAGCTTCAATAAGATCACAACAACAAAAGCAGTAGGCCAACTGGTGGCTAACTACAACTCACTTCAGGGACTGAATCTACTAGGAAATCCCATTCAAAGTAACATCAGCGATGGCCAGTTGCGCAAAGCAATTTGTGGTCTTCTTCCAAAGCTGGTGTACCTGAACAAGCAACTCCTAAAGCCTCAGAGGGCACGAGAAATACTAACCGATAATGTTGCCAAAGCCGCACTTGGGAACAACAGTCGGGACTGCAAAAGAAGATTACTGAAGAAAGTTGGCCAAGGAGGAGCAAGTTCCACCAGAGGGCACAGGAGCGGTGCAAGTGTTGAACACAAAATCAGGAATAGGTCAAGGAGCCGAAATCAAAATCACTAGCCAGTAGGCTATAAAAGGAACAAGTCATTAGAAAACTTTTCATTTGAGTCTTTACTATGTTACATTTTACCATAGACATTGACTGTTTCTTTGTTTTGTTAAGTATTGGAGTAATGGGGTCTTCATTGGCTCCAACTTTTGTGTGTGGAACTTGATATGATCATATGGGTTTCACAAATTCTATCAACATTAGGCAAATTCATTTTGCCTTTGCAAGATCGGAGTCAACTTAATCACAGACCTATTTTATAGGTACTTTATGAGTTGTTTTTTTAAAATAATAATATGACATATGTAACAGTTGTTACAAATGTTATATTTTCATTGATGAGTTATTACACATTTCATATTTTCATTGGAAAACAACACCTCACGTATCTACGGCATTGCACCTAAAGTGTTATCCTAAATAAAACCCTTTCATATATCTAATTTAAAACTACCTATTAAGTTAAATTGACTTTTATTAGCGATCGTCGAGCTGTCCCCCAGAACGAGGCCCAGTTTAGCCTAAGACCTAAATGACCTGACTTGCCCTTTACAAAATCGAGGTCCATCTTGTCCAAATTCCTCTAGCTCTCTTGACTCATTTACCAGCTCAGCAAGATGACTCAACAATCAGGGCAATAAAGCTCCTCCCGATCATTATTGGTGCTCCAGAAACCCTGGACCTATCGAGTAACGGTCAAGAGGCGAGTGCTTACAACACTTGGCTAAAGCATTGTCAAGAAAGAAGTCCAACACAAGTGATTCACACTCTAGTCATCACTCTGAGTATGTGCTTGTGTGACGTATTCAGTACTTAGATTCTACGACAGAACATTAACCTTTCTTATATTTTAAAATTACAATAATTTTTTTAGAAAAAGTTTTAATTTCCACTAATGATAAATTTATAATTTTCATTTAATTTATTAGAAAAGTTTTCATTTTTAAATTTAACTTAAGGTTGCTGCATTTGTTGAGTCCCTTTATGCAACACAATAATTGCCTAAGACGGTTGCCGCTATTGCCACACTATCAATTGTCATTCAAAATTGATCTGAATGTCAAGGCAACTAAGCACAACGAAGTTCAGCTCAGAAGCTATAAGTGTTGGAATATTTTGTATTTAATTATATTCCAATGTCATAATGTGGGCAGATATCGTTTATTAATTATATTAGCTATTTATCAATTAGGAGCCTTAATTGATATGTGATCAAATTAAGTGATAAGGCTAATTAAATTTCTGATTTGATAATAAATTAGTTAATTGATATGGACTAAATATGAGTGGATGTCATTGATGGCCCATTTCGGAATAATGGGAACCCTAATTGGCCATCACCCTATATATAGGCTATGGTCCCCAATACACCGGACACAATAGAGCATACCATCTCTTCTCCCCATCTGAAGAGCGACTAAGGCATAAGGAGTCCCGGTTGAGGAAGAACCACAAGCCAACGGGTGTTCATTACCCGTCTCTCTTTTCTCTTCCCCCTCTCTGCGTTTCAGGATTACTACCCTCCGTTCGTGAAGGTTGGTGATCAAGTTCATCCTCTGAAGAACGCTTGAGGTTAGGAACATATAATGGATTCAGGTATTCTTATATCTTTGATAAATGAGCATGTTGTAGATCCTAAAGGTATCAAGTTTTAAGTTGTTCTTGATAATAAAGATGCATGCTATATATGGTTATTATGTTTCCGCAATAAAGACTTATGATAGCATGCCTTGTATATGATTATTGAGTTTAAATCTAACAAGCGGTATCAGAGCGGTCTTCATGTTTGATTTATTGGGATTATTTGTATGAATCCTAATTTTGAAAATTAGGAATTTTGAAAGGGAATATTTTTTTTTAATTGGCACGTGGTATTAAATATATATACCTCCAGTACGTGATCCAAATTTTCTTCTTCTTTCGAAATCGGAATCCAGGATTCTGTATTAATAAATTATAATCAATTTTCGATCTTTGGTGAAAGTTTGGAAAGTGAATCTAGAAAGTTTGATTCATAAGGTTTCTTTCATTCATGGTTTTTTTTTGGTTAAAAATAATATATCTATCTTGGTTTTTCAATCTTTAAATATATGAATTGATGATGATATATTTTTTTTTTTACGTGATTAATGTTTCTTGATTGAAATTTTTTTTATTTCACGTAATCATAATCATCTAGGATTGGATGTCAACCTTGTATATATATTATATAAAGATGAATGGGAAAAGACTGGCTTTTCCATATTGTTTTATGGTCTCACTGTGTTGAGCAATGTATTTGTTATACTTTTCTCACATACTTATGAGCGAGACCCTAAACCCGGGCCTCAGTGCAACTTGAGATAGGGAAGAGGTTGAGTAGTGGTAGCCTTCTGGATGTACATCCTGTTTGGTTATCACGAAGGCCTAACTTAGAGTGATTCATTTCGAGGGTATTGCCACTTCTAATAGTTTACCTATGGTTGTGTGTAATATTTCGAAATAAGTCCAGACTCTAAGGACCAAAGTTAGAACTATAGAACCACCTATTCGGAAAATTCATGTATTAGAAAAATCCTTTTTTTTTAGAGGTTCTTTTCACACTAAACATTAAGGTTTCAATGTTTTTAGTGTGAATATGACAAATTCGGGACCCCCCATTTTAATAAAATTGTCTGGTAATTTTGGTTGAATTGGTTGAAACAACACGTTGCCAAAGTAACCTCTGTTGCGTAAATTTAATTCAATTGGATTTACAAAAGATGTAGTATGAAATTATTCATGCGAGTTGTTGTCGGCCCAAAGGAAGGCACAACTTGGCCGGATAATTACATACTTGTGATGGTAAATGTGTGGTGATTATAAAGTATTTTCCATGTGGATAATGGGATGCCCGAAGGTGACCATTATTTGACAGGATTTATCACCAATATTTGATCATTACGTTGAGAGTACCCCTAGCAATTAATTCTTACAATCCGAAGATTGGGAATTGATGGTGCGCTTGATATCTTGTTTGGGTCTTCAATTTGCCAATTTGGATTTTGAGTGAGTCAATTAAAGCATGAAGTCGCCAAGGTGACCTCTCTAGTGGAAATCACTCAAAAGAAATATTAAAGATTATGTGAGTGTACATCCATGCGGATATTAATCGGCCTAAAGGAAGGTTAATATTTGGCAGGGTTGCATTCACACCTGTGATGGTAAACACATAGTAATTATAAAGATTCTTTTCATGTGAATAACAAAGTATCCAAAGATAGTTGTTATTTGAAAGAAAATATCACCAGTGTTTGATCATTACAATAAAATACCACCAACAATTAATGTTATTGTCCAAAGACTTAATATTAATGGTGCACGGGGTATTTTGATGAGTATCTTTATGGTACTTATGTTCTCTTTAAGCTAACATTGCATATGTATCTTCTGATTTAACTCAATTTTGATTCTCAAAAGTTCTGACTAATTTTTGAGATTGAAAGGAGAACATTAAGATTGTTCTTGGATCTTGACCTTGCATAAGGATGGAGAAAACCACCTTCTCTCACAAAATTCAATTTCTCTGAAGAGAGGATCAAGTATAGGAAGTGAGATCGCTCCAATTGCACGAGTCTTATGATCATAAAGGACGATATTCCGGAGACCTTTAGGGGTATTATTTTGGATGGCATAATTAGTGCCTGAGATTTCCTTTCTGAAGTTAAAAAGTACTTTCTAGCAATAAAGACGAAAACAAGCACTCATTGGAGAGCTAGATTTTCATTAAGTATAAAGAAAAGGAAATATAAGGAGCACGTTATAGGAGTGTCCAATCTTGCTCATAAACTTAAGGCGCTAAAACGTGGGCTGTCTAATGACTTGCCCATGCATTTAGTATTTACTATTCCTTCATGCACAATTCAGTCCGTTTAAGTCAGCTTATAGCTGTTATAAAGAGAAATGATATCTGAATTGATTCATTTCATAAGGTGTGCAAGAAAGGAAACAATGAAATAAGAGACGACAAATAGTGCTCATTTGATAAATATCTCTAAAGATAAGGGCTAACAAAAGAAAACTAAGGATAAAGCTGCTAAGGGCCTGTCTCAAAAGAAATAACTAGGGTCACAATTATTTCTTTTATAAGGACATCGGGTATCTAAAGAAGAAATGTCCCAAATATCATGTTTGGCATGCCTATAAAGGAATGTCTGAACTGATGAAGGCCAAGTGATACTGAAAGATACATCTATATTGGATTTGATCAAGTCAGTAAAGGATAAGGCTATTGACATTTTAGATTGTTGTTACTGGCTAATATTTGAAATTAAAAGACATTTTGGTTTAGTCATCATTTAGATGAAATTTGGTTTTGGTTTCTTATTGAACAAATCAGGATAATTTTGTTCATTTAGAAACGATGGATTCAATTTGTCTTTTAAATTCAAATATTGTAGGAACCAGTTAAGCTATGGGCTGGACAAACTATAATTGCTTGGTAATTGAGACCTCTTGTGGCAAAACATTGAGTGAGGAATCGTACGACACTAAGCGTAATGTTGATAGTAAAATTAAGGAGCACTATGACACAAACATTTAGAGCACATCTCTACGAATAGAGTTGAGCAACTTGTATGAGGGAATCCTAGATTCCATTGGCCTTATACATTTTATTGTTTGTATTAAATGCATTAAAAGTTAAATATATTAGAATATGGCTATCAAGAATGCAGTTAAGTCCAAGTAATGACGCTTAAAGGTATGGTAAGGAGTATGATTAGTCATTCTACCTTACCAGAGTCACTACGAGAGTAACAATAAAGATTGCAGCTTAAATGCTTGACAGAGTACCAACTAAAGTTACCGATCAATCACTTTCAAGTATGGGAACATCCAACTAAGGCAAGGCCTTATAAGCCTCGCGAAGGAAATTGGAGCCCCCCCAAATAGTGAGCGGCAACCTTATTGATACTCTGAAAGGTCAAAGGGGTATGTGAATTTTTAATCCCAAATTAAAGAAACCTTGAGACAGGAACTGACTAGTTCTTTGAGGATATTGAGTTTGGGGGGGAGATAAGATTAGAGATATTATCTTTGAGGAAGAATTGGTTCTAATCCCTGAACCAATTCATACACTTGCTATTGGTGTAGCAAATTTGGATCCTTGTGAGGATATTGTTGTTATTCTTCCTATTCAAGAGAAGAAAATTATCCCTGAAGGTCAAACTCAACACCCTCAAGAACTAGAGCATTGGGAGCCGATGCATTTTGCCATGATCCACTAAAGAAAAGATGAATACTACTTTGGATAATTATATAGTATTTCTCTAGGAACATAAGGTAAGTTGTATCATGGAAGATGATTCAATCAACTCCCATCAAAACATATGACGTTTCTATTCGCAAAAGTGGATTGAAGGTATGAGTACAAGCTTTAGCTAGACATTAAGGTTTGAAACTTATCCTGATACCTAAAGGTTTCAAAGGGTAATATGGAGAGGTATAAGGTTTGTCTAGTGGCAAAAGGCTAAACTCAAAAGAAAGGATTGCTTGTAAAGAGACATTCTCTTCAGTACCATTGAATGACTCTTTCAAGGACAATCATGGCTCACGTTGGTTATTATAATTTGGAGCTTCACAAGATGGATGTCAAGACGGTGTTTCTCAATGGCAACATTGATGAAACAAATGCATATAATGCAAACCAGGAAACTTTGTGTCAAAAGACATAGAGAAGATGTTTTGAAAATTGACGGAATCTATCTATGGGCTAAAAAAGACGTCTCGTTAGTGATACCACAAGTCTCATCAAGTGATTGTCTCATTTGGTTTCGAGATGAATATCGAGGACAACTGTGGGTATTACAAGTTCAGTGGGAGTAAGTTCATTTTTCTGGTATTATATGTTGATATTATGCTAACCAAGAACGATATAGGCTTATAGCGCGAAACCAAGAAATTTCTGACAAAGAATTTTATGGGAAAAGATCTTGGGGACGGTTCTTTTGTCTTAGGAATTTCGATACCTAGAGATCATTCTCGAGGTATCTTTTGGGTTATCACAAAAGAGCTATATCGATATAGTTTTGGATAAGTTCGACATGAAAGATAGTAAATCAGGAGATACCCCGGTCACTAGGGGAGACATTTTAGTCTCACTTAAATGCCCCTATGAAAATCTGGAAATTCAGGAAATGCAAAAGATTCCCTATGCTTCGGCTATGGGAAGTCTGATGTATGCTCAAGTTTGTGCGCATCCGGAAATAGCGTACATAGTAGGATTATTAGGCAGATACTTGCAATTCAAGGATTATTGGAAAAGCAACCATAAGGAATGTGAGATACTTAAAGAGAACAAAAAGGCATATGCTCACATATCGGAGATCTGACAGTTTAGAGATCATGAGAAATTATGACTCCGATTTTACAGGATGCCAAGATAATAGGCATCCGACTATGGGATATGACTGGAGTAATTTTTTGTCACTTGGTTGCATTTAGTAAAAGATGTTGAAATACCACTCAAGTCATGTTGTGACAAATAAGTCAGTCATATTGTACTTCAACAACAACATAAGTTCTACAAAAGTCGAAGTTCATCGACATCAAGTATCTTGTAGTTAAGAAAGAGTTCAGGAAAAACAGTTTTCTATGGAGCACATAAAGACAAATTCTATGCTAGCATATCCACTAACTAAAGGCTTAACACCTAAGGTTTTTTCATGAGCATATTGCTCATATGGGTGTTGTCACTGAGGATGCCTTAGTTTAGTGGGAGTCTCTATTTGTGTTTTATATTTAAGATACAAACCTTTTGTTATTTCGGATTTTCTGCAGAAATAAAGTTATGTTTATGAGTTCATTATGAACTTGTTTGTATCTTGTTATGTGTAAAATTTATTTACACATTAAGGACTTTGGTTTGCAAAATTAAATTTTTGCAAAATTGATCTCACTAAAGACTTAAGTTGGATCAGTTGAAAATAGGCATGATTCAGAGATCACATTGCATGAAATTTCTATGCCACTCATCCATATCGATCTATGTCATCTAGTGCATTGATGTGGTGGTCGTCGGGGTTTAGTCACAATAGACGTTAGTGACGACAGCCGCGGTGGTCCCATTGTTGATGTATGAGGTGGACCAGATTGTAAAGGGGAAATTTAAAGATAAATAACATTCGGATGCGCGCCTAAAGAATTCTGATATAATTATTACGATATATTGCCCAAGTGGGAGATTGTTGGAATATTTTGTATTTAATTATATTCCAATGTCATAATGTGGGCAGATATCGTTTATTAATTATATTAGCTATTTATCAATTAGGAGCCTTAATTGATATGTGATCAAATTAAGTGATAAGGCTAATTAAATTTCTGATTTGATAATAAATTAGTTAATTGATATGGACTAAATATGAGTGGATGTCATTGATGGCCCATTTCGGAATAATGGGAACCCTAATTGGCCATCACCTTATATATAGGCTATGGTCCCCAATACACCGGACACAATAGAGCATACCATCTCTTCTTCCCATCTGAAGAGCGACTAAGGCATAAGGAGTCCCGGTTGAGGAAGAACCACAAGCCAACAGGTGTTCATTACCCGTCTCTCTTTTCTCTTCCCCCTCTCTGCGTTTCAGGATTACTACCCTCCGTTCGTGAAGGTTGGTGATCAAGTTCATCCTCTGAAGAACGCTTGAGGTTAGGAACATATAATGGATTCAGGTATTCTTATATCTTTGATAAATGAGCATGTTGTAGATCCTAAAGGTATCAAGTTTTAAGTTGTTCTTGATAATAAAGATGCATGCTATATATGGTTATTATGTTTCCGCAATAAAGACTTATGATAGCATGCCTTGTATATGATTATTGAGTTTAAATCTAACAATAAGTTAAAATGAAATATGGCACGGGAAAATTTAAATACCTGTTATGTGGTAATACTTGAAGGAAGTTAACATCAAACCCAATGATGAAGAAAGCTGAGAGAGTTGGCTCCAAGTTTGTTATGTAGCATTGGATGATCAAATGGACATATCACTTGTTAAGTAGGAGCAACGAAAAAAACTGGGCCAATGACAGGACGGAAAAATAAATGATGTGAAAAGTTTAGAAACAACACCTGGAAAAGTGATTCAAGTGAAGAGGGGAAAATTAAGGGTATTTGATTATCAAACAGCATAATTGCGTAAAAGAAAATGTGGCTCTTATAAAAAGAACTTCCGACCTGCCGGATTCGAACCAGCGACCTAAGGATGGCTACTAGGCATTTAACCCACTACAGTCCTCCGCTCTACCAACTGAGCTAAGGTCGGTTGCTGTTTGTTATTCCGCTAAATGCTAGTTTTATTAAAGGTAGTCACTGAGACAAAGCAAAGATGCCTATTGTCAATATCACATTATCACGTGTCTATTTTTTATATATACATTTGACTAAATATCCAATTTGATCCCTGAAATTATAGGATCGTATCAACTTAGTCCCTCACATTATCAATATTCCAACATGACCCCTGAAATTACAAAATGTAGCAAATAAATCCCTGACATTATCCACTTAGTTTCAAATACATCCCTGACATTACCAACTTAATGTCATTATAATCCATGCAAATTTTAACGAAGGGACGAATCTGATTAACTTTCTACAATTCCAGGGATCATTTTGAAATATTGATAATGTGGAGGACTAAGTTGATACGGCCCTATAATTTCAGAGACCAAATTGAGTATTTACTCATATACATTTACAGGGCCAAATACTCAGATAAAGAAACAAACTAACCAGCAACAATACATCATACATCCAACGAGGTAAAGAAAAATGTAACATCTGGATCATAGTTGTATCTCTCGAACGGGCAAATCTTTCCATTTTTCAAAGAACACTTCAATCAGAAAAACAAATAGGTAACACCAAAGTAAAATATCTCCTTTATAATAGTATATAGGTAAAGAATTTTTCACAATTATAGTAAAATAAAGGGGAAAATATGCCTTATGATTTTCTTGTTAGTTTTATTTTAGATTTATTCCACTTTATAATTGTAGTTTGCGTAATAGATTTGCATCCTCTCCTCGATGCATCTCCCACGATGCGTTATAGAATTTATTAATTATATTCTAAAATAATTGTATTTTTATCTCGCTAAAAAAACTCTCGCTAAATAACGTAAGAAAACCGATCCTCTGCGTAATTCTATGAGCTTGTGTATGTATCTTTATATATAAAAATAAGATAGTCTAAAATTAATTAAAAATAATTTTGTAAATTGACTTAGGGATAATTTAATAAATTCAACCATAATTATTATTATTTTTAAATCTTAAAGTAGATGAATAAAATTAATATAAAAATAAGATATTTTTATATATAAAAGTAAGGTACGTAATCTACGGTTAATTAGGGATAGATTTGTAGATTGTCTTATGGATAATATGATAAATTTAATAATAATTATTATTAAGGAGTAATTTGGTGTATATAAAAGTAAGATTGTTTCGGGTTTACTAGAGATAATTTTGTAAATTGTGTTAGGGACAACTTTGTGAATTCAATAATTCAATAATAATTATTATTGATGTTTTTTTTTAAATATTAAATTAAATAAATAAAACAAATATAAAAGTAAGGTATATATATATATATATATATATATATATATATATATATATATATGAAAATAAGGTACTTCATGGTTAACTAGGAGTAATTTTGTAGATTGTCTTATATGCAATTATTATTAATTTTTTTGGGAAAAATGCATACACCCTCCTAAATTTTAGCCCATTGGCAAATAGGCACCTTCATTTATTTTTCGTCCCAATTAGTCATTGAACTCATACTATTAGTAAAACCAATGTTTGTATTAACTTCCAGTATAGATACAAAAATAATTTAATAATTTTATAGCACTTTCTATATTTGATATTTATGTGAATTTAATATTTTCCTAAAATATTTAAGCAGGTTGAGTCAAGAAAGAGTTTCATAAACTAATAAATTCATGTTAATATTTTTAATTAAGTATAAGTTTAAGGACTAATTAGAACAAAAAATATTTGAAAGATCAATTTCACTAATGGTAGAAGTTTAAGGGCTAACTGAGAACAAAAAATAGTTGAAAGTGTTTATTTACAAATGGACTAAAATTTAGGGATAGTGTATGCACAATCTTTTTTTAAAAATCATAAAATAACAGAGACAAATAAAAGCAACATAAAAGTAATGTATCTTTTTTAATGAATTTGTGTGAATTTTCAAATTCAATTTATTGATGTTTTAAGTTAAATTTTGAAAATATTTCTTTGTGTAACACGAATGGTTAATTTTTTTAACACTTTTTATTATAACAAAATATTAAATTGATAGTAGTTTTTTATTTTGTTATTATTTTAAATTTACAAAAAAAAAATTAGCTAAACAAATAATACATAATTATATTCTTTAAACATTATTTATCGATGCATTACACGGGTCCATCGTCTGGTTTTATTTAAAAGTGATAAGGCTTATCATAGCAAATAATAATAATAATAATAAAAAGAAGACTTATCATAGATGCATTCATTCGAATATATATATATATATATATATATATATATATATATATAGAGAGAGAGAGAGAGAGAGAGAGAGGGAGAGGGAGAGGGAGAGAGAGGGAGAGGGAGAGGGAGAGGGAGAGAGAGAGAGAGAGAGTATGTATCAAAAGAAAGTTTTAAAAAACTATATTTTTTGCAATGAAACTTATATATATTTGGACCTTCCCTTATCATTTATTTTCAAAGTTCAATCATTAATATTTATCAGAATATTTCAATAAATTTTAAAATTGTTTTACCATATTATTTTAAAATTTTATTTAATAAACAGTATCGGATGGAGAGTGGTATTGACTTACTATATGTACCTCATGTCCTCCTTATGAATGCATTTGAAAATACTTATGAAAATAAATTTATGTAAATACTTTATGAAAATAATTTATGATCTTCGTATAAACTCTTTTTAACTTATTTTTGTAAGTTTGTCAAAAAAAACTTATGAAAATAAACTATTTCTAACTTATTAAAAAAATAACTTATTAAATAAAAATTTAATTAAACTATTTACCCACCCGCGTTATTAAAATCAATTTTTAGATAAAAATTTTGCATAGGATTTTGCTACCATCAGCACCAGCATTTATACGCTACCCTCAGAGCTGTGGTTGGTCATAATGCTAGTTTGGGATTGTTTGAAGTTTTTAAAAAACATAAGAAAAAAGAAAAGTTAAGTTACCCATTGTTATTAGGATAAAGCTCAAAAATTGTAAAATGAGAAAATGAGATATATTTAATTAAAACGCATTGAGATCTCAATTCACTCTAATCAATCAAAGGTGTGAATTCACTTATTTTTTCACTTTATACTTTTACTCACTTTAGAAGAATTTTATCCTACACTAAATTTTACATTGGATTGATGAGGAATGTGACTTTGATTCACTATAAACATTGACAAATTATCAAGTACAGTTTTGCCAGCGTTTACAAGAAACATAAAAGAACCTATAAAATTATGGAAGCAAAATAATTCTATAATATAAGAGGCAATTAATCGCTGAGCATTTTATACAACACCGCAAATAGCAATAACTTATTCTATCATCATCTTTCCCAATATTGTGTTTGTTTAACTCTTATCAGACATCACATGCATGGAAAAGTAAATTTACCAGTATACCTTCTCATCTGCTCTGTGGCTGCTTTGGTAATTACAAATTACATGGCCCTCTATGTACACCTTACGGCTACATAGGAGATGTGGTGGTATCATTGACAAGGATACACTATTTCCTCTATTGTTTTTCAGCTTCCTTTCTATCCAAACTTTTCAATCCCCACTTTATATGGCTGAGCTTTATCATCATAATAAATGAACATCATGGAAATGAATATATGAATATATTATGGCCTAATTTCTTCAAGCCTGATTAGCTTGCCTGTTTCTTATAGAAAGGTTTCTGGCTGATCAGGAGTCTGTGATCGTTGTCACTTTCAATTTCTATCACTCGTGCATCCCACTTCAGCTGGGTAATTAGAAATCTAGCCGATTCTATTAAAGGAACTGTATCACGAATTATAACCCAACCCTGCACACATGACCAATGTCAGAGCATATCACAAGTCCTTGAACATAACTACTCGAAAGGGTGAATATTATAAAAAGTGGAGGGAAAGGACAATGGAAGAGAAGTGGAGTCCAGAGCATACCTCTGGGCGAAGTAACCTATCAATTTCAACGAACAGATCAAACATAGTGCATCTGCGCTGCTGGGAAGTTTCAAGGGATAGAAGCCCGGCTGCATGCACCAAGTCATAGGTTCTAGGATATGTTGGAAAGGCCTCGCACCTAGAAGCCACCCAAAATCATAATTGTTACAAAACTATAATGGGTGTAGGACCTAGCAACCATTCTTCACAAAACCTTATCAAGATTCTAAGCCGTAGGTAATTGGAAAAATAAATGTTAAATGCACCATATTTTAAATTTTTGTCCACTGATAAACAGGCTTACTCTTTCTTGATCAAATGATAAGATGCTTGATTTCATGTAATTCAATAATTCTAGAGTTTCTTAACAAAACAACTATAACCTTTCCATATGGTAAATGGGTTCATGGAGAAATCTCTAATTTTAATTTATGCTGCAAAACTTCAGTGCGTATAAAGCTTCATTATTTATTAATTTCTTAGAACTTTGTCACCCTATATTTTTTTTACAAATGTCAGAGATCTAAATTCTTTCATGTCTACCGACACTTAATAACTGAGAGTATTCACAAAGTGTGAATATTATATACCTCTATTGAAAAATTAGACCTAGATCAAGGCATTAATGTTTAGATTTTACCAAAAAGAAAAAGAAAAAGGAAAAATAAATAGTTAGACCTAGATCAAGGCATCAATTTTTAGAAGAGACCAAGATTAAAAGATGGAAGAAAGAAATTAGCATATGCCTGAGAATTCATATTCTGCCAAGCAAAACAAATTGATGGAAACAGAGAATCATGACATTCTGAAATAAGAACAAGAGAAAGGAGATCAAAATACCAATCATGCAAAACGCCAACAAAACCTCTGTCGTGGATCAAGGGAAGATGGTTGGGGCCACTTATTGGAACCACATTCATCACCCACACAGACTTTCCAGCTTGCAACAAAGCAGAATTAAAACCACCAAAATGAGCATTCATGTCTAGCACATTTCTGAACATGTTGTAAGGTGGTGTAGGGTCCTCTTCACCTGGCCTCTTTGGATGATCAGAAAATATTAAAGGAGACAGGAGTGACCAGTAATTATGGACTGCTGTTCTCCAGCTGTCAGAGTCCTCAGCAAATTCATCAGACTGCAACCCTGACACATTTAAATATGGGCATACAAAGATAACCAAGTGAATAGGAGATTTGATTCAGAGAGAAAGCACAATGCAATCACTTCCACAAAGAGATCTTTAAGTAACTTTTGAAGAGCATAACAAATACCATATACTGCAAGCTCGTTCTTGTTCGAGTTAGCCCGAGAAGGCCATGTTTCCCTATTTTCAATTGAAATCCAACGGCTGCTCTGCGTTCCTGCTATGCACTTTTGCAGTTCTCGATAGTATGGAGACTCCACATCATGGCCTTTACCACACAAAGAAGGGCCAGAACCAGGCTTCCTGGTAGTGAAAACAGGTAATGCTAAGAATCAGAGCCACGTTATTTTTTTCTGTAGTAAACAAACAATTTTATATAAAAGGTATAAAATCTATTTACAAGAATCTGTTTCCCGGGATATACAAAGTGAAATAATTTTTCATAAAAACATGTATGGCAGCATTACCTTGAACCATAGCAACTCTTTTTACTAGTTTTCTTCCATACGACAGTTGCATCTTGCTGTGACAACATTTCCCAGCAAAGATTTTCTGTAAAGTCATGTATGAACTTCCACCTTTTCTGATTCTCTTTGTTACGTGCATTTGCAAGCGGTGATGTCCAGACAAAGTATCCACCCGGTTTCAAAAGTCTATCAGCTTCAATCAAGAGAATGCCATCTATACCATGTAATATGAATGTTAATAAGAACAAAGGGTGCTAAAATATTAACTAAAATTTTGCATAAATCAAGGTTATGGTTCTGAAGCCAAAACTAATTTTTCAGATTATAAGTTCAAACATAAAAAAGGGGGTTAAGTTAAGAATACAGAATAAAGGCTGTTTGAAGGATTAGCTTGAACTCCTTCAAAGATACCAGAAGGAAGTTTTTAAAAAGTTAACCGCAGTTTGTTGGATACTTCATCAAGTATGAAAAATAAACAATAACAGGCATCTACTTATTTTGCTTTACGTATGTTAGCATTAGCAACTAGAACATGGATGCATTATGATGTATACACTTAAGTGAATCTCAAGAGATTCTGCTAAATGCTGATGAGCAATTAGCTCAATGAATACTTAGCTGCCTACAATGCCATAAAGATAATAATTACAATATAGCTTGACTTTGGCAGCAAGAGAATTAATAAGATATTTAAAGTTGGAAGATTGCAGAAAGCGAGAGATTGATAGATGTAAATTTAGGAAACTTCATCTAACAAAGAACAAGATATGGATTATTTCCCCCAAAGTGTTCTATATAATTTTTCTTAATTTTCGATTGAAAAAGTAGAGTTGCATCATAAACAAATAAGGAAGGCACAACATGACTCGTACGCATTCCGGATAGAAGATTTTTTATACAACATATGAAACATGTTTTTCATCAAAATGGGAAAGGGCCAGATATTAAGCATAGTTGAAGGGGCGAGAAATAATATAGAAGCTCGGCCAACTGTCAATATTTTTCTTGGTTCCAAAACAGTGTTGAATGTCTAAGCTAAAGGGGAAAATTACAATACCATAAGATGTAGCAAGCCTACATAGCTCAGGTGTGTAAAATATAAAGCATATTTTAAAGAACCTAAAAATGGATAATTACAATAATAAAAAATTTCATTTCTTAGATCAAAATGTGATACGTCTGTGTATTAAGCTTAGTTGAAAGGGCCATATGAGATATAGAAGCTCATTGAACTATCACTATTTTTCCTTGGTTCCGAAGAGTATTTAAAAGTCTCTTCTACAAGATAGCCAGCCCTCATAGGTCAGCATCCAAGGAATATAAAAAACAAAAGCATACATTGAAGAACCAAAGAATGTATTTTATCTTATTTGATGATATCTAATTTCTTCTTCCAATGACATGTGTAATGTATCATCTAATTTGGAAGGACTTAAATAATACAGAAAAGAAATATTTTTTGTTAAACAAATACAGAATATGATTGAAGCATGTTGACCAGACAGAATTTATCATTTATCATAGATTAAAATTTAGAAGATACCTTTCTGGTCCCAGTCAATGCCACACCATGCACAATGTAACATATCAAAGGACAGAGACGGATATGGCAACTGTTTTGAAGTGAAGGAAGCAATCATAGCAGGAAGACCCCTCTCGAGAGTGAGCTGAACTTGACTTCCAGAAGGCTCATAGTTTGCAATGCACATAGTTAAAATTTGACTGTGAAAGAGGTGCGCTCCAAAGCTACCATAACCACAACCTATGTCGAGTATTGTTCGAACCTGCAAATTTAAGATGCTAACATGCTCATTCAACTAACATTTCAGGCAGGGTCTATCATAGTCAAACTTTAAGAACTCGGTTCATATTCAATGCCATCATAACCTATCAGAAAATCTAACATGAGTCCCTCCAATATACTTCAGAACAAACAATTCTATATGAAGGTACACGCTTAGAACAGTTAAGACATATACATGGTTACCATTTCAAGCCCATGGTGAATATTTGGAACATTAACTGATCATTCAAGGAAGATACTATCAAGATAGTTAATGTTTATACATTTTTAATACCATTATTATTAGAGTGAGCTTAAAGTTAATGGAGATACCAACCACCCATTTATCACAATTCACATGCAAGTAGTAAAATAGATGGCATGAAGTATGCTGAATTCTACAATGAGCATGTACTAAATCAGTGAACAATGAGTAAAATGGCTGGGGGACGCTGTAAAAAATCAAGCTACAAACACTCAATGTGCCAATTTCAGTAGTGATCAGTATCACTAATGTATTTACCCCAGCTTGTATGAAGTAAGATTCATTTCTAAGTCCAATCATTTCTGCAATTTGATGTGAGTAGTCTTCTATGCTATCAAACATATGAGAGGCTGAACGAAAGGAAATTTGCTCTTCATCCAGCATCATCATCCTGTAACCACAAATGAAAACTTTAGTATAAAAAAAACAGCTGAAAGTATGATAGAAAGTAGGCGAGACTAATGTCACCCACCTCTTGGTCAAGCTTCCAGAAGAAAGAACCTCCTCTGCAGTGATTTTGACATTTGCAATCCAGATGACATCTCTTCCGGTGGGCCACCGAAGAGGAATTTTGTAATTCACTGGCGGGAGAACCAAACAATTCTGCCTGAGCTCACGGCCGCATTGCCGGTCAAACTCAGTGCCATCAGAATAGCCCAGAGCTAGATTGTCAGAAACATTAGAGCAAGGCACAAAGTTCTCAAGCTCCTCCGAACAGGATTCCACTTCTTTCAACCTTGAAGGACCGCGAGTAAACTCGCTAATATCCAACAGGTCTGATACAAGTTTCTCTTGGAGTCTTCTATAACCATGGTAAATGTGACCTCTTGATGAGGCCGAAATCGATATCGTCCACCAAAAAGATACAGTAAGAGCAAGAATAACTACAAACACTAAACTAAGCTTCAAGAAAAGCAACATCAACTTAAGCCGACTCCTCGGGGTGCCAACAATGAAGGGATCAGAAGCAAAACCATTTTCTTTAGAATGAGAATTAGCTGCAAAAAGCAAGCGGAAAGGAGCTAGAGGGCTGTGATCTGAAGAAACTCTCCTATTATCCAAATCTTCCTTTTCTGTTTTATCTTTGGATTGGGAATCCCACAAGTCATGGCTGCTGTCAGGGATCCGAACCCCATATACCCCTCTCTGCAGAGGCCTTGACATTTTCTGACCAACCAAAATTGTTGCACAAAGAAGCTTCAATATGAATGCTGATACTTTATGAACACACCTACCTAGAAACCAATAAGAGTGTGTTATTTCAACATCATTAGGAAAATCCGCTTCCACTTGAGCTAATGCAAAGATTGGAAACCTCTTACGAATAGAACAAGAAGTTACAAAACCAATTCAACTTTTGTTTTTTCTGATGAGAGAATCAAAAACAGGGGAATGAAGACAAGACAGAACATTAAATAATTCACCGCATCAGATCCATCATGGACCCAGTGTTGAAATGGATATGTACCAACCAACAATCATAAAAGAAACCCAATAAATTCAAAAAACAAGAAAACTTGAGTGGTAATTGCAAATGTAGAGTTTCGGTAAAGTATATGGGTTGGTGGGTAACAAACAGAACAGTAAAAGAAATCACTTGCAGCTTGCTAGTACCTCAACTCAACTACTAATTAAAGCGCAAAGCTCATTTACGTAAAAAAGGAACAACTTCATCTTCATTAGGCATCCCAATGAAAACCCATTTGCTTTGACATCAGATCAAACCAGAAAACGAGAGAGAGAGGCAAAACAAAAAAGAAAGAAAGAAAGAGTAGTAGTACCTCCTTGCTCAGGAGCGGTAAAAAGTGCAAATGAAGAAAATGGACAGAGGATCCCGAAAAATAAGCTTCAATTTTATGGGCTGGTTATGTCGTAGGTTGCTTTTGCTTGCAACACAAATTTAAGAAACAACAGTTCACAGTTCACACTGTGGTTTGGCTTTGGTTATTGGTTTCTCTGTGGATCACTGATTCTTCCTCCTCTCACCTCTCTCTTACTCACTCACATCGTCGAATTATTTCCGTGCTTAGGAAATTAAATAGAGAGAGGGAGAGTGGGACACTGTGTCTAGGAGCTCAGGCAAGCAGATTTTGTACCGATCCGATCGTAACACGTGAGTTGGTCACACAGACACAGCACCTTTCAGTACAATATAATAAATTTTTGGCTTAATTGCACTTTTGGTCCCCCAGGTATGATGATTGTGCAATTTTAGTCTCCCAGATTTTAATTGAGCCAATTGGATCCTCCAAGTATCACGATTGTGCAATTTTGGTCCTCCAGTTTTCAATTGCGCCAATTGGATCCCTTAGGTATCACGATTGTTCAATTTTGGTCCCCAAATATCACAATAGTGCATTTTTTAACATCAGTAACCTACGTCGGACACATGAGACTGATTTGATACTTAGTGAAGTCAACTTGGTAGTTTACGGGACATTCTTATAAGATATCATTGACATCTTATACAATTTAATGGTCAAATGCATATCATTAAGTGTCACATAATAATGACACGTAAGCTGCCAAACTAACCTCATTAAGTGCCAAATCAGTCGCATATGTGCTTCGTAGACTATTGATGTTAAAAGTTGCACAATCGTGATACTTTGAGAACCAAAATTGCATAATCATGATACTTGGGGGACTAAAATTGCACAATCATGATACGTGGGGGATTCAATTAGCGCAATTGAAATTTAGGGGACCAAAATTGCACAATCGTGATACTTGGAGGACCCAATTGGCTCAATTAAAACCCGAGGGACCAAAATTGCACAATCGTGATACCTGAGGGACCAAAATTAAGCCTAAATTTTTTAAGTGGAGAAAAAGAAATTTGATTTTATAACCGTCGGTAATAATTAATATATAATATATAATTAATCCAAATGATAAGAGATTCAAACATCTTAAATAAGTGGTTAGAAATTCAAATTTTGTTTCTTATGTATGAAAAAAATTTAGTTATGAGGAAAGAATCACCTTATATACCCAACAGATTTTTCAGCGGAGAGTAGTCATCGATAATAATGATAAATATCTCATATCTATGTAATTGTTATTAAAAAAAAACTGCAGTAATAATATAAAAACTCTCGTTAACTAGTACTCTGAAAATAACCTATTGATTTCTTAACCGTATTTTTACAAGACTCGCTAGCATTCTTAAAAAAAACATCAGTTTACTGATTTTAAAAGTTGATTTTAGAGAATATCATAATCATAAATAGAAGAAGTAACTGATGTGGGATGGGTAAATAAGGTGTTATTGTTAGGACTAATAAATGAACACGCTTAGCTTAACACACCGGCAGAGTTCCAATCCAACCCTGATTTCCCACTTTACTTTATTTTTAGCCATCAACTCGAATTCCGAACGTTTAATTGCACTTTTGAATTTTTTGTTATTGATCATATACGATTTTGTTTTCTCAAGTTTTTTTGTGTATATTTTTTTCTATATTTTTTTAATGTTGTAAATTTAGTCCTGTTATTCAATGTCCATTAATTTTTTAATGATTAACAGGGGGAATAACTACTCTAAGCGGATAAAATGTTTGGTTGAGCTTACGTAGTAAAAGATTTATGATGGAACCAAAAAGGTCCCAAAAAGAAGGAACAAAATCAGTAAATAGTATAGATGAATTATTAAATCATGTTGAATTGGAGCGCCAAATAAGGAAGAACTTCAATCAGAGGTTCTGTGTGCTTAAAGGAGTGTTTCCTCTATGTTGATCATTGAAAAAATTGACATACATTGAACGGAATGACCAAATTTACAACATTTAAAAAATAGAGGGACCAAGTGTATACAAAAAAACTATAAGGACCAAAATCTTACATGATCAATAATAAAGGATTAAAAGTGCAATTAAGCCAATTCTGAAAGATGAGACACAAACATAACAGAATATGATCGGTTAAAAAAAGCTAGTAGAAGTAGAAATAGAAATTATTTTGTGTTTGATTTGGCTTTAAAAAGAGATTTATTACAAAAACATTATTGCTCAATAATTTCCATAAAACATGATGGGTCATCACATTCTCTCTTCCACTACATATCCTTTCTTTAGAAATTAGAAATTGCACTTTCTTATAGGAAACATTAAAATGTACTTTTTTCACACTTTTTACTTTTAATAAAAGTTCATCCAAACACTCATTTTTTAAAGAAAAATATTAACCAATACCTATAGAACACGAGCTAAAGAATTAAAAAGGAAAATTTTAATGATGAGATAGTATAGTCAATGAATGAAGAAGTTGAGTTTTTTACTTTTCCAATGAAACCTTGTTATTTTTATATTCCTTAACCAAATGCACTGGCTAGCAAGATCTTTTTTTAAAAGCACTTCTATTTTAAAAATAAATGTTTTTCTATTAAAAAAACATCCAAACCAGTTCTAAATAGGGTAGAAAAGTATATTAATGTACATATGTTATCAAAAACAAGTTATTTATAGATATTATCGGGAAGGTCGTGCAAGTCCGGTGTAGTCTCTTTTTCACTATGTGATTAATGTCGGGTATTTCCGTTTTCAAAGTTGGATCGACAACTGAAATTAAAGCCATGAAATAAGTATCTCGTAAAATAAAATTGGATTTGACACAATTCGTAGAACTAGAAGCTTTTGCGCAATCCGCTTATGATCTCGATAAAATTACTCAAAATCAATTGTCAAAAGGGAAAAAAAGTTTCCCACTGATCATATCACATGAAATGGGACGTATATTGATCAAAATGTCACATGACCTTTTCTTATCGGGGTCTTGTTTATGCATATTCAAAGGAGATTGAGATCTTTTCCTTTTTTCTTTCATGTTTCCTCTAATATTACAAGAAAAAAAGAGACAAAAACAAATTTGAATGGACCTCATATACAAAATCAAATTTAGAGGTTGCAACATGGGCTATTCGGTCCGCTTCAGGCCTACCCGATCTAAGGCATAGGCTATATCAAACCGCCCTAAAAAATATGAATTCAATTTGGTCTACTAAAATGGCGTCCAAACCCGGACCTATCCGATGGGGGGATTGTTCAGGCCAACCCACCATATATTTTTTGAAAAAAAAAACTTTTTTTCCACAATATGCAAGCACAATTGTACTAGGTAATTAATATCGTAGTCATAGCATATGTTTTTTAGTTAATATTAATTTGAAATTTTAAAAGAATTTCATCGTAAGAATTTCTTATATATGCATATGTTTTTTAATAAATATTAATTTGAACTATTAAGAATGACAATTTTGTAATTGGGTGGGAAATCTTGCTTGGAATGACACATATATAATATGATTGTTCACATTATTGCACTTTTTTAAGGTCTAGATCTCAACCCATGAGTCTAGCCGAGGGGATCCCAATTAGTCAATATTTGTGAGAATTAAACCTTGCTAGGTTGCTTTATATGTGCCTCTAGTCTCTACCAACTAAATTGTTAACACGGATCGTTATTGCATTGATTTTGTTGCGTGTTCCTCATTAAAATCTCCACATTAGTTTTTTTTTTTCTAACAATCATGATTAAAAAAAAAGAAATTTTTTTTTTGTTATCTTGCTGAAACATAACATCAACATGAAAGAAGCGATTTATTAATATTATTATAAATTATGAAGAAGTTGCGATCTGTTATAAATTATCACGTAGTATCAAAAGACTTTTATGGTGATATAATTTCTATTATTGCATTTACTGTTATATAATTAGAGGAGGCAAAACTGGTTATCCGACTTGTTTCAGATCGGGCCATGAGCTATATCGATCCTAGCCCAAAAAAAACTCGGCGCTAATCCGAGCTAAAAAATTGTAGTTCAAACCCTATGTTTTATCGGATATATTTGGACTAACGTAATTTGTCGCTTCTAATCAAATTTGCTTTAGCATCTTTCTAATTTATAATATGAGAGAAAATATAGAAAAAAAAAATAAGGAGGGATTCAAAACCATCAGGACCTAGAAGGCATAACAGGTTTCGATTTTTATTTTTAATATGAGAAATTGAGAACTGAAACTCTTCCTCCTAAAACTCTTAAATACTTAATAATTTATGTAAAAGTTAAAATAGTAATAAATATTTTCAACCGAATGATGAAACATATATAATTGAATTGAAGTCACTTAATCAACATGTAGTTGTTATATTTTTTTGGGAAAAGAGCACACACCCCTTAAACAATAATTCTTTTGCAAATAGGTACCTTCAACTATTGATTCTTCCTAATTAATCCTCAAACTTCAAACTTTAGTAAAATTGATCCTTTTATTAACTCATCGTTAAATAACTAACGGTGATAAATTCAACCGTGTATTTTATAAAATCTCAACCGTTGATTTTTTTATTTTATAATTTATTATTATTTTTTAAAAAAAGACAAAAAAAATAGAGAAAAATCTCCAACTCTGTGCAATTCTTTCCCCTATTCTTCCGGCTTGCCACATTCTTTGCAGAACTTCTCTTCTTATTCCAATGAGGCATCAGAATCTACAAACCTCGTTGTTTCCTTGGGGTTCTTTCTGAGGCCGTAAATGAAGTTGCCGCCACCACCAGCTTCACACCATAATTCTCACTTCTTCATTCTAACAGCATCCAAGTTAAGATTATCACATTCAACATTATTAATTCTTTTTTCAGTCATATGGGTCCTGATGTGACCACCCAGACTCTTCCTACAAGGAAACCTCTTACTGCAATATTTGCAAACAAACTTCGTCTCCGGATATATATATACCCATCAAAGTACACAAGATTAAAAAAATTAATTATATCACATACATACCCAAATGGTGAAGGTAAAGAAGAGAGCTAAGGGACAAAATTGAGATCACCAAGTTTCTTTCTTTCTAATCACGTGATTGAATGCTCAGATTTTAATTGGGTAAATGGGGAAAAAAAAATCAAACTTTGAAGAAATAGGGTTTCTACTGTTGGGGTTGCGAGGTCGACGATGGAAAGAGAAGGAGATCTAAAGTTTTTTCTCTATT
The DNA here is from genome assembly GCA_039655645.1 of Ammopiptanthus mongolicus. Classification (NCBI taxonomy): domain Eukaryota; kingdom Viridiplantae; phylum Streptophyta; class Magnoliopsida; order Fabales; family Fabaceae; genus Ammopiptanthus; species Ammopiptanthus mongolicus. The sequence continues at coordinate 14,319,453 of CM077348.1, read as the reverse complement.
TTTTGTTCCTTAAAAAAATAATTATAAAATTATAAAATAGAAAATAATCAACTGTTGAGATTAAAAAAAAATGAACGGTTGGATTTGAACACCATTAGTGATTTGATGGTAGGTTAATAGAAGGACCAATTTCACTAATATTTGAAGTTTGAGGATTAATTGGGAAAAATTAATAATTGATGGTACCTATTTGAAAAATGGCTATAGTTTAGGGAGGGTGTATGCTCTTTCCCTTATTTTTTAAAATATTAAATACATTATTTTTCAATATAAATTTTTCTTTCTTAATTTCTTTATCAGTGTATTAACTGTTCAGTACTCTCTCTCTCATTCCCAGCTTTCCATCTACTCATTTCTTCCTTTTTTCTCATCCACCGGAGGGAGGTGGTTTTGGGTCATGTTTTGGCTTGGAATCACCCATTTTCATTGTTTATCTCCTTTTATCTAAATAAATGGTTTTTCCACATAGATCTGGTTTTTCTTTCGTGTTTTTCCGTAATTTTGTCGTCTGAATGCGACGTTGTTTTGTTCGTCGTCTTGGTGCGGCGTTGTTTGGTTTCTAGTCTTGTTATGATGTTCGTTTGATTCAGATTGACAGATCAACTTCGATCCGTTACAGATTCAATCAAAACTTGGGCGTCAACGTTATAGATCCGGAGGCATGAGTATTCTGGTCACTTTGATTTTGTCATATTTGTAGGCATTTTGCCGTTTTATGCTATTAACCTGGGTACTGTGAGTTTGTTCGCAGATTTATCTTTTTTGATTTTTAACAATATTGAATTTGTATTGTTTTCGATGTATTTTACCAATTTGAATGAATGAATATCTTTTTTAGTCAAAAAGAAAAGAAAGAAAAACTGTTCAACATTCTCCAAGAAATTATTCTACCTAAAATTTGATATCCTCAGCTCGTTAAATTTTATAAATAAATTTGAAGACTAACAAAAGGCATAAATAAAGTGGAAAAGTGAGGCGTTAATTTTTTTTAAAAGTGTTGTAGGAAAGGGAAGCCAAATGGTAGGATCTAAAACTAGGAGAATGGGAGATAGAAACATAAGGGGAACACATTGAGACACTCGAAAACCATTGGATTCTTTCTTTGTTTCTTCGTCAATGTAATGCAATATACTCCTACCATTTTGACTTGAGCCTTAAATGGCGGACCCTGACCCACACCTTATAATATTAGTTGCTATCATTTAATAAATGAAAAAAAAATGATGCACATTGAGATTCAAATTCACATTTACTATTGCATGAGATTGAGGTAAAAAATATTGATCAAGGATTATAAAAAAAACAAAGTTTTATTGAAAAACTAAATTCATCACTCATCAAAATATTAAATACACATACTTCAAATAAAAGTTTTCCCTTTTTAACTCTTTAATCAGCATTCTTCATTAAATAATTCCGACGCACATTTGTGACGGTTTGGCACATACCCACATTGTACTGGACTGGGAACATTACTCAATTTCATTCGATGATCGATGATTTGGTGAAAATTCGTTAAGCTATAGGGAAGGAAAAAAAAGTTTTGACCTTTGACCTCTCACATTTGATATATAAGAAAAATAGATTTATTAGTCTTATATTTTTTTTCTGTTTGATTTTTCATATTGGTCTTATAAGTTTTTTTTTTCTTAAATTGGTCATACATATTATGTTTCATTTTTATGTTAGTCTTTTTCGTCAATTTCGACCTAATATCGTCAATTTTGACCTGACGTGCTTATCATGTTAGTCCTACACATAACTTTTGACATGATGCCGTAAGATCGAAATTAACAGAAATGACTAACATGAAAATAGAACATAACGTATAGGATGAATTCGAAAAAAAAAACTTATAGGACCGATGTGAAAAGTAAAAAAACATATAGGACTAATCAACCTATTTTGCCTTTTATATAATGAGATAGAGTCTTGGTAACCAATGTTTTAAGACACTGATTAATAAATCAAAAAGTGGTAAGTCTGCGTTGAAAAACTAAATATAATACTTATCAATATATTAAATACATCATTTTCAATATAAATTAGAATTTAATTGATATACACTGTCAGTGTAAAGATTTTTTTACACAGACAACCAATCAGAAATTGCCATATAAGATAAAGTGTTTGACTTTTATCCAAACTATTTTAAAAGTCACACACACCATGATTTCTTATTGATTATCAGTATAAAAAATTTTAAAAAGTTTTACACTGACAGTGCATAGCAATTAAACTCTATGAATTATCTTAATTATTTAAAGAATAAAATACTGAATAATTTTAATTTTTTAAAATTTTTAGATATTCTTTATTCGTATTTTAAATATTTTAAGTAATTAAGAAGATGTTAAAAAATTTGTAAGTACTCCTCTTTTGTCATCTTAGATTCTACTTTTAGATAAACCAAAAAGGGGTTTGCTGGTAAAAGCCTAAGTGCATATGCACTCGAAGTTTTAACCCATTGAATTAGTAAATAAGTTCTATTATTTATATGAAAAAAGATTTTAAGATAAATTTGGTTTTTAAAATAAAAATTAAATGCATAAATATTTTTGAATTTTTTTATTTATTAAGTTTATGACGAATTTTATTAAATTATTTTTTATTTTAAAAATAAACTTACTCAAAAAGAATATTGATCTATTTACACATAACTTTACTCATTGGCATGAATAAAATCACTACTCTTCTCATTTTTATCTTTTATTCCGAAAATCAACTTTCTATGTTATTTTTTGCGAGACAACATTTGTTGTCTTATAAAATGTTATCTTGTGTTATGGATTCTAATTGGTCAATTAACTAAAATATTTAATAATTAATAATAAAAGATTATGAGAGATAATATTTCTTAACTGATCAAAATCCATAACACATAGTTATGACACACTTTATGAGATAGTAGATATTATCCTATTTTTTTGTGAGGGTCTATGTTGAAAAGTTATGTGTAAAGAAATATTTTAGCAATCAATTTTTGTGTGAAGAGTAAATATTAGAATAATAATATTAATTAAACTTAAACAATCCAGTACATACACGTGATAAGCGCTCGACGACTCAAACTAGGGGTGATCATGAACCTATGACCTTTTTGAACCCAAGCAATTAACCCGTTTTGAAAATTGGTGAAACAGGAAGGTTCAAATGGGTTATCGGGTTCGGACGGGTGAAAAAACAAAGTTAACATGGGTATGAGTGGACGAGTTTGATTCTGCATATTTCAACCTATCAGTAATCGAACTCGGCGAAGGTTTTATTTCACCACCTTGTCAGAGAAAGAGAGAGACAAAGTATCGAGAAAAAGGAGAACACTTGCCTTGAAAAATTCCCAATTTCACCTACACAAAAACTTTTTCCTTCAATCACAAGAAAAACCTTTCCTTCACATCTCTCCCACCGCGAAACTGTATAGCCGCTGCAAACTCAGACTAAAAAAAACCAGCACCAACAACTTAAAAAAAAAAACAGCGAAACAATGCATATTAACAAAAAAAACTCTTTCCTTCAATCACAGTTCTGCTTCACCTTGAACTAGCACCCACCACGACTTACAGCCGCTGCAAACTCAGACCATCCTTGTGGCTAGACGTCGTCTGCACCTCTGTCCAAAGTTCATTGTGCGTCATTGTGAACCACCGCGAACCAATCCTCTGCCACCACTGTGTTTTCTGTCCAATCGCGAACCACGCCTCCCACTGTCCTTTTCTCCCTCTCATTTTGTGACTAGAACTAGAAGTTTGTGTACTTTATTTTTTTTATTTTGATGTCTTTTTTTTATTATTTTTTTTAGTTTAATTTTAAGTTTTGTTTTTTCTTTGGGTTTTGTAGTTAATACCTGTATCAACCCACCCACCAACCTATCATCCGACCCAACCCATCACCCGACCAACCAGTTGGCCAAACAGATGGAAATGTATCACATTTTATTCTCCTCAATTTGTTCGGATTGGGTTTTTGGACTCGAATCCAACTGAACCGGACCACTCATCAGCCCTAGCTCGAGTGTACTCCAACACAACCCAAACAAATATGTAAGAGAGAAGAAAAAAATTAAGTAGGTGAGCACTAAGCCCCCTCCGTAACCATTAATTCCTATCCCTTACATGCATGATACATGTACTGACAACCAGTAATAAGGTAATTCAATTTGTTGAGGCATGTGTTCAGAGTCAGAAGCATTCAAAGTGAAAGTGACTCTCACTCCGAATTTGGAATAGGGTTGAGTTAACTTTTTTTATTTTCGATCGTTTATGTTCATGTGTTGTGTTGTCTAATGGCTTCAGCTCTGTTTGTTTTAAATTGTTGTTAACTCAAACAGATATTTATTATTCGCATTCACTAGAAGCTTGAAGACAACAGCTTTCACAAAAAGTGCCTCGGGAAGCCAAAATATTTCGTTTGCGTCGAAATAAATCTTATCCAAACAAGCACTTCTTTGGTAGAATGAAATGCGAGAGTGAAAATTTATGTATAAATTGCTTTAATTTGTTAAATGATCTGATAATTTTTTTTTATTTAGTCAAATAAATATGTTTAAGTTTGAATTTAAAATGAATTTAGTTTAACCTCTAAAGACTTGTCATTAAAAACTCAAAAATAACTTTATATATATACACAAATGATAACTATCCATATATTGTTAATTACTTAATAATTTTTTAATTTTATTTAGGAAATTGTAATTTTATATATTGCTATATACTATTTACTATTTCTAATTTTTAAAGAGTATTTTAGGACTTCTTTGATTGTGTTCTCTTGCTTTTGTTTTTCAAAACAATTTAGTAAAATAGTTTTTGAAAACTATTTTTAGAAGAAATGAAGAAAAAAGTGTTGTTTGATAGCATTGTTTTGTAGCATGGTATAGGAAGGAGGGAGGAAAAAAATCAATTTATTTACAAAATTATCATTAATGAAGTAGTATTATTACAATTAGGTAGCTGTGGAAAAAAAAAAACACAAAAACACGAACATTTAAAAGATGTTTTGTTTTTTTTATAAAAACTAATAATTCTAAAAATAATTTTGAAAAATCCAACCAAAAATACGTCCTTCAAATTAAATGTTTTTTTGTTTTGAAAACAGAAATCAAATATATCCTTATTGTTTAGTTTTATTTTTCTTTTATATAAAAAATGAAAATAATAAGATACAAAAGATTTAAACAAGCTAAGTTTAAGTTTCATATTTTTTAAACAAGTCAAATTTAAACTTAATTTAATTTGTTTAAGTAATAAATTAAACCTAAACAGCATATTTTTTTTAATAAACCATGCTTAAACTTCAAGAATTTGGGTTAACTAGAGTTGATTACATCTCTAATTAAAGGGAATGATGTTTGAATAAGATTGTGGGTAGAATATATGTATATTTAATTATTTATGTGTATCATTTAAATATTGAGTAAATCAACATTTTGGTTCCTAAAAGTATGAGTTGCTGTCAGTTCAGTCCCTGGAAGCAGTTAAATTATGAAAAAGTCTCTCAATATTAATTTTGTTAGTCAAGTTAGTCCCTCAATGTTAATTTCGTTAGTCAAATTAGTTTCTATCAGGGATTAACTTTACTAACGAAATTAATATTGAGAAACTTTTTTATAATTTAATCGCTTTTAAAGATTAAACTAATAGCATTTTTCAGGGATTAAAACGATGGTTTACCCTTTAACTATTACAAACATCAAACTAATTTGCATTAACAAATGTGCACTGTGAAATGAATGAACGGTTGAAATTATTTTCTTCCGTTTTGTTGGTATTTGAGTGAATGGGCATTCATATGTTACATGCGCAGGTAGTGGGTCATAATGCATTAAGTCCATCTCTGTCTGTAGCCATCATCTTTTCAAAATAGGATAGGAAGGAAGTTCGTCAGACAATTAGACGCTAAAAATAAACAAAGGCGGGAAAAGATAACTAATCAATTATCCCAACTGAAAGTGATTTATAAAGTTAAACTGTAAATTACAAACAAAGAGTTTTATTGGATGTTTACAGAATAAAATTACGTGTGACGGGAGAGTCAAATTTGATAATCCGGAATTGGAAATTAAAAAAGAAAAAGAACTACTATTATAATGAAGAATTACAAATTTTGTAAGTATATAAGAAAAATTCTTAATGTGTAAAACGATTTTTTTCCGCATAAAGTATGTAATTCATGTGAGAATACTGTAAGACGCACGACAAAATGACTACAATTGGAGTACGGAAAATATCTTCTGCAGAACCATTAAATTAAAGGGAACAAAAGTTGCACATAGAAATGAGAATGATAATTAATATTTTAAGAATATTGATTAAAAGAAATAAAATTTTTTTTTATTGAAAATAAATATATTTAATATTTTAAAAAGTGATAAATTAAATTTTTTCATGAGAATTTATTTATTTTTAATTATTTAACTAATACCTTAGAACATCCATTAAAATGAGCATGATTTTTTTTGACAGAATAGCATGACCATGGTCACTAGACACAAAATACAAATTACAAATTGTTATATAAATCATACATGTATTAAAATAATAAATAAATCCAAAGTAAAGTTAGTTGTGTATCATATTGGGAATGAACCTAACATCACTATTACGTATACATTTTTTTTGGAAAAAGGTGAAAAATCCTCGCTATTTTTCATCTCTCAAATGTTTGTTCATTTTTAAAGTTTTAAGAAAATAAATATATATTATTTATAGATAAATTTTTTGATGCTTTAAAATAATTTATCCTGTTTAGATGATTTAATTAAATGATGATAATCATTTTGACTTAATCTATTAATATAATTCATTTATTAAAATGATGTATTTTAATTTAATAAGATAATTTTTATTTCAAGATAATTTTATATATTTATTATTTCAAAAACTTTAAAAATGAATACCCCTTTTATCAGAAATATCTATCCTACCCTGGAAAAAGTGGAGGATGATTCATGAATCGCAAGATAGACGTGCTAAAATCAAGATCAGAGGAAAAAGAAAAGAAGTGGATTTGAGGTGAAAGGTGGGCCCATAATTGTGCAGTGTTCTCTGTGTCGGTGGACCAAAATAGTGACGCGTCGGCGAGGCATAGAGGGTGGAGTGTTGCGTGGCACAGGAATCAATATTTTTGGGTGGGGTTTAGGGATAAGAAATTTGAATCGTATCAGTTCGATATCCGTAAAAATATTGATGATGAGTGGGTAAATATCAATTTTATGAATATGAATACGGATTTGGATAATTATACATAAATAAGAGAGGATATGAATGTAGGTATAAATATTTTAGTATCCATCTCGTCCCGTCCCGCACCCACATATATAAATATATATATTTATATATTTATTTATTTATATTAATACATATAATTATAATTATATATCAAATTTTAAAAATAAAATTAATGTAACCTATGGTTTCTTAACTATTTTTCTTTTCAGATTTAATCACCTACAGACCTAAGCATTAACAACACCCGTTGATATTCTTTATGTTATTTTTTTCTTTTTTTTCTTAGTTAAAATACGGATAATAAGTGCTGATATGAGTATTTAGGTATCCAGAAGATATAGGAAAGGATACTTAAGTTGTTATTCACGTCGATACCAATCTGGATAAAAATATTTTTTTCAAATTTGGATATAAAAATGAATATTATAATATCCTATCTAAATCCTATCCATTATCATCACTAATGGGGTTGTGATGAATGGAACCCTCCCCTATTATCTGATTGTAAATTTTGTTTGTGAATTGCGAGTGAGTCTTGTTTGAGGGTTGAGTAGGTGAAAGTCGTGGACAGTGGTGGAAAGGCAGATTTAAAATTCGGGACTGCGGAGGTGTCACGGGAAACAGAATTGGGACTAGGTACCAAACGCGGGTGGAGGTTATGATGCAGTCATGCGTCACTAGGTAACAAAATTTGGATCATTTAAATTATCACTTACACGATTTGATTTTTCAACAAGTTTGATCTAGTTATTGTTTGTTTGGTATCATGTTGTGATTACCAAATCCACATCCATTTTTTCTGGACGTGGAAGTTACTTCATAGCAGCTTTTACTTTTTATCACATTTAATTACTATTGTGTCACTGCTGTCGTGATTTATTGCTCACCGTAATATACTATCGCAGTACCAAACACAGCATTAAAGGATCATGGATATTTATGAATTTGCAAAAAAAATATATTGTCTTTTCATATTTGCATAATGACCCTTTTTATGAATTAATATGAAAATAAAAAAATATTATTTGAAATTTTATTATAAAAAAATCAATATTTTTTTGGTGAAATAAAAAATAAAATCTAAGTAAATCTTATGTCCCTAAAATTTGTTTCTTGATTATTAGAATATAAAGATTGTCTAACATCTTCCCTGGGGTATTTTTTTAACTTGTTTTTCTACTTAAATAATTTATAATTAAATGTAGGTTGCATCACTTCAGGAATTTTAATGTGATGTATTATTTTATTTCACTCAACATAATTATGCATAAGTAATTAAGGAAAATTTATAGAGTTAACAAAAAAAAAACACAAAAATATAAAATAATTATATTTTAAAATAAAAATGTAAATAATTATTTAAATAATTATTTTTTAAAAGATAATTTAAAATAAATATATTTTAAATTTAATAAAAAATATTTACAAATACGAATAATGGAGGTTCTTATGTGCAAATACCTAGCAAATATGGTATTTAGACACTTTAGCCAATACAAAGAATGTTGAAAAGTCAAATTGTCCAAATGATAATCTAAATGGTTTAGATTTTGTCACTTTGATGGTGCATGGGTGCATCACTTTAGTGGGTGGTGCACCTTAGACAACATCCCAAACCAGACTAACAAATGAGTTAGCCTTGACTCATGTTTGACTTATTAAGAAAAAGTTTATTTTATGTCTAAGTTTTGGAAAATAATTATATACTTGAAAGTATTACTCTTAACAATATGTAATTATTTAAATTGAATTTAAAAATATGTTCTTGTTAATTTAACAGTGTGTCTGATTGTGCGATAACGTGTTAAATTTTTAATGGAGTAGTATGATGGCTTTTGAGCAGGTAAGAATTTCTCTTTATCTTATGTTAAAGCTCATGACTAATTATTTGTTAAGAATTTATGTGTAAGTTTTAAGTAAAATTCCAAGTAAAAAAACTCCTACAATAAAAATTAAAAGAATAAAGAAAGTAACGCGTTATGAATAAAAAGACCGAAAAAATTATCATTTAAGATTTTGAGTTACAATATAAGGTTTTTTTTTTATCAGTAGTTACAATATAAGGTTTGATTCACTTTTATGGTTCCTCTTTTACTCCGTTAGAAGCATTTTTCTTCATGTTTGGGCATCTTGTCTCTAACACTATTTAGATAGTTTAAAATCTATTTTATTTTTTATTTTTTTAAAAAAGCTTAAGACTTAATTTTGAGAGAGAAATCCACTCTATATATATATATGAATGAGAGTAATCTCTTTTAAAAGTGAAATATTGTTCTTTTTTTTGCTTGAAAAAGTGAAATATTCTTTTATTGTACTCTCTTTCTCCTTGAGAGTATGAAATTCTTTTATGGTATCCAATTTAATGTTGAAAATAACGTAACATATTTATTTGACACTTTAAAAAAAATTGAATTTTAGTGAAGAAGTGCTAAAGATTTCCACATGTGAGGTTCTAACACTTTCAACCATACACATTCCATTATTTGAGTGATTAAATAATGGAAAAAAAACTTAGGTGATGTTCTCTGGATGCTTGTGATATTATTTTTTAATGAGAATAAAACATATGTAACAAATATTACATATGTCATATTTATATTGACGAACTGTTATACATGTATTGTTCTTATTGAAAAATAACACCATAAATATCTAAAGAATTGTACTTTAGTTTTCTTCTTAGATAATATCAATTTTATCTTTGCTTCATTTATTAAATCACATTTTTCTCTTTATATACACTTATATAGCACTCAAAATAAAACCTTGTAAACATATAAACTTAGTGCTTACTTTTTATCATTTGTCAATAAAATCTCAACACTGAAATTTTGGTTTTATTCAATATTCATCACACCTTTAGTAGTTGTCTCTCTCTTAAAATTGTTTTTTTTTTAAAAAGGCTAAAATATTTTTTTTCATCCTTTATCTTCTTTTTAGAATTCGATTTAGTATTTTATCTTTAAAAAGAACCGTTTTAGTCATTTATCTTACAAACGTTAACTATTTTGATCTTTTCTATTAGATTTGCACTATGGTGTTAGTCAACCACCGTTAGTCGCCGGAAACCACCATCCGTCTCCGGATCCTGGGTTTCATCACCAAAATCAGGAGTTTTAGAGAGAAAAAACGAATTTGTTTCTCCTTAATTTTCCTCCTCCTCCTCCTCCTCCTCCTCCTCCTCTTCCTTCTTCTTCTTCCTCCTCCTCCTCCTCTTTCCTCTTCCTCTTCCTCCTTCCTTTATTTTTATGTTGGATTTGTTTCCATTTCAAGTTAGAAAACGTTTCTGGACGGGTCTTTACGAGCACTTATAATTTATAGAAGTTGAAAATTGATTCATTATTTTCATTTTACTCTTCTTTTAGGTACAATGATTTTAATAATGCAGTGAAAGATTTTGGTCCAATTAATAATTTGGTTGTTTTTCTTCTTCTGAGTATAACCCAGTGAGTTAGCTTACTTCGCTAACTATTAATTGATTTTGTGTATAGGTCGTCTATGTTGCTTTGGTTACGTATAATCATGTTTCTTCATTGTGCAAGTGCATATTTGGGACTTTTCAGGGCAGACAACCCAATTGTTCATGAATGACAAAGTTAGGTTACCAAACGATTTTGCCATTCAACCTGGAAAAAAGGTAGCTGCTGATTCTGCCATCATTTTCTAGCAAGGCAAGCTTATCTAGCAAGAGGAAGAATAAGAGGAAGGGGAAGGAGGAAGGAGGAAGGGGGAAGAGGAGGAACAATAAAGAGAAAGAGAAAAAGGAGAAGTAAATTCGTTTTCTCTCTCTAAAATCCAGATTCTGGTAAGGAAACCCAGAATCCGACGATGGAGGGTGGTTTCCGGTGACTAACGGTGGTTTACTCTGTTAGTACAAATTTAACGAGAATGACAAAAATAGTTAACGTTTGTAAGATAAAGGACCAAAGATATATTTTAACCTTAAAAAAATAGTAAAGGTCATGCTAATAAGTATCCTAAAGACACACTTAAAGGAAACAAAAAAAATAACTTTGCATTAAAAAACTAAATATATCATCTCTTTAAATATTAAATACATCAATTTTCATGAAAAAATCTTATTTTGCTTCCGTAACCAGCACTTGTTAATATTCTCTAAATAGTAATAACAAAAAACAATGCGGTGGTATCTTGGTGGAGTAATTAGATTGTATGCGGCTGAACTAATCCACTATCTCGTTCGGATCAAAGGCAAATAATTATTAAAGTAATTATTTTTAAAAAAATGCCAATATACCTAACCGCACATTAGATACTTGTGTCGCCGATTAGATTAAGAGCCTGTTTGGCACTCACTTCTACGAGTTTATAGCGGATAGTGGATAGCTTATAGCGGATGAGAAAGTAGCCCCATTTGATAAGCGCTTCTGTCACGAGCTTATAGCGTTTTTTCATGAGGTTATAGTGTTTTTTCCAGATGTTATTTGAAGTAGCGTTTGAGCTTATAGTTTATAGCGTTTCATTTTTCTTTTCACTTTTATCCTTATTATCTTCATTTAATTCTACTTTTATCCTCTTCTCTTTTTTATGTAAAATCATTAATGAAGATTTCCTTTTATGTCATTTTATATTTTTCAGCTAGTTCAACCGTTAGTTTTACCAAACATTTTCAAAGAAAATAAACTAACTTATCCGCTATTCGCTATCAGCTATCTCATCCGCTATCAACTACCTTATCCGCTAACAACTAATTTTACCAAATACACTCTAATTCTTGAACATTATTTTGAGATCTTGATATTGATTTCGTTGCGCTTATTTTATGATTCAGTGGGAACTTAAATTAAAGCCCCAACTTTATCCATGCATAATCGATGGAACAAAGATAAAACCAGCTTAATGTTTATCTCAATCACCCTACCTTGAAACTTACGTCCACACACCAATTGTATCCCTTCTTATTGATGCCTCTGAATTCTAGTGTGTTTGGTAATGCGGTCGGAAATCACATCAAGTCACGGAACGGTTCAGATGTGAAAGATAAAATTATTAGCTTTCATGTCAAGTTCGCCTTAAAGCGGTTCCAATTGTATCCCTTCTTATTGATCCTCTTGATTTGTATGTTCTTCCCCGTCCTTTCCCGGCGAATTGTGGAAACACAAATGCACCGTTATCAAACTCGACACCGCAGTAGTGCAAGACTACCCTACAATCTGTAAATCGTATCAATCACATCTCCTTTGATTGTAATTATTACTGCATTATGCGTGGTGTCGAAAGTATACATGCTCGTGTTGTCAACTGCTTTGCTGATATTATCATATGATTCTTCTAAATTTTTCTTTTTATTTTTACTAAAGGTGTATTTGGGATTTTGCTTATAAAATTGACTTTTGATTAAATGAGTTTTGTAAACTTCATTTTAATTAAAAGTGAATTTATGGTAACTAATTAATATTTGAACACTTTATCGTTAAAAGTGATTTATCCTTAATCAAACTGCCTTTTAGCAATGTAGTTACAAAATTGACTATTGATATGAAGTTGAAAGGATGAGAAAGTAATTAATTTTATAAGAGTATTATTGTAAAAGTAATAGAAGGGCGGGTTGATTTCTTTCTCTCATACTCTTAGAGAAGGTAACGAGTGCGCGAACTAACTTGCTAATTGGAGATTAACTCGAGAGTTGGGTTTTCACATTGTTGAAGCTACTCTGAAGGACCTGTCAAATTTTCTGTTTCATGATTTGATTGGGATTTCTATATCCCATACTGTTTACACTACGTATTTTTTTGTTTTTATTGGGCTTGTAGCCACCTTTAACCACACACAAAAAAAAGACTGAATTTTGGTAAATGAAAAATTGAAATTTTTTTACTTTTTCAATTAAGATTTGGAGAGCGAACCAGGCTGATTATAGTTAACCGATTTTTAAAGTTGACAAACTGTTATAAAAAATCAAGAAATGAGATTGAACCCTCCAAACTCAATTTTTTTTTTGACTAAAAAAGATATTCATTCATTCAAATTGGTAAAATACATCGAAAACAATACAAATTCAACATCGCTAAAAACCGAAAAGGATGAATCTGTGAACAAACTCACACCACCCAGGTTAATAACATAAAACGGCAAAATGCCTACAAATGTGACAAAATCAAAGTAACCGGAATACCCATGCCTCCGGACCTGTAACATTGACGCCTAAGTCTTGATTGAATATGTAATAGATCGAAACTGATCTGCTAATCTGAACCAAACGAACAACGCAACAAGACGGGAAACCAAACAATGCCGCACCAAGAAGACGAACAAAACAACTTCGCACTCAAACGACGAAATCACAGAAAAACATGAAAGAAAAGCCAGATCTATGTGGAAAAACCACTTATTTAGATCAAAGGGGAGAAAAACGATGTAGAGGGAAGATTCCAAACCAAAAAATGGCCCAAAATCACCCCTTCCGATAGATGAGGAATAAGAAAGAAATGAATAGACGGAAGGTTGAGAGAGAAGAAACACATTTTTTATTAAAGGCAAATTCCTCCAAACTCAATTTTAAAACCCCTAACTAGACACAAAATATACACTATGTTTACTCTTACCAATTTTTTTAAATTAGTCCTCAATTCGAATATATATTTATGAAAATGTGTTATGATATTTTCAATATTCGTACTTAAATATTTTATAGGTGGGAGCATCTACATGCCCTATCATGTTTACTTAATGAAGAGGCCATATATGGCATTTACATGGAGTAAGATAATACATGTGTAATAATTATTACACGTGTCATATTCTTATTGAAAATAATACCTAATGTATCTATAAAAGTTTTCTCCTAATTTGAAATTGAAGCACGGCCGTAGGAAAAAGGGTAATATAATTAACTCTCAACATATGCAAGTTCACGTTGGAAGATATAAGCAAAAATCAAGCTCAATGGTCATGGAGTCAAAAAATATGCCAGGTTAGGTGAAAAGAAGGTTATCGCTCTAAAAATCAAGACATGTCACAAACTTCAATAAAGACTTCCAATAATATTAACAAATGAGTTATTAATGAATGGGAAAAGCCAACTGCCCAACACCGATTAAAGAATTAATAAGATAAATTTTCATGAAAAAATTGTAGTATAGTCAATATATTGAAAAGTGTCATTTTTTCAATAAAATTTTACATTTTTTTTAATTCTTAAACCACTGGTCAGTAAGATCTGTAATGAATATCCACTCACAAGAATTGAATAAAAATATTTAATAAATACTTCCTCCAGATCTATATATAAGCAAAAAAAAATATCTAAATTTTTTGGATTTAAATATAAGTAAAAGTCAATCAAATCAATCATATTTAATGTCACTGTGTCAAAAATAACCTTTGGTTAATTATTTTTTTATTTTTTTAAGAACATTATACACTCTCAAGACACAACTTTTAAGAATATTATACACTATCAAGAAAGGGTAGTTTATTAACTATAACTTATTTTGTAAGCAAATCAAGACATTTAAACTAATATAAATAACTTTCTTAATATGTGTGAAGTTAGATTTTTTTGCTTATATATAGGTTCGGAGGAAATATTATCTACAAATCTTTTTATAAATCCTTCCATCACCTGGAAAAAATATTAAAAAATGATATTAATTAATATTCTACAAATATAATATGTGATAATGACAGCTGAATGTATCAATATGAATTAGTTAATCGAATAATTCTAAATCTCCGAACTCAATTCTCATAGTATTTTTTTATTTATTAAATAAAAAATATCAAATATTTTTATATTATCAAGATAATAGATATATTATTTTTGTTTAATATTTTCTTAATTAATTTTATAAAAACTAGTTGAAATTTTTTGTATAAGGATATAATAAAACTCTAATTTAAAACCTGCATATGTTTAATCACAATCAAACTTATTAGATCTCGATTAACAAGTGGCCATATTGAATTGTTCAAGCAGTTACAACTGCCAAACCCTAGGTGGATCTTGATCCCTAAATTCGACTCCAGTTTCTCTTGTGCATTGATTATTCCGCTGAAATCAATAGACATTATGGCGAGAGACCCTATCAGAGAATGGGTCAACTTCCATTAGAAAATGGGAATTGATTCCTGGTGTTATGTTTTTTTCGTATGGATCCTCAATTTAAGACAATGTAATATTTTAAATGGAATAAATAAAATAAAATAAAGGGAGTAATATATTGAAGAAGAGAAAAAATGTGTTTAAAATAAAAAATATAATAATTAAATAATGAAAATTAAAAATATAACTTTTTTTTTTGCACCATGACAGAATCCACTCACATAGAAAATGGACCTCTCTGCGCTACAGACAGAGGTAAGAAGGTGAAAACTCGAATACGAGGTCGGCGTTCCACCCTTATTGTTTTGCGTCAATGGTTTGACTTATGTGTATTGCCTTGTAATGGTAGTCGATCTACCTTTTTGCAGCTGTAGATCCGAATACTCAAACTGACCAACTTTATTTTTTAGCACACCCGGATGATGAAGAAATAATATTTAGAGTTTAATTATTATGTATTATTAGTGTAAATTTTTTTATATTATTAATCAATCAAAAATTATGATATAAATGATTTTTAATGTAGTTAGGATAAGAATTATATATTTCAGCTGATGTGACACTTTTTAATTGATTGATTGTATAAAAAATCTTTATATTGATAGTACATATCAATTAAATTATAATATTTAAAGGTGCATTTTCTGGTACCTCTAATAATTTTAGGGTAAAAGTTACCCTGGCCAATTAGAATGCATCACCTCAATTAAATGAGTCAAATTAGTGAGTCAAGTCAAATGGTTCTCAACATCTAATTAGACCACCTAAGCAGGTTAAAGTTACCTTTCAGATACCATAGAATTCACCATATTTAAAAGGCTAAAACATAGTACTTTGTATCATTTATTTTTTTGGTCAAAATTCATTTTATGGTCATTTATCTTTTAAAAGATTCATTTTGATCATTTATCTCTAAAACGTTACACAAATTCATTCTTTTTTGTATAATTGGTATGCATTGTCAGTGTAAAAAATTTATATTTGTCGCGACCGTCCCGTCCGGGCGTCGGGAAAAAAGGGTAAAAAAAAAAAACAGAGGAGTCGCCACCAAGATTTTTATTTGGGAAAACTTTGGAAAACCCAATTATTTAAGGAAAACTTGTCCCTTAAAAAAGACAGAGATTTGAGTTCGGGAGTCGGTTACGAGTAGGGAAGGTGTTAGCACCCTACGTCGCCCGTTCTAAGAATGGTACCTCAAGTTAATCGTGCGAAAATTTTAATAACCTTTGAAAATATTATTTTATCCCATTTCTAAAACTAAACAAAAAGAAAATAAACACAAAAGGAAGAAAATAAAATTTTGGCTTGACAGAATGATTATTCTGCTCCTACGTATTCCCCGGTGCGATGGAAAGCTCAAAGCCACGTAGTTCTTAATAGAAAAAGTTTGGTTGGTTGGTTTATTTTATTTTATTTTTTTAAGAAAGACTGGATTTTGAGAATAATTTTAAAAAGGGATTTTATTTAAAAAAACACTGTTGCACAGGGTTCAAGATAGCAGTGCTATACGATAAACCCTTACAATTCATACAACACTTGAGGATGAAAATTCATACATCAACGTCGTAGGTTGTTGCGTTAATTTCTTTGAAAGTGATTATTATTTTTTTTATTTTTCAGTTTTGAACGATTTTTTTTAAAAAAAAAAAAGGGAATTTTTTCACTTTTATATGTATGTTATTTTTTAGATTTTTGCTGAAATCTCAACCCAAGAAGAAATTGGACTCTATCACAACAAACTTTATGAACCCAAGCCCAAACAAAAACCAAAACCAAACACAGCCAGAAACCTAAAATAAAGAACAAAATTAAACAGAAGAAATAATAAAAGGAAAAAAAAAAAAGGACAGAAGGGAAGGCTTCTGCCTTCCCCCCATTTACCCACGCGTGAGAGAAAGAGACCAGAAGAGAGAGGTTCGCAGCACAGGGGGGATGGTGGCGACCGCGGCGGCGGTGCGTGCGGTGCAGTCCGCAGCAGCTTGGGCGGCGAACGATGGTTGGAGCGGTTGGAGGGACGTGGTGCAACCTGCGTGACGGAAGGAGGTGGCTCTGGCTTGGGCTGATGACGGCGGGTCTCGTGCGGCGGTGATCAGTGGTGGACTCGCGACGGCTGACACTGCGCAGGGGAGGGGGGCCAAGTTTCTGCTGAGCCTTCCCTTTCTCTGCTCTGTTTACTTTGATTTTGAATTTTAGAACAATGGTTGTGTGTGTATCTGAGTAGTGTTGCTGGTGATGGTTAGGAAGGGGAAGCTTTGGGTGTAGATGACAATGGGAAGACAATGGTTTTGGGATTGGGGTGAAGGGGATTTTTCTTCAGATTTTTTTCGGCCCCCTTTTTCACAAAGAAATGCTCTTTTTATAGAGGAGTTGCTGCCTGGTGCTCATTGCTTGTAATTTCAAAAATCCGAAAATTGATCTCTGCTGTATCATAGGTGTAGTCTTTCTCCAATTTCTCTTCCTGGCCTCTTTGCCTCTGCATCTATTCTTCTTCATGCTGCATTTTCCTCCCCCTGGTCAAGTCCCTTTTCGGCTCTCTTCACGTGTTCTGGCTTCTGAATATGGGAACAGGGAAGCAGTTGCTTCCTTCTCTTTTCATGCTTTATTTTCAAAACTCACATTTCAACCAAAGTTGACTTGCTCATCTTACCAACATGCATTGAACTGATTTGTCTTTTGCCTTTGGACACATGCTACGTGGCTCTCAAAGTCTGATGCTTCTCCCCTTTTTTATTTATTATTTTTTGTGTTGTTTGGGGTTTAACTAGGGAAAATAAGGCTTTTGATATCAGGTGGTGTTGTGTAAGTGGGCCAGATTAAGAAGACATGGGTCAAGAGTGTGGACCTCCACCCCCTTTGAATTCTTTTTTTTCTTTTAGTTTCCCTTTTTGAAACACTTTTGATGGTTCTCTCACATTTACACTCTAACAAGATGAAAATAAAATAAAAAAGAAAGTATTCGGACAAAATTGAGTATCCACAACTGTCAGTGTAAAAAAAAAGTTTAAAAAAAGATGGAATTTAAATTAGAGTTTAATTGGTATGCACTGTCAGTATAAAGTTTTTATATTATCAACCAATCACAAATCATGATAGGAGTGTCTTTTATGTTTGACTTTTCATTTCACTCGTTTGGTTGGATAGAAAAGTGAAAAGAAAGAAATGAGTTTTTATTATAAAGACAATTATGTCCCTATGAACGATAATAATAATTTTCATTCTAATTATATTTTTTATTAAAGAAATAAGAGTAATAATTATAATAATTTTAAAAACTAGTTATATATCCGTGCATTCGCACGGGTCACGCTGTGTTGCTTACTACATTTTTGCTAAAAGTTAATTTGTAAATTATACATTTTTTTATACCTATAAAAAAAATGGATATATAGAAACTGATGTATATAATATTGAAGATAGAAAATTCATAGATCATTTTGAATTCAATATTTCATAAAGTACATATAAATGTAAACTCATTTTGCTCATCAGAAGGAAATACAAAGAAAAAATATAAGGACTAAGCTTAATAACACCATTTGCATCAGTAAGTAGTTCTCCCAAAGCAGGAAGTCCAGGTGACAATTGTGTATGCAAAAACTGGAAAATAAAATTTCATGCAATTGGAGTTTAAGTCCTGTCAACAAAATCTTAGTGCAGTAATTGTTTAACTACTTAATCAATAATTTATGTTAATAATTTTAAACATAAATTGTTGCATATAAACATGCATATCAGATTCAAATGACAACAAAAAGTTAAATAATATAACTATTAAAGTATCTGACATAATAAGACGACCCATCTATGATAACCCGTGTGATCATCCGTCTATGAGATCACCCGTCTGATCAGAAGGGTTATCATAGACGTGTTATCATAGACAGATTTCTTCACGGTTTATCATAGATGGATGAGCATAGACGTGTGATCATAAACAAGCTACTTGAGTTGGGTTGTCATAGACGGGTTAGAATAGACGTGTGATCATAGACAGTTTACTTCAGTTTGGTTGTTATAGGCGGGTGAGAATAGACGTGTGATCATAGACAGGATGCAACGTGTATATGGGGAAACTGAAGGAAGCTGTCTATGATCACATGTCTATGCACACCCATCTATGCTCACTCGTCTATGAGATGATCACCCATGTTGCATCCTGTCTATGCTCACCCGTCTACGATAACCTGTCTGATGATCTCGTGGACGGTGATCAGATGGGTTACCATAGACGGGTGATCTCATAGACGGGTGAGCATAGACGTGTGATAATAGACAGGATGCAACTTGTATGAGATCACCCGTCTATGACAACCCATCTATGGTAACCCGTCTGATCACCCGTCTATGAGATCATCAGACGGGTTATCATAGACGGGCGAGTATAAACGTGTGATCATAGACAGGTTGTCATAGACGGGTTATTAAATCTTTCTTATCTGCAAAGAAATGTACATCAGTTTCCTTTTCATCCAGGGGTGAAATAACAGAAAGATATTCTACGTGTTCATATTCAAGATGAAAGTTCTAACTGATGGAAAATAATTCAAAATGAAGGAAATTAATTTAAGTGATGGAATTTATTCCTCTTATATCAGTCATGTTACTATTTTTTTTCCCTGTGCCGCTATAGCAAATATCATAGACGGGTTGTCATAGACGGGTGAGCAGAGACAGGATGCAACTTGTATATGGGGAAACTGAAGGAACCTGTCAACAATAACACGTCTATGCTCACCCGTCTATAAGATCACTCGTGTATGACAACCACTCGGATCAGATAACCCGTCTGATCACCAGTGTATGAGATCAACCGTCTGATCAGACGGGTTATATCATAGACGTGTGATCATAGACAGGATGCAACTTGTATATGGGAAAACTTTAGGAACCTGTCTATGATCACACATATATGCTAACTCATCTATAGTAACCCGTCTGATCACCCGTCTATGATCGCCCGTCTGATCAGACGGATTATAATAGACGTGTTATCATAGACAGGTTCCTTCACGGGTTATCATACATAACTCTTCTATATATTGGCATGAAATTTATTTTCAGTTCAAGCACAGCAGGTGTAATTTAAGGCCTGTAACCATGGGAACTTCACATCATATGCATTAAACAGAAGAATAATTTGAATCATGTATAGATCCCATGAGATCCTGGCCTCTATGCTTTATTCCAAAGCAAAACTCTATTAGCTCTAAAGCCAATTGCCCTGTTCATCAAGAGCAGGGACTATATTATTTTGTGCACAATTTTGAATGACAAAGGGAACTGAGGTTATACCTCGAGTTCTCAAAAGTAAAGAAGTCTAATATAGCAGAAAATTTTAGAATCCCAACATGATAACCCAAATAAATGAAAGGAATTCCGAAAAAACAGGATTTTCCCATACCCTAAGCCCAACTAAAAAACAGAGAATGATTTTATAGGGCATAGAAGATTCATGGACCAAATTCAAATTCATATGAAGGCAGTAACTTTTTAACAGAAACTCTAAACAAAAATATGCAACAATGAAAGGCAACAACACAATTTTAAAAAAACTATCAAATTTGCTCCTCCCAGTGTCAGCGTCAGCATCAGCAGCTCGCAAGTAAGCAATCAATGCATCGAGCACCTTCTTGAAAATGGATCTACCAAATTCAAAGTGTGTTGGTTCTAACAAAAGTGATTAGAAAAGTAAACAAAGTCGAAGAAAAAAGACAGCAAGAAAAATACATGACATTTATGTGGGAAATCAATCTATAGGTAGAACTGAACAACAAACACATTTCATGCTAAGGATTTGAGCTAGTAGCCAACCAAATTCATATGTGCCAAAAGAAAAACTGAAATCACAGGATTCAGGAAAAAGAAGGATTTACCTGCCACGAGCAAGTCTTTTTCATTCAAGCTGCTCATCTTCTCCACCCTCTAATGACCTTTTCCTCATACTAAGTGTGTCAGCTACATGCCCTTCTTATCTCTCTTGTAGATGGACCAATTTCCTAAGTCCTCTTTGAGTAGCCCCTGTAATCTAAAAACTGTTGTTTTATTGAACATCTAGTCACTAAATAAAATCGCAACTAAATTTAAAAAGTAATAGTAAAAAAAATGGTCATAGCTATATATCAAATGTAACATCAGATATATTCTACAATATAAATCCCAAACAAGCTCAACTTTGTTCAATTAGAATGTGAAAGTAAGAAACGATGAACACAGTTTGGTACACAATTAAAGAGCAGAGAATGAAAGCATACAACCCAACAATTACACCCAATAGAGAGAGAAATTAGAGCCACAACAAAAATAAACACCTAGCTATCCACAACAAAATAGACATTTTGCTGAAGGCTTTTCTGACAGGGTCCTCTAGATCAATATCTCCCAGACCCGGAACCTCTTCCTCGACAAAACCCATCTTCCCACATCAACATCCTTTGCCATAATCCTTAGATGAAAAACAATGAGTTAAAACAACAAAAATAAGTATTAAACTATTAAAGAAGCTTGTTACACTATGAATACACTTCGAATGTAGTGAAAAAATTATCATGATTTGTACTATAATGCAAGATCATCGAACCCGAAGACCATCATTTGTATAATGCATGGTAAAAAAAAAAACAAAATCATCATAAAAAAACTCAGAGATTCATCTATCTATGGTGAAATATGTTAATCGATATAAGAAGGAACCCTAAGAGTAGGCGTGAGGTCTGAACGAAAAATCTGGAAGAAGCAGGTGTACTTGGATGGATCTCAAAGAGTATCTGATTCTGTCACTCGCTCAACAGAGAAAGAGAATCGAGAAAGAGAAAATGTGGGAGAGAAAGAGAGAAAAACATTGATGAAGAGGAAGATGAAGAGCCTGAGAGAGAGAGAGAGAGAGAGAAGAAGTTAAAGATATACTTTTCAAATTTCAAATGAATAAAAAAGAGGCAATCACAACAGGGAGTGGAGAAAGAGTGTCGGGGAGAAAAAGTGACAAATTTTACCCTCAATAAGGACAGGTGTCACAATTATAAGATAGGGTATTTTTGGGTTTTCCCCAGGTATCAAAATGTTTATATAGAAATGATTATTATTATTATTACATATATATATATATATATATATATATATAAAATAATTTTTACTGTAAAAATGTAGTTATTACCGTGAAAAATTGCAAAATCCAAAATTATTGTCTCTGCCTGGTAGTTGCTAATGTGTGAGAGAGAAGTAATAAGGATAAAACTGTCGATTCAAGTACCACTTCCCGTCGCTCTCTTCAATTTTCTTCCCAGTGTGGGTGAGAAAATTTTAAAGCAGGACCTACCTCACTTTTTTCTTTCTTCTGCCTTTTCTTGGTGGAACCAAATGAACGAACTCTCCAAATTCTCTTTATTTTCTCTCCTCCTCCATTTTCACTCAAAACAAACAAGTTGTTAAGGTGCTTAGATAAAAATCAAACATTGTTAACGACGTGATAATTTATGATTGGTTGATAATGTCAAAAATATTTATCTTTACACTGATAATACATATCAATTAAACCCTTTTAAATTAATTTAAATTATATGAATAACATAAATAATAAAAAAAAGTTTAATTTTGATAATACTGTGTAAAGTTTTTTATAAGGTGAATTCTCCGGTACCCCAAGGGTAACTTTACCCTTCCTAGGTAGCCCAATCAGATAGTGAGAACCATTTGACTTGACTCACTAACATGACTTATTTAATTGAGGTGACTCATTCTGGTTAGACATGATAACTTTTATCCCAAATTATAAGAGGTACCGGAGAAGGCCCTTTTATATTGTTAATTGTTAGGACTTTGGTAAGTAGACCAAGTCGAACAAGTAGTAAAAGAGGTAAAAGGAATATCGTTCCCATGATGATTGTGCAACAAATACTAACATGTAGCAAATCGGTTCAATCTAAAGAGTTCAGGATCAAAGGGAGCTCAGAAGCTCAACAATCAAGAATTAGAATTAAAAGAAATAAAACAAAAGGAACAAGTTCTTTTCGTATTTTTATCAAACACTTAATATGCAAGAACGGGCTTTACTTCAAAGTTAAAGTATGTTGGAGTTACAATTCACTAATCCCTTCCTCTCATGTAATGAAATGACAAATAATACATTTTCATACTTCAATTATGAATATCGATCCACTAAAATACTCAATCCCTAATTCCTTAGGTGGAAAGAGCCTAAACCCGCAAATCAAACCCTAATTCCTTAGGTGGCCTAATAATGGGTTTGCAATAAGATTAGAGATTCAAAGATAACTAATGAACCAAATTCCATTCCTAGAGATAAAGTTTACTAGGTGATTAATTTCATATCTAGATTCAATAAGAACTTTCTGATTGCAAATTAAATCAAAGATCAAATCATGGTTGATCAAGCCACAACAAGCATTAAGCATAGAAACTAATCACTCATAAAGAAGTAGAAACTATATTAAAATATCAAGTCAAATACATGAGAGTTTAGAAAAAGCTACATCTAAACCCAACAATGGGGGATTTAGCTACTCATAGTCAAAGAGATAGCCAAATACAAACAAAGAACAAAAGAGGAGAAGAAAATCTCCATGAAATGCCTCCCAAGCTTCCAGCAGCCAAAAATAGGGAGAAACCACGAAGTTTCAGAGATCCCCTGGTTCTTTCCAAAAATGGACTTTATATCACCCTTGAAAACAGTTATTTGCGCTCAGTCCCGCTCCACTCGCGCTCAGTCCCGTATTAAGCCGTAAAACACGATCAAGGGGTGCCTGGGTGCTGAGCCCCATTAATCCGCGCTGAGCCCCGAGTGGCTTATGTGCTGAGCCCCCTCAAAACTGGGCTCAGCCCCAACCATACTGCAATATGTTTTTTCTCAATCGAATAAGCAGACTCTCAGGTACCTTAGGGCTGAGCGCTGCTCAACGGGGTTGAATGCCACTCAAAAGGGCTGAGCGCCCTCTTTTAGCATGTGACCTTCAAATTGGGCTTCATCTACTTGCATCCAAACTACACAAAAGTAAACAAAAATATCACTAACTAAACCCAAAATAACAATTAAAAGAATAAATCCTAATGATTCAATAAACACACTAATTAAAGGATAAAAACAAACTATTAAGTATTGAAAGAGTAATAATCCACCTAAATGCACACCTAAAAGATATGCATGTATGTGACTTATCATTAATCAATCACAAGTCATAAGAGCCACATCATTAAAAATGTGTCAGTTGAAAGATAGTTATGATAAGAGTAAATATTTTTAATAATGTGATAATTTATGATTGATTAATAGTGTAATTTTTTTATATTGATAATATATACCAATTAAATCCATAAAAAAAACTTATTATAAATCATGTAATGATTAAAAATTTAAAACTGAACCTAATATGTATTTACCTTTTTTGTACAACAAATATCTAAATTCACCGTAAAACGCACCGTAAAAGGAGAGAGAATATTTTGATAAAATTATAAATGAGTTAACTTATGTTATCATATAAATTATTTAAGTGTATATTGAGAAAAATATATAGAATTTAATTACAAAAAATATGGAATTGCATCCCGCTTTTATTTTTGAGAAATAAGATTCCATGAATTTATAAAAGAGTAAATATTCAATTTGGTTCTTGAAATTGTAGGGTCGTATCAACTTAGTCCCCCACATTATTAATATTTCAAAATGATCCCTGAAATTGCAGAAAGTTAATCAGATTCGTCCCTCCGTTGGTATTTATATGGACTCTAATGACATTAAGTTGGTAATGTCAGGGATGTATTTGAAATTAAGTGAATAATGTCAGGGATGCATTTGCTATATTTTGCAATTTCAAGGATCATTTTGGAATATTGATAATATGAAAAACTAAGTTGATACGATCTTATAATTTCAGGGACCAAATTGGATATGTATTCATTTATAAAATAATATGATTCAGAATAGGAACCGTACTCCATTTTTTCCATTAATAAAAACAATAATTTTATGATTCTAAAGAGTATACTTAGAAATAGCATTTTTTTTTTTTTTTGTTGACAGTAGCGCAAAACCCAAAGAAACTAACAAACTACAAAGCGAGGAAATGACACCCCATCATATCCCGAACACGTCCTTACAACCCCTGAGAGGAGCTCGCGAGACAAGCAGCCCCAACCCCATGCTATGTAGGTAAGACAATGAGTAGGAAATGGATATGATATTATACTATCTGTTTTTATATCCGCATTTTGAAAAAATAAAAAAAATATCTGTTTGTGGATTCATATTAGTGTAGGTAGCAATTTTAATACTCGTATTTTTATCCGTTGAATATCTAAGTATCCATAACTGTACCTATTACCCGCACTTTAATATAAAAAAATTTATGGATTTTTCAAAATAAGATATGAAATTTGTACCGTCAAAAAAGGAGAACATAAATATGTAATATAAAGTAGACCATTCTAATATGTTTTCACATTATAGATATATATCATAATATATTTAAGATTGAAATGCAAAAGTGTTTGATATAAGATATCCAATATTCTCCAAAACATTAAGTAAATAAACATCAGTAGCATTATTTAATTCAGTAACATCAAGTCTAAATTAAAAAGATTAAGGCAAACAAAAATGTCTATACATATCTATTTATTTTACTTAAAGGAAAGATTATGGTGGGGAAAGGAAAGTAATTCATTAAACATGGTTACTTTTTTTAAATTTAATATTATATATATACACTTTCTGACTATTATCTTGTAATTCAAATAAGTGGTTAGTTAGTTAGTTAGTTACAAGTGATTTGTAACTATGAGTGTATAAATAGAGGTGAGTGCAAAGGAATAAAAAGAGTGAAGTATTATTCAGTAATCAATTTTCTCTGATACCCGTCTATGCACTGTTCACCCGTCTATACTCAGTAATCGTTACCCGTCTGCATATTTTTCAACCCGTCTGTACCCGTCTGTGCACTTATTCACTCGTCTATACGTTGAGCGTGTGTTCTGTGTACTGTTCACCCGTCTGTGCTGGGTGTGTGTGTGTTCTAACAATTGGTATCTAGAGCTTATTCTTTCTTGGACCTAAACACGAGTGAAGTGAGGTAAAACACGAGTGAAGTGAGGATATGGGCTCTAATGGCAATTTTCCTGCGCAAATGCCAATGCTTGATGGCAAAAATTGGGATCGGTGGAATGTGCAGATGCGAGCATTATTTGGATTCCAGGATGTGCTGGAAATCATCAAGAATGGCTACCCAGAAGTGAATGAGGGTACCACCGATGCTCAGAGGGCTGTGTACAAGGAGAACAAGAAGAAAGATTGCAAGGCAATCTTTACTCTGCATTAGTGTGTCGATTTGGCTAATTTTGACAAGATTTCTGGGGCTGCAACAGCAAAACAGGCCTGGGATATCTTGGAGAAATGTTACACGGGTGGTGAAAAGATCAAGAAAGCAAGACTTCAAGTCTTGGAGAGGCAATATGAGCTATTGCAGATGGAGGATCAAGAGAAGGTGGCTGATTTCATTGCAAGAATCAGAAACATCACCAATATGATGGCAGGGTACGGGGAAAGATTATCTGATCAGAAGATAATTGAGAAGATATTGCGCACCTTGCATCCTCAATTTGATTACATAGTGTGTGCAATTGAGGAGTCTAAAGACATTGCAACCCTGAGTCTTAAGGAGTTGCAAGGGACTCTGGAGGTTCGGGAGATGGGGATGAATGAGAGAGGGGCGATTGAGAAAACCTCTGATCAAGCACTGCAAGCTCAAACCGACAAGAGAGGGTTTGATCACAAGAAGAAATGGAGGAAAGGAGGAAAGGGGAAATTTGTGAAGAGTTCTTGGAAGGGTGATGACAGGTCTGAATCCTCAAGTAAAAGGGGAGGAGGATCTGCCAAAACCAAAGGAGGATTCAAGAATTTCCCCTTTCCTCCTTTCCTCCATTTCTTCTTGTGATCAAACCCTCTCTTGTCGACACACTGATGCAGAGTAAAAATTAGCCAAATCGACACACTGATGCAGAGTAAAGATTGCCTTGCAATCTTTCTTCTTGTTCTCCTTGTACACAGCCCTCTGAGCATCGGTGGCACCCTCATTCACTTCTGGGTAGCCATTCTTGATGATTTTCAGTACATCCTGGAATCCAAATAATGCTCGCAGGGGAGGAGGATCTGCCAAAACCCAAGGAGGATTCAAGAATTTTGATAAACGAAAGGTGCAGTGTTTCAATTGTGAAAAGTTTGGTCACTTTGCAGATGAATGTTGGCATGGCAAAGGCAAATCGAAGAAAGCAACTAATGAGGAAGCCTGTGCTGCTCAAGAAGAGGATTCTGATGTTGGTCCAGTTCTACTGATGGTGACCACAAGTGAGGAATCCTTTTAATCTGAGCTTTGGTATCTTGATACGGGTTGCTCAAACCATATGACCAGTCACAAGGAATGGTTGGCTGATCTAGACACAACAAGAAAGAGCAAGGTTCGATTTGCAGATGACAGAACCTTGAATGCTGAAGGTATTGGCAACATCGTGATCAAAAGGAAAAATGGGAAATCAGTCCTGATTTCAGATGTTCTGTATGTACCAGGTATGAGAAGCAATCTTTTGAGTATTGGCCAACTGATTGAGAAGGGTTTTACTGTGGTGATGAAGGATGATCAAATGGAGATGTTTGACTCCACTCAACGATTGATCTTAAAGGCTCCTCTCTCGAAAAATAGAACCTTTCAGATCAATATGCAAGCTGCTGAGATTCAGTGTTTGAAAGCAGCTGCACAAGTTGAGGACTGTTGGCTTTGGCACTCAAGGTTTGGACATCTGAATTTTCGAAGTTTAAATGATCTCTCTTCCAAACAAATGGTTGCTGGCCTTCCCATGATTGTTGTATCAGAGAAGATATGTGAAGTGTGTATGGCAGGAAAGCAACCCCGAAATTCTTTCAAGTCACATTTGCCAATGAGAGCAACAAGCGTGTTAGCAGTTGTGCATTCTGACATTTGTGGACCATTTGAGGTACCTTCACTGGGAGGTAATCGGTATTTCATTTCATTTGTTGATGAATTTAGTAGAATGATGTGGTTATACCTGATTAATACAAAGAATGCAGCACTTGAAATCTTTAAAAACTTCAAGAAGCTAGTTGAGAAACAAAGTGAGAAGTCCATCAAGATTTTGAGAACTGATGGAGGAGGGGAGTATACCTCAAGTAATTTTGAGCATTTTTGTGTAGAGAATGGCATTTAACATGAGATTATAGCCCCTTATACCCCTCAACACAATGGTTTGGCAGAAAGAAGGAATAGGACAGTGCTTGATATGGCAAGAAGTATGCTGAAAGAGAAAGCTTTACCACATCCTTTTTGGGGTGAAGCTGTCTCTACAATAGTGTATATACTGAATAAATGCCCCACAAAGAGATTAAAGGAAGCAGTGCCAGAGGAGATATGGACTGGGAGGAAACCGTCTGTGAGCCATTTGAAGACATTTGGAGCACTATGCTTCAAACATGTCCCTGATCAGAAAAGAAGGAAATTGGAGGACAAGAGTGAGTCCATGATTTTGATGGGGTATCATCCGACTGGTGCATACAGGCTATATGATCCTATTAAAGAGAAAATTGTGATTACTAGAGATGTGATAGTGGCTGAAACTGAATCTTGGGATTGGAATCAGAAGTGCAGTAGCAGTAGCAGCAACAGTCTGACACAGGTGTCCTCATCATTGTTAGATTAGGAGCAAGTTCAACAAGAAGGTGAACATGGCATACTGGGAACTCAGACAGGAACTCAGACAGTTCAAGTCAGGCCACACAGGCATAGACAAATGCCACCTAGATTAGCTGATTATGAGCTGTTCTCTGATAGTACAATAGCTCATGATGGTGATCTGGTGCATTTTGCTATGTTTGCTGATTCTGAACCACTGAATCTTGAGGAAGCTATGAAGGAGCAGGTCTGAAAAAATGCTATGATTGAAGAATTGAAAGCCATTGAGAGGAATCAGACATGGGAATTGTCCAGTCTACCTAGAAACAAGCACCAAATTGCTGTTAAGTGGGTTTACAAGTTGAAGCTGCATCCTGATGGGTCAATTGCTAAGCACAAAGCAAGGTTGGTTGCAAAGGATTTTCTGCAAAGGGAAGGAGTAGATTACTCAGAAGTATTTGCACCTGTGGCAAGGGTAGAGACAATTCGGTTGGTTGTTGCTCTAGCAAGTGCAAGAGGTTGGACTCTATCTCAACTTGATGTCAAATCTGCATTCCTAAATGAACCTCTTGAAGAAGAGGTATATGTTTCTCAACCATCAGGATTTGAGATTAAGGGGAAGGAAGAAATGGTATACAGATTGAAGAAGGCACTTTATGGCCTAAAACAAGCCCCTCGGGCTTGGAACAAAAGAATTGATTCATTCTTACTTCAACTTGGATTCAGCAAGTGCTCAGTTGAACATGGTGTTTATGTACGATTTCAGAAGAACAGGTCAGAACTATTGTTGCTGTGTCTCTATGTTGATGATCTACTAGTAACTGGTAGCAGTTCCAAAGAAATTGAAGAGTTCAAAGTGGTAATGAAGACTGAGTTTGAGATGACAGATTTAGGAAGGCTGACTTACTTCCTTGGTATGGAGTTTGCTGCAACAACAACAGGGATAGTGCTGCACCAAAGAAAGTATATGAGTGAAGTTTTGAAGAGATTCAACATGAATGGTTGCAATTTTGCAGCAACACCTGTGGAGGTTAATGTGAAGTTAGAAAAGAGCAGTGAAGAAGAGGCAATAGATGGCACTTTGTTTAAGCAGATAGTTGGTTCTCTGAGGTATATCTGCAACAGTAGACCTGATATATGCTATGGAGTGGGCATGATTAGCAGGTTTATGGATGATCCGAGGAAACTACACTTGATTGCTGCTAAGAGAATTATGAGATACTTGCAAGGTACACTAGAGTTTGGTGTTCTGTTCCCTAACAGAATTCAGCAGCAGTGGAGTGTTCTCATAGGCTTTTCTGACTCTGATTGGTGTGGAGACAGAGTTGATAGAAAGAGTACATTTGGCTACATTTTTCAGTTTTTGAATGCACCAATCTCTTGGTGTTCAAAGAAGCAGCCAGTTATTGCTTTATCATCGTGTGAAGCTGAGTATATTGCAAGCTCTTATGCAGCTTGTCAGGCTCTTTGGCTTGATTCACTGCTGAGTGAGATTCAGGTTGAAGTAGCTAAGCCTATGAAGCTGATGGTTGATAATA
The DNA here is from genome assembly GCA_039655645.1 of Ammopiptanthus mongolicus. Classification (NCBI taxonomy): domain Eukaryota; kingdom Viridiplantae; phylum Streptophyta; class Magnoliopsida; order Fabales; family Fabaceae; genus Ammopiptanthus; species Ammopiptanthus mongolicus. The sequence continues at coordinate 14,288,936 of CM077348.1, read as the reverse complement.
AATCAGCTATTAATCTAGCCAAGAACCCGGTTTCTCATGGTAGAAGCAAACACATAGAAATCAGGTTTCATTTCCTTAGAGATCATGTAAGCAAAGGAAGACTTGAGCTAGTCTATTGTCCTACAGAGTTAGAAGCTGCTGATATACTGACTAAACCACTGAAGTTAGATCGATTTGAAAAGCTTAGAAATGACTTAAGTGTTGTATCTTTTGAATATTTGAATTAAGGGGAAGTATTATCTTGTAATTCAAATAAGTGGTTAATTAGTTAGTTAGTTACAAGTGATTTGTAACTATGAGTGTATAAATAGAGGTGAGTGCAAAGGAATAAAAAGAGTGAAGTATTATTCAGTAATCAATTTTCTCTGATACCCGTCTATGCACTGTTTACCCGTCTATACTCACTAATCGTTACCCGTCTGCATATTGTTCAACCCGTCTGTACCCGTTTGTGCACTTATTCACTCATCTATACGTTGAGCGTGTGTTCTATGTACTGTTCACCCGTCTGTGCTGGGTGTGTGTGTGTTCTAACACTGACTTCCCTATCTTTTCTGACTGTTCGGCGCTATACATGTATAAATACATTATGTGTTAGGCAGTTGTGCTTCTTTTGGTTTTTTTATATTTGGAATTTAGCTGCCAATTTGCCACTACATGTTGGATTTTGAAATTGGCTGGGTTTGCTATTAATATGGGAATTGAGGGCGTTTTTTTCTTTTGTTCTTTGAGTAGATGATGCGGCTATGTGTTAGTGTTGGATGATGCAGCGTTACTGCCAAAAGCTTGAAGGAAATGGGTTGCTGGGGCATAAGTTTTGGGCGGTTAATATAGATATATGCGCGTATGGAATGGGTGGATATTAGAATACCCGCATTATACCCATAAGATTTTGTGGGTAATTACTCATCTTCATCCTTATATTCACACCCATTAAACGAGTAATCATCCTATCCGTTATGGATAATTTTTACGGGTATATTATGGATCCGTTATACACTGCCATCCCTAATGCTATGGGCAGCTTCAACAAGATGATCCGCCACTTGATTGCCTTCTCGCCACACGAGACACAAAGCACTCCCACCTACGAGATTGTAACTCAGCAATAGCACCAAATGTTATAGCATAAGGATAAGGATGATTAGGATGACATCCTTCATTAACTAAACCCAGCGACACCACAGAATCACTTTCAATCCAAACCTTCGTAAACTTATCCTCCCTAGCAATATGAAGAGCTGTGTAGATGCCCCAAAACTCTGCCATTAAAACATTAGAAGAGCCAAGGTTACGAGTGAACCCGAGGATCCATCTTCCCAATGAATTCCGGAAAACACCCCCACACGATGCCGATCCCGTGTCAATTCAGCAATAGCATTTCATTCATTCACACCAAAAGTAAAGATAATTTCATTATACACTTATATATCTTTCTATGTATCAAATCAGAAGGTAAAATGAGATAAAATAACAAAATTTGATTAAATCAGAATAATTATTTATTTCAAGTCATTTCATTTTGTGCTTGTGCTCAATGGTGTTGTGCTTTGTGCTATCAGGTTTGTTTTCCACATAGAAAGTAGGATGGAGGTGTTTCTCATGTACTATAGCATGCTATCTCATGCTGTCTCCTTTGGCAATATTCTAGGCATGTTCTCGGCCTCGGTAGGAATTAGAGATTCAAATAAAGCAGAATTTATGCCAGTAGTCTTTGCTTTAGAAATGTCCATACAAAAGACTTAGATTATGGAGAAGGAAATAATAATAGAAATCTGACTCTAGGAATGCTTTAGCATGGGTTAAGAATAGCGAGACATGCCCTTGGTCCCTAAGATTCTTTGGAAACAAATTGAAAAACATTCTAGTGCTTTTAAAATAGGTATCTTTTATACATAGTTGTAGGGAAGCTAACTGTATTGTAGATTCTTTAGCAAAAGAATGTGCTCAAAGATAAGGAAGGTGACTGACATGGACATGAGAAGGTTGTCTACACAAGACGCTGATACACCATAAAAAGGGAATTAGTTTTAATGGTCTATTTAGAATATTGTGTACTTATGACCCTATTTAACTTGGCAGATATGTACGCACAGGTACACAAAAGAATAAAGGCTAAGAGACTAGAGCAAGAGTATAACCGACATATATTTAGCAACAACAAAGAAATGGTTTTCAACATAATAAAAGAAAGGCTTGCTGCAAAAAGTTGTGCAGTAATGATCACTTTAATTGGCTATTATTTCTCTGATGATGTCTCCTAGTTTTTTTTTGTAGCTTTATTGCCACAGGTGTGCTGCAAGTTATAAGGATATAAAGAAAGGTTGATCACATTGATGGAACAAATTCAACTCAAGAGAAGGCACGGAATGTTATGACTCTGTACGGAAAAAAGGAACATAAAGGAATAAGGAAAACCGCTGAGTATTGAAGATGCAAAGGAAGTTTTACTGATGCAATAGGAAACTAGGATTAGGACTAGAGATAAACAATACAGGGTAGTAGTTTTGGATACTCTATAATGATATATGCTTTAGGATCTCTTAGATTGGTTTAATAGAGTTGTATCTGTATGGTTGCTCTTGGAAAGGTTATACAGGGAGTTTATACTATAAAATTGTTAGTTCAAAACAAGGGTCTTGAGACAGGACTAATGTTTTTGTGATGTAATGGTTGTGATGTAAACTCTTTCTCCTTTTTGGAGATGTTCTATCTAGGAGCACATGATTGTGAGCTTGCTTTCTGTTCTTACATATATCAAGAATCCGAGTAAGGCTAAAGTCTCTTACTCTGACCAATGTTTCTAGTAAGAATGAGAAGATGGTTACAGAGGTTTGTGGCCGTCCTATTTATAGGCCAACCACGTGATTATCCTACTAATGACTCTTAATGACTCTTGATGGCGGAGATGCTTGATATCCGTGGCTTTTGATGTGCCTTTATTGCTTGGGCGAGTTTTCCTCCACGTTGGGTGTAGAACGCATTCAATACCCGAGCGTTGTGAGATCCTTCCAATTGTGATAGGAATATTCTTTCTGATGATTCTTCGAATTGGGGTTAGAGTGTCTTCCATGGGTCTTAATGGGTTAGTTCAGTGAATGCGGCTTGGTCGACTTGCTTAGCTTCACTTCAGGACGGTTTGCTTAAGAGTCGGACCGATGATGTCTCGGCCCATGTATGAACACTTTCCAACCCTTCCTAGAAGGTGGGAGGAGTTAAGTTATATGATGTTGTGGTTAAAACCTTATCTAATGAAATGCCAATTATCTAAAAAAAAATGTAATAGGTTTACAGCACCCCATGTCTTCTTTAATATAATTACTCTGTTTATAAAAAAAAGTCATTTCATTTTACATTTACTCACATTTCATTTTTATTAAAAACGAGCAACACGGTCAACTCGAGATCTGAAACCCAAAAAATGTAGAATGTTAATAGCATAATAGTAGGTGTATTTAAATATAAATCCAATTCAAATAAAAAACTAAATAGAAGTATCAAAATTTAGTTAGATCATCTTTAACGGTGCAACTTATTGTAGCTGTTTAACTCTCTTTTTTATGAGCATCATCACTTTTTATTTTATATTACTTTATGCAACTCTTCACTCCAATGACGAAACTCTAAAAAGTTCATCTAGTGATCCCACAAATTTCCCCACATCTTTATTTATATTTATTTTTCTCTCTTTTTTATGATCTTTTATTTGTTTCTTATATAAAATCAGTTGCTTATAGAAATAATTGTTTTTACATGTGAATATCATATTAACTTACTCTAATACGCAACCCAATAAAAATTAGTTATTATTTTTAAGAACTAATTACGCGACTCTCATGGGAGTTATTGTTTAAATTTTATTTAGATATTTTTTATTTAATTTTTAAAAATTGATTCAGTTGGATCAATTTTTTAACTTGATTTTCAAAATTGACTCACTTTAATCTAAACTAATTAATATTATATAATATATTTGCTTATTACTTAATTTATATTTTTACTTATAATAATTTTATATTTTCATCACTTTATATAATCAAATATTCTTTTCTGGATGTAAAGCAGGTCAGTTTTTTTTATTGTTTTTTTTCTTTGAAATAGATATTAGTTTTCTTTAAACTTAATAACTTTTAGGTGTAAAACAAACTAGTTAAAACCTATAATTTTCAAATCTGGTTAAATTAGTTTGATTATCAAAATATAAGTAATGCAACTCGATATAAATTTTTTATTCAAAATTAATTTAAATTAAGGGTATGTTTGTTTCGACTATTTTCACAAAAAAGTGTTTTTTTAATACAAATTTACTTCTGACACTTATAAATTTGTTTGATTTGGATTTTAATAAAAAAAGTTAAAAAAAAATGAAATTCAGTCTTTTCAGAAACTATATTTTGTAGTTTCTCAAAAAAAAAAAAAGTTCATGCGAATTAAACAAATAGACCCTAAAATGAAAACACTACTATACTATACCTCTCCACGGCTAGATGAGACTAAAAAAAGAATCTACTAAAATAAGTTCAGAAATTATGGGAAGTGAAAAAAGTAGGTCTTAATATCGAGCCCAGGTTGGCTTTGCGTTAAGGGTGAAAAGAATGTGAAAATTTTTTAAAAACCTTTCAAAATCTTTCATAACTGTCTTTTTAGCATTTTTTTAATTTCTCTATTTTGGAGCATTTTGATTTTTTGTTGAAAAACAAATTAGTTAAAGAATTAAAAGGATAAGTTTTTATGAAAAAATGATATACTTCAATGTATTGAGAAGTAAAATTTTCGATTTTCTAATAAAACATTCCATTTTATTAATTTCGTAATCAGTGTTTTATGTATTTATGCATGACCCTAAGAATAGTGTTTGAAAGTTGGGAGGGGAAGAAAGGGAAGAGAAAGACATTTGAAAATTTTTTTAAGGATCTATTTAAGAGTTTGGAAAGAAAAAAAAGGAAAGAGTTTGAGATAAAAATGATGAAAAAAGAGATTAAAAAAAAAGAATAATCCTCCACCTTATATAAGAACTTGAACTTATTTTTCAACACAAGAGTCAAAATTGATCTCAAATACTCAATCACTTCCACACCTTCGTCGACAGAGTGCTGCTCTGTAAACGTCACTGGGCGAGTTGCATATGTCGTTTTTAAACAGATCAATCATGGCACGAGAAACAAGCAAGTCATGTCAGCTTAGTTTATGTACCACAGTACCAAGGAGCACCAAGAGGTCCGGGACCCAACACTGCATGTGACGGGCTTCTTAGGATCCCATGTAACTGTTTTGATGGTTTAGTGCAGGTCTTAAAGCATTCAGGGCCTCTCAGAATATAAGTGTTTCTCATACATTAGTACTGTATGTATTTATTTAATTCATCAACAAAAAAAAAAAACTGTATGTATTTATTTCACACTTATCTATATGATAAAATTAAAAGAATTTAATTGATATATACTATCAATATAAAGATTTTTTATATAAACAATTAATTAGAAATTGTCAGATAAAGTAAAGTGATTTATTCTTATCCTAACTATCTTAAAAGTCACGCACATCATGATTTTTAATTGATTGTCAATGTAAAAATCTTTATACTAACAGTACATAATAATTAAACTCAAATTAAAATTTATATACACACAAAGAATTAATCTTTTATAATCAAATATTAAAAAATATAAAAATATAAAATGTAAATCTAAATATGTATAAATAACATTAGTCTTTTTAAAATATGTTAAAACAAGTCCTCCTTATTTCTTAAGTCATTACATCAAGTAATCAACTTAGGGCAAAACATGTTTCAAAGCATTTGTACTGTTAACTCTCGAAGAACATGATCCACAGAGAGATAGATAACTGGTTATTGTTGTGGTAGCCATCTTTGGATCTAATCATATGATACATATGTTGTTAAAGCATGCATCTAGACACAGGATAAGAATTGGGACTACCGCCGCCCATATCAAGATTTTAGAAAAGAGTTAGATATCTCAACTCTGTATTCATCGTTGAATTAAAATATGTGCAAGAAAATGAGAAATCATATATAATTAAAAGTTTATTTTTGATGTATTGTGAATATAATTTTTTTTTTATATTATCAATAAATCATATATTACTAAAAATATAAAAAAATAATCAATAACTCAAATATTATATATGCGACTGCAAATATAATTTTTATAAGAATCAAATATTTTTAATAATATAATAATATATAATTAAATGATAGTTTAAATTTATTTATACTAATAATATATTAAAATTAAATCATATAATTAATCAGTAAAAGTAATACTAATATATAGACTGTCTTGAGAGGAAGTACATATAATTGGCATTACTCTAAATTTGTGATAGAAGGACGGTTCAATAAATTCAGGATCATCAAACAGCAACGCAGTTTGTTTCATCCATTGTTTTATTCCGAGATAAAGTACATTTCTGGGAATCTCATTTTTATTAATTTTTTATTCCTATCCTCATATATGAGAATAAAATTTTTTAATTTAATTCACAAATTTTATTCATTAGAATCTTTTATGTCTAGGAATGATTTTTTTATCCCTCATATCAAACATAGGAAAATTTTATTCCCAACATCACTTTTTGGGGAATATTAAAATATGTCTTATATCAAACGTGACCTAAGAATTATATAGCTTAGATTGTGTAGTGTAGGGATGACAAAATTATTCATACGTGTATATATATGTGAGTAAAATCTGGTATGAGTTTGGTTCAGGTAGGTTAATAGTACTAAGCAGATAAAATAAGCATATTTTTTATCTATCCGCTTATTAATGGGGCGGGTATTAAGATACACCCAATATATGTTAATAAGGTTTCCAATATATGAAATTACTTAAATACCCACAACTTATGTGATATGTCAGATTTTGTCTGTTTAGAGGAATAAGCTCACATTATCAATTACATTTGTGATATATAGGAGTAAATCACCAATTTTGTCCTTGAATTTGTAAGGTCGTATCAGCTTGGTACTTGATATTTTCGAAATTTCAAAAACATCCCTGAAGTTGTCAAAAGTTAATCAATCTAGTCCCTCTGGCAGGGATCAAGTTGATACAAACGTTATAATTTCAGGGACCAAATTGGCACAAGGACCAAATTGATACAACCTTACAATTTCAGGGATTAAATTGACGATTTATTCGATAAATAGTCACGACTAGTCAAATAATTGAAAAAATATATAATTATTTTATATATTTTGTTTATATGCTCTTGTTTTTTTGTTGTATTTTTTATTATGTGGTAAGAAAATATTTTATTTTTTTTATTATGTGATAAGAAAATATTTTGGATAAATTGCACTAACCACTATTGAGCTTTAATGAAATGATAACTAACACGATTTTTAAGTAAAAACAACACTTCACCCCATTATAGTATATACTTAGGCTCTGTTATGCACAAATAAGTCATAAACTAGCTTATAACTAATAGATTAATTTTTAGCTAAAAGCTTATAGGGAGTAGCTGAAAAAGCTAACTGATTGAATTTGAAGCTTTTGGTAAAATTAGCTGTTAAACTAACTCATAAATATAAAATGGCATTAAAAGGACATATTTATATGATTTTTATATAATTTATTTTTAAATTTTAATTAAAGCTTTATAATTAGAATATATTTTTTTTAAAAAAACTTATTAAAAAATATAAACGAAATGATATGTTTATATGATTTTTTTATGTAAATTTATTTTATACAGTAAAGGTCAGGTAAAGTAGAATAAGTTGTAAGCTAAATCAAATTGGTCATGAAAAAAAGTTATAAGCTAATGATATATGTTTGTTTACCGAATACCATTATTTTGATCAAACAAACTTATAAACTAGTCAAATAAATTATAAGCTAGCTTATTGAACTTGCCAAAAAGAACTTTAATATTGGTTCCACAACAGAAAATGGTAGAAAATTTTAAACAAACGTTGATGCGACAAAACGTATCCTCCAAAGTGAAGAAAGTAGAGGCAACTAGAGAAAAAAAATCTTATTCCGTTTGATAACTATTCGGATAGGAAAAAAAAACAAAAATGATTAAATGAAAGTTGTTGATACGAGAATCCCATGGGGTGTTGAACTAAAATAGGGAATAAGATTTGTTTATTTGTTGTTATGCAAATTACAAAATGAGACGAGAAGGAAAAGAAAGTGGTAAGTCAACTGTGAGAATCCTGAGAAATCCGACGAGTTAGAATAAGACTTTTTGTTACCAAAAAATCACTAAGAGCCTGTTTGGCAAGACACTTCAATGAGCTTATAGCGGATAGTTTATAACGGATGAGAAAATAGCCCCGTTTGGAAAGCGCATCTGTCACTAGCTTATAGCGTTTTTTCACGAGCTTATAGCGTTTTTTCCAGACGCTACTTGAAGTAGCGTTTGAACTTATAGCTTATAGAGTTTCATTTTTCTTTCCACTTTTATCCTTATTATCTTCATTTAATTCTACCTTTATTCTCTTCTCTCTCTTTTATGTAAAATCATTAATGAAGATGTCTTTTTATATCATTTTATATTTTTCAGCTAGTTCAATCGTTAGTTTTACCAAACACTTTCACAGAAAATAAGCTAGCTTATCCGCTATCAGCTGCTACCTCATCCGCTATCCGCTATAAGCTATCCGCTATCAGCTAGCTTATCCGCTAACAGCTAATTTTACTAAATAAGCTCTAAAGAGTTACATAAAGTCATACAAAATCCACATTAAAAAATAATTTATCGAAATTAATAAGTTTTTGAATATCAAAAGACTTTTTGTTACTTATATAAAATCTTGATGAAATATCATAAGACTTTTTAAATTATTCAAAAGTCTTAATTGATTATCATAACACTTTTTTATTCAAAAATAGTCTTTTAAAATCTTAATTAAATACACTCCAAATTTATTTTCTACGAATATCATTAACCACAATGATTAAGTTTAGGTAACATGTTCAACCGATTTGCAAAAGGAAACATGTCCATGTCGTGTATAAGCAAAACAAGTCTTACACTTTTTTGCTCCCAACACAAAAATGAGCCACGACCATTTGTATTTTGAATGGGTCATACGAAGACTCAATGGTGCGTGAGCAGCAGCAACAACATGGAATGGTGGATACGGGAGACTGAAGGACGGGGACTCAAAGATGATCATTTAGAAGTGTTTAAATTCAAACCGATCCAAAAAAAATCACAAGATCTAAAATATCGAGAATCGAACAAAATCGATGTCTACTGCATTTTTTTGGATCTTGTTTTAAGAAAATCGATTGAATTGGATCGGATTTTGGATTTCATTTTCTAAACTAAACCAAACCACGTATATAAAATTTAATATATATGTTTATTATATTTTTTACATTATTGATTTTTTTATTTATTGGTTTTTTCCCAATAATACTTACTAGTATGATTCGACGTAATTTTTTACTATTTTAATATTTCAAACATAAAAAAAAGATGTTCTGAAACTAAATGATGATGATATTTAATTATGTTAGACATATTTTATGAAAAGTTATTACATGAATGTAGCAATAATTATATTCAAGTTTTAAGATTTTGTTTAATTTAGCTTGTAATCTTGATTCTTTGATATAATATAAATATGAAATGATGTGTCGATAAAAACCGAATCAATCGATCTAATTCAAATCGCATTTAATCGGATCAGATCAGATTTTTTTTTGAAGGAAGCAATCCAAATCAAATCGAATCATGTATTATTTTAATCTTTGGATCGAAATACTTTTTGCCTTGAAACTGATAAAAATCGATCGGCAAACACGCTTAACACCACCAATAACCTGTGCCTTTGCTGGATTCCGATCGCCAATGCCTCTCAAGCTTTTTTTGCGTCGCCCCAAACAAAACATCCACAAAATCACGGCCAACATCAACCCAACAGACATCCCAAATCACATTTCTCCATCATCAAACCAACTATATTATCAAAGAAAAATAGTAAACATGTCTATTAAGTCACAGGTCGAATCTGGGACACATCACTGCCGATGTAGGGATGATAATGGGTAGGATATGAATAGGATATCATAGCATCCGTTTTTATACCCATATTTTAAAAAAATACTCGTACTCAGACCCATATGGGTAGTAACTAAAGTATCCGTATCCTTACCCGTTGAGTACCTAAATACTCATACCTGCACCAATTATCCGTACTTTAATTAATTAAAAAATCAATAAATAAATAAAAACATTATTAAAGTCTAAAATATCATGATAGTATATAACAAGACATAATATTCTAGTATGTTCTCATCAAATATCATGATAGTATATAATAAAGGAAAACGCTAATGAGTGCTCTATGGGCACTCTTTAAGGAAGTAAGAAAAAAAACTTTTCATTGGAAATTGATATTTAATATTTGAAGATGTGATATACTTAGTTTTCCAATGAAAAGTTTTTTTTCCCCTTAAAAAGTATCCTTAGGACACTCGTTAGTATAACCAAAGAACATTATTAAAGTCTTATGCCATATCTATACGACTATGAAGAATAAGAACTCGGAAATGATAGAAACTCAAGTGATGAACAACTGAATGATGCTAGGAACTCATGAATAATAGGAAAGTAATAAGCTAACTTTCATTTCAATTCAATCAATTGTTTTAATTTAATTTAATTTAATATATATATATATATATATATTCATCCGCGCAGTAAATTTTAGTAATTGAAACCCACATAGTTTCACAGCACAACAAACCTATGAATTAACATAGTTTTCGGTCATTAGTGACTCCAACATTATCTAGGCAAATGGTCCAATTACACAAGGAACAAGTTCACTGGTCTAATAACAAGGTAATATTATCTATTTTATATATGGTAGGCTCGAATGAAAAACATCCTTCACACTGAGTAATTAGTTCCAGGATCACCAAAGAGGTAAACCAAATTTTATATATATATATATATATATATATATATATATATATATATATATATATATATAAAGTAATTAGAAAATATTAATATATAGATATGCGAGTATGGGGCGGGGTAGGTACTACGGTACCCGTGCCCGCACCCATACCCATTAAATCTTGCGGGTAATGACTTGTCCTCATATCTATTGTACGGGTAATTACCGTACCCATCATGTGTATTTTTTACGAGTACCCGGCCACCGGATACGATATCCATTACCATTCCTATGGAGATGCTAGAACATGTATAATTTCAAAGCACACTCTTAGATGCTGTTTTTTTTTTACATATTTAAAAGCAAGAAAAGAAGATTTTCATTAGAAATTGATATATTTAATATTTGAAGAGGTGATATACTTAGTTTTCCTATGAAAAGTTGATTTTTTTTATTTCCTTAAAGAGTGTCCTTAGGATACTCGTTAGCATGACCAAAGAACATTATTAAAGTCCTATGCCCTATCTATAAGACTATGAAGAATAGGAACTCAAAAATGATAGAAACTCAAGTGATGAACAACTGAATGACGCTAGGAACTCAGGAATAATAGGAAAGTAATAAGCTAACTTTCATTTCAATTCAATCAATTATTTTAATTTAATATATATCTATTCATCCATGCAGTAAATTTTAGTAATTGAAACCCACATAATTTCATAGCATAACAAACCTATAAATTAACATAGTTTTTGGCCATCAGTCACTCCAACATTGTCTAGGCAAATGGTCCAATTACACAAGGAACAAGTTCACTGGTCTAATAACAAGGCAATATTATATATTTTACATATGGTAGGTTCGAATGAAAAATATCTTTCACAGTGAGGAATTAGTTCCAGGATCACCAAAGAGGTAACCCAAATTTAATATATTAACATATAGGTTTAATTGCATTTTTCGTCTCCCAACTTTTTTAATTGTGCGATTTTGGTCCCTCAAAAATTTTAATTGCACTTTTCGTCCCTCAACTTTTTTAATTGTGCGATTTTGGTCCCTCAAAAATTTTAATTGCACTTTTCGTCCCTCAACTTTTTCAATTGTGTGATTTTGGTCCCTCAAGAAATTTAATTGCACTTTTCATCCCTCAATTTTGTGAAATTGTGCAAAATTAGTCTTTGTAGGGACCAAAATAAAGGCTTTAATTGCATAATTTCACAAAGTTAAGGAATGAAAAATACAATTAAATTTATTGAGGGACGAAAATCGCACAATTGAAAAATATGAGGGATGAAAAGTGCAATTAAAATTTTTGAGGTATCAAAATCGCACAATTTAAAAAATTGGGAGACTAAAAGTGCAATTAAGCCTAACATATATATTAATATTTTCTAATTACTATATATATATATATATATATAGTAATTAGAAAATATTAATATATAGATATGCGGGTATGGGCGGGGTGGGTACTAAAGTACCCGCATCCACACCCATACCCATTCCCATTAAATCATTCAGGTAATTATCCGTCCTCGTATCCATTGTATGGATAATTATCCTACCCATCATAGATAATTTTTATTGGTATTCACCAGATAAGATATCCATTACCATCCGTATGCAGATGCTAGAACATGTATAATTTCCAAAGCACACTCTTAGATGCTGTTTTTTTACATATTTCAAAGTAAAAAAGAAAAAAAGAGAAATGGGGTGAGAGAGGCTCGAACTCTCGACCTCAGGATAACTCAGAAGCTATGAGACCTACGCGCTAGCCCACTGCGCCACCACCCCAAGTTGATGTCTAAAATTAGCAAGGAAAGTTACTATAATAACATATCTAACTCTTTCTAAGGTTGGTGAGTTCTAATTAGTGGCTAAAGTGGACAATGGATTGGGTCTTTAGCCCAAGCAGAATGTGACCCACTAGGCATGTGCATCAGGCCTTGCAATCATTTTATTTTTGATTGATGATAATGGGGAAGGGGCATCACAACAATTGCTCAGGATCCATCTTGTTGACGCCCTGAAATTTAATCGCTTGATTGGGCCATCTTCTATTGTAATAATAATGGATGCCATGTAAATTTGAGTTAGGGCTTTGCTAAGGGCATCTCTCAAATTATTAAGGGCACCCCCGTGAACAGTGTATTTATCAAAATATCCCCATTAAAGAGACATTTTTATTGCTCACTCGCAAATATGATATTTGCGAGTACTTGCTTTACTCGCAAATATCATATTTGCGAGTGAGCAATTCTAAAAAAATAACTCACTCGCAAATATCATATTTGCGAGTGAAGAAGATATTTGCGAAAATGTTATACTTATTTGCGAGATTCCAAAAAAAAATTACCCACTCGCAAATACCTTATTTGCGAGTGAAGAAAATTTTTTCACTTACGTGTGAAGAAATTTTTTTCACACTCGCAAATACCTTATTTGCGAAATCATCCAATACTCGCAAATAAGGTATTTGCGAGTGAAGAAATTTTTCTTCACTCGCAAATATGATATTTGCGAGTACTTGCTTTACTCGCAAATATCATATTTGCGAGTGAGCAATTCTCAAAAAATAACTCACTCGCAAATATCATATCACTCGCAAATATCATATTTGCAAGATTGCAAACATTTTTCCTACTCGCAAATAACATATTTGCGAGTGAGCCAAATGATAAAAAAAAAAAACATTGAAGGGGGTATTTTGGTAAATGTACTGTTCATGGGGGTGCCCCTAAAAATTTTAGGGGTGCCCTTAGCAAAGCCCTTTGAGTTATGTTCTTTCTATCAACTACGGGCCCAATTATGTAGAACCAAAGGATGGGGCAGCACCATTTCCCTCGTCCACAAGCACAATCGAAAGGGATAGAGGAGATTGGAATTGGCCCAAAATTACCTGCATTACATTGCCAGAGACAAAGACCAAGCAATTGAGTTAAATAATTAAATTCTGGAACAACCCAAAGCTAGAGACTAGGCCTCCTTGGCAAGAATGTCAGCAATTCAGTAGTTTGTCTCCATTTATTTTTCTGTTGCTAGTTTGTCACTTCTAATTATCTACTGCGACTCATCTTCAACTAAATTTTTTTATTTTTGGTTTTTTTATTGTATGCCCATGAGCACTTGTTTAAAAATCTAAAAAATAAAATTTTATTATAAAGTGATATATTTATCATTTTGAGAGGTGATATACTTAGTTATTCTATGAAAACTTGCTATTTTGGATTTCTAAATCAGTGTCCATAGACACACAATAAAAAAAACCATTTTATTATTTTCTTAAAATATCCTTTATTAAATAGATAGTTGGCTACATGAGGGTGGCCAAAATATGAAATATTTCTCCGCTAGGGTGATGCAAAGAAGGCAGCAAAAGCTCCATTTTGGGATCAAAGATTGCATCAGTGGCCATTGACCACGGATTTATTTGATTTAATATTTTCAAAACTGAGTTTTGATGAATTGACCTATTTAAGGTTTTCATATATAGACAAAAAAAAAATTAAAATTTAAAGTTTTTAACTAGGTATAACCTTTAGATAAATTATTATATTCCATATAAAATAAATAATTACTGTAATATATAATTAATAAATTATGTACATATTACAAATTCATAATTGTATAAATAAATAGGACGTCATGATAGGTTAGATGTGTTTTTTCAAAACTCCAAGTCTTAGCCTTCATAGTTAAATAAGTCTTTCAAAAAATCTAAACTTGACTTGTTGGCTAAATAGGTCACGTGCATATAGGTCAGAAATAGGTTAGACAACAAGTCTCGATCGGCCATATGCACGGCATATCCCCATCCCTAATTGGAAGATTACAACCAATATTATGAATGAAGTGTCAGTCGTGCGCCTAAGCTTGCCACGCCATAGTGGTGCACTTGGAGTCATCTTTGAGATGCAAAAGTTCATTCTCTTTTTTTTTTTTTTTCCAGACAACTCACGTGAGTCGTGTCAATGAGTTTCAAAAAACTTGGCTAGGTGCTTTATTCTTTATTTAAATGTGTAACTGATCAAAATGCCAACTCATACTAATTAATTGGTTGGATCGCCCGTTGAACTAGCTAGTTTGGTTTGAGTTTAATAAGACAAATAAATTCTCTAGATTTGGCTTCTTTAGCAATGTTGATAAGAAAATCAATGGTTGACATCATAATAAAATACATCCATATTTTTAATAAAATATCAAATTATTAAAATTCAATTTTATTTTCTAACCAATGATTTTAATTGCAACTTCCCCCGCCCTCCAAAGTCAACCTTATACTTTAGAGGAATCTATTAGATTTTGGGTCTAACTTAATCTCAAAAGCTAGCTCAAAAGATAAGAATTGTTCAAGCTTTATAAGCTCTATCTCTAGTTGTTGAGTATGGCTTATATGATGCATTATCAATAAGGTTGGGGCTAGGCCCAATATGTTTGCCCCCCGCGGTACGGTTAAGGGGTATTGTTGTAAGCCGTATCGTGATATTATAAACACCCCTTGTAACATTGAAACCCTACTTTTACTGAGAAATAAAACGGAAATACAGCCACTCTGTAGTCGCTGACGTAGGCACAATTGGCCGAACAGCATAAACAAAGACCGTCTCCTTATTTATGTTCTTCGTTTTCTTTTTTCTTCTATACTGTTGCTGTTCTAACACTAGTCAATGTGAGATTTAGGTTTTTTCCAATACACCCCCTCACGCACAGCCTTCAATGAATCTAGGATAGGCTTTGATACCATATTAGATTTTGAGCCTAACTCAATCCCAAAAGCTAGCTCAAAAGATAAGGATTATCCAAGTTTTATAAACTCTTATGAGGCTCTATCTCTAGTCAATGTGAGACTGAGTTTTTCCCAATAGAACCAAATCAAAATTCTCCCAACAAGTAAGCGAATTATCCTCCTTTTCTCTCATCCCTTTTCATTCTCACAAAGTAGGTGTGCTTATATTCAATATACATTTACCTATAAATCATTTTTTGATCGAAAAACAAGAGTTGAATGCGATAGCTGCGAAACAAACCAAGAACAAATGAGTTTCTTATTTGTTTTGATATATATACGCAAGAGCTACTAATTTCGCCTGGTCAATTTCATATCTTCTCTCACAATGTTAGCTGATTTGTACCTACATCAAGTCATACTAAGTGAAGAACAACTGTATATAAGTATATATGGAAGGAAATGACAATCTTTTTCTTCCTTATCCTTTTTTCGGCTAGAAAGGTAGTACATGACCTCTTGGGGACTAGGGCTAAAAAAGCCAGTCTGACTTCATTAGATTGGGATTGTGAGGTGGTAACGTCCATACCATGATGCCTCAATAATTCAAGCTTTTGTTTCTTTTCCTTTTCCTTTTACTCTGCCAAAAGAACAAGGAAATTGTTTAGAATGGTTGTTTTATAATTGCGAATAATAACTTCCACCACTTCATCTTAGAAATTTGATGACCTAAGACTTTGAAGAGTGTAAGTTTTCACAGTTCCATTACCTATATAGTCCTGTAAAGTTAATAAGTTATTGTTCATAGGTAAATGAGGTTGAAGCACCATCAAATAGATCTGCATGCCCCTGCCATTCTTTTCAATTGCTTTATGATGTTTGATGTTGATGTTGCAGCAGTATAGAAGTCACTATACTTATTATAAATGGACAAGCTTGGGACTGTAGTGTTGAATTTGTTTTTGCACCAAACCCCTTCGCAATAATAATTCCTCTCTAAATTTGTTAGTTACAGTTGCAATCATGGAAAAGACACCCCTAATTGCTAGGAGCACTAACTTCCCACCCTCAAATGCTGCTGATGGAAACGAAATCATCTGCCCCCTCCATAGGTAATAAATTTTTAGACATTATGATCATAGAAGATTCTTTCTTGAGCTGATTAGATTGTGACAGGTCTTTATCCTAGTTTGTGACATGTATAAAGGTAACCAACCAGCTTGAATTAATACCATTATCCAAAATAAGTCCAGTTGACAATTGTAGTGATTTGAGTGTTAAGAAATAAGAATTGAACCGGTGATGATAGCTAGGATCCTGTTCCTGTGAAATGGAAAGGATTTCACTTTCTACACCTTTTGATCAAACAGGAAGAGATGGAGTCACTGGCCAAAAGAAGAAACTATCTTTTGAGGGTGAAGAAATGAAATATGAGTCCCCAAAGTGGAAGTCAATAAGGAAGAAAAGAACATGAAGCATAAGGGGATGGTACAGCTTTAAATGGCCATTGATTGGTTGATGAAGGCCAGGTTGGGGGTCATGTATGTATGTATGTATGTATGTATATATTCTATAATGCATGTCAATGTTCGTCCTAAAAGCTCTTGAGTGTAAAAGGCAACAAGTAGATGGAAATCCAGCTCATAGTTCTTCAACACTGATAGGACCCCACGTGGAGAGGACTCTGCCAGTTCACGGACTCGCTTGTTTTGCAGGGTTTTATTTTAACACAAAAACCACACGGTCCTTATAGCTGTCTCCTCGTCCCTAACGCTGGCAACAAGCTAGATAATGACTTCTTCTGCCTCTCTCTCTCTCTCTCTCTCTCTTTGTGTGTGTGTGTGCGCGCTTGTGCCTGTGCTCATAGTTGGCTCACTACCAAAAAGTCATATACAAAGCTATGAATGATCATTAAAGCCAAGCTCTACAACAAAATGGGAGTGCCAAACATGTATGATCCAACTAAGACTATGGAAAAAAATATATCATAACTTGAAAAACTCTTGTTAACTAATTGCCAGGATGGAAGACTTAGTGGTTCTCATTCTTGTTAGCTTGTGGACAATATAATGGTAATAAAATAAGAGGGATATTAGCTTGACATTAACACATTTGTTAATGTCACGGTTGATAATAAGGGAATGATACGACGGCGATGGATCTATATAGCTCATAACAGTCTTTAATTTTGTTTTCATCATAGCCGCCCAATGCCACATGATTTCTTATCCGCTCTAATCAATAACTAAAGTTTCAACAACAAAAATAATGACTAACCAAAACAAAATAAAGAACTGAAGTTTATTATCCTTTTTATCAAACCTAACTGCAACTGTTCCCTTTCATTTTGGTTGATTTGCTCTGTAATAGCTTATGATTAGCGGACTTGGGGTCATGTGGGATATACTTTGGTCCCAACATAAAGCGAAAAGGTGTAACTATGATTGGTCCAGCCAATTACCCAAGCACATCTGTCTATAATAAAATATAATTAACCAACAAAAGGCATGGAAGAGGAAATTAGAGGTCAAATTCAAAATATGGTCATTGGTCAGTGTTAAGTTTTATTGTACCGTTAATCAATCACATATAATTTTAATGTAACTTTAAACCTAGTTATTATAAGAATTAAATCCTTTTAATAATATAATAATATATGATTGATTGATAATATAAAAGATTGTATTATAATTAATCCTGTTATTTTTTACATTTTAGATCATAAATATAAAGGTTGTTATATTTGGACAACAAAATTATTGTCCAACACCATATAAATATATAATGTAATATTTATTTATTATTTTACTCTCTTCCTTTAATTCATTACTTTAAAATATCAATCAAAGTATGGTGTTCATACTTATTATCTTATTTTATTGCCAAAATATCATTTCTCCAAATATAACTTCCCCTCCAACAAACACTTTGGAAAGAAGTGGACAGAATATGGGCGTGTTAGTGAATTCGTTTTCAAAAGTGAGTTTTGATCAACTGGGTTTTATAAACTGCATTTTGATTAGAAGCAAGGGTGCAGTAATTGATTTATGTTTGAATATTTTATTATTAAAAGTAATTTTGGTATAATGAAAATTGTTTAAATTGTGCTATTCAAACTAACTTTTAAACGTGTAGTTATCAACTTGTCCTTCAACTTTTAAATAAACATGAAAAATGATTAATTTTTAAAGATAGTCAATGTAGTAAAAGTAGTTGAAAAACTAAAACTAAGCTTTGGCAAACACAAATATTATAGGCTAAAATGTATTTTTGGTTAGGTTTCAATTTGATCCCTTTTTATTTTTTGTTCCGAAATGATCCCTTATTTTATAAAAATTAAATACATGTGATTCCTTTTTTTGTTCCATCATGGTCCCTGTTTTAGTTTTTTATTCTGAAATCATCCTTTATTTTACAAAATTTATATCAATGTGGTCTCTTCGTACCACAATTTAAATGAAAAAAATCACATTAAACCTAAAATAAAATTAAAAGGCCATTTCAAAACAAAAAATAAAAAAAAGATCAAATTAAAATCTAAAATAAAAATAAGATATCAAAAATATAGTTTAGTCAATATAATAAATTTCTGCTTCTACTCACACCTAAATTTATCCCCAAAATTAATTCTTTTAATTGAATTCAAAGGTAAATCAAACATCTTAAACAGAAATGTCAAAAGCAAATTTCGGTTTCTAATTCATCTTTTGGTGGTGACAAATTGAAATCCAAACACTATAAATTTGTTCATCCGGCCTCTATCTGAAAACCAAAGCTGCCAATCACAGCCGCACACCTTCTTATCAATTATACGAAATTTCTTCTTTTCATGTAAAAAGGGCCATCTGATTATGATCAGAGGGTACATATCTTTTGTTGTTGGAAAACCCACCATTTTTACAAATATCCCATTGTTTGCTAATACTAAACTAATGACATACAATAAAAATGAAAACCCTTGTTTAAAAAATTAACAAAGCTTCCTCTAAAAAAACAAAAAAAACAAAGCTGTAATATGTTTGCCTGTGTGTAATGTGTTAAGGAAAAGGAGAAGCCAGAAAAGAGAAATCTACCTGAGAAGAACACAAGGACAAGCAACAAATGAGACTAGCAGAGGACAGAGGTCAAAACTAAAAGTTGATTGGACGGTAGGAGAGTATAATAAAGCTGATTGGGATTTGCTGTAGTAATAAAAATTTGCAGTTGACCTAATTGGACGATTTAGACTGTCTAGATAATTTATATTTCAAGATGAAAAAATCAGATTTATTTATTTATTTAAATTTATCGAACCCCAACTATGTCAATTTTGTATTTTTATTACTGCGGCTAATCCTATTGCATAATAACGCAGGGCACACTCCGGGCGGGATAGTAACGCAGCTGTAACATGATATAATTACAAGACTCGCGATATATTAATTTGAACAAATCAAAATACTAGATGGTCCAATTTTTTGATCCAAAATATAAAAGATATTTATCAATTTTTAGATACATTAAATGTTCATTTCTAATTATATCTTTATTTATAATATGATTCATATTTATGAGGTATATATATTAAATATTCTGTGTAGATTTTATTTATTGCTATTGGCTTGAGTGGTTGATGAATTAAGTTAGTGAAATTTGTGTTAGTGTCATTAATTATAACTCATCAATTATGAAAGGGATATTTTTGGAAATAAGTTAAATATATAGGAGTATTAATTGAAATTATCTCATTTCAAAGCATTTTCTTGGTATGTGTGATTTACTCTTATATTTCTTATAATATCGACCAGAGGTAGTATGATATAAGGTCTTGCTAACAAGTACCCTAAGGGCATTGTTTAAGGAATCCATAGATAGAAAAAATTTATTGGAAAATGTAACTTTTGATTGTTCAATGTATTGAATACACCACTTTCAATGCAAAATTTCTATGTTTGCTTCCTTAATCAATACCCTTAGGGCACTGGTTAGCATTTGCTATAATTATATATAGAATTTAATTGCTATATACTAACAATGTGGAGTTTTTTATACTATCAACCAATCATAAATTGTCAAATCAGTAAAAAAAATTGACTCTTATCCTAACTACCTTAAAATTCATTCATATCATAAGTGATGATTGGTTAATAGTGTAACTTCATACGAGTCCATAAAATTTGAAGTGTTATATATACAAGAAAAATATTATTGGTATAATTTTTTAACACCATTTTTAACATACTTTTTATTGGATCATATGTCATACATTTAATTTTAAAAAGTATATAAAAAAAAAGTCAAATTATTAGTATCTCCTACTAAGCTGTGGGTTTGTTAGGATTAGATGGGGAAAAAAAAATCAGTTATTTCAACAATCAATTATAACAAAATTCGAAATCGATTTTATGTTTGAATGTATTTACTAAAAATCAATTTTAAGATGATTTATTTCGTTTGGATTGTGTAAAAAATCGCTTTTATACAATAAATTAAAAAATATATATAAAATTATTTGTGTAGTTTAATAATATTTATTTGATAATTAATTTTGAAGAATTGAAATAAAAAGAATTTTATTAATTTCAAAATAATTCAATAACTTTTTAAATAAGATTAAAGCTTTTAACTTCTTTAAAAATCGTTTTTTCTCTCATAAAAATAACTTTTTATAATTTAAATAGGTTTGTGAAAGATAGAAGATTTAATCTAAAACTGGGTTTTTTTAAATAAATGCTGTTTTGTGGGAGATAATCTTTTAGAAACACCCACATAATACAAAGAGAATATCTAAAAACACCTGGATTAGATGCAAGATCCCACACAAAAATGGTACGTTGGGTGTAAAAAAAACATTTTCCATGCTACGAAGCCCATTCCCCCTTCTTCAAAGAGAGAAGGACTCTTTGGCCAGCAAATTAGAGTTTGCAGCTGTCAGGTCTCTCTCTCTCTTGACCTCCTTTTTCTCTTTCTCTTTCTCTTTTCCTTTTTTTAATCTTAAAAATAACCTTTATTTTTTTCCCTTCTCATATATTTGAGTTTTAATTAACCAACAGAACATCTGTTCCAAACAACAACCATCAAATAATAACGATACCACATCATCATCATAAACCACACCCACTTCTCTTTCTGAGGCTCTTCAAATTCAACGATTCTTCGGTTGTGAGAAAAAGAAAGAGTTGTTGTTGTTGTTGAATGGTTGGGGTGGAAAGGCACACGTAGTAGAGCAGAGAATAGAAGAAACCAGAAACTTCCATGGAATGGCAGAAAAACAACAAGTAGTTAAATAGAAGAAGAAACACAACACAGCACAACACAGAACTTGCTTAAATGAGTGACATTCATGCATAAACTACCCATGGCTTACCCACATTACCGATCACAGTTCGGAGACACAACGTTCACCAAAGTGTTTGTTGGAGGACTAGCTTGGGAGACTCCAACTGATGAAATGCGCAAATATTTCGACCAGTTCGGAGACATTCTTGAAGCTGTCATTATCACTGATAAGAACACAGGAAAATCTAAAGGCTACGGATTCGTATGTCCCTCTCTCTCTCTCTCTCTCACACACACACACACACACTCTTTCTCTGCCTTAAAAGGCCAAGCTTAATTTTATTTCATTGCAAAGTTTTTTATTTGATCCTTTTATTTACTTGGTACATTGTTTGATACTTATTATATGCAAACATGTCCTATGTATATTCAATGAACAGGTAACATTCCGTGATCCAGAATCAGCTAGAAGGGCTTGTGCTGATCCAAACCCCGTAATAGATGGAAGAAGAGCAAATTGTAACATTGCTTCTCTAGGAAGGCCTAGACCATCACCACCCAGAGGTCAATTTTACATTCTTTTTGCTATCTTATAATGTTTTAAACTAAATCATATACTTAGATATATAGAGGTTTTGATTTTTCCATCAAATTTACATCCTTTGTGTGTGTGGTAATGCAGGAAGGAGTACATTTCAAGGTGGAGGAGGTACAGGCACAGTACAAGGTGGTGCAGCATCGTATAGTGGTGTTCCGGCGGCAGGACCACCGCCCCTGCCGCCACCACCACCACCCCTAATGTACCCACCACCATATGGGTGAGTTTTGAGTTAGCTTTGTTCATTTACTGTGGTCATTTATTACCCATGTCACTCACAGTCAAAGGAACTGGTCCATGCCTATTATTAATTAATTAATTGAGAGAACTGCATATAGACGCACACATTACTGTCTACATATGTCGCTTGACTGCTTCCCTCCAATTACAGTAGCTCTCGGTGTCAGCTTGAATATCCTTATATATATCATATCATATCATTATAATGGTACAAAGGGAAAGTTTGCTCTGTCATAAACCCATTATGTGCATTTTCTTCCTCTTAATCAATTGCATTGCATTGCATTGCGTTGCAGAGGACCCTGATCCTCTAATCTGATCATATGCAGATGAACTAAATTGCATTTTATTTTTCTTACTTATGAGTATGTATTTCTGTTAATGTGTACTTTTTTTTTTGTGTGTGTTGAAACTTGAAAGAACATGGACACATGGTAATACTTTTTAAATTATGAACACCAATGTTATTCATACACCTTACTTTTGTAAAAAAAAAAAAAAAAAATTGGAAATAAAAGAAAATGAGTTTTTTTCTCTTCATTTTCCCCTCATAGACCGAAGGTTGTATGGTGTAGAAATGTGGTGTATAAATAAAAATTGAAGAAATTGCCTCAGAAGATTGGGGGGAAGGGGGGGCATGTTGATCCAACTGAATCATGTATGTATGTTTGTGTCATACACTCGTAGTGGTCCTGCATCAATTAATTTGATTTATAATCTTGTACATGATAAAATCCCTCAGCTCGCGGTACTTTTGCATGTTCTGTACCATCAAGTCATTTTCTCACCAGCGAGGTTATTGTTGACTTGTGAGAACTGTATATATTGGTTGGTAAATTAAAAAAATACTCTAAAAAGAAAATGATGAACATATAAACAAAAACAAAACTGAAGTTACTTTTATACCAACACTTCTGATCACAACCTCATTTTCTAAGTGCTTTAGCACAGTATGTAAAATTTAGCTTTGAAAACAATTGAATCGCGGAAAACTAACACAAAGAAGTATAGAAGATAAGGTCGTTCCTCTATTTCTTTCTATTTATCTGGTAGCATGTATGTTTGTTCCCTTTTTCAGGTGTTTCAATCTCTTCTCCTTCTTATTCAAATAAAAAATTAATAGATTTTTTGAATGTTAATCACGTTCATTAGAATATTGTGATATATTAACATTAGCTGTATCTTTTCTCTTATAAGTTTTTCCTTTTTAGGATATCAAACTTGACAATAATATTTTGCTACTTCTTTACCCTAAAGCAAAAGATATTATTTCAAAATAAAATATAATGATTCTGACGAGTTATTCAATTTCATTAGTCCTACAGAACTTTTTCGAAGTTAATTATGTAGTTCTATTTCAGAATTTGAATGACTTAATAGGGAGTGGCTTATGGTTTTCCTTCCTTAAACTCTACTCTGTCAGTTCCCATGAGACTTCATAGTTTGTGTGCATGAAAAATGTTGAATATCTCTTGATGCCACCTTGAACATTCTTTATTGTGCTTTTCCTTCCATTTTCTGTTTAATGGGCAACAAAACGTTCATAATATCTGAGCTACAAATTAAAATTGGAGGCTATCACTGAAGTGAGTCATAACTGATTCAATCTTAGGGACAATGCATATCATACCACAGCACACAACAAAATACTAACTCTCACTGCACATTGATGAAGAATTACTCCAAATTGGGACCCCTCACCACAACCAAGGTCACTGATATTAATAGCTTCTGTCCTTTCTGGATTTACTGGAAAACCTCACATATTAAGTTCAGTACCAGTCCACAACAAGAGAAGCCAGCCACTTTGAGTCATTGCTTCTGAAAGAAGGAAATGCACTACTGCATTTAGAGTATTTCCTTCCATATTTGCCCACTAATTAAATTCCTTTCAACTCTATTTGCAGCTACCCTACCTACACTCCTGAACATGGGTACCACCAAGTAAGTTTTTCTCTCTCCCTCTAATTAATTAAAAACAAGTGATTTTTAATGGACAACAGTTAGATAACATTAGCTTAATGATTGTATGAGCACAGGCCACATTGTACAACCCACATATTCAGCAACCACAATACTATCAGCAACTTTATGGACCATCATCATCTTCCACCATGGGCTCTCCATATTATTATGGTTATTCTGTGCAAGCACCTAGGGGCACATTTTCTACTCCCCAAGCACATCGCTTACCAGCTGGACCGTCCTATATATACTACCCTACACCCATGGAAGGCTCCTCTGCATTTCGTCCACCTCATCAACCAGCAACAAGGCACCCCCCTCCTTCCCCTAGTGGTATTCACTATTCTTCTATTCTTTTGTTTAATTTAATTTAATTTACCCTTTGATTTTTTTTCAATATTCATATAGTTTCTGTTACATGGATGTGTATATCTTACTCAAACACATACACATGCCTACACAGAGAAAGTGAGTGAAAGAGAGAGGTGCACACAGAGATTTATGAATTATAATGCACTTACTGACACACAATATATATTATGATTTGGCTGTAACATGTGGCCACGGGGTCCACATGGGCAACCCCAGCCCCATGTGAATGAGCTGTCTGGGTTGTGCCATCAACCGTATAATGTTTGGGTCAATGTGGAAGAAAATGTTGACAGAGAGAGAGTGAGAGGGTCATCATTTAAAGTAACAGTGATTGCATGTGGTTTTCAGTAGGAAGTGTTGGTGGTTAATTCTTTAAAGGTGCAGTCAAATGGTCTTGCATTCATACATTGGCCCACAATGCATGATAGATACTACCGCTGCTGTAAGTTTTAATTTTAATAAACACATACAAGCAGGCTGGCACCACAGCAAAAGTATATAACCTTTCTTTTTCCTTCCCTCAAGTGAGTACAACTTCAGCTAGATCAAACTCTAATTTCGTTTTCCTTCCCCTCTGTGAATACAAATTCTGCTAAAAGTTCTATTTTCTAAATTAATTTGAGAAATAAAAAAATTTGAATGAGAATTATTTTATGTTAATGTTATAATGATATATAACACGGTTGAAAATAGACTACAATTCACTCTTCAAATTTTGTCTACTACGATAGTATGAGAGAAGGTTCTTTTAAAGTGAATAATTCTCTAAAGTCATCAAGTAATAGTATATTTATTCTTGATTTGATAAAGTGCATAAAAATTTCAATCCACTGTTCAAGAGTAGATAAACTCTTACTTATTTTAAAGATAATTTCACACAAGAAAAGGTTTTTCTATTGTATAAAAGTGAGTTCATAGTAGTATTTATAATTTATCAAACAAAGACTGAAAGTCCAAACTTTCCTATGTCACTCAATTTTCACTTAGCTACCAATTTTTGGCATTTTTATTTTTCACTTCCTCCAACAAACACACCCTAAATGTGCACGGAAGGTCCTGTCAATGTGATTCCTTACAAGTCAAATATATATACAGTAGTCAATCAGTAGCCTAATGCATGAGATTCATGCATAATTACCATTAATATGTATTCTTTATAATCTCAATGTCTAATACAATGTGATCATTGTTTATTATGGTTTGTGGTGATCAGATTCACAGACTCAGCAGCGTACCTCCTCTGAGACAGCAGCTGGATCAGAAAGTTCAAATACCCAAGGGAAGAGCTAATAAATATACCTACCTGCTAAGTTTCAACTGTATAATTTTCATATTATATTTCATCACA
Organism: Ammopiptanthus mongolicus; assembly: GCA_039655645.1. Classification (NCBI taxonomy): domain Eukaryota; kingdom Viridiplantae; phylum Streptophyta; class Magnoliopsida; order Fabales; family Fabaceae; genus Ammopiptanthus; species Ammopiptanthus mongolicus. Next base: position 14,262,529 of record CM077348.1, on the reverse strand, counting down.
TTATCTTGATCTTTTTCCCACATTATATCTTCATTTTTTTGGTCCACATGCTGTAGCTTTAGGCAATAATGGTTGTCAGCAGATTACTTGTGTTCTCCACAGCTATGGCATTCAAATGTTGGACTAATCAACTTCTTCATGGAGATTTTCTTCAATCTCTTTTCCTTGTCTTCGGGGATTTTCACTTAAAACTCGTTTTTACGAATTAATTATATTTTCTTTTAAGTTATACTCTCTCCAATTGTAAGAGCTTAACATGTTTAATCATTGTCTCAACGAATAAATATGATCTGCCAAATTAGCATATATTAATATCCGAATATGGTTTTAACTCCGGTTGCAATGACAATGTTGTCGTAATTACGGCCTCATCAGATCTGTTTTTCCATTAGCTTCCTCCATTTACAAAACCATAATGCATAGAACTGCGCTTACAATTACAATTTAAAACCAAATCAGAAAGTAAGTCAGATCAGTTCTATGAACACAGTTTACTCATATTCTAGATCATGTGTAAATGAAGCAGAGGAAACATGTTAACCCGCCTGAACCGCCTTCTTGTTGAGAGTCCTACATTGGATAATGATATGATTTGAATAGTGCTTATAATAATGATATGATTTGAATAGTGCTTATAAGTAGGGGATAACCTTTATCTCATGAGCTAGTTTTTGGACTGAATTAGGCCCGAACCCAAATGCCACGGACTAAATATTTATCTGTGATCAGTTTTACTGTAATGGGTAATTGTTTTTTTGTTTTTGTTTTTTCTAGAATTGGTAATTGGTTTTAAAGAAAGAAAATCAGAAACGCAAATTTCTACACATGTCATAGCATAATAAGTCTTCTCTTTTGGTCGTAGTGTTAGGATAAGCACATATAGGGTCCGCACACTATTTACAATCGTAAGAAGGAAATTAGAATGAGCCTTTCTAAGTGGACCAGAATCGTAGTTTATGTGATGGATCAAATGATTTAGATTCTGGGCACGAGTTTGTGAATTCCATGTCCAAAACAAAGAATATCCGCCGAATATCTTTCCACTTCCTGTGCCGGTCTCTTCCCATCCTTGTTCCTGGTCCTAATCTTGGGAAAACAATTTCCACTATCCCCTTTCTGTAGAAAAGACGGGAACATGCAGAGATCCTCAAATTATTAGAAAAATAAAAAATCTATAAAATGTTGTGAATAGTTTTAAATTAAATCTACAGTATCAATAAATTAAAAATTTAAAACAATAAGTAAATAACTATATTATTCTTTTAGTTTTTTAAAATTTTAAACTAAGTATAAATAATAGAGAAATGCTAGCAACACACACTCTCTTATTGATTGAAATTCATGTGGATCATACATAATTCAAGTAGGACCTACATGAATTAGTAGGATCCATTTGAATTTTAACCAATTGAAGAGAGTGTTAGAGAATGTGTTAATAGCACTCCTCTAAATAATATAGATGGAAATTACTGAAAGAAACAAAATATTAATACATATACATGATATAATAATTAAGAATAATTTAATAATTTCTCAAAGACATGGATCCTCCGGGAGGAGAGATACAATTTTTCTCCCCGTTCCTGCCAGAGAAAATTCCCCAAATTTGAGTCTCTCAATGGAGTGGTGGAAGAGAGATTTTGGCATTCCCTATTTAAGACTTCTCTATTGTATACAAGAGTCCAAATAATGTGTAAATTTTCAAAACTTTGACATTTAAATTAAATTAAAAAATCAAAAGAGAGAGAAGAAGCCAAAATATGAACAAGAAAAACAATATGGAGGAATTTATTTGGCAAGTAGGCATGTTAAGCTCTTTATATTCTTTTTTTTTTGGTACACAGCTCTTTATATTCTTTATTTCTGATTTTTGACCAGATTCAGCAGGTTCAGTGGGTCCGGGGTGATCACAAGTAATCCTTTTTTAAAAACAATTCACTGTCACCTGAGCTAAGGTTTGAGAAACTTATGTAGTTGCTTTAAAAGGATAATGGTTCTGATATACTTTTAATTACGGGGATTTGATTAATTAGTAAGTAGTTATGGACGGGGAAGGTAGGTTTAATAGAGTGGGGGAAAGTGTCCCCACAAGCTTTTAAGATTTTGTAGTAATACTATATGTAGTTCATATTATTGCTCCACTAGTTTTGTTTATTTGCCTTTAATGATCGTGTCATTATAACTTTGTAGTTGAGAAAATACTTACAAAATAAGAAACAATGATAATTTTGATATGTACTTTCAATAGTAGTATGTCATATAAATATACTATAAGGGATATTATATGACATTAATACTTATGCATATCCCTAGCCTTTGATTGATAAGAGACACCGATACATCATTTTTTGGTACAACAGAATTTTATTATATATATATATATATAGAAGAAATTCATCTTATGTATACACATTTTATGTCCAATGTGTCTGACAATGCAAAATGTGTTGCCCTCCATTTTTAATCAACTGCTATGCAATTCTTTCTATGTATGGAGGCCATGGGCCACAGAATTTAAGGTATATCCTATCCAAGCCTAAAATGGACAAAGAGGACATACAGGAGAAAATAATGACACCCTCAACAAAGGCTCTTTTCATTCAACTGTAATATTCTCCGGCCACCTATCACACCATTTCTTTCACTTCTTCTATTTTCCATGTTTCATTAGCTGCCAATTTATCTATTGTGGCTCCAGTCGTTATTAAAGACCCCTAATCTGATAAAATCTAACATGAATTTCTCTGATAAATTTTTTTTTTATTAAAAAAGGAAGAAAGAAAGAATACCATGGACCCCTCGGATATATATATATAATGTAGCTATTATACCCTGCCTTATTCACATGCAGATCATATCAACAATAATTTCATTTTGTATACCTTGACATGAATCAAAACCAGCTTCAGCCTCTACCTCTGCTAAGCAGCTTCCTTGGTTGTTCAGCTCCACAAGAAGCTTTACTACTAAACCAAAAACCTAAAGCATGCTATAGTCAAGCCGAGGATGTGACAGTGGCCTTACACATAGGCCTCCCTGACAATTCCAGTGTGTCCACCAATAATAATGGGTCTGTGAATGCAGCAGCTCAAGTCCCTAACAATTACTGGATACCAACTCAAGAGCAGATCCTTATTGGGTTCAGTCATTTCTCTTGTCCTGTCTGCCTCAAAACCTTCAATCGTTACAACAACCTTCAGGTGCAATTCTTTCTCATTTTCATTCATTCGATCATCAGTATTATTATGATACGTGTTTGGCACTTAGTGACCTTTAAAAAGGAGTTTTTAACGTTCAATGTTTCAATTTTATATTTGAGATGTTGCATATAATACATCTTCCAGTGCAGTATTAAATAATCTTTAAATAGTGAATAATAATATTGTTTTGAATTATTGTTCAATATATAGTTTCTTACCTTATATATATATATATATGCAAAATGTTACAATTTTCAGATGCATATGTGGGGACATGGGTCACAGTATCGTAGAGGACCAGATTCGTTGAAACGAACTCATCCTCGACCCTTGTTAGACATTCCATGCTATTGTTGCTCAAGGGGATGCAAGAACAATATAGAGCACCCAAGGGCTAAGCCTCTGAAGGATTTTCGAACGCTGCAGACACACTACAAGAGGAAACACGGGGCGAAGCCTTTCACGTGTCGCAAGTGTGGGAAGCATTTGGCCGTCAAAGGTGACTGGCGAACCCATGAGAAAAACTGTGGCAAGCGCTGGCTTTGTATTTGTGGTTCGGACTTCAAACACAAGAGGTCGCTTAAAGACCATATCAAAGCTTTCGGATTTGGTCATAGCCCTTTTTCTTCTTCTGATGCCATGTAATAAGCACTCCATTACAATCAGTCGATAACATCTAATGGCATGATATTGGATTTGGCTATTAATCTTTTGTCCTCTTGCTTGTCTCCTTAGTTAAATGCTTATAACTCAGGAAAAAGAATATTAATTGACAGAGAAGTGATAGTCAATTTATAGACATGATTTTTTTTTCTTGAGTTTTCAGCATTTAATTAAAGGGACAAAGAGGGAGCAAGACAGATGATTTGTGAATGCTTCACTACGTATTTCTTTGTTCTGTGCATTTCAAGACGTTGCCTTCTAAGCATAAAATCAAAATAAATGAACATCAATATCTTCTTCTTCTTGTAAGGAGTTGAATTGTACATATTTGTTTTTCAATTTGAGGGTGTTTATTATTTTACATTGTCTAAGGTAGAAGTCATTCTTGATATGTGACTACAAGTCGATTTGCTCATCAAGGTATTTGAGTTATTTCTTCCAGCTGAAGAGATTAATAATAAATTTGAAAAGAGGTAGAAATTTCACTAAAGTTGATCAATTAGAAGCTGGCTGCATCGAAGTCTTAAGCGCTTTCGAGGGCAGGTAGGCTGGTTTTGATAAAATCAGTCTTAAATAGTTTGCCTATTTATTATATGAGCATTTTCAAAGTACCAAGGATTATAGAAAGACAAATAATAAAGATCCAAAGAGATTTCTTCTGGACAGGAGATAGTAATAAAAGAGGATTGTGAAATAGATAGATGTAAACACTAGAAGGGGGGTTGAATGGTGTTTGACAAATTTATGCGAAATTTAGAAACTTTTTCGCAAGCACAGACGGGTTATAATAGATCGACGAGTAAACACAGACAGGTCAATCAGACTAATAACTAATCTGAAGGTTTTCATAGAAAACACACAATCATGCAAGATAATAAGAGTTTTGATAAACACAATTATAAGCCCCTTTAGTTAGATGATAGTTAAGACAAATAATCAAACTAAAGAGTTAAGGGAAAGAGAGATCACTCAGCAGGTTTTATCCTGGTTCACCCCTTAACAATGAGACTACGTCCAGTCCTTGGCAGCACCAAGTTTTCTCACTATAACTGATTTAAGTTACAGGACAGACAAGTATTATTTTCACATCTAGCCTCTTCAGGCTCCAGACGAGTATTGTTTTCACACCTAGCCTCGCCAGGCTCCAGACAAGTATTATTTGCACACTTAGCCTCTTCAGGCTCAGACGGGTTTGTTTGAGAGAAGTTGTAAAATAGATTATAATTTGCAAGCCTTTCACAAGCACTCAGATGAGTATATTAAATGTGAAGATCTAAAAGACTGCGTAATAACTTCAAATGATTGAAGAGTAAATAATGAAAGAATGAAGATATAAATGTACAGAGTAATTGCTCTTTGATTGCTTTGATCGTTCTCTTGTCTACTGGAATCTTCAAAGTCTTCTTCATTAAATAGGCTTCAAAATTTTAAAGCCGTTAGACACAAAGTCTGAAGTCTTGGCTTCTTGCAGATCATCAATAAATGCAATAGAGTCGTTCTGATCAGCTATTAAAGCATAGGGAACTTCGCTTGTTCTCTTTCATCAGAGTGATACAGACTTTTGATATACCTTTGGTCTCAGCAGGTCCGTATACGTGCTTTTTGTTTGCAGAGGGAAGACTTTCCCTTTTGGTGTAAGAGGCAGTTGTGTTCAGGTAAAGCACTTTGTTGAAGTTCCTTATCAGAGTCGAGACAACTTTCATCCAATGTATTCTTTAACGTTAGTCATTAGACGGATGAGTAGCTTCATTAGACGGGTTGACTCTTTAACAAAGAGATGACGTCAGTTGCAAAGTCTTTTAGACGGGTGAGTCTTCCTTTGATCAGACGGTTGAAGACTTCATTAGACGGGTGTACTTCTCTTAGTTTAGACGAGTGAACCTTAGCTAGTTCAGACGAGTGAACTTATCTCAGTTCAGAAGAGTGAACTTTTAGTTAGTTCAGACGTGTGAACTTAAGTTAGTTCAGACGAGTGAACTTATCTAAGTTCAGACGAGTGAACAGTTCATATAGACACTTAATGTTTTAATCTGTACACTAAGTAGACGAGTTAAATACCACAAGTTAAATACTACAGACGGGTTCAATTAAATCATTGAATAACTGTTTTAATCTCACCAAAACTGAGGTAAATGCATATCAGACATTTGGAGACTCAACAGATTGCCCCTTGTTAAATGGGAAATAATTCAAAAACCAAAACAATTGGGAGGGCTTGGTGTTGATGATGTAATGATAAAGAATGCTGCACTCCTCTTTAAATGGTGGTGGAGGTTCTATCTCTAATGAAGGTAATCCACTATGGAAAAGGACTTTGTGCTCCATCCATCGTTTAGACCCAAGAAAACCCTTGGCCCAGCAACGATTAATGGAGGGATTTAGGAATCCATTGTATTTGTAGATAGATGGGGCAACAAGTTCAAAGAAGTAGTACAAAAAGGATGCAAGATGAGAATAGGAGATGGTAGAAGCACAAAGTTTTGGTTGGAAAATGGCTAGGCGATTATAGCCTAAAAGAAAAGTACCCACGACTGTTTTTGATCTCGTTACAAAAAGAGGAGTTAATAGCAAATATGAGATTTTGGGATAGTATATATGCAATGGCATTGGAATCTCACTTGGAGGAGACACCTCTTCCAATGGGAAATCCAACAATTGGAAGAGTTGTTGAATTGCTTGGAGGAGGCAAATCTATCTCATAACACAACAGACAGATTATGGTGGAGGTTTGATAGTAAAGGGAAGTATTTGGTTAGATCCTTCTCAAAAGCAGTATGGGATCAAGATCAAGCTACTAATACTATGAAAAAATGTGGTATGGTCTAGCCCCTCCAAGGGCTGAATTATTGCTATGGTTTGTAATGCACCAGCGGCTAAATATAAGAAGCAGATTGAAAAGGTTGAACTTGATACAGGGAATTGAAGATAGATGTCCTTTTTGTGATTGTGAAGAGGAAACTGATACACATTTATTTTTTCACTGTAAATATGCTTGGAAGGTGTGGACTGAGTGTTTAAAATGGTGGAATGTACAAGTGCCCATTTCTAAAACACCTACACAGTAGTTTGATTGTTGGTTGGGGATGATTAAAGGTGATTTTCAAAGAAAATTTTGGATATCCTTATTCTATGTGGTGATATGGTCTATATGGAATCAAAGGAATAGAGTGGTTTTTGATAAAATTGAAACAGATTGGGAATTCTTCAATTATATAGTGAGGTTGAGACTTGATTATTAGCTCAAAGGTTGGGATCTTAATTGCCCATTCAATCCGGGAGACATAGTATCAAACCTAGAGTGTGTTAGATTATGGAAAAAGAAAAAGGAACCAAGACTAGCCATAGGTTGGTGCCCCCCTCCCACTAATAAATTGAAATGGAATGTGGATGGCTTCTCTAAAAGGAAACCAGGTGTGGCAGGAATTGGTGGTGTGCTTAGACATGATCAAGGAATTATTCTAGCAATGTTTTCAGCCCACGTGGGTATAAAAGATTCCAATGAAGCTGAGTTTATGACTATAGTTTTTGCTTTAGAAATGACTATACAAGAGGAGTGGGTTAGGAATATGGACATTATAATAGAATCAGATTCAAAAAATGCTTTAGTATGGGTAGAAAGAAAAGAGGAGTGCCCATGGAGCTTAAAATTTATGTGCAACAAATTGAAAAACCTTCTTCTAGTACTGAAAAATGTCACTTTTATACACAAAACTAGAGAATCAAATGGATTAGCAGATGCACTAGCAAAGGAAGTAACAAGGACGGAAGGAACATGGTTATTGTGGAGCTAAGATAAGTATTGTGTAAAACTGGGACTCTACTGCTGGGGTTTCTAAACTAGTGGCGCTATGTGTAAAAAGAAATAGCAGTTAGCTTCCTCTCTATGCAATATGTGTGATTTTCATTTAATTTATCTATGAAACTAATGGAATTTGATATTGTTAGTGCTGATATAACAGGAGCCAAAAAGGTTGTGATATTTGTGGAAAAGTCTTTGCTGCTATGCAGGTTAAATGAAAAAACAGGTGTCGCCTCCATGGGCTTAAAAGGAAGCAGCATTTTCAACATCATAGATTATGTAACGAAGGAAGTGGTGCAGACTAATTTCGAATCAAGTCTGGAGCTGCTGGTAGAAGGGTGCACAAAATGGAAGGATATTTGATTATACAAAAGATGTTCCTTTGTTTCCAATACAGGTATTCTTTTGTTCCAATACATGTAGAAGCAAAAAGCAAGAAATTAAAGGCCTTGCGAGAGAATGAGAACTTGATAGATAGAGTACTTATACATTGCTGCGCATTATGATTGTAAAAGAGGTATATTATTTTGTAAAAGGGATCCTTGTGATGTTATGTGATATGGTTATATCATGGGTAAACAGGAACCAACACTATAATATTTTTGTTTTAGGTAACGCTCGAATAGGCAACGGATGAAAAGTGTTACCTAAAAGTACATTAATCAAGAATTTACAATTGTTTGATAATCGTTGCCTATTCCTATAGTATAGGACACAATTATACGAAAAATGTGGTCAGAAGGTAAAAAAAAAATGTTGCCTTAGACAATAGGTAACGTTCGAATAGGCAACGTTGAAAATTATTGCCCGAAACATTAGACAACATTTTTCTTTGTTATGACTACATGTTTTAACTATTCTTGTAAAACAAAAATGTTGCAGTGCAAATAAGCAGGGGTGTGTTTTTTGATTGTAATGAGAACATGGTTGTAATCTGTTTTTTGTTTTTAGCATGGAACACATGATTAGGTGTTTGTTCTTCAACCCTTCCTAAAAGGTGGGGATAGTGGATGCTATAATGCTAATGCTAGATTTTATTAATAGGATTTTTACTTCACGAAAAAAAAGCCAAACAGGAAATAAATAAATATGATCAAAGTTGTAACAAAAAAATATGATCAAAGTTTAACGACTAATTTGTAGTAATCACGCACAAAGAGAGAATCAAATTCCTTGATGTGCAAATTGCCTCTTTCTTTTTTTCTTTTCTTTTTTTTTATAATAGCAAATTGCCTCTCTTTCATACAAGGGGATCAATACCAAATATATTTAAGATAAAAATAACAAATCAAATTTAAATAAAATATAGAAGCAGACTAATTATATGAAACAAATTTGATATATAATTAACAACTTAAGTACATACCTAAAACTTTCACTTTAACTAAGTAAAGTTTTTTAAGAAAAAAAAATCAAGAATTTAATTGGTACGCGATATCAGTGTAAAGATTTTTGCACTACCAAGCAATCATATATTGTCACATCATTAAAAATATGAAACCCTTATCATAATTATCTTAAAAGTCATACTTAGGATTATTTGAGATTTATTGACAGTATAAAAAATTAATCTCAAAATTCAATAGCTATATATAAAAAAAAACTTGGGGGACTATTTCATCCCTTCCTTCTCCCACCCTCAGCAGGTAAAGATCCTCTTCATTTCTCATGATATCTACCCATTGAGAAACTACTTAAATATCATTGATCCAAGTCTAATCATAAAATATTACAAACAAAAATATTTAATTAAATTAAAATAAAATATAATAAAGTTATTAAATAAAATGCATAATATTATGTTTGAACATTGAAATGTTACAATAAACTTTCCAAACAAATAATTCATAAAAGTTGCAAATCTGGAGTAAGACATTGCTCATAGCAGTTTCATGTGTCATCCCCTCCATCCTTATAAGCTTGGCATAGACCCCATTTTTACCTTTGGAAAATAGCTCATCATGAGTTCCAATTTTAGAAACACTGCCTAAAGTACCAATTCGGATCCTCTCAAGCGCTGTAGTTCTCTCCAGCAAATTTTGTTGATTAAATTTAACACATATCACATGCGTTATCCATGGATGTGTGTTTTTGAACTGCCAAAGAGAATTGTACCGTTCCCTAGGGTCTTGATTGCTCAAGTGTAACTACGAGGTCAACTTTGCGAATAGTGAAGAGGCGATGGGCAATTACAAGAGTAGTTCTGCCACTAATGAAGGAAATGGATCTGGTGTAGTCAAAATTTCACACATTCACACATTCATATTCAATGTACTCCATTGGATCAATCTTATATTCCCTCAAACATTTTTAGTGATTGATCCAATGGTCTACATTGAATGAATATGTGAAATTTTAACTGCAGGGAATCTTGATCCCACTAATGAACCGGAGCTTCTTGCACCAACTTTTTTGACTCAAAGCCCAATGCACTTGTTGCCTCATCTAGGAGAAAAATTGATGGGTTTTTCATCATTGCCCTTGCTATTGCTATTCCTTGTTTTTTGTCCTCCTTGCAGCCCTCTCTCTCCTTCCTACCATTACAAAATAGTTTCTTAATTCATCAAATATTAGTTTAACAAATTATCATTTTCTAAACCAACCAAGGGTTGATCGAGTGGTAAGCATCTTTACCTCATAAGGAGGAGGAGGCAAGTTCGAATCTTAGTGGCGACGCTCTAATTGAGAGGTTGCGAAAACCAAGGGTTAATTCTCTGCTCTAAGCAACCAGCCGAGGATTAGCCTCATAGTCCAAACGATCAAAGTTTGTGGGGATACCCCGGGATGTCACTAGGGAGCCAAAGGCTGTAATTAGTTACAATGGTTCATAAAAAAATTACCATTTTCTAAGAGTCTTATAACAATCCGGATCGGGAGCAAATTTATTCTCCATTAAATTATTTTAGGACCAAACATGTATTTTTGAAGTGTGTGTTTGGTTCCAATTTGTTTCTGCTTAAATTATTAAAGAAATAGAAAAATATTTCTGCTTAATTGGTTTCTACTTCTCCTCTTCAATAAGTTTCTCTTCGTGTGTGTTTGGTTCCTCTTCTGGAGACACCAGAAGTGCTTCTGTCTCTGTCAAACGTAATTTTGGTAAAAACAGAGGCATTTGGTTACTGTCTGACAAAATTGATTTTGCCTTCAAACATGATTCTAGTAGAAGCTACAGATAGTAACTTCTGCGTTAAATTGAAAAATTTATATTAAGTTTTACATCAAAATTGTTTTCAAAATAAAAACATCCAAACATAAATCATTTCACTTCAAACTCAATTGTATTGAAATCAATTCTACATAATCAATTCTATTCAAAATCATGTTTGTAAAACGTTCATCCTTAGCCATCTTCAATTCCTTCCTCTCCTACTCAAAAAAGGATACATTCAGATGCTCACTGCAAATTATAGAATCATATATAAACTACCAAATCAGAAGTTGTTATTCACACTAAATCTACTATAGAGGCTCTAATAGGATAACAAAAAACAGAATTAGAGCCTCAGTTATCATCCTATACAAATTCGTTATATATAAATTCTAAGGATCTTTAGAATCATAATAAAATTCGATCAATCAATCAAAGTATATATATATATATATATATATATATATATATATATATATATATATATATATATATATATAACAGAACAAACTCAAATCCAACACTCTAAAACATCATTCTTATGTTTTCCTTCAATAAATAGAGTCTAATAACTAAACTAAAAAATCATAATTATAGCCTAATTTATCTTCATTGATTTTTATAAGTTGTAACATGTCACATGCAATATTAATGGATCATTTCCATTGGCTTGCACCTTCATGGGGTTGATCTTTTCAGGCTTCCATGCCACTTGCCTTTAAGCTTAACAGTGAAAATTGCAGCCTTGATGTTCACATCTAGACAAGGACAAAAAACAAACCCACCCATCTCGATCACTGGTGGTGGCGGCTGCGATGGCTTCTTCTCTTCCATTGTTGAAGACACATCAATGCCCTCTCCTTTAGGCGAGCTACACAACGAGCTATGGTTGCTATATATCTTAACAAAATCCCCACGAACGACGAACTTCATCGTCAACATCTTGAAGATGGAGGAGAGGAAGGAATTGAAGATGCGGAAGGAACCCTCACTAGGAAGATGAACAAATCGTAGAGGATGAAGGGGAAACCAACTAATCTGGAATACTTTTAAATTTTTTAATTAAATAGAATAATATTTCATTTAAATAAATAAATAAAATATCTGGTAAGTTTTTAAATTAAATAATAACTTTTTAAATAAATCAATTGTTATTTTGATAAAAAAAGTCACATAACATGACAGGTGACAGTATATTTACCACATGGGATCAAACTGACGCTATTAATTAAGATGGTATAATAAAGGGAAGACTAACTTTATAAGGTTATAAAATTAAAAGTGAAAGATGAAAAATGTAATTAAGTTTATTTGATAATATAAATAAGACGCCATAAGAAATCTTCTATTAGCATAGTTTTATTGTATCAAAATTTACATTTCTATTTTGTATGGCTAAATGTTATTTTTGGTCTCCTATTTTTTTTAGTTTCCATTTTGGTATCTTTTTTATTAATTTTTTCGATTAATTTGATCTCTTATTTTGTAAAGTTATATCAATGTGGTTCCTCTTCTATTTTTTGTTCTGAAATGGTCCCTTATTTTGCAAAAGTGGAACCCATGTCGTATCTTTTTTTTATTCTGACATGATCCCTCTTTTATTTCTTTTATTCCAAAATAGTCCCTTATTTTACACGTTATACTAATGTGGTCCTCAGCATACCGCAATTTAAGTGAAAAAGATCACTTTGAAACCTAAATAAAGATAAAAGACCAAATCGAAAAAATTAATAAAAGAAATATCAAAACGAAAAATAAAATAAAGATAAGAAACCAAAAGTAGAATTTATCCGATCTTTTCATAAATTTATATAGAATTACACCCAATTTTAAATATAAATCGGAGCACCAAAAAAAATCGGAAAAAGTTAGTCATCCGTTCTCGTGTCTTATGTCCAAGAATATGTTTAATATGTATTAATTAGGAGTTTAGGACAAAATTAGAATATATATATATATATATATATATATATATATATATATATATATATATATAAATAAAAGGAGGGATCAATTTACATCATTTTGTAATTACAATTCTTACACCTAATATAAGCCATTATATATATATAAAGTGGTAAAATTAGTTATAATTAAGCAATAAAGATTTCGTTTATATATAAATAATGAAGTGTATGTAAAATCATGGATTTTGATCCTCTAACTTTAGGACGGAAAAAACACCTACCTTTTTCTCTATCTCTTTTTATCCATTTTCTCTCTCATCCTTGTCTTTCTAGCAAAGAATGCAAATATGAAAGGAAAAGAGAAACTTTGAGGAATAATCAAGAGATCTAATCATAAAGAAAATAATATATTTTACGGAACAATAATTAATGAAATACCGATAGATATAACAGATGCTCAAAGAAATAGTTGTATACAATTGCTAAATAAGAAAAGACTTACAGAATTAAAACGAAGTCTAAAGAAGGAAGAAAATAGGATATATTCATATTGGAACTATACAAGTATTAATCAAAGCAACCTTTCAAGAAGGAATAGATTCGCCCAGAATTAATTTTAGAAGATGAAAAAAATAACTGATCCAATGGATAAAATATTAGGAGTAATAGAAGGAAACTTAGCTTATGTCAAACTAAAATTTGAAATTCATCCGAATATTGGGATACCTTTAGATACTCAAAAATTAGATCAATCATTAACTCTGGAACACAAATTTTTAAGAAGAAAATTAATGAGACTAGAAGGTAAAATATTTGCTGTAACATACTATGTTAACTATGCATTAACCAACTCATATGATAGTATTACTTTTAGAAATAATGATAGAATAGATGTCTAAAATTTATTCGAAGAAATAGGAAAAATTTATTGTCCTAAGAGAAATGAAATAACATAATTAGGTACTTTTATAAATAGATCAAGATCACTGAAAATAAATCAAATACTATAATCAATTAGTTTTTCAGAATGAGTAAATCTCCAATTTGGTCTTTGAAATTGTAAGATCGTATCAATTTGGTTCTTGTGTCAATTTTTTGCCAATTTGGTCCCTGAAACTATAAGATTCATATCAACTTAGTCCCTGACGTAGAGACTTGATTGATTAACGTTTGACAATTTCAGGGATGTTTTTGCGATTTCAAAAATGTCAGGGACTAAGTTGATACGATCTTACAATTTTAGGGACCAAATTGAGGATTTATTCTTTTCGGAACCAGAAAAAACTAATGAAGATAATGACATCAACAAATTGGTCAATCAAGTTAACGATTTAACTTTATATTTAAAAAATAGAATATGAATTATTTGAATTATGTGTGCTCAATTATTTAGTTATTTGTGCAAAATGATTCCCATATGAATCATTTGAATTATTTGTGCTCAATTATTTGGTATAAGATCTAAAAACTTATTAAAAAAATTATATAATAATAAAAAGAATACCAAAACCTTCCATTTAACGGGATACCATAGCAACTCCCAAATGTTTATTTGAAGGGCTGCTACGGTACCCCCGTAAATTTAAGAGAGTATTAATTGTTTTGGTATTTTGGAATTGGGTAAAAATATTCAAAGGTGTTAATGGGTCCAAATATTTTACCATCTTGTCTTTTATATCGAGAAATATAGGCTAATCTTCTTTTTGCTTTAGTAAGAATTTCTTGCTCTATTTCTTGAAAATCCATATTTTCCTCGTGTAATATAATTCCTTCAAAATGTTTTATCTTTTTTCTCAGATAATTCATTGCTTCCTTAATATCGTATATTAGGATAACATCAAATTTTTTTATAAGGGTAATTATTTTTCCCGATATATGTAATCCTAGTTCTTCTTTATACTTTATCATTTACTTAGCTGATTTTCTAAACGGATTAATCTATTTTCTCTCCAAAGGATACCTCTTTCAATTAATTTTCTAACTTGTTCATCTATATAATCTTCTTCCTTATTTTTTAACAGGGTAGATAGATATGTATATTCTTCTTTAAGTTGTAATTTTATTACTTGTATATTTTCTTTTATTTGGGTTTGATTCATGCAGCAAAATTTTCTAATTCGTTTTTAATTCTTTTCAGTATTTTTAATTTATATTCTATTATGCTTTCTATTATGCCGTCATCAATAAAATCTCCAGCTTCTTGTTTTTTCCAATATTTAATTTCTTTCTTGATTTCTTTTAACCATTCTTTTAACATAGTAATAGTCTTCATGCGATTAATCTTTCAAGTCTCTTTTTTATCCATTTTTCTAATTTTAAATGATGTTATAACATACTTTTTTTGAGCCAATAGTCTTGTAAAGTGGTTGGTTTATCTTCTTGCCAATAGATTATCTTTTTGCGATTAGTTTATAACCACTTTTTTAAGGTGAGACAAGTTCTCATGCTATTATTGTTTCTAATCTTTGTTTAAAAATCTGAATACGTGTTTCAACTCGTCTCATTTGATCTTTAATTATAGGATTAGGATTTTCTTCATCTAATTCTTTTAAAATTATCAATAATTTCTTTAATTATTTATGGTTATTTTTATGTAGCTAGCAGTTTTCATTATCTAACTCTAATACCAGTTTTTTGGCCCAGAGTTGTTCGTGTTGATTGTGCGATTTTCTTCTTTTATTTTTCTTTGGCTATGTCGTATCTTTATCATATTTTATTCTTTATGTATAGAGTTAAATCGTTAACTTGCGTGACTAATTTATTAATATTCTCACTTGTACTTTTTTCGGGTTCTATTAATTGGATGGGTCTAGGAATATAAGGTATTCTTAATGATTCAGGTTTCTTTAAAAAAGTTCCTAATTCAGTTATTTCATTTTTTCGTGGATAATAAATTTTTCCAATATCTTCAAATAATTGAGAGACATCTATTCTATAATTATTTCTAAAAGTAATACTGTGATGGAAATTTGTTAAGGCGTAATTTACACAGTATGTTACCGAAAATATTTTATCTCAAGGTCTCATTAAATTCTTTCTTAAAAATTTGTGTTCTAAAGTTAAGGATTGATATAATCTTTGGGTGCTTAATGGGATTCCTATATTAGGATGAATTTCAAATTTTAATTTTACATATGCTAAGTTTCCTTCTATGACTCCTAGTATCTTATAGCGGACATCAGTTATGCGTTCGTCTTTTAAGATTAATTCTATTGGAGAATCTATTCCTTCTTGAAAGGTTGCTTTAATTAGAATCTGGACTGCGACTATGTGAATATATCCTATTTTTCTTCTATGTGCTTCTATTTTTAAATTTTGTCTTAGTTCTGAAATCTTTTTTCGATTTAAGAGTTGGATATTTATACTTCCTTGGGCTTCAGTTATGTCTATGGGAGTTTCAGTAATTATTTTACCATAATAAATGATATTTTCTTTTTGAATAAATCTTTTCATTATTCCTCCTAATCTTTCTTTTCCTTTCATATTTGCAGTTTTAGAAAGATCTAATTCTTCTTTTTGTATTTTTTGAAACAAACGAGGGTTAATAAGAATACTTCCGTGATAATTTCCATCTTCTTCAGTAATTTGAAGGTGTTCTATATCATCATTAGTTTTCAATATCTCAGATTCAGAATTCATAATTGACCTAGTTTATGAAAGCTTGTAGACTTGCATCATACCTGATTGGGTTTAACGAGTTATAGTGCTTTTTGATCCATTGCTGCTTCCGCGTTCTGAGTACATGATGGATCTACTTTGCCTTTACTGCTTCTGAATTCGCGCATGATTTTGTGTACAGATGATTGAACATTGTAAAGTAGACGAAAATGAATGAAGATAAGTAAAAGAGTAATTTATTATGAAAGTAGTTACAGGATGGTATTCGCAGATACCTAGTATCTTCTAAGAGGAGACTAACAGCTTTCCTCAACTTGGGGAAGCTCGGGTGAGAGTTTTCTCCAACTGATTCACTCTGCTTTGCCTCAGCATAAGAGGGCTTATTTATGAGCTAAGTGATTATTGACTATTTACATTATTGGCCCTATAGCACGTAAGTGCTTACATCAGAAAACTAATAATTTACATGTTGTCGTCACTGCTTACATCATTCTTCAATTATTGCTTCGTCTTCGGAATCTTTTCCTTGTGGCTGGCAGCTAGTAGTGACTTCTGACGTGGCTTGCTTTATGCACCTCTCACATTCATGATTGCCGTTCTTTTTAATTATTATGCGAAGTTTATGGAGGACAGCTGGGCAATAATTCATATAGGGTCCCTCAAATGCATAGAAGGGCGTCTCGAAGCTTGTTAGTAGGGCTAAGTCTTTTTCTCTGATGGGCTTTCCGCTTGTCCTGCTTAGAAGCAAAGTATTTGGTCCCTTGTACAAAGTTTTGATGAATAATTCTTTTCCAATGATTTGACATTGGGAATATATGCTGGCTAATTGATGAGCTATGAAGTTATTAATTTGGTCTTCATCATAATCTACTTCAGTAGGTTCATCCATCAAAGGGAAATTATTATTGCTGATACCAATAAAAACTAAGTGCTTGGCTGGTTGCTTGGTGATGAAGTCAGGATAGGCTGAGTAAAATTTTAAGAAAATAGCTCTTTCACCAGCAATATTTTTTTGAAACATTTGGACTGCTTCTTTGAAGTTGTAGGGAAATAAGTTAATTTCTTCAAGATTTGGACTTAAATAAAGACATTCAATTAGTCCGAATTGGAACAAATTGAACGTTAAAATTGATGGTGCTCCGGGAGTAAGTACTGCCTTGGTAGCGAATAATTTTCGATCAACAATATGCATGCAATTGCTTTTTTCTTTTTCCGTCCAATGGATTAATCTTTTGAGGTGTTCATAAAAGTTGTCTTTTGAAAATTGGACTTGAAGTTCATGTTTTTTTCGCGTTATTATTAGGAAATTGTCTAGTGAAGAAGGAATTCTTCCTAGAACTTTTAGAGCCTTTCTTGGTTCGGGGTTTAAAGTGGTGGTTTCTGCAAAAGTTCTTGGTCCAAGATAAATTTCTTTACCTTTAGCAATCTGAAAATCCTTTAGAGCTTTTTCTGCTTCTTCCTTTGTTGCATAGGATTTATGAATAACTCCTGGAACTTTCTGACAATGGGGAGCTGCTTTGTGCCATTCGTCATAAATTCCGGGAAATGGTCAGTTAAAAATAGCGTATCATTTTTTATTTCCTTCTTTTTGTGCTTGCAGTTTAAGTTCAGCTGGAATTGCTTGTTCTAAGAAACCTTCAGTTTCTAATTGTAAGTCTAATAACTTGATGTCTGCTTCGAGCAAATCTAATTCTCTCAATTTTTGGTCTCTTAATGCTTTCTTGAGTTCTCTTTGTCTTTTTAGCATTTCTGTGGTTCCGGGCTCCATTCTCTGGATAGTATATCTGCAAGGACATTCTTTTCTCCCTTAATATGGGATATTGAATAATTATATTCATATAATTTCATTTGCCATCGTATCAACCTTCTTTGCTTATAAGTGCCTTTATGATTAAAATTTTTAAAACCTGCCACATAAGTGGAATCGGTTCTAACAATAAATTCTTTATCAAGCACATAAATACGATGTTTTTCCAACATTCGAATAAGTGCTAAAGTCTCTTTTTCATGAGAAGGATAATTAATTTCACTGTCTATAAATGTTCCAGACATGTATCGACAAAGTAATTCTTTCTTTTGTCCAGGGGGTTTTGCTTTCATAACACCTCCCCAACATTCATGTGATGCATCTGTTTCGATAATAATTAGATCATCATCTGCGGGATGATATAATTCTGGAAGCTGTTGATATAAGTTTTTTAATTCTGTAATAATTGCTTCATCCTCCTCTGTCCAGGACCAAAGAGCATCTTTCTTTAATTTCTATTGCAGTACTTTGCGTTTTGCTGTAAGATCTTTAATAAAACCTTCATTTGAAATGTAGGTTAGTAGTCCAAAAAACCTTTGTAATTCTTTTTTATCCTTTAAGGCTACAGGAAAATTGCTAAGTTTTGCTAACACGTGTTTCTGCATTACTAATTTTCCCTTTTCTATTTCAAGACCTAAATAATTGATTTTGTTTTGGACTAAAACTATTTTCTTTTTACTTAAGACTACTCCGTGTTCTAAAAGTTTATTAAGTATTAAGGTTACTTTATGATAATGATCATTTAAGTCTTTATTAGTAAAGACTAATATATCGTCGATATAAATAAGGCAAAAATCTTTATATTCTTTGAGTATTGAATCCATGTGTCTTTGAAAGATTCCTAGGGATTGCTTCATTCCCATAGGGAGTACATTCCATTCATATTGTCCTTGAGGACAACTGACAGCTGTTAACGCCTTAGATTCCTCGGTTAATTTTAATTGATAAAAACCTGATTTACAGTCAAAAGTACTAAACCAGAGCATATTTCTAATTTGTTCGATAATTAAATCTTTTCTAGGAAGAAAATATGCATCTCCTTCCATTGCGTCGTTTATTTGTTTATAATTTATTACCATTCGTCGTTTGCCACACTTAATTTCACTATGATTTTCTACATAAAAGGCTGGAGTTGAGTGCTTACTTTTGGATGGTCTGATTAATCCTTTTATGAGCATTTGCTTAATGTCTTCTGCAAATTCATCTCTATCTTGTTTAGTGTAAATCATGGGCTTACATTTGACTTCTATTTGGTTCTGCATTAATTAGAGCATAGCGAATTTTTTGACAAAGGATAGTAAATAGGTCACCACGTTGCATCTTGCTAAACTCTGATTGGTTCGTAGAATAGGTACATTGAGAGGAATGATAAATTGGTATAGAAAGGATTTCACGGGTTTGGATATTCCGTATATACAGTGTGCGAAGAATAATGTATTCTAAGTATTGGCAGAAAGGGGTGTAAAGTCGTAAGAAGTTATTGCCTAGGATGACATCGATTCCTGTTTCTTGCTGATAGATTGTTGGGACAATAAATCGTTTATGTTGTATCCGTAAGGTTATGCATTTGACTACCCAAAATAAAGAGTGGATAGATTCATCAGCTATTTGTATTTTTAATGGCTTTTCTAGGTATTCCCATTTGTCAAACAATGCTTTTGTTGCTAAACAAATACTTGCTCCAGTATCTATGTAGGCTTCGGTTTCTTTATTACTTTTTTCTATTAAAATTTTGATATAAGTACTATTCGGATTCTGTTTCTTCTGAAGATAGTTCATTATGTTCAGAATATTCATAAACACTATCATCAGCAGTACTTAATTCTTCTTCTAATGATTCTAGATTATATATTTTGTAAACTTGTTTTATTGTTTTAGCTTTCTCTTTAAATTCCTTTTCTTTTTTCTGAGAACATTCGTTTGCATAATGACCTTCTTCATTGAATATCCAACATACACATTTCTTCTTTCCCTTAGGACAATATTTTTTAGGCGTATGTCTTTTCTTGAAGTATTTTTTCTTTGTATCTTTATAGGCTTTTTTCTTTGGGTAGGTTTTTCTTAATCTAGGTTTCCCCTTTTTATAATACTTTCTTCTTCTTTTGATTGGATTACATCCGTAGTTTCCGGATAATTCTATTTCTGGTAACCCACAGCAAATAACATTCCTTCCTCTATTTAATTGTCTTATTATTTCTCTATTTAAACATTGATCCCTTAATTCCTTTGAAAGTACTTGAATGATTCCTCTTAAGGTTTTAGCCGTAGTTAATGGATTAGCCAGCCAGATAGTTTTTATTTTTTGATTAAGCGGAAAAGGTAGTTTATCCATAAAAATTTCTTTATATGTTTCTTTTGTTTCTGTATCTAGCTAGTAATAGTATTTTTGATATTCACAAATAAAACTTCTTATATCACACATATCACATATTTGCATTTTATTTAAGTATACTTTAGCAGTTTCATGTAGATATCTTTTTACTTCAGCGCTTTGTTCAATGCTGGCAAATCCTATGAATTCTTCATAAATTAATTCCATTATAAGTCTTGTAAAGTCTTGATTTGTTGGTGTCCGATGTATATATTGTTGCCATTTATCATCTTTTATTCCATTTAAAAAATTTTGTACATTTCCTGAAGTTTTGTAAAATATAAATTTTTTTATTGAGTTTCTATCTGGGCTATTAAATTTGTCATCTGTTGCCATAAGCAGAGTAAGTTCATTAATCCATTGTAAGAGTATTTCTTCCTTGTTTTTTGCACAATCAAGATTTAGAATATTTCCTGATTTAATAGATTCATATCTTGGTTTAAATTCATCTGGAATTTTAGACCATTTATTGTTTCTTTTTATATATCTATTATTATGCGTCTTTTCTTTTTTCATGTTTTCCCATATTTCGAATATTTCTTTTCTCTTTTTGTTTCTTTCAGGTATCATACTACTACTTGTTTCTCTATGATGCATTCGTATTTCATTAAAATCTGTTTCATCTGAAGAGGAGCTATAATTTAGTACTATTTCTTCAGTTTCATTTGGGGTTGAATTAATTCGTTCGGCTAATTGTATCTGATTATGTTCTTCTTC
Source organism: Ammopiptanthus mongolicus (assembly GCA_039655645.1). Classification (NCBI taxonomy): domain Eukaryota; kingdom Viridiplantae; phylum Streptophyta; class Magnoliopsida; order Fabales; family Fabaceae; genus Ammopiptanthus; species Ammopiptanthus mongolicus. The sequence goes on along the minus strand of CM077348.1, from coordinate 14,241,299 downwards.
TATTATTTTTAATTGTTCTAGAAGTTGTTGAATTTCTTCTAAATCAGTGGATCTTTTTATTGTTTCAATATAATCTATTTTTAACCTCTCCATATTGTTCTTGGTGTCAAAGATTCTAAATAGTGTAAGGTTTCTGATTTCTTTGAGTTTAATAATTCTTCTAAATCTCTTTTTGTAATAGGTTTATTATTGTCTTCCTCTTCTAAAAGGATTCTAGTTATAAAAAAATTCTCTTTAGTTTCAAACCATCTTCATTTTTTATTTCTTTTTCTTTATCTATAGTTTTTAATGTTTCGTATATGTCTGTATACTTCGTTTGTTCGTTTTGTATTTTATGATAGATATATTCTATAATTTTAAAAGTAGTTTATATAACTTATATTATATTATTATTTATTTATTCTAATATTTTTTTTTAATTTTTTATATTTTTTATCAATTCTTTCTAATAGACTTATGATTTCTATTATTATGGAGATATCGATACCCCAATTATAAGATGGTACCATAGAATTGCTTTATTTCAATTGAATCAAAAGTTTCTAATCAAGTATCCACTATCTCCCGACAATATCTCAAAAGGATTTGACTATTGACTATACCTAATAAACAAATGATATTGATAAACTGGGGCACTTCATCGCCAGAAGTATTCAATGGAAGCTCGACTATCATATTCTCACGCTGTTTCTGTATATTATTTTATAATTATTGAGTAAATCATTTTTGTTATGAAAACAATAATGAATAAATAATAGATAATTAAAATTTATGAGTAAAAAATAATCCAATAAAAAGTGATGAGATAAAACATTTCCCCATTAACCCAAACGTAGCTGCAACATAAACAGATTTAAACTACTGATAAAAAATAAAAAAACAGATTTAAACTTGTCTGAACGCTAATTTTTATCAATTTTGCCCAGAAGAACTTGACGAACCATGTTCTCTAGATTCAGAAATGAAGATCCATCGGGGCCAGAAGCAGCATCTTCTGCCAATTTCTTCCATTCCAAAGCCTTTTCCTTCATTTGTTTACCCTTTTCCCCGTCCATCAACTCCCTCACGAGGCTTTCAATTCTCTCCCTCTGAACATCTTCTATCTCCAATCCAATTCCCCATTCCTTGCAGCAGAACCGACAATTGGTTTGTTGCTCCGCAAAGAAAGGCCAACATATCATTGGGACACCTCCACACAAACTTTCCAACGTTGAATTCCAACCACTGTGTGTCAAGAACCCTCCAACTGCTGGGTGAGACAGCACTTGCTCTTGGGGACACCAACTCGACAATAAACCTCTGTTTTTGGTCTCTGCCACAAACTCGGGAGGCAGAACAGCGTTTGCACCAGCTACAAGATCTGGTCTTATAACCCACAAGAAGGTTTTGTTGCTGTTAGCAAGTCCCCAGGCAAACTCAATCAATTGATCACTTGTCATAACCGTGATGCTCCCGAAGTTCACGTAAACAACACTGTTGGGATCTTTGGTGTCGAGCCATTCAAGACACTCAGGATCCTCTTTCCAAAGGTTGGAACCGATTGTTTTCATGTCCTTGTCGGTTACATCATTTAAGAGCAAATTCAAGGGACCAATGGAATAGACAGGAGGCAAATTAATGGAGGAGAATGCGTCCAAAACGTCGTGCTCTAAGGCATCAAACGTGTTCAATATGATTGCAGAAGCTCTCTCAGCTCTCTCGCACTCCCCCAGTATGAAATCAACCATAAGGTCATCTGGGTCCGTGGTTCTCATGAAGCTCGGCATATCCCTCAGTCGGATTTCCTTGATTCCTGCCACCCAATCGATGGTACTCTCCAAATATCCATTTGTCATATAACTTGACTCTGCATCTCAAGCAAAATAGATTAACCGTTAGATTTTTTTTTTTTTTATTAATGACAACTTTTAAGCTAATATTTTTTTGGGAAATACCACCAAGTAATTTTCATAGCACGGCATACGAATTTAGCATAAAATAAATAAAAGAAGCATTGTCGTTTCAAAGTTAATCTCTTTTTCATTTTCTGATTTTGTTTTATTATATAAAAAAATATTGGTCAAAATTGATAAAAAACTATTTTCGTCCTGGATAGGACAACTCTATTATTGGTCGTAATTCATTTTTACTGTGATCAATCAGTATTGGCCAAGGTAGTATAATTAAAGTCAAATATTTTTAATAATATTTAAAATTATGATTGATTGAAAATGTAAAAAAATTTTGTGTGCGCTAAATTAATCCTCAAACAAAACAAATCTACTTATAAGCTAAAGTGGTATAATAAACTAGATGTAATCCTTATTCCTTAATAAAAATGAAGTAATGAACTCAGATTTATGTAACATAGAGATCGACACCAAAAAAAAAAAAATGTAACATAGAGATTAAAATATATCAAACCATTTGTAATTGTAAAAGAAAAGAAAAGAAAATACCTTTTAGGGGTATTATGCCCTTTGCAATGAGTTGACGAAATTGGGTGTAACACTTGAAACCACATGCACTAGTGGTCCAGAAAAGAACCTCTGGTATGGCCAGTTCTTGGGCAGCATCAACAGTGAAGCTCATAACACCGTCAGAAATTATGCAAGTAACAGGAGGGACATCCGAGTCATTATTGAGCTTGGAAAGGAGGTTCCTAAAGTGAGGTAAGCAAGTTTTTCTTGTGGATTCGCACAGGGAAGGTACATGCTGTGTGGCATCCACATCAGATTCCGGAAGACCGTCAGGGATGGTTTGAAAACGAAATGATGGGAGGCCGTTGAGAGAATCAGGGCCTCTAGATTTGAGAAGGCGTTTATGGTTGTACTCTGTGTTAACAAAGGTGATATGAAAACCTCTGAAATGGAGGAGTTTTGCTAGTTTGAACATTGGGTTTATGTGGCCTTGTGCTGGGTATGGGATACACATAGCATGCGGCTTCTCAATAGCAGTGCCCACAGAACCCATTTTGTCACCTTCTTCTTCCCAGGCGAAGATATGAGTGCAATGCAATTGTGTACTCGTTTTCCTCGCACCATATTTTATAGCTAGGAAGGAGAGGCGGTGTTAACTTTTTTTATCATAGATTTAAAAGTTAAAACCGCCGTACACGCAACTCTGTTTACAAGTGTTTAGCACTCCATGTTAGAGGAACTAAATAAATACTTACAGTAACTAAATGAAAATTGAATGATACTTACAGGATCAAATTATTATTATAATTATTTTTTATTAGTCATAAAATATCATTTAATTAAATTTTACTGTAGATTATTTTGAGTAAATTTACATTTTAATTCTATAACACTTAAAAGTTTATTAAATGAGTCTCACAAATTACTTTATATTTTTGTTTATATTTAATTTATTTTTAATATATAATATTAATTCATTAATGATTAGACATAGAATATTTTTTTTTATTTTTCTAGCTTTTTTCTAATGATGCTCTTTATATAAGAACTTGTTGTTTACGGAAAGCAAGTGTCTTTATATATGACATCCACATCAGATTGATTCAATGATGTAACTCACTAAGAATTTATTGTTAAGTTTAAGAACCTGTTAACCAACTCCCATTAGAGTTTAATATAAAATACCCTTATTGAAAAGTAGATATATTTAATACATTAAAAATTTGAAAGTTATAGTTTTTGATTAAAAAAAAATCATTTTTAGTTTCTTATTAAGCTCATCTGTTTTGTTAAACAATCACACTCAAACTTAAAATTAGACTCACATTATTTTAAATGAGGCAAACTCAAATTAGCTTGACACTAATAACTTTGCAAATAACTCATGTATTATGTGTATTACTTAAAAGAGTAAGTATGTTGTCAGGGGTTCGATTTCTATCATGTATATATATGAAAAATGTTTTTTATTGGGAGTTGTTGTATCCATTTTTGTAATCCTACTCTTCGAAAGGGATTATTCTCTGGCTGTCGACAAAAAGACACCCTTGGTTCACACAAAAAATAAATAGATTTATAAATTATTTATGTAATACATTATAAATATAAAATTATATTATATTTCTATTTTATTTATCTTTCAGTACCAATATTTATTAAACATTAACTTAACAAAGTAGGAAAAAAATTCAAGAAAAATTTAAGGTAATTAAACCAAAAATTAATTAAGCAATAAATTAATTAAATAATAAATAAATAAAATTAAATAAGCTCAGACTTTATATTTTTAAATAAGTACTCGTAAAACTCAATTTTTAAATTTAACTCGTTTAAATAAATAAATTTTTTAATGCCATCTTTGTAAGGAAAAACAATCAACATGTTTGTTTGTAATCTGCACTTTGAATGGACGGGGTTGATTGATCCCGCTATATTGTAATGTATATAAAATTGTAATTATAATTATATTTTATATAAATAGAGTGTCATTAAATACGTATTTGGAATCCCGGTAGAAATCCTCAAATCACGTTTTGGACGTGATATTGAGAAGCTACAATTTGTAGATTCTCCAAATTGGACGCGCGTTTGACATTGGTGGACTGTTTCCAAGCATAGCATAAATTGATATTGTATAATTCTCCTCCTCTACCAAAAACAATTGATATTATGTAATAAAACATAGATTTAATGAACTTTTTAATCAGGGCAAAGTTCATGAGTTTTGGATGTCTTTCCTTTTAAGTTTTTTTCCAAATTTCATCCCTACAAGTTTTAAACCGGTAGCATTTGTCCCAATTGTTAGTTTCCTTTTGTTATCAACTAATGTGGCTAATGAGACGTCACATCAACAATATTACGTCACCATCATCTAGGCTCAAATATTATTTTTTTAATCCAAGTGTTATTAAAATATTTTTATTAAAAATAATTATTAATATTATAATATATTATATTTAATTATTAAAATAGTATTTTTTGCTTTTTAAAAATGGATCTTGGACCCTCCTCCAGGTATTAATTCTAATAGTTTTAAAGTTACAAGAGTCAAAACCTAAGAAAATAAATTAAAGGGATAAAGATGTGGCTTCTAAGGTGAGGGAGAAACTAAGTCTCTTACCCATAAGGGAGTTAATTTTATCAGATAGTAGATAATTTGGTTGGTAAAATACAATTTTAATTTTTACATCGTTTGACTTTATTAATTTGGATATTTTGTAAGAAGGACCCTATTCCTTTGCATCCAACTAGTAAGAAATTCGGACTTTTGGTGTAGCGGAGCCAGATCGACGTATGATGATGCGTTCTGGTTCATGGTGGGGAGCGGCGTCGTGGGTGGCTGGACGCGGTTGAGTTCTAGTGACAAGAAGGGTCCTGGTTCGCAGTGCGTTCTGGTTCATGGTGGGGAGTGACGTCGTGCCCGGCATTGCGGATCTTGGTCAATAGTGGACAGAGGCTGGTATCATTTGAAAAATACTTCTCAATAAAAATATATCATTTTTATGTTCCTTAACTGATATAATTTAATCAGTCAAAAAATAAAAATAGAAATATAATTTTTAAAATTTTTATTATATTAAACATTTGATTTTATACTAATTTTTAATTGCATAATGTTTATCCTAAGAACGTATGTTAGTAAAATCTTATAATAAAATTGGGTATCACTAAAGATTTTCCTAACAGTACTGGTTAATGAGAACGTGAAACTCTCCATGAAATGCTTTTTATTATTTAAAAAAGAAAATATTAAATGATTTTTGTACTCTCAACGATAAATGCTTTTTTATTTAACACTTTTTTATGGATAACAATTAACAGGTATCTTTTATAAAATTAAAGATATTAAATATAAATTTAACTTTTTCTATTTGAAAAATCAAATTTATGGCATATTAGAAAAATAAAAATCACCATGTGTGTTGGTCTAGGTTTGAAGGGACTTGGATCCCATAAGCAAGCACGTGATATTGGGTTCGATTCATGAATACATGCGTGTGGAAGAATACCATTAAAAGGGGTTTCCACTTAGACGTATAATAGTATATTGAGAGATTAATCTTTCACATATCGAATGTGAGGATAATTCGGAAAAAATAGAGTAGAAATCATATTTTATTCATCTAAAACCGTTCTCTTAGCCAATATTATACCTTAAGTACAATTGTTAACAAATAGCCATAAATTTTCCATCAAAAAAAAAAAAAATAACCATAAATTTTTTTAACAAATTGTGTCACGGCAGAAAATGAAGATAATAGGATTTTTTTTAACCATGTTATAGGTATAGAGTATCCACCACCGTTAATTAGTAGTAACTAATTTCTGTCGGGGAACCTGTTGTGGACACAAAAGAGGTTCTCCTCTACAAACCAGGTTTTCTTCATATACAAGAGTCAGGATTCGAACCCTTGACCACTTGCGTAAGGTGCACGAGTCCCTTACCACTCAGACCAATCACATGTTGGTGAAGATATCAGGGTTTTGTTAACAAGAAATTAAAATATTATTTATGACTCTATTAATTACTTTAATAAAAAAATTATTTTTTTTTATTTTCTAGAGTATCCTCCCTCTCAATAGGTGAGGGACTAATCTCTCGTGGTACTGTCACTAAGCGGGAATCTCTTCCAATAGTGTTTTTTCTGTATATATGAATCTTGAGATCGAACCCAGAGCCACATGCTTAAGGAACCCAAACCCCTTCTACTTTAACCAACACTCATCGACATTATATCATTTTCTTTTAAATAGTATATTTACTCTTCACTAAACAAAATGATAATTTACTAACATGTGATTGGTCCGAGTGGTAAGGAATTTGGACACCTTAAACAAATGTTCAGAGGTTCGAATCCTGACTCTTATATATGGAGAAAACCTGGTTGAGAGGAGAGAATTCATCTTGTGGGTCCAAGAGGTCCTTTGACAGATATTCATCACTGCTAATAGAGGTGGATACTCCGTATCTATAACATTGTTATAAAAAAAATGATTATTTTAATGAAATTTGTATGATGAAGAATCGTACTTAGATATATCATATACATATTATCGATGTATACACATGTTTTATAATTTAATTATAATTAATACTCTCACTCGTCCTTAATATAAGAGACAAAACCCTACTTCATTAAGATCAAGAAAAATTATTGAAATCAATTCATTTTAAAATTTATTCCACAAATGCCTCTATTTAATTACTTCTAATTCAGCTAATTTATTTATTCCTAAATAGAAGCATCATGCTATCAAACCAATAAGTGTGCCTTTTGGTGCAATGTGTGTGTCTTTTGGTGTGTCTCATGGTATAAAAATTGCTCCCTATAATTACTAGTCAGCTAAACCAAAACACTTGCATGTGGAATTGTTAAGTCTCTTTAAGATGAATTTTACAATAAATAAGGATAGAAATAGAATTTACCTTAAAAATTGATTAATGTTTCTTATACATTGGAGAAAAAAGACCTTTTATCTCTTATATTCGGGACCGGAGGTAATATATTTTATTTTACATAATCAAACTCTAATTTTATCGTACATCCCTCCTTACCAGAAAGCAATGTTATTAAATCGGACTGGACCGGTCAGTTCAACCGATTTGATCAGGAACCGGTCTCTAATCCGATCCAAATTCCCAAAATAGAAACCTTTCTTCTGGACATTTCTGGTATATATCTTTAGAGGATCACGATGATATATTGCAGCCAGAATTGCCTCCGGTCACTGCATTCAATATATATCACAACCATTGGATTTCCTATCTTAAAATAATGACCATTGGTCTTTTTCAAATAAAATGATAGAAAAAACATATGTGAGTGAAGAGAGACTTACACAAGTATCCACAGGTAATGACAATTACTCTTTAGACTCTATACCACTCAATTGATAGACTAGTACTTACCATTTTTTGATACATGGACTAGCACAACTGGCGTATGTTTCTAACCATTCTAGACCAGCCAAAGAAGCACCACACCGTCCAGCAAAATAATCAGTAACAGCAACGGACATAGAAGATGGTCCATCAACAATGAAGCACCGTCCAACATTTTGGAGAAGCACCCTTGTGGAGAAGATGGTCATCAACAATGAAGCACCCTTTTGGAATAGAAGACGGTCCATCAAAACTTTTTAAGGTGATGGATAAACCACTAGCATTTAATAAATCGAGAATACTAACGAGTGTTCTTAGAATATTATTTAAAAAATTAATAAAGAAAATTTCATATGAAAAAATATTATATTTAATATATTGAAGAGTGTTATACTTAATTTCACAATACAAATTTTTCTTTTATTAATTTCTTAATTAATATCCTTATAATACTCGTTAGCAAGACCCTAAAGAAATAAATGAAAGTCATACTTTTACAGAACTGGCGTTAAAGTATTTTAAAATTAACACTAAAATAGACTTTCATATTAGAATATTTTTTTATATGTATATTAAATTATTTTATTAATTACTATATATACTATATAAAATTAAAAATATTTATTTATTTCTAACCGATTGGACCACGATTAAATTATGATTGAACCAATAAATCGTGAATCAGTATTTTTATCGGTTCAATTATCGATCCGATTTTGAAAACATTTCCATGTGAAACATGGAGATGTACAATCATCATTATTCTTGTATGGCTCAATCCAATTTGCATATGTAGGGTTGGAATTATCTCTCAATATTCATATTTTAATAGATTTAATTGATATATATTATTAGTATAAAAAATTAAATAATCATATATTATTAAATTAATAAAATTATGTCACTTTTATTATAATTATTTTAAAAATCATTTATATTATGATTGTTTGAGATATAAAACTATTAAACTCTATTCTAATTACTTACGGCTAATTTACTAAAGACCTTTGATGATGCGAATTTTCTTATATAGTGTTTGGTTGGAGGGAATGGGAGGGAAATGATTTATTTAAATATTTGTTGTTTTGTTTATTTTTTAAGAGGGGAATGGAGGGGAGCAAAATTTTTTCTTATCCAATTTTGGCTCCCCTCCAAAAGTGGAAGGATTTGGAGGGGAGGGTTTTTAAAATATTTTGAATGGAATGACTAAAATACTCACTTATATATTTTAAAATTTAAAACTATAAGGATATAAAAGTAAGTTAGTTTTAAAATCTTTCATCTCCCCTTATGAATCAAACACAAATAATATTAATTTCCCTCTCCTCGATTAAAATCTCTTTCCTTTACTTCTCTTGATCAAACACAATAATTAATTAAAATCATTCCCATCTTTTTTATCTTTCTTATGTTAAAATCCCTCCCCTCCTTAGCTTCAACCAAACACGTCATTGATGCGGCGGGCTGTGGCAGACGATTTCTCCGGTCAAACTTGTACACAAGTCGGCTTTCCAACTAAGTAAAAAACAGGAAGAATGTCAACAAAAGAAGCAGCAGAAGAAAAGTTTGCTTAAGTATATTTTGAAAATCAGTTAGGCAGGATGTATAATTTGAGATTATTTTTTTTTTTTTGTATTATTTGAATATTTTTGCCGTAGATTTATTGGAAATAGCATATTAACTTTTGTTAAATAAAATTAACAATGATTTTGTTAACCAGTCTCTTTGAAATATTGATTAAGGGATTTAAAAAATAAATTTATATTAAAATTAATTATAATTTTTTTTAAATATATTAAATATATTTTTTAGTATAAAATTATCGTTTTTAACCAATATTTTAAGAACAGCCGTTAGTATTTATCAAATAAGAAAACACCAACATGTAACTGATTCGAGTGAGAACGAATTTGGATTTTATAAACAAGTGATCAGGAATTCAATTTCTAATACTTACGTATGAAGAAAATCAGATTAGAAAAAAATAATCATTAAATATAATTCAGGTTCTTCAATAAAAATTAATCATTATTTATGATAATAGTTATTTCGTATCAATCACATCATTACATAAAAAAAATTAGAAAAGTGTAGCTTTCGTAGTGGGCATGGAGACAAGTGGGAAGAAGCCAATATTGGTTCTTTTAATGTTCACTGCGGGCAGTTGAATTAATTAATGGTTTGATAAGCTAGCACAAAATCGTGTCGTAATATAACTCTCAGTTATGGTTTTAAGATATGGGCAGCCAGGGGATGGGGGAGAAGTGGGAAGAAGTTGATATTTGCTCATTTAATTAATATTCACACTGGCTTTTGCCTGTTTCATATAATGAGTTGTGTTGACCAGTTTCATTTTACTAAATAATTTAGAATATTAAAAATATTAATCTGTATTTTAGTGGTATAATGAAATCTTATATTGACCAAATAATTATCACGTACTCATAAAATTTAAGTGGAGTGTCTATGTTCTTTTTTGTTGTAAAAAAAAGTGGAGTGTCTATGTTTTTTTAAGACTAAAGACTCGAACGGATCCATGAAGAAAACATAGAGATATGTTTGATTCCTGAAAAATGAAAAATATTGATTTGAGATATTTTAGGACTATTTTTAACAGCATTTAAAATTTTTATGAACTAAAATGTTTCCAAATCGATATTTTTCATTTATCAGGGACTAAATATATCTCCATGTTTTTTTTGAGGGACTAGTTTCAATTTTTGCTCTTCTTTTAAATAAAAGCTCATTGAAAGGGGCGTGTATGTCTTTTTTACAATAATATAATTGTTACTCTCGACTATCAAGATCTTTAATTGACCTATTACTGTTGAGATCTGTAGATGATTTGTTACTGTTGAAATTTGTAACCAACTAAGGACCTCACAACCAGCATCTCAATAACGAACAATTAATAAAATATATGGTTCTGTGACCACCCTCATCAACAATGCTCATAATCACTCATAATGTCTCATTACTCTTATGATAGGGACGATAAAATTACTCGTACTCGCGGATATCCGGGGGTAAAACCCCCTATGGATACAGGACGAGTAGCTTAATGGATACCCACAGGTAAGATAAACATATATTTTTTTTTCTTTATCCACTTACTAATGTGGCGAGACGAGTACTTGGGTATACTCTTACATACGGATATCCGAATCCGATAATGAAATTACTTACAGTGTGGTATTAAGGTATTAAGCATGCTTTTAAATTGTGTTGAATGCGTTTATTTTTTTTATTTAAACTTGCGGGACTAGCTGTTTGGCTTTCAATATGCATCTCACCATGTCCATGATTGTTCTATTCTTCCTTTGAACAACAAAAATGTACAAAAATTAGCTTATGAGTTTAAATATTTTGAATAATGTATTGATTGTGTCACTAATTTTCAATTTAGGTGTTTTTGTATAATATCCATGGATACCCGTCGATACCCACAAATATTCGTAAAATCTGTTAAACACCCGATTAACTGATACTCGCACGAATATGGGGTAGGTATAGGCTGGATTTTCATCTAGCGGGTCGGGTGACGGGGGATTACTACTTGTGCCCGCCCCACCCACCCCACCCCACCCCACCCCACCCCACGCCACTGTCTCACACACACACACACACACACAAATAAGGCATGTCCCTCAGATATGACCTTTCCTATCCCTACACTCTTAATACTGAGTATATGACTGACATACAAATAAGGCATGTCCCTCAGATATGACCTTTCCTATCCCTATACTCTTAATACTGAGTATATGACTGACTTGCGCGTCAGAGTGCCTTTTGCAAGTACACTCCCTTCTCCGCCAAAAGGGAGTTGACTACAACTTTGATAGGAACATCGACCCTCAAAACCCAGGTTAGGATAATAATTAAATATGAAACAAATATTTTGGTACGTTAATTTTATTTCTTTTTTAATTTAGTTTTACAATTTTTTTGTCAATTTAATCATTTAGGTGTAGAACCATCAAATACTGTATTTTAGATTGTAAAAAAAAAGACTGTATTTTATCACGATTTTGTCATACTTACTTATTAATTAGTGATGGCAAAATTGGTCTGCCCCGCCAGATCAGCCTGCATAACCCATCAAATTTGATAGGGCGGGGACATTCGAATCCCACTAACCTGCAAAACTCGGCCCACATAACGTGCAGGGTGTGAGGGTTCAACTCGTAAGTTGGACAGGTTGGCCCGTCAGATTTATTTATTTTTAAATTCAATTTACTAATTTTGTCTTTTGAAGTCTAGATTTTATGCTTCTATATCAACAACGCTCAAAGCAGTCTCCATCTCCCACTCTGTTAACGTTTTTTGCGTTTGCGATGTGCTTCGTTGTCGTTGTTCACCCAAAATATTTTTTACCAAATCTTTACGTGATGTTTATTTACGTATTCGTTGTACCCAAGTCAGTCACATATATACGACCTGGTTGATTGATTAGAACTTGGGTGGTACCAAAAGTCATAATGACATATAGGATGCTTCAAGGTTTAATTAGCTTTTACCTAGATTATGAGGAGAATGAGTTATATGATCAAATTTGTGTGGGGAGAATGGTGCTGCTAATTTTTATTTAATTGTTATTTTTCTTAATAAAATTACGATCAAAATTAAAAAGATCATTAAGAAGTTGTTGCTTTGAATCAGCATGAATTGAAGTATTAAAGAAGTTATTTCTTAATTTGTGTTTTATTATTTAGGTAGTTTAACTCGCCAACCCGCCATAAAATGGGATTAATTGATATTACCAACCCATATTCGAGAAACGAGTCAACCCGTCCTGCCTCGTTTTTTACAACAGGCATGGTTGTTAAGTTGCCTGTTTGGATTAACGGTGGAAAACCACAGTCAAACTAAAATTACGATGACAATGGCAGTTTCATATTATTTTTTTCACTCAAAAATAGAAGCTGTAAGGGATTAGCTTTCACATCCAGTAGTCTTGGATGTAATTATAAAGTTATCACCGCTCCTCCTACTAGATAGAGAAAGACATAAATGAAGTTTTTTACATTTGGTGAAACTTGTACTTTGTACTTTACATTTTATTTTGTCTTCGATCTTTTACTCATAAATAAATCATAAAACTGCTCCAACCACAACTCTACCACATGATGGTATAGCCATGATCACAATGTCCATAACTATGATTTTTTTTTGAACCACATAACTAAGATTATTGTATCATAACTTTATGGAAAACTTTTTTGAACATATAAAATGGAATGTTGGTATAGACATTGTAGGTGGATATAAGTGTAAGTAAGTATTAAAGTATCTCATATTTTCATATGTAATAGATGTATCGTATCCAAATGTAATTATGGGTGTCATTAGAATATGAGTTTTAGTGGTTTAAATAATAGAGTTGTAAACTTTATCTACATTGAGGACAAGTGATGTGACCATCTCCATAACAAGTGTACCAGGTTGTTACAACTTGCAAGTAATAAAACGATTATGATATCGAGTATAGTCCACAGGGATTGTATCCAAGTACCAATTCGCAAGCAAAACAGTTATTTAGGTGACAAGTTGGATTGGAGAAAACTCAAATTGGATTTTCATGTAAAAAGTTAAAAGAAAGTAAGTAAATTTTCCGTTATTCTTCATTGGAGATTAAACAAACATTTGGTGGATTAGAATACACAATAATTAAGGTGCTATGGATTCTATTTTTCTAATTATATATTGTGATTCCTCATGGACAAAGAATCATTTGAATTGTTAAGACTCTAATTATTCTGATTACAATTGGTCGGTTGAAGGTTCCATTCCTTATTTTAATTAACTCCTAATTCTTTAGGTGGTCAATTATATCAAGCTATATCAAATACCCTAACCGCTTATGTCTAATTAAATGAGCTAATGATTAAGCTTCATGGAATTTTTTAGCAAACCTCATTAACTAAATAGCCTATCCTAGATTATATATATAAACTAAAGTACTAATTACTAGAGGCAATTAATTCATTAATCATTATTCATGAGATATAAATGAATCCTCAAAACATAAGAACCATGGTCAATCATTCAAATGTCTTTGAAATTCATAATTAATATATCAAACAATCAATTGTTCATAAAATAAAATAAAGTAGGGAATCAACAAAGCATCAACATAAAGAGATTACATCATCTTCATAGTTAAAAGAAATTTAGCTCAACATGCTAAATTCAAGAAAACAGAAAAAGCAATAAGAAAAGGGATAAAATTCAGTGAAGTAAAAGATGGACAGTAAAGAACTCCTTGCCAAATTAGGTTGAGAGACAAAAAGAAACGTGTGGTTGCCGATGAATGTCTCCATTTTGAGAAAAGAAGGTCTAAACACCTTGATAGTAAATGGGATTTGGATTTGATACACTAGAAAAAGCATACATTTAATGGATTTAGGCAAAATTTTATAAAAAGATAATTTGAAGCAAGATTTATTAAATGTTGTAAAAATTAAAACACCCTTAAAATTTACCTAAATAAATCAAATGCATGTTTTTTTCTATTATATCAAATCTAAATCCTAATAAATGTGCTTGCGTGGGGTTGCCAACATTGAGCGCCAGATAACCCGAGATCACTTTTTCCACGAGATGGTAAGGTTTCCAAAAACATTATACATCCTCCCTAAACAACTTCCAACAAATATTTTAGTAACTATAATTTATTTTAAGATAATTAAATTAATATAACTAATATTTTTAATAAGTATAAAATTATTTTTTTTTACTTATACATAAATTTGAAGGGAATAAATTTTTATTGAAAAATAAAATTTCTAACTTTTTAAAATATTAAATACCTAATTTTTTAATAAATTTTTTTTTAATTCTTTAATCAATATCATAATACTGACAGTAATATTTTGATAGTAATTCTCTACTTTATAATATTTTTTTATTTTTAAGATATTAGATATATTTATTTTATGATTTATTACTTTCTTTACTTAAGAGTAAATTGTTTATTAACTTTTTTTAAATAAAAAGGATAGCAAAACTGGTTCCAATCACTGTAGAACCACGAGAAAGCCAATGCCGCCTGACCGATAGCCTGAAGACACACTGACACAGCATGTGACGTACTGCTAAAACCAAGACAGAATTAATACGACATCGACCATTATTTTTACGCGTTCAACTTCTCGCCAATCGCGAATGGAAGAGATCATTTTGAGAGTTCATATCTTTGATATTTTTAAATATTTTTTCTTTTATTTGACATATTTTTTTTATTTTATCTTATTTTTTTCTCTTATATTTATCTTTCCAAAAAAACATTTAAAGATATCAAATCTCAAAATCAATCCATATCCTACAGAATCATTAAATTTTTCTAACTGGAGATCAAAACATATATAATAAAATAATAAAATAATATTATTTATATCTTCTCTCCCCATCCGGAAAAATTCAATAATGGGAGAATCCCTTTCCTATTTTCAAGCACAAATTTGGTAAAATATAAACACTCATGAGTTGGGATCAACTCCATTTCTTCAAAGAGAGAAATAAAGTTCATTTTTTTTATAACCATGACATAGATATCAAGTATCCAAGTTTAAGCTGTCTGAATCCCTTACCACTTGAACCAACCACATGTTGGTAGAAATAGACTCCATTCAAACCATTAAAAAGTATTTATGTCTATATTTCTCTTAAATAAAACATTTCATTTCTTTTGAGAAATGGAGAGAGAATCTTAACCCCGTTTTTGCTGTTGAGATTTTCTTTGCTATTTAATCCTTCCGTAATCATACGGTTTAAGAAAAAGCAGTAAATGAAAGAAAGTGAACAACAATTTCATCAAATTAATATGATTTATATTTTCTTTATTTTTACAAAATCTATTATCATTAATGATAACCTGCATTTAACGAGAAAAAACAAGTATTTCAAGATATTGATAATAGAATAAAATGCAGCTATTGATCACTCAAATGTTTCATTTTGAAAATAAAAAAGTGATGGTTTCGATTAATGCATCATATAACGGAATTTTAAAAACATAATTATAAGTAAAATTGACAGAAAGCATTTAATATTATAATAAAAATAGAAAATAACATATATTTGAGGATAATTTTTTTATAAATATGACGTATATAATGAGACAGAAACAATATATGTTTTTAGAAAGAAAAAAAAAATCATACCTTACACACGTTAATTCTTTCGTAGTGAACCAATTAAGTTTAAACTCTTGTTTCAACTATGGTGTCCCTGCTTTGAGTACAGAGAGATGGGTGTTTTGGCACCCTAGTCGTGTGGCCAGTATAATTCTTAATGTGGATGGTAGTTGCATTGGTAATCTTGGGAGAGCTGGCTTTGGAGGGGTTATACGTAATCATGATGGCTCATGGTTAAGAGGGTTTGTAGGACATATTGGTTTTTCTAATAACATTCACGCGGAGCTTTTGGCCATTCTGCATGGTCTCACTATTTGCTGGAATATGG
Source organism: Ammopiptanthus mongolicus (assembly GCA_039655645.1). Lineage (NCBI taxonomy): Eukaryota > Viridiplantae > Streptophyta > Magnoliopsida > Fabales > Fabaceae > Ammopiptanthus > Ammopiptanthus mongolicus. Next base: position 14,225,051 of record CM077348.1, on the reverse strand, counting down.
GGTACAAAAGTGTTATTTGCTACTCTGATTGTCGTGTGGTTCTTAATATGATCTCCAAACCCCTATCTTCTCTTCACAGGTTCGCAACTCTGGTCATGGATATCAGAAGTAAGCTTCTTTTACGTTGGAATGTTAAATTGGAACACACCTTCAGAGAAGGGAATGCTGCAGCGGATTGGATGGCTAAGCATGGAGCTTGCTCCAACAAAAATATGTTTTTTTTTTTGAAGACCCACCAACTGCTTTAAGCCTTCATCTGATGGCTGATGCTGCTGGGGTGGCGTTTCAAAGATTGTAATGTTGTTTTGTTTTCCTGTCCTTTTGGCTTTCTTCTCTTTGTATACCAAAAAAAAAATTAAGTTTAAACTACATCGTTAAGTTTAAAATACGGACAATGTCGATGAGTGTGTCCTAATTAAGGAATAATATAAAAGAAATTTTATATAAAAAAATAATATATTTAATATATTAAAAAGTTTTATATTTATTTTTTGAAGAATGCTAATCAGTGTACTAAGGATATTGATTAAAGAATTAAAAAAAAAGTTTTATTGAAAAAAGAAATATTTAATATTTTGAGATGTTATACCATGTTTGCTTCTGCGTCCAATTGGACGTGAAAACTTTCACCTCATGTATAAAAAAAAAAAAAAAAAAACTAGTGTACCACTTAAAACACAATTTAAGTAAGCATGACGTTAATCCAAACAAGCATTTAAATATTTAGATTTTCAATAAAAACGTATTCTTTCTGACTCATTTTACTTTTTTTATTTGAAAAATTACATTATTTCAAATTACTTGTCCATTTAAAAAATCAGGAAGTATTAATTATTATTTTTTTCTTCAAGAATACCTCATGTATCTCAACCATTTTATATTAATGAGTTTTTTTTATCAAGAAGTGTAGTGGTTGGTGAGTAATTGCAACTATCCAACCGTACAACTTAAATATGGATTGTAGTCAAAGAGTGTCATTTTATTATAAAAAATAGTAAACTTAGTCATTTTCTTAAAAGGTGTGTATAACCAAATGGGACAAACAAAATGAGACGGATGAAGTACTTTTTATGGATTCCTTAACCAATGCCTCATTGGTTAGCAAGACCTTATTTTTTTTTAATACAAAATTTCATCTTATTGATTTCTTAATGAGTGTCCTTATGACACTCTTTATGTTTGACAAAAAGCTTATGGTACTCATTAACAATACCTTTTTAAATATGAGTCTTGCTAACCAGTGTGAGGGTATTATTTAAGGAATAAAAAAGTAGAAACTTTTGATTGAGATTGTAACTTTTAAATTTTGAAAAAATTGAATACATCATTTTTCAATGAGTAAATACCCAATTTGGTCCCTGAAATTGTAGGGTCGTATCAACTTAGTCCCCCACATTATCAATATTCCAAAATAATCCTTGGAATTTCAAAATGTAGCAAATGCATCCTCGACATTATTCACTTAGTTTCAAATGCATCCCTGACATTACCAACTTAATGTCATTATAGTCCATGCAAATATCAACGGAGGGACGAATCTGATTAACTTTCTGCAATTTCAGGGATCATTTTGGAATATTGATAATGTGAGGGACTAAGTTGATACGACCCTACAATTTCAGGGACCAAATTGGATATTTACTCATTTTTCAATACATAATCTTTATCTTTATTTCCTTAACCAATTCTTTTATGGCACTGGTTAGCATTTGCCTTTAAATATAAACATAATTAATTATCAATTCTTGTCCGAATTTAAGGAAGAGAAATAAAGTGAACTTTAAGATATAATAAAAGAGTTTAATTAGTATGCATTGTCACTATAAAAAAATTTACATTGTAAACCAATGAGAAATCATGATGCAAGTAACTTTTAAGCTACTTAAGATAAGAGTTAAACATTTTTACTGTATGACAATTTATGATTTGTTGTCAGTGAGAAATATATGCATTAAATTCATAGTAAAAATATAGACAATGTAAAAGTTTCTTAATTAATACATTATTTTAAGAGTTTAATTGTTATAGGTTAAACTAATACTTTGGTCCCTATACGTGAGATTAATTTTTAATTTAGTCCCTATACGTAAAAATTTCTCAAATCAGTTCCTATATATATATCATGATTTTTAATTTAATCATCACCGTTCATCACGATTATATCGCAGTGTTTGGTCCTCCAAAGAAGGAAGGGGTTGAGGAACCGTCCTCCATACAGTTTATCGGTTATAGACGATTAATTTCGATCATTTCAAAACGATGTCATTTCAATAATATTCATCACATTATTCACATCAAATACTTGTACTTGTCGTTTTTTGTGTTGTGCCCGCATATTAACCAGAAATAGACGTGTAAGAATTTCCTTCATTCTGGTGTAGAATCATCCATGGCGTTCTCTCTCTTCAACCCCAAGCCACCATCCACTTTGGTGCCCATCTTACTTCTTCTCCATTACAGTCCTCCAATTTTCGGATGAGGACGTTACCACTTCTCCTCCATACACTTAATCAGTGCCACCGAACGTGTCATCACGTCATCAATGAGTCGAAAGACTTGGGGGCTCCAACCGCGCGCCGAATAAGTAGAGTTAAGGTTGTTTAGCCAGAGGATCCATGGGACGCAACTGGTGGTTACTGGTTTGATTCTTGTCTTCCTCGCCACTATTTCTCTCTGCTCCATAACCAATCCCAACAATATATTAACACTGAACCCTCACTCACCACACCATTCACTTTGAGACCTGGAAAAAAAAAAATGACGGAGCCTTCGTCGCTGGGATTCGAAGGCAACGACGTCGTTAGTTCGCCGCCGCCACAGTCTCAAGCTCTCCTCGAGAGGCTCTATGCCCGACGAGAACCAAACTCCTAGAACGACGTCGTTTCTGCATTTGACTATAATAAATATTTTATAAATAATGCAATAATACAAATTCATTATGAACTTAAATACAAACTCCATTCACTAGAAATTAATTTGACATAGAAACTTTAACCACTGAAATTTAACATACAGATAATATAAAATAAAAATTAGCTATAAACTTAATCAATAGGCTAATTTGATATAATTGTAAAAAGTTTAATAGTAAAATATTGACTCTGGTATCACTTAGGGTATCACATCTCCCAGACTCCCACCTTCAACCTTCTTGGGAATTTGCATTCCTCCTTTCTATCACCAACATGCACAAATACTAAAATATTAGTAAAAGTATCACAAGAATCGCAAACAAGTACTTTAAAGGGTGTTGTTAACAAGTGTTCGAAGGACGTTGTTTAAGGAATTTAAAAATAGAAAAATTTTATTGAAAAATATAACTTTTGAATATTCAATGTATTCAAAACAAAGTTTTTACTTTGAATTTCTTAATCAATGTTCTTAGGGTATTTAATTAGTATTTGTCATATCTTAAGCCCCCAAGCAATTTTCTTAATTTCATATTTAAAAACAAATATCTCAATAATCTATATCATACCTCAATATTACTATATTCAAATTTGAATCAACCTACAAAATAAAAATTGTCAATAACAAGATCGTTTGGCAGATTGGGAAGTCATATGATCATCATATGATTTATAAAAGAAGTTAGCAAAAAAAAATTTACAAAAGAAGAGGGAAGTCTAAGCTATGCTATAATGTAAATATATACCTAAATACCTCCATGTAATTTCTTAAAAATAAATTGATTTTTATTTTTTATTTTTAAATTTACAGCACATAAAGATATGATTCGAATGACCCATATATATATATATATATATATAGCAAACTAACCCATATATAGTTCGCACGTGTACACTGCTGAGGCTTACTTTAATTTGATTCTTAACCTAGCTAGAATGGCATCCAACAAGGACGTACGGTAATTAAATGTCTAAAATCATGTCTACTTACATTCTTTTTATCCTAATTAATTTTTTTTGTTTGCAAATGAATTGGCCTGTTGTAATAAGTTTTCATTAATGAATGTATTTGAATCAATTGATTTCACGTAGGATATAATTATTAGATTTTAGACCTAATTCAACCTAAAATCTAGCTTAAAAGGTGATGATTATCCAAACTTTATAAATTGTTATAATTAGGCACTAACTCTAGTTAATGTAAGATTTGAGTTTTTTCCAACACGCCTAATACTATTGGGTTTGATGTGTCGATAATATGGTGGGTCACCCAACAATTGATCTAAGATATCTGTGATATCATATTAAATTTTAGGCCTAACTCAACCCTAAAAGCTAGCTCAAGAGATGAAGATTGATCAAGCTTTATAAACTCTTATTAGACACTAAATCTAGTCAATGAATTACAATAGAAAAAACCTCTAATAGCGTTTAAAACCGCTATCTATTCCCCTATCATCATAGGTTCTAAGTAAAGCTAGCGCTTTGGAAGCGCTATCTTACGTAACCTAAGACAATGTTTCCTTCTGAAAACGTAAATCTAAGGTGGTCCCTAAGACATTGGTTTTTATTTATTTGTACCTCAAACACCTATTATTTGCATGTTGATTATGTCCTCATTTACCGCATAATACATGTCAAACATTAATTATTTACATTAGAGTTGCCACTAATGGTGTGCAAAAAGCAGTGTGTTAAACTTTTTCATTAAAGTTTAATTCTGATTGTAAAATTTTTTTACACAAGTAATCAATCATAAATTATTTTATATATAACTTTTAACGTAATTATTATAAGAATCAAATAACCGTACACAACAATTAAATCTTTTTCATAAATAAAAAATTGGGTGAAATAACAACCAAGTTAGTGCCTACCTAGATTAATTGATAATTACTATTCGGAAAAACTCAAGTCTAAGTAGGCTAACAAGCCAATAGATAAAACCTTTAAATAATCTATCAGGTAAGGCGTTTAAATAGATTAATATGCCTACTTCTAAATAGACCTTTAATTATATATCATTATTAAAAAATAATATTATTTATAAACAAGTCGGTCTATCAGGTTTTAAAGGTTTTACATAAGTGTACCAAAAAAAAAAAAGGTTTTACATAAGCCTAAACTTGATATGTTTAATTAAAACACCTTTTTGAAAAAATCTAGACCAGATTTTTTTTTTTTAATTAAATAAGTCACGCCTTAAACAAGTTAGACCATGTGCTCCAACAAACGATCTGGCCTATTTCTAACTCTACTGGAGGGTGAACCTGCAGTTCTGCTTGACCCATTTCAACTCACCTTAGCCTATTATACTTACCAAACATTCTCTACCCTACCAATGACTCATCATCAAAGTTTGAGCATGCTTGAATGAGATTGATTTTATATTTAATATGTCTTTCTTTATGATAAATGTTATTTGGATTTATTCGAGCATGTTTGAAAAACCTGATTAAAATATAAAATTTTATTGGAAAAAAGTGGCTTTTGAAAAACTGAAAGTTTAAGCACCATTTGATAAAAAGAGATGTTAAATGTTAAATTATTTTTAAATCAATAATTTTTTTTCCATTTTACTCTTACAAAACCAACTATCAAGCAAGTATTATTAATTTACACAAATAATTTCATAATTTTTTTTGTATTTAAAAGATTTATTTAGACAATCAAAACAAAATAGATTATTTTGAATTCACTTTTCAAAAAACATATCTAAACAAAAAATTGATTTTATTATAATCAATTATAATAATAACTAATTAAAAATATGAGTTTAATTGCTATGTATTGTTAATGTAAATTTTTATACACTGTCAACCAATCAAAAACTATGGTAGGGATGACTTCTAAGGTGATTAAGATAAAAGTCAAACATTTCAGTTGATGTGATAATTTATTATTAGTTGCAGTATAAAAAATCTTTACACCGATAATAAATATCAAATAAATCCTAAAACAGATATTCATTTATTGAAATATAATATATTTTTTATAATTAAACAAAGAACACACAATTAATGATGACAAAGCTATACAACAACAATGACTCGTGATCATAATTTAGCAATTTGGATTGTCTCCTGCCTCCCGCCTCTCCGACAGCAAAAATGAGAGTGGGGAGAAGAGAGTGAATGGAGAAAGGATGGGAAGATGAGAGAGAAAAAGAGAAGAATTAAGAGGAAGATAGAGGGGATGGAGAGAATTTGACGGGAGAGGATCAAAATCCATAATTTAGTGGACCTATCCCCATCCTATAAATAGGTTATAGGAGGTCTAGTCCCGCACCTTATATGATTGGACAATCTACATGGTCTATTTTTTTTGGTATGGTTTTTTTTTTTTTTTTTTGTAAAACTACATGGTCTCATTTGCTTTATTTTGAGTTAGAAGAACGTTCTTTTATCACTGAACTTGGTTGGACATATAGTGAGATATCTGTACTTTTACCAGTATAATTGAATGTTATTATATATTATATGAAAGTTAGAATAAATATTCAATATGCAGATGTAAGAGAAGTGTCAGCTGAATGTCAAAACCAATTATAAAAATAACAGAATGGAACAAAAACTCCTTTGCTATTTGTGGAGTGATTATGGAAGCCGGCAAAGTTGCCCTTTAATCATTAAATTTGTTGGGCCTCAGCGAGGCTGCTCGGCTTGCCCAAGCCCATTTGAGATAGGAGCACCAGCAGCTTCGGCCTTTTAATCATTGAAGGCATTTGCTTTTCAGACCTCACCTATTATTATTCTTACCTCTCCTTTCCTATTTTTTCCAAATAAATTCTAAAATAACCTTCTATCATTTCATCCTATACTAACCCCGCTTTTTTCACAATTAACTTTCGGCGTTTGCTTTTCATACTTCATTATTTACTATTCTTATCCCCTCCCATTTTAAAAGCAAATGCTTTAACTTTCCTACTTGTGATCTAACTCTTCCCACCCCCTCTATTTCTTCTTTTTCTTCTCTCTCCTCATATTTTATATTCTTACTCTCAATCTAATCTCACCCAACATTGTCAGCTCAGGAAAGCTGCAGAGGGGAGCACAAGTGCACAACCAATAAGATAACGTGCACAACATTGATAGTTTTTTCGGGAGAGAATGCATATAAGGATTCATTTTTTCCATGCATGTTGCATAAGGATTTAGAGATTTTTTCAAATTACATTATAATTATTCGTAATGCACCAAAAATTGGGTATGTCTCGAAAACTATAGTTTCCGTAAGGTATTCTAAGTAAACTAACTATGTTGCGTAATGTAAAAAAATTAAATACATTAATGAATTCAATTTTTTACATTATTTTTACATTACGAAAATGTTAATGCAAAAAATTGAATACATTACGAAAAATATAATGTTAAGATAAAAAAATTGAATACATTACTAAAAATTGTATACATTATGAAAATTATAGTTTGTAAAAAAAGTTGAATACATTACGAAACTTTCCGCAATGTATTAAATATTGAATGCATTTGTAAAAAAACTTGAATACATATAATTTCCGTAATGTAAAAAATGTAAAAATGTATTCAAGTGTTTATATTTTTTTACATTTTCATAATTAAAAAAATTGAATACATTATGGAAACTATAATCCAAATGTAAAGTATGTTTGTTGATATATGAAACATATCAAAAAAGATGATATAAAAAAAAAAATACAAAGTGACCTCTTTTTTTTTTTTTTTTTTTTTTTTTTTAAGAAAAAACTGATATGTTTTCGAGAGACTTACGGCAAAAACCTCATTTGTTTTACGCTTCGCTGGACCTGCTTGAACCGTGGACATTATGGAATTGTTTCAAACAATAAGGTAAAAAAAAGAAAGAATACAATCAATTCAATTTTTTATAATTTTATTAAAACCTATAACAAATGAATGAACAAATCCAAGAATCTCACATTCCCTAACAACTAAACACATAGTCAAAACTACTTTTGACTTGTGGATGCACGAGGCATGCACTCTTTCGTGTGTTTATTTATACCAGCGTAGAACAAGCTGTGGTCTTAGGGTCAACCAGTGCTGGCAGCAAATACTTCCTGTCATTGACTCCATTTGCGTTGTAGCTAGCACCAGTTGTTGGGTCCACCAAGAGGTTCCCAGCGTAGCCAGGGTATGCCCCTTTCCCATAGACCCCGGTGCAAGCCGATGCAGCTTCGAGAGGCGCCTCCTTGGGTCCTTGGTAGTATCCATTCCCGAAAGGGTTGGTGGCAGTGCCAGCCAAGAGACTAGCCACGTTGATGACCATGCCGTCAAGACCAACATCGTTGTTGGGTGCAACCAAGGGTGGGTTCTGGGGACCGTAAATGGGTTGGTGGAAGGGCCACGCGCATTGACCAGGGCACTGTGTCTCCGAGTTACCCACCCATATGTATGCAAACTTGTACCTCTTCCCATTGATGCGAGCACCCGCTGAGGAGGAACCGTGAGTCCCACACCTACTGGAGCAGAACCCATCCACGGTTACGTCTGCAGCCGTGAGAACCACGTTGATGGCGTCTTTTTGGGCACCCTTTGAAGCAAGCTTCACGATTTGGTTAGTGGTGAGTGATTTGCCTAGAGAGTAGTTCTCGTCCAGGATTTGAGCACCAAGTGATAGGGCTAGATTTGGTGACTTGTTGTTGTTGGAGTTGATGAGGTGGTAGTATTTCTCGGTGGTTTTCCACCACGTGGCAACGGAAGGTTGTGATGTGGGTTTGGGAGAGGAAGAAAGGGATGTGATGAAGTCTGAGATAATAGCTCGTTGGGATGGCTTGAATTTGCCGTACCATATGAGGTTGACAGAGATTTTGCCAGTAAGGAGAGGGCCTTTGTGGTATTTGAATAACTGCAACTGCCGGTCTGACTCAGTCAGTCTCCTAGCTGCTGAGCTCAAATGGAGTAGAGAAATGGTGAGAAATAGGCTCAAAAGAAGACTAGAGGATGCAAGAGAGGCCATTTGTAATTTGTATAAAGAGATCCAAGGAAACAGTGTAAGATGTTGGAAGGTGAGGTGTTCTTAAAGAGAGATGTGGTAGCAGGTATATATAGTGGTGTAGGGGATTGGGATATAGATACGATCATACGAAGGAGGAGGGAAAGAGGCCTAATAGGAGGGAGAGGGCATAGTGATGAAGTTAAATTATGGGGCATGGTGGAGTGAAGTTAACGGGTAGAGGTGCCAGCTGGTAACATGTCGCGGTGTTGCTGTCCTAATCTTATACACCAAATTCAATGGGTTTGTGTTGCGCGCTTTCAAGTTTCAAGTTTGGAGTGAATTAATTGTGTATATTGATATTATTTGAATACTTAAAATATATATATATATATATATATATATATATATATATATATATAAAAGAGTAAATAGTATTTATTTTATTTATATAATATACTTATTTTAATCTTATATATCACATTGTAATATATTATTTCATACAGATATTATATTTAATGTGTAATATTATTTTGGTTAATTTATTATCAAAAAAAAATATTTTGGTTAATTATTTTATTCTAGACATGCTGTCATGATAACTCGAAAGGATACACGGGACAGGGCATGGGCAGCTAAGGCGAGCATCGACAATAACAGCACAAGAATGGGACAAGAAGACAAACTTCAGTACCGTTTGTAGAGGGGCGTGCCTTTTACGGAATATGTCCTGGATATAGGGCTGTCTCCCTCTCTTTATTTTCCTCTCTTTACTTGCCTCCGATCTCTATTATACATGTGAGAGTATTTTATTAGTCTCTACTCAATTATAGGGAGAAAAAAATCAAATGTTTTGAACTTAGATATAAGAAAATGTTAACTAATTTATTTATATTTAATATTATTTTTTTAAAAACATCTTCAAGTTATTAATTCATTAATATTGTGAATATTATTATGACTAAGGATAATTTCATAAATATATTTACTTTTAAACATGAAATCAAAAAAACAAGGAAAGATACGATTTTATTAGAAAACTAAAAACTTCACTTCAAGTTTGGATTCTCTCCATACTTTCTTTAAGAAATGGAGATCTCCATTTCTCTTAATCTCATATTGACATGTGGCATTAAAACCTTTCAATAGCTGAGATTTAATTGAATTTAATTTAATTTTAAATTAAAAAAAATGAGAAAAGGAGCATCACATACTCATCTCCCCTATTTACATTCCAAACCCTCTAGCCCCACTCATGCCTCTGCCATGACCATCCCACCACAGTAACCACCACCAAAAGCCTCTGTCGCGACCACAGTAAACTTCGTCGCCGCCTCGACCTCGTCGTGCCATTGCCTCTCTGTCGCTTCGCCATTCCTCCTCAACCACCAAAAACACACTCCCTACATCATACGTCGTTGACCACTAGCACCTGAATCCTCCGCCTCGTCTCTGTGCCGCCTCAACCTCACCGCTAAGATGGTCGCTGCCTTGGCATCCATCACGGCCCCACGTCCATTGTAACCATGCCACCATCGACATTGTCATCGCCTCGACCTCACTATCGCCTCAATGGTGTTGAAGGAGAAATCGGATGAATGTGGAAGGAAGACATCAGTGATTGATTTTAAGCCTAATGTTTGGGTTGTTCTTTTTGTTTTCTTCTTATTCATAAATGTACTCGTGATTAGCATGTTTAATGTTCAGTTATTGCCCCAAAAACCAGAAGGGGAAAGTGGTGCTCCAATTTTCAATATTTTAATTTAAAATTAAATTAAATCCAATTAAATCCCAACCATTGAAAGTTAAAAAGAAATGAAGAGGATCCAAACACATTCACTTCTGGATGTATTAACTACGTCACTTTTCCGTAAAGATTTAATTTTTTAATTTTCTAACCCATGCCTAAAGAGTACTTATTAGTATTTCCCTAAATTTTGAACTCCAGTAACGCCATTATAATGTGAAAAACTTATATTGCATTTAAATGTAGTTTTCAGTTAATTAAATTATTATTCAGTGTTAAAATATAGTGGTGCCACCAGAAAGTCGCATGACATTTTGCATTAGTTTTCGAATGATATACTTATGGAAATTCGTGCACAGTGTGGTCGAAGCTTGGGATCATTTCCACATTTTAAAGCCCTACGAGATAGTATATAGGCATGGCAACGGGGCGGGGCGGGGGCAGGTTTTGCCTTTCCCATCCCCGCCCCCGACAGAATACCCGAAACCCGCACCCGCCCCAAATCCCCGTTGGGGATGGAAAAAACATCCCCATCCCCGTCCCCGCTAGGGTTCGGGTTTCCCCGCCCCGCCTCCGCCCCCGGCCCAGGAACCGCAGATGGAAGGAGAAGCAGATCAACAGTGTCTCGCGGTGGTCGGAAAACACGATGGAAGGAGAAGCAGATCTGTCTCGCGTTTGTGTGGGTGGGTCGCTGGGTGGCTCCCGTTCGCGTTGCTGGGTGGTTCGCGGTCGCTGGGTGGGTCGCGTTTGCTGGGTCCTTCGCGTTCGCGGTGGTGGTTCGCGTTTGCTGGGTCGCTTGCTTTTTTGGTGGTGGCTCGCGTTCGCGGTGATGGCTCGCGTTTGCTGGGTTGCTCGCGTTCGCGGTGGTGATTAGCGTTCTCGGTGGTGGCCCACGTTTGCGGGGTGCGTCGCGGTGGTGGGTTGCGGTGGAGGCCGGTGGGCATGCAGCTGCTGGATGGAGATAGGGATGGGATGAGAATGGGAGCTGCTGGATGGTGATGTGCGGCTTCTGCTGATGAAAATGATAAGTTTTAAATTTCACAACCCTAAACTCTAAGTTATAATTAAGAGTAGTATAGTAGTATAGTAATTTCATAATAGCGGGGCGGGTTCGGGTGCGGGTTCGGGGTGGGTATCGGTATCCCCATCCCCGCCCCCGCCCGCCTATGAAAAGCGGGGAAAACCCGAACCCGAACCCGAAAAGATCGGATTTTCCCCGTTCATAACGGGGTGGGTTTGGGCGGGTACCCGCGGGGACGGGTTCCGTTGCCATGCCTAGTAGTATAATTTGAACATGATCCATAATTGAAATAAAATGTAACGTAGTAGTATGCAGTTGACCAAAAATAAAATGTAATTCATTATGCTATTATCTGTGAAGTTCAGAAAAGAGAAATTGCTAAATTAACAAGCAGATCCAGCACATATATATTCCGTGAGCAAGAAAAAGCTTGCCCTTCTACAAACGAAACTCAAGTTTGTCTTGTCCCCAAAATCCAAATCCCGGCTATTAAATTGTTCCGGATTTTTGATCAAACTAGTATTATTTTAGAAACTATTTATAAAAATGGGATTATTTTATAACAATTTATCAAAATGGGATTGTTTTAGACAGCGTGGAACTTTTTATTATTATTTTTGCTGACGTGGAAGGCGTCAGTTGGACTGACGCCTTTAAAGACGCCACTTGGACCGGCGCCTTCATTAAAAATGCCACATGTCACACACTCATAGGTCACTCGTCTGCTGTGACCCGTCTGCTGGTCACTTGTCTGCTGAGACTCGTCTGAATCACCCGTCTGATGGTCATCAGACGGGTGATTCACCCGTCTGACAGTCATCAGACGGGTATTAGACGGGTGATTATCAGACGGGTGAATCACCCGTCTGATACCCGTCTGATGACTGTCAGACGAGTGAATCACCCGTCTGATGGTCATCAGACGGGTGATTCAGACGAGTCTCAGCAGACAAGTGACCAGCAGACGGGTCACAGCAGACGAGTGACCAATGAATGTATGACACGTGGCATTTTTTATGGAAGACGCCAGTCCAAGTGGTGCCTTCAGTCCAACTGACGCCTTCTACGTCAGCAAAAAAATAATAAAAAATTTTACGTTGTCTAAAATAATTTTATTTTGATAAATTATTACAAAACAATCCCATTTTAATAAATAATTTTAAAATAACACTAGTTTGATAAAAAAATGAAATTGTTTATGGCTCACCTTAGCTGGCCATGCCCTGTCCCCGCGTATCTTTTTGACTTTACCAGCTATGACGGCATCACTAGACGAAAATAATTATTAATTCGGTCGAAACTTGAAAGCACGTCGCCCAAACTCATTGAATTCGGTTCATAGATTACTATTAATACTACTTATAACAGGCAACAGCAACGCGTTTTTATTATTATTAATATCAAGCTGGCACCTCTGCCAGTTAAACTCACTCCACTGACCATCCCGGTCCCCCACAATTTGACTTCACCACTCCCTCCCTCCTATTCTATTAGGCCTCTTTCCCTCCACCTTCGTATCTATATCTATATCCCAATTAATATTGTCCTCCCACTATATATGCCTGCTACCACATTCCTCTTCTCCAACACCTCATCATCTTACAACAGCTTACTTCTTACAACACTGTTTCCTTTCATCTCTTTATACAAATCACAAATGGCCTCTCTTGAATCCTCAAGTCTTCTTTTGAGCCTATTTCTCACCATTTCTCTACTCCATTTGAGCTCAGCAGCTAGGAGACTGACTGAGTCAGACCAGCAGTTGCAGTTATTCAAATACCACAAAGGCCCTCTCCTTACTGGCAAAATCTCTGTCAACCTCATATGGTACGGCAAATTCAAGCCATCCCAACGAGCTATTATCTCAGACTTCATCACATCCCTTTCTTCCTCTCCCAAACCCACATCACAACCTTCCGTTGCCACGTGGTGGAAAACCACCGAGAAATACTACCACCTCATCAACTCCAACAACAACAAGTCACCAAATCTAGCCCTATCACTTGGTGCTCAAATCCTGGACGAGAACTACTCTCTAGGCAAATCACTCACCACTAACCAAATCGTGAAGCTTGCTTCAAAGGGTGCCCAAAAAGACGCCATCAACGTGGTTCTCACGGCTGCAGACGTAACCGTGGATGGGTTCTGCTCCAGTAGGTGTGGGACTCACGGTTCCTCCTCAGCGGGTGCTCGCATCAATGGGAAGAGGTACAAGTTTGCATACATATGGGTGGGTAACTCGGAGACACAGTGCCCTGGTCAATGCGCGTGGCCCTTCCACCAACCCATTTACGGTCCCCAGAACCCACCCTTGGTTGCACCTAACAACGATGTTGGTCTTGACGGCATGGTCATCAACGTGGCTAGTCTCTTGGCTGGCACTGCCACCAACCCTTTCGGGAATGGATACTACCAAGGACCCAAGGAGGCGCCTCTCGAAGCTGCATCGGCTTGTACCGGGGTCTATGGGAAAGGGGCATACCCTGGCTACGCTGGGAACCTCTTGGTGGACCCAACAACTGGTGCTAGCTACAACGCAAATGGAGTCAATGGCAAGAAATATTTGCTGCCAGCACTGGTTGACCCTAAAACCTCAGCTTGCTCAACGCTGGTATAAATAAACCAACAAAAGAGTGCATGCCTCGTGCATCCACAACACAAAAGTTTTAACTATTGTGTTTAACTAGGCATTGAGAAATTCTTTGATTTGTTCATTCATTTTGTCATAACTTGAATAAAATTATGAAATTCAGTTAATATTCATTTTTTCCTTAATCTTCATTACTTTCCCTTACGCGCAACACGCGGATGAATCTATGATGATACACATAACACATGACATACCAGGTTTATTAAACTAAGACAAAAAAAAAAATGTAAATTAAAGTAAATTCTTATATCTCTCCCTCGCTCTAATTTTTATCACTTATCCAAACGACACATTTTCATATCCAGTATTTTAATTTTTAGGGTCCATTTGATTTGATAAAAAATAAAAGATGACGCAGCTAAAAAAATTGTATTTTGTTTGATTTTAAATTAGTTTATTTAAGTATTGAATAAAAAGAAATTCAAGAAACAACATATAATTTTTTAATTTTTGTTACCTGCTAAACCAGTAGCACTCCGAAGGTGAAGTCCCGAACACGGGAACAAAAAAGGGATACAACGATGGTTTCTGTGAACGTGGCAGTAAAGCCACTTTTGGAGACTTATTGAATAGTGGCGGTAAATCCACTTTTGTAAATCGGTGTATTTATGAAAGAGATAAATTTCTTCACCTGTATTTTGGTGAAGTTGAAATTTATGACAAACTAAAGGAGTTTTACTCCTATAAATAGCAACCTCATTTGCATTTCTTAAGCATCTCAGCAAAGAGTGAGTGTGAGATAAAAAAATTCAAAGAGAGAGATAGTTTCTCCTGTGAGGTTTCTCCTTGTGTGTATTCTTCTATATTCAAGAGAGAGTATTATTGTTCTCTCCTTGTATTTAGAGAGAGGTCTTGTAAACTCTTCCACATAGTGAAAATCTTCTACTATTGTCCCGTGGTTTTTCCTTTATCTGTTGAGGGTTTTCCACGTAAATATTGTGTGTTCAGTTCCTGTTTTCTCATCTCTTATCTTAGCTGCGTGATATTATTCTGTAACTCTGGTACCCAACAATAGTATCAGAGCCATTGGTTCGTGGTCATTATTCCACTGCGGCAAACTGATAAGGTGCCGGATTCATAAGAAAATTCTTAGTATGCTCTGTGGTTGCAGTATCATCTGATCTTCCACATCAGAAAAGAATTATTCTTGTTGCTGGAAATAAAGTGTGGTAGTGTGAAAGTGCATGTCTAGGAAAGTTCTGGCTAGGAAAGACTTGGTATTTAAGTGTGTCTATTAGTGACTCACCTCTCTTTCCTGGGAACTTACCTGGTGTACTATTTACGGACTACGGTCACTATTCCAGTATATGGTATTGTTCACGGGAATAATTTGGTGTAAAGCCATGGCATCAAAATTTGAGATTGAGAAGTTCAATGGGAGTAATTTCTCCCTGTGAAAATTGAAGATAAGGGCGGTTCTGAGGAAGGATAATTGCCTAGATGCAATTGATGGTAGGCCCTCGGATATCACTGATCAAAAGTGGAAAGAAATGGATGACAATGCTGTTGCCAATCTGCACCTAGCGATGGCAGACTCAGTATTGTCAAGTATTGCAGAAAAGAAGACTGCAAAGGAGATCTGGGATGCTCTTATTAAATTGTACGAGGTCAAATCTCTTCACATCAGAATATTTTTGAAGAGGAGGCACTACACTCTTCGAATGAGTGAATCCACATCGGTGACAGATCATATCAACAATCTAAATACGCTATTTGCTCAGCTCACAGGGTCAGATTTTAAAATAGCAGAAAATGAACGTGCAGAACTCCTACTTCAGATTTTGCCAGATTTGTATGATCAACTCATCATCAACGTCACAAATAACAACGTTGCGACTCTCTGTGTTTTGATGATGTTGTCGGTGCTATTCTTGAAGCAGAATCCAGGCGCAAGAATAAGGAAGAAAGGTTAGAGAGTTCAAAGCAAGCAGAGGCTTTAACGATGACGAGAGGCAAACCAACGGAACGTGGCTCCAGTGGGAGTCAAAATCATGGTAGATCAAAATCTTAAAGAAAGAAGAATCTCAAATGCCACAATTGTGGCATGAGAGGGCACTTGAAGAAGGAGTGTTGGCATAACAAGAAGAATGGAGAGAAAACTTCTGAAGCTTCAACATCTCAAGGATGTGTTGCAAGTACCTTAGATGATGGAGAAATCCTATATAGCGAAGCGGCAACCAGTTCTAAAGGCGGAAGACAACTCAATGATGTTTGGATAATGGATTCAGGTGCAACATGGCACATGACTCCACACCGAGATTGGTTTTGCACTTATGAACCTGTATCGGAAGGATCTGTGTTCATGGGAAATGATCATGACTTAGAAATTGCTGGAGTCGGTACTGTTAGATTAAAGATGCATGATGGTACTGTTCGCAAAACTCAAGGGGTACGACATGTGAAGGGATTGAAGAAGAACTTATTGTCCGTTGGGCAATTGGATGACCTCGGGTGTAAGATCCACACTGAAGGTGGAATCTTAAAAGTAGTGAAAGGCAACCTTGTAGTAATGAAAGCAGAGAAGATCACAAGTAATCTATACATGCTTTTGGGAGATACGTTGCAAGAGGCATATGCATCAGTTGCAGCAGCGAGCCAAGAAGAAACAACGATGATGTGGCATCGCAAACTAGGCCATATGTCGGAACGTGGCTTGAAAGTCCTTGCGGAACGCAATCTTTTGTCCGGGCTCAAGACGATAAATTTACCTTTCTGTGAGCACTGTGTGACAAATAAGCAGCATAGATTGAAGTTTGCTAGAGTAACTACTAAAAGCAAACACATACTGGACTTGATCCATTCTGATGTGTGGGAGTCCCCAGAAATATCTTTGGGTGGAGCAAAGTATTTTGTGTCATTCATTGATGATTATTCAAGGAATTTGAAGTACAAGTGGAGCTTGAAACTGGCAAAAGAATCAAGTGCTTGAGGACAGACAATGGAGGAGAATATACAGATGGCGATTTTCTAGCATTTTGCAAACAAGAGGGTACTGTAAGACAATTCACAGTTGCATATACACCTCAACAGAATGGTGTAGCAGAGCAGATGAATAGAATTCTCCTGGATAGAACAAGAGCTATGCTGAGAACAGCAGGAGTGGCCAAATCTTTCTGGGCATAAGCAGTCAAAATCGCCTGTTACGTGATAAATCGATCACCATCAGCAGCGATTAGTTTAAAGACACCAATGGAGATGTGGAAAGGAAAACTAACTGATTATTCTTCTCTCCATGTGTTCGGATGTCCTGTATACGTGATGTACAATTCCCAAGAAAGAATAAGGTTGGATCCAAAATTCAGGAAATGTATATTCATGGGCTATGCTGACAACGTCAAGGGGTATCGCTTGTGGGACCCCACTACCCGCAAGGTTGTTGTTAGTAGGGATGTAGTCTTTGCAGAAAATGAACTGCAGAGTGAGCAGAAAAATGACAGCTGATAATCTTGCGAATTATCTATTTTGGGTATGCTTTTGAAAGGATTTAAACCATTTGTATCCAACTTTTAAGCTTGTTTTTGCCTCAATTAACATTGATTTTGAACATGATTGAATGAGATACGTAGTTACATAAATCTCTTGAAGTTGGCTGCTTAATTGAGTATTCAAGGCTAATTAGTGCTATTTTATTTGCAGCGAGTAAAGGAGATTAGATGGAATTCAAAACAGGAAGAAAAGCGCCTAAAATATAAGGATGAGTACTGTCAGTATACCACTGGGCGGTGGATTTGGGCGTTGGGCAGTGGAGGTGTCTTACACTTTGCTCTCTCTGACTTCGTACCGCTGGGCGTCAGTATGACCGCTGGGCGGTGAGTCCCAGATTTTCACGCTACTGCTTTCTGACCTCCCACCGCTAGGCGGCTATTTTACCGCTGGGCGGTGGTAGGGTCGCAGGCCCACTTGTCAGTTGGCCCATTTGCACATCAGAGAACCTTTTCTATTCTAATTCTGGGGGGTTTTTAAGGGCAGAAAGGGGGAGACACGAAATTGGACAGTTCTTCACCCTAATTTGGAAACCTTGTTGTGGCTTGGAGTGGAGAAGAGTCTTGGATCATCTTCATAGTTCATCATGGAGTATTCTCTTTTCTCTTTTGTTTTAGTTTCTCTCTTTAGTTCTATGTTTAGCTAAACTTCCCCTTGTTGGGGTTAAGTGGATTTTAATGGATTTTGCTTGTATTTGACTTGGGTGTTATGCATGACTTCTTCTATTTTGAGTTTATCATCTTTGTTCTTAAAGCTTTCTAGGGTTTGATCGTCCTTGGAATGATTTATATGGTTTATGCTTTGAAGTATGAATTTCTTTAAGATTATGAACTTTGAGATTCTTGAACTAGGAATAGTCTTTGAATGCTTGTTATCTTTTGGATTCTTGAACTTCATGCTTTTTCCCTTTTTGAAATACCTAAGGAATTAGGGATTTGAATTAGGAATTAAAGTTCTTTGGCCTAAGGAATTGGGTCTTGGGAAATTAGGAGAATCCGATAACAAAATAGGTGAAGTATTTTTGTATTAATCCCAATTAAAGTGCAGCAAATGAAGTCAAATGAAACTTAATCCCAACTCTTTCCTCTAATTGAATTTCAACCCTTTGTGCATTATAAGTGTTTGTTAATTTGTCAAAGCAAAAATTACCAAAATTCCGTTCTTGTGTTTATCTTTTGTGCTTTGTGAATTTGCTTGAGCTCTCTTTGAACCAAAATATTCGTTTAAGTAATAGTTGAATTCGAGAATTGATATTTGGCACTCGATCCCTGAAAACGATATCCGGTTTCACCGTTTTTATTACTTGCAACGATCCGATACACTTGCCGTGGTCCCATCAACAGCACTACCAAAGAAACTACTGCAGTACAAATAGAAAGAAAGTCTGGAGAAGATGATTCTTCTGAGGCAGAACCAGTGCACGAGGAACGAGTACCAGATGAGGCTGATAATATAAAAGTTCGACAATCAACACGTCAGATCAGAACACCATCATGGCACTCAGGCTATGTAATGGCAAGCCACGATGCATATTGTCTTCTAACAGAAGAAGGGGAGCCATCAACCTTTCAGGAGGCTGTAAGCAGTTCAGATGCTTCTCTGTGTATGACAGCAATGCAAGAAGAAATGGAAGCCTTACATAGAAACAAAACATGGGAACTTGTTGAACCTCCGAAGGGTCGGAAAGCCATCGGGAACAAATGGGTCTATATGATCAAATGAGATGGCAATGATCAAGTGGAAATGTATCGTGCACGACTGGTGGTCAAAGGATATGCTCAGAAAGAAGGTATTGATTTCAAGGAGATATTCTCTCCAGTTGTTAGACTCACTACTATCAGAGTAGTGTTGGCCATGTGTGCTGCATTTGATTTACATCTTGAACAGTTAGATGTAAAGACTGCTTTTCTTCATGGAGAACTTGAAGAAGAAATTTATATGCTCCAACCGGGAGGCTTTAAAGAACAAGGAAAAGAAAACTTGGTTTGTAGGTTGACCAAATCTCTGTACGGTCTAAAGCAGGCGCCAAGATGTTGGTACAAGAGATTTGATTCCTTCATAATTAGCCTTGAATACAACAGACTGAGTTCAGACCATTGTACATACTATAAGAGGTTTAATGATAATGATTTTATCATTTTGTTGTTGTATGTGGATGACATGTTGGTGGTAGGCCCCAACAAAGATCGAGTCCAAGAATTGAAGGCACAGTTGGCTAAGGAGTTTGATATGAAGGACTTGGGACCAGCAAACAAGATTTTAGGGATGCAAATTCACTGAGACAGAAAAGATGGGAAGGTTTGGCTTTCTTAAAAGAATTATCTAAGGAAGGTCTTATGGCGCTTCAACATGCAAGATTGTAAGCCAATTTCTACCCCACTTCCTGTCAGTTATAAATTATCCTCAGTTATGAGTCCTAGCAATGAAGCAGAGAGGATGGAAATGTCTCGAGTACCGTATGCATTAGTGGTGGGAAGCCTTATGTATGCCATGATATGTACAAGACCAGACATTGCGCAAGCAGTGGGAGCGGTTAGTCGCTTTATGGTAGATTCTAGTAGAGAGCATTGGAATACTGTTAAGAGGATCCTGAGATATATCAAAGGAACCTCAGGTGTTGCATTATGTTATGGAGGATCAGAATTCGTTGTCAGGGGTTATGTCGACTCAGATTTTGCAGGTGATCTTGATAAGAGAAAATCTACTACTGGCTATGTGTTTACACTTGCAGGAGGAGCGGTAAGCTGGTTATCGAAATTACAGACTGTTGTAGCTCTATCTACTACAGAAGCTGAATACATGGCAGCTACCCAAGCATGCAAGGAAGCAATTTGGATTCAAAGGTTAATGGAAGAACTCGGGCACAGGCAGCAGCAAATTACTATATATTGTGACAGTCAGAGTGCCTTGCACATTGCAAGAAATTCAGCCTTTCATTCCAGGACAAAGCACATAGGTGTTCAATATCACTTTTTTCGAGAAGTAGTAGAGGAAGGGAGTGTGGATATGCAAAAGATTCACCCCAAAGACAACCTAGCTGATGTTATGACGAAGCCAATCAATGCTGACAAGTTTACATGGTGTCGATCCTCCTATGGCCTATAAAAAACGTAAGCAACAAAGGAGCTGGCAAGGTAGAAAGCTTTTGAAAAGCTCACCAAAAGTGACTTTAAGTGGGAGATTGTGAACGTAGCAGTAAAGCCACTTTTGCAGACTTATTGCATAGTGGCAGTAAATCCACTTTTGTAAATCGGTGCATTTATGGAAGAGATAAATTTCTTCACCTGTATTTCGGTGAAGTTGAAATTTGTGGCAAACCAAAGGAGTTTTACTCTTATAAATAGCAACCTCATTTGCACTTCTTAAGCATCCCAACAAAGAGTGAGTGTGAGAGAAAAAATTCAAAGAGAGAGATAGTTTCTCCTGTGAGGTTTCTCCTTGTGTGTATTTTTCTATATTCAAGAGAGGATATTATTGTTCTCTCCTTGTATTTAGAAAGAGGTCTTGTAAACTCTTCCTTATAGTGAAAATCTTCTACTATTGTCCCGTGGTTTTTCCCTTATCTGTTGAGGGTTTTCCATGTAAATATTGTGTGTTCAGTTCCTATTTTCTCATCTCTTATTTTAGCTGCGTGATATTATTCTATCACTCTGGTACCCAACATTTCCCTTGTTCAAACCGTTAGATATATTGTTAAATTAATTTTACTGTTTAGATTTGATATTCCAAAAAAATTTATTACCATTGCTTAGTAATATAGATACCAAAAATCAATTAGTTAACCGAGAACCTGGAAAACCACCGGTGTACCCCTTTTTGGGACTTTACCAAAAACGTCACCCTAAACTAGGTCACAAAATCTTATCCATATCACTAAAAAAAAAAAAGAAAAAGGCCAACAACCTTACTTCAGTTTTTTGAGCCTTCCTTTATACAACACAAAGGGTATTAAGTAGTTTTGCATTGCCCTGTCCACCATATCAAATATTGGGTAGTATAAAAGTTTTAGTTTTGTGAATTAGCTATTAAACAGTTAACAATACAAAAACTTATTATAACTCAATTACTTTTGTTATGATGTTCTATTCTTATTATCGCTCAGTCTACATCATACATCAAACGAGCCTCGTAACATTTCACCTTCAAAATGCTTCATCCAAACATCCAAACACTATCTTAAAACATCGACACTCGGCTCTTTAAAGTCCAATAAATCTCGAACACTTATTTATTTATTTATTTTGTTGGTGAATAACGCTTATTATATTCAGTTAGGATGCTTGCTTTTCTTTTTTTTTTCTTTTTTTTTTTTGGCTTTAACGCCCAAGTAGAGTAAATATCCAATTTGGTCCCTGAAATTGTAGGGTCGTATCAACTTAGTCCTTCACATTATCAATATTCCAAAATGATCCTTGAAATTGCAAAATGTAATAAATGCATCCCTGATATTATTACTTAGTTTCAAATGCATCCCTGACATTACCAACTTAATGTCATTATAGTCCATGCAAATATCAACGGAGGGACGAATCTGATTAACGTTCTGCAATTTCAGGGATCATTTTGGAATATTGATAATGTAAGGGACTAAGTTGATACGACCCTACAATTTCAGGAACCAAATTGAGTATTTACTCGCCCAAGTATTATGGATGCTTGTTGGTGAATAACGCTAATTTTTTTAGCATCGGGTTATACAACCTAGGACATGTCGCAGTATTCTTTTGATGATTTAACAACATATAAACTGAGTAAATATTTGTATTACCTAATTTTATCTTTACAAAATTTAATTAATCAAAATGTTTTAGAGAGCTATATAGTCAAAATGAGACCTCACGTCAAAGTTTTTTTTTTTTTTTTTTGGTAGTCAAAGGAACAGTTTATGGCTTGGGTGATATTGATATTTTTTTTTTCCGGTACATTACTTGGGTGATGTTTAATTCCAACAAATAATTAATTAGCCTAAAAAAGATTATTATTTGAAGGGTCTCGGTAACTAATATCTTTAATTAAAGCATTAGTTATAAAATTAATAAAAGTAAGTTTTTACTAAAAAACATATCACTTTTTAATATACAGAATATATCATTTTTTTAATAAAAATTTACTTTTTTTTAACCGCATTTAAGTTGCTTGAATTAAGGCTCTAATTTACAGCACTTCCCTTGTTTTTCTTTTAGGATATTGCTAATTAGTATTCTGAGGTTAAGGAAGACAAGAAAAATAATTACTTCAAAATTATGAATATCACTTTCTAATGTATTAAATATATCACTTTTATTAAAACTTAATTTTTTTAGATATCTTAACCAATGCTCTTAAAACACTAATTACCATTTGTCTTTCTTTTAACACTTTCCCTTGTTCTTTTATGTAAAGAGAAGGGATCCAAATCGGTGAAGGCATATATGTAAGTCAAGTCGTCAACACATTCATCAGGATCGGTTGTCCATGGACCAGGACCAGCCAATCCCACACGCAAAGGCTAGGCATGCAAACCCGACGACGCACCCATGGTATTTGGATCAATAGCAGCACCATAATACTTGCATGGTGGACTTGGACAACAACACCACATAGGGTCAAGTCCTCCCACTATTCGTAAACCGTGTCATTCATCCCCCATCAATTCATCTATTTCGTCTCTTTCTCATTCTCCATTCCCCTATCTTTATCTCCTTGTAAGTTGTAAGGCCTTTAATGATTTTCTACTTAGACATTTTTTTTTTATGTTATTTGATTTATAAATGTGCAGAGTTTTACAATAAATACTTTTTTTTACACGTTTTACACTAGAAAACCTTATTGTAAGTGAAGAATCTTAATTTTCATAACAAATTAACAATGTGAAAATTTTCTTTATTTATTTACACATACTGAAATGTACTCCTAAGTCATAAATAAAAACTTTACTCATAATTTGTATTTTCTCCATATCAATTTAAAATCTTAAATGATTGTCTATGCAATCCCTCATCTCAATCAACACTATCAATTAGAAATATAGGTATATAAGTCACCTAGTTGACTCTTTACATTTTACTTTTCTCATTTATAAATTTTTTACTCATTTTAGTGAATAAAATCTCTATAGCTTTTCTCTCAACTTTCCCTGGGTATCATGTTTTGTAACATGGTATCAGAGCCATACCATCCACCTTGAAGATATTCTTTTCCGCTGCATTTTACTCTTCTGTACATATTTTATTTTTCTTTCTTCTTTTCTTTATTGATTTTCCCAAGAAAACCCAAAATCGTTTGCTTCATCTGTTCACCTTCAGATCATTTTCCTTGTGTTTCTTGGCACATTTTCTTGGTTAAGATCCAGTTTCTCGATCTAGATAAGTTTTCATCTCCTTCTCGATGCTTCGTTTTGCGTTTGATTATTTGTTCTTCGAACTGCATCATCTCTCAGCGTTTTGGTCCTCAGTCGTTGCCAATGTTGCTTCAGCCGCCGCTGCAATTGAGCCACCGCCGCAACCACCTCATATTTTCTCGATTCTTCAGATCTGGTTCCGATCTGGCCGTATGTTGCTTGAAGTTTGACGGACCTGCGATTCTTGCCGATTTCATCCGGTTTCTTTTGCTTTAGATTTGGTTTCACATATGATGTTTATATCTGGTGGTGAGCGATGCCGCCGTTGTGATTCGGATCTTAGATCTTGATTCTGCTATTTTTAGCTTCGGATCTACATTTCTGGATCTTGTTCTTATTGCTTCGGTGGTTGAGCACAGTGGTTCTTGACGAAGTTTCCACTGTTTCCCCCTGCTATGTTGTTGCTCGATGTTCTACCACTGGTGCGGTTAGTATGCATCTTTTCCTGGCATTCTTCAGTTTGATTCGATGGTTGAGCACCGTGGTTCTTGACGAAGTTTCCACTGTTTCCCCTGCTATGTTGTTGCTCGATGTTCTACCACTGGTGCGGTTAGTATGCATCTTTTCTTGGCATTCTTCAGTTTGATTTGATGCATCGATTCTTTATGGAGTTTTATGCTTCAAACAGGTTGGGTTCAAGTTTATGCACACCAAGTGTTTGGTGATTTGCTTCTGTTGTTGTTTAACCTCAGGAAGATTAAACTGGTTCTTGCTATGTTATACTCTGTTTTTTTTGTTCTTTGGTTACTTTACTGAGTAAGACATTGAGCTCACAAAGTGTTTGTGTTTAGTTCATTTTGAAGACAAATTTGATTCCTTCGTTGTAAGGATTGTAAGCAACCTATATGTTGCTTTGTTGTCAGCTTCCTCCTATAGTGGTTAAGTATTCATATGAGCTTCTGCCATGGATGGTTAAACTTTGGTTGCCTATTTGGCATTTGATGAATGTTCCCATATTGGGTTTTTCTTGATGTTGTGGAGTGAGTGCTATGGAGACGCTAGAAGAACTTCGAAGGGGCCCAGAAGTAGGTCGAAGACTTCTAAGAGCTATGCACTTCAGCCGCTTCCACTTTCATTGCCCGCTTTCCTTATTGCCTTTGATGTTTTTTAGGTTTTGATTCTATTTTTTAACCGATGTATTATCGGCATTTGTCATTGTATTTTCTTTTGTTTCATCCCAAGTTGAAAGTGTTATGAACACTTTCAGCTTGTGGGGGGCTATTAGAAATATAGGTATATAAGTCACCTAGTTGACTCTTTACATTTTACTTTTCTCATTTGTAAACTTTTTACTCAATTTAGTGAATACAATCTCTATAGCTTTTCTCTCAACTTTCCCTGGGTAACATGTTTTGTAACGGGTACATGTTTTGTAACACTATCCAATGTCCAGGGACCACCATACATGATATTTGTAAAGACACACAGCAGAACCATGTCTACCCAATACGCCACCAGTTCAGTGAATCTCCACGAACTGCAACCAATGGAACTTGGTTGAAGGTGGCTAAATTTTTTATCAAGTTTTGTTATTTAAAGACCTAAAGTTCAGCAAAATCTCATATATATATATAAAAGCTAAATGTTACGCATCTTTTTTGGTCAAATAGGACGAAAGTTTCTGATTGTCTTTATTCTGTATGCTTTCCTTTTTCTCTCACCTTAGTTTTCAAAGTTCAAAATTCTCTTATTAAGTGTTCGTAGATTTTGTTTTCGTACCAAATAGAATGGCTCTTAATTTATTACGAGTATAAAAAAAAAACGTTTTCTTTTATAATCAATACAAGCGATAAGCACTTCAGCGATCCTCTTTCGTCCATCAAAGCATACGTGTGCCTGTGCAGCTCTGCCCCCCCCCCCCCCCCCCCCACCACACACACACAGACACTGTTTTCCAACCTTTTTCTTTGGTTTTATTATCTCACTCTCTCACCTTTCCAACACCACGAACAAAACCCTAGCAAGTAGCGTCACCCTCCACATTGTGTGTGATCCATCATATACCAACAGTTTTCATGGGCCTTCAGTTGTTGCTGTGTGACCAAATTAACATACATTTGATTTGTTCTCCCTTACAAATTAGTCAATAGTTGAGACTTTTTTTGTTCACTATATCCTTAGTCTCTTAATTAATAATAACAACAAATGGGGGGGTGGGGTGGTATTCTTCGTTAATATGATGATTAAACGTTAATTGTTTGTCGTTGTACAAAGCAAGACAATGCCATTTCTTGCAGTACTTGTGGCTTTGCTTGTTGGTTTTGGATTGAATAATGTGGCCAGTTAACATATTCTTTGGTTTTTTCTTTTTCTGGAAATGTGGGAATTAGGCCTACCCAATTACCAAACAGGCTGTAAAGCAAATATATAAGGGATATAAAATAAAACACATTGGCTCCCTTCAAGTGTTGGAACTATAAGGATCTACATTATTTTATATTCAACGAATAAAGATGAAAAGGGCACGTCTATGAATGCATTTTTTATGGAAAGACCGACCACCTAAGAGAACTTCAGTCCTTCTGATATAACAACTCAGCTCATCCTTGAAGACCTCTGTCAAATTCAACAAGTGACACATGGATCCCCCCTTGATCCATATCAGAACATATGGGCATATGTAAATAATATAAATTTTATTTGACAGTGAATTTTTGAGAAACTCTATCTTATAAATGTTTTAAATATATTTATATATTCATGGTAAAAGAATTATATGAATGGCGTAGTTTAACTGGAATGTTTCCATGGATGTGTCTAATTGAGTCTCATTATTTTCATGCTTTTCTTTTTGAGTTAATTTCATGGTTATGTTGTAGACTTGTAGTGTAAAATGTAGAATGTTGATTGAATAATGTATCAAACTATCCATTGATTATGTGTTTTTTTTTGTGGGTGGGAGGAATGGTTATCAACCATGGATTATGTGGTTTGAAAGTTGTGATATTCCGTTAACCTAAAAAAAAGTAATGTTATTGTGGATCCAATTTTTGTTAAGCAAATTCTACTGTACCTTGGGAAATTTGAGGGTACCGGTACCCTCATAACAATAGGAACCATAAGTCTCCTGGAAGGAATTGATAAAAAATATAAAGAATTAGAAAAAATATTAGAACAAATAAACAATAATATAATGCAAGTTTTAGAAACTACTTCCAAAATTGCAGAACATATTAGCACCCATGAACATAATGAACAAACAAAATATTTAGACATATATAAAACCTTAAGTACAATAGAAAAAGGAAAAGGTAAAGACATAGACAATAGCGAAGACGAGGAAAAACTCAGAAAAACCCTTATACAATTAGAAATTCTATTAGAAGAAGAAATTAATAATAGACCCATTACAAAAAGAGATCTAGAAGAATTACTAAGCAAGAAAAAGCCGGAACCCTTACATTATTTAGAAACTCTAACACCAAGAACAACATGGAGCGGATAAAGACTGATTATATTGAAACAATAAAAAGATCCACTGACTTAGAAGAGATACAACAACTTCTTGAACAATTAAAAATAATTGAAGAAGAACATAATCAAATACAAGTAGCAGAACCAATTAATTCAACCCCAAAGGAAACTGAAGAAGTAGTATTAAATTATAGCTCCTCTTCAGATAGAACAGATTTTAATGAAATACGAATGCATCATGGAGAAGCAAGTAGTAGTATGGTACCTGGAAGAAATAGAAAACGAAAAGAAACATATGAAATATGGGACGATATAGAAGAAAAAACAATGCATAATACTGGATATATAAAAAGAAATAATAAATGGTCTAAAATCCCGGATGAATTTAAACCAAGATACGAATCCATTAAATAAGGAAATATTCTAAACCTTGATTGTGCAAAAAACAAGGAAGAGATACTCTTACAATGGATTAATGAACTTACGCTGCTAATGGCAACAGATGATAAATTTAATAGTTTAGATAGAAATTCAATAAAGAATTTTATCTTTTACAAAACTTCGAGAAATGTACAAAAATTTCTAAATGGAATAAAAGAAGAAAAATGGCAACAATATATACAACGAACAGTGACAAACCAAGACTTTGCTAGACTTATAATGGAATTAATATATGAAGAATTCATAGGCTTTGCTAGTATTGAACAAGGTGCTGAAGTAAAAAAATATTTACATGAAACGGCTAAAGTACACTTAAATAAAATGCAAATATGTGATATGTGTGATATAGGAAGTTTTATTTGTGAATACCAAAAATATTATTTCCAATTAGATACTGAGACTAAAGAAACATACAAAGAAATTTTTATGGATAAATTACCCTTTCCGCTTAATCAAAAAATAAAAACTATCTGGTTAGCCAACCCGTTAACAACGGCTAAAACCCTAGGAAGAATTATTCAAGTACTTCTAAAAGAATTAAGAGATCAATGTTTAAATAGAGAAACCATAAGACAATTAAATAGAGGAAGAAATGTCATTTATTGTGAACTACCAGAAATAGAATTACTTGGAAATTATGGATGCAATCCCATCAAACGAAGAAGAAAATACTATAAAAAGAAAAAACCAAATCTAAGAAAAACTTATCCAAAAAAGAAAGCTTATAAAGATACAAAGAAAAAATACTGTAAGAAAGAACGCATATCTAAAAAATATTGTCCAAAAGGGAAAAAGAAATGTGTATGCTGGATATGCAATGAAGAGGGTCATTATGCAAATGAATGTCCTCAAAAGAAAGAAAAAGAATTTAAAGAAAAAGCTAAAATAATCAAACAAGTTTATAAAATATATGATCTTGAACCATTAAAAGAAGAATTAAGTACTACTGATACTAGTGTTTATGAATATTCTGAACATGATGAACTATCTTCAGAAGAAACAGAATCCGAATAGTACTTATATTAAAATCAAGATAGAAAAGAGTAACAAAGAAACTGAAGCCTACGTAAATACTGGAGAAAGTATTTGTTTAGCAACAAAAGCATTATTTGACAATTGGGAATATTTACAAAAGCCATTAAAGATACAAATCGCTGATGAATCTATCCATTCTTTGTTTTGGGTAGTTAATCGCATCACCTTAACCATACAACAAAAAAGATTTATTGTCCCAACCATTTATCAACAAGAAACATGAATCGATGTTATCTTAGGCAATAACTTCTTACGACTTTATTCACTCTTCTGTCAATACTTAGACTATATTACACTTCGTACACCATATATACGCAATACTCAAACCCGAGAAATCCTGTCAATACCAATTCTTCATTCTTCCCAATGTACTTATTCTACGAAACAATCAGAGTTTAGCAAGCTGCAACGTGGTGAACTATTTACGATTATTTGTCACAAAATTCGCCATGCCCTAATTAATTCAGAACCAAATAGAACAATTCCAGCTCATATTGAACATTTATTAGAAAAATTATGTAGTGATCATCCCTTAGATCCAAACATAAATAATAAAAACACCGAACTAATTACATTAAAATTAAAGAATCCTACCCGAGAGATAAAATGTAAACCTATGATCTATACTAAACAAGATAGAGATGAATTTGCCGAAGATATTAAGCAAATGTTCGAAAAAAGATTAATTCGACCATCCAAAAGTAAGCATTCAGCCCCAGCCTTTTATGTAGAAAACCATAGTGAACTTAAACGTGGTAAAAGGCGTATGGTGATAAATTGTAAACAAATAAATGATGCAATGGAAGGAGATGCATACTTTCTCCCTAGAAAAGATTTAATTATTGAGCAAATTAGAAATATGATCTGGTTCAGTACATTCGACTGTAAATCAGGTTTTTATTAGTTAAAACTAGACGAAGAATCTAAGGCACTAACAGCTTTTAGTTGTCCCCAAGGACAATATGAATGGAATGTACTCCCTATGGGAATGAAACAATCCCCAGGAATCTTTCAAAGATACATGGATTCAATACTCAAGGAGTATAAAGATTTTTGTCTTATTTATATCAATGATATACTCGTATTTACCAATAAAGACTTAAAGGATCATTATCAGAAAGTAACATTAGTACTTAATAAACTTCTAAAGCACGGAGTAGTATTAAGTAAAAAGAAAATAGTTTTAGCCCAGAACAAAATCAATTATTTAGGCCTCGAAATAGAAAAAGGAAAATTAGTAATGCAGAAACACGTGTTAGAAAAACTTAGCAATTTTCCTGTAACTTTAAAGGATAAAAAGGAATTACAAAGGTTTCTTGGATTACTAACCTACATTTCAAATGAAGGTTTTATAAAAGATCTTGCAGCAAAACGAAAAGTACTACAGCAGAAGCTAAAGAAAGATGCTCTTTGGTCTTGGACAAAGGAGAATGAAGCAATTATTACTGAACTAAAGAACTTATGTCAACAGCTTCCAGAATTATATCATCCTGCAGATGATGACTTAATTATTATCGAAACAGATGCATCACATGAATGTTGGGGAGGTGTTATAAAAGCAAAACCCCCTGGACAAAAGAAAGAATTACTATGCCGATACATGTCTGGAACATTTACAGACAGTGAAATTAATTATCCTACTCATGAAAAGGAAACGTTAGCACTTATTCGGATGTTGGAAAAACATCGTATTTATGTGCTTGATAAAGAATTTATTGTTAGAATCGATTCCACTTATGTGGCAGGTTTTAAAAATTTTAATCATAAAGGCACTTATAAACAAGGAAGGTTGATCCGATGGGAAATGAAATTATCTGAATATAATTACTCAATCTCTCATATTAAAGGAGAGAAGAATGTTCTTGCAGATATACTATCCAGAGAATGGAGCGTGGGACAACAGAAATGCTAAAAAGACAAAAAGAACTCAAGCAAGCACTCAGAGACCAAAAACTAAGAGAATTAGATTTGCTCGAAGCAGACATCAAGGTATTGGATTTACAATTACAAACTGAAGGTTTTCTCGAACAAATAATCCCAGCAGAAATCAAAATGCAAGCACAAAAAGAAGGAAATCAAAAATGTTATGCTATTTTCAATGGACCATTGCCAGGAATATATGACGAGTGGCACAAAGCAGCCCCTCATTGTCAGAAAGTTCCAGGAGTTATTCACAAATCCTATGCAACAAAAGAAAAAGCAGAAAAAGCATTAAAAGATTATCAGATTGCAAAAGGTAAAGAAATTTATCTTGGACCAAGAACTTTTGCCGAAACCACCACTCTGAAACCAGAACCGAGAAAAACACTAAAAGTTCTAGGAAGAGTTCCTTCTTCTTTAGACAATTTCTCAATAATTACCAGAAAAGAACACGAACTTCAAGTCCAATTCTCTAAAGAAAATTTTCATGAACATCTCAACCGATTACTACATTGGACAGAAAAAGAAAAAAGCAATTGCGTGTATATGCTGGACCGCAAAATATTCGCCACCAAAGCAGTACTTACACCAGGAGCACCATCAATCCTGACGTTCAATTTATTCCAATTTGGTTTAATTGAATGTCTTTATTTAAGCCCCAATCTTGAAGAAATTAACCTATTTCCGTATTACTTTAAGGAGGCAGTCCAGTTGTTTCAGAAAAATATTTCTGGAGAACGAGCTATTTTCTTAAAGTTTTACTCAGCTTATCCAGACTTCACCACCAAACAACCAGCTAAGCATTTAATCTTTATTGGCATTAGCAATAATAATTTCCCGTTAATGGATGAACCTACCGGAATAGATTACGATGAAGACCACATTAATAATTTCATAGCCCATCAATTAGCTAGCATATACTCTCAATGCCAAACTATTGGAAAGGAATCATTTATCAAAACACTATACAAAGGACCAAATGCTTTATTATTAAGCAAGACAAGCGGAAGGATCATCAGAGAAAAAGACTTATCCCTGCTGACAAACTTCGAGATGCCATTTTATGCACTAGAGGGACCCGCTATGAATTATTGCCCAGCTATCCTTGACAAACTATGCTTATTGATTAAAGAAAATGGGAATCATGCATGTGAAAGATGCGTAAAGCAAAAGCAAGACACGTCAAAAGCCACTACTAGCTGTCTGCCACAAGGAAAAGATTCCGAAGACGAAGCAATAATTGAAGAATGATGTAGGCAGTGACAATAGCATGTAAATTATTAGTTTTCTGATATAAGCACTTACGTGCTATAGGGCTATTAATGTAAATAGATCATAAGCTCTTAGCCTATAAATAAGACCTTTTATGCTGAGGCAAATCAGAGTGAATCAATTGAAGGAAAACTCTCACTCGAGCTTCCCTAGTTGAGGAAAGCTGATAGTCTCCTCGTAGAGGATACTAGGTATCTGTGTATACCACCCTGTAAACACTTCCATCAATAAATTACTTTCTTATTTACTGTCGCTCCTACTTAACATCATTTAGCATCACTTAGCATCATTTACTTCCACCAAATCATGTATAAATCTCTTCAGAGACACAAGGACGAAGCAGATCTAGCATGAACTCAGAACGCGGAAGCAGCAGTGGACCAAAAGACCCATAGTTCGTTAAAAACCCAATCAGGTATAACGCAACTCTAACTAGTTTTCATAACTTACGATATTATGAATCCTGAAACTGAGACTAGATCTGAAATTAGAGAAACTAATGATGATATAGAACACCTTCAAATCACTGAAGAAGATGGAAATTATCAAGGAAGTATTCTTATTAACCCCCGATTATTTCAAAAAAATACAAAAGGAAGAATTAGATCTCTCTAAAACTGCAAATATGAAAGGAAAAGAAAGATTAGGAGGAATAATGAAAAGATTTATTCAAAAAGAAAATATCATTTATTATGGAAAAATAATTACGGAAACTCCTATAGACATAACCGAAGCTCAGGGTAGTACAAATATCCAACTCCTAAGCCGAAAAAAGATTTCAGAATTCAGATATTAATTAAAGCAACGTTTCAAGAAGGAATAGATTCTCCAGTCGAATTAATTCTAAAAGATGAACGCATAACTGATGTTCGTGATAAAATATTAGGCGTAATAGAAGGAAATTTAGCATATGTAAAATTAAAATTTGAAATTCATCCTAACATAGGAATCCCCTTAAGTACTCAAAGACTCGATCAATCATTAACCTTAGAACATAGATTTCTCAGAAAAAATCTAATGCGTCCTGGAGATAAAATATTTTCAGTAACCTACTGTGTAAACTATGCATTAACTAATTCACATCATAGTATTACGTTCAGAAATAATGATAGAATAGATGTCCCTCAATTATTTGAAGATATTGAAAAAATTTATTACCCCAGAAGAAATGAAATAACGGAACTCGGAACTTTTTTAAAGAGGTCTGACTCATTAAGAATACCTTACATTCCCTGACCTATTCAATTACTAGAACCTGAGAAGAATGCTAGTACTAGTGAAAACATAAATAAATTAGTACACCAAGTAAATGATTTAACTCTATATATAAAAAACAAAATATGACAAAACAAAATATGACAAAAACTCTGATAAATATTGCAAAAATGATTATTAAGCATCTGGGCCAGAAATGGTATCAGAGCTAGTTAATGAAAACTGCTAGCTATATCAGAATAACGATAATTAATTTAAAAAATTATTGCAAGACTTTAAAAGAATTAGATAAAGAAAATCCTAACCCTTACCTTAAAGATCAAATAAGGCGAGTTGAAATACGTATTCAGATTTTTAAACAGCGATTAGAAAAATTAATAGCATGAAAACTTATTCCACCTTAAAAGAATGGTTACTTACTAACCGCAAAAAGATACTCTATTGGCAAGAAGATAAACCACAAACGCTATAAGATTACTGGCTTAAAGAAAGTATGTTAACGCATCATATAACATTAGACAAATGGATAAAAAAGTGACTTGAAAGAATAATTGCATGAAGACTATTACTATGTTAAAAGAATGGGTAAAAGAACTTAAAGAAGAAATTAAGTATTGGGAACAACAAGATGCCGGAGAAATAATTGATGGTTGTGTAATAGAAAGGATAATAAATTATAAAATAAAAATGTTAAAACAATTAAAAAACGAATTAGAAAATTCTGCAGCATGAATCAAAACCAAATAAAAGAAACAATACGAATAATAAAATTACAACTTAGAAATGAATATACAAATCTGTCCACTCTATTAAAAAATAAAGAAGAAGATTATTTAGATGAACAAGTTCGAAAATTAATTGAAAGAGGTATTGTTTGGAGAGAAAAGAGATTAATCCGTTTGGAAAATCAATTAAAAGAATGATAGAATACATAGAAGAATTAGGATTACATATGGCTGGAAAAATAGTTACGCTTGCGTACAATACGACATCTTAGAGGCAATGAATTATCTTAGGAAAAAGATAAAATATTTTGAAGAAATTATCTTACGCGAAGAAAATATGGACCTTAGAGAAATAGAGCAGGAAATTCTCACTAAAGCAAAAAGAAGATTAGCTTGTATTTCTCGATATAAAAGAAAAGATGAAAAAATATTCGGGAAGATTAACACATTTGAACAATGATATCCCGTTATAAGATATCAAAACCCATAGATTTACGAGGGATATCGTAACAACCCCTTTTTGTTATTCAATTGAAAAGTTTTGGGTTAACTAATGGTACACTTGCCGAACCACCGTGAAACGAAAACTCTCAGCCTGTTAGTAGCCGGCCCACCTGCTTCACAAAAAGTCACACTCCATTAAATATTGGATCTCCACTCCTTCGTTAGACTAGCTTCCTACCCTTACACAAAGCCTGTAAGATGGGCTTTTCAAATTGGGATAGCTTCTGGTGTTGGGCCTTGTTTCGGGGCTAATGTAAAAAAATGTTTAAAAACTAAACATAGTAATTTAAGAATTTTTTTAGTCACCATTTTATTTATTTTCTTGGTACAGAAATTATTTTAAATTTAAAATAAATAATGTTTAAACTCAAAACATAATCGATCGATTTAACAAACTGATCAAGTCTGATTTTTAAACTGGCATCCCTGTGTCCGGGTTGATCCTGCCAAATGATCAGTGAATACACCAGTTTGAAATTTATGGAAGGTAAATCCTATATTTTAAAAATCGATTCAACCGGAGGATCAGAAAGGAGAATAATTCAAGGTTCAATCGATTCAGCTAATTTAACCGATGGTGGAACCGTTATATATATATATGTGTGTGTGTGTTAATTTTGTTGAGATAATATGTCTTAATTGACTAAGATAGTTAACCAAATATGTATATTGAGTGGATTTTAATCACTCAAGTTCTAAAGCCTTAAAATAAACTGGACCAAAGTCCAAAAGTATGTTTAATTTAAAAAATAAAATATTGAATCGACTAGTCTCTAAAACCGTTTTTACGTTGGTTGAACTGATTTTAAGCTGGTTGAACCAGATTTTGGTTGATTTTATATGATCAGACCACTTTTTCGGTTCTCTAATCCAACCGAAATCGAAAAGGGTATCAGTCAACAGTCCAACCGGTTGAATCGGTCCAATTTTTAGAACAATGGGTAAATCTTATCAAGTCTTTTTTTTTTTTGGTACAACAAATGTTATCAAGTCTGCTCTAATGTTTTTAAGTTTAGAAAAACAAATATTGTGAAGTGAGTTTATCTATAATATGAGAAAATAAATTATATTCATTGTTAAATTATTTAATGGGTTAAGATTACAATTTTTTTTTTTGTTTACAATTACAATTTATTTTATTAAACTAAGAATAAATATACTTTTAATTTCTCATTTTAAAAAATTCTTACTCTTTAAATCCCATCTCTTCAGCGTCAATTCAAGCCAAAACCAATTAAGGAGGAAAGTCCTTTTCCTGGGGCCAGGCGGGGCACTTTGAAGTATTTGATGTTTTATGGTAAAACTGTGTATTACCATATAAGGAAAAAGGAAACAGAGTAAAGACTTTTTTTGACATCATCAACCGGACATCATATGATGTCTCTCTTTTTTTTTTTTTTTTTGATGTATTTTTAAAATGTATGTATACTTAAAAAGATTGAAAATAAGTGAGAGATAAAGATAAACATATACGATATCACATACGGTATCTAGATTCTGATGTTCAAGTAACACAACTTTAATAAAGTCAATCTTAAATCTTTGCCTGCAGTAAAAGGCATGCCAACGAGTAATAGCTTGTTTGGTTTAGATTTTAGATGGCCCAAAATCATGTTTGCTTCCTGTAAAAGTGATTTTGGGATTCTGAAGGCGTTTGTTTTAAATTTAGCATTCAATAAAATCAATTCCGAATTGGGTAGAATTGATTTTAAGAGAAGCAAGAATTTCTAGCTTTCTCGTTGAGAATAATTGATTCTAGATGTGGGACCCACAATATTCTTTATATTTTCACCTCAAAAGTGATTTTACACTATCATCAAAACAAAATCAATTTTTCTAAACTGACTATTAAAATATCATAATCAAATCACAAATTAATTTTTTAAACTTAATTTTTTTAAAATCAATTCTATCAAAATTAATTTCTTCAAAATTAATTTTATTAAAATCTAAACCAAACGAACGCTAAGTGAGTGCTACCCCTCCCCTAACAGTAGGGACTTTCTTGGGGAAACAAGGGTTTAGAATGAGAAAACAAATGCATGCCAATTTCAGTCCGTATTGCTTTAGTACAGGTTTATCAGTGTTTTCAATGCTTCCCTTTTTTAAGAGAAAACCTGTTCGTACCCGTGTACATAGCATTAGCACAACATCGGTGCATCACCAATTCACCGCATCTTGCTTTGTTAAATGTTACTTAATCCGTTCCATTTCTTTGATCTTTTTAATATTTTATATATAAATTAAAAAATTATTAATTTATGTGTAAATATATTAAAATATCTAATAAAGAATTAAATGAAGTATTTAATCAAAAAGCATAATTTAGAAAGACGTAAAGTCAATTGAGGATATGTAGGGACGGATTCAGAAATTTTGGTTAGTGGGGTCAAAAAATAATCTATAAATATTTTTGTTAAAGAAAAATATTATAAATATGTATAAGCGATAAAAAAATTGATATTAAATAGATAAGATATGATGTGATCCGATTTTAAAGTGAAACATATATCAATATGTGAGAAATGAGAAGCAATTCATCAAATAAAATATGATAGATTATAAAAGTAATTTTTGCTCTTACCAAAAGTTAGGTAATAAGTTAACATGTGGGACAGCCTCATTTTTTTTGTGGGGGCAAAATCAAAATTATTAAATACTCTAATTTAAAAAAAAAAATTGCCTAGTGGAGGCAATTGCCCCCATTTTATTAGCTGTAGATCCGTCCCTGAGGATATGTATGGAAAAAATGGAAAAATTATACCTTGAGTTTATAAAATCCCAATTATTTCGAAAGAAAAATAAATTGTTAAAGAAACTAAAAATATGGAAGGGAGGGAGTAATTAAAAGAGTGTTTTAGTTAGATTAAAACTTATTTTTAAGTAAAAGTTGATATCTTTGAATAAACTGATTAAATTGTAAAATAATTATTTTTATAAGAAAAAAACTATTTTTTAAAAAAAATAATAATTTAAAATTTATTTAAAAAGTTGTTATATTATTTTAAATCAAATAACATTCTTTTTCTAAGTTAAAACACAACTTTTTATATGTCTGCCGTTTGATTGTGGATATATAACACAAGTAGAAGTGTAGAACAATACGAAATCTACTACAATACCTCTTAGTGTTTGTTTGGGAACGCTTGATTTTTCTCATTTCAGTTATTTTTTGGCTAAAAAGCTGTTTCATATATAATCTATCATGTTTGGTAATTAGCTTAAATTTATAAAAAAACTTTTTTTGGGGGAAAAAAGCTGTTTTATGTCATCTAATTTGTTTTAGCTTAAAATTGTTATGATTTGATTATTTCTTATTCTCAAAACTCTCTTCCCTATTTATCCCTACAAAACTAACTTCCAAATAAATATTATTAAATTATACAAATAACTTCATATCTTTTTTCGTAATTTATTATGTAAAAAGTGATTTTTTTAGACCATCCAAACGAAAAAGATTATCTTGAAATCGCTTTTCAGCAAACAGACTCAAACAAAAATAGATTCTGATTATAATCGATTATCACAATAATCGATTATTCATAAATCAATTATCAGCATAATCTTTTTTTCCAGCTTTTTCAAACACATCCTTAGAGTCAAGTAACAACAATCAGAGTATTCCCAAAAGGATGGGGTGGCGGTAATGGAGGTGGTGATGGTGAGGGAGAAAATAGTGATAGCGGTATATCTGTACGGAGGAGGAGGGTTGAGTAAGAAATAAGGTAAGAGGTGGGTTTTTGGTCATTTTATATATTTAATGTTGGGGACAAATTTTTGTTCTCTAGTTTAGTCAGTAACAAAAAGGCCAGTTTTATCTGGTCCCTTGAGTAGCTTTATGTGTTGCTCATTAACTAATAATTTAAAAATTATACAAGGTGTATTATAGTATTTTTTATTTTTTAGCAAATCAAAAACCATAAAATTAGTTGCATAATTAGGAATATAGATCTTATACAAGTGTCATTACTATGGCCTCAATGACATGCGTCCTCCCAAAAACCCTTTTTAAAGCATGAGAAACAATTTTTGAATACCAAAATAGGGACATCATATGATATCCCTTTCGTTTTGATAATATATTTTTAAGATGTGTATATATAAAGAAGTTAAAAAATAAGTAAGAAATAGAAATAAATATATTCGATATTAGTTACAGTATCAAAATTTTGATGTTTAAATAACATAACTCTTAACGCATGAGACAAAGACCTTGACCAATTAGCTCGAGACATTTTATTTCGACAATAACTTGAGCCAAGGCATTCATAGGTTAATTAGTAAATAAAAGGTTACTTTAAAATAAGTTTATCTTTAAAATGCTTGTAAAAAAAGTTTATCTTTAAAATG
This sequence comes from Ammopiptanthus mongolicus, assembly GCA_039655645.1. NCBI lineage: Eukaryota > Viridiplantae > Streptophyta > Magnoliopsida > Fabales > Fabaceae > Ammopiptanthus > Ammopiptanthus mongolicus. Next base: position 14,186,055 of record CM077348.1, on the reverse strand, counting down.
AATATGTAGTAATGTATTTATTCTTAAGTCATTTATGGATTGATATTTTTATGTATTTTATCAAATCAAAAATAAATATTTTCTTGTTTAGGCAAAGTTATTTTAAAGGAGTCCCATTCAATTAGTAACATACTTAATTATGAGTTGATTAAAGATGGTTTAAAGTGCACGGAATATGCCTGCCAATAAAAAGTGCACGGAAGATAATCATGATGAACATGCACGTGAGCACTCACATGACTCAGCTCTCTTTAAAATCTTTGGCCTTATTTTGTGGCAAGTTGCAAATCTCACACGTCTCATTGGAGGCTAACGAGTAAGGACTGTCCTTTTTTTTTAATGAAGGGTATATATTGAAGAGAAGTTTTCTCCATAATCATATTATTGATACGAAATATCCACCGTCATAAATAATAATTAATCTACATTTGGGGACCTCAACGATATTTAAGGATTGTCCCCTCCCAATCAGGTTTTCTCCATACACAAGAATTAGGAATCGAACATCTGATCATTTGTTTAAGGAGCCCGAATTCGTTATCACTCGGACCAACCATATGTTGATATATTGAAAGAGAAGTTTGATAAGCTGATATGTGAGCATAAAATAGTTAATCAACTTTTGTTTGTGATGAATAAGTATCATTTATCTACCACGAAAATAAAAAATAGTTATCATAAGCGAAAAATTTATTGATTTTTTTTGTTTTGTATGATGTGAGAATTATTCTGATAATTAGAATTGTAAATGTGAGATTCCGTCTCTGAGTCAATCTGGCTCATCATAAGTTCAAGTCGGGTTGAGTCTTTAATATTTTTTACGCGAGAAATATGGGTTGATCTCAATCCAACTCACTAAACCCGTTGCTCACTCGGATTCAAGAAGGTTGAGCCGAATTGGCTCACATGACATAATTGAAAATTATTAAAAGAAAACGTTAAGATTATTATTTGAGTACCAACATCTTATATTCCTCTTTCAAGTTTCAAAATAACGAACAAAATTCTGTTGTCCCAAAAAATGGTATCTCAGTATCCCCACCAATCAAAGGTTGATGATATGTATAGATGTTAATGAATTATGATTTTATTTTATTAAGTGACAAATTATCATTGGTGAGGGCAGAGAATGTGACAAAAAAACGGGACAGAAGATTTTGATCCCAAAATAACATAGATATTAATTAACAAAAAATAATACAAAACTGTCACATATTAAAACCACAAAAAAAAAAAAAAATCAAGTGTATCAATGAGTGCGTTTGTTTAAGATTATTTGATGATAAAAATCATTTTTAGTAGTTTTAATTGTGTTTGTTTAAGATTTTTTAGGAAATCCTTTTTTAAAAAATTTCATTTTTATGGCTAAAATGAGCTATTCCATTTAGCTTGTTACTAAAATATGATTCTATAGAAGAGAGAGGATATATGTTTATTACAGATTATGAAAAAATGATTTTCATATAATCTCTAAATGATTTTAAGTAAAAATCTTTTTTTCATAATCTCTAACAAACTGAGACAATATCTAATTTGTCTAAGCTATTTTGGCTAACAAAACAACATTTATTAACAACAAGATAACAATTTTAAATTAACGGATTATTTTAACTAATTATAATTTTATTACAAATAATAATTATAATTAATTAATATAAAACATAATTAAACAATTAAAAATACAAATGTCCTCACCGGTCAACACAAAGTTGATGGGTGGAGATGTTTGTCGGATCAGATTGACTTGATGAACCCGATGATCCAAATCAACCCAATTTAATTGGTTCATCGGATCGGGTTAGTTTGATCAATCGATTTATTTCATTTCAAACATGAATCAAACCAATTATAATCGGTTCGATTCTCGAATATATATTTTTTTTTTACCTCGAAAGAACCTGATCACCCGATCAACTGTTTTTTTAACTTTTAAATTTATACATTTTAGATTTTAATACTTAAAACTCTTTTCTGGTTTTGTCCTTTCTTTTTCTATTCATTTTAAATTTCTTATAATCTTATTTAGTTTTACCAAATGCCTTTGATCAAGTTTATCATCGAACTTCACTATCATATTTTTGGTAAAGTGATTAAGATATGAAAAGTTATAACTATGGAGTATACCAAAAAAAGTTATAACTATAGAATAATATAAATATTAATTAAAAGTAATATCAACGTTTGAAATTAATTTAATGATTGTGTAAAGTTATTGAAGAATAAAGAACCTTCTTACCTTGTATTAATATAAAATTCAAAAACTATGTAGACATAAAAACTTTATCTTAAAATTCAAAATTTTATATTAAAATGATAATATGTTGAAATAAAAACTTGAAAAAGTATCATAATTATTTTTGGTTAAAGTAATATTTTGGTCCCTATACGTGACACCGATTCTTCATTTAGTCTCTATACGTAAAAAGTTATTAAAATGGTCCTCATACGTGCAAATATTATCCATTTGGTCCCTCCCGTTATGTTATCGTCTTTAATGATTCGTGAACTACTACATATAGGGACTAAATGAAGAATTTGTGTCACATATAAGGACTAAACGAAGAATTTGTGCCATATATAGGGATCAAAATATTACTTTAACCATTATTTTTTTACCTGAATAAGATGACTCAAACCAAATCAATCCAATCTTAATTGAATTGATTTTTTTTAGAACTATCGAATAAATTTTTAAAAGTCGAACTAAATTAATTAAAAATGATCGATTTAAATTTTATTTTATCATGAATTCGAACCACTGAGTAACACTCCCATTGATAGATACTTGAAAATGGAGATTGGAATTCATTATCCCATGGCAAGAGGCCTCTGTAGCCAAGACTTTTGGTCAGAACCTCAGACTATACATTTAACCCTGATACGGTCTATGAGACATACCGCTTTTGCTTTCACCCAATAACCTTTCCCTTCTTCCTCCGAGTTAACCCACTCGTGTCGGTGCCTCCCTTCCCCAAAGGCAGTTAAGTTATGACTTGTGAACACTAGTTTCTTCTCTCACCGTAGTAATCATAAAATACCATCAATATCTGCGTTATTTTTCTTGACAGAATCAACCTTTTAATGACAAAAGTTAATGTTTTCTATCTTGTTTTACTACATTTTTTAAACTTGCCGGCCAGGTCAAATTGACAGTTTGAGTATTGCAGTAAAAAAACCGATATTTTCTGCGTCCGCTCACTTATTTTCCAACTCTATATATATATATATAATATTCTACTGAGTTTGGGTGAAAGGGCAATTAAATGTGTTTGCAGCCTCATTCTGGCTTGTTGGCTTTTTTAACTCTCTACTCTACACGTACCTTGCTTTGATACTGCCTGCGTCTTTACTTTTCTTCGGTTCTTGTTAGCATTGAAGTTTTGGGTTGGTGTTGGTGGGGTGGATTAGGATTAGGATTAGGATTAGGATTACTCTTGTTTTGTAGCTTTACCCCTTTTCCTTTTATTTCTTTACCATCTCTCTCTCCCGGTACATCTGGCGGATTAGTTGGTCACTGCTTGCATAATTCAGGTACTGGATGAAACTCTGAAACATTGGCCAAAGATTTGGACCGCTGAATCACCTTTCTTTTTTGTTGTATGTGAGTGATTTCTATTTTATTTATCTCTTACTATCTATGTTTTTTTTCCCTCAACCCGTTTAGTTTATTGATTCAGAAATCTGAGAAAAAAAAAGGAACTTTTAATCTGGGGATTGTTCAACCACTTTAGTTTATTTATTCATTATTTTTTATTTCTTTCAATTTTTTTTAGCAATGGTGTGGACTGTGCAGTGTTGGCTCTGTTTATCAATGTCTTGGATTGCATAAATTTGTTAGCATTCTCCCAAGCTTCTGTTAGCTGTGTGTCTGGAAAAATGTCTTGCTATTTCTTTTCGCCCAACCTCATATATGTAGATCGTGTCTTTGTGAGATGAACATGTAAAGCTGCAATATTTTATTATCTTAGATTTGCCAAGTTTAATTTCATGCTTTGCAAAATAAAATAAAAAATAGAAAAAAAAATTCCAATTCTCAATCTTCTCTAATCCTTTCAACAGAAATACCTTTCCCAGTTATTTGAAGAATGTTTTGTTTGAACCATTTATTGTTATGCTTGTGATAGATGTTTTGGAGAATGCTGCATGTGGTCATTTAATATGCTATATGTTTTTTCTATGAGGAGTTCCATTTCCCAGTAATGCTTTAAATATGCAGATTCATATTAGTTCTTGAGTCCTAACCAGAAATGTAACAAAGCAAGATTTCCTTCTTTTGAAGAGGGTATGGAAGTAGCATCTGATTTTCGTAGTTGGGATGAATTAATACCGGACACACTAGGGGTAATCTTCGCCAATCTTTCTCTCAAGGAAAGATTGACAGTGATCCCCAGTGTATGTAAATCATGGGCTAAAGCAGTAACGGGACCTTACTGCTGGCAAGAGATAGACATTGAGGAGTGGAGCAACCGTTGTGAGCCTGACCAACTTGACCGGATGCTTGAGATGCTGATCACAAGAAGCTCTGGATCCCTTCGCAAGCTCTGTGTTTCTGGTCTCCAAACCGAGAGGACTTTCACTTTCATTGCTGAAAAGTATGCATAATTGCACCCTTTCAATTTGCACAACCCTTTATTTTGTGTTTACTACAGTTTTGAGGAAGTCTTATGGTTAAATACTTGACTAATATTATGCTCATTGCTAAAAGTAGGAAATAAATTTAACATTGTTATAATGGTTTAATTCTGCAGGTTCACATTAAATTAAATAACCTGTGTATTTATTCAGTTATGCTGGCCTTTTCATTGTCATACATCTTGGACTATAAAATCAAATTGATGCACTACTAGAATTAATTAAGGTGATGTTAGCTGGATTTGTGTCCTATCTGCTATCTTTCTTATGTGGTGTCCTTTTACTCTTTTTGCAAGTGCTGGCTCCCTCCAAACTTTGCGACTGCCAAGAAGCAATATGAGTGATTATATAGCGGAACAGATTACCTCAAGGCTTTCTATGATTTGTTTCTTGGATGTGAGCTATTGTATTAAAATTGGTGCTCATGCGCTAGAGATAATTGGCAAGAATTGCAAACTGCTAGAAGGTTTGTGTCGGAACATGCATCCATTAGATACTGCAGGCAAGCCCTTACAAGATGATGAAGCAAAAGTAATTGCCTCCACTATGCCTAAGCTCAAGCATCTTGAAATGGCTTACCATCTTATCAACACAGCAGGTGTTCTTCAAATTCTTTCAAACTGTCCTAAGCTTGAGTTTTTGGATTTGAGGGGGTGTTGGGGTGTCAAGCTTGACAACGTCTTGGTAAAGCAGAGTTTTCCACATTTGAAGGTTTTGGGACCTCTTGTTCCAGACTATTATAAGATGTATGACTGGGAAGATTACTCAGATATCTCAGATTCCTCTGAGTATTTAGCCTGGGAATTTGTGGATGGTGACATGAATGAATACTATGATGATGAAAGTGACATTGATAATGGCATGTGGGATGATGAAGGAATGCTAGAGGAGCTTGAGTTCAGGTTTTATCAAGGAATTGAAGATGCTGGAATGTATTGGCCTCGATCTCCTTAAGCTGTATTATTTCCTTGTGAATTAATTGCATGCTTTTCTACTTTATGTAACTAATGCTTCTACTCTGGAATTTTTATGTTTTATGCATTATGTGTATCTATGAAATGAAGTAGTTTGGCTTGCCCTCATCAGAGCAACTTTTTACAAACCTTCCTTAGACTTGTTTAGCGTTTGCCTGACAAAGCAAAAGACAGATCTTAAACTTTTTCATGTGGAGTACTATGATTTCACAGGGCTAGGGAGAAAACAGAAAAGTTAGTAAAGGAGAGTGGGCAAGCTGGGCATTTTATAACCCTACTTCATGAGTGAAATAGAAATCTTGCATAAATCAAAATCACTTGAGTATATTAGGTCATTTATAACATTGATTGATAAAGTTAATTAATACTCCGACCGGTCCTAAATAAATGAGACAAAACCTAATTCATCAAGATTAAAACAAATTATTGAAATCAATTCATTTTAAATTTTATTTCACAAATATTCCTATTTAATTACTTCTAATTCAACTAATTTATTTATTCCTAAATCCAAGCACTATGCTATCTGACCAACGAGTAAACGATGAGTCAGTTAAATCAAAGCACTTGCATGTGGAATTGTTGAATTTCTTTAATATGAATTTTACAATAAATAAAGTAGAAATGAAATTTAGCTTAAATTTTGGTCAATGTTTCTTATATATTGGACCAAAAAAAAGATTTTTTGTCTTATATTTAGGATCAGATGGAGTATTGTTTATTAACTAGACATAATGTTCCCTCCGGTTTTGAATATAAGAGACAAAAACCTAATTCATCAAGATCAAGGAAAATTATGGAAATCAATTCATTTTAAATTTTATTCCAAAAATGGCCCTATTTAATTACTTCTAATTCAACTAAGTGAACTAACTTATTTATTCCTAAATTCAAGTGCTATGCTGTCTAACCAATGAGTAAAAGATGAGTCAGCTAAACCGAAACACTTGTATGGAAAATTCTTGAGTCTCTTTAATATGAATTTTACAATAAATAAGGCTAGAAATAAAATTTAGTTTAAAAATTAGTCAATGTTTCTTATTTATTGAACAAAAAAATACATTTTTGTCGCTTATATTCAGAACTAGAGGGAGTATTTATTTATCAATTAATGTTTATATATATACATATATATATATATATATATATATATATATATATATATAACTAAAAAATAACTAAAAATATTTTTTTAAATAATGAATAATAAGCTTTTTTTTTTTGGTTGAAAAATGTAAGATTAATTTAATGTATATTAAAGTTTAAAAAATAAAAAAAAATTATAATACAAATTTGAAGTCAAATGTCATTAGGTTAGGAGCAGAAAAAAATAAAAAAAATATTGAAAACAACAACTACTATTAAGAAGTTAAAAGATTATATAGACAAGAGTCAAAGTAGCATTATAAATGACAAAATCAACACATACTACCGTAAAAAAGATAACTTCTTTATCTTTTATTTATAATATTGATTTTCTGGTAAAGAAAAATGATTTTGAGATTACAAACACATATTGAGTGCCTTTGTTTTAGATTATTTGATCATAAAAATCATTTTTAGTGATTTTAATTGTGTTTGTTTAAAATTTTTTAAGAAATGATTTTTTTAAAAAAAATCATTTTTATGGCTAAAATGAGAAGATATTCCATTTAGTTTCTCACTAAAATCTGATTTTCTAGAGGAGAGAGAAAATATGTTTGTTACTAATTATTAAAAAATGATTTTCATTTAATCTCTAAATTATTTTATATGAAAATCATTTTTTCATAATCTGTAACAAACTGACCCATAGTACCTTGAAAATAACTGTCCGATTGAATGGAGTTATCCAAATAGAATTTTGAAGTTTATTGGTGTAATAAGTTGATGTATCATTATTTGAGAATGAGAAAGAAGGTCAGCACTAAATGATGGGTAGGCATTAGCGTGTTCATCAATCAATCTAAACTAGTTCAAACTTCAAAAATCGAAAAAACTGAAAACCGTAAAAATCGATTTTTTTCACTGAATTGGATCTGATTTCGAATGCCTTAGTGAAAACTGATCCAACCTAATCCAAACCGATCTACTATATACATATACTATTATTTTTTAAATTATAGTATTATTCATACTTAAACATTGTTTTTCATACTTTTATGAACGAATACTCTCATTCTTTTTAATATTTTTGTTGGAATTGTCAAATAGATATATTGGAATTTGTGTAATTATTCATATACCTAAGAGTCAATAGTTATTCATGTACCTAGAAGATTTTAAGCATATACTTAAGAACTAGAACTACATTAATGATCTGGTGAAAATTGTTCTTATGAGATGTTGAAAAACAACGTTAGACATTTTAATATGGTGTATTTGATATGTCAATCAATAGTATGGTGAAAAACGTTCTTATTTGATATGCTGAAAAACGTTATTATGTATTGACAATTTGATGTTGTTTTGATGGTGGAAATAAAACAAGCGATAACTGAGAATATAGAAATTAGAACCAAACTACATGAAACTAAACGTATATACATGTTTAATGTTTTGTTCAATTTAGCTTGTAATATGGTATTTGATGTAATATAATTATGTAACGATGTATCGATAAAAACCGAATTATCCAATCCAAACCATATTTGATTGGATTAGATTTGATCAGATTTTTTTAAGTAAATAAATTGATCCAACCCAAACTATAAATTATTTTTATCTTTGGAGCTGATGAGTTTTTAGCTTCACTAGGTGTATAAATATTAGGTCTAAGGTCTACTATTAGCACAGATAGAGGAGCTGAAACTCCTCCTTACAGGGGAAGAAATGAAGAAGGTTGTCTGGGCTTGTGAATTTACAAAATCACCCGGAAATGATAGATTTAATCTAGGTTTTAAAAAGAAAATGTGGCATACTGTGGGAGATGATTTCACCATGATGGTTATGGAATTCTTTGAGAATGGAGTCCTCCCTAGATCAGTTAACACCACTTGGGTGACCCTGATCCCCAAAATAGATGGGTTGTGGAATTAAAAGACTTTAGACCTATAAGTATGGTGGGATGCTTGTATAAGATCATAGCAAAAATTATGGCCTTAAGAATTAAGAAAGTCATGCCATCATTAATTGGAGAAACACAATTATCATTTGTGATGGAAAGGCAGATATTGGATGGGGCATTGATTCCCAATGAGATAGTGAGCTTGGGGAAAAAAAAAAACAAAAAAGAGATTGTAATGCTGAAGTTGGATTTCCAAAAAAGCGTATGATTGCATTAATTGGAACTTTATAGACTACATGTTGGAAATTATGGGGTTTGGCAATGTATAGAGAAATGGGATAAACCAATGCTTAATTACATCCTCAATCTCTATTTTCGTTAATGGCTAACCCACAACTCCTTTTAAAATGCAAAGAGAACTAAGGCAGGGTGACCCACTGTCCCCATTTCTTTTTGTGATTGCCATTGAACCCTTGAATCAATTAATGCATAGGGCTGTTGAAAAAAAAAATTCCAAGGGTTAAAAATTGGATATGAGGATGTAAGCGTGTCCCACCTACAATTTGTTGATGATACATTACTGTTCTGCCCGGCTAAGAGACAACTCCTTACAAACATTACGAGAATCCTAGATTACTTTCAGTTGCTCTCGTGGCTCAATATAAATTTTTCTAAATCTGCCCTCATGGTCTTGGGTAAAAATAGAGAGTGGGGAAGTCTAATGGCAGAGAGATTGGGTTCTCAACTAGTGGAATTACCTATCATTTATTTAGGTGTCCCTTTAGGGGAAAATATCAATAGAGTATCAACCTGGGACCAGTGATCTCCAAAATCCAGAAAAGATTATTTATGTGGAAGTCAAAAGTTTTGTCTTGGGCTAGAAGAGTAGTTCTAATTAAGTCAGTTCTCAATAGTATGCCCCTATACTATCTAAGTCTTTTCAAGATACCTAAAAAGGTGGTGAAACAAATAATAAAAATCCAGAAAGACTTCTTATGGCAAGGAGCAAGTAATAGGAGAGGGCTGCCCATAATCTAGTGGGAAAAAGTCTTTAAGAAAATGGGGGAGGGGGCTAGGAGTGGACGACTTATTTGTAAAGAATGCTGCCTTGTTGTTCAAATGGTGGTTATGTTTGGGGTAACTACGTTTGAAATGAAAGCTAAGTAATTGTTGCTGTGCTTGGAACGGTATTCCAAACTAATAAAAATTTGGTGTACCAAAAAATGTTATTTCGATGTCCTCAACCAATCAAATATTAAAAATAAACACAAATTTTAATGAGTTATGATTTTATTTTCTTAAATATTAAATTATTATTGATGGGGGACAGAGAAGATGATAAGAAATTAAGATTGAAGATCTCCTTCCATCCCAAACATGTTGTGGATATGTTATATTAATTTATTGGATTTGAATTATGCTATTGTGCCAGTTTGATTTTAATATCATAATATTATTTGAAAATTTATAATTTTTACAATTAGTTATACACATAATGATATTCTGTTTTAAATTAATAAATTTTATATAATGTAACAATATATTTATATTGATATTACTTTTTAAAAAATATAATATACTTTAGTTTTAATTTTTCATAAAGCTAAATCAGCTATAATTTTTTCTAAAATATATCTTAGTTTTAGTCTTTTATTTTTTATAATTTAATGACTTATATATATATATATATATATATATATATATATATATATATATATATATATATAATCATATTAGATTGACTTAGTTCTGAACCCATTCATAGTACTAAGTACCCATTACTTAACAGAAATTTTTTTTAGTGAGAACCTCGTATCTTTGACAAGTAAATCAACTTTTGACATATGTTGATTTACATATCTAAGGTAAAAATTTATAACTTCATTAACATGACTTTACCTATATCAAATGTTGATTGAGGTAAAAAATTCCGAATTTCTCATGCCTAAGGTTCTTTGAAAAAGACTTGCCAAAGATTTGTGTTCCACGATTTGCTGTTTCCACTTCATGAAACATACTCTAATCATCTAATGCATATGTAAAATTCTCATGTTCTGCCATATCTTAAGGCCAGAAGAGCAGAAGTAGTAAAGCATTACAGGAGAACATTAAACCTTTAGATATAGAAACTGAGTAAAATCGTAGAGCAGAAAATGGGTATGAACCCTGTGGTGGGTTAAAGAAAATTTAAACTCAAATGCTTTGGTAAACAATTTAAACTCGAATCTTGTAAAGAAAAAAAATAGACACTAAAACAGGAGAAAGCATTGTCTCCTCAAATTTTTTTACCAGATTAACTTTAAATTAGTCAAAGTTCAGTAATTTCAAAACATCGAAGATGTTACAAAAACAAACCGTTTCTTACCTTCTTAGTTCTCACTGCAAGTCTAATCAAACAAGATGAAGTAGGAACCGTAAATTTGATTCATGCACTTTGTTATGTTGCGTTAATGTTTCCCGGAATGTCACTGATGGATGTTTCGTCCATATTATCAATTTTTTATCACATTCTTTTTGTTTCTTCACTATCTTTGGAATACTGCCAGTATCACGAGTTTTAACTTCCATATAACGTCGTAGCTAGTAGTCACATGATTACATGTGATCAATGTTTTTGGATTTTGCAGCATATAATAATTTCATCCTTAATTTGAGCCTTGTGTCCATCTATTGTCTTGCAGAATTCAGATAGTGCCATTAAAGTTGGTCTAGACATTGTGGTTGGCAGATTTGTGATGTTGGATGCAAAATTGAGTTGACAAAGCTGGTGATCTGTCCTGGTTACTTTTTTCCTCATGCATGTCTAGCATCTTTAACAAATTCCATTTCTGAGTTTACCTGATTATGGATCAGAAGGTGGAGAATTTCGTTGTCCTCATTGTCTAATTGTGAAGAGAAAGTTGCCGGACCACCATGTCCTCTCTTGTTTTTTTTTTCCACATAAGATGCCGGTTCCTTGTTGCAAGATTAGATCCAGAAGAATATATATTTTTGCCATGAGTGTGAAGTTCGTCATCATATATAATGCTTCATGATGAAACATGCAGTGGTCCCACTCCCCACATATCCATAGGTAATAATATGAATTTAATTTAGATGATATTTCAGTGTCAAAATTTTATGAGAGAAATACACATTCTCAAAACAAAACAATGATATGGCAAAACACGAGAAGGAAAGATAAATCAAAAGGCAAAAAGTGTTGTGCAGCCTATACATAGACATGTATAGACTTTGGTTCCTAATTTGATTTAGCTACTAGAGGCTATTGCTGATTAACAGGAGTTGGGAATAGATCCTCACCCCTTGGGGGTCCACAAGAGGAAGGGGGAAATTTTGCAAGCACGCTCGTTTGCCTTCCCCAAATTGCATTTGCATTAGAGACTTATTTTTCTTCAATGTCATAACATGACCAACGGTTCATGTTATCATTATACCCCAGACCCTGTGGGCTCGTTAGCGTTAAGATTGAGATTTGTCATATTGTTCAAAAAGTTTATATAATTTGGACTTAAGCATTTGCAGCTCATATAAATTTCGATTCTCTTTGCTCAAAGCAATGTAAGACTTATTCTCCAACATTCTCAAGTCAATGTGACTTGCCTTATGTTTTATTTTTTATGGGTTCTGATACTATATTATCATTATAGCGCATACACAATTGCAAGAGTGTGGGTTGGTAGTGTTAAATTTGGGATTTGTCATATTATCCAAAAAGTCTAGACAATTTGGACTTAAGCATTTTCAGCTTATATACAGTACTTTGGTTCTCTTTCTTCCAAACAGTGTGGGACTTATTCTCCACCAGTTCATGAGGTGTTACCAAAATCTGCTGAAGTGATTTTACTTTTCGTTGTATGTCACATTAACACGGTTGTTTATACAGAATGACATGCCCGTGTAAACCCAAATGGAACCAAATGACCAACTCTTTGACATAGCGGTGCAAATTAGTAACATGATCGCGTTTACCTAATCCCACAAAATTTCAAAATAGTAGTGTTTAATAAGGGTGTAAATCAGATGATTTGGATGGATTTTGGATTGGATCATAATGGATAAGTTAAAAATAACTCACTAATTCATTTATATTCGTTAACAATCCATTTTTAATTTGGTTGGTCCAATGGATTAGAAGAGAAAAAGTGGACGGATAAAAAATAATCCATTTTTAATTTTATTGATCCAATGAGTTGGAAAAAAGCGGATAGATCATTAACCATTTACCAGTAAAAATAACTCAATCGATCCAACCCATTTAGCACCTTTTTGGTTTCACATTGAGAATCAGCAAACTCATGTTTGCAATGATCAAATGTGGGTTTAACCATTTTTGAAGATGTTTGGCTTTGTGTTGGGAAAACAATTTTGCATTCCAAAATCGATTTTATCTAAAGTAACTTCAGTTTTTGTTTGAAAAATTACACTAAGTTTTATATCAATTTTTATTTCAAAATAAAAACATTCAAACATAAATCACTTCACTTCAAATTCTATTGTATTCAAATCAATTCTACAAAATCAATTCCGTTCAAAATCACGTTTGTAAAACGCTCATCCAAACTCACACTTAATCGATTATAACACAATCAGTTTTATGTTTGTATATGTTTGCTTAAAAGCAATTTTAATATAATCAGTTTCGTTTGGGTTGTGTAATAAAATCACTTTTGTATAATAAATTACAAAAAAAAGGTATAAATTAGTTTGTATAAATTAATAATTTTTATTTGATAATTTTTTTTGCAAAATGAAATGAGAAATATGTGATTGATTTCAAAATAATCTAACAACTTTTGAAAATAAGTTTGAAACTTATAATTTCTCCAAAAATCATTTTTTTATAAAATTTTTTTTAATAATTTAGATAGGATTGCCAAACCTCATAAGTTTTCTTTTATATTATTTTTATGCAAATTTAACGTATACCAAACATGTTCTACTTGTTGCAGATTTGTCATACAAAAGTGCACATATCATTAACAAGTAATAGAGTAAATGATATCGTTCCCGTGAGAATTGAATATTAATTATCAAAATTAGGCTAAAATATAATTATCTAGGCAAACAAATCGAATAAGTAATTCAGAAAGAAATTAAAAAGGCAATCAAAAGCAACACTAAAAAGTAGACAATCAATTAAAGAAAGCTCTAGGGGTCGGATTTCACCATTGTTACTTCGATTTGGGTCAATTATTACTACCCTTTTAATTTTCTATCAACCCCTTTTACCAACTAAAAATCCTAATTTGTTCAATGATATCTTTCGAGAACTAAAGAAAATATTCCCTAATTAATTACCAATTATATTTCTATGTGGATTTAATTAATTAGAAATTCAGTAAAATATATGATTCTTTATGAAAGTTGCACAAAGGATACGATATAAGACTTATCTGTATTAAACTTATAATTTTATCTCAATATCCTAGACACATAAATCTCCTTTCATTCTCAATATGATTAACAAAACATCTAATTAATGAGCAGTTAATTATAAGGATTAAAAACAAAGAATCAAAAGCAAAAGTAAAAACAAAAAAAAAATTAAGAAACTGAAATAAATAATCAAACTGTCGTATTGAGGTTATGTCATCACCCTAAAAAAAGGATGTTTAGTTCAAGATGTATGAATGAACAACATATATCAATGAAGAAAACCCATAATCGAAAAACAAGAAGAAAAAGGAGAAAACAAGAACGAATTTCAATCCTCAATCGATGTTGCGATGAGTAACCCTTATTGCCTCCCCTTTAAAATAACATAAACAATCCTATTTGGAGTTTAATTTCTGGTCAAAATGTAAAAACGGATTATAAAACAAATCTAGAGGAAAATCTCATCGGATTCTAATTTGAAAACGCACAACATCACTAAAAATGGGTGCGCCACAACCTGTACTCACTCGCGTCGCGGCTTGAGTGCTCTATGGAGGTGGTGCGTCGTGACCTAACTTCCAACGCGTCGCGGCCTGAAGCTTTTATGGAGGCGCGTCGCAACTTGGTCTCACTATGTGCCACAAGTTGAAGTCGTCCAATGCCTATTTTTTATCTTTTCGTCCATTTTGGACCAGTCCTTGTGCCTATGCATATTTTCTGCAAAACAAGCATAAAAACAAATATAAATATAGGATAATGTTAACCTGTAATCTAAACACAATGACTAAGAAATAAAAAAAAAAAAGGTAAACTTGTATTGGAAATAATGCATTTAATATATTTATAAATGTTATATTTAAGGATGCGTTTGATTTGCAAAAAAATAAGGTCTGGCAACACAAAAGTAATCCATGTTTGATTTAAAAATTTGTCAAAGGATAGGATAAAAAAAGGAATAACGAACAACACAAAAACCTAAATTCTTGTTACTACAAACCATGGACAATTTTTTATAATATGAATAAACTACCTACAGGACAAAACACCCTTCATCATTTAATAATTACTCTATCTCTCTATTAACGTTATATATATAATATAATATTATCATACATATTAATAATATATATAATTATTGTGATATTAATAAAATATATATTATATTATGTATACTATATAGTATATAATGTGTAATACTTTTATATAAATAAAATTATATATATATATATATATATATATATATTACAAAAAGTGTTACAGTAAATTTTATGATATTTTGTTTGTATAGTCAAATATCCACCAAATATGCGAGAGTAATTATGTCAAGGACGTGTGTGATTGAAAAAGTTTGTTTGGATAGGTGGTGATAGAAGAGGGGTGAAGATCTTTTTCAATTTTTTTTTATTATTATTATAATTTTAAGATGTATAAAGAATATTTATATCTTATTTAATATTATATTATTACATTTATACTTCTTAAAATATAATAATAGAGAGAGAAATCAGGAAGGATCTCAACCATCGCGATATACGGTGAAAGAATAGTGTATGCAGCGGTTGCAGCCTGCTTACTACAGCTTACAGGAATCTGGAAAGAAAGAAAAAAAGTGGAAGTGGGTAGGTGGGATGACTTGGACCGTCTGAGATGAAAATCTTCACCCAGAAAATATAGGGTATATTAGTCTATTGACTGCAAGCCCAAGACCTCACCTACCTGCACGTGTTTTAGCTTGGAACTGCAACGTTCCTGTGTTTTTTCCACGTGGAATATTGGTGTGGTCTTGTCCATATGCGTGCTGGAGAGGCCGTGGTCCGGATAAGCAAAGCCCAACAATCAAATTAATGAAAAAATAATTTTAAATCTTTATACTTATTATTAAGGATATTTATATCCAAACGGATGGTAATAATATTTATTTGTTTGATTTGATATAATTTTTTATTATTTTTAATGTTTCAACAATAAAAAAAAATGTTTTGAAATTAGATGATGATGAAATTTATTTATTTATTTTTGACATATTTTCTGAAATTTTATTACATGAATGTATCAACAAGTATATACAAGTTTAAGGAAGTAATTCAAACTGAACCAAATAATATATTATTTTAATCGTTGGATCAGATAACTTTTTGTTTCAAAATCAATCTAAATCGATCCGCGAACATCTTTACTTACTATTTCTTTTATTCTTTTTAAAAAAGATAATATAAAATATTTTTTTATTTTTAAGACATTGAATAAATTATTTCTTTTTTTATTTGATAATAGTATAATTAATAGTAAAATTTTATAAAACGATATAACAAAACTCATAATGCAATGACACCACACAGCAACCTAATTCACGAAACTTCCCCCGCCATCTTAGAGCAAAAATCCTAGAGATTTTATCGGCTTGGCCGAGTATGTCTTTGTTGTTGCACACTTTTTTTTTAAATGATGATGTCAATTTTTTTTAGTACATAAGAGGGTCTTAAACCCAAAAGAAAAAGCAACCGAACCAAAAACAACTTCACCACTTAAATTAAGGGTGTGTTTGGGAAAGCTGAAAAAAAAAAATTATGCTGATAATCGATTTATGAATAATCAATTATTATGATAATCGATTATAATCAGAATCTATTTTTGTTTGGGTCTGTTTGCTGAAAAGCGATTTCAAGATAATCTTTTTTGTTTGGATGGTCTAAAAAAATCACTTTTTACATAGTAAATTACGAAAAAGGGTATGAAGTTATTTGTATAATTTAATAATATTTATTTGGAAGTTAGTTTTGTAGGGATAAATAGGGAAGAGAGTTTTGAGAATGAGAAATAATCAAATCATAACAATCTTAAGCTAAAACAAATTAGATGACATAAAACAGTTTTTCCCCCCAAAAAAAGCTTTTTTTATAAATTTAAGCTATTTGTCAAACATGATAGATTATATATAAAACAGCTTTTTAACCAAAAAACAGCTGAAATGAGAAAAATCTAATTTTCCCAAACAAGCACTAACTCTATCGGACATAGAAGTCTCTGAGATATCATCAAAAAGCAATTGACTCGGCTCTCTAGTCAGCTGACCCAACACATGAACCTTAAATCTGTATTTGGATGGGATATTTTAAAATTTCAAGATATTTAAAATATAAGACAATTAAATTATTTCATTTGAATTATCTTCATTTTGAAAATACTTTGTTTGGATAAAGTAATTCGAATTCCTTGTATTTAAAATTCTTTGTTTGGATAAAGCAATTTAATTTTGTTTAATTTTAAAATTTCATTTCATAATATTTATTTTTAAATTTTGAATTTTACTATAAAATGTGATAAAAAATAAATATTATTAATTTTAAATAACAAATTATTACAGACAGATATCAATGGTCTAGTGGTTGATCTCCACTCTTTCTCCTTAGAGGTCCAGGTTCAATTCTTATTTGAAGCTTTTGGACAAAAACAAAAATAATTAAAATTTAAAATATTTTAATAATTAAATAATTTTAGAAATAATTAAATTATTAATTATGTTATTATTCATAAAAAAAAATGGTGGCAAGTGGTGGTGGTTGGCGGTGATCGGAGGTCTAGCGGTAGCGGTGGTCGGAGTTGGCAAGTGCGGTGGTCGGAGCTCGCCGGCCGGAGGCGGTGACGGTGGTCGGAGCTCACCGATGATGGCGGTGGAGACGGTGGCCGGAGTTCGTCGGATGGCGGAGGCCGGAGCTAATGATGGTGACGGCGGCCGGAGCTCATCGATGGCGGCGGCTATGGTGGTGGCCGGAACTCGGCCGGCGGCAGTGATGGTTGGCGACTGTCGGAGGTGGTGGCCAAATGTGATGGGAGTGAGAGGAATTTACAAATTTCATCTATTTAGGAGGGGATTTCAAATTCCCTCAATTACACTACAACAAATACCCTACTAAAATTACAAGAATTTCAAATACTTTTTAAAAAAATATCCAAACAACATATTTTGACATAAAGTAATTTAATTATCCTATAAAATTACTCATCCTCTAATAATACTCCATCCAAACACACACTTAATTTTGAAGTAAAGGAGTTCAAATTGAAGCTATAATTTGCAAGCCAAGCAACACTTCGGTTGCCCTCTCTCTAGGTATGGGAAAACTCCACCTGCCAATAACGCTTTAAGAGCCTATGAATCCAACCCATCAGTTTTTGGAGCCTATCAACATTCTGCTCACCACCTTGGACCATGTCCACTAAAACTTGCAAGTCACTCTCAAATATCGGACGAGTAACACCCTCATGCCAATCTAACTCCATACCCAGAAACATAACCCACATCTCAACATGCATCGAACCACAGCAACCGAGTTTTCTGGCAAACCCTTTTATCCACTTACCAGCTTCATCCCTCAACAAAGCCACCATAACTAGCTACCTAGTTTTAGTGTAATTATATATTATGACATCATAAAAAATAATTAATTTTGATAGTAATTACTTTAAAAGTGAAAAGTCACAAATTTAATAATCAAGTTGATTAGTAGTATAAAAAACTTTAGGGTCATGCTAACGAGTGCCCTAAAGATACTCTTTAAGGAAACAAAAAAAAGCAACTTCTTATTGGAAAACTAAATATTTCACCTCTTCAAATATTAAATACATCAATTTCCAATTAGAAAAAATTCTTTTCTTGCTTCCTTGTAGAGGGCTCTTAAGGCATTCATTATCATTCTCCAAAACTTTAAACTACATTAAAGTTAAACTATTTTAAATTTGACCCTTGATCTGAATCTTGTTCCATTTTTTTTGACAAGGAAAGACATTCATTCATTCAAATTGATAGAGTACATCGATGACAATACAGATCCAAAATTGCTAAAAACCGAAAAGGATGAAACTGCGAATAAACTCACAGCACCCAGGTTAAAAGCATAATAAAACAAAGTCAAATTGCCTACAAAAGTGACACCATCGAAATCACCGGAATACTCATGCTTCCGGATCTGTAGCATTGAGACCCAAGTCTTAATCAAATCTGTGATGGATCGAAGCAGATCTGTCAATTTGGAACAAACGAACACCGCATCAAGACGGAAATCAAACAGCACTGCACTAAGACGGGAAACCAAACAAAGTCACACTAAGACTACGAAAAACAAGGAAAAAAACACAAAGATCCAGATCTATGTGGTAAACTCATACAAAAGAATCATATTTATGTGAAAAACCCACTTATGAAAAGAAAAGAAGAGAAAAAACGAAGTAAATGGGTGGTTTTCGGCCAAAATGGCCCAAAACCACCCCTGCCGCCGTCTGTAAGAGTGTGAGGGAGACGAGAGAAAGAAAGGAGATTTTCGTTAGGGAACTTTTGTAATCTTGTTCCATTTTAATAATTAATATATTACATTTGATATGAGAAATGAATATCATTTTGTATTTATTTCTCAAATTACCGAATTAGAGTATTTGCAGTGTTTGTTAGAAAAAAAATAATGAAATGTTTATACCATTTTTAATATATCTTAATTTAATTTATAAAATGACATGAATTAACCATTTATAATTTATAAATTATTCATATTCTCCCCCTGACTTATTTCTCCTACAGATAATATGTGAATAATTTTTATTATGATTTTTATTTTTTTTTATCAAAACTCTCAAATTTTATACTATAGAAAATAATATTGTATCAATATACGACCATAATTATAGTATATTAGTTATAAATAAAGAAAAAATTAGTTACAAAAATATTATAAAATTTTCTTTGCTTGTTAGAAAATTAATCGTAATTTTTTAAAAAAAATACACATTTGTTAGTTTTTTTATCATTAAAATTGTTTGTATTATATGCATAAATTGAATTCCATTCTTTGTTGTATTTAATTCACTAAACTACATAATCACTTTGCATCCATTTTATTTATTTAATTTGTATTAAAAGACAAATTAATTTCTAAAATTAATTTGTACTTAAAATGGATGTTTTTTTCTTTAATTTCCTTCGATTTTATTTTTTACATTCTTTGGTTGTTAGAGTAATCCCTCCAAATATAAAGTAATACAATTAAATCATCTTATTCACACAAAAAACAATTAAAATATCCTCGCAAGGGGTTACTGACATGACTTTTTTTATACGTGACAATAACACTCAAGTTATTAATCATTAGTCATCTCATACATAAAACTCATGTCGCTTGCATGTGATTTTCTTTTACCCTATTCTTTAACCTTATCCTACTCTTCTCATTGTCTTATCTCTCAGGTAATCATGACAAATGGATGAGTTGGATGAATTTTGATTCAAATTATAATTGATATGTTAAAAAAATTCACTAATTTATTTATATATAATTTATGAAAAATGTATTAAAATCCAATCCATCCATTACCTATTAAAAAAAAATCCAACCTATCCATTAATGATTTTTATAGCTGGATGTCCGACCTATCCATTTAAAGATATATGATATTTGAAAATTTTGTTTTAACTATTTTTTCTTTCACAATTTGAGGGGTGTGGTGGTTGGTCGATGGTGGAGGCGGTGGCCGGCGTCGGAGGTTGCCGACAGTCAAAGGCCAATCACAGACGTGGGAGGCAATCGGAGGTTGCTGGCACTCGAAGGCAAGCAACGATGGAGGTGGACGATAGAGTGATCGATGGCGGGCGGCGGCTGAGGGGGTCCATGGCAGTGGCCGGTTGATCCAATGGGTAAGGGGAAAAATCAAATGGCTCTAAAATAAAGCATTTTTGAATTTGATTGATTCAATGGAAGAAAAAAAAATTGGATTGATCATTAACCATCCATTAGCAAAAATAATCCAACCCAATCATTTAACCTTTTTTTTTTAATAAATGGTTGGATTGGATTTACCTGTAGATGAATTGGTTGGGCAAGGGTTCAATCGATTGTTTTACCACCCCTACTCTCTCGTCATACTTTTCCACGCAATGCCTATAACTTCCTATTCTTTAGTTTTTTTTATATGTGCTAGCCTTTAACATTTTTGTTAGTTCAAAGTTAGAGGACATTTCTAACCAAGAAAGTATGAACTATGCCTTGTTTTGGTAATCAACATATTTAAGTGTTTATATAAGAAGGTCTTATATGAAAAGCTTTTCTACCATAAACTCTTTTAAAATTATTTAGTATTTGGATACATACTTAAATAAATGTTTTTAAGGTCGAGAGAGTGAAGGTGAGAGATGAAGAGTTTGCTTTTCAAGGAATTTCATATTTTGATGAGGATATAATTGTCCTATAAATATGCAAAAAAGCTTCCTGGTCATGTTGAAATGAGATTTCACAAAAGGTTTTTCTAAGAAACTTAAAAATTTGGCTTCATAAAAAGAAGCTAAAAATAACTTGGGGGGGGGGGGGTAATAAGGTACTTATTTAAACTTATCAAACACATTTTTTTACATATAAAAGCACTGATACTAATAAATAAGTTCTAATAAACTATAAGCTATTCTATCGGATTGGGACCATACGTAGTGCCAAAGAAACAAAGTTTTGATGCATTGAACAATCTTTCATATCAATATCTTGAGTTTAAAAGAGAAAAGGCTATACTAGGAATGAGGCATGAAAATTAGGATAAATTTAGGGCAAAAGTATTAATTGAAAAAGAAAATCACATGAGTCACATAAGCTTTGTGTATAAGATGGCAGATGACTTAGTATCTGTTTGGTTTAGATTATTTTTAACGCAAACGTGAAAATAACGCTTCCCAAGGCAATTATTTTGGAAGCTATGTGAGAGGAGTTTTTTCCCAACGTGATTTTGCCTTTTCAGAATCTAAAACAAACAGCCCTTAGACATGATTATGATATTAACATATATATATATATATATGATTGCCATACATCAATGACACATGATATTATTAAAGGATCTCTCGTAATTAAAAAATTTTAAATTATATGAACTTGATGAAAGTATACGGTTTTGTTGACAAAGTTAACCTAAGAACAAGTATTTGATTAATTGAGTCAACTTGATTTAGATTAAGATATATCTTCTTCACTCACAAATTGGATTACCCGTTAGTGGCTCTAAAAAAAATGGAATTACATTTGTTGTCCCCTATATGTTGTCATCTTTTCATTTTTTATTTTCGTTCCTAACGTGATGGTTGGTGGAAGTTAAGGTTGCGGTGATGGCGGTAGCGATTGTTGATGGCAGTGCTCGGCAACGGCAATAACGGTGAATAGTGACTGGCGAGGGTGATAGTAATGGCTAACCGTGATAGTACCTAGCAATGACAATGACAATGATGGTGGCAATGACCAATGGTGACAGGTGGTGAAACTTAATAAAGTTTAATATACACAGGTTGTAATACAAATCTATCAATCTATAAAATGGATTCTTTGGTATCTCAAGTGTAATTTATCTTATTTAGATGATCCAATTAAATGGTGATAATCATTTGACTTGATTCATTAACATGACCCTTTTAATTGAAATGACGCATTCTGATTGAGCAAGATAATTTTTATCCCAAAATCATTAGGAATATCGAAAAAAGTACCTGTATATAAACAAATACTGATCTTGAGCATAATTATTGAAGGGGAAAAATACTTAGTAATCAATAGGAAAAAAACACATCGTCTACAATATCTATATTTAGAGACAAAAATGTATCATATATTAAATTGTTCTTTTACCAAGATAAATAGTTCTATTGCATAAGAGAAAATGAGCATAAACCTTGATATGTTGTAAATGTTATGTCAATTGTATATGGATACCACCAAACCCACAAAGATAATTTATTATATAATATATTAATGTATTAAAATTTAGAAATGCTATAACGCAGTTAATTAAACATAAAGTTAAATGAAATAATCAGAAATTTTCTTCACTTAAAGTTCTGTTATTATCTCTTTTAATGACTTGAAATCATCAGTAATAGAATCAAAAGTTAATCTTGCAGCTGAAAAGAAAATAATCTTCCATTCTTGTTATTAATTTTCATTGTTGAAAATGAACGTTATGTTGTAGATGTAGTAAGTGTAAGAGTCGATATGAGACGGATTAACCGATCAATCAAATTAGTTATTAAATTGTGGGTTAAATTTGTAGGGAGTGAATTTAACATTTTAATGACTTATTTCAATGGAAGGGATTATATATTTAGCATACATTTTTCAAGAAACAAATATATTTTTTTTTTGGTAGGGGTACCCCTTTCTGTTTGTGAGAAAATTCTTCCCTGTATATAAATATAAGAGAAGGCTAATAAGTGTTTTTAGGACACTGATTAAGAAATTAATACAAATTTTTTTATGAAAAAAATGATATATTTAATACTTTAAAAAGTTATACAATTACATTTTCAATACAAACTTATTTTTTATAGTTTCCTTAAACTATGATTACTCATTAGCAAGACTCATAAATATAAAGTAAAGTTGAATAGAGTTTAATGTAGCTATTACTTATTAATAATCCCTTCTTTTTAGGGAATTAATAATTCTTCAAATAGTACAAAATTTAGATACAATGTTTACTTTTAGAGCATGTTTGAGAAAAATTAATTTTTCTCATTTTAATTATTTTTTGGCTAAAAAATTATTTCATATATAATCTATCATGTTTGACAATTAGCTTAAATTTAGGAAAAAAAATTTTGGGGGGAAAAACCGTTTTATATCATCTAATTTGTTTTAACTTAAGATTATTGTGATTTGATTATTTTCATTCTCAAAACTCTTTCCTCTATTTATCCTTACAAAACTAAGTTTCAAATAAATATTATTAAATTATAGAAATAACTTCATACCCTTTTTCGTAATTTACTATGTAAAAATGTTTTTTTCATCATCCAAAAGAAATAAATTATTTTAAAATCATTTTTAACAAATATATCCAAACAAAAACATATTTTGATTATAATCAATTTATAAATATGATCGATTAACAACATAATATATTTTTCTGTAAAAAAAACATAATTTATTTTTTCAACTTTCCCAAACACATTTTAAATAGTAACAAATTTAACTTTGAGCCAACCACGTGCATCCTAGAGGATTTGTACACTGGTTTGACAATTAAAAACATTTTTTCTTTTGTGAATTTTTTGGTATCCGAAGGATAATTTTATTCTATCTAGGTGGCCCAATCAAATGGTGAAAACCACTTGACTTGGCTCATTAATATAAAAAATTTAATTGAGATAACACATTTTGATTAAATAAGATAATTTTTATCTCAAAATTATTAAAAATATCAAAAAAATACCTTTTCTTTTTACCGGAAGGAAAAAAAACATGTTAAGGAAAGACTAAAATAAAGGTTGTCAAAAAAGGGAAAACTTTGAAATTTGAGTTATTCGGCAGGGACGTTAAGTGCACGCCCCCGCCTACGCAAATAGTAAATGGCAATGAGTAGGTGAAGAAGAAAACCAAAAATAACGCATCTGGATTTTTTTTTATTTTCTTCTCTTATGTTAAAGAGACAAGCAAATGTACGCAAATAAATGGCAATGAGCAGGTGGAAAAGGACACGAAAAATAAAGCATCGAGATTTTCTTTTCTTTTCTTATGTTAAAGGTACAAAAACAAATTTAATTGAATCCTATAACGTGGGTTTGATCCCCTATAAAGGATATGACAAGCAGAATAATACTAGACAAGTAGTTGAAACACATGACACTTTATTGTAGTGTATGTAGTTTGGTGATCGATATACAGCATAAGTAATTTTGTGATGTATCTTATTTGATATGCTTATGTGTTGGACAGAATAAGGTACACTTTATTATAATATCCTTTGTATTATGTAATGTTTAAATTTGTCCTAGAAAAAGACATCGAACCGAATTTTCAAACTTTTTAAATTATTTTATTATTTAACATAAAACTTATTATCATGATTTACTATTATTTATATTTTATTAATGATGAATAATGTGGATATATTTTCAATTATTATTTTATTTTTTTCGTTTTAAAATAATAATTTTCAATTTTTAATAGTACAGATAAATTTGTATCTATATTTTATAATTAAAATAATTTATAATAAATGAGTGAAATCCTTAAATAATTTATTCCATCTATTTTATCTTATTTTTCCCTCCACTTCTTTTTGTACGGGATTTCTATTTGCAGATATTATATGCTGCTATAGAATAGAGCTTTGTATTAATCTCTATCAAAACTCAACACGTTATCCATATGTGCACAAGAAAGAAAAAGGAGGAGCGAGTGAGCGTGGAAGAGAAAGGAATCAAGGATAAAGGGATCTGAGAGAGAAAGAAAGAAAGAAAGAAAGAAAGAAAGTATAAAAAAGAAGGTAGTAGGTGTAGGAGTAATGCTATATGTGGGTTAAGAGAGAGGGGAAAGTGAAGAGGGTAGTTTTGACATTTCAACTATATGGTATCAGGGACAAAAAGTTGTCCCTTGGTTAAGTGGGTAACAAATATTTACATTTTTGTTCTGTCCCTTATCTCATTTCTTGTGTTGTCCCACAATCAATTTTAAAATCAAACATAAAATAAAAAAGTTCGTGCTGTGTTGTCCCTTAAAATATTACGAATCAAACGGATTCATAAAATCATTAGTTAATTCTGACTCGGGCTTCAGACATCGTCTCTCGAGTTGGGATCAGTTGATTGCTCTCATGAAAAAGGGGGGTGTACCTACAAAAGGCACTCCGATGCCCAAGTTAGTTGGGTACTCAGTGTGTATGAATCGTATATGGAGAAGATGTCTATATATGAGGGTCAGATATAATATATAAAGGGTGAAAGTGATTGTTATCATATCATTAGTGAGCCATGATGAGTGATTACGAGTATCATTGATGAGGGCGATTACAAAACCTCATTATGGATCACCAGTAATTATCGTGATCGTTTGCATTGCTTGCATTGCGTCGTCCTTTCCTTTAATGTTGCGGGATAATTGGTCTTGGTCTCCCTTGACTTATAGGCCATCCTAGAGCGGTCCTACTCCATTAGGCCCCAAGTTGGACGTGGACTGAGGTTCAATCCACGTAGTAACAGGAGTTTCCCAAAGCTCCAAGCTGATTTGCCGCAATGGAGCTTCAAAGGAAAGCGGGCCTTGGCTGAGATCCAATCTGTGTAGTAACAAATAAAAGTAAATTGGCCCCCCTTCCCTCTCTCTCTCTCTCTCTTAACATAAAAAAAAAAAAGAAAATCTTAAAAAAAGTTCAACTTAAAAATCAATGAATTTGACTTTTTTGCGTATTCCATTCCCGAAATACTACCATAATACCCTCGAAAATCCCATTGACGAAAACACCCCTCCTCCAACCACCTACCTACCCCCATCAAGTCTCCACCCAACAAACAAACAAACAAACAAACAAACGTAAGCCAGAACGGCGTGGTTATAAAACCCTGCCCAAACTTCCCTCAGCCACCTCTGACATAATAGCGCGACTCCAATCTCTCTTCTTCTCATACAACCTGTCCGACTCAGAGGAGGCCGGCCACATTGATTTGATTATTATACCCTACCATACCAACAACCTAAATGGCTATCTCCACCGCTAACTCTCTCATTCCCACCAAACTCAACCATTCTTCCTTCCCCACCAAAACCGGGCCCAAGCCCGCCCCTTCCATTGTAGCCGTCCACGCGGCCGAGCCCGCCAAGAACCCCGTCGTCTCCGACAAGCCCCCGAAGGCGTGTTCTTCGGGCGCCGCGACTGCCACCCGAAACGCGGGTCCATTGAAGTGGGGCCCGGACAGCTGGAAATCAAAGAAGGCCATTCAGCTGCCGGATTACCCGAGCCAGGAGGAGTTGGAGAAGGTTCTCCGGACCCTGGATGCGTTCCCACCGATCGTATTCGCGGGAGAAGCGAGGACGTTGGAGGAGCGTCTGGGAGAGGCTGCGTTGGGAAACGCGTTTCTATTGCAAGGTGGAGATTGCGCGGAGAGCTTCAAAGAGTTCAATGCGAATAACATTCGTGACACCTTCAGAATCATTCTCCAGATGGGCGTCGTCATGATGTTCGGTGGCCAAATGCCTGTTATTAAGGTACACGCTAAATGGAAAATCATTATTATTATTATTATTATTTCTTACACTACGTAGTTGTTGTTTGTGTTAGGTGGGAAGAATGGCGGGTCAGTTTGCGAAGCCGAGATCGGATGCGTTCGAGGAGAAGAACGGCGTGAAGCTTCCGAGTTACAGAGGGGATAACGTGAATGGGGATGCTTTTGATGAGAAGTCAAGGATTCCGGATCCCCAGAGGCTGATTAGAGCTTATTGTCAAGCCGCGGCTACTCTCAATCTTTTGAGGGCTTTTGCCACCGGAGGTTATGCTGCTATGCAGAGGGTTACTCACTGGAATTTGGACTTCACAGACCACAGCGAGCAAGGAGACAGGTTTTTATTGCCGACCTTTACTTTTTATATTTTTAACTTTTTATATTTTATCGCCCTAAAGTTGAAGTGGTAATTTATTATTGACTCACACCGTCTACCGTACACTAACATTACATATCAATTAAATCCTTGTTATACTGTATTCGTGGAGAACCATCCATAGTATTAAATGTAGTATCTTTGGATTATATATAGTTCCTGCACCTCAAAACTCCCTTTTGGGCAATCTCAGTTTCATTAACAAAAAAACATAATCTATGGTCGGGTTGTTAAGATTTTAAGGGGATAAAAAGGGTAAAAACTAATTTGAAAAAAGAAGAAAATCTTTTTGTTTCATAGCAGAAAAGGTAAAGTGATAACTGACAAGTGGTGGTGTGATTCATGTTTACATAAACGTGGTGTGGGAATCCAGTTGTTGTACCTCACAAATGATGATGCTGACTGAACAGTACAACTTGTCCGAGTCAATTTTGTAATATGTTAAAATCAATATGAGTTGTTGCGAATATTGATCGTTATTATACATATATAGTATCTTTATCTGTCACATGTATGTATGTATCTACTCGGGGTGTGTTTGGTAGTAACTCGCTCCCGAATGAAGTTTCACCCATATGGGAAAGAAATCATGTGTGCATCTTGTTTTATTTACCACGCTGTGCAATCAAAGTTATTACAGATGTGTTTGTATTTGCATTTCAAAAGTAAGTTCACCTACCGCAAGAAAATTCTTGCTTTCACGTTTGATAGTAAAAAGTTTATGGGATTGCCACTTCAAACCTAATTTTGCCACCACAAACGTAAAACCAAACATACGCACATGTATTGTCGTTGTACCTATTTGTGTAATTGATGTGACTGTGCACACATAAAGCTAAACTTAATAGTGCATAAAAGAAGTGATAGTTTATGCATTCCTTAGATTGTTGCAGTATATTTTTACGTGTTAATCCTTTTTTTTTTTTTTTTGAAAAAGCTAGTTGTGTTAATCTTTGATGTAAGTGACGCATGGGGTAAATTAAATCTGTTTTTGGCATGGCAGGTACCGAGAGCTTGCTCATCGAGTTGACGAGGCCCTTGGATTCATGGCTGCTGCTGGACTCACGGTGGACCATCCCATAATGAAAACAACTGAATTCTGGACTTCTCATGAATGCTTGTTATTGCCATATGAACAATCACTCACTAGGTTGGATTCAACATCCGGTCTCTACTATGACTGCTCTGCCCATATGCTTTGGGTTGGGGAACGGACCAGGCAGCTGGATGGTGCCCATGTTGAGTTTCTAAGAGGAGTTGCTAATCCCCTCGGAATTAAGGTTTGGACATGATTCTTATCAACCAACTGCACTTTCTTTTTATCAGGTCACAAATAAGCATGAGCAAGCACAAATTAAATCACTCTAGTTTTTGGTTTTTCATTCCTCGGGATATAAGTAGCTCTATTTGCTCTATTGAAGGTGTATGTTTTTTATGCATTGGCAGGTAAGTGATAAGATGGATCCAAATGAGCTTGTTAAACTCATCGAGATCTTGAATCCCCAAAACAAACCAGGGAGAATAACTGTGATTACGAGGATGGGAGCTGAAAATATGAGAGTAAAGCTTCCACATCTAATCAGGGCAGTGCGCAGAGCAGGGCAAATTGTCACATGGGTCAGCGATCCTATGCATGGAAACACCATAAAGGCTCCCTGTGGTCTCAAAACACGCCCCTTCGATGCCATCAGGGTATAATTCTTGTCACTCTTTCGTTTTTGATTGGTTATAAGTGGCTGTCGGGCGGTTTTAAATATTATATGTTTGGATTAAAATCAGATTTTAGTTCTTGTCGTCTTCCTCAGCAAAAAATAAAATCATTTCAATCTTCTTAAAAATGATATTTGTACATATGGACATTAGACAACATGGTTAATGGATGTACAAATCGTGATTAATAATATCATATGGATATTTGACAAGTTGGTTAATATTATCGGAATTATGATTAATGATGTATAAAACGTGGTTAATATTGTCAAAATTTGTGTACAAATACCATGGTTTGAAACTCATATATTTGGAGAAAGAAGAACATGCCTTTTCAAACTTCTATTTGAGAGAAGGGAAAGGCTTGAAAAAGGAGACTGGGAAATAATTGAGTGGAAGTATACATATTTTGTCTTTTTTCAATGCCTTTTGAACTGGTCCTTAATGGTAGGCCATATAATAATTAGAAGGTGGAGGGGTAGGTCGAAAAGGGTTTGGTTGTAGAAGTAGGTGAATTTGTGAAGTATTCAAGTCATTATTTGGTTCTTTGGTCAGTAAGAAATGTCATTGTTGGGTTGGGTTGCATTTCTTTATCGGTAGGTGGGATGGGATGTTTGGGGCCCATATAGTTGTGAGTCTTATTTCTTGCCAACTTATAGAGAGGAACATACCATACAACTTCGTTTACTTTTTTATTGGAACATTAGTACTTTGTAACGTTATGATTATTGTTTTGTTTATTGATGCCACCTACTTCCTTTGTTCACTGAAATGAACAGGCGGAGGTGAGAGCATTCTTCGATGTGCACGAACAAGAAGGAAGCCACCCCGGAGGAGTTCACCTAGAGATGACGGGTCAGAATGTGACTGAGTGCATTGGTGGGTCAAGGACGGTCACGTTTGATGACCTGAGCTCACGCTACCACACACATTGTGACCCTAGGCTCAATGCTTCACAATCTCTTGAGCTTGCTTTCATCATCGCTGAACGGCTCAGAAAGAGTAGGATCAGATCGCAGCACTCTCTTGCCTCTGTAGGACTGTAAAACATGGCTTTGAAAACCAACAAAAATACCTTTGTTATTTTTCCTTACGTATTTTATCGATGTTTGCAACTTTGTTGGTTCACATGGAGCTGGACCGATTAGCTAATTAGCTAATGTTGTGTACTGTGTTTGTATGTGTATACTGCCGTGAGCTTGGAAAGACAAGAGTATTTATTAATAAAGGAAACGAAGAAGTTTTGATTGCGTTACCAACTCAAGTCAAGTCTATGACGACGAAGCACTTGCTTGCTCTTGTACTTCTATTGAGGTGGGTTATTCAAGATGCTACTCAATAATTTTCTGATATCTTTATAAATGATAATGTGGACCTTACTTGTTGCGGATGAATGAATGATGATAGCGCTTCTGGGAAAGTTGAAGACTTAGGCGATTATTTAATATCATTTCTAAAGGTAACGGGGTATTTACAATTGACCCATAAAGTGTGTAGGGATAGATATACTTTCACTTTAAAAAAGTAAAGTTTTCCAGATTGCTTTCATTGCAAATACAATAAATTATGGCACTATAAAAAAAAAACATCAAAAAAAAAATACATTATATTATGGGCTGATCCTTTATATGGTTTATGGGCTGAAGCCTATATTTATATCCATGCTAAAATAGCAAAATACTACTAACAATTGAATGCTGTAGGTGTGTTGATTGATTCCGATAACATAAACAAAAGAACGGTGTTGGCCTTGTTGATTGATTCCGCAAGGTATAAATGTTTCGATACGCCAAAGATTATTCAACTTGATTAAACATCAAAACCAGAATTATGGTGTAACTTGTGAACAAGTACTCCATCTGTTGGTTAAGTTCCTTAGAATTTAGCAGTCATTTTTTACCTTAAGAAACCAGTCACACAAGCAAAGCAAGTTCATGGTTAACTTATAAATTATAATAGAATAACTAGCAAATTTTTCCTGCCGGATTTGATCAAGGCCCAATAAGAATCAGGATCCAACATCTCAAGATAATATGGTCTCAGAGTACAAACATTTGAAAGAGCTCGAGCTTCGGCATCTGAGCTATTGACCAGACATTTTGGCCCCTGACCTCTTAGTCCAAGACCTTGCCCCCCACATCTTAGTCCAAGACCTCGGTCCCCGAGCTTATGAATCAGAGCTCGGTCACTCACCTAGCTGAAGTATGAAGATCTCTACCCATGCAGAAAGGAGCTCCCAGTCCATGACGATGAGAGAACCTTCTAGAAGAGGGCATGTACACAACACTCACAACAAGTGATGTCTGCGAATCTTGGCAACAGAATAAGCTAACCTCAACCGAATCACACCCGACATGCTTTTCCATGGCCTATAAAATCACTCACGAGACATCGAGCTCTAGGGGCTTCGCACATACACAATAGACTAGGGTATTCATATATGGACTTTAGATAACGTCAAACTATTGTACTCCCGTTTATACTCAATAATATACTCGTTCCACCACGACGGAACACAAACTTAACGTGTCTTTGATGATTTTTGGTGTATGGGAATGTCACAGGCGTGTCTTCAATTATATGAATAAAATCTAGATAATATAAACGAAAATGTAGACATGAAAAGGACAGATGCAAGGCTACACGGGGCATCAGTGTAGAGGGCAAAGCCTACAAGGAGAGTTATGCTGCTCAATTCTCACTTCACAACACCAAAAAAAAGATCTTACTAACAGTCGAACACTCGTCTACTTATTTCCAATACCTCAGTTTCCCAAGAGGCAAAAGTGAACCTGTCACAACTTGATTTAGTTAGCTAATATTCTCCACTTTGGAAAAGTTCATGTGATACAATCATGTAACAGTTCTAGGAAAATTGTAGAACCGTAGAAGTTCCAAAATTTGATCATATCCACACGTGTCAACGCATAATGGAGAGAGGACAAAAAGAACTGAAGGAAAAATGTCAGAACTAAGAAATAACAAGCCAAACAAGTGGAGCACCTGATCTTAACTGAAAAATTAACCAGCAAGGAATTTCAGCTCCCAAGTGAGAAAAATCTATTCACAGCAAATAATATAACTCAGCCTGGTCATGTATATATACTTAAAGAGGAGGGCACACAAAATCACTAGTTTCTATATCTTCAAGATCTGCATCAGCATCCAAGTCATCCAGGTCCATGATGCCTCCTGTAATAAGGTCACCAACCTTGGGGATGTTTAGAGGTTTTCTTGCTTCTTGTATAATGGACAGGATTTCCTCAACACTTTGTGATGGATTGTTTACATCATTGCTTTCCCAGCTTCCGCTTTCCATTAATTCTATTGGCAAGTTCCTCAAAAACCATGGATGGTTTTTAATTTCTGGTATTGTTATTCTCTGCACAATGCCATAAATGATTCAATGAAATTGAGAAGGAAGCAAAATACTTTTATACTCTTCAAACAAATATTTTCAATAGGGTGCCCAAGATAGAGGAAAGTATAAACATTGCTTGAATTTGAGCCACAACCAACAGAGCAAACATTCTTCAAGCCAACAGAGGGAAACGGCAGTTAAAGTAAGCATTGGTAGGAGAAAATCAGAACTTTATAGTTACTTGAAAATAAAAATGATGAGCAGTTATATAAGCTGTGTGCTCCCACACTACAGCAATTAAACCTTGTAGCTTGTAGGGATTTGCAGATAAAGAAAAACAACAATTAGATTTTAGACATCAAGCCAACTACCTTTTCAGGATTCGCCACAAATATTTGTGATAGAAGATGTATACATTCCATGGAAACTCGTACAAAATCAGGGATTGAGTACTGGACACTAAGTATCCTCTGTAATAAGCCACAGAAGGTCCAATTGAAACATCATATTAGAGGAAGTATAATTAAACAACCTACTCTTATTTCTAGACAACTTCATTTTCAATAAGTATGCAGTTATCACTCACACCAATGGTTTTTCTGAAGTTTCTTGGTTCCTCTGGGTCTTCAAAAGGATAAGCCCCAAATAACATCACATACAAGGT
This sequence comes from Ammopiptanthus mongolicus, assembly GCA_039655645.1. Classification (NCBI taxonomy): domain Eukaryota; kingdom Viridiplantae; phylum Streptophyta; class Magnoliopsida; order Fabales; family Fabaceae; genus Ammopiptanthus; species Ammopiptanthus mongolicus. Next base: position 14,152,961 of record CM077348.1, on the reverse strand, counting down.
GACTCCACAAGACCAAACATCTGCAATCTATAGTTTTCAATAAAAATAGGTAGTTAGCAAAGAAAACAATGAATAGGATACAAAAAGGACCACCTTTATTCAAAATAGTTCAAAAAAAAAAAAAACTAGACCAAGGATAAGCAATAAGGAAGAATAAGACTTTACCTTTCCATCATATTCTTTCCTCGTCAGAACCTCAGGTGCAATGTAAGCTGGAGTTCCTACTGTAGACTTTGGTTGTGAATGCAATACAGATGACTAAAAGACAATGAAAAAACATATTAACATCACTTGATGAATGTGGCATCATCAAGAGTTGTGGTCCTTGTTAAAATTGGTACCTTTGAGTAACCAAAGTCACAAATTTTGACTCGTGGCGCAGTGCTTCCATCTAAGAGTGTGTTTTCAAGCTTCAGATCTCTATGACAGATTAGCTGTACAAAATTATAAACATTTCCTTTGACTAAAAATATCTATGCATTGTAAAGGGTACATGATTCATTAAGGGTTGGTTTAGTTTCGTACCATTGAATGACAATAACTGACTCCTGATATCAATTGCTGAAAGAAAAATCTTGCCTGATGAAAAATAACAAGACTTAAGGACCAAAGTTCTGTATGAATTAATGGTGTTTGTTCTAAATAACAATTTTAACAGAAACAATCAACCAAAGATGGACTTTGTTCAACCTTCATCAAATGGTCACCTCTACAACAAGATACAATCTAAATAATATTACACAAAACTACATAAACTATTCAAATGGTATCTCCCCTTTCTATATTACCTCATCCTCACTGAATCTACCAGCATTGCATATTCTCTCAAAGAGTTCTCCCCCAGCGGCATACTCCATTACTATGGCTAGATGTGTTGGTGTCAGCAGGACCTGCAAGTAGAGTCATCAAAGCTCACACAAAGGATCCTTTTTCTTTTGAAACTGTGATTGGAATATTATTCCACTAAAGGTATGTTTGCATTGATAAAACAACTAGTAGATGGTTCAATATGAAATTTATTCGAAAGGGAAAACCAAGCACAAGCACTACTACACAATACCCACAAGAGCACAAGAAAAGGGAGAAAACAGAAAAATAGTGATACTTCATAAGACCAAAGACAATGGGATCTGCTATCCACCTAATGAATTAAATTCCAATTCCTAACCCAATATAGTAAGTGGTAGAATAATAGAATAGGAGACTAAATATGACAGCAGATCAATATTCAAATTTATGAAGATAGTGTTTTCGTTGCTAACTTCCCAAGTTCCCATCTTGAACGACAGTGTGTGCTGGTAGTATTTAGTAACTACTTTCCACCATTCTATTATATTTCACATGCTCATTTATATACTATAACAAATAAAAGCTGGCAATGAAAAAAAATATTTCCATAGAAATTGAAACAAAGCAAGAAGCCAGATGGGTATATAAGTAGAAGTTAAAATTATAGAAAGGCAGCAAAAAAGGTAAGTCTTGAAGACAAAAATCGAATATCATATTGGCAAAATAGGTTGATTGGTCCTATACGTTTATTTAAATTTTCACATCGGTCCCATAAGTTTTTTTTTTTTCAAATTGGTCCTACACGTTATATTCCGTTTTCACGTTAGTCATTTCCGTCAATTTCGACCTAACGCCGTTAATTTTGAGCTGACGTGACAAGATATTAGTGCGACACGTGACTCTTGATTTGACGCCGTAAGGTTGAAATTGACGGACTAACGTGAAAGGGAAACATAATATGTGAGACCAATTTGAAAAAAAAAACTTATGGAACCAATGTGAAAAATTAAATAAACGTATCAGACCAATCAACCTATTTCTCCCATCATATTTTGCTAATTTTATTGTTTAACTAGAAAAAGAAGAAGACATGTCCAATTTCAAGGTAAAGCAGGAGATCCTTTACTGACTACAAGTTCACTAACCTCTTTGAATCTAACAATATTGGGATGCTTCAATGATCTATGGTTCATGATTTCCCTCTGGACATGCTCATCAATCTGAAGTACCAAAAACAATATATCAAGACACACACACACACACACACACACACACACACACACACATAGCAACCGAGATGAAGAATGAAACTGAAATTGAAAGGGTGAAGAGAGGAAGCAGACCTTGTGGCCTCTCTCAATAAACTTGACAGCAAATAACTCTTTGGTGAAGTTGTCTCTAACCAGCTTGGCTACAGCAAAATTTCCAGACCCAATATCTTTGAGAATCTCGTAGCGCTCCATGTTTTACTATTGCCTAATTCACAAGCCACCTCACACAGGCCAACCTGCTGCAATTCTATACAGTATACACCCCTGTGTATTCTGTTTTAGACATATAAGGAATCAAACCTTTGAGACAAAAAAAGTAGGTCGGGGCCTTGAAATGTCCCATGTGTCTTAAACTTTACAAAGACGCAAGCCAATGTGTTTCGGTGTTTGACTCAACTTGTCCATAGATACTTGGATATAGAGGGTGGCAAACAAAGCATCTTAGCTGCCCTTTAGTGGTCAGTATGTTTTAATCGGGAATTTGGTGAAAGAGCAGATTTGATATGCTTATCATATTAACTTATCATATGTGATAATGTAGTTATAATTCTATTTCGATGAAAGAATTGAATTAGAATCAACAGAATAGCATAAAAAAATGTTTTATTATTTTTCTCTTATTCTTAATATTGTTATTATTTAATTATAGTTTCAAGTCTAATTAATTATTACTAATTAAAATATATGATTTATTTAATAATTTTTATAAAAAAGTAAAAAAATATGATAAGTTAATTTTTTATAATTTAAAAAATAGATTAATATATAATTAAAAATCAAAAATATATATTATCAAATCTTTTTTAATTCAAATTTATAAAAAAATCACGTAATATTAAATTTTATTTTTGAAAAAATGTATTTTGATATAAGGATAATTTTATCATTTGTCGATATTTTATATCATATCCTATCATTATCTGATGCGCATCAAACATCAGACAGGATAAGAGTTTATCATACTCATATCCTATCCTAACCTTATCCAGCTCTCATATTCTATCTATTCTTATTCTATCCTGATTACCAAATAAGTCCTTACACTTTTATTGGAAGATGGGATTATAAGTACTCCATAAATTTTATTCTTTATATTTTAATTTAAAATTTACTGATTTTATTTCTCAACATATATTAATAAATTTATTGAAAAATTATTAATCCTTAACTAGTTACTTCCTCCCATAATTATTATAAACAAAAAATTTCCAAAATTTTTGGTCAAATATATAAGCAAATTTTAACTATTTTCATCCTATTTAATGACATTGTTCCTAAAATACCTTTCATTTATTATCAATTTTGTTTTCCAATAATTCAATGTGAGATATATTTAATAAAAATTGAAGTTTTTTTATGAAGGGTATTTTATATAATACACTTTATTTTTTAATAATATTAAATAAAATTAATTAACTTTCTTAATATATATATTTTATTTAAATTTGGCTTGATTACACTTTTGGTCCCCTAGGTATAACGATTGTGCAATTTTAGTCCCTCAGGTTTTAATTGCGCCAATTAGATCCCCCAAGTATCACGATTATGCAATTTTGGTCCTCCAGTTTTCAATTGCACCAATTGGGTCCCCTAGGTATCACGATTGTTCAATTTTGGTCCCCCAAGTATCACAATAGTGCAATTTTTAACGTCAGTAGCCTACTTAAGACACGTGAAACTAATTTGACACTTAGTGAAGTCCACTTGACAGTTTACGGGATATTCTTATAAGACATCATTGACATCTCACACAATTTAATAGTCAAATGCATATCATTATGTGTCACCTAAGGATGACACATAAGCTATCATACTAGTCTCGTTAAGTGCCAAATCAGTCACATATGTGTTTCGTAGGCTATTGATATTAAAATTTACACAATCGTGATGCTTGAAGGACCAAAATTGCATAATTATGATACTCGAGAGACCAAAATTGCACAATCATGATACGTGGGGATCCAATTGGCTCAATTGAAACTTAGGGGACCAAAATTGCACAATGGTGATACTTGGAGGACCCAATTGGTGCAATTAAAACCTCGGAAATCAAAATTGCATAATCATGATACCTGAGGGACCAAAATTATAATTAAGTCTTTAAATTTTGTTTATAATAATGATCGCATGGAGTATGTAAATAAATAAATAATTGAGCGTCAAAACACTTTACGCTTATTGGATTTACTGACTTGAGGACAAGAAAGTACAGTGAGATAAGTGTGTGCCCACCGGCCTACATTTATTTAATATTTTAAATGTATCTTTTAGAATATAACTCAAAAATCGTTCATATATTCAAGAACAAAATTTAAAATAAGGGTTTTATTAATTAATGTTTTAAAATATTGCATAAGGAATAATTTAAAAAAAAAATTTAAACACTTCATTTATTAATATAACCCTCAACATACCTAGAATGGACCGGCAATGGAGTAGAGTTGGGCGAATTGAAGAAAAACAGAAGATAGAAAAGTAAGATACATTATTTTTTTTTTAGGAGAATGTTAGCGAGTATCCTTAAAATATTGTTTAACGAATCAAGAAGGAAAAACTTGTATGGAAAATGGTGTATTTAATAGATTGAAAAGTCTTTCACTTAGTTTTTCAGTACAAACTTTCCTTTTATTGATTCCTTAAACAATGTTTTTAGGGCACTCGTTAACAAGACTTTTTTTTATAAGGTCTTGCTAACAAGTGCCCTTCGAGGATTGGTTAAGGAATCAAGAAATGGAAAGTTTTCATTGGGAATCATCTAAGTACATCATTTCTTGGTATATTAAATATATAATTTTTCAATAAAAACTTAGCCTTTTTTATTCCTTAACCAATGTTCTAAGGACGGTGGTTAACATTCTTCCTTTTTTATAAAACTTACTTTTTTTATTTTTTTAACAAGGACACTAATTTATATTCCATCCGATTCTCAATATACGAGACAAAACCTTAATTCATCAAGATTAAGAAAAATTATTGAAATCAATTCATTTTAAATTTTATTCCACAAATGTCCCTATTTAATTACTTTTAATTCAATTAACTTATTTGTTCATAAATCCAAGCACTATGTTGTCTGACCAATGAGTAAAGCAAAACCAAAGCATTTGCGTGGGGAATTATTGAGTCTCTTTAATATGAATTTTATAATAAATAATGATGGAAATGAAATTTAGCATAAGAATTGATCACTTTTTCTTATATATTGGACAAAAAAAGTGTTGAGTCTCCAAATGTCTGATGTGCGTTTATCTTAGTTTTGATGAGATTAAAACAGTTGTTCAATGATTTAATTGAACTCGTCTGTGGTATTTATCTCGCCTACTTAGTGTGCAGATTAAAACATTAAGCGTCTATATGAACTGTTCACTCGTCTGAACTAACTTAAGTTCACATGTCTGAACTAACTAAAGTTCACTCGTCTGAACTAAGATAGGTTCACTCGTCTAATGAAGTCTTCAACTGTCTGATCAAAGGAAGACTCACCCGTCTAAAAGACTTTGCAACTGACGTCATCTCTGTGTTAAAGAGTCAACCCGTCTAATGAAGTCACTCATCCGTCTGATGACTAACGTTAAAGAATACATTGGATGAAAGTTGTCTTGACTCTGAGAAGGAACTTCAACAAAGTGTTTTGCCTGAACACAACTGCATCTTACACCAAAAGGGAAAGTCTTCCCGCTGCAAACAAAAAGCACGTATACAAACCTGCTGAGACCAAAGGTATATCAGAAGTATCACTCTGATGAAAGAGAACAAACAAAGTTCCCTATGCTTTAATGGCTGATCAGAATGACTCTATTGTATTTATTGAAGATCTGCAAGAAGCCAAGCCTTCAGACTTTGTGTCTAACGGCTTTAAAATCTTGAAGCCTATTTAATGAAGAAGACTTCGAAGATTCAACAAGTGAAGAGAACGATCAAAGCAATCAAGAGCAATTACTCTGTGCATTTATATCTTCATTCTTTCATTATTTATTCTTCAATCATTTGAAGTTATTACGCAGTCTTTTAAATCTTCACATTTAATACACTCGTCTGAGTGCTTGTGAAAGACTTGCAAATTGTAATCCTTTTACAACTTCTCTCAAACAAACCCGTCTGAGCCTGAAGAGGCTAAGTGTGCAAACAATACTTGTCTGGAGCCTGGAGAGGCTAGGTGTGAAAACAATACTCGTCTGGAGCCTGAAGAGGCTAGGTGTGAAAATAATACTTGTCTGTCCTCTAACCTAAATCAGTTATAGTGAGAAAACTTGATGCTGCCAATGACTGGACGTAGCCTCATTGTTAAGGGGTGAACCAGGATAAAACCTGCTGAGTGATCTCTTTTTCCCTTAACTTTTTAGTTTGATTATTTGTCTTAACTTTCATCTAACTAAAGGGGTTTATAATTGTGTTTATCACACCTTTTTTTATCTTGCATGATTGTGTGTTTTCTGTGAAAATCTTCAGACTAGTTATCAGTCTGATTGACCTGTATGTGTTTACTCATCCATCATAACCCGTCTGTGCTTGCGAAAAAGTTTCTAAATTCCGCATAAATTTGTCAAACACCATTCAACCCCTCTTCTAGTGTTTGCATCTGTCTATTTCAGTTGGTATCAGAGCTCAGCCTCTGGGTTGAGCACCTAACAGTGTAGAGAAAAGATTCTGAAGAATAGACAATGAATTCTGGAGCAAGCTCAAGTGGGAATCCCCAACCTGAAGGAGGCTCTATGACCAGACCTCCCTTTTTCAATGGTTCAAATTATAACTACTGGAAAGAAAGGTTTCACTGGTTCATCTTGTCAACAAATTCTGATGTATGGGATGTCATTACTGATGGTCCTTACACTCCTCAAAATAATGATGGCTCAGACAAGCCTAAGGCTCAGGGGACACCTGCAGAAAAGACAAGATGGGGTCTAAACCATAAAGCTAGATATGCTATAATATGTGCTCTCAGTCCAGAAGAGTTTGAAAAGGTATGTGCTTGTGATTCTACTAAAGAAATGTGGGACTCCTTATCTGTCACACATGAAGGAACTTCAAAGGTAAAAGAATCTAAAATTTCTATTCTTCTTAGAAAATATGAATTGTTCACCATGGACGAAGGTGAATCTGTTGCTCAAATGATTGGTAGATTCCAAACTATTGCTAATGGTTTGAAATCTCTTGGTAAAACATATACAAATGCTGAGAAAGTTGCTAAGATTCTCAGAAGTCTTCCAAGGCAGTGGAGACCTTTTGTCATTGCTATTTCTCAAGCTAAGGATCTCACCTCCTTTACTATGGATGAACTTCTTGGCACACTCACTGTTCATGAGCAAGAGCTCAACGAAGACGTGTAAATCAAAAAGAGCAAAGCCATTACTCTAAAAGTTGATCTAAAGGCAGCTAAAGCCTTAAAAGCTTCAAAGGCAGACGAGTCTGACTGTGACATAGACGAGTTTGATGATGAGGATTCTGATGATGATGAAGAGACTTCTATCATGACCAGAAAGAGTTTTCTGGATCTGAAAAGGGGGCTGACTACGTCACCAGTATTAACATTACCAGATTCTTCAGGACAGTTTGACGTGTACTGTGATGCGTCATATCAAGGACTAGGTTGTGTCTTAATGCAAGATCGGAGAGTGGTAGCATATGCGTCGCGGCAGCTAAGAACTCATGAGAGAAATTATCCGACTCATGATTTGGAGCTAGCGGCCATAGTGTTTGCTGTAAAGATATGGCGACACTATTTATATGGAGCTATGTTTATAGTGTACAGTGACCATAAGAGTTTAAGGTATCTATTTGATCAGAAAGAGTTAAACATGAGGCAAAGGAGATGGATGGAATTCATAAAGGATTATGAATTCGATCTCCAATACCATCCAGGGAAAGCGAATGTAGTAGCAGATGCGTTAAGTAGGGAATCCTTGCACGTATCTGCCATGATGGTGAAAGAACTAAAACTGGTTGAACACTTTAGAGATTTGAATCTAGGCATGGAATTATCTAGGGATAAGATACACCTAGGAATGGTCACAGTAACGAGCGACTTTTTGAAGACAATCAAGGAGAAGCAGGAGGTTGATCAGTATCTTCAGAAAGTAAAGGAACAAGTGATAGAAGGCAGAATTTCTGAGTTTAAGATGAATCAAGATGGAGTCTTGAGGTATAGTGATAGGATTTGTGTGCCAATGGATATAGAACTAAGAAGAATGATCTTAGAGGAAGGGCACAAGAGTAGGTTGAGTTTTCATCCAGGAGCTACCAAGATGTACCAAGACTTAAAGGAAATGTTTTGGTGGCCTGGAATGAAGAAGGAGGTAGCCGAGTATGTGTTGGCTTGCTTGGTGTGTCAAAAGGAGAAGATGGAACACCAAAAGCCAGCAGGACCGCTACAATCTTTAGATATCCCAGAATGGAAATGGGATGGAATATCTATGGATTTCGTGGTTGGTTTGCCGAGGACTAACAAAAGGCATGATGCAATTTGGGTAATCGTTGATAGGTTGATGAAGTGTGCTCACTCTTTACCTATTGGCGAAAGTTATACGTTAGAAAAGTTAACCCAAATCTACATCAAGGAAGTAGTAAGGTTGCACGGAGTGCCTTCTAGTATTGTTTTAGACAGAGACCCTAGATTTACATCTAGTTTCTGGAAGCAATTACATGAGGCTTTGGGAACTAAGTTAAGGTTGAGTTCTGCTTATCATCCTCAGACGGATGGTCAGTCGGAGCGAACGATTCAATCGTTGGAAGACCTCTTAAGAACGGGTGTTTTGGAACACACAGGAAGTTGTGAGGAGTTCTTACCATTGATTGAGTTCACCTATAACAATAGTTTTCATTCAAGTATAGGTATGGCTCCTTATGAAGCATTGTACGGCAGGAAGTGTAGAACGCCATTGTGTTGGTATGAGAATGGAGAAAATCAAGTGTTAGGACCGGAGGTAGTGCAACAGATGACGGAACAGATCAAGAGGATACGGGAAAAGATGAAAATCGCACAGGACAGGCAGAAGAGTTACAATGATAAGAGGAGAAGACCGTTAGAATTTTAGAATTCCAGGAAGGAGACCATGTTTTTCTGAGAGTGACTCCGAGAACTGGAATTGGCAGGGCAATAAAATCTAGAAAGCTTACTCCTAAGTTCATTGGACCTTTTCAAATTCTTCGCCGAATTGGTCCTGTGGCCTATCACATCGCTTTACCCCCAAACTTATCCAACCTTCATGATGTCTTTCATGTCTCTCAGTTGAGAAAGTACTACCCTAATCCATCACACATCTTATAACCAGAGTCAATACAATTAAGAGATAACCTTGAGTATGAAGCTCTACTTGTAAGGATCGCAGATAGAAGGATAAAGGAACTCCGAAATAAACATATTCCGTTGGTCAAGATCATATGGGATGAAGCTACCGGAGATGCCACCTGGGAATGTGAAGCGGATATGCAACAGCAATATCCACATCTATTCTAAGATACGACGAATTTCGAGGAAGAAATTCTTTTTAAGGGGGTAGTAATGTAACACCCCGTTTTTTCTTAAAAAGCTTTAAAAGCTTTCTAAATTTAATTAATCAGTATTTTTGTGTTTGTATTTTATTGAAGGGTCTAGAGAGTGAAATAAATTAATCCGAGACCATAGTCACGCTCTATGCTATTGTAGGAAGCTATGGTTAAATTTTGGTCGAAAACTCAAACGGAGCCCGGTCTGCGTTTTACACTGACAGTATGATTTTACTGCTCAGATGACCTAATTTTGACTTGTGAACAAAACAATTAGGCTTTAAATAAAATTGCGAACGATATGGGCAATATTGAAAAAGTTCAAAATAAATAGGTCATCACGACTTTCTTAGGCGAAATATTAAATCGCGTAAGAAACGGAGCTGCGTAGGGATTTAACGGGACCCGTTAACCGATAAACATGAAGTCACCTTACCTAGGAGTGACTCACCAGTGTCATCATTACTTTTCTGGAAAATATCTAGAAATTTATGAAATTAGAAAATATCTGAATGCGAAAAGACCAAAATGTCCCTGGTCTTTTTCCTAAAGGACGTTTACGTCCCTAAAATATCTAAGATTTTGATGACCTCACCCCCTCTCTCTCTCCTCTCTCCCTTCACTTTCTTCTTCTTCTTCCTTTCTTTCTTCTTCTCCATTTTTCTCCATTTTTCTTTCCTTCCTTCACCTCCATTTTTCTCAAGCTTCCACAAGGATTTTCAAGCAAGTTTGTGAAGCAAAGTTGATACTCTCATCCTCCTCTATCACCTAGGAGGTATATATTTCACTCTTGAGCTCTCAATCTTCATTTTTCTCCATTGAAGTTCATAGTTTCAAGTTTATGCTTCAAACTTCAAAAATCTCTAGAAAATTGTAGGAAAATCATTTTGAGACCAAACCAATTCCTATGAGCTAGTATCATCCCCTACTATCATAATCCAAGAGCTTGTGATGAAATAAAATCTCTAGCATATTTATCTTTTCAAGTCCGAATGGGTTAGTTTTTGGGGGAAAAATGGGTTTTTGTTCTTTGTTCTTGATTTCACCTATTTCATTCCTTAATCATGTAAACCAAGTGATTAGAAAGCTAAATCCATCTTCCACCTATTTTTTTTTGGGTGGTGGCCGAAACCCCAAATTTTTTATTTGAGGGAGTTTTGGTTCAAATCTTTGATAATTGATCATGGATTATGTCTTAGGTATGCTTAAGGATCATTGATCCAAGAGTTGGTAGAATTTCAACATCCCTAGCCTAATTAATTAAATAGGGGCAGCGGCCTAGTCCTAAGGTTAGGGGAGTTTTTAATTTAACTGTACTGATTTCTGGTTGTGTTTTGTTGTATAGAATCGGACAGGACTCGAACATCCGACAGCGCACCCGACTGACAGCTGCGGAGTCGTAGCCGGAGGTGCACGAGGAAATCACTAAGGTGGGGAGAAAGAACTAATATCGTCGGGAAGGCAAGCTTATTATAGAGTATATATATCTGTGTAGGGGAACCCTTAAACCCTACTAGAGGTTGAGCCCTGGATAAAGTGCCTGAACCCTGGGTGTAGGTACTTTTGGGCTATCACCGCTAAGTTGATATTATGAATGATGAGACTGATTGAGGTTGATTGTGTTGAATTATTTAATTGATTACCTGTTGATTTTGTTTTGGTAAACTGTTTGTTTGATGAATTATTGCCTGAATTTATGATGATAATTGTACTGGAAAGACCTTCTGTTGCGATGTTTATTGTGATTGGTTGGTTGAGTGTTGATGAGAGTATGGTGGGCGATGATGTTGTTCAAGTTGATATCGTTGTGGTCCCGACCGTGGAGCTGTGGCTCGTAGACGCAAGGCGTCGTGATGCTGATGCTGATGTGATGTTGATGTTGATGTTGATGATTGATGTTGACGTTGATGTGATGTGCTGTGTCGTGGTCATGGACGAGTGTTTAGGCGTGAGGTTCTGATATCAACCTGCGATGGATGTTTGTTGCATTTTCATATCATTTCATACCACAGCATTTGGTCCCAAAGGGGGATGTCCAATTGGGGACGTTACTTAAAATCCCGGGGCGGGATGTGATGTGATGTATCGGCCGACATGCATATAGGGAAGTCAGCATATGCATAGGGACTAGTATCCCTCTTATAGGCTGATTTGAGAGAATGATGTTTGAGATGATTGTGGTGGGTGACTAAAGAGATGGGTGATGTTGTGGTGTATATGTTATCTGTGTTGTGTGATGTATATATATATATATATATATATATATATATGCTGTACTGATGCCCCTCTCCCATATTGATGAATTATGTTCCTTATCTCCCGTTATTTTTCTGTATGTGTTGCTCTTATTTTATGGAAAGACCCCGAGGAGGAACCACTTGCTGAAGAGCTGGATGGCATTCCTTACGAGCCTGATGCTGGAGGACGTGCCACGGACCCTAGCCTCGAGAGGTTGGGCAATGATCGTGGCTAGCCGGAGAGCTGTCTCTTGGCTTAATTATGTATTTTGATTTCAGTCTGTATTGATATACACTATGTAGTACTTTATTACTATAGCCCTACTGATGGGGCAATGCTGTATGTGATATATTTCTTTATAGTTGAAGCTGTGTACTCTGAAGCGTAGCGTGCCGTTTATTGTTTTGCTTCCGCGCTAAATTTCCCGCTTCGCTTCGTTTTAATAAGGCGCGCTAACGTTTATTATGCGATTAAGATTAGTTAATATCTTAGGTTTTACTGATGGGACGACGGGTCGTCTCATCCCGCGTTTGTAAATTTGAGGGACTAAATAATTAATTTTTTTTTCAGTGACTAAAAATGGATACCCAAAATTTTCTGCGGACTAAGTTGGACCTTCCCTCCACTCTACATCATAATAGATATGAATTTAATGATCATATGCCTTTCTATATGTAGTGTCTCACATTCACATAAATTTAGTATACCTTTGTTTCTATGATGTTCTTAATAAATGAAGAACAGAACTGCTTACTAATCGTGGATGGTACTATTTTGGTGGTCTAAGTTGATTAATCTCGTGGGATGTTCTTTAGATTCTGATAGTAACAGTTGTTGAAAACACAAGCACTAGCATACAAAGAGAAATATTGAGAGGAGGAAGATGAAGAAAGATACACTAAGAAAAAAATTTTATTCACTTCACTTCACTTCACTTGTACACACTAATCACAACACTAAGTCTATTTATAATGCACACTATGATAGTTATTCCTCACTAACAAACTAAATACCATCTAACTAATTCTATCAATACTAACTAATATACCTAATCTGAATTATTTCCAACATACCCCCTTAATTCAGATTAGCCAAAAAAAAAAACACAATAAAACACAACATCCACCAGGATCCCATGACAATTGTTCAAAGAATTGAACTGGACCCATTAGGTCTAAACCTTGACTAATTCCACACTCCAGCAAGGCCCACTTCCTCTCACTAACAATTTGGGCTTGACCCACTCCATCATAGCCCATTAGGTCAGAAACTGAACTCACAGCCCTGATTTCCCTTTCTTCTCCATGTGTGAACCTCCATAGAAACAACTCTATTTCCTTTTTCACGATGAACTGCTGCACCAACAGTGTTTCTTTGCCACCACAAATCTGACCGGAACGGCCAACATCGCAACAATCCACTATCACAGAAACGGCGCTGCACCTTGACCGCTCATCAGAAGACGCTGCTCCGACCACCATATGTGAGTTCGGGTCCAGCAGCTCCTTCGTTCGCTCCAACATCGCACGCCAACCACCACGGGACCCTACCACTCCGACGCTGTACCACAGCCGTGACCGAATCGGGGTGGGTTTCGCAAAACCATTGCAGCACACCAGAACCTTCTCCATCACGTGCATACCACCAGCTTCCGGCGACAGTGGTTCCTCTGGTACACCCTGGGCCGCAGCAGCAGCAGCCGCTACTTCCCCTCCATTATTTTTCTCTTTCTCACCTTCCTCATCTTTCTTTTCCACTAACGCTTCTTGCACTTCCTCTGATTTCTCTTCCGTATCTAGTTGTGGTGCTTGCTTCACTATCACTGCTTCTTTCTTTGATTGATTGCTAAAGAGGTCTTGCATTATTTGGTACTGCTTCTCTTCTTTCCTTAGCCTTTCTTTACAAGAAACACTCTCCTGTCTACTGTTGCTACGACTCTTCTTTCTGCTTTGGACTCTTTGATCTTCTTCTCTGATTTCCTTGACCGCACCATTGACTTTGTGCAAGATTTCCCATGCATCTTTAGCACTCTTTGCTGTGGAAATCTTTTCAAGATGGGCAAAATCCACACATTGATGGATGATAAAGAGAGCTCTAGAATCTCTCTTACAGGCTGCACTGTCAGCCTCATCCTGCACACCATCAACCATCACTTCTAATACATCTTGAAACCCGAAGATCACTTTCATCTTCGCGACCCACTGGTTGAAGTTCTTGCCATCAAGAACCGGCAATGAAATTGGAAAAAACTCATCAAACCCAAGCACAGCAGCCATGGACATACCCTCGTAGGTCCCTAATCATAAAGCTCTGGATACCATGTTGAAAACACAAGCACTAACACACAAAGAGAAATATTGAGAGGAGGAAGATGAAGAAAGATACACTAAGAAAAAATTTTATTCACTTCACTTCACTTGTACACACTAATCACAACACTAAGTCTATTTATAATGCACATTATGATAGTTATTCCTCACTAACAAACTAACTACCATCTAACTAATTTTATCAATACTAACTAATATACCTAATCTGAATTATTTCCAACAACAGTCACCTAGTGTCTTTTTATGGATATTAACATATATAAGAGCATATATTTTACAGACATGCATTTACTCTCAATTCACACATGGTTTCCAAAACCAATTTGACAAAAGTCGTAATCGTAGGCGGTTACAATTGAAGGTCCAAGGTACGGTGCTCCATGAACAATTAGGTCATTAGGCATAGGTTTCTCCTCTAGTATGGCATAACCTGTAGCAGTAGCACACAAATTAATATGCTGACATATATATGAATCAATGACTTAAATAAATTGACGAAGAGAATTAGAACATTCAAATTAATTAAATCACCAGAAAGTGAAGGAATGGGGACGTCTGAGAAGTAAGTGGAAGGCCTTCCAAACTCTTCAGAGTACGGTGGTGAAAGCACGTCAAGTATTGCACATGGCGTCAACGCAGTGAAAGAATGAATGTTGCCACCACTTCTTGGAAATAATATAGATGGCTCATGTGGCGCTTTGAATACTTTATCTATTACCCTACCCGCCAATCCTGCTGCATTCACACAACAATATTGACCAAGACAAAATGTTACGGTCAATTTGAAGTTTGTGTATTCTGATTCAAAATAGGTATGTAGTCATTCTTCTTACTTGTTTGGCACCCAGTATAATCCAATTTGATCCAGTCATAAGCCTTGACATAGACAGTGCCATATAGGAGCTTGCTTAACACTGTCATTCCCGGGTGATCATGAAGTGGAAGTACCTTTCCTGCTGGGAAACAGAACACGCCTATCTGCATGTGTTCTTAAAATTCATTAGATATTAGATCGCCATGGCTCGTTAAGCATATCTGATTCCTATTTATTCATAAACAAAAAATAATTTTATTTTCTACTCACAGAGAAATTGTCACATTCATGAATGTGAATGTAAGTTATTTCAGAGAAGCCTTGCCCATTAAGCAATCCCCTGTTGCCATTAATGTTCGAGTCTGATACAAAAGAATCACAAAACCCGAACTCGTCGATTCCTACATCTATAGCTTCAATTTTGTCTGCAAATTCATTGACATCTTAAACCTATGAATTAAGTCTTCTATATGCATACTATATATATAGTTATATACTACTACATAGAACTTGATAGTGGTTAAGAAAAGGATGAAGACAAACAAAATTTAGGATACATAAGAAACCCACCAAGGAGATTTTTCAGATAATGGATTTGTTGAAAAGTTGGAAGCCCCTCCTGAGAAAACAAGCCATGACAAGCGTCATAAAGCACTTTTATTTTGCTCCTCTCCATTGTTTGTGTATATATATGGCTTAGTCTGTTAGTCAGTCCTGCCAGGATGAGGCCGCCAAAATTTTTAAGGCACCATAGCCTAGCCATGGACAGTGACTATATATAAATGGAAGCACATTGAGTAACGGAAAAAGAGGGATTGTGAATAACGTCAAACAAACCTGGGGCCTTGATCTGACTTATATTATATTACAGTGGGCTTCTTTTGTTTCAATTTTTTCCTCTTTCGGAAAAGGGAAAGACCGAAAGGGTTCTTTTACTGTACAACTAAGACAAGCTAGGGGCGGAACGGAAGCTTGAAATAGACATTTTCTTAAAGAAAGGTAAAGAAAGATAAAACAACACATCACAATTTGTGTAATTACAGGATTGCTTCCATTAAAATTTTTAAATCGTGTCACTCGTTTAAGAAACAAGCAGTGCTGCTTAGTATCAGTGTATAATAATAATAATAATAATAATAACTAACAAATGCCTGTTTTGTATCCGTGGGGAAGGCTTAAGTCCGTTTGGGTCAACGACTTAATTAAGCAATTATATGATATGTATAAATTATTTTTATAATTAAAGAGAAAATATAATTAAACTGTTTTCATAAGTTATTCTGAAGAGCTTATTAAATATGAACATATTATAAATTGTTTTAATAAGATTTACCAAATATTTTGACAAATATTTATACCAATAAAATAAATTATTTATAAATCAATCAAACACCCTTGAATTTTAGTTTGCTACCCACATTAATCAGTAATTGTAGGTGCCGAAAAGAGGAACATGTGCACGTTGAAATTCGGTGAGTATACATCCGGACAATAATCTTGTTTTGTCGGTCCCACGTCAGGGACAGATTCAGATTGAAGTGGGGATTTCGGGGTTCCTAACTCTTAAAAACATTTTTTTTTTATATACTGTTAAAAACATATTTAAACGTACCAGAACATAAAACAAGAAATGAATAGTTTATGGCAAATTTTAACAGGCTACTAAAAGCATTGGTTAATAAATCAAAGATAAAAAATTTATATTGAAAGTAGTATATTTTTTTATAAAACATTAAATATTCAAAAGTTATATTTTTCTATAAAAATTTTCTATCTTTAAATTCCTTAAATAATGTTTGTAGGACATTTATTAGTAAGACTCATAATTTATATATAAAACACGATATAAAGCATCCATTTAAAGCAGATCTTTAATTTTATTCCTGAAATTGTAACATCGTATCAACATTATTCTTGACATTAATGAAATTTCAAAAACGCCCTCGAAGTTGACAAAAGTTAACCAATCTAGTCTCTCACATTATTGATGGATAGAATAGATTGATTAATTTTTTATAACTTACGGGAATATTTTTGGAATTTCATCAATGTCAGGAATGAGGTTGAAACAATGTTATAATTTCATGGACCAAATTGAGGAATTACTCGATCCACTTATTCAGATAAATCTTGTCTTACTTACTTCATTTAATATATTTTTATAAACATTGAATTTTATTAATCCAACAACTGAATTGAAAGTTTTCATTAAGTGAAAAAAACTTACAAAATTTCATAAAATTCAAGAATTATTGGATACTTGGTTAATGTCATAAAATTTGGTATGCATGATTATTAAAATAATATCATGACATTCAATTGATAGATTTGTTAAATTCATATTCTATAAAAAGTTATGACAACGAAGTACAGCTCGGAGGGTAAGGCGCTTCATCTACATCCAAAGGATCATAGGTTCGAGTTATATAAGGGGGAAGTGAGAAACTTCTATAGATCTCCTTTTAAAAGAAAAAAATACTATAAAAAGTTATTAAACGAAATAAGTACTTTAAGACTTACACACATACACAAAGGACCCAAGAAAAATTGTATCATACACAGCTTCTCAAACTTTGGTTCGAGAGAAATAAAATAGTAGGCAATGTTGCAATGTAGGGCTTGCATTTACAACTTTGTCCCCAGGCTGCATGGGCTAGAGTTTGGGCTGGAGTTTGTAACTTTGTCCACAAAAAATGTAATTGTTGAGAGAGGATTTACAACTTTATTTATGCAAAAGTTGTATTTGCAATGTTATTCATAGTGAATTTTCTCTCTCTCCTATTTTCTCGATGTAGCCATATTAAGCCAAGTCACGTAAGTATTTATAATGTTTTTTTTTCAAATCGCTCATATTTATGCTAACATGTGAAGAAAATAATGAGCTACTCTACCTCATCACATGCTTGCATAAATACAAGCAATTAGGGAAAAGTATAATAAACACATCACTCACAGATTTAATGTGGTTTGACCCAATATGAGTGTATTTGCGAATGAGAAGAGATTAAATGTACTTTTTCTTTTCTTTTTTTTTGAAACAAGAGATTAAATGTACTATTAAACAACGTTATAAATATATAACTTTTGGATGAATAAAGTTGCAATCTTTCTAATAATTATTATAACGTTTATGGACAAAGTTTTACTTTCAAGGTGAAAGTTGCAAATCTTCTCTTGCAATATTTTTCAAATTCTTATCTCCCTTATTCTCATAAGTGTACCAATCTCTCAATACAAATATATTTATTGCCCATGAAAACTTACTTGACAACCAAACCTTATGACTTTCATAGGGACTAAGGAAAGATTTGTTAGGATTGAAAAAGCTCAAAGCACCGCGAGATCTCCTTCGCAATGAGTCTATGGATCTTCTTTACTTATACAGCCTTCAATTTGCGAACTTCTTTTCAATGGGAAACTTCTTCATCCACATCTTACTCACACTTGGAATTCCCAACAATCTTCCCCTCAAGTGTAAGTCCTTCACATAGAGTTACTTCCCCTTGACCAGAAGCCTTTAGAGTATTTGACGTTGTAATTAAGATCCCAGCTCGTCTCCAAATCGAGTTACACACATGCTCTTTTTCATACTTGTATTGTTGTTGTCCATCGTCTACAATGTAACACCCGGGGCTGACGAGGGCGGGGAGTGATCGCCGGTGCATGAGGCACGGACAAGGAGCGGCTCCTGGCAGGCTTCTAGGCGGAGGGATACATGAATGAACCGATTCACACCGGAATGAGAGGGATCCTGAGGCTGTGCAGGTATAAGACTGTACGGTTGAAGGAAGGCTTATAAGAATTGATTTGTACTACCTATACCAACAAGATGCATCTTCTTTTCGATAGCCCATCACTTAAGAACTGCAAAGTTAAGCGTGCTTGACTTGGAGTAATTTTAGGATGGGTGACCTCCTGGGAAGTTTTCCTAGGAAGCGTGTGAGTGAGGACAAAGCACGCTGAAGAGACTCGTGTTGGTTTGTGGGGACAGTAGGCAGTCCTTAAAAGCAGTCCGGGCCATTACAAATGGTATCAGAGCGGACCTCTCCCAGTACGGTGTGGTTCGGGGACGAACCAAGCGGAAGCTGGTGGACATGTAACACCCGGGGCTGACGAGGGCGGGGGGTGATCGTCGGTGCATGAGGCACGGACAAGGAGCGGCTCCTGGCAGGCTTCTAGGCGGAGGGATACATGAATGAACCGATTCACACCGGAATGAGAGGAATCCTGAGGCTGTGCAGGTATGGGACTGTACGGTTGAAGGAAGGCTTATAAGAATTGATTTGTACTACCTATACCAACAAGATGCATCTTCTTTTCGGTAGCCCATCACTTAAGAACTCCAAAGTTAAGCGTGTTTGACTTGGAGTAATTTTAGGATGGGTGACCTCCTAGGAAGTTTTCCTAGGAAGCGTGTGAGTGAGGACAAAGCACGCTGAAGAGACTCATGTTGGTTTGTGGGGACAGTAGGCAATCCTTAAAAGCAGTCCGGGCCGTTACATACAACAGAACACGTTGCTTAGCCTCTACATTGCGAGGTAGACTTTCGATACTAGGGACCCCCACACATGGATCCATCATCAACTGCCTTCTCACCCATACTCGTCCTAATCGAACCATCAGGTTTGATACCACTTCTAGGATTGAGGGAGCCCAAAGTACTACGAGATCTTTTTCTATTGTCTAAGTGGAGAATCACATAAGTGAGGTTGATACCACATTTTGACTCAAAATCTTAAGGCAATGAGTTTATGGATCTTCTCTACTTATATAACCTTCACCTTTTCTACCTCTTTCCAATGTGAACTTCTTTATCCATATCTTACTCACCCTTAGAATTTTCAACAAGATTAACATTGAAGATTCCTATTATAGAGATTGGCTAGCTTAGCTTCGCATTTGCTTAGGAAGTTTTAGGGTTCCTAATTCGTCATTTCATGAAATTAAGATAAGCCTCCTGAAATTCCCGAACACTTTTTTCATCCTTGATTCATATTTCAGGTTTCGAAATAGATATGGATGAGTCCTACAAGTCTGCCAACCATCTTATTTGAAAAGCTAATCTCTACAACAATCAGAATAGTAGGGGTGTTCGCGGATTGGATTGAATCAATTTTGAGGGAAAAATCATCTAATCCAATCCCTTCTGTTTTGTTCTTTGATCATCTGATTGGTTTGATTTTAAAATCAAATCCAATCCAATTTGATTCGATTTATTTCGATTTGGATTGGATTGGAATTCGGTTTTTCTAAAGAAACTATAGAGTATTAAGTATGTCCTTAATCCACCATTTACATGTCTATCAAATGTTGTGAAATTGATCCTTTTTATTTTGAATAAATTAAAACATACAATTTCGGTCCATATAGTTAAGTTATTCAACAATTACGTAAACAAATTACCCTTGGCTAACTGGAATAAAGGTACACAACATAATACAAGTTTGTGAATTCTAATCCTCAAATAACAAATAAAGTGTGTTTGCTTATAAAAAAAACGAATGAAGTGCATTTCAAATATCATATATAATCCAAAAAACACAATCAAAATTCTTGAAAGACTTTGAATATAATTTAGACTAAGAAATTTGTGAAAATGCTTGAAATTCCACTTATTCGATCTGATTATATATACACTTTAAGGATTAAATACAATGTGTGATTTACAAGATCATTAATGCAGTTCTAGTTCCTAAGTACATGCATGAAATCTTATAGGTAAATAAATAACTATACAAATTCCAATACATTTATTTGACAATACCAATAAAAATATTGAAGAGAATTAGGGTGTCTATTCATCAAAGTATGAAAAGCAATGTTTAAGTATGAGTAGTACTATAATTTCAAAAATAATAGTATATATATATAGTAGGTCGTTTGGATTGGATTGAGACAATTTTCATTAGGGGATCCAAAATCTGATCAAATACAATGAAAAAAAAATGCGGTTTGTGGTTTTCGATTTTTTTTTTATTTGTTCGATTTTCAAATTTTCGATTCGTTTTTATGGTTTGAATTGGTTTGGATCGATTGATAAACACCCCAACAAAATAATACTGATATGGTTCTAAGCTATGATGAGTATTAGTGGAATTGCATAGCAAGGACACGTGTCAAGACAAATATGTTTCATACACCAAAAAAAGAAGACAAATATGCTTTTGTGCCAGAGCAACACGAACCTTGCAACTCAAATTTAAGGTGATATATAAACTATCACTCATAAAAGAATTCAACATCGAAGAGAAAAGAGAACGAAAATAGAAGAAACGAATTGATTGATTTGTGCTTTTTATGAATCTGATGTCTCACTTCCCTATTCCTTTTCCATTCCCTTTCTCTTAAATCTTGTAGTGTATATTTGGATGAGCGTTTGACAAACGTGATTTTGGATAGAATTGATTATGCAGAATTGATTTCAATATAATTGAGTTTGAAGTGAAGTGATTTATGTTTGTATGTTTTTATTTTGAAAGCAAGTTTGATATAAAACTTAGTGTAAATTTTTCAATTCAACGCAGAAGCTATAAATTATAGCTTCTATTAGAATCACGTTTGAAGGCAAAATCAATTTTATAAGACAGTAACCAAACATTTTTGTTTTTATCAAAATCACGTTTTACAAGGACAGAAGCACTTCTGATATCTCCAGAAGTTAAACCAAACACACACTTAGTTACCTTCCACTCCTAGTTCTTAAACAAACCCTAAGTGTCTACCCTCAAATACTTTTTTAGATACCCAAAACCCCATGGCCCATGTATTTGTGTTTTGTGACAATCACTACTAGATACCCAAACCCCATGGCCTATGTATATAAATCTTTTTTCCCCCTTCATATGTGCATAATAGTTATTTTTATGTAAAAGTAATTAACAATTAACTCATAGAAATTATGGAAACTCAATATAATTATTGTTTCATTGTATTTAGGCAATGGATTTAATTAGAATGCAGAAATAATGTAAAGATTTTTTACACTGTCAATCAAATATGTATTATCATGTTATTAACATTTTTTTTTATTTTTATAATAACTATCTTAAAAATTATACATATGATTGATTAACGATATAAAATTAAATTCTCAAACTATTTATCCAATTAGACATAACTTAAATAAAGCCTTATGACTATTAATAGTCACAAAATACTTTATTTGAATTTTTAGTGTGTAAGTAGAAGGAAAAAAAAAAGAATTTGTAGTGTGTAAAAGAGAGGTTACCGAACTTTTTGTTATGTGATCTAACAACTTGACCTTTCACAGAAAAAAAGCGTTCTCGAGGCCTAAGCAAAACAAGCAGTGCCTGGTCAAATCCAATCTCGAAACGGGCCCGCTACTAACTAATCCATAAAGTTATTGGTTCCAACAATTGAGCCCGCTCTTCCATTATCAGGGTTCCATATATCAAATTTCAAACGAAGGAATACTATTACAACTAGAGAAATGTTAATACTAAATACACACTTTTTTTTAATATATTTTTTATTATTAAGTGAATTTCACGTCAAATCCACTAAATTATATAGGATCACTTTTTATTCAATAAGTCCTGCATGAAATCCACTGAATAATATTATTTGATAATATTGCTTGGACAGAACTATGGGAATTTTTTTTGGATTGTTTTGTTCTCGTGAGATGAAATTGAGAGTGGAGTCTGACTCTAAGATAGCTGTTGAAATGATTCAGAGAGGACATGATAGAAATCCAACTCTCCAATTTATTCTTGAAGATATTAAAACTCTAAAAAAGAAAAAGAAATCCAACGAATAATAACGAGTATGAATGTGGTAAAAAATGTAATGTTACCTTTCTTTACAACTAATACCAATACCATCTCCAGCACCCAAAAAAAAAAAAAAAAAAATACCAATTCCATCCCCAGTGGGAGTCCGCGTGCGTCACACCTTTCTGCCACACAAGCTTAAATATGTAAATTGACCCTTTTATAATTCATAGGATATCAAGTTGATTTTGTGTACTAATTTAGTCTTTTATAAATGTCAATTTGGTGATGAAATTAATATTTAAAGATATATTAAAATAATTTATTTTATTTTATTTTAATATTAATAAACCAAGTTGATATGGAAAATGTTTAAAAAAAATTAAGTTGATATCTAATAATTTTTTTAAAAATAGAAAACTCCAGCACAAACAAATGAAAGAAAGGAAAAAGGCAGGTATATGTCCGTGGGAGGTGGGGTGTGATAATGGGATCCAACGGTGGATATCGTGAGTCCAAAAATAAGATACCCTATTTTTTCCCCCTAAAACGCAATCATCGGTGGCAGAAAAGAAGCACAACACAATCCAACCCCCAGTTTCGGTTTTCCCACAAACAAAATTAGTCACCCCCTCCCTCCCTCCCTCCTTCCCTCCTTCTCTAACCAAAACCACTCTTTCCCTATTTCTTCCCTCTCCAACCCCTTCCTTCATTCTCCCTTGTTGCCTCTCTCTCCCTCTCACTCACTCACTCTCGCTCTCTTTCTCTCTCTCTCTCTCTCAAAATCCCTAACCAGATCTGTCTCGCAATGGCAACCGCCCCTTCCCCCCGCGAAGAGTTCGTTTACATGGCGAAACTGGCGGAGCAGGCCGAGCGTTACGAGGAAATGGTTGAGTTCATGGAGAAGGTTTCCGCCGCCGTCGCAGACAACGAGGAACTCTCGGTGGAGGAGCGCAACCTTCTCTCCGTCGCTTACAAAAACGTGATCGGCGCCCGCCGCGCTTCCTGGCGCATCATATCCTCCATCGAGCAGAAGGAGGAGAGCCGAGGCAACGAGGAGCACGTCGCTTCGATCCGCGACTACCGATCCAAGATCGAGGGTGAGCTCTCTAACATCTGCGACGGAATCCTTAAACTCCTCGACTCTCGCCTCATCCCCTCCGCTAACACCGGCGACTCTAAGGTTTTCTACTTCAAGATGAAAGGTGACTACCACCGCTACCTCGCCGAGTTCAAAACCGGCGGAGAGCGAAAGGACGCCGCCGAGAACACTCTCAACGCTTACAAAGCCGCTCAGGTATTCAGATCTGTTCCGTTTATTACCCAGATTTGCGATTTTTTAAGTTACGGTTTTATATTTACACGATTATTGGCTCTATTAGACTGGAATAACGTCAATTATTTTGAGTATGCGATTTTTTGTTAATTACGCGAGTGTGTTGTTTTCTGATATGGTTAGATTTGACTTTGGATGTAGGATATTGCGAATGGCGAGCTTCCTCCAACTCACCCGATTAGGCTGGGTCTTGCTCTCAACTTCTCTGTGTTTTACTATGAGATTCTTAACTCTCCTGATCGTGCTTGCAACCTTGCAAAACAGGTTTGTCTTACACAAATTGAATATAATTTCCATTCAATTATTTGATTTTTGGCGCAACAATAACAAGAATGAAAGTCAACTTTTACTGTTCATGAATTGGAATTACGTTCATTGCAATTGGAGAAGTTCATTTATGTTGGAGAAGTTTGCCTGTTGTTAGGTCCTGCTAACTAAATAGGAATGGATCATGTTTTTTCCCTTGATTTTGTAAGTTTGGAAGAGCATGTATGGTATATTATTTACTCATGAACTATTTCAATTTTTCGATAATCTCTAGGCTTTTGATGAGGCAATTGCTGAATTGGATACATTGGGAGAAGAGTCATATAAGGATAGCACTTTGATCATGCAACTACTACGTGATAACCTCACCCTTTGGACCTCTGACATGCAGGTATGGTTTTGAGTTTCACCATATCTTTTATCAAAGTTTAAATTTGATGCTATGAATCTAATTAGCTCTATCATCCAGTCTTCGTTCCAACGCCTTACTTAATGAGTTTAACATCATATCATTGCGTTTTATTGTATTTTTTATAACTCTGGATCAAAATTGTCTTTTTTTTTTTTTTGTATTTTATTTCTTAATTATCTTTACATAACCTGTTTATTGATCTTGGTGTATATTGTGGTGTGGTTTTCAGGATGACGGTGCAGATGAAATTAAAGAAGCAGCACCTAAACGCGATGATGAACAGCAGTAAACATATCTTACTGCTAATTAGATGTTGAACTTCTCCTCTATAATGTTTTTAAATGGAGAAGGTGCTGATTGATAATCTCGATGCTACTGAGATTTTAGGCATTCATGGTCTTTGTTATGAATTATGGATGTACTGGGCTCTTTTAGTTCGTCCTTCCATTTGTACGGATTTCTGAATTGCCTATTTTCTTAATGACACTGAAATTTCTATCATATGCAATTGGAATATTACGATTGTATTCTCTTTGGCAAACTTGATATGTTGATTTTTTTGGAATTTGAGGGTGTTGGCTCTATTTTTATTCTATCTGAAGCCTTAAAATCTTTGCTTAGCTAAGTTGGAATTTAACGTGTTTTGTGAAGATTTCCCTCTTTCATTCTGTTTAGAAGGTCTGCTTTTGTTGATCTTGAGCGGTATTTGTATGCAATTCACATGGAGAAGTGTTTTTTGTAATTTTCAAATACCTCTTCAATGGTGTTCTAATTTAGTGGTAGTGGTTGCGTTCGAAGTAGTGAAGAAACCTACAAGTATAGGGGCTTCGGAGTTGAGAAATTTTATTTGGAGTTATAGATGGTGCACTATGACGCCGTCCTGGTTTTCTCCGGTTTTCGGGCAAGCCAAGGCGGTCTTTTCACTATTTTCAGTGTCGTAACCAGTAGTAAACGCTTGCATGTATTATTATCAGAGGTTCAATGAGTAGAATATTTCTTCAGTGGGAACCTTCTTACCTAAGAATTTCTCGAAATGACTATTGACTTGCCAGCCGTCTCAATTGGGTTGTATGTTTTTTCAAGATGATAAGATATTTCAGGTTTTGTCTTTTTCTTTGAATGAGGAAAAATTTGATTCTTTAAAATGGTGTGAAGCGTGAAGTACGGGCTTCTTTACCTCAATTTCTATGGTCCTCTAAATTTTTTTGTGAAGATTGAATCGTTCATATTTATTCATTTTTCAATCTTTCAATGTTTCAATCAATTAATCAATGGTCTAGATTGTTGGAGTATTAATTTTTAGGCTAAATTGTATTTTTAGTCCTCCTATTATTGGTCATGTGCGATTTTGATCCTTAAAGTTTTTTTGATACACATTTGGTTTCTTTATTTCTTCAATGTTGCAAATCCAGTCTTTCCATCCAATGTCCATTCAATGATTAACATGGAGTAGTAATTGCTCAACGCTTATAGAATCTCTGGTTGAGCTTTTATGATAAATGATCTGTGGTGGTACTAAAAAAAAAGGTCTTGAAAATGAGAAACAAAACCATGCCCATATTGAAAATGAGTAAAGTGATTAGTAATGGAGTGGTTTAGAATAAAGTGAAGTGTAAAGGTAAAAATATACCATTTCATTATTTGGAAGTTTTGATGAGGGGCGGAGGGAGATTCTACTCCATTGTTGGAGAGTACAATGATAATTAATGGAGTAAAGTGAATTATGAAATGGTTTACACTTCACTTCATTTCAAACCTCCCAAATTGGAGGGGTTATAAAAATGAGGGTTGGAGTAGTATAAAGTAGTTTCAGTTCTCATCCTTTATCATTCTATTCCAATACTTAAAAAACTTTCAAACAATAGGTTAAATTTTTTACGGTTGATTCCATTTCTAACCACACCATCCATCCAAATAGAGAACCGTCAATATGAGCTCTGACCTGACTCACAGACCAAACGGGTTGTCAAAAACGTGACTCGCCGGCACCCTGAGCCAACCCTGGGCAACCGGGTAAAAAATCTCAGATTAAAATTACATAAACTATTTCAATATTTCATAACTAATATTTCATAATTAATTTAACATTTAACATTTCAAACATTTAACACTATCATCAACTCTAAAATTAGAAACCATATCAGTCCTCTCACTGTGCGAAGAAGGAAGGAAGACCGAACCGTAGCCGTCAGCAACTCAGTCCTCACCTTTGCCGTCCGCCGTTCACGCTCGCGTTCACGTTCGCTGTCTTATGCTTTGTCATTCGTGGTCCAATTCCACTGTTCCAGACTTCAATCCTTCGTTGTTCGTCGTCCTCTGCTCCGCCGCTCACCTCCAGGTGGTCCGTCCTGCTCGTTGGAAGGTACCATCCCTTCTTCAAGGAACCCTAACCTAGCTCTCTCTAGTCACCACCGCCGCTCTTCTCTCTTCCCTTCTCAGTTTCCAATCGACAACGGCAACACTTCCTGGAACAGCTAAACAGCGACGCGAGCTTCTCTTTGCTCTTTGCCCTGGAATAGCGACGACTTCTTCGTCCTGGAACAACGACAGAGACGGCTTCTCCGCTCTGGAATAGCGACAGCTTCTCTCCATGGTTGCTTCTTCTGGTTGCATTTTCATTCTTCGTCTTCTTTACTCTACAGATTGGTATCAAGATTGAAGAATTATATTTGGATTTGATTTTTGTATTAATTGTTGTTAGATTTAGTACATTATATTTGAATTTGATTTTTGTTGACAGGCACTGGATTTTTATAAAAATTTTCTGTTTTACTTTTAATTTTTGAACTTTTTTTTTTAATTTAAGGTGAGTTAATCCGCATAATCTATTAACGCGAGATGGACCAATCTGGATGAAGCACGTGAGGCCTTTTTAACAGCTCTATCTATATCTTACCGTTTTTTGTGTGTGCTTAGTCTTGCCCCTTCTTTATAGCAAGTAAAATTGCCCCATCCCTACAGCAAGTAAATATGGATGTATTTTTTTTTAATTATTCAATAAAATGAAATTTTTATATAATTAAATTAAGAGTTGATGTACTCCTTCATTTTAGTGATAAATTCATTTAGAGCTGTTTTATCCACCGAGTTCAAGATGGAGACCGGATGTTGCTTGACCTCTCTTTCAAAGTAGTTTTTTTAAGTAAATACTTGAAGAAATTATTACTTTCGCAAATGTTAGTTAGTGTCCTAATTTTTGTTAAAAATTGGTATATTTAATACTTTAAAAAGTAATGGATTTAATTTCTTGATAAAAACTTGTCTCTTTGTTTTTATTCCCAAGACCTTATTACTTTTTGTGTAGTAATGCAATATATTATCATAATGTAAAAAAAATATTATCAATCAATTATACATTATTACATCATTAAAATATTTTGTATTTAAGTAATAATATCTTAAAGCCACAAATATAATGATATTTGATTAATGATTGATTAAAAGCATAATTCTTTTTATTAATAATATGTTAAAATTAAACTATTCGAATGACTTGCTTGAATCTTGTTGCAACTCATAGAAAATATGTAAAAAGAGGTTAAATCATGCTTTGGAAAAAGAAGGTGAAATTTTAAAGGCGTGTGAAATCCGAACTTGTTAGCCTCTATTTGGAACAGTGGCGATTTAGATAGAATCACGTCCAAGAGGATCAGATGTGGAAACAACTATTTGAAGCCTTCACATTTTGTGTGCAAATCTTTACAAAAATATCATTATTAGTGTGGTTTCGCTCCAACGTGATTTTGCTGACGCGCAAACAAACAGGTACTTAGTTGTTACCCCTTAAATTTACAAGTGTGGATCTTCTGCGATAAGTCTTCACCAAAACTTCAACCATTGGATGCTTCCAATGATTTATCTCAACTAGTAGATGCATTGAGACTCCCAATACACATTGTTATCGGATGTGGTACCTGTAGAAAAACTTAGTTGGCTACATTGCTCTTGAGGATCCACTGCCCTAAATTTACTTTGGCGGGCAATTAAACGGATTTAGAAGCTTTTATCTTAATCATAGATTTTATAAAAGTTTCACTAATTGCTCTCCTTAATAAAAAAATAAGTTTTATTAATAAATTAAATATATCACTTCTTAATCTATTAAATACATCATTTTAATAATATTTTTCAAAAAAATGAACATTTTAATTTAGGCTTAATTGCACTTTTAATCCCCCAACTTTTTTAATTATGCGATTTTGGTTCCGCAAAAATTTTTATTATACTTTTAGTTCCCCAACTTTTTAATTGTGCGATTTTGGTCCCTCAAAAATTTTAATTGCACTTTTCCTACCTAAACTTTTGCAATTATGTGCTTTTGGTCCCTCAAAAAATTTAATTGCGCTTTTTATCCCTCAATTTTGTGAATTGTGCAATGAAAACTTTTATTTTGGTTCCTAAGGGTTCGTTTGGTGGTCAGGATAGGATAAGGACGGATAGGATATGAGAGCTGGATAAAGATAAGATAGGATATGAGAGCTGGATAAAGATAAGATAGGATATGAGCTGATAAGCTCTTATCCTGTCCGATGTTTGATGCGCATTAAATAATGATAGGATATGATATAAAATATCCACAAATGATAAAATTACCCTCATATCAAAATTACAATTTTTTTTCAAAAATAAATTTTAATATTATGTGGTTTATTTATACATTTAAATTAAAAAAATATTTGATAATATATATTTTCGGTTTTTTAATTATACATTGGTCCATTTTTAAAATTATAAAAAATTAACTTTTTTTAACTTTATATAAAAATTGCTAATTAAACTACATATTTTAATTAGTAATAAGGTTGACTAATTAGGTTTGAAATCATAATTAAATAATAACAATATTAAGGCTAAGAGATAAAAGAGAAAATATTTTCTTATCTTATCCTGTTAGTTCTAACACAGCTCTACCCTCAGGATAGAATTATAACTAAATAACAGGATATGATAAGCTAACAGGATAAGCTTATCCTATCCTGCTGGTTCACCAAACTGCAGATTAAAGCAGGAAAGGATAGTTTATTTTATCTTGCCTCCCTTATCCTGACCACCAAACGGGCCCTAAAAGGACTAATTTTGCATATTTTCACAAAGTTGAGAGATAAAAAGTGCAATTAAAATTTTTAAAGAACCAAAATCGTACAATTAAAAAAGTTAGGAGATTAAAAATATAATTAAGCCTTTAATTTATCAACCATTATCTTGTCCTTGGAATAATATATAATATATAACAAAACCGTTTTTATAAAATTAGATTGATAGGTTGAACCGATCATGTCATGAACGGTCAACCAAACAATTTAATCCCGCGATGTGAATTGATCATGAACCGGGCAAATTAATGTGTAGATCGGTCATGATTTGGATTGTCAAATATAATTGCTAATTCCATGAAACTATTGACGAGAATCCTGCACTCTGTTTGGTACGTTATTTCAATTAGCTTAGTGGATAGCTTATAGCGTATGAGAAAATAATCTTATTTGATAAACGTCTTTATCACAAGTTTATAGCGTTCTTTTATAATCTTATATCATTTTTTTCAGAAGCTACTTAAAGTAGTATTTGAGCTTATAGCTTATAGCGTTTCATTTTTCTTTTCACTTTTATTCTTATTATCTTCATTTAATTCTATCTTTATCCCCTTCTCTTACTTTTATGTAAAATCATTAATGAAAATGTCATTTTATATTTTTCAGCGTTCAACCGCTAGTTCTACCAAACACTTCCACAGAAAATAAGCTAGTTTATCCGCTATCCGCTATCAACTACTATATTCGCTATCCGCTATCCGCTATCAGTTAGCTTATCCGCTAACAGCTAATTTTACCAAACAGATCCCTTATCAACTTCAGAAGTCAACTTCTCCCGCTAAAAATGTGTGAACAAAGTACAAGAGAATGAATTATATAATTTAATAAAAATAATAACCAATACTGTTAAATATAATTGATAGATAACTAAGTTTTTTAATATCTGACTATAGGCAAGAGATATTCCCTTTTGTAAAAAAATAATAAGAAGAAAAATATCTGCAAGGAGGAAGATATTCCTTCCATCCACTTTTATTCTTTTATTTAGGAATTTTGTTTTGTCTAAAAGTGTACGTTTATTTAAAAAGTCAATGGGTTATTAATTATATTTTTTATAACTTAACTTTAGTATTAATAAGTGAGAGAAAATATTAGTAGAATAATAATATTTTGAATATTTTAATAAAGGATAATTTGGTCCATCGAATTATTATTTTTAATAATTAAGAACATTTAATAAATTATTTAAGAGTGTAATTACTATGTACAATTAGTATAAAATTTTTTATACTGTCAACTAATTAGAATTCATGGTGTATGAAACTTTTAAAATACTTTCTCCGTAACAAAATATAAGCAAACTTAATTACCTTTATACTTATTAAGATAATTAGTTATTAATTATTCATATTTAATATTGTTAATCTCATTTAAAAGTTCAACTTTATTGTCTAAATTATCTTTCTTTGTTTATTCACATTAATTGTATTGTATGGAAACTTGTTTCAATTAAATGCAATAAAATGAAGGACATTTTTTGTATACTATCATTAAATAGGATGCAAAAAGTTAACATTTGCTTATATTTTGTTGCAACTTAGATGAACCAATTTTTGCTTATATTTTGTTACAGAGGGAGTAATTAGGAAAAAAGTTAAACATTTTAACTGATGTGATAATTTATAAATGATTAAAATATTTACACTGATAGTGCATACCAATTAAATTCATTTTTTAATTCTTGTGTATAATAATCGTAACAAATTCATAAACATGGATGGAGAGAATAAACCTTAAGAAACTGCAAGAGCAAGTTTAGAAGAAAATTTTATTATTGTATTATTATTATTTCATAACAAATTGTATTATTATTGTGATAACTTTTATTTGAGATTCAAGAAAAACTTTATTAATCACTAGAACTCAAAATTAACAAAGAGCAATAATAATAATAATAATAACAATAATAAATAGATAGATAAATAGATAAGGCTTGGAGGATCTTCAAGTTAATTACGGAGACCTAACTAAGAAAGGTAATGAGGCTAGTGCGGTTGGACAGTGTTTTTCCTGCCTCATCTCTGTTGCTTGTACTCTGTTTATTATTTTTGTGAGGAGATTAGTATCCATGAATATCTTTGGTTATTTAATAATTTAAAAAAATTAAAATTAAAAAAGAAACATAAAAAAAAATTTAATATCACATGCCACAATGTCATTTCATAATTTAAAATACTTACAAAATTAAAAATTACAAATGACATACCAAGTTCAAATGTATTTTGTGATGTTCAAGTTAAATAAACAATAATTATATGAATGATATGAAAAAATTCAATAATTTTTATCTTTATAGGTTATGGTCTGATCAAATTTCAAGGGTAGATACATGCCCTGGTCAGAAGTGATTATTGAGGACGACTTCCTCCTTATGCGTTAGCTTCCATGGTGGAGAAGGAGTGTGTACCTGCAAAGAGTACTCTAAAGGAATATCCATACCTAATGGCCATGCCCGGTATATATGTGAGGTGTAGCGGTTACAATAGGAGTGATGCAACATTCTGATTGATTATGAGCATGGTTGAGAAGGAGATTACAAAATCAGTATGCCTTATTGATCGCACATCATTCGGAGGTCAATTATATGAATCTTATAGACTTAGAGCCATAAGTTTGCCTTTGCTCATGTTAGGCCTAGATTCGAGTCGTTGATCTAGAACAGATGCCCCCAACTTAGGGCTCTGATGTAAGGCATAATGTCAATGGACTCCTTATAGAGACCAACAAGTGTTAAATGCCCCCGAGTAAAGGGAGCTATTGTGCGACATTTAGGTTGAGATCCGTGAGACCTTAGAAAGAATAGTGAAAGACTGAGATTTGTGTCAATAATTCTTTGTAACAATCTGTCTTTAGAGTAGAAGGTTCATGGGTTTGGGGTTTGACTTGCTGGTATTTTAGGTCGTTAAAGACATGTTTTTGAATACGAGTTTTGACTAATTACAAAGTGTCGTCCTCAAGTCGTATAAGTCCAATACAACGAGATGATAGGTATCGTAGGATTGCATGCATAGGACTTGGATCGGGATCCACTGTGTCAAGATGTGATTCCCCCAAGTCTCTTTATTATGCCATTCTCTTAAGTTCCTGTGTTGGGAGCAAAAGATGACCAAAATTCGATCTAGTAAGGGTTATTCAAATACTTGCCCTTAAAGAATGGATACTTAGTCGTAGCCCATTATAGGATATGTTGGTGTTTTAAAGTGTTTAGGATATTGGATGTTATTTAAAACATGGATGTGTACGTTATGGGTCAAGGTCTGCTAGATGTTGTGACGATTCCCAAGTTGCACGAGTCGGTTGCGATGTAAAAACCGGGTTTGTAGGAGTAGGCATGTCTTGTATTGAGATTGTTGCTTCAAGATGTCTTGACCGTGGCCGTGATCCGCGAGGTGGAGCCAAAATGCCCCTGATCATTGTGACTTGTCATGTTCTGTGGTATCATAATGTCGAAGGCATCTTGTTATTCATAATGTCTGCTTTTGAGAAACAAATGAAGTCCAACAAGAATCATGTGAGAATCACATCATATACAATTAAAGTATAACAATTTAATGGTAGAAGTAACAAAGAATTAAAGTCGATCAAATGCATGTATTTGCATGCTTTTGATAGGAATCAACAATTAAAGGCTAGCAATTTAACCGCAAGAGCAATAACACATTTAAAAGATATACTATTATTGGAATAAAATGAAAGTCCTACATTAACGAACAATAATACCATTAAATAGTATATATGACATATTACTTTCTTGCTTCTTGGGAAGATTGCCATTGATTGGCATTTAATGTCATTTAATTGGCGGGTGGGTCACTTGCATTTGCTAGGATGCTGGAGTCCTCGTCGACAATCCTAGTGAGGGCAGAGGACATAAACGACGAGTTCGAGGAGATACCTACGGTCTCCTTAGGGAACTTAAGGCCCATGGACTTGGCGTTCAAGCATCAAGCTCTGGACTATACACGAATGAAACCCAACAATCATCTGAAATGACTAGATCGAGCTTGGTTCGACCTTGGCGGTTTTGGGTTCATCGGAGACTCTGCATGAAGGAACTTAGCGAGATGTTGCGGTGGGACCCATGACTCTCTCTCTCTCTTGGTTCACGGGGGTGGGATTCACGATTATGTGGGTGGCACAAGTGCACAAGGCCATGACCACAGAAGATCCTATTGCTAACACCAGAAGTGTTGGGCAGAAAGAGCCTATCACTGTGTCTGGAGATGCCATGGATGTCAGTCAACAAAGACGACCTGGTTAGAGATGACTGAGCAACCATAAGAACAATGGTGAGAAGTTTACCCGATTGCAGATATTCTTCTTCTTCTCTGTAGTATGGTAGAACTTCTTACAAAGATAGTGGCAGAAACCATGGAAATCCAAGCTTGCCGTTGGATGAGGTTCAATGTCGATCGCTTGTGGCGGTTAGTGTTGGCACACGTTACTTAATGATGAGTTGACAAAGAGGAAGTGACAGTCATGGCTTGAGGCACTACTACAGGTTCAAGGTTCATAAGCGATACTTGTGGGCATAGGAAGGTGGTTGCCATGGTGGAGATCTCAATGAACGGGTCGTTGTCGGCATGGAGGGTGAGGTTATATAAGTAATTATTATGTGCTCATGGTTGCCATGGTGGAAAGCGATTCTACTACTGAGGTGTGATATAAACAACATCGAGCTTGTTGTTGTAGCGAATTGCATCGTGGTTCGACGCCTTGGGTAGGTTTTGGCTTTGACGATAATAGATTAAGCTGCAATAGTTGTTGTGAGCAGGTTGAGTATACCATGAATGATGGAGGATGATTACATAATTTTTTTGAATGCTACATGTGTCATGGAAGATCAGTGGGTTTGACTCGGGTATCGAAGATGGTGGTTTCTATAGTGGGGTGATGGGAGTAGCGGTTTAGCGCTTCCCACAATGCGCCTTCATCTCACGTGGTCGATAAAAGTGGTGTACCCGCAAAAAGCACCGCAACACTCAAGTTAGAGGGGGCTACTCAGTTTGGTAATGCAGGGAGGAAGTTCCATGTCTAAGGGTCTTGCCATATATATATATATATATATATATATATAGCTCGAGGTGTAGCGATTACCATAGGGATAATGTACCATTATGGATGATTATGAGTGTGACTGATGGGGGTGGTTACAAAACCATCATGCCTTATTAGTTGCACATCATTAGGAGGTCGATTACGAGCATCCTAGCTATCAGCTTGAGGCCATAAGTTTGGCCACCTAGTGGCTCATGTTAAGCCTAGATCCGGGTTGCTGATTAAGAACATGGTTCATTTAATAAAATAAAAAAGTCATTGTAAACTAATTAAGATGGAAATATAAATTTTTATCATATCTCAAAGTAAAAGAAATTTAAAAATATATGTACTATATGAAACTATATATATATATATATAGCAGGTATGCATTTACTCGCAAGGTGGGTATTATGATCCTCACCCCATCCTAATTTATTAAATAGATACTCATCCCTTGCCCTTAGGGGTGTTAACAAGTCAAGCGGGTCACTTGAAGTTCAGGTTTGGCTTGTGAAATAAAAAGTTACTCAAGTTTGACTTATTTAATTAAACGATCCAAATTTAAAACTTGAGCTTGATTTTCTTAAAATATGAAGCTCGAGTTTGGCTCGTTTAGCTCATTTATTATTTGATTATTTTTTCCTTTATAAAAGTTCTCTATGGATTATTTTTAAGTTTATTAATGTAATATTTAACATCTCTACACTAGAGGATAAAATAAAAATAGATATAAAATATAATTTTATATTCATAATTCATTGCATAAATAATTTATGCTTCTGGTCATTACTTTCTATATAATACCTACATCATCAGTTATTCAAAACTATTAATGTAAAACCTACAAAACATGACTTTGACTCATTTTAATAGTCGAGTCTAACTTTAAATTTGAGTTTATTTGTTTAGTTAAACAAACAAGCTTGATCAAATCTCTAACAAGTTGAGCTCTAATAATTCACAAATAACTCAACTCATTTATATCTCTATACTTCTCCGTTACAGGCAATCTCGGCATATCCGATGGATGTAAATATTTTTTGCCATCCCTAAGCCTAGCTCACATGCTCCGGCATATACAATTAGCTGGAGAATCTGCCACCGAATTAGAACTACGTGGATAACTCGTAAACAATAATGACAGTTGGTACGGAATTCAATTCATACATTTAGTATGATGGTTGTTTTTGATGGGTTAAATTCAATTCAATCTCTCCGCCCACTCGTGATTTTCGCTAGTCCAAGATTTTCATTGGCTAAATTCGTTTTAGTTGATGATTATGTACCTTATGTTTTTGAACTAAATAGCATTGTTGCACCAGCGCGCAAAAACACTTATGAGTAAAAAAAAAAAAAAGGTACTAATGAATCACACTTATGAATCAACAATGCTATTTCGAAAGAAAAAAAAACAAGATGTGTGTAGAAAAGGAACGGAATTTCCTTAGCTTCTGAAACACTATATGCACTTCTCTTAACTTACTGTCAATTTTTTGTCAACAAACTGATATTATTTTCATTGCAATTTGCAATGGTACCTATCATCTACAATATTATAAATTTGGTAATCTAACTTTACAAATGTAATTGCAGCTGCATTAACTATATTTTTATAATTATCTACAATTATAATAAATAAATAATATATAACCAAAATCGTACTTTAAAACCGTAATAATCCGATGTTCTATAGAAAAATGACGATGTCTATTTACAATAAAATAGCCAAAATTTGGACAAAATATTTGGATGGAATAAAATTGTAAATTGTAAAAACTATTACAAATGGCGACCAGACGACAAGACTCCCAATGGAGTTCGGGTAAAAACTACTACCACCACAACAACAAAAATTAAAACAGAAGATAGAAAATTTCATCATCCCACTATATTTGTATAACTTGTAATGTTTGTGATCCCCCAAAAATCCTAAAAAGAGCAAAAGCAAAGACAAATTGACTTCAACCATCAGAAATTGAAAGAAAAAAAAAAACCATGCAATCCCAGACCTAAATTAAAAGCCATTAGCCATGTACGTACATAAGTACATAACTATAACAACAACAACATTCAGAGCAGAACAAGTTTAAAGACCATTCCATCCATTCCCTGCAGGGCTTGGAACATTAATTAAGCTCGGGAAACCCCATGAGTTCAGCCGAGGAAGGCGAAAAGAGAGTGCTTGGAGACAGCATAGGGTCTCCCATAGATGGCACCGAGTTGTTCAGAAAGCGCATGTATGCCGTTATAGGAGACTCAGCAGCTACGCGGACAGAGGGAAGTGGTGGCAGAGGAGAGAATTGTGGTGCAACCACGTCGTTCACGTTGACGACGGGGTTGCTGCTGGGGACAGCGGTGGTGGCGCCGTTTAGCACCAGTGGTTGGCGGTTGCTAATCTGCGCCAACGGTGGAGGACGAATGCGCTGAAGGCGAGAGCTTGGTGGCTTTGGTTTCTGAAT
Source organism: Ammopiptanthus mongolicus (assembly GCA_039655645.1). NCBI lineage: Eukaryota > Viridiplantae > Streptophyta > Magnoliopsida > Fabales > Fabaceae > Ammopiptanthus > Ammopiptanthus mongolicus. Next base: position 14,115,697 of record CM077348.1, on the reverse strand, counting down.
AGGTGGCGGCGGCATAGAGATGGGGTGGTGAGAGTGAGAGGGTGAATTTTTACCGGTGAGTTTTTGGACCACGTCCTTGAATTCATTCTTGGTGACGTGGTAGACTGGTGGGGGTGGCTGTAGCTGTGGGTGAGTGAGATAAGGTTTGTAGTTGAAGGTGCAGTTTTTAGAAGGATCAAAGGTGAATTTTTTGGTGATATTATTGGGTTTGGAGATGTTATGGGAGAGCTCGTTAAGTTGCCTCAGATAATACTCATGATCCTTGTAATTATGACTATGAGTATTGTTGCTAGTGGCAGCGGCTCTAGTAGTAAAGTCTGCTGAGTATTGGAAACTTTTGTTATCCATTACGTACTGTTTTATCTCTAGGATCGATTACAAGAGATATGTTGGTGGGGATAACGAGCTAGGGAGTGATGAGAGAAAAACAAAGGAAAAGAAGGAATATGTTTGTAATTTCTCGCTCTTTGTTTCTTGTGTCTTCTCTTGGTGCTGTGCCTTTAGTATATATAGAAGAGAAAAACAAATTAAAAAACCCCAACAGAAGGAAAGCACTCCTTGTGTTGTCTATTGTCTCATCCTCCTGATCTTTTAACTTACCTACTGATCTGTTAATTAGCCCTTAGCCCCAGTGTGTGTAAGGTACGTTCGATGTTCTTAAAATTAAAACTTTTGACTTGAGTGAGTGATTCAGCAGGTGAGTACAAAACTCAGTCATTGTAATCTCTCTTGGCTGGTCAAACTAGTAACAGTTCAGTTTTTGGTAATGTTTTATTATCTTGACCCCTCCGTATTTTTTTTTAAATCATATCATGTACGCAAAAGGTCAATGATTTATGATGGATTATTCATTAAGAGGGAAACATGCAAAATTAGAAAAAGTCTTAATCTTTTTCATAATTTTCTTAATTCTTTAAATAAAAAATAATATTTATGTTTTGAAAACATTAATTTTTTGTATTTGAAAACATTAATTTTTTTTTATAAAATACTTGTATTTTATGTTTAGAGTTTAATTTTGATATAAAATGTAAAAAAAATTTAAATTGTTAACTAATGACAGATCATCCTACGTATGACTTTTAGGATAATTATGATCACGAAAACATTTTTAATGATATTACAACTTATGATTAATTAATAACGTAAAAAAATATTTATATCAACAGTGTATATAAATTAAATTGTTTTATTTAATACTTCTAGTTTAAATGATTAAGAGGATCTTACAAATATTTATTACAAAAACTTGATATTACTCATAGTTAAACTACAGACGTATATCAACTTATATTGGGTTTGAGTAAAAGCTAGAGATTAGATTCTTTAAACATAAATGAATAAATGAAAGGAGATTTGTTGTTTTTGTTTAGGAACTGCAACTTGCACCCGAAATATTGTGACAGTTACTTTTTTTTTTTTGTTGGAACCCATCGTAATTAGGGCCTTTGATTTTTTAGTGGGTCCATGGAGTTCCTCACAACCTTAGATCCACTGGACCCGCTATGGGACTAATCTCTACTCGGATGCTTAGAGACAGTTAAGGTTCTTCGTCCCTCCCCAAAGATGTGTTTTACTGGATTCGAACAGAGATCCTCCCCACAAACTCAACTTGCGCAACCAATTAACTTGAGTCACACTTATTGAGACAATTATTTGACCTTATAGCAAAGATAATTATTATTAGAATTTAATTTTATGCGTTGGTAACGTAAAAGTTTTTTATATTATCATATAATTATATATTATTATATTATCAAAAATGTTTGATTTTCATAAAAATTATATGAAAAGTCATATATGTGGTCATGTATAATTGAGTAATAGTGCAAAAAGTTTACACATATAATATATTAAAATAAAACTCTTATTATTATTTTTAATTTTTTTTTTGTCTAAAAGAATAGTTTTAGATTCTTAAAAATAAAGGGTTTATTACCTATATTGTCTTAGGCATCCACATCCACCACAGTATTACTTGTGGGGCATTAAGCATTTTAAGCATGTAATTAAATAGCATTGACTATTTACAAAACCAGCTTTTATATCTCATATTTGAATAGTTTTACAATCTTCTAAATTTAACAATTGCCCTAATTAATTATAAAATAAAAATATTAAATTTTTTATTTTTTAAAATATGAAATTTATTTAATCTGTATATGATTTTTCTTATTTGGTATTAAAAGGATTATTAAAAAAATATAATAAGAGATATAACATTATTCTTTTCATTTCTGGTTATGAGGCCGTTACTCTACACTGTGCTATTAATTGAGTCAATTAAGCGTTTCAAACTTCCAAAGAGTTGTTGACCCTTCGAGCCTCTGCAGTCAGTAACTCGTATTTTTACTTTTTGGAGTTGACTCCCGCATTTATATATTTTATAATTTAAGCATTTTATCTCTTTAATCCATCATCTTCAAAAAAAATCTAAATGGGTCCCATAATTAATCACACATCAATAATTTATGCTGTCTTCTCTGATATCTCCAATAATTTTGAGATAAAAATTATCTTGTCCAATCAAAATGCATCACTTCAATTAAATAAGTCAAGTCAAATGATTCTCACCATCTGATTGAATCACCTAAACATAATGAAATTATACTAGGGATACCAAAGAATTCCCCACAATTTATTTATTTTCAATGCATGTGACCCCACTCTTTTTATATAACCATTGATACTTGTATAAGCACCTCTTAAAATTTGGGTGCTTATTAAGAACTCCCTCCAACCGTCTTTATTTGACAAACACCAATGCTTAATAGGATAAAAACCTCATTTTCAATCCGTTGGAGTTGGTCTTATATATCCTCCTTATAATTGCATCTAAACATTAATAGAAGGACTGTGACACCCTCAAAACCCGTGCCACTGATTGTAACCCAAAATATACATTAAACAATAAATCCAAACTGCTGGTTTTACTTTCGGAAAACGATTCCTTTAATATAATTAGATTCTGAAAACTGTGATAAAATTTTTCTTATTTATTATTCATACTCATGAAACCACCACTCCAGAAAGAACAAACATACTCATATATAACGATATACATATATACATCAACTAAAGTTATGGACAACACGTCCCTTTACAAAA